>CM062805.1:1331908803-1333245239 GCA_031772625.1 Pinus tabuliformis
GTTTTGAAAAAATGAAAGATAGTTGTTCATTCTCCTGATTTTGAAAAAAAAAAACAAATTTCACCTGGCAGTTACCTGAGCAGAGGTCAAATACGCAGAGGTTAAAATGTCATTTTTAAAATGCATTTTGTGACCAAATGAATAAGAATCTCAAAAATCTAAAACATGGGTTTTTCTTAGAACGTGGTGAATTATGTTTGACATGGGAGATTTCCTCAAAATTATTAACCGTACAAGAGATGTTTAGAGAACTGTTCAGGGTTCTCTAGAGCCTTATTTGCGAGGTTGCATTAAAAAAAAATGGTTTTCAATTAAATACAGCCAGCAGCCAAGGCCAAGGCCACAACCATCCAATGACCCAACCACAGAGCCATGGACAGCCACCTAGTAAGGTTGCCAAGCTACAAAGAGGAAAAAAAAAATCAATCATTAAATTAAAAAAAAAAATTAATAATAAAAAAAATCTTACTACAAAAATTTTCCATTTTTACTGTTGGCATTATGACACAGGTTTGGCACTATGGCACAGGTGTTGTCCTTGATGGCAACTCACTCAGATGGCAGATCACAGTTCAAGCTCTCAGAATGGAAGAAAAATACATATACGCAGGTTCCTCTTAACCAGGCCGCATATACACGCGGTATTGATGATCAAAAGTCGCGTATGCGTATACACGCACTTTCATGCATGGAAAAGTGCGTACATGTGGGAAAGATTATTTTTTGGGTCCATGGTATTTGGACCTATGGTTTTGGACCTTGGTATTGTGTCCGAAGTATTGAACCCAGGTATTGGGTCCCTAGTATTGGTTCTCTATGGTTTTGGACCATGGTTTGAGTAAGGCCTAAGACTATAAAAAGGAGGAGATCATTTGGCAAAGGATTGACTCAAGTATTTGAATATCTTATGAAGAGAAAGATCTGAAATACTGGTGATTGGTTTATGGTGCATAGCTGAATCTAAATCAAGGAGGAACCTAAGCGCAAGAAGATGGATAAGTTTCATTGATGGGTCAAAACTCAAGACTTGAATAGTAGTATCTTTTGTGTGATTTTGATCTGTTATATTTGGCGCATGACTTGATCTATAAATCTGATAATCTGGTTGTAACTGATGTCTGAATATTGAAAGAATGAATTATCTTTTATAATGCTGTATGCAAGTTCAGCGAAGCAAAGGTGCATATAAACGCTAGTTCTGTAGTTCAAAATAGCGTATACACAGGTTGGCCTTAATTCAGAAGCGTATGCATGCAGGTTGTACAAATTGAAGTAGCGTACGTCTCTTGAAATATGTTTTAGCTATTTCTGATTATTGCTATAGTGTTCTGGGTTTAGAATTGGTGTCTAGTTACTGTTACTATTTTTTGGGTACAGCATTGGGAGAAGTGACTATTTGATTCAGTTTGTTTGGTGCAAAGGAGTTTGGTTGATGTAGATATACTTGATGTTTGATTGATGTTATTCATGGATCCAGTCTGAAAATTTATGAGATGTGGTCCCTGGAAGAAAAGAGAAAGTTGTAGCCTTTTGTAGGTCAGCACCTATGTACTAGTACCTCAGCTAGTACAAAAGCTAAGGGGGTTGTAGCTCCCTTCCAGGAGAAGCTAGAGAACGAGAGAAGGTTGTAGCCTTCTGCAGGTAGCAACCTACATACTGGTTTAAGACTGCATCAGTACATAATCATTATAAAAAGAAGTTTCTAATTAAAAGAAGATAGAGACGAATTGCAGCAGGTGGTTTTCTCCCACATTGCGTTTCCACTTTATATCTTTGTGTCCATGTGTGTGATGATCTGTTCTATTTTATTGCTCCTGTTTACTGTTCTTATGATTAATGAAGTCCTGCTGCACTGATTAAATATCTACATCTAATGAATCTTAAGTTTTCTGATATACGCTGGTTCCTTTAGACACAGTAGCATATATACGTAGTTTCCCATAGCTGAAGTAGTGTATACAAATCTGATTGTGAAATGAAAAATAATTGATTTGATAATACTGATTCACCCCCCCCCCTCTCAGTATTATTTCCAACAATTGGAATCAGAGCAGGTCCTTTAGAAGAAGCTTGATCGCTTGAAGGAATATCTATCATCATGAGAAACTACGAAAAGGAGGCATCTATCAGGCCACCAATCTTTGATGGAAGCAAATTCGTCTATTGGAAGGTAAGAATCATAGCCTATCTTCAATCTCTTGGTACAGAAGTTTGGGATATCGTGGAAACATGATACACATTTCCATCAGCAACTCCTACATAAACGGCTGGTAAAAGGTAGTATGAAACAAATGCAAAGGTTGTCAATACTCTATTAGGGAGTTTATCTCAATCATAATTTGTCAAGGTTATGCAGCTCAAAACCACAAAAGAAATATGGGACAAGATCATTCTGAGCTATGAAGGAGATGATCAGGTAAAACGTGCAAAACTAAAAACTCTCAGAATTCAATATGAAAATCTCAGAATGCACAATGATGAAAGTGTAGCTAATTATTTCTTACATATAGATGAGATTGTTAATTGTATGAAAAACTTGGGTGAAGAAATAAAAGAAGCTACTTTGGTTGAAAAGGTTCTAAGATCTTTGTCTTCTAAGTTTGAATCAAAAGTTTCGGCCATAGAAAAAAATAAGAATCTTCAAAGCATTACCATGTCACAGCTGCACAAAATACTAACTGCCTTCGAAATGAGAAAAGGGGGACCATCAGACATGAGATAATCTACATTCAAAGCCTCAGGAAAAGGAGAATACAATGAGTTAGGACATATGTCAAAAGGACAGGAAGAATCAAACTTTGTCAAGAACCTTCAACGGGGTTCTGGAAGATTCAGAGGTAAGCTACCTTTTAAATGCTTTGTTTGTGGAAGATTCGGTCACTATGCAGCCAAGTGTCCTCATAAAGATAAGCTTGACAAAGGTAAGGAACCAGTTAGATGGAACAGAAAATAGAATGTAAGTAAGAAGAGTTATTATACAGATGAAGACAGTGTTGGATTTTCAAATAGTGATGAAGATGAACAAGGTAATGATTATAGACTTTTGATGGCTTTTGAAGATGATGATTTCTTGGATGCTATTATTAGATGAATAAGATCTTCATGACGAAATTTATAAACTTAAAATTTGTTTAAAAGAAAAGAATATGATTATAGATACTTTGACATTCCAACTTGCTGAAAGGGATAAACACAATGAAAGGTTAGAATGTGAAATTGTGGGACTTAGAAAAGATATTGAGAAAACAAAAGCTCTTAATCTTAGATTTGCTAAAGGATCTGAAACTTTAGATGAGATTATCAAAGTGCAGCATTCTCCTCTAATCAAGACAGGTCTTGGGTATACTGAAGAAGCATCTCAAGCATAGAAGCCATCTACCTACAAAAGTTATCTTGAAGCAACAAGGAGAAGTGAACAGGTTGACAATTGACAGCAAAGGCACAATGCAAATCACCAGGTAAATCGGGAACAATTTACTTCAAGAATGAATAGAGAACACCAAGTAAATCGAAGGAAATCTACTTCAAGGATGAACAGAAGCTACAACCAACCGTAGGTAAATCATTCTCAATTTGCCTCTAGAATGAATGGCTATTACAATCACCTAGACGGAAGGTTTGATAATCGCAGGAATTTCTTCAATGGCCAATGTTTCTCTTGTCATAACTTTGGACATAAAGCAGCTCAATGTGTTGCCTACAAGACCATCATGACTAGAGAAGCACAAAATCAAAGGAGTGTGACTGGAATCATGAAAAGAACCTACAATAACTTTTCTGCTCTTGAAAATGAAATAGAATGTTCTATTTGTAACAACTTTGGTCATGAAGATTCTGAATGCAGGAGTAGGTTTCGGCAAACAACTCAGAAGGAGCAAGCTTCATTGAGTCCCAAAACATGGAGGAAGAAAGAACCGCAACCAGAAAGATGTGGTATAGCCTTATATGCGGAAGGGCAAGAAATTAGTGGTACATCGACAATGGATGCTTGAAACATATGACAGGTGATAAAGAAAAACTTCAATCATATAGTGCTTTAGAAAAAGAAAAGAAGGTCTCATTTGGAAATGACACCCCTGCATTCATAAAAGGTAAAGGTTCTGTTCTTTTGAAAGAAAAGGTCAAAGCTGGAAATGTTATGTATGTTGATGGCTTAAAGCATAATCTATTGAGTGTTAGTCAAATGTGTGATCAAGGAAATGAGGTAATATTTTGATCAAATGGATGTATTGTTCGTGAGCTTGATACATGAGAAACAATGATCAAAGGTATAAGAACACCAAATAATTTATACATACTCAAGGGAGGACAACAACAATGCTATCTAAGCAAGAATGATGAACATTGGCTATGCCACAGAAGATTGGGGCATCTAAGCTTCTCTCAGATAAGGAAAGCATGCAAATATCAGGCGGTTCGTGATCTCCCTGACATCAAAATTCCAGACAATACAATATGCAAATCATGTCAGTTTGGGAAGCAAACCAGAACTAATTTCCATGAGAAGGAAGGATTAGCTAGTAGGCCACTTGAACTGGTCCATACTGATATATGTGGTCCAACTAGGAAGAGTTCACCTCGAGGAGAAGAATACTTCATATTGTTCAATGATGACTTTTAAAGGATGTGTTGGATAGGACTTCTAAAGCATAAAGACGAAGCTTTTGAAAAGTTCAAAGCATTCAAAGCCTTGTTTGAAAACAAATCAGATCGCAGAATCAAATGCCTCAGGTCTGATCGAGGAGGGGAATTTATCTCGGATCAATTTTTTGATTTTTGTGAAGAACATGGAATAAGAAGGGAATTCTCTACTACAAGGACTCCTCAGCAAAATGGAGCAGTGGAAAGGATGAACATAACAGTTCAACAAATGGCTCGTGCTATGCTTGATGAGTCTAGAGCTCCCGCAACTTTCTCGGGTGAAGCTGTATTTACTATGGTTACTATTCTCAACAAGACAAACCTCCGAGTGAACAACACTCAAACTCCTCATGAAATTTGGTATGGTAAGACTCCCAAGATTAAATACTTCAAGATTTTTGGAATCAAATGTTACATCAAAAGGACTGATGAAAACCTTGGCAAGTTTGAACCTAGAGTAGATGAAGGCATTCTCCTTGGTTATTCTCCCCACAGCAAAGGATACAAGTGTTACAATAAAAGACTTGGAAAAATTGTTGAAAGTATTGATGTAGTGGTTGATGAAGAATGAAACATTCCTAGGCAGGTAAAATCCGAAGATTTCATAGATGATGAGGACTATCCTTCAACATCAAATCAAACTTATGATGAAGAAGAAACCCATGAGGCACCAGAAGAACAGATAAGGATAGAAGAAAATACTCCGTCCAGGTATGTTTAGAAGAATCATCCAGAAACTCAAATTTTGGGGCAGAAAGAGGTGGGTGTACAAACAAGAATAACTATTTCAAAAGCTTCAAGCTATCTAGCATTGCTCTCCTCCACTGAACCACAAAATGTAAGAGAAGCATGTAAAGATGAATGCTGGGTCAAGGCCATGAATGAAGAACTTGAGCAGATTGAAAATAATAACACTTGGGAGTTGGTTCCTAGACCAAATGATGAGAATGTCATAGGGACAAAATGGATATTCAAAAACAAGTTGAATGAAAATGGAGATGTTATTAGAAACAAGGCCAGAATTGTTTGTAAAGGGTATGCTCAACAAGAAGGTATAGACTTTGAAGAAAATTTTGCACTGGTTGCTAGACTTGAAGCCATAAGAATGTTCCTTGCTCTTCCTAGCTTTCAGAAGTTCAAAGTTTTTAAAATGGATGTGAAGTCTGCCTTTTTAAATGGAGACTTGGAAGAAGAAGTGTATATTGAGCTACCAGATGGATTCATCCTTGGAAATGATCCAAAACTTGTATGCAGACTTAAGAAGGCACTCTATGGTCTTAAACAGGCTCCAAGGGCTTGGTATTATCGTATGGACAAATACCTCCATCAACAAGGTTTTTCAAAAGGATCAGCAGATAGCAATCTATATGTAAAAAATTGAGAATGATAAATTGCTATTACTTGTTTTGTATGTTGATGATATCATCTTTGGTAGCAATGAAGAAGCCATGAGTGAAAATTTTGCTTTGCTGATGCAGAAAGAGTTTGAAATGTCCTTGCTTGGTGAGATAACATATTTTCTTGGTTTACAAGTCCAACAAAATAAAGACGGTATCTTTTTGTCCCAACCCAAGTACCTCAAGGAGATCTTGAAGAAATATGGCATGGAAAATTCAAAACCAGTATGTACCCCTATGGTAACAGGATGCAGCCTCAGCGCCAATGATGATTTAGCAGTAGTACATCAACCAACCTATAGATCCATGATTAGTAGTCTACTCTATCTGACACGTACCCGACCATACATCATGCATGCAGTGGGAATAGTTGGAAGATTCCAGGCAAATCTGAAAGAAGCACACCTTTAGGCAGTTAAAATAATTTTCAAATATCTTCAAGGGACACAAAACTATGGCTTATGGCATCCTAGAGATACAGATCTCACACTTCATGCATATATAGATGCAGATTGGGCAGGAATCGTGGATGACAGAAAAAACACTTGTGGTAGTGCATTATTTATGGGTTCCAGATTAGTCTCTTGGCTCAGCAAGAAGAAAAGTTCAATTTCTTTATCTACAACTGAAGCGGAATATGTGGCTGCTGCATCTTGCTGCACATAAATCCTTTGGATGATGCAAATTCTGCAAGATTTTCAAATCACTTGTACTCCACCTATCTCTATTTTATGTGATAATACAAGTGCAATCAGCAATTCAAAAAATCCATTCATGCATTCAAAGACCAAGCACATACCTATCAAATATCATTTTCTCCGAGAACAAGTACTTGAACAAAAGGTCAAATTGGATTATGTTCCCTCCAAGGAACAGGTTGTTGATATACTCACCAAACCACTACCCAGGGAGACATTTGAATACCTCAGACAGAAGCTGGGAGTAGTTGATGCATCATCCTATTGTTGAAACTTGTCTGTTTCAAAGAAAAGTGGTTGTACGTGAGTTTAATGAGGAGAATCCGCGTACATACACGGTTTATGTGGATATAGTTGCGTATATGTTGGTTTGAAGACAAACAGTGGGCCAGGCTCAGGATGAAAGGAGTCTGATATGGGTCTGACAGAGACCATCTGGCACAGGTTCAGGGGGAGCATACATATTCTTCTAATAATGCATTGTTGGCATTATCCTAGAAGATCTGGGTTCAAATTCACAATAGTTTGGTCTCAGGGCAAACATGTGCAGAAGGAGAACATGGTTGCTGATATGAATGATGATTAACAGATGTTGCTAATGATAGTTGTTAATAATTATCTAGTTGTAGATATTTCATCTCTATGTCATGTATTTCTTTTTTGTCAAGGTCATGTAATGGCCTACTTTGATTTCCCCACTATGCCTAGGATGGATAATGTAACGTTCTTATATTATCTTGTGTAAACTTTTGGTGTATCCCCACTTGGTTGGGAGATGAATGGATGTATGAGTGTTTGGTGGTAGGAAGGTCATTTATTATGTATAAGGTTATGTATCTTCTTGTAGAACATCTTCTTGCAGACCTTGCCTACAGTCAGGGGGAGCATGGACATCATAGTAGAGCAGAGATTCCAGCATGTACTCAAGGGGAGGATAACTCTTTGCCCTTGATGTCAAAGGGAGAGAATGACTTTGAATGATTTGGTTGACATCAAGTCCAAAGGGGGAGATTGTTGGCATTATGACACAGATTTGACACTATGGCACAGGTGTTGGCAACTCACTCAGATGGCAGATCATAGCTCAAGTTCTCAGAATGGAAGAAAAATACATATACACAGGTTCCTCTTAACCAGGCCGCGTATACACGCGGTATTGATGATCAAAAGTCACGTATGTGTATACATGCACTTTCATGCACGGAAAAGCGCGTACATGTGGGAAAGCTTATTTTTTGGGTCCATGGTATTTGGACCTATGGTTTTGGACCTTGGTATTGCATCCGAAGTATTGAACCTAGGTATTGGGTCCCTAGTATTGGTTCTCTATGGTTTTGGACCATGGTTTGAGTAAGGCCTAAGACTATAAAAAGGAGGAGATCATTTGGCAAAGGATTGACTCAAGTATTTTAATATCTTATGAAGAGCAAGATCTGAAATACTGGTGATTGGTTTATGGTGCATAGCTGAATCTGAATCAAGGAGGAACCTGAGCGCAAGAAGATGGATAAGTTCTATTGATGGGTCAAAACTCAAGACTTGAATAGTAGTATCTTTTGCGTGATATTGATCTGTTATATTTGGCGCATGACTTGATCTATAAATTTGATAATCTGGGTCTAAATGATGTCTGAATATTTGAAAGAATGAATTACCTTTTATAGATCTACATGCAGGTTCAGCGAAGCGAAGGTGCATATACACGTTGGTTCTATAGTTCAAAACAGCGTATACGCAGGTTGGCCTTAATTCAGAAGTGTATGCACGCAGGTTGTACAAATTGAAGTAGCGTACGTCTCTTGAAATATGTTTTAGCTACTTCTGATTATTGCTGCAGTGTTCTAGGTTCAGAATTGGTGTCTAGTTACTATTACTGTTTTTTGGGTACAACATTCAGAGAAGTGACTATTTGATTCAGTTTGATTGGTGCAAAGGAGATTGGTTGATGTAGATATACTTGATGTTTGATTGATGTTATTCATGGATCTAGTCTGAAAATTTATGAAACGTGGTCCCTGGAAGAAAAGAGAAGGTTGTAGCCTTCTATAGGTTAGCACCTACATACTAGTACCTCAGCTAGTACAAAAGCTAAGGCGGTTGTAGCTCTCTTCCAAGAGAAGATGGAGAATGAGAGAAGGTTGTAGCCTTCTATAGGTAGCAGCCTGCGTACTAGTATAAGACTGCACCAGTACAGAATCATTGTAAAAAGAAGTTTCTAATTAAAAGAAGATAGAGACGAATTGCAGCAAGTGGTTTTTTCCCACATTGGGTTTCCACCTTGTATCTTTGTGTCCATGTGTGTGATGATCTGTTCTGTTTTACTGCTCCTGTTTACCGTTCTTATGATTAATGAAGTCCTGATGCATTGATTAAAGATCTACATCTAATGAATCTTAAGTTTTCTGATATACGCTAGTTCCTTTAGACACAATAGCGTATATACGCAGTTTCCCATAGTTGAAGTAGCGTATACAAATTTGATTATGAAATGAAAAATAATTGATTTGATAATACTGATTCACCACCCCCTCCCCCTCTCAATATTCTTTCCAACATTTACAACCTGCAACACAATATATATATATATATATATATATATATATATATATATATATATATATATATATATATATATCATAAAAATTTCCCAAGATTTTATAGAATAAAAATTGGTTAAAAAATCCACTTTCTAGGCAAAAAGGATGAGTTCAAAAGATAAGAAGAATGATTTGACAAATATATTGGAATCATATTTTCCTAAAAATATTATTGGCCACTTGTCAATTTGTTGTTTCAATTTTCATTTTTAGAATAATTAAAATTTCCAAAATTCCATTAAATTCATAAATGTGGCTTGTGATCTATTGATATGCCATTCAAATTGCATAATGGAGGTTGTGAGTTCAAATTTAGTGTGGACTAGAATTTGTTAATTATTCTACAATTTTGACACAACATTAATTAAACAACAATTTTTCCACCACATGGCAGCACAACATTGGCCAATATTGCACATTCATCACTACTTCATCAGTGAAACAGTCAACATGTCACATCACCCATTTGCCATGTCACCCACAGCCACATCACTATTACACAATCACCCTCCATCTACTAGCTCATTTTTCAACACTAAAAATGGATCAAGAAGAAGAATGATAAGGGTGCTTCATCGACATGATTATTGTTTTGCAAAACGCCTTGAAGATAATCTTGTAGATGGAAGATTAAATCTTGTAGACATGCATTTTCGTTTCATAAATTATTTTTATATGATCATGTTTCTTTGAGTCTTGCAGGTACAGAAGCCAACAACATCACAAACTGGAAAATTTTATGCCATGGCTCAACCAAAGAAGATAGACAAGATTTTTAGATGCAGGAAGGGTGCAATCCTACAACTGAGAAACCTTATGACAATCTTCATTGTTTCACCCAAATTTCAAATAAGCACAACTTTCTCATACGACATCATATTTTGATGATTCAAGCATCGTTGGAAAGATATCAACGAGATCTACATAATGAGAAATATATGATCAAAATTTGAAACATTTAAAGAATTAAGAAATTGCTGACAATATATAACAGGTAAAAGGAGGCACTAGTTTCGATACAGGTATAAATTCTTTCGGTTTTTATTTCATGAATTTGTTTTATTAGTACCAATTCTCAGTTTTTTTGTAAATTTCATAAATAGAGAGATTGATCACCTCTCTCTTATGATAAAATTACATTTCATTTCAAAAAAAGTACTAAGTTTTTGCAGGTTCAAGGAAGATAAACAAATGACCACAAGCAAACATTGTCTTTTAAAGACCCCATTTCAAGCATGAAGACATGCGTTTCGGTAAGCCAAGGGGGAGAATGTCATCATATCTATAAAATCATTGAAAATCCTCTCAAAGATCACATTTATTTCACAAGAAAATGATCAAAGCAGCAACAAGGATGAAACAATAATGCATGAGCACATGATGTCAGATCAGATCCATCACTTGCAAGCCTTTCAAATGCCAGTTTCTCCATTGCATCCATTCTTATTTAATCAATAAAACATTCACCTCATTTTCCTTTACATTCATCATTTTATTCCTCCTTTTTCAGTATTGTATTGTGAGTGGGGGTCTTATGGAACTCACACCACTTTCATGTGTCCTTCTTTGACTTCATGGTGGTGTTCTTTTCTTGCAACTTTGAGAGGTTATCTTGGGTCACCCCACCTTGGCTTCTTTTTTTAAACTTCTGCTTGATCTTGACAACGTATCGGTACATCATTCTAAGCTAGGAGATGTCCAAGAAATCCATCTCATCCTAGATGTACCTATGTATGCAACCATAGTATTTGAGTACCAAATGCCGCTTAGAATCCTTGATACCCAACTTTGTACGAAGGGTATGAAAAATATTGGTAAAATCTGACACATCTTGGTCCCTTTCCTAGCGCAACATGGTCCACTTTATGTATTTATCCTCATAGCTTCCGACATGGTAGTACTTCTCCTTGATGACTTGCCATAACGAATTCCAAGTAGGTGTGGCTGAAAACAGTGAGGCTGTACTTTCATCCTTCTACTCGTAGTAGGTTTCCCACCAGTCCTTGACGTGGGGGTGGCTTTGAGAAGTGAAAAATTGATCTATTCCCGGCTGGAAAAATCATGAATAGAAAAATACCCTTCTAGAAAATTTAACCATTTATCTATGACATCCACATCTATTTGACCCTCAAATATGGGAACGTCAAAGTTAACTTGTACCTTAAATGGTGTGGCGCTTCTGGATTAGATGTTGGAAGTAGATGTGTTGCCCTTGGGTAGCCATTGAAGGATCTGGGAAAATTTTTCCATAATTGCGTTCCTTTGTCACTCGAGGGCTTCTTCGAGAAAGATTTTTATAGGATATCATGTCCCCTCATCTTTCTTTTCATCTACCATGGGAGGCTATCAAGATTTGTGAGGCTAGTATTGCAAAGGTTCGACCAGTTCAAGCCCTAACCCTTATATCCTGACCTTGTTGGAGACATCCAAAGAAAAATAAAGAAAGATTAAACCGCTCTGATACCACTAATCCAGATATAAACAGGAAAAAAAGAAATTACAGATATAACCATAAATACAAATATGCAACAAAAATAACACTTCATTTCATTAATATCCAATAGTGAAATATGCTTACAAACAGAATGGAAATAAGATTAGTGCGGGTGATGGTAGCTTATCTTTGAGAAGAGTTGTGGCATCTACATGCCTCTGAATTGAGTTACAGTGAGGCTCAAGGGCCTTTTTATTATTGAACACTAAGAGAAACCCCTAAAAAACCAAAACCCTAACCCGAGGAGATGTAACACCAAGATTTTATGGGCCCAGTTGGGGTTAGTTGGAAACCGACTTCCATGCGTCATAACTTGGTCATATTATCTCTATTTGATGCATATGATACCTCATTGGAAAAATATCTCCGAGGAATATAGCTGCTAGTGTGATTTCCTTAGAAATCACTAGATTCATTTTTCCAAAAAAATATTGAGATGTTCACGACAACCACGATCAAAAAACTTGACATGTTCATCGGCATCCTCATGATATGACGAGTCATATAAAGGGGTTGATGAGAAACAAGAATGTTCACCCTCTGCGTTTTGAGAAACAAAAGATGATAGATTGGGTGGATTCAGAAAGAAAGATGTGTCCTCTTCGCAATGCAATGACAGACTGACATCTACTATGTTCTGTGAATGATCAAAAGTATAAACATCTGAGGATGAACTTTCATAGGACAAGTTAGAAATGGAAGAATCAAAAAAGATGTTAGGAAGCAGAAAATGAGGTGCAGATGGAAGGAGGTCATCCTTCACTATAGATTCTTCTTCAAACTCCCATGCATACTCATCCTAACTGACAGTGCAGGTTGGCTACTCAACACTAACTCTATCGACAACTTGATCCTCGTCAACAACGAATGTGTTGTCCGGAGTAGGAGAACACAACACAGTACAATCCGGAGGATCAAAAGAATGAGAGGACAGAGGTTGAGAGAACAAGTTCATGTGACAACCAATAGGCTTGCAAGCCAAATCTGCGTAGATATCCAAAGCATGTGGGGGCAGACAATATGATAGTTCAACAGATGAGTTCACGACTCCTCCCACCTCACACTGCAGAGCTACAGTTGTTTGATGAGAAGTATATGGAGGGTCACTTGTGACAACAACCCTGTCTCTCTTTGGTTTGACATCTATAACACCAAGGTATGGTGGGAGGGGTTCGAATGATACCAACACATGTGGATTTTTAGATCATAATGATAGAAAGCACGAGCCAAATCTCCGATCATAATGATAGAAAGCACGAGGCAACTCTCCGATCATCTAATCATAAGACTGTATGGAGGTTGTGGGAAATGTGACACACCATTGCATTGCGTGCCCTCTAAGCATGGATGAGAACCATGAGCAGAAATGTTGTCCTCTAGGACTTCATTCATTTCACGGAAACCCATAAAGGAAAATCTGTGACTAAGTAAAGTTACTCCGCCTTCACCATCATATGTGTTACGTGAAAAGTCATAAATGATATCCTCCGACACATCAATAACATGTCCATGAGAAAGGCATGTCAGAGGTTTAACTGTAATGTAACTCATGAAGGATGTGTAGAGATTCAAAACAAACTTTTAGGACTCATCTTATCATCTGGCCCTCCATCTAGTGCCATAAATGTTGACGGTGTTGGACCCACCAACATGTCAAGGGATCGCCCTGGTAAGAAGTCGCAACTTTCAAAAATAACCATGTCACAAAGAAAGTTGTACAACAGAAACTACAAAATGAGCTGAGAAACTAGCAGCACTATAGTGCAGAATACAACTGTTCAAAAAATAACCTACGAAGGCTGGAAGCCTTCCTATTTATGCACTATGAGGGTCTCCAATAGCCCTCCTTAACTCGAGGGGCTCGGCTGCTTGAACTGCCAGTGATCAGACACTTTACACAAAACTGCTCGGCTGCCTTTGGGAATCCTTTTCGGTGGCCTGCTAAACTCCGAGCTGAGGGTGGAGAATTCGAGGAAGGGGCCATTTAGTGCAGGAGACACCCTTCCTATGAATCCTCACCCTTGTTCCTTCATGCTTGGCTGTCATCTGGCTCATAAATGCTTGGCCTTGGTCCAAAAATTGTCCAAAAATCTGCAATAACCACGTGTTAGCCTTCTTGGTCAAGTGACTATCCCTATTTGTTCAACTAACATAAATATACTCAAAAAACATGCATAAACTATGAAAAATGGTGGATTGATGAAGGACAATAGGCAAAATGAGCCCAATAAGTTACCCATTTTTGGGGCTCATCACTATGAACACATCAATCTTATGCTCCTATGGAATATATTTTACCCTTATATCAATTTTTGGAAGTCCTCAATGTGCTCCACCATTGAACCCTTTTGTTTGAGATTTATCAATTGGCTAAAAAAGGTGTTTCTTTTTGTATCCTCATAATGTGCTATCATTTATTATGTAAAAATTGCCTAAGTGATAATTTGTTTACGAGAGGAAATCCATAGATACCATACAAACTAATTTGGTTCTAAATATAAAGTTGCAATGCATACCTTTTGTGTGTTTTTCACATTATGGAGATCAAAATATTGCTCCATCTATAGTATCCATGTTACGGGATCCTTGCCATCAAACTTCCCCATATCGATCTTTGGCACATGGTGGATCTTCAATACAATGTTAGAGTCTATGAAATCATTACTAACATTTATTTTGTTCTCATTATGAGTTTCCTCTACTACCTTTTCACCATTAGGAAGCATTTCTTGTAGCAACTTTGCCAAACCTCCATTCAAAACTTCCATGTCTTTCTCCAAATCTTCAATGCTTACTTCTAAACCATCCATCTTAGCTTCCCTGCCATCCATAAGCTTCCACGCCATTCATCTTAGCTTCCACACCATTAATCCTAGCTTCCACACCTTTCTTTAAACCATGCATCTTAGTTTCTGTTACTTTTTTTGAGAGTGAAATTTGTTGCACTTGGTCTCGTAATTTTGATATATCATATTGCATTTCTTCCTCTTCTTCAAGAGTCATGCTAGAGATTTCAGGTTTCTTACTAGGTGTTTCCATTTTCTTTCCTCGGGGAATCATTAATGGTAATTATGCTTCACTATGCCCTTTGAATTCCTTCAAACTAATTTTTCAAACCAAACTTATGCAAAATTTAAAAAAGAAAATACACTTTTTTTTGTTTTGTAAGAGCTCGATATTGAATCTGTTGTATCTCTATAATTTCAGATCTCCAAGCTCTAATATTTTGTCCCGAGGTAGCCCTTTGAGTTCTCTTTCCAACCCCACAAGTCTGATCAATATTGGATTCTCCAAGAAAGATTTATTTCAAATCTCCCACGATGACCTGATTATAGACAGGTTCAATAGAGTGAACTTGTACAAAGTTCCACATGTCACTGTTTCTACCTTCAAACCTGGAATCGATATACATAAAACTATAGTTTGTCCTATTTTTTTACCTTCTTATGAAATTTGAATCTCATTCTCAAATAAAACGTTATGACGATTTTCCCCAGGTCACTTGTTTGAGATATAATTCGAGAGCCTACAAAAAACCTAACTTCCTTGCATCATATCTCCAAAAATGTAACATGACAAGATCTGAAATCCATAATCTAGGTTCTTCAAGATTTCGGCTCAAATGGGTTTTAATTTCAGTTTGTAAAACTTTGTAGAAACAAAGTTATATAAAACATGCCACAATGACATGTTTGAAGAATTGAAACCCTAGAATCCAAAGCTCTAATACCAAATGTTATGCAACCAGCTCAAAAAGTAGAAGAAAAGATAAATCAACGACTTCAAAATTAGTGTCTTCGAGGGGGAAGCCTCCTTTACATTACACAAATGAACAATCCTTAAATTATATAAATGACAAGACCCCTTTTCTATATATAGGAGTCTAAGGGGTCACAATATAATCAAAGTTTATATAACAATAATAATGTAAGGGCACAACAATAACAATAGTGGGCTTCTATGGGGCACAATAATAACAATATGGGGACAACATGGGCACAACAATAACAATAAGGGGCTACAATGACAATAATAATAAGGGAATACACTAGTATTATAGGTACCTGACATTGTTGCTCTCATTACTATAGGCCAATACCATGGTAAAGTCCCCTGATATCCAGATTACCATGGTGCGGATTTTGTATGTGACTTTCATTCATTTTACTTGTGTATTTATGTAACCTTTCTTCTCAAGACCCGTGTATACTTTCTCAAACTTTTCTTTTATCATCCATCTATCTCTGAACTGACATTCCTTCATCCATATCACCTGTAACATCTGTACCAATATGCATAATCATCCAGTTATCACAATGTTGACATATTTATCAAGTAGGTTTCCATCAAAGACAAAACATTATCCATAATGCTAACAAGAAGTTGTAGAGGCTCATTCAAAACCACCTTAGCCACAATAAATGGATGACTTAGATTCCAAAAATCCAAACTCTAGATTGTTCTCCAATACAATGAATAAAGTAGAATAAGGAATTCCTGGTTTTAAATTTACAAATTATTCAATGAGGAGAGTAATTTGGAGTCTGAAGAAATCTAAGAAGATGTGGGCACAGTAGAAAACGTTCTCCACAATATTTCCCATGTCCCATCTACATAAAATTGCAACACACACAAAGCTAGTTTCATACACTGATATGGTCAGATGGGCGTTGAATCATGTGGAAATACCCACCCAGACTATATGCAATCGTCAAGGTGTCATCATCAATTATTTCTATTCAGATGACCTACAGGTGATGTATAAATTTCCTCAACCTGAAATTGTTTATAAAAATGTTTTTTGTGAGACGTTTTATGTAGAAGAATGTACCTAATATGATATATCATAACCCAAATGACTAAATATTAGAGATACAACGAAAATAATTTTGGAGAATAAAGTTCCCAAGAATACCAAATGGATCCTTTCAAGCTATGGCTTGTATATGTTCTCACCATGATATGTAGAGTTTTTAGGGAGAAAGACTCCACAAACGCCAAACTTGACTGGGTTCCCATCATCCATAGAACCCTCAGTGTTTTTGTTTTCAAATGGGCAAGCATCTTGTCAAATAACCTTTACATGCATATTGAGGCCTTTAAAAATCGAAGTCTGATTTAGAAACCTCTCCATTCTATATGTCGGTGTACATCATGGATGTAATATGTTTTTCTACCCATTTCCTGAAAATGAGTTGGAAATGGACTCCAAATCTAGCAAAACCATACACATATATCATTCTCTTTTGTGGGAAAGAGATCAAAATAACACTTATACTAGATCTTCCATCATGTGATAATTTCCATTTATCATTTTTTATAATGTCCAACCTCCTAGAATCACTCAAGAAGCCAAAAAGGACATATGGAAAATAACCAACTAGTACTTTCTGTTACACTAAAATATCGCCACCATGATTATTTGTAGTCAGTATGGGTCTATCATCACTTGTACTGTCCTCCTCAGCAAGTCTAAACCCTCAACTCTTCAAATCAAGCTTTGGAAGTGGGAGAAAGACATTAAAAATCAATCTAAATCAATGTAACAGATGGCTGCGTCCATACTATGTTCACATGAGTCCATACTTGTGATGTTTTACAAGATCATTCCTATATCAGAGCAGTAGATAGTTTTCTAGTTATTTTTGATCTGAGTATGGGAATGCCTACCTCAGCAATGATATGATCTCATATACATATCTTGCATTGAATGTTTTTACAGGTTCCGACCAGGCTCTCCACAAGATGATCCTCGAAATGATAAAGTACTTCACTCTTCCTATATGATAAATGAAATCCTCATCTACTACAGACTTTTCACTTTAGGGGGCAATCTGTTACACTAAAATATCGTCACCATGATTATTTGCAGTCAGTATGGGTCTATCATCACTTGTACTGTCCTCCTAAGCAAGTCTAAAACCTCAGCTCTTCAAATCAAGCTTTGGAAGTGGGAGAAAGACATTAAAAATCAATGTAACTCTGGTTCTGCACTTTCTCTCATGGTCACCTGCGGTCCCGCACCTTCTGTGTACAAAAGCTACGTACCTACCCGCTCTGTCCCTAACGGTGTAGGTCCGGACCCCTGTGAAAGTCAAAAGGCACAAGTTTTATCTTAAAAAACTCACTTTGGATTATTTCTAGAGTTTTCTAGAAGGAATTTTGACGTGGATTGTTCGCTCTGAGGTGGTTCATGCATCCCAAAAGAGAAGGAGCTAATCCCTTGACTAAAGGAGCTATCCCTTTGAAGGAGGGCTTTATCCCTTTGAAGGAGGACCTAGTAACTTCCCTCCATTGCACTATAAATACAGGCATTGGGGTGAGAACTAGGGAGGTTAGAAGCTGAACATTTTGAGGGTAAATGCTGGTGAAATTAAGACTCTTTGGTTGAGCTTGAGAGGAGAGATCACATACCTCTTGGTTCCATTGGAGAGTGAGTGAAACTTGTCAAAGTAGAGGAGACATCTTGTTGGACCCTGGGAGGAGCTTGTACAGCGTCAAGGCAAAGGTTGTAAAGTTCTTCTTCTTTTGAATTAATACAATCAAACTCATTTTTCTCAACAAGTATCTTATGTTATTTGTTTCATGGACTCCTTGACTTTCATGTTAAATATGTTTTATGCAATTGGTTTTTTCAGGTGCTATTTAATTTGTTTGCCTTGTTTGTGTTTGCAGATTCGCGAAAAGGAGCTCATTTGGATCAAAAGAGCGAGGGCATCCACAAGCTTGCGTTGGACCAAAGGTAGGCCCTAAAAACACTTGTTTGTTATTGTTTATTGAAGCATATTTAGAGAAAGATAGTGTTTGGTTGGTTTGCTTGTCGTTAGGTCTTCTTTAGATTCTAGGAAGGTCTATCTTGTCCGCAAGATCGACTCATTCTGTGCGACACTTTCAAAAAACATTTTCTCACTTAAGAATTTGTGGTTGCTTGACCCCGTCTTGATTTACCTTTATATGCACCATATAGGCTTCTGTGCAGAGAGGTGGATTATCGAATTTCAAAAGCAGGTCAATCTAAAAACCTGTATTCTTCTTCTAAAAAGATTTGGCCTTCCTAGCCTCTCCAATTTGGACCATTTATTGTAGTTGATGTTAACCATGCCAAAAAGGAAGTTGAAGCCCTTTCTTTCATCAATTTAAATCATGTAGAATTAAAAGGACACGATCTCTTGTTTTTAGCATTGTTCACAGGTTGGATTCAAAATATATGTTCACGAGGAATTACCTCATGATGATATGTTCAAAAGAGTAGGTTCTTATTCAGAAGTTGTATAAATAATAAAAATCCCTAAGGAGTTACCTGCTAATTTACTAGGTTTTCACAAGACCAGGAGAATGTTCCTTCTAGCCATTCTCTAAAAAGGTAACTTGGAGAAAACAACAATTGAGATTGGAATTTCATTATTGACCGAAAATATTCAAAATATTTCTAGGATTGTAGTTCTTGATGCAAACAAAACACCAAAATTCCCTAAGATATTCATGAGTCAGCAAACCTCATCGCTCAAATTTTCTCAAGATCTGCAAGTAGCAGCGAGTCAAATTATATAGTATGTTACAAGTAAAGTGGTAAAAACAAAGGAGAAGAGGTTGTAAGAAAAGTGGGCTCAATTTGAGAAACTTTAGGCACAAGAACCCAAAGAAGTTCAACCTTTGGAAAAATAAAAAGTGCCTCCTAGTCCCTTTGTTACTATTCCTAGCATAATATTACCTCTACAACAGCTAGGCCAAGAACTGCACTCTCCTACCATAAACACATAGACAGAGAAGGAAACCAACATTGTTACCTTCATGGTTCTCTTTAAAACTTCATTAGCTTATGTACCTAGGGTTATTCCCCACGAAATTACTATGGTATAAACTTTTTCATAGATTGGGATGGAGGAAATTCCTCCC
Organism: Pinus tabuliformis; assembly: GCA_031772625.1. NCBI lineage: Eukaryota > Viridiplantae > Streptophyta > Pinopsida > Pinales > Pinaceae > Pinus > Pinus tabuliformis. The sequence goes on from CM062805.1 coordinate 1,331,928,527, forward strand.
ACTAATTTCTTCTTTAACACTACAAAGAGGGAAATTGTTAAAGGAAAAGCTAGAAAAATGAAAAATTGATCAAGTGCAAGGGCCTACACCACAACAAATATTAATTTGGCATGGTTCCAAACACAATGATGAACGATTTGCAGGGAAATTAGTAGATCCAATGTGAGATTTTCCACAATATATATTTGGTTGGTCAATAATTTAAGGAAAATTATTATAAATAACAATGAAAATGTATTATAATTAGAAGAACAACTCTACCAAAAGGATGCTCAGTTGAAATAAAAAGTGAGACTCAAGGTCTTTGAAAACCAACAACAACATTCTCAATAGATTAATGAATTAGAACAACAATTGAAGATTGAGCTTTCCAAAGTCCAACATGATTCCATTACTTTAGAACAAATAAAATATGCACAGACTATAGAGTTACAACTTCAGGTCAATAAGCCCAATGATAATATGATTAGTCTTGAGAAATTCAAGGAGGGGGATTTTCAAATCAATGAAAAACTTTTGCAATTACAAGAGAATTTTTGAAAAAATCTAAGTTTAGCTCACACACAACAAAACTTAATCAATAATACTTCAATGATATTGCAAACAATGCTACAAAACTTAGTCAAGCTAAAGAGATCCTCCCTCAATTAATGTCTTTGAAAGGTATGGCCAAGACTCTTCCATGTCGCCTACCCCAAATCTCATATGTTGATAAATTGAAAGGAAAAGTTGCATTAAGAATTTGGACAATAAATTTACATATCTAAAAATACATAGTGAAGAATGTAGAACAATCTGCACTTGAATTATTGATGCAGTTATTCAAATAGTCAAAGAGATTGATATGCCTAACGTCCCATTCATGGATGAATGCACCAAGCTAGTAGAATTCATACCTAATGTGTAAAGACATGGGTGGTATTTTTAGAAAGAAATTGAACAGTTCGGAAAGGTATACCTCAAGGTTGTCTCTAGGTTCTTGGTCAAACCACAAAGTTATTGTTTTCTTAATAAGAAAACCTCTTCTAGAATTCTACAAGAGTTTCTAGCTTTGGAGAATCAATTTGTTTAATTACATATCAACATCCATTGCGATATGCCAAACCTAATCACTCACATTCTAAAATTCCACTCAAAATAGAAATTACACATGGAGGCTTCTAGATCATGTACACCCTGAAAATGATTTACTTGCTTTGCGCACAATTTCAATTGACTTATCTTCCATTCTCTATTTTATGTTTTTGGAATAATTTTGGTTGCAACGAATTTATATGCTTTCTATGTTTGGCTATTATGTAATATTATAAAAAGGGACCCCCAAGAACTTATTTGGGGTTCTGAATTTTTCAAAAAAACAAACTTTTTCCTAATGTAAATCTTTATTTTTTGAAGAAATAAAAGGATCTATTAAATATTTGTCATTGCTTGGAATTAATGTTGTCGTATTTCCTTGTTTTTTACTTCAGATATGAAATATCATTTCTTTTGCTTAATTGATTAATATTTTTATCTGTGCATATGATTAATGTTTATACTACTATTATTCACTAATCTATTCAGAATATTTATAATCAAATAACTGAAATTTGCATGTATGAATGTTATAGCTATGTATTTAGTTGCATTTAAATGTTTATATGGTCTACATAGCACCTACAATCATATTAAAGCACCTTTGTACTATAACAATATATATCTCAATCTACATCAAAGTTAATTAATTCATGCATTGTATTAGATAATTCCTAGGATAGAAGTCTTATATTTAGAATAAGTATTTTTCTTCACTTTCAACTATATTCACTAACATTATCTCATTACATTCATCACCCAATAGTATAATCTCCTAGAAATTCTCCCTTTTTGGAGAAATTTCTTTACGTGGAAACAAGGCCCGTTTACTAGTGAGAATCACCATACAAAATAAGTATAATTTTAATTCAAACCTTGATTAGGAAAATTGGAGTCATTGAAATAATGGACAAGGCATTGATGGATAAGGCAAGGAGCATGCATAGGGGTACGTGGTTGACACAAGAATTCTTTATAGAGGTAATAAATATTGCATTTCAGTTGGTAAATAGTTCTCCTTCACTAATGTTGGTTGACAAGACTCCACATGAAGTATGGTTTGGTAAAAATCCATCATTTGCATATCTTAGCATTTTTGGTTCTGAGGTGCATGTCCATATTTCCAAATAAAATACGAGTAAGTTGGACAAAAAGACAATCAAGTGTATTTTCATTGGGTATAAAGATGAAATGGAAGTATATAAACTATGGGACTCAATGACATGAAAGATAGTTTATAGTTGAGATGCGATCTATAGGGAAGTTAGATGTAATTCCAAGACTAAAGAATCTCTAAAGGAGGAAGAACAAAAAAAATATAGAGTTTAACTCAAATATTGAGGAAAGTTATTCAAATGTGTCTACTAAATTAGTCAAAGAGGTGTAATCATAGGCTTTTATCTTGTGGAGGTTTAGCCAAATAAGGAAACAACCTAAGAGGTATAACCCATTAGATTTCTATTATTCTTTTATGTCATCTTCCATTAACAATGAACCAAAGCTAGCCAAGGAGGAAGTCAAATTAGTAGAGGGTAAACTTTGGTCAAAAACCATGGTTGAAGAAATGGTTCTTTACACCAGAAGAAGAAATGGGACTTGGTCCAATTACCTGATGTGAGGAAGCTTGTTGGTTGCAAGTGATTTTTCAAGAAGAAGATGAATATAAAAGGTTAAGTCAAGAACTAAAAGGCTTGAGTAGTGGAAAATGATTATTCTTAAGTCAAAAGAGTTGACTTTGGTGAGGCATTTGTTGGGTACATTTTTGATGACCATTTTTGCCTTAGCATAAACCCCAAATTCGGCATAATAAACCTACCTTACACCTCATTTTTCTTACTTTATCCTTATTTTGGTCCAAAAATACATCAAAAAGGTATTCAAGTCATTCTTTCTTAAATTATGAATTTTTGACAAAATTTGTTCATTATGAAAACAAATCTTAAAAAAAAATTACCAAAAAGTCAAACTTTTTGTAAATGCTCATTCATTGGAATATGTGTAAGACAACGAGGAAAATTTTAAAACATGGCTTTTATTCCTTAGGAACAATAGATGGATAAATACCTATTTCTTTTCAGAAATAAACTCACATGTGCCCGATCAATGCTTGGTAATCTCAATCATTTTTTAGGCAAATGCCCTATTTTAGCCTAAAAATTAGACCTATTTTGGTTTTTGAGGGATTTGATCAGATTTTGAGGGCCTCCAAGGGTGGATTTCAACCCAAATATCTCTCTAAATTAGTATTTTAATTTATGGCTTGATATTTCATAACATTTTCAGTTTCAAAACTTTGTATATAAGCACCCATGTGTGTGAAGACTTTAGTAAATTTGTAATTTCTATAATTCAATCTTAAGAAATTTGGCTTTAATTTAAGATCCTGAAAAATTGTGTTGTAGCTTCGAACATGTTTATTTCATCAATATATGAAGCTTTTCTATTTTTCTTAGCTGGTAGTCTCAAAGGTGTGTATTTTAAGGAGGGACACACCCCACAACTCAGCTTGTGCATTTACTTTACTTGTTGTCCATCATTTGTACTTCTGGTATATATTTTTCATGCTCTTTTGCAATATTCATGCCAGTAAACTTTCCTCTTCATGCATTTTTAATCATCTTGTAAACATTTACAATTTCATGCTTGATATGTACTTAGCTTGTTCATAAAATCTTGCCACTCATAGCCATTTTATTTACTGTCCATAATTTAATTATTGTCCATATTCCTTTAACTAGTCACTATTCATGAATAAGAACATCATTGATTAATTGATGCACATGAGGAAAACTTATTGGTGAGTTAAGTAAAATATTACTAGTGACCATCCCTTCATCCACTACTACATGTTGAGCCAATTTTCAATGGATATTTCTCTTTCTTGTGATGATTATCCAGAGTTATAACGATAAAAAAGAGATTTCGTGAAATGTTGAACATTTTATAAACGTATTTTTTATGTCTACTTGAATGTCGAAAGTTTTATGAAAAGCATCGTGACAATTCATGGGGTCGGAATTTTGACAAAAATTGTCGTCGCATCTCATTTGAAGATACTTTATTTATAACATCGAAATTGTCATGGGAATTGTGACATCTAGCATGGTAATTGGGACATTCGTGTGGTGGGAATCGTGACGTTTATGTGTGGGAATTGAGACGTTTAGGCAGTGAGAATTGCGATGCTTAGGTGTGAGAATTGTGGCGTTCACACATTGGGAATTGCAACTTATGGCATGTGGGGATTGTGAGGTTTGTGCCATGGCAATTGTGACATTTGGGTCGTGAAAATGTTGTCGCAATAATGATGGAATCACAAGCACACTTGTTTTTGTTGTGATGTTGTGTGTGTTAGAAAAATTGTTGCAAGACTGATGGCTGTCGAGAGATAAAAAGGTGTCTTTTTAACTCCTAATTATCTTCACATTAATTGTAAAACTAGTGACGACTTTTTATTTCAAGAGTGTACTCAGTCTGAGGCGGCTATTTACTCAAGAGTAATGTTTTGCAGTATAGTGCTTAAAATCCAAAAGTAAATGAATGCTTGAAATAGAATCTAATTAGAACAGCGAGAAACTCAAATGCTCTGTAATTAAATCATTCACTCAAACAACCATCAATTGAGGATACAGTAGCAATAACTCATTCCTCTAGAGATTGATGCAATTGAAATCAAATTGGAACAAGACAATCAATCTGGGAATGAGGAAGAAACAACCAATGTTCTCTATAGTTGAGAGTCCTGCTTTAAAGAAATTAAAAGGAAACAGAAATTGAACTAAAGTTGCTATTGAAAGTAAACTATGAAAACTCTTTAAAAGCAAACTCTTTGCGATTAATCAACAGAAATGAATAGCAAAGTAAATGTACAACAAACTGTAATTAAAGGAATCGAATAACCAAGAATCTGCAATGAATATCAAAGTCTGAAATAAACAACAAAGCTTTACATTTGAAATGAACAACATAACAATATACGTTGAAAAGGATAATATCTCTGTTAGGATGGAAAAGAACAGCCACGCGATTCAATCTCAACTTGTACAATAAAACAATTTCATAAAATACTATAATAGCACGTTGTAAAAACATGAAACTGTAAAGTAATGTAATTCAAAGGAATAGGAAATAAATCAAACCATCACACGGTGGAAATTGTAAAGATATGATACAGAGTAGCAGCGTAATCCACCAGAGGCTGGGCCCTTAGCCGCCAGCGGATGCTGTTGGGCTACATCAGATAAGGCGAATGAACAACAACTCCCAACTCATATATTAATCATCAAACTGTGAAATCATTACAACAGCAGAAGCTTTTAGAATTACAATGGTAATGCAACAATCTCCTTTTCCTCCTATTCTATCCTATCCCATCATGAATAATCCATCATCATTCTTGAATCTCCAATTCTGAATCCTCAGTTATCTCCATTTCTATCTCTGATCTCTGTTTTCATTTAAATAGAGTGAGATCAAAGAGAAGTTACAACAGAGATAATTACAACATGATTTATATTACAAAATTGGACCGTTTCTAACGAATTGATCAACAAGAAATTTATTTCCATCCATCTTTCAACAAGAGCAAGGCGAATTTGACTTTGGAGCTGAGATTTGGAAAATGGCCACACAACAAATCTAAGAAAATCGTGCTCAAAGAACCCTACATTTCTCCCAATACAAGCCGAATTTGGGAAAACCAATTTTTGGTAAAGTTAACTTGGTCCGTTCTGGAAAAAACCCATGTTCCGAATTTTCCAGATTCCTCTTCATTTGGCCAGAATCGCAACCACAAAACTGTCACTTCTTATTCCAGCGAATTTATGAGTTAATCAAATCTTCAATCTGAAAATTGTAATGGAGGCTAAAAATGGTGAATAATGTTACATCCAATTTATTAAAACTATCATTGATAAAATCGTGCATAATCATCAATTTATTAGAAATAAAAGAGAATAAATAATATTCATCCATAAGAGCATAAATCATTATAAAATGGATTTATATAATAAATTATAATAAATGACATGATAAAGAAGAGTAAAAATGGATAAAATAAGTATTTAAAAAGTGGTCGTATTCACGGCCCAACATACCCCCACACCGAATATATTGCATGTCCTCATGCAACAAAAACTGAATATATTGCATGTCCTCATGCAACCCAAAGACAAAACCCATGTGTTAACCAAGCAATAAAAAATTTGTTCATTCTAGCTCATGAAATGGATAGAACAAATGAATTCTTCCTTAATTAATGAATATTCAATTTTAGCAATCTTGATGAAGGCATAACAATTTTTACATTGACGTTCAAGTTATGTGCATATGAAGTTGCAGCAAAATATGATATAAGTAACAACAACCTTCATTAACCATTTACAAACCATCTTTTGCTGAAATTTGGCAAGTAGATTTCTACTATATTAATGCTTCTATGATCCAAAAATCATATCATTTTGATGCACGGATCATGAGATATAAACAAAATGGTTGTAGGTGATAGTGCATGATTTCTGAAATTTTACGAACTAATTTAACTTGAAATTATCTGGGTTTCTGTATTTTAATGATACGTCTGTGTTTTCTAGAAATCACAAGAATTGAGTTCATAGTTTTAAAAATATTATGGAAATCAATTTCTGCACTGAAATTGTATGCCTTAAATGAGAAAGAAAATAGAAAACATCCATCATGCGTAGCAATTCCTCCCCCTCTCTGAAAAATTAGCATGCCCTCATGCGATGCTAGAAAAAAATTGACATGGTTGCTACCATTTGTTGAATGCTATGCTTGGTGTAAAACAACATGGAATAAGGGAGGTGTTGAGAATGAATAAGAGTAGCAATGGATGATAAAGAATATGAATGACATGGTCATAAGAAAGAAATGAATGAAAGAAACACTCTCCTAAACAGAAAGATAATATGCTGCTGAAAAAAAGGGAAGTGGTAAAGATGTGCAATGAAGGATGATAAATAATGCTCAAAATGGATTTCATTAAATTCTCCTAAATTCGTAATAAATCAGAAAATTATGTTATTTTACCTCAAGTTTTACCTCCAAAAAGGCATACATGCACTAGCATTTGTTGAAGCTGATGTAGATAGAGTTGGTGTTGAAAGTGATGCAAAAGGTAGAATCCAGGCAAGCACATCATGTTGGAAGAAGTGTTCACATCCGCGTGTTGCTCGAGCCGCTTTAGTTGCAATAGTGTGGTCATGCTGTGAATAGAGTGTCTCCCCATACTTGTTGTTCTCCTATAAACAAATCACTATTTTGCATACAATGTTCTTGAATCCATAGTGTTAGTTTTGAATAGCAATAGATTATGAGGCATGCAAAAATTTCAATCAGAAAAACTTTTGTATACATGCAAATTTTTCAAATCAACAAGTTATGGCAGAGTGCAGTAATCATATCGCATGCTATCCCATAATGCATACATTCCCCCCTCCAATTAGAAAAAGGTTTCCATGACCATAAAGCATATGAGAGGTGTTGTGCTGATGGCAAGGCAAGGGAATGAACAATACAACAGTGAATGAAGCAGAGTACACATATCAATGATAGGACAATGAGAGCTATGGTTATAATGAGAGTAGACTATGTAAAGATAATTATGAATAAAAGATAGGACGCTTTGGATTGATGATAGTTTATGCAAAACGAAAAAGGACAACAATATGCTAAAAAGATGCTTTGCTGACGGTATTCTAGCTGAAAGTGATGCGATTGATCTGAAAACAATTTCGCATGCATAAAGGTTCAAAACAGGGAAAATTAAGGAAATAACTTCTCTGATAAAAAAAATAAGAAAATGGTATTATAGTAATAATTAATGATAAGATATAATTTCAATACCATAAGCAGAGCTTCTGCTGCTAGCAAGTGTCCATAGCCTCGGCAGGGTTGCTTTTTAACCCATATGAGCTAGGATCCTCAATTTATAAATGGAGAGTTACAGTGTTGTTCTACAGAAGAGATCAGTGTGCTAGCATGGTAACCACATAACCACACTACCATTCACTGGGATGTAGCAAAGGTGATCAGGCTGGCTCGTGATGAGACCTCCTATTCCAAGAATAATTTGGCTATCCAATGGATCATAACCCTGGTGTGGTGGCCATAATGGGAATGTCACTTTGTTACAGCCTTATGAATATGGTAGGCTGGCTCATAATGAGACCCCCTATCCTCTATCTGTGAACAAAATTTTGTTTTTATTACACATGTTTATGATAAAAAGAGGGAGGCTCAATACTCCTTAAGAGTAGGGATGGTGGAAGAAGTTGAACATGTCAATAGAAAAAAAATATACCCATAATCTCATGTATTACAGACAGAGAAGATAATAACCAGGAAGGGTGGAACCAACATGGTATTAAGATGATCAATCAATATCATGTTCAATAGAAAACAATACAGTAAAATGGTATATAAATAATTGTGTCCATTTTGAAAATAATCTATCATCAAGGAGCTGTCCTGTTAAAGATCATAATGTGAATGATATTAACTTGCTTCAATAGAATCCATAATTCTTGTCCTCATAAAAGTAGTGTACTTTATGCCATGAAAGGGAATCAGTAAAATGTGGTTGAGACGAATTAGGAATAATCCCACAAGAGGAAGAAATGGTTGCTCTTGAAAATACTCCCAAAGTGTTGCTCCTTTGAAGGAACAGCAAAAACACTCAAAAAGTGATGTTCTGTGTAGGGACCAGCAAAGGAAATGCACACCAAAAAGCAAAAATACACATGAAAAAGTGTTGGAACAGCAGCAAAAAATGCATGTGAAAAAGTGTTGTTCCTTAAGATGAACAACAAAAAATGTGAAAATGATGTTCCTTTGAAAAGGAACAACAAAAATGTGAAAGTGCAGAAATGTTGTTCCTTTAAAAAGAAACAGCAAAAACGTGAAAGTGCAGAAGTGTTGTTCCTTTAAAAAGGAACAACAAAAACATGAAAGTGCAGAAGTGTTGTTCCTTTCAGAAAGGAATAACAAAAATGTGAAAGTGCAGAAGTGTTGTTCCTTTCGAAAAGGAACAGCAAAAAATGTGAAAATGCAGAAGTGTTGTTCCTTTGGGAAAGGAACAGAAAAACGTGAAAGTGAAAAAGTGTTGATCCATTCGAAAAGGAACAACGAAACGTGAAAAAGGAACGGCAAAATGAACCGTGGGAAAGGAACAGCAAAATGAGTCGTGAAAAAGGAACAGAAAAATGAACCGTGGGAAAGGAACAGCAAAATGAGGCGTGGAAAAGGAATGGCAAAATAAAAATGTTGTCCATTTGGAAAAGGAATAGCAGAAACAACAAAAGTGCACACAAATGTTGTCCCTTCAGAAAAGGAATAGTAAAATGCACAAGCATAAAATGCAAGCACGCAAAGAATGAATTAGCTATTCACTGTATTAATGCTGAGAATGGGTTACATTTTGAATGAAGCAACACCTGAAACACAAAATATAAGAGAAATCAGAAAAGAAACAACATTTTATCTAAAAACAATATGTAAATAAATTAAGTTACAACAGCTATGATATTATGTATAAAAAAATGATATCTTTCAAAAATGTTTTGGCATCAGTGACAAGACATGAATCTTCAAATGGAAATAAATTCTTAATTTATTTTGTTATGAATCCGTTGGGTAATGAGTTGGATGAAATTCCCTTGTTTCATTAAAATTTCTTTCAAGAATCGCTTGTCCATAAATTGACCTTCTTTTTCTCCTAGGACCTGCAAAAAACGAGTATCTACCTGCAATAAAACATTAAATCATCGAGAAAGAGAGGTGCGCGGGCTCCCCTAATCCAAGAATTATGCAAAAAACTAACAATTAGTTACTCTGTAGAACAAATCCACGGAGAAAATAACAAAGTAAAATTTATTTGTCACCTGCGGGAGAGCAGTGGTCGACCATACTAACCAGCAGCGTTTTAATCACAACTTCTTTGTTTTTCATCCAAATTGAGTGATTCCAAAGCTAGATGAGAGCTAATTCAAAGGTATATCTCCAATAAAAAAATGTTTTAAAAATTCAATGATATGATATGTCAATTTTAGTTAGAACAACCTGCATAACAGAGTCATTTTCGATTACCCCACTTAGAACAACAGTGAATGTTTTAAGCGTAGATTCTTCATTTGATGTCGGATTCGAATGATTCAAATTGGAAATAAAATTAGATTAATTTATTTATCTCCAATAGAAATATGTTTTTAAGACAAGAAGAATTGATAGGTCAAATACTCTAAGGAACAGCTGGAAAAACAGAGTTTTAAGAGTGTTGATTTACGATAGACAGTCAGTATTTTGATCATAACTTCCCCATACGATATCAAAAATGAGTGATTCCAATTTATTTGTAAACTATATTCATAGGTGAATCTTCCATAGAAATAGGTTTTAAAAATTCATTCATTTAGGTCTCCAAAAGCTAACTGTCCCAACTCTGTTCCTGCGTTGCCCGCTAGACACCCTGTCAATGTTTCAGTTCTAACTTTTTTGTTTCAAATCCAAATTGAGTGATTAAAATTGGGTTGAAAAGTAGATATCAAGGGCTACCTAGGACAGAAATAGGTTTTAAAAATATTGTCATTTAGTCCCTCAAAACATGACTATCCCAACTGTTTTTTCAACAATTTCATCAAGCCCGCAAGCCAAAAAAATATGATATTCAAGCAATTTTTCAAATTGGTGATAAAAATGAAAATGATTGTTTGTAGAACTTATTATTTCCATTATGATTCATTTACATACTCAAATGAATTAAAAAAATAAATAAAATCACCGATGTTGATTTTCATATCGTGTTGCAACAAAGAAACAACTATTTTAACAAAAAAACAAAATGCATTTATTTATGTCCGTATTTTATTTTATTTTATTCTTTTCACTAACCTACTTTGATTGAAAGATGAATATGACTAAGTATAGGAGTACTTCCAATGGAACCATTTTCAAAATAAAGCTTCAAATATGTACATACCCAAATTTGAAGAATGCATGTTAATGAATATTAGGGTATGAGAAGCCAACTTCCCTTCAAAAGATGGTGTCAAAAATTGTTGAAGTATAGAGTGATGTTGCAAACAAATGATGGAGTGAAACCAATCTTCAATGTATTCGTTACTTTCTTGATTTCCCACAACCATCGTATCATGAAGTTCTTGAGATTTTAAAATGGTTTGTTGGTGCAAACTAGAAGAAACCTCATTTTTTCCCATAGCTTCTACAATTTTTGAATTTGAAACATTCTAAATCTCATTGTAAGTTTTATCTAATGGTGCATGTGAGATAGAATGGGTGGGAAGGGTGGGAAAATTTTGCAGTTCAACATTGTAAGCATGTTGTACTGGTTTATTGTGGTGAGAGTGTGGAATTAGTTGAGTAGGAAATTGTGTATGGAATGGAGCATTTTGATGATGTGGTTGATTGGGTTGTGTGAATGGTTTTGATGGGCAAGCAAGATGTTGTGGAAGAGCTGGTGAATAATATGGAGAATATGTTTGTGCTACAAGATGAGGGAGAGTAGTCATGCAATCATAAGGTGAACCATGCCAAACTTGTAGACAAAATTGATAGTGATATTGACATTGACATGGCTGCCCTAACACATTAGTATTCCATAATGGATTATGCAAGTAAGAGAATGGAGAAGAATTGTTTTGAACCATACCTGTAGGCCATGATTTCCATGGTTTTGACCTTGTTGCAGCTTCCTCATCTCTTTGATATGCTACTTCCATCCTAGATAAGGAAGAACAACTATCTATGGTATGATCCTTTTGGTCATGAGTGAAAAACACTTTTTCAATTTCTTGACTTTTATGAACCTGCAAAACATTCAATTTTGAATTTAGAGAGCTAATAAAATCAACTTTAAAATTTTCAAATAAAACATTGATTTCAGCTCTTATGTCTCCTATTCTTGTAGCAGATTTGGAAAAGAAAGAACAAACATCTCTAGAATTCTTACCAGCCTTGGAGATTCCTCTTGAATACCTTATGCACAATTCACAAACATCATCATATGACAACTGAAAAACATCACCTTTTCCTATCAGATTTAAGAGTTCTAAAAATTCATCTTTGATTCCTTTGAGTAAGAGTGCTTTTAAGATTTCTTTTTCCAAATACTTATGCTTTGATTTTTGAAGGTTGTAATGAAATTGCTCTACATAGTCCTCCAAGCTTTCATATTCCCCTTTTATCATATTGAAAATATCTTCATTGGCCTTGCAATAGTCTTGGTACTTCTTCAAGAATATGTTTTTCATGTCCTCCCATGTTTGGATGCAGTTCCCACCTAGGCTCATGAACCATCGGAGAGCTGCTTCTTTTAGAGTAAGAGGAAATAGTTTCAATCTTTGATCATTAGTACAATAATCATATCCCCTACAAAGTATTTCGAACTCAAATAAGAATGCATCTAGATCTTCATTTGTCAAGCCACGAAAATTTGGTAGAGAAGATGGGGGAATTATGTGCATTTGTGTCACTCCTCCTAGATCTTTGATAGGAAATTCAAAAGTAGAAATGTAAGCCATTTCTTACCATAATAGAAGATGTTTTTCATGTGTTTCTTCGAGGTTCCTTCTTTAAATGTTCTTGTCAATCGGTTAGTGAAATGGGTGGTGCTTACATCACCACTTGAGTGAAATCATAACATTTGTTTTTCAAAATTTCTATTTTTTTTTATTCATTCACACAAAAATTCAAACATTTACCCTAAGTTCATTAACAATTATGTTGGAAAGCAGGCGGGGGAGCAGGGCTTCTACATGCTCCGTACGCAGGTTCTTACCTTCCATTTTTAATACCCAATTCTTGCCTAACAGGCACTCATCAGATGCACACTACTCTTTAAAAATGGGTACACTCTCCCCGGCAACGACGCCAAAATGTCGAGCGATAAAAAGGTGTCTTTTTAACTCCTAATTATCTTCACATTAATTGTCAACTCAGGGATGACTTTTTATTTCAAGAGTGTACTCAGTCTGAGGCGGCTTTTTACTCAAGAGTAATGTTTTGCAGTATAGTGCTTAAAATCCAAAAGTAAATATATGCTTGAAATAAAATCTAATTAGAACAGCAAGAAACTCAAATGCTCTGTAATTAAATCATTCACTCAAACAACCATCAATCGAGGATACAGTAGCAATAACTCATTCCTCTAGAGATTGATGCAATTGAAATCCAACTGGAACAAGACAATCAATCTGGGAACGAGGAAGCAATAACCAATGTTCTCTACAGTTGAGAGTCCTGCTTTAAAGCAATTTAAAGGAAATAGAAATTAAACTAAAGTTTCTATTGAAAGTAAACTATGAAAACTCTTTAAAATCAAACTCTTTTCGATTAATCAACAGAAATGAACAACAAACTGTAATTAAAGGAATCGAATAACCAACAATCTACAATGAATATCAAAGTCTGAAATAAACAGTGAAGCTTTACATTTGAAATGAAAAACATAACAATATACGTTGTAAAGGATAATAATGTCTGTTATGATGGAAAAGAACAACCACACAATTCAATCTCAACTTATACAATAAAACAATTTCATAAAATACTATAACAGCACGCTGTAAAAACATGAAACTGTAAAGTAACGCAATTCAAAGGAATAGGAAATAAATCAAACCATCACACGGTGGCAATTGTAAAGATATGATACACAACAGCAGCGTAATCCACCAGAGGCTAGGCCCTTAGCCGCCAGCGGATGCTGCTGGACTACATCAGATAAGGCGAATGAACAGCAACTCCCAACTCATATATTAATCATCAAACTGTGAAATCATTACAAAAACAGAAGCTTTGAGAATTAAAATTTGAATGCAACAATCTCCTTTTCCTCCTATTCTATCCTATCCCATCATGAATAATCCATCATCATTCTTGAATTTCCAATTCTGAATCCTCAATTCTCTCCATTTCTATCTCTGATATCTGTTTTCATTTAAATAGAGAGAGATCATAGAGCAGTTACAACAGAGATAATTACAACATGATTTATCTTACAAAATTGGATTGTTTCTAACCAATTGATCAACAAGAAATATATTTCCATCCATCTTTCAACAAGAGCAAGGCGAATTTGGCTTTGCAGCTGAGATTTGGAAAATGGCCACACAGAAAATCTGAGAAAATCGTGCTCAAAGAACCCTGCTTTTCTCTCAATACAAGCCGAATTTGGGCAAACCGTTCTTTGTTAAAGTTTATTTGGTCCATTCTGGACAAAATCCATGTTGTGGATTTTCCAGATTCTTCTTCATTTTCCCAGAATCTCAACCACAAAATTTTCACTTCTTATTCCAACGAATTTCTGAGTTAATCAAATCTTCAATCTGGAAATTGTATTGGAGGCTAAAAATGGTGAATAATGTTACAACCAATTTATTAAAACTATCATTGATAAAATCGTGCATAATCATCAATTTATTAGAAATAAAGGAGAATAAATAATATTCATCCATAAGAGCATAAATCATTATAAAATGGATTTATATAATAAGTTATAATAAATGACATGATAAAGAAGAGTAAAAATGGATAAAATAAGTATTTAAAAAGTGGTCATATTCACGGCCCAACAATGGCCTCAAGTATTGTGACAGTTATGCCAATGTCGCAATACTAACGGAGTTGGCAATTTAAAAAAAAATCACTAGTTGAAAACACCCACTGTAGGAATGGGGTACCCTGCATCAGTTTTGCAGTTAAGATAACCCAAGTTTTGATGTATTCTTTATAAAAAATGTAAAGTCTCTGTGATTTATGGATGTGGAGCACGCAGAGGACTAGGAATCAAAGGGATTTTAGCCCCTTGTTTACGTAAAGTTTTAGTCATCTATGAGACCCACCCATGGTCCGGAGACCATGAGATTGTATGAAAAAGGGTACAAATAGGTGTGCCTTAGAGACTTTAAGGCATGTCTATTTTTGGAGGGAAGAGAAGGGCAAGTAAGGAGCAGTTAGATAGAAGAAAGAAGGCTCTGCATCTGAGTGCTCAGAGGCCTAATTACAGTCCACAGCTACGTGTGTGGACCCCTGGAGCTAAGTGCGCAGGGACGTTTTGGGTCTTTATTTTGAACTGGAAATCAATAAAGAGTTGTTTCTAAAGATATCTTGTGTATTGTTCTTTACTTATGTTTATAACCTATGTTGTTGATGAATAATATGTTTATGGAATATTGATATAATGATGCGCGATTCTCTTTAATAAGACTTAATAATTGTACGCAATGCATGTTAAGTACTTTCGCGATGACTCAGATGAATTATGTTATGTTTAATAATAACCTAAGTAGATCTACATGAACACTAATTTAGGGTTGTTTTCTGGTGCGCATAAGTGGATAAATTGATCGTTAAGGGTCTGTAAAGACCAATTGTAGACCTTCACGAAGGTCTAAAGGCTGTTTAAACAAAGTTGCAGTACCAAGTCCTAGGGGCTTATAGATCTGCACGAAGGCAGATGTAAGGCACTAAAAGACATCACACTGATATCTGGATGAGAAAAATTCGTTCCAACATCCCCCCATACTACTTCAGGTGAGACTGTAACCTGCGTTACGTAGATTGTTACCGAAAGGGCTAGTAGTGTAGGGTTTTGTTGGTTGGCGCAACTAACTCTGAACTTGGGTCAGGACCCCCTAAGATAACACCCACCTACAGTCCAAAACAATTGAAAAATCAAAGAATTTTTCAACACAAATCATGTCTGTTTTTCAAAATTCAAAGGTTTCTTGATCATCAAGAAATTTCACGCAAACATGAGTTAATAGGGTTCCATATATAGAACTTTCATCCCTAGCACAAGTATGCACATAAAACTAGAGTGTATGAAGTTATGTCAGGGGTAATTTGTAAGTACATTGGAGTCTGTTATCCTCAACACATAGAATTAAAGGAGGAGAGTTATCTTGAAATGGGTGGGTATTTTCCGAAAGAATGTGCCCACAACTTGTTGTAGCTAACTTCCCACTTCTATGTTTTGTAAAAAGAAAAACACAAAAAAAGGGAAAGAAAAAAAAAGGAAGAAAGAATTTTTGTTATAGGAACCTATATATATCTATATATATCTATATATATATATATATATATATATATATATATATATATATATATATATATATATACTGGTGGTTCGAACTATATAAAGTGGGTCAGGGGATTTAATAAACTGAATGTTAAAGAGTATGCATCTTTCGAGTGGATCATTGTTCATTTGAACTAGCTCGCAGGATCAACGAAATCTCAAGGAACCAAAGTGCATGAAGGATAAATAGGAGGATTATAAAACAAATAAAGCTAGAGTAAATAACACACAACTTGGGAGGTGACTGGTTGTCGATTTAAAATTCAACATCGATCTAATGAATTGTGACACCCCTCCCTTGGTTTCACATTAAGGGATAGGGACGTGTCACAAATTTCTTTTATTAAACCGTCAATCATGGATCCAAAATTTCTTGTTCTTTACAACACCTCCTCCTTCTCATTTCCAAAGTTTCTAAGGGGTGGTGTCAAAAAGTGGTAAATGGATTTGGAAAATTTTTCACCAAGTTCCAGTTGAAGATTATATGAACTATCATCTGAAGTGTCAAGAAAGCGTATCCTTCCATATCACTTGTCCACTTTAACGCTATATAAAACTCCTACTTTTTCCCTTGATTAAAAGCATTGTTCATTGATGTTTTTCCATATTGTCTTGAGTTTATAGAGTTCCATTTGTAAGAACATCCCAACACAAGACCCATGCCACTAAGATTTCTATATTGTCATTTCCAAGTAATCCTAAACCCTCCATTGTTTAATTTAGCTATCATGAAGAAATAAACTAATAATGTGGCCTCAAATTTCCCACATATCATAGCTCCCAATAATACTCTGCTTATGGATTGGGACACTGATATTCGAGACCCCATTAATTCAATTCACCTTGCAAATGTCAGGTGCGAAGAGTTAATCTAGATCAAAGAGTCCAATGACTAGTTTAATTTTGTTCAATTTGGTCTTTATAATTCAATTTTGCTCCTCTTTGTTATGATTTACTAGAGTTCATTAACTAGCTAGGGATTTTTGTAGCTCCTCAAAGAAACTTCTTCATCTCTTCTAAAGCAGAAAATATCCTTGAGATTACAGCTTAATTAATTCAAAAGGTGTTGAATTTCACTTCTGTAGAAACTTCCAAAATTTTCAGCGATAATGGCTTGGTCTCTTCTTATAAAACCCTCCTTCCAGCAGCCTAGGAAATTCTTTTCCGTTCTATTTTACCCCCTAAGGTTTCAATTCCAAATTCATCAAGTGGTTATCCAATAAGTTTATTCTCAAAGACTTCTTAGGAAGTCTTGGTTACAATCTCCATGGTTTTTGGGGAGAATGATGTGGGAATAGTGAGAGAATAAACCTTAGGGGTTTTAAGCTTAATGATGCAACATAGTACTATTTTGGACATTCCTTCATATCTGGCTCGAGTAATTATGTCACAATTTGAGATGTTCCAAACTTTTAAATATTTTAGATACTTGTCCTACCTGGTGTACCTCTTTTTGTATGTGCATGATGATAAGTTTGTTGATGTTAATTTGCATAAATTGGATGCTAGAGGTGAAGTGAAATTAGTATATAAATAGATTCGTATTTGTTTGAAGAAGGAAGAAAATCAAGGTTATTCACATTATTTATGTTCTCTTATGTCAGTGGTTAATTCCATCATAAATAATTATTCACCTCCTAGAATGTTATCTGAAGAAAAGTAACTACTTCAATTAAGTGCGAACACCAGGATTGGTTATTGGTTTTTGTTCAAGGACTACACAGAGATCAAATCGTATGGAGCAGAAGTGGAACTCTATCAATTGCCACTTTTTTTTACAATGAGAATCTTTTCCTTGGAATTTATCAAGAAAAGCCTTATTGTTGACCAAATTCATTTTGTTCCCAGTCATAAAGGTTATATGTTCAAGCTAGGAAATATTGTTTCCCTTGATCACATAGAGAGGATGATGAAAGACTTGAACTTTCCAAAAGGGGAAAAGTGGAGATATGATTCACATCACATAATTTTAAATAGGAGAATTAATGTCGGTTCTACCCCTTATGAGAATGAATACAGACTAGAGTTTGATAGATCAGAAAATATGGAGGAGTATTTTGAGGGATAGTTCACTTCAAGACCTAAAATAATGATCATTGAAACTCCTACTGGAAAAGAGAAATCCTTAAAAGATCAACTTGAGAAATAGAGGATATTAAAATGGAAGATATACACGAGGAAAAAAGAGCTAAAATTAGGGAAGAAAAGGGAGAAGAGAAAGAAGAAACACTAATTTAATTGGTATAAGTACCATATAGCCAACATGGATTTTATATATAGTTATAAAATCAAAGTTAAGAAATTTCTTCCACTTCCGCAGAACTTATAACAACTCATGCACGAAGGCCTCTTTCTCAAGTATATGTTTTATAACAGGATTACAAAAAGATTGAAGAAGGGAGTGATATAGCCAAAGCTGAGATGACAACCCAATTGTCCTCACAAACAATGTGAGTTTACCAAACCAGGTTACTTTCTACAATGGACTTGAAAAGGAACCAACTTAAGTTTTCTATTTTGCACCCTACTCCTTAAGTGATTCCAAGTGGACCAGAGTACAAGGCTATGAACCTGTCAGTAAACATTATTGATATACATTTTTCTAACAAAATAAATTTACATAAGAAAGCAAGGGAAATGATTTATAGTGAATTGAGTAAAGGTGCCCTAACAATCAGGAAGACCAAAAAAATTCTTTAAAAGGTTAGAGAGAAGCTAAGACAAGAAAAGGAAAACTTAAGGGCTAAACGAGTGAAAAATGACTAGTATAAGAGACTTACTATCAAGCTGGGAGTAAATCATGAGGACAAAGAAATAGTTAAAGAGATGCTAAAGAGTATTGAAGCAGAAATGCAGACATTGAAAAAAATGCTAAATATGCCTGGAATCGAGTATGATCAAACTGTTGAATTAACATTGGTTGAAAAGGAAAAGGAAAAACTACTAGAAGAGATAGTTAATAGAAATCGAGACATTTCTATGTTGCAGGGAAAAGTTCAAGAACTAGAACAATATATTAAAAACCATGTTCGCACCATTGTAGTGCCAGTAGAATTAGATAATCCTACAGAATATTTAACAAGGGTGATGATAAAGCTCAATATTTCAGAAAATGAATAGAATAAAACTCAGGAACACTTGTCTCTGATAACTGAACAATTAAATACAAAAGAAAGCTAATTGAATACAAAAAATGAAAGCAATAATCAACTGACTAATAAATATAGTAAAGCAAAAGATGAAATCAAGGAGCTAAAATCCATAATGAAAGGTAATATTCCCTTGATTCAATCTAGGAAAATCATTTGGGATGATATTGTCTAGCAAGTTTGATCTATATGGAAATATATTCAAATAGTTGCAGAAGAAAATTCCATGATAGTAGCAACTGAGATGTGTATTTATACATGTAAATATCAAGTACAGAAAGAGGTAAAGACAACCAAGAAGATTATTAGATACTTAAATGAAAAATATGCAACATAATTGAGCACATTAGACATTGTGGACAAAGCTTCAGTGATTATGGAAATTATCAAAGTGACTGAGAAAAACTTGTTGCACATTCATGCTGAAGACAAACTAAACATAGTGAAGACAGTTGTTTTTCTGTTTGATTCTAAATTTGATCAGAGGATGAGAGTTGGTTTTCCTAGCTGTTGGAACCAATAAGGGATTTTACTTTCTTGGGAATTGTATGAAAAGGAATTGGTAGCTTCCAAATGCAGGATGGATTCAACTCATGAAAAAAAGGTTTTATTGAAGGGAAGAATAGTGGTGAACTTTATGCAGAGGAATTTCTAGCTTCTATGGTTGGTTAAAACATTATTTATTGTTAAACCTAATTATATGAAGCTATCATATTTAAATATTATATTTCAAAGAATGTTCTAGTGCAAGCTCCTGGATGTAGTACTTTGGAAGAAGTGTGAGAGATTACTTAAGCCTCTTGACATTAAAGTTGTGGAACCATGCACTGAGCCTCAGGGTCAAAGTTCCACCAATCATATTACTCTTCATGAATGAAAGAAAGGATTTATTTTGTAATTTTGTAATAGGCTTTACTTAAAACTAGTTTAAATAGTTATATAGTTTGACAATTACTTGAGCAACTAAATAATGATGTAATTTAAAAGAACATGAGAACTGTTGTGAAGGGGTTCGAAGTTTTGGAAAAAAATTCTTCACTTGTGTAACAATTTGATTTGCTTGGAGATTAATGAAATATCAGATTGATCCTAGTGGATGCCAATTGCAGTCTTTTTTTTCTTTCTATGTAATATTCCTCTATGTTTTCTTTTTTTTTTATCTAAAGCACGTGTATGATTGTTGATCTGAAAATGGGGCACTTAGGCTTCTTGTCCAACTTACAAGAACCTCTCCCACTTCCAAAGCTTAAATATTCCCAAGTCTTATTGATTAACCAATGCGGAATTAAGAAATGCTTGAAATTATAGGTGTATGCTTATGCTTGTGTTAAACTGATTATATACTTTAAAAATCTATTGTTTTAGCTGATATGTAAATGTGCTGGAACATAATGTATATATGCATATAACAGTAACAATGCAACAATAAACAATCACACAGAAACAACAATTTAATTAGGAGTTCACCCACAACTCTTGGGCTACATCTTCGTGAGCTTTGGTCAACTCAACTAGGCTCTTTGGGATTATGGTATAAGTCCTTTTTACAAGATCTTGGCTCAACTCCTATTGTTCTACACAGAAATAGTGGGTTCAAACACCATTTTATCCCTGGCTCTTGAAGCTCTAGCTCTTGGCTCTAGCTTTTGGCTCTGGCTCTTTAGCTCTTGGTTCTGGCTCTTTGGCCCTGACTCTGGCTCTGGCTCTGGCTCTTCGGCTCTGGCTTCTTTTGGCCCTCTATCAATTTACAACTCTCTAGGCTTTTCACTTGGCTTCCAAGTGACTCCCTTGGCTACTCTTTTGCTTCTGTGTTGCCTCTTTTTCTTTAGCTTCCTACTTTGGCTTCACTTTTAGCAACAAAACCCCTAATAATCAACAACAGCAACCAACAAAAACTCAGCTGCCATCAGCAACCCCTGTCTCTGTCATTCTGTGGATTTTTTAAGCAAAATTGGTGCTGTTGGTTCCTTTTCCCTCTCGGGCTCTCTGTCTTCCTGCTTTTGTCTTTTCAAATCCCCTCTCTGAGAATTAGTAATCATTGCTAAATGCCCTCAGGGATTGATGCCACCTATACTGTAACGGAATGGGTCATCGGCACTTGAAATCCCTCAATATAGCCATTCTTAGCTTACACAGGAAAACACACCAAACATAAGAAAAATCCACAGAGAACATTGTTCACCAGACTTCAAATTTCCATAATTGCGCACAATATTCCTATCGGGTCTGCTCGTAAGTCGCCATCACATGTCGCAAGGGCCTTCCCTTTGTATTTTATAATTGCATTAAAAACGGTCAAAATCCACCATATTGGACTTGAAATAGTGTTCAAAAGTGTTAATAAACCCTTTCGGGTCTGTAATCTCGAATCGGGCACATTTCCTTCGCAATCTATTCATTTGGCGGATTTACGAAATACAAAGGAAATTGACATTTCCCGGATTTCAAAATATATCAAACATCGTTTATGATTGTTATCGGGTTCGGCTAATCGCATCACATATATGTATATGTATAAGCCTGCTCCTCTGTGTAGCTCTGATTGCAATATCGCGATGCGATTGATCGCAATCGCATACCGCGATAACCCCGAACCGTTGTAAGCACTTTATTATGGTCGCCGATTGCGATATCGCTCTGTTGCAATCGCCGATTGCGATGTCGCGATTGCAATAACCATAGATTATGCTCTGATATCCTCTGTTAGCCACTACCGATTGCGATTCCCGATCAGATCTGGACTGTTGATCGGCCAAATTTGACGGCTCCTGTGCATTCACTATTCAAGCCTCCGATAGGCTTATTTTCGTTGTTTCCTCATGTTTTTTGGGTTTTGATAGTGTAATCCAAATTTTCTTAAACTCCCCCTTTTTCGATGGTTTTGACCTTTTAGGAGATTTTGAAGACTTATAGGGTTTTTGGGACCCATTTTCAAGGGATTTTTCCCCTTTTTCAAAGGGATATAAGAAACTTCATTTTATGATAATTTTTGCATCCTAAGTCAGTTTTGGCCCATTCAAATTACAGTAGATTTAGAATGAGATGATCTCTATAATGGGGGTAGTTCTAGGAACTTCCTTGGACTTTCATTTTCCTAAGTGAGGAACACTTAGACTTAGGAGTCTATCCAAAATCCATTTTGGATCTTCCCACTAAAAGAACTTTTGGTCTCCAAAAGACTGATATATTGATCTGAATAGTAAATGAGAGTGACTCACCCTCTTCTTTTAGCCTCCCTACACTTTCCTTTGCATAGTTCCTTTGAACCAAACTTTCTGACCACTTCCCTTCTTGGATGGGCTAGTCTTCTTGGGAAGAACTGTCTTCCTCCTTACCTTCCTGCAGAACTTTTGTTGAACTGGTCATAGAAGGTGGTTTGAAATTATTTGCCTTGATCATTGATCCAAGGTGGCTCAAACAAATGTGAAGTACATCTGCTCCACAAAAAATTTATTTGTACCTGTTTGGCAAGCTGTCAACAACAACTGTTAACAACAACAGAAATACAAACAACAACTGGATGGCCTAAACTCCTGCTTCAACAAAAGAAACAGATTTCACATCTTGTGAACACCTCCATGTCTTACATCTCCATACATATGATGGACTAGGTAACAAGCCCACAAAACATGTCTTTAAAACAAATGACCCTTCAAGTCAAGCATGTAGAAAAAGACCATTTGGACTCTTTTTAAAAAGATGAAACATTTCATTATTATCTCCATTTGGAGACCAAGTTAACTTCTCCCAAGTCAACATGGCATCACATGCATGTCAAAGCAATCAACACTACAAGTTAATTACACATACATGTTAAAATACAATGAAAACAGCAACATCCCTGTGTTCATGCATACCATGCTTATGCATGCATTTCATCCTTCAACTTTCACTTAAGCACATTGTACTTTCGAAGCTGAAATGAAATATAATGTTGCAGCAACAAAGTGAGTCTCCTGCTCAACTTCTTCATTCACCTACTTGGTAACATCCTGCAACTTGCATTCCATTAACAAAGAAATGCAAATAGATGCATCAATAGACATGCAATCTTAATCGAATAAGAACTCTAACCGTTTCTTACCAATCCCTTTCAAAGGTACTACCTTTGTTTGCACATCAACATCAACATGTGAATCATTTTGAGACACATCACTCATGGAATCTTCCTTTCCATTTCTGCCATCTTCTCTTTCCACTTTCTTCAGCTTTGGTGGAAGCATTGTTGGATTCAGTGTCCAACATTTTGCAGCAAGATGTCCTTGCTTATGGCAGTAAGTGCACTGCATGTGCATCCTCTTGACAACATGATTTGCCTTGTCCAATGGAACTTTGGCTGCTTGCTTCCTTTCCTTCAAAAGCTTCCTCTATGTGGCAATTCTCTTCCAACATCTAGAAACATTATGGTTATCCAAACCACAAAAGGAACATGCAACTCTTTCCCCATACTTATGTGGAAATTTATCATGCTTTGTAAAATCAAAAGGAAGGTGTTTAGAACCATATTTATACCTTTCTCTCTCACCTTTATTGTCTTCAGGAGGAGGTGAATTGAGTGAAGAAATAGCTCCCTTTGGAACATCGTCAATCTCTTCAAAGTTATCAGAGTTTCCACAACTCTCTGGTTCAAGTGTCTGCTTCTGAACACCTACATCTTGAAAATGATGTTTCAAGCCATTACATTCCTCTTGAATACAACCTTCACACTTCAGAGGTAGAGGACATGAAATGAAACTCCTTCTTGGGACTGTTTCAATGGGATTCATGGCAGCTTTGGAATTCTCTCCGTAAGACTATCCATAGCCTAGACCCAAATACTTAGGCCTTTCCTCAACCATTATTGGTTTAACAATACCTTTTGCATGCTTTCCCAAGCTCTTTCCTTCATAGCCCATCTTGGACATTAGATTGGAACCTATGCCTCTAGTATGTTTTTCAAAAGAACCAATATAAGCATCCTTAGAGGAATTTGAAGACAAACTGGAATGATTTACCTCTTCTTCAAGTTGATACTTGACTAAGGCTTCTTGGGCAACAAAGAGATATGTCTCCAACTCATGCATCCTTTTTAGGTTCATATTTGCGATATGAATTTGCCTCTCCATTTCCTACAATCTGTCAGCAAGCAACTGCTTCTCTTCCTCCATGGAATTCAACTGCTCTCTAAGCATGCTACTCTTCCTTCCATCCTCATACATTTCTCTCTCACCATAACCATCATGGTGGACAATTCTTGCTTCATGTCTTCATCAAAGAATCTTGTGAAGAGAGCAGAATTTGAGGACCCACTTGTAGAAGTTTTCATTATATCAATGAACAATAAAACTTCAACAAGATAAATAAAAAGCTTATTTAAGCAACCTCTTGCCACAAGCCTCTTATGCTCCAAAGATTTCCTTGAGTTCCTTTGGTATAAGAAGAGTGCCTTCAACTCTATTTCCTTCTTGTCCTTCTTGGACTGAGCTATCAATAGCTTTCCCATTACCTCTGCAAACTCAGAAAATAGTCAGTTTGCAAACAAGTATACAATCAATCAGACAATCAATCCTTGACTTCCCAAACACCTTTTAGACAAGCAATCTTTGCTCTGTCAATCAGGCATTCTAATATAACCTTGTTAAAGGTGTGGTTAATCAATCTTAAGCTCCGATACCACCTTATCTAAAAATGGGGCACTTAGGCTTCTTGTCCAACTTACAAGAACCTCTCCCAATTCCAAAGCTTAAATATTCCCAAGTCTGATTGATTAACCAATACAAAATTAAAAAATGCTTGAAATTATAGGTGTATGCTTATGGTTGTGTTAAACTAATTATATAATTTAAAAATCTGATGTTTTAGCTGATATGGGAATGTGCTGGAACATAGTGTATATATGCATATAACAGTAACAATGTAGTAATAAACAATCACACAGAAACAACAATTTAGTTAGGAATTCACCCACAACACTTGGGCTACATCTCCGTGAGCTCTTTTCAACTCAACTAGGCTTCCTAGGATTATGGTATAAGTCATTTTTACAAGCTCTTGGCTCAACTCCTATTATTCTACACAGAAATAGTGGATTCAAACACGATTTTATCCCTGGCTCTTGAAGATTTGGCTCTTGGCTTTGACTTTTGGCTCTGGCTCTTCGGCTCTTGGTTCTGCCTCTTTGGCTCTAACTCTGGCTCTTCGGCTCTGGCTCTAGCTCTAGCTTCTTTCAGCCCTCTATCAGTTTACATCTCTTTGGGATTTTCACTTGGCTTCCAAGTGACTCCCTTGACTGCACTTTTGCTTTTGCGCTGCCTCTTTTCCCTTAGCTTCCTGCTTTGGCTTCACTTTCAGCAACAAAACCCCCAATAATCAACAACAACAACCAAAAACAACTCAGCTGCCATCAACAACCCCTGTCTTTGTTGTTCTATGGCTTTTTAAAGCCACATCGGCGTTGTTGGTTCCTTTTCCCTCTTGGGCTCTCTGTCTTCCTGCTTTTTTCCGCTCAAATCCCCTCTCTGAGCATTAGAAATCATTGCTAAATGCCCTCAGGGATCGATGCCACCTATACTGTAACAGAATGGGTCGTCAGCACTTGAAATCTCTCAATATAGAAATTCTCGAGTTACACCAGAAAACATACTAAACATGGGAAAAATCTGCAAAGAACACTGTTCACCAGACTTCAAATTTCCATAATTGCGCACTATATTCATATTGGGTCCACCCGTAAGTCACCATTGCATGTCGCAAGGGCCTACCCCTTTGTATTTTAGAATTGAATTAAAAATGGTGAAAATCTACCATATCGAACTTGAAATAGTGTTTAACAACATTAATAAACCCTTTCGGGTCCATAATCTTGCATTGAGCACATTTCCTTCGCAATCCATTCATTTGGTGAATTTACGAAATACAAAGGAAATTGACATTTCCCCGATTTCAAAATATGTCAAACATCGTTTATGATTGTTATTGGGTCGAGCTAATCACATTGCATATATGTATATGTATAAGCCCACTCCTCTGTGTAGCTTTGATTGTGATATCATGATGCGAGTGATCGCAATCGCATATGGTGATAACCGCGGGCCGTTGTAAGCACTTTATTATGGTCGCGGATTGTGATATCGCTCTATTGCAATCGTCGATTGCGATGTTGCAATCACAATTACTATAGATTATGCTTCGATATCCTTCGATAGCCACTACCGATTGCATTTCCGATCGGATCTGAACCGTTGATCGGCCAGATCTGACGGCTCCTATGCATTCACTATTCAAGCCTCCGATACGCTTGTTTTCGTTGTTTCCTCATGTTTTTTGGGTTCCAATAGTGTAATTCGAATTTTTTGAAACTTCCCCTTTTTTATAGTTTTGACCTTTTGCAAGATTTTGAAGACTTAGTGGGTTTTTAGGACCCATTTTCAAGGGATTTTTCCCCTTTTTCCAAGAGATATAGGCAACTTCATTTTGTGATAACTTCTGCATCCTAATTCAATTTTGGCCCATTCAAATTGCAGTAGATTCAGAATGAGATGATCTCTGCAATGGGGGTAGTTCTAGGAACTTCCTTGGACTTTCATTTTCCTCAGTGAGGAACACTTAGACTTAGGAGTCTATCCAAAATCCACTTTGGATCAATTGTAGCGGGTTTCTTTTGAGAAAATACATATTTATTTAAGTATCTTTGAAAGGCCAATAAGAGAATATAAATCTTAAAGATTAAGGTTTTGTTACATAGTGGGAGATAAATATCTTTGGGCATATTTTAACATTTTTAAATAACCTTTATTTTACAAGCAATTTATGGATGTCCTAGACATTGGTTCCCTCTTAACCAAGAATTGTCTCTAGGGTGACAACACAAGAAATGGAAGTAGGATCATTCTGATTTCAAGGACCAAGACTTCCATGCTTTTTTACAAGACTCGACACTTCACAAATAATTGTAGTTAAGAATGAATCGACATTCTAATAGCACCAACCTTGATCAGTCTCTTTTTTTCATAGCACATTATGCTAGTAAAATTAGATGAAAAATGAACAAGAAAAATAATCTGTCCATTATGATCACAACCTTGTATCTCATTACGTTTAGAAATTTACATCTTCTCGAATGTAGGTGTCTTGCTCCATTTAGACTTTTGACGTCCATTGTTCTACTTTGTCCATAATGAACATACACTCACAAGGTTTCAGATTGTAAATGGATCTCAAATTTTGTCTATGATCACATGTAAAAATATAAATATGTCAGAGAATAGGATACCAAATAAATAATTATAAAATCATCTAATAGAATAGAAAATTATTTTCACTATTTCTTTACACAACATGAAACCACATATCAAAAGAAAGTGCATGCATACCTCAAATTAAAAACAATGACAATTCGTCAATTGCAAAGATTAACATGTCGAAATGAAAATGCAATATACCTTCTATTCACCTAACAATGTCATAGGGCATACCATAAGGTTCCCACCTCCATTATACAACTTGTTGCATGATTTATTTCCTGACTTCTCCAAGTTTAATGGAGATTTTACTTGATGAAACATTGTTGGTTACCATCATTTCCATATATATGCATGCCATTTGTATCATGTCCCACACACTCCTTCTTACCCATCAGATCATCAAATTGTCACCAAAATGGACCCCCTTGTGATCAATAGGAGCAATAAAGAGAACATTATTTACAACTAAAATTTATAGAAATTTTAAGTTATACTTGGGACATAATAACTCCAAATTGTCCATCAAATTCTATGTCTCTTGCAATCTAACACATTTGAAAGTTATTGTCAATTTCAAGACAGAGAGAATGGTTCACTAACTAAAAGACAAAACTAGGATGCAGTCCTATATGTAGTAGTGAGGTTTATGAATTTTCATACATATGGAAACATTATATTTCAAATTTATGAAGTTGGTTGATAAATATGAATGTTTGATGAATATGAATTTTGTAAACAGTTGATCCATCAACATCACATCAACCCTTCATGGATGGGTCACAAATCTATTCATTCTATCCACTCGGCCT
Source organism: Pinus tabuliformis (assembly GCA_031772625.1). Classification (NCBI taxonomy): domain Eukaryota; kingdom Viridiplantae; phylum Streptophyta; class Pinopsida; order Pinales; family Pinaceae; genus Pinus; species Pinus tabuliformis. Next base: position 1,331,956,896 of record CM062805.1, read on the forward strand.
TTCTCTTTTAATAGAGATTTCATTATACTTTGAAGTGTTTCCAAGCCTTTATCCACACTACACAGAATATGTTGTAACAAGTTCATATTGGATTAAGAACACCATTAGAACTAAAATAACTCAAACCTAGATAATCTTATATGTGAAAAATCATTATTCAAATTGGAGAAGTAATCATTATTTTTTTCCAAATATTTTAACATAATGGAAAAGGGTCTACTATAGGGATACATAGAAGTTCCACAAAAAATAAGGAAAACTCCCTAAATTTGGAAGGTAACAGGGTGGGTATAGCTGGAAAGTTATAGAATCCCCAATGTATATCCCACTCATTTCAATAGATCTCCAAATTCTATTCTAGAAATTGCACCAGAAAGAACTAGTCCAACATAGTTGAACATCAAGAAGTAAGGAAATTTTATGTTTTTTTGTGGCTAGAACACATACCCCAATTTGAACAAAGAGAAATGGTATATTTATTCCATTAAAATCCCAATCTAAACAAAGTGAAATGGCATATTGATTCTAGTGCATCACATCATTTCACAGAAAAGAAGTATTGGTGCCTTGATTTTTTCATAGATAAGTCTTGTTCAAGTTTAAAGGACTTTTGGTAGTGAAGAAGAACACAAGATTGAATGGAAAAAAGAATGTGTAGATACAAATTTGAGGAAACAATATGCTCTTCCTAAATGTGTTTTGTGTTCCTATATTAAAGAAGAACCATCTATCTATATGTGAGATCATGAAACATAACACCCATTTGAATGTTATCATTAGCAACCATGGGTGTTATATTATAGATAAAAAATGAAAAATACAATTGGCATCAATGTCAAAGAACAGGGTTTGCTTAAATTTGTCAATGATATTGAGTTCAAGGATCATGTTGTGGTAGCAAACTATTGACAATAAATTAGTACAATTTGGCCTCAAAGTATGGAAGTTTGAATCTTTTATATTTTTCACTTTTTAAATAAGAAAATTTGGTGGATAGCTTTCTAGTACCTAGAATAAACAAAAAATTGTATGTGAAGCATGTCTTTCATTGAAGCAACATAGAATTCCATTTGATGGAGGACAAGCTCAAGAAACCATTAGGGTTCTAGAATTGATTCATGCAATGCATTTGTGGACCAATGAAGATACCATCAATATCCAGTGTCAAGCATTTTTTATTCTGTGTAGATGATATTTCAAAAAGATGTGGGTGTATTTCCTTAAACAAAGGTCTGACATGTTTACTAAATTCAAAAATTTCAAGTACTGGTGAAAAGAAATTAGGTAAAAGCATAAAAATTCTTAGGTATGAATATGGTGGGGAGTTTTTCTCTCATGGTTTTATTCACATTTGTGATAAACAAGGAATAAAAATACATGGCAAGAGCATCAAAATTCTTAGGTCTGAATATGGAGGGGAGCTTCTCTCATAGTTTTATTGACATTTATAATCGGGAGGAATGTAGAGATAATACACCACCTATTATACTCCACAACGAAAGGGAGTTGTACAAAGAAGGAATCACATTAGTATGGATATTGCAAGGTGAATCCTAGACATAGTACATACAACTATCTACCTGCTCAAAACTATGACTCCAAAAGAGACTTGATATGGAAAGAAGCTTCATGTAAGCAATCCCAAGGTTGTTGGTTAAGTTACTTATGCATTATTTCTTGATGAAAAGAATAACACAATAGATGTTAAATGGTGAAATTTGATGTTCATGAGGTATAGTCATTACCTAAAGCTTATAGTTGGTTGAAATTATTGCTGGCAAAGAATTTTTTGGCAAAGATGTGGTGATTAATGAAAATGTAGTTTTTTTCAATGTAAAATCAACAAGATAACAAGTCTGAAAAAAGTGAAGATGGTCATGATATCATAGGAAAACCATTTGTTTTAAAGGAAACATATCAATATGAGGTAGGAAAAACTCTTGGAGAAAGAAATCGTTCAACCTGTAGCAATACTACTATAGAAATACAATCCAAATTTGGAATATGAGTGATGCATCTTCTATTATGGTTTTAAGAGGTCACACTAGCCTTGTTAAAGGAATTTCCTTGGATCCAATTGGTTCTTTTCTTGCAAGACAATCAGATGACAAAAAAATCATTATTTGGTGCATAAGTGACTGGACTCTAGAACACAACTAAAGGCCAATGGGGGACATCTATTGGTTTATTATTGAATCTATTGTCTTGTCATTTGGGCTCATGCTAATTTAGAACCCTATTGAGTTGAAAGGAAGTTGAAGGAAAAGTTCTTGATTATTTGAGTATGATGATATGTGAACTCTAGCCAAGGGTTGAACTAGAAGGATATAGGGATTGTACCCTAGGATTGATTACTTCTACTATAAAGTAATTGAAACCATAACCCATGAATAACGATGTAAATGAGATCATCTTACAAGATTTCAGGATGAATTGGACAAAGTGGATGCATGTATTCCATGAATTAAGAAGGACTCCAAACATTATAATAATTGACAATTGACTAGTAAATAACTGACAACAAAGGAGGATCATAATTGAAATGCAAAAGGTAGGGTGCACACCTGAAAAGGAATGGCCACTCAAGAGGAGAAATTATTCCACTTTCTTTCCATCCATTTTACATTTGTGAACGAAAACTTTCTAGAATAAGAATGCCTGCAATGCACATAAAATGTGTTAAAGGCAGATAAAGAATAAGAAAAATAATAAAATAAATTAAGAAACATTTTTATAAATAAATAAAAATTAGACAAGATTGAGGCACATGAATACTTGACTAAGCTCCTCTTGGTTTCAAGAATAATTTAGTGGAACATTCTAATCTTGGAGAAAACATTCCTTGATTTGACGGAGTAGCAACGAAGTCAACATTGACTTGTTTCTTCGTCTTTTGGAACAAGGGAGATTTTCTCCAAGCCTATCCAAATCCTAATTTATTTTCTATTGAACAGGTCCAACCACATGAAGGTGGAAGATATTATTGCACACATCACTCTCCATTCCATAGTACCTAATCTATCTACTATAAAAAAAAGTTGATAGTAACACGTTAAGATTCATGCATACACACTAGAAAAACATAAAATTGATAAAGAAAAATATTTGTTGACATTCATCCTCTAGAAACCTCTAAGCAATTTCATTTCATATTTTTCTAATATAAGTACAAAAAATTATGGAAGAACTCATTCAAAAATATTTATAATCAATATTTATTTTCTTACATCAAAAATATTTTACAAAAATATGTCTTATACTATACATTATAACATTGTACATCGTCATTTTTTGTTTTTCCTCTTCTTATTACGACCCATATATTTCAAAAGTTTTTCAACCATTTCCACATTTTCATGGTCTATCCGAGGTTGTTTTGATGGTGATTGTAATTGGATTCTCTGATGCATTGCACCCCTAGTCATGATGTTCTCACACGGTTGAGAATGTTGTGGGGGAGTATCACCTACAAAAAAATATTAAATTTATATGGTCGGTTATCAAATATCATTGAAGTAGTTTTTTAATAATTAAAAAAGCCTTTGCAATGTAATTATTTACCTTGTGCACTAGTCCACACCGTTTCAATGGATACCTTGTGGTCCTCTTCTAGTTGAGGATCATCCTATATGACGTGCTCTGCCATTCAAACCAAAAATTTTATAAGTAGACAATTGTGAATGAATAAGTAAAAGAAAAAAGAAGTACATACTTTATAAGTATGAAATTATTAGCTATATGATTAATATAAAACCTTTTTATCATTGTGGGCCTCATCTTGGGGTTGCACCCCACTGTCATGGCGTCCCTTGGGAGCACCAAAATGTTCTGGCTAGTGTGCACTCTTAGAGGAATGATGCTCAGTAGTCATGGGATCATTTATATTTGTACTACTCCCTTGCTAATTAAAGCAAAGAAACGCATTAGATTTATATCAAACATGATTGTATTTTATAGTTAATGGAAGGTTTATGTGGATTGATTTTTATTTACCTTCTCCTTCAAACTAGAACTTGGGGTTTCCCCGATGCTTTTTCGATGTTTGAATATGCCTTTAAATCTAAACTTGAAAGCAATCTCAAAGACTTCCCTCGTGGCATCAGTTCCAAATACATCACCCTCCATCGCATAAGAGTATTGATTTTTGTTATTTGCTAGCACAATCACCAGAATGTGGGAAGGTTGTAACACCCTCCTCCCAAATTTACCCAAGCTAACTTGTCCACTGGGGTAAACATGTCACAAGAGGCTACTATGATGTGATTCAACTCCCAAAGTACATTTAATGAAGTGGAACTGACAAAACACAACCAAACTGACCTTCCCCAGAAGCTATAGACCCTTCAAGAGGTAACCAACCCTTCCAAGTTCTTAACCCCTAAGAAAACTTATCTTTTTACTATCCTAGACCCTTAGACACTCCCATGACAAGGCATGCATGTAGACAAAGCCTTCCAATCACTACCACAGCAAGGCGTGCTAGTAACTATGGACTTTTTCAAATAGTTCTAAGCCATCAGCCCTGAATTTTGTGCCACTTTTTCAGGGACCTGATTCAGGCCACTTCCTATAACTTCATGAAACTTTCAGAAATGATTAAAAATAATGCAATAATTCATACAAGTAATTCATATGACCCCTACTAGCCATGATAGGAATTTTGTCAAACATGTCACCAATATGTAATATACAGGTCATAACAACAGATCTGAGCATAGAGGTCTCACACTTATCTGAGATTCATAAAGAAGAATTGTTCCCATATCCCCATAGCTAAATTGTCATCTATTAGATCATGTATTCAATGTACTTTCAATTACTAATAAAAACATGACGGAATCCATACATCAAGACTGTCCTAAAAGATACTCATAACCAGCTTATAAACAACATAAATAACAAGGATATAACAACCATCAAAATCACATATGAAATAGTGTAGTTAAAAATGAAATACCAAGGAGAAGAAGCTATTATTAATGAATGAAAAATCCAACCAAGTATACGACTTCCATGAACCACCCGACCATAGATTGGCCAAACCAAATCTTTCTTTTAGCTAATCACCCCTGTGCCATATTCCAAGCATGAATGTGGGACTCAAAACCAAACCAATCCAGGTTTCCTTAGTCTTTATGTAATCCCCACCAGATCACTAGGCCCTAAACAAGCAGGGATGCTATCAAATTTCTCCACCTACATCATGAGGAATTTTCCTATATCCTAGTCTCTAGGCTTTACCATATATCCCACCATTCAACGGTCGAGCATTCCTAGGCCTAATCAAGACTCCACCCTCTAGGATTTACCATATATCCTGTCATTCACCAGTCAAGGATTCCTAGGCCTGATCAAGGGCACACACCTCTATGCTTTACCATATATCTCGCCATTCACCAATCAAGGATTCCTAGGCCTCATTGAGGGAACACACCTCTAGGATTTATCTTATATCCCACCATTCAATAGTCAAGGATTCCTAGGCCCGACCAAGGTAACACACCTCTAGGATTTATCGTATATCCCGCCATTCATCGGTCAAGGATTCCTAGGCCCACCGAGGCACATAAAATTTTCCTTTACTGTAATCCCACCTTCTCTGGTCTAGGGATTCCTAGGCCTTTTGTTATTTCTTTTAGAGACCACCTCACTCAATTTTGAAACCATATGACAATCTAGCTTATCCAAATAAAAGAGAACCCATCACACCATGGCTATCTGGAAATTGCAAGGCAAAGTTGAAGAACACTATCACACTTAGTAAAACCCATGCCAATGATAATAATATAGAAAAATACTCACATGCATGTACCATGCATTCCAAATCTAGAAAGGAAATCACACATGCAAATTGATACCTGCAAGTAATCCTGATGTAGCTACTTGATCATGTTCTTCCTTTCTTGATCTTTTCTTCCTTTTTGCCTTCATTGTCCTTCCTTCTCTTTCCTTGATCAAATGCTAGAGTGCTCAAAGAATTATCTAAGTGTCCAAGAGTGTGAGAGAGGGATACTAGAGACAGATCTCCAAAACTAAACTGACAAAAAGGTACCAACTGATCCTCAGAAGCCTATTTTATTAATGAGGCATCTATTTTCTTCAGTTTTCCATTATTTTCCTTAATTTTCTTCCTCACATGCAACCTGTTACCTTTCACCTTCCTTTTCTCCTAATTTCCATTATTTTCATAAATAAAATTCCAATTAATGCCTCATGCCTTTTCAAAGCCTTTACCATTGCCTTTGCCAATTTCCCTTAGCCATAATAAACCAAATGAACACCCACACTAGGATTTTTTTCCCAACGCTCAACTTGGAATACATGTCCCATGACCTTGGTTATTATTTTTCGTTTATTGATTTTATTACATGTAATTTTGACGAGGGCAGTTACAGGACCCCCCCTTGGGGGAACACCATCCTCGGTGTTCAAGGAAACCTACAACCAACAAGACTTTTGGAAGAAAAACATACTAGACATGGTCTTTATAACTTAGCTCGATGCATTATTTACAAGGATCAACCTGCTGAGAACCAAACCAACATGACACATAACAACATAACAACCATAACAATATGACACACATACCACTTATTGGAGCTTTATAGCACAACTCATGGTGGTATTTACATCGATATACACATGTACATATACCAAAAACATTCACTCAACCAATGAATAGAGAAGGATACATTAGCCCTCATCTGATCCACCATCTCCCATGTAGCTTCATTGGGCCCAAAGTGATTCCACTTCACTTTAACCTGATTGATTGATCGGTTCTATAGAAATAACATCTTTTTCTACAATATACACTGAGGTTCCAGCTAGAATTATCCATCTAGCTCCACCTGCAATACATACCAGTCAATCACATAATCAACATATTTAACATACTTTGTAAGCAATGACAAATGGAAATATCATGTAATTTCACTGTCGGAGGCAGTGCAAGTCGATAGGATATTGGTTCAATCCTTTCAAGAATCTTTAAAGGTCCACAAAACCGAGGTTCCATATCAGCACATGATCTAATACTCAAGGAGCTCTTCCTCAGCATGATGCGTAAGTAAAGCTATTCCCCAACCTGAAACTCCTTAAACATCTTGTTCTCATATGCATAAATTTTTTTTCTTTCCTATGCTTCCTTCATATTCTTCTTGATTACCTAAATTTCCTAATCCATCTATGCCAACATGTATGGTCCAATCAACACCTTGTTAACTGGATCGATCCAACTGATGGGAGTATTACAACTCCACCCGTAGAGTTCCTTGAATAGACTCATCCTTAGAGACTCTTGATACCCATTATCATAAGCAAACTAAACTAATGGAAGGTACTCCTCCCATCTCCTTTGTTGATGCATCACATACATCCTCAACATGTCCTCCAATATCCTGTTGACCCTCTCTGTTTGTCCATCTGTCTGCGGATGATAAGTTGTGCTGAAGGCAAACTCTGTCCCTAAACCTAAAAACAACTTTGTAACAACCCTTTCTTAAAATTTTATGTAATCAAAATTAATAAATGCAAAATAAGACCATGGTTAAGGGACACGTATTCCAAGCTGAATGTTGGTCAAAGGTATCCTAGTGAGCATCACTAGATGTGTTTATGGGTAAAGGAAATTAGCAAAGGAAAAGAGGCATTTTTGGCACATTTGTTTATAAAAATAAAGGAAAATAGGAGAAACGTAAGGTGAAAGGTCACAGGTTGCATGTGAGGAGGAAATGGAAGGAAAATAATGGAAAATGAAGAAAATAGTGGCTTAATTGATAAAAAGGCTTTGAGGATTAGTTTGTAACCTTTTGTCAGTTTAGTTTTGGAGCTCTCTCATCATTCTCTCTTTCTCTCTCACTCTTGGACTCTTAGAGCTTTCTTGGAGAACTCTAGCTTTGGAGAAAGGAAGGAAAAAGAAAGAAAAGGAAAGGAATGAAGAAAGGATCAAGCAAGGAGGAGAAAGATCAAGTAGTTTCAGCAACAATACTTGCAAGTAACATATTGCATGTGTGATTACCTAGCTGGTTTGCACATGCATGTCTTTTCATGTTGATGTATAGTTCTCTATCTGTTGGTGGCATGGATTTTCCAGGTTATGACACTGGTTTTCAGCCTAGCCTTGCCTTTTTTTAGATAGCCATGGTGTGATGGGATTGTTTTCTCGGTTTTGAGCTTTGGAATTTCCATATTGTTTCAGAATGTTGGGCAGAGGTAGTCTGAGGAAAATCCAAAAGGTCTAGGAATACCTTGATTGGTTATGGCGGGATACACAGTAAAGCCTGAGGGTGGAGTCTGGGTTTAGGGCCTAGTGATCCGATGTGGATTTCGGTAAAGTTTGAGAGACAAGGAGATGGAAAATTCCTCAAGGATAGTAATGGAGTTCAAAGGTGTTCCTAGCTCATTTTGATTTTGTGATCTCGGTGTCGGTTTTGGTGAGATCACGATTTGGTAAGGGTGGAGGTGGTTTAACCTCTAGATTCCCTTGTTTGTTTTTGGATTGGTTTATCCACGAGATCCCTCATTCATACTTGTAATATGGTACGGGTGTGACTGGCTGAAAGAAATATTTGGTTTAGCCATGTCTACGGTCGAGTGTGTTATCACTCGGAAATTTCTCAAGGTTAAAGAAAGAGATTTCCAAGGTAACCACAAACCAATCTTCAGACTCAGGCTCTAGCCAACCTAAGTCCATAGAGGGCTCTCTCTTTATAATTTAACTTTGTTTGGGTGGGATTTTAGGCTAGTTATTAGTGTTCATAAGGTTTTGATTTTGGATGGGTGGTGGAATTCTAGGAACAGATGGGTAGAGCAAGTTTCTTCAAGCCATTGGGTTGTGGAGTCAATAAAAGGATAGCATAACTGGATTAGATCATTAAACGAAGTGTTTACAGGGTAGGCTAGCAAAGCAAAAGGAAAATATTCAAGGGCTGATGGATGGAATGATTCTAACCAAGGTGAAAGGGCACTTAAGAATCCTTGGACCAGGATCAGAATAAGGAATAGAGGGCAATCATCAACAAAGGGAAATTAAAAATCCTTTGCTACATAGACCACAAGGAAAACCATGGAAGCTAAGGAGCAGCTAAGAATTCCCTAGCTAAGACAGTTTAGCATAAAACATTAAGAATGTAAATAGTCAAGACAGAGTGCATTAAACAAATTCTGAAATACCATTCCTATTTTAGCATTCATTTTTCATAGAAACACATATGATTATTAAGAAACATAAGGAAAAACAATAATACACATGAGAGAATACTTATTTGATTTTCGCTTTGCACAAGAATCCTATAAAATGTCTGAGCTTTATTCCATGATCCAGCAAGCCAATCCAGTTTTTGATACAATAAGACTTTGATTTGAGTGAAAAGTCTACAGAAATGTCTTTGAATCCACCCAAAATACTTCAAATGAAGAAGCATTTATACAAATTCTAAACTAAAATATCATGGAAAAATATCAAGATTGGTTTTACAAATATCTCAAATAGTTTTACATTTATAAAACTTAAATAAAGGACACTCAAAACTAATGAATCTATTTGGAACTATATTTATGGATTGAGGGTGAAAAACAAGACAAAGTCTAATTTGATAGCAACTCTTAATTGATGATGAGGCATCCAAGTCACTAACTGCATCCTTTCTTTATGCATTATGCCCCAGCAATACTGCAAAATTAGGGTCCATTGAAACCTTTGTATATCTCAATCCGAGATAGATATGTAAGAAGTGAAAGAGGTTATTGTAGATAAGTATGTGCTTGAGATAAACCTCGCTCAGTTTCCAAAAATTAATCTCCATCTATTCACAATATTCTCTTCAAAAAAGATGTCAAAAAAGGACTTTGCACAGTCCGAAACATAGGCTGTGAAGACATGCACTTATCTCACGTTTGGTAATACCTATGTAAAACGCGAGATAGGTTTTTGTATATTAGCCATTTAGAAACACAAATGTCATTTAGTTTCTCAAAATTCATCTTGGATTGGCCGAACTAGTTTCTGAAAAACTATGACTTAAACAGGAAATTTCTTAAGAATGTACAATTTTTGCTCTGATTTCATCTTTTAACCTTAAATTTCTTTTAACTGTTTTTCACTTTTACTTTCGATAAACTTCATTGTTGCTGGTGAAATTGTTTTCATCTATATTTAAACCTTACTTCCTCCATGTTTACTTTTTAATGCAGGAGCATCCAGCACCCTTAATCAAAGGGAGGAATCCAAAGCGGAGCGAAGAGGAAGACGTGGACCAAGCGAGCAAAACAGGGAAAAATCTATTTTAAAATAGATTTGAAGATGGAATGGATAGTCTCGAGGAGACTTATTAATGTTTTCTACCATGTTTTCATATGCATGTATGCGTATGAGAGCTTTAGGGCTTTTGTTGGAGGATTGATCAGATCCTTCCATGATCCGATCCAACACTTCTTATATATATATATATATGTGTGTGTGTGTGTGTGTGTGTGTGTGTGTGTGTGTGTGTGTGATGAACTTGCGCGTTCAGTAGAGAGAGTAATAAGAGAGGGACATAGGGTGATATAGATAGAATTTGTGTAAATAGAGTGTTTAAATGTAGTTGAAGGAAAACTTGTTCTAAGGCTGAAATGCCTTAGCTTGTAATTGTCTGAATATTTATAATAGATATGTGTTCTGTGGGTTTTCCATGTGTCTGTGTATTATGTCCCTTTCCAATTCTGTTATGTATATATGTGCTAAGGGTTTAAATCCCAAATTGTGAGTGTGTTGATCGATCATCGATCACTGTAGGATCGATGTTGACCCTATGATATCAATTAACTGTTATATATATGAATGTCATGGTGTGAATGCAGGTGTATTGCAGAGAACTGTGTTTTAACATAGAAATCCATCACTCCTTAGCTAAATTCCAATTACATTAAGAAACAATGCAAGGGCACGTAGCGGATCTGGAATCCGAACCTGAAAACTTATGGAAGTTGGTCTATACTCTTGTCGGATCCAGAAGTCATATCGGATCGGCACGTTGGAGTAGAAGGGACTAAGGCCTTAGACTGTCGTGATGAGCGACCACCGATAAAACGAGGACCATTGGTTCAAAAGGGGATCAACGGCGGAGATGCGATCGGTGATCACATATCAGGGAGGTCGAAGGACTTGGACAACGGAACAGCAAAAGGTCGATACGCCGATAGCGATAATGCACTGATCGGCCATTGGAGGTGTCAGTTCGGAGGTCAGTGTCGAAGCAGTGGAAGGAGTTAATACGAATGTGGCAGACCCACCGATAGCTATGAATGCAGGTTCATATAAATTTTGAAGTCTAGGTATGTATTCTGGAGCAGGGTTTTCATGGTTTTCCCCATGTATTTTGTAATCTGTGTTGCCCGAAGGGTTAAGGCTTGAATGCCTATACTAAAGCTTCCAACAGTTGTATGGTCCATGGGTTTAAAGGCTTATGGCCTGAACAAATGAATAACGCTTCCGATAAGGCTTGTGGGCCATAATCCACAGGCCTCAGGATCAGTTTTTTTTAGGGAAAGGGATTTTGACTAAACCCCAAAATTGCTCTTCCCATCACTTTTACTATTTACTTTTACCGCTCTTTTTTTTCATCTATCTTCACTTTGACATGAATTTGTATGCTTTGTAACTGTCTTCCCTGCTATTTGTCTTCATGCTAGCTTCTTTACTTGACTTGGTCTTCAATCTGATACTCTTTAACCCTGCTACACTTTGACTATCCTTTACTGTATCCTTTTACCTTCACTGTATATTTTAGGTGTTTACTGTCTATTTCAACAATAAATCATTTAATTCAAAAAATAAATAAATTCAATTACATAGTTAAATATTTATAAATAATAATAATAATAATAAACATCAAGAACAAAAACTATAATGAATTTAGGTATAAAATAAAACAATAACAAACATAACATAATTATTCATAAATAAATTAATAAATAAAAACAAAAATAAATAATAAGTAATAAATATATATATTAAACTACATTAATTAAAAAATAAATAAATAAATTCAATTACATAGTTAAATATTTTAAAAGATAAATAAAAAATAAAATAATAATAATAATAATAATAAAATAAATAATTAATTAATTACAAAATAAGTTTGGCAAAGTCGGCTTGTCCCTATGCATCCCTCATCCCTATTTATTCAAATCCTAGGAGATCTATCCTACACAATTACTGATCTATCCTAATGATGAGCCATGGTGGAGGGCTCGAAACGTCGATTTAATCAAATCATGGATGCGAGAACTTCGGAAGAAAACAACACACATTTAATTTCATGTTTCCTCTGCTTGTATTTTAATTGTATGTTTTATTTTCCATCTCTTTTTGAATAGATTTGATAACCATCTCAGAGTAAACAGGTCTTATGACTAGTATTAAGACTGTTTATCCAAGGCTGCGGTCTTTAGATCGCCTGTAAAAAAAAAATTGTTAAGAAATGTTGGGTTGACAGGGAGGGTCATTAATGGATTCATAGAGCTCTATAGGTCTATGGAGTGAGTCTAAAGTGTTTTTGGGACGTAAACCATTCTTGAATTGGTTAGTAGAGGCTTCAGGTGGCGTAGAAGGGTTACACAAGGTTTTACTGCACAAACAGGCGAAAACAAGCAAAACAGGGGTTTTCATGTTTAAACGGGTAAAGGTTGATTTTTTTGAATTTTGGCACAAAGTGAATAGTAGAAAGTTTTGTCATTTAGCGAGTGGGCGGTAAATGGTTTCTATTGCACCGCTCACGGGCACTCGGTGGTATTGGGGAGAGGCTAGTGGCAAAACCACTTTTTCACGTGGGTATAGTTCGGCGGATGCGTTGACCCGATATGGATAAGAGCTGTCAGATATGGGGGGAAGTGATCTCATGGTGATCGGGCAGGGAAACTGCACGGAAGGTAGTGGGGGACCCAGCGAGAAATTAAGTGCAGCAGTATCGGGTTAATGATGGATTAAGGCAAGATTATGCCGTCGTGATGATGAACGAAGGATTTAATCGTGGTTAACAATTGAGGGTGGGATTTTAATATTTTTGAGGGATAAGGGGTAGCGATATAGTTTATATTTAAAACTAATGGGTGGGGTTATTTTATATATAGGAGCTTTATATATATAGGATGGTGGGTTTTCGGGAATTAATATATAAAAGTTAGAAGTTAATATGAAAACGACGGAAATGAATTGCGCTAAGCATAATGTATTTTCTGTGATTTTTTTTCTTTTCGCATATATGCATTATAACTTAGGCTAAAGTGTTTTTGTGGGTTTTTGGGAAAAGGGGTTTTAGATGAGGGTGATTACTTTCCCTAGGAAAATAGTGTTTTAACCTTAGGAAAAGAGGTTTTATTAGGGAAATGAGGGGGATGAAGGGAGATGAATTTTTGATGAGGGGGAATCTAGTACTTGTTGTGCTTAAGTCATCAAGCTGAGGGTCTAGTCCCTCCAAAAGTCAGAGAAATTCTTTGAGCCTATTTGACTTAAAGGTTTTTTAGCACTTTGAATTTATTTATGGGAAATTAGTAAAGTAAAGGGGTGAAATGAATGGGGGAAGTTAATTAATTGAATTTGTAAACCTTATGCATGCTTAAATTCCCATTCACATTTGAAATATATGTTGAAAGATGATAAATGTGCTTTCATCTAATCAATCATCATACTTCTGCAACCTTTCCTCTACCTACCCATCTAATCATCCTACCATTTTTTCTTCTTATTTAGGTGAATTTAGGCTAGCAAAACCTTATCCATTTTCTTTTAAAGCAGGAAACTATCTAATTCTAACCTTATATCATCCAAGGGCTCAGATTAAATTGATGTGCTCCTTTTATTTACTCTACCTATCTAATGATCTGCCAAGATTAAACAGTTTGGTCAAATTTTATTCTCTAACTATCAACATGAAATCTAAAGCATGGCATAATCAAGATTAAAGTTTGATTGCCATGGATTATGGCATCAATAACAAGCTGCACACAATCATTATTATGTATAAAAGTAAATAGTAGTGGCATTTTGACTTGCACTCTTCCATGGTCTTTTGTTTTTGGGGTTCATATTTTTCACTTTTTTGGACCTTTTCTTATTCCTTTTTGTCCTTTGATTTTTCTTTTAGGACATACCCTATTTTCAATTTTTGATTTTTCAATATGGAAAAAATTTGCAGAAAGCAAAGGTATGTACATATTACAAGGCTTAACCTTAGCCATTCAAAATTATGACTCCTATTGGTATATGAACCTAACAGAGTGGTACATGGAAGTCCCGAACCTGGTCAGATTTTCCTATGTCGAATAAAAGCTAAGTTCTCTTTCTTTTACACTTGCTAATATGTGGATTTAATCGTTGTTATCTCATTGTTATTTTCATGGTTTGATGTTGGTTATAAGCATGGTTATATGACTTGTTATTGTCATGGTTATTTCATGTATTTACTTATAACTTAAAGGATAATGGATGCAAGACCTAATTGATGTCAAAACAGTTAAGGGAAGAGGGTGGTGATCCTTCTTGTGAAGTCTCATATGAGTTATTAGTCATTTATACTATGTCTTATATTCATTTCCTGTAGATTGCATTAATGCCAAGTGTTTGAAAAATTGTCAATCCTGGTTAGGGATGATCAGGCCTAGTCCTAGAATTAGTTTTGGTTTATAAGCCTTGTTATTATATAAATCAAGGATTTGGAAAGTGTCATTGACTTCTTGGCGGTGACTTGGGCTCTGGGCCTAAAAAAGTGGCTCAAATTCTGGGGATGCTGACACAACATTGAGAAAAATACTCTAGAGGTCTCTGGATGCTGGCATGCCCATATCATTGGAGTGTTCAAGGGTTAATTCATCTAAAAACTCAGTGGGACTCAGGGTCTAGTTACCTAAGATGTTGAGATGGTTCCTAAGAGTCTTATTGTCGATGTGGAAGGTTTATATGGTCTGTTTCCATAGATTCCACTTCCTTGAGGTGACTTAGGATGTCGAAACATATCATAGTAACTTCTCATCACACGTTTACCCCAGTTGGTCGGTTACTTGGGTAGATGTGGGAGGAGGTCATTACAGAGTGGTATCAGAGCATGATTCACCCCTCAGACTAGATGGGATGTGTGTTCATCATGCATTCATGTCAGCTACATGTGTGTTAGGCATCCTTGAATGCTTGTTGCATATGCATGGTGTCGATCATGGTTGTAGTGATGTTTCCATGTGAAGGAGGATGTTGTTGGTGTGAAGCGTGTCATCATAAGTGTATGATTCATTATGCATTACTAGGCGTGTCAGTACTTACATGTTGTCAAAGTTACGGTGATATGGTTTTTATTGTCATGCATGAGGTCATGATATGTGTAGTTGATATGGTCATGCATTGATGACTGGACTCTAGTTAGAATGATGGATATATGGTTACATGCGTAGGTGTTATATTTATATATGTTGTCATGATTATGTTATACATGTATCACGTTGATTTGTGGATGTTGCAGACAAGTTATCCTCCCCGAATTATACTAAGGTACATTGGTTTATTGTGATTTGGTTTAGGTGACATAATATACCTTCTAGGAAGAATATCAAAGATGACTAGAAATATCGTAGACTACAAAGATTGTCCCTATGAGTCAGATGATCAACATGGTTTTGGGCACTCTTTTGACTTGGCAGATACATTGAGGAGATTAAAGGCAAGAATAAGGAGTTGTAAGGAAAATAATAACAAAATCATCAGGGAACAAGCGAAGCAAGCAGAGGTAAATGCAATGATACTTCAGACTTTGTCAGAATTGTAGCGATAGGGGCACTTTGGATCAACCATGAGTAGGAGGACATAACTAATGGGGCATATGGAAATAGGTCTCATGGTGGTCATAGATCAGATAGAGATGGCATGGTTAGAGATGGCAGGTCCTTGGATACTCCAGATAGGAGAGGTGATAGACACATGTACTACTCTAGTTCTAGTTTTGACAGGCATTATGATCGTCATTGTTATCATCCTTATAGGAGAGGTGACAAGGGGTATTTTCTGGATGAGTTTAAGAAATTAAATCTACATAAATTCGATGGAGAGGTGAATAAATCATAGGATGCAGAGGAATGGTTGCTTGGTATGAGGAAGTTCTTCAAATGGCATGATTATTCAAAGAACATGAAAAAAATATAACCACTTTCAGTCTCAAAGTTAAAGCAAAACTTTGGTGGGAAGATGTGAAGAATGTTAGAGGCATTCAGGAAGATGAATTGACTTGGAATGAGTTTGAGAGGCTCTTCAAGAAGAATTATTTGTCGAAAAGGTACTATGATGACAAAGATAAGAAATTTTATGAGTTGTAGATGGGTTCCATGATAGATGATGAGTATACTAGAAGGTTCTTGGAGTTGTTGAGATATGTGCCTTACCTCAATGAGGAGAAGTCCAAGGTTCATAGATTCATCAGTGAACTTCCAGTAGCATACAGAGACAAAATCGAGTTCGATGAGCCTAGATCCTTGAAGGAGGTCATTTGAAAGAAGAAGCATTGTTATGAGTATTTGAGGCATAAATTTGAGCATACACGTGACTTGAAAGGAAATGAGAAAGTTAAATTAAAATGGCCACCAAAGCGAGGAAGACCTCAAGTTATAAGTGAGAAATAAAATTTAGTCCCTTATAAGAAGTTCAATACAAGTGAGAAGGGACATGGAGAGTAGCAGACTAGAGGCAATGGTAGATCACCATTACAGTGTTGTATATGTGGCAAGGAACTTTGTAAGAGGGATTGTGGGTAGTATCAAGGTGGTAGACCTTGTTAGCACTCCTTAGTTTTCCCAAGGATGAGAAAGGATGCTTAGGAGGTAACCTCAGACCAACTTTTGACTTGGTAGCTGGCCCTACCAAATCAAATAGGGCTCTCTCTAAAACAACCTCATAGCCAATGGAAATGAATGGAGTAAATTAAGGTTTTAAGCTAGGTATCAGCTCAATAGGGTTTGATTAGGGTTTTCTGGATAAAGAGCACTAGGTTTAGGAACTAGGTCAAGTAATTCTAATGGTTAGTTGCAATCATAAGATGGGGAAAGGTAGGTGCAATCAGTGGCACACATTTTTTTTCATTGTAGTGTGGTGAGGAAAATATAGTAGGATTTTGAGCGAGAAAAAGCATGAATTGACTTATCTAGAAAGAAAACATTGAATGCTAATCCCAAACAAAATAGAGCATTAAAATGATGAATTCTATTTAAAAATCATGTGAGTTGTCAATCACTGGCTTGATTGAATTATAGGACGATTTTTACATAATTCGTAGTTGATACCTTAGTTAGCTACAATGAAGCGGAGCAACGATTTTCAAAGGACCGTGAGGTAAGTATTTAAGATCTTTGAATACTTGGATTAAGATGTTGTTATGTGAAAAATGGGTTATGCCATTGCCTTGATGTTCAGAGCTACACGAAGTGGAAAATTCTTTAGAAATTGAGAAGGATCATGACTGAAGTATATTCCCTTGATTGGACCTCCTGTAAGCAACGATGAAGGGGTGGAAAGGACTCCGTTGCAAAGTGTTGTTCAGATGATAACATAGGGTTTTCCACGGACACATCATCCATCCATCCACTCCACCTCCACCTCCACCTTCACTGCATACACCTTCACCCACGCCTCCACCACCACCACCATCGTTCAACATGTCAAACACAATGAATATGCCAAGTTTCAAGGGTATAGGAAGTAAAGACACAAGGCAATTTTGGTTTTTTGTGAATGTTGTGTGGATAGCACAACAGATTACTTATGACAATATAAAGAAGGAATGGTCGGTTACCGCTCTACAGGATCGCGTGCTGACTTGGTATATTAAGTATTGTTCTGATAATCCTCTGGCAACACTATCAAAAACTAAGACTGCTTTAAACAAAGAGTTTAGTAATCCTATGTCTGACTCACAATCAATAGTTGGATTTAAGGAGATCACGATGAGGGTTGATGAGACACCTTGGGAGTTAGATCAAAGGCTGAAATGTGTGATTCAAGAAGCTAACATGCAGATCACAGATGGTCAGCAGCGCGAATGATTTATAGCTTCGCTTCTATCCCACCTGAGGATTTCTTTGTCGCAACAGAAGATAGGAACTCAGGCAGAAGCCATGGGAATCACGATGACGTTGCTTGCAATGCCTATTCAGGATACGACCTTGGGGGTACAACAAATTCACTCTCAGTTATAGATCATATCCTTAGAATTGCAAAGCTTGAAGAAAGACAAGGAGACTAAACCAGAGGTGTGCACGGAAGTCTGGTGTCTAAAGTGTAAGGGCCAGGGGCACGATAAAGACCATTTTCTTGTATTCGCAAACTATATCATGGGGGAGGCCAATTCCCCTGAGGCCAGAAGCTCCAGCAGGGCCGAGTGTAGGGATTGCGCTATGGCGCGCTATTTGTCAGGTTGCTAGACAACATGCGACAAATAACTGTCATTTTCTTCAGATTTTCATCTAGACACCGTTGTTGTAACTTCTACAAATCAGTGGGCCATGATGAGCACCATTGTCGCAGCCATGAGCTAATGATGGAAAGAGAACCTACATACCAGATGCAAGAGGAAACTCGACCTCCAGAGAAGGGTGCCGAAGGAACGCGCGGAGGTTATTAGGGACGAGGATGAGGCCGAGGAGGAGGAGGACCTGCCAGAGGTCACAAACAGGTTATCTTCTACAACTGTGGAACACTAGGGTACTATGCGCTGGAGTGTCAAAATCGGACATGCCCGTCATGTCAATACTGTAGCCAGTTTGACGACACTATAGAAGAATTCCTAGTGTTGATAGCTAAGATGCAGGAGAAAAAGGTGCAGTCTCAGGAACCTACGCAGAACGTACATATGATGAGAGTTGAGCCCCACAAAGAGGATCAGAGTGTGAATGTAGTGCTGAGAAGTGAAATAAAAACCGGTGATGATAATTGAAAACAACCTAAAGAGGATAGATGGGTCTGTAAGGCCCCAGAAAAGGAAGTTGGTTTTGATCTAGCTCACACTAAGGAAAATTTCATGGAAGCAAAGAAAAGCTTCATGGAGGCCTCCACCTCAGGAAGCTAGAAGAAAGTGCAAGAAACCAGCTTGCCTATAAAGGTTGATCCATATGTCCTTACCACGTACTTTGAAACCTGCATGAAACTGTGTGCGATAGCAAAGCTATGAAAGGCCTGCAGGTATTAACAAACAAATGCGTCGGCAAAGAGAACGCCCCTAATGGACACTGCGTAGTTAGAAAAATTGGTAAACGTAAGGTTAGAATGGGGCATGAGATGAGGCTTACCACGCAGATAGGATATTATTAGATGGACTAGGTCATCTTGGATCTGGGGTCAAATGCGAACATTTTTCCAAAACAAGCATGGGAAAGAATGGGCAAACCTACATTGTAGTGGTCTTTGATTCAGCTCCAAATGGTGAATCAATAGAAGGTCATCCCTATGGGATGATTATACGAAGTAACAGTTGATATAGAAGGTGCGAGCGTGATGGCTGAATTTGAGTGATAAAGATCGTTGATGACAGTAATCCATACCCTGCACTCCTCGGAATTGACTAGGCCATTGACATGAATGGGGTGATCAACCTGAAAAAGAGAACAATGTCATTTGAAAGGAAGTTTGTTCAAGTTGTAGTGCCATTGGACCCTGCAGAAGGGGCGCGCTACATTGAACCAATCCACGACTATGAAGAAAGTGAAGATGAGTTGGATCATATTTACAAGCTAACAGCGCGAGACCAAGACTGGATCAATTCAACGGCAAATGGGAGGATCGCATGGGCCCGAGAGAGTTCCTGCACCTCTGATTCAGATGAAGAGTTGGAACACTGGCAGGATCGGCTAAATGAAGTATCTACACTGTGCTACAACATGATGACTAAATCGTTGCACTGCGTTTCTTCAAAGGTAAGAAACTTACCTTATTATGATGGTTTAACTAACATGGATAAGTTTTTCGATGTATTTGAGTGTGAAGTCCTTGAGCATCACTGCTTCCAAGCGTTAGAATTGGCACTACACGCTATGCCCACACGATGGTGGGGTATGCACAAGGATATCTTTGATGGATGGCAGGATTACAGAAGGATGATGAGGTTCCAGTTTGGATGTCCTAACACTCGATATACTGAGAAATATGATAGGAGGGATGATCCGCGTGATCACCTAGCGAAATGGACTAAAACTTATGGAACGGAGCCACAGCCAGAGTGGGTGCACTTATTTTGCCATACCTTGGATACAATTCCCATGAACTAGTATTTGGAGATGGAGCTTCGCCATGGTACCGCGAAGTGGGATATATTGAGGGAAGGATTCTTATTAACATTTGGCTTTTAAGACGGCTTCAAGAGTATTGATGAAGCCTTACAGGAGATTAAGGTGGATATCTTCATAACACCGCAAGAACGTCTGGAATGGGTTCAACCAGATTGGAGCACCCAACTGTGCCATGTGCTGGAGTGTTATAATGTGACTGTTGAAGAGGAGGATGACGATCCAAGAAATATTAATATTCCATAGGCAGAAGGGAATCGCAAAGTCGAGGGTCCACACATCAACAACCTGGACATCACCGTGCTGTTGAAAACAAAGAAAGTAAACATTGGGACTGAAGCATAACTGAAGTTTGCAAAGATTGGAGATTATTAGGATGATGTTATTACGGATAGAGTTTCTGAGTTACTCCATGAATATCAGGATCTATTCCCTACCAAGTTTTCAGATTTGAAGGGCATAGTAGGAGATTTGGGCATTATGAAAATCACTCTGAAGCCATACGCAAAGCCTGTTAAGCAGAGGTCATATCACCTTAATCCTAAATACAAGTAAAAGGTTCACTTAGAGTTGGATAAGGTGCTAGAAGCAAGCATCATAGAACCAGTTGAAGAATCTAATTGGGTGAGCCCCATGGTGGTTCAAGAGAATAAGCAGAAGGGCGAGATAAGGATTTGCGTAGATCTGAGGAAGCTTAACGATCCCTGTGTCCATGATCCATTCCCTATGTCATTCACCGATGAAGTATTAGACAATTTTAGAGGGAAGGAGGCCTACTCTTTCACTAATGGGTTCTCCAGATATCATCAGATTAAGATCATGCCTAAGGATAGAAGAAAAACGACCTTCACAATGGAGTGGGGGTGTTTTCAATACACTGTGATGCAATTTGGACACAAGAATGTTCTTGCGATATTCTCCCACATAGTCATCGCAACATCTAAGGAGTTCATTCATAAGTTCCTCGAAGTATACTTCGATGATTGGACAATATTCAGACTAGTAAAGCACCATGTAGCAATTTTACGCTTGATGTTGGATACATGTCACAGATACTAGATCACGCTGAACCTAAAGAAATGCATCTTCTATGTTCCTTTTGGAATATTGTTGGGTCACATGTTGTGTAAGCAAGGGTTGATGGTGGACCCTGCCAAGATTGCGGTGATAGTGAACCTCGAGGCCCCGAGGAATGTAAAATAGTTGCATGCCACGTTGGGACATACGGGATATTATAGAAAATTTATCAAAGCATATGCTCAAATTACTGTGCCTATGGAGAAGCTGTTGAAGAAGGATGCAACATGTAGTTGGGATGAAGAATGTTAACACAACTTAGATGTGTTGAAAGAAAAGATGATCACCGCGTCGATCTTGGTATTCCCGCATTGGAAGAAGGAATTTCACGTACACATTGATGCATCCTACATTGCGTTGGGTGCAGTGTTAACACAAGCTGGTGAAGGAGAAATGGACCACCCTATAGCCTTCACGAGTAGGAAATTATCGAAGGCCAAGAAGAATTACTCAACGAATGAGCGCGAAGGATTGGCCATGGTGTACTTGTTGCAGAAGTTCAAGCACTATTTGTTAGGAGGTAATTTTAAGATGTACATAGATCATTCTGCATTGAAATACTTGGTCAATAAGCCTATGTTGGGGGGGAAGATCTACAGATGGTTACTGCTATTCTAGGAGTATGACTTTGAGGTAATTGTGAAGCCAAGGAGGTTGAATGCAGGACCTGAACATCTGTCACGGATCGAAACAAGAGAGGAGCCTAATAATTTGGAGGAAGGGTTACCAGATGTGCCGCTCTTCGTGGTGCGCATAGAAGACAATCATTTCATAGATAATATTCACATTTTGACTACGAGGATGACACCAAAAGGGTATACAAGTCAGCAAAAGAACAAACTGGTAGTGCGCGCAGCAGACTTTTAAGTGATTGTGGGACATTTGTATAAGATGGGTACTGATGGAATATTGCGAAGATGTGTGCCAGATTTTTAGAGAAATGGAATTCTCTCTGAATCTCGTGGAGGGGCAGTGGGAGGACACTATGCAGGAAAAGCGTCTGTGCAGAATATTTTGCGCGCAGGTCTATGGTGGCCAATGCTACATAAGGACTCCAAAGCATACTGTAAGGCATGCGATGCATGTCAAAGAATGGGCAGACCATCGTGAAGGATTGAATTTCCATTAGAACCTCAAGTATCATTACAGCCATTTGAAAAATGGGTGATTAATTTTGTTGGGCCAATTCAGCCCTGAGGGAAGAAAACTGGTGCACGCTATATCATCATTGCAATGGAGTATCTAAAAAGATGGGCAAAGGCACATCTTGTTAAGGATTGTACAGGGGCTACAGTAGCAAAGTTTTTGTTTGAATATGTCTTAACTAGGTTTGGCTGCCCGAAACTGTTGATGAGCGATAGAGGTACACACTTTCTGGATGATACAATCAACACGTTAATAGAGGAATTCCAGGTCTACCATCAGAAGAGTACATCATATCACCCACAGGCCAATGGAACTATTGAGGCCTTCAACAAGATTTTGGAGAATGCACTGATGAAGATTTTCAACATTCAACGAAATGATTGGGATTTGCACGTACTTGCAATACTATGGGCATAAAGGACTACTTGCAAGAAGATGACAAGACAAACACCGTTCAGATTAGTCTACAACATAGAAGTTGTGATTCCTATGGAGTATATTGTGCTTAGTATTCACATAGCAGTTCTCACAGGTATGGAAGATCGTGAAGCCTTGGAGGAACGGCTCGTGCAACTGATGGAGCTTGAAGAGGGCCGATTCTTAGCCAGATTCCATCAGCAAGTACAGAAGGAATGTGAAAAAGCACGACATGATCGACACATCAAGCTTCGCACATTCAAGGTAAACAATCTGGTCTTGTTATATGATAGTAAGTTCACTAAATTTCCGGGTCAATTTCAAATGCATTGGCTGGGGCCATATATTATCAAGCAAAATTATGGATGGAGGCATAGTTCAACTTGCAAAGCTAAATGGATAACGTTTTCTTGGAAGAGTGAATGGGAGCCAATTGAAGTTGTATACAGGGGATCCTACACAATGACTATAAGACGACAAGACATTCTTAGTGTTCCAGGCAGTTGCAAGGGAACGCGGTACTATACATTTCCAGGGTTGGAGGACGATGTAGCAGGTAGGCTGTGCGGAAGATGATGAAGATATGACCAATGAAGATGCATGCAGGAAGTTGTGCTATGGAGGGAAGTACCACACAACATAGTAGGAAAGTGACCATTGGAGTCACTGTTCATGATTTGACAGCGAGAAGACAGTTAAGAGGAGCGGGCTCGCAGCAGTTAAGATCATGCTAGGTTTCCTCACTTCGCAATAGATAAATATATGAAGTGCATCTACTATGCAGAGTTGGGGGTTACCACGTTAGAGATGGTGGAATGGATCTGCGGTGTGGAGAATTTGGAATTACTGAATGTGTTGTGGGTGCCCCATTATCACCGCACCCCTATCAAGACAACTTGTGTGTACCAACTACTCACTCTGGTGCATGATGGATGCTTATGCCTAGGAGGGCCTATCCCCATCACTGACATGCTCATTCACAGGATCATGCACTTGCCATATGATGGATTGAATCTCGCCAAGGATTTTGGCGGAAAAAAAAAGGAGAAAAGGATCTAGCAGAAATAATGAAGAAGGAACTCGACCTCGTGAAGAAGGCATGAGGATATTCCATCACCTCTATAAACGACCCTGTAGTTCAAATTTCCACCCAAATTTTAGCAGGGAAGGTGATGAGAAAGTGCCACGCGGATGAAGTTCGATGCCTATAGTGTCCTTAGCTGCACAGTGCACGAAGGGCGTGCAGTTCAACTAGTCCATGTATCTCTGTTAGGAATTCCTAGCAAACTGCCATGAGGCCTAGGATGAGACCAAGTCATTTCATTATGCTTGGTTACTGCTATCTATTGTTTTGGTTGCGTGGGAGCTGCTAGAGGAGAGCCAGTTTCCTCCGCTGGAAGAAGGATTACCAGAAGTGGTGCAGTTTGTGTCTCTATGGGTTACAAAGGACCCCGCGCGGGTCACAGAGACAAAGATCTTTCGGGTCCTCATGGAATCAAGCCTCCACATGACCATTAAGCAGTGCTCAAGGTTTTCCTCGACCTTGTACACAAAGTTGTGAGCCTATGCAACATTCAAGGCTGACTTGTACTAAGTATACATTCAGGCGTGGAAGGATCCACAACATAAATGGCATGACTTTCAATATTTGGTAACAGAGAGAGATGTGCAAGAGTGATCGTGCAATGGCCAGCAGAGTGGCGCTCCCCCTCAAACTTAGATGCTGGAACCAGTAAGGGCACAGGAAGTTCGTAATTACAGAAGAGAAAGGAAGCAGCTAAGTAGGTTGTGCAGAACCTAGCCACACAGAGAAATAAGGAAGCCGTAGAGAAGGCTCGAATGGAGAAAGAGCACACTGCCAAGGAGCATGTAGAGCAGGAGCAGCACGAGTCATAGAGAAGTGGAAAGTCAACTTCGCTAGAGACCAAGGAGGAAGAATTGTTGTCATAACAAGGCGGTGGAGGAGATGAGGAGTAGAGCACCCCGTTTTTAATAAAAAGACACGGAAAGGGACAGAAGGAAGGTCCCATGAAGAAACATAAATCAGACAAGTCACAGGGTGATCCCATGGTCTTGATGGAGGGTGATCTTAATGAGATCGGGGATAAAATAAGGGACACTACGACTGAAGTGTTGTAACAGTTCGAGTAGAAATATATGCAGATGCTGGGGAGAATCCAAAAGGATATGCGTGAGATGAAAATCAATGAAAATAGGCTACAGGTGGCACTGTTCAAGCAAGTGCAGAACAAGCTAGCCTGGCACCTGGGATGAGTCAAACAGTGAAATTAGTAATGACCTTAGATCTTATGATTGTTGCATTACCAGAAGGGTCCATTCGCATAAAGATAGTCGATGATCGCATCATCCTAAGCACAATGAAGAACATCAGGCTGAACATAGAAGTGATCTCCAATGAGATTCTTCATGCAATGCATGCAAGAGTCACATAGGAATTGAGAGCTCGGGAGTAGTGCGCTCTCAATATCATCAACGAATACAGAGTCAACAACAAGCAGATGTACGTTGAAAAGATGCAGGCCTTAAAAGAAAAAGAGACGTTGCAGGAACAAAGTTCCCGACTTGAGTTCGCAATCGCAAAGGCATGCAGAACAATGTCTAACCTGCATATTCTTGAGGATGCAAAACCAGAAGCGAAGATTAGAAAATTAGCCACTAGGGTGCGAAAAGCAAAGGTAGAGGTTGGTTGAGTTTAATTTTAACTCAATATTAAAATAACTGAGATGTACAAAAAATTGCAGCCCACGACTCCGCCTAAGGTCTGGGAGCAGCACGAAGCCTCCATCGAAAAAGGAATGTCCACCCTAGATGCCACAGTCGCTAACTATTCGTCATTATTTGAGCAAGCAATGGAGTTGGTGACAACTCTGGAGGAAGATCCAAACCTGTAGACACTGATCATAGAGGTTAGGGAGCTGTAGAGGTAATATGACGAAGTCAGGGCAACAACGTGCTCCATTGCACCAATATAACACCTAGCCAAATTGCAAGAGGGGAAGCAGGTACTCACGTAGGTACAGGTAGCACAGAAGAAGGAGGCCTTTCTTAAGGCCAATCTATAGCCTTGGTTAGAGGAGGCTTACCAGGACGTGACCAATCTTCGAGAAAAGCTAGCTGGCTTGTAGCAAACACAGGAGACAATGAGGTTGGACAGAGAAGGACAAACTACGGAGAAGCTAGTTGACGAGGTCAAGAAGGAAGCCACTGAGAGCGCCACTAAAGTTTTGTAGTTCAAGTGGATCTGGGGGATCTTCAAATCTAGATCGCAACGCCAACAGAGTGACTCGAGGGCGAGGCATGATCTTTGTGTTGGGGACCTATTGGGATGGGGTCCCCTGGGCCACTTTTGGGGTTAAATAACCCAATTTTGATGTAATTGTTGTAAGTAACATAAGGTATCCGTGATTTTTGTATGTGGAGCACGTAGATGGCTAGGAGTCAAAGGGCTTTTGCCCCTTGTTTATGTAAAAATTGAGTCAGTTTTTAGATGCACCCATGGTCCGTGGACCATGGGATTGTATATAAAAGGCTATAAATTGGTGTGTCTTAAAGAGTCTAAGGTAGATATGGATGGATAACGAATGAAATCTTAGAAGTGATAGCGCAGAGAGTGGGTCAGATAGGAGAGAAAGGCTCTGCAGTTGAGTGCGCAGAGGCCTAGGTAGAGTCCACAACTGAGTGCGCGAACCCCTGCGGCTGAGTGCACCGAGTAGTGTTGAGTCCGTAAACCTGAACTTATGATCAAAGATTATCGAATAATTCCTGTGTATATTTGTTTATTTATGCTTACTTCTTTTTACGATGTATGTTGTGGATGAATAATGTGTTTATGGAATATTGATCTAATGATGTGCGATTCACTTGAATAAGTCTTAATAGATGTACGCAATGCATGTTAAGTACTTTTGTGAAGACTGTGATGAATTCTGTTATGTTTTCTAAATAACGTAGGTAGATCTATGCAAACACTAATCTAGGATTGTTCTCTGATGCACGTAAGTGAATAAATCAACTTATAAGGGTCGGAAAAAGCCGATCATACACCTTTGCGAAGGTCTGGAGACTGTTTCAGTAGAGTTGCAGTACCGAGCCCTAAGGGCTTATCGATCTACACGAAGGCAAATTTGAGGTGCTAAAAGACATCACACTCATCTCTGGATGCAGAAACTTGGTTCTTGCATTCCCCCATACTGCTCCAGGTGAGGTTGTACCCTACGTTACGCAGGTTGTTACTGAAAGGTCCAGTAGTTTAAGGCTTTGTTGGTTGGCGCAACTAACTATGAACCTGGGTCAGGACCACCCTAAGCCAACACATTTTTTTGAAATTCATTCCCATATTCTTGGAATTCATGCCACAAACGAATGATTAAAACAAACAAGATTTAAATATTGGAGAATTTGATTTTCTGAAATAGGCCTCCAAGAAAGTTTAATATTTCCCAATATATGATACTATGTATAAACTAAAGGTGGTTATTGTGATTAGCTCTATTTTTAACAAAAATCACCTTTGGGTTTCCAAAATTCATCTTCATTTGATCTGAAACCTCTTTTGAAAATGATGACCAAAAATAGAGTAAAAAACGCAACGATTCTCTTGTAACAACTTGTATGTTGGGAATATCTCCAAAATCATAAAGTATATTCAAAAACTGAGAAATTTTATTTGGTTTGGGTAAGTTATGAAAAAAAACCTCCTTCAGCTTTCAAAACTAATTTTCCATTTGTTTTGAATCCAAGCTTAAAGTTGGTGCAGCAAATAGTTGTTGTGTTTCTGTAGGATATCAACACAAAGCTAAAAGCGCAGCAACTTGAGGAGAGTAAATGGAGGGGAAGCATGATAGGATAATTTATGAGGAAATTATGGGGGCTAGGGATACGTGTGAGGAAGGAAATGGAAGTGGAATTTCTCAAATTGAGTGAGGAAAGAGGGGTGAAGAAGGGAAAACACAATCCTAGGCCAGAAGTGCAACAACTAGTCAGGGTTGTGTGGGAAAATGATAAAATGAGTGAGTTTGAGTGTGAGGAATGACATGGGGTGTTTTATGAGGGTAGTTAAGGCTGTGTAGGCTTATAAACATGGGGATATCTTCTCAAAAGGAGCAAAATACCATGAAAAGGAAAAACACAGCAAGAAAGCGCAGCAAAACCCTAGGGATAGATTTCAATCAATTTTTGAGGAAAGAAGACTACATAGATGGTTTATGGACTTTACGTACTATTTTAAAGAGGCCTTGAAGTATGTGTGATGAAAACTAAACCTAGTTTCCCTTTCTTTGTTCTCCAAATAAAAAGTGCGACGACTACTGCCAGAAGTGCAACAAATAGATGAGAGGAGTAGTGGTGGTGAAATGTGGAATTCTGATGGATATGGAAAGTATCAAAATAGTAGAGAGGAGTTCTTGAAGCTCTTGGAAGGATGAAATGAGGTTTTAAAATGCTTTTATGCTCCTTTATAGCTTAGAAACTCGATTTTGGCTTGATAGTGGGATGACATCATGTGTACTTTAACAGAATGACTTGGTGATGTGATTTGTACTACACCATCATTTCTTCAATATGAAGGTTACATCTTCAAGTGACATAGATGTACTTGGATTCTTTTTGAAAAACTTTATTCCCTTATCTCTAACTCTCATGATGGTGACCATAATGGATGACATGACTCCCTAAATGATATTGATGACTAGTATAATGATGACCATCAAATTGATACTCTAGACCATGACCTAAATGATCACCAACTAACTCACTTGATGACCTATAACATGAAATTATGACATGACCATGATGGCTACTTGTGACCTTGAAATAAGTGGAGGGAGTAGCAATGACACCTAGACAATGACTTATGACCATTTGACAACCAAGAAAGATGTTAATTTTTATTTGAAAATATAAAAATTTAACCTAAGACTCTATAAACAATATGAAAGAGTAAATTTGATCACTGGAACTAATGGACACTAACATTGGCTTGAATGGGGATGGAAGCTCCTTTAGGAGGTGTCAAGAACACCACAGACCAGGCAGCCTTATCCATTGGGTAATGGGGTCATATACCAAAATTTGACAATCAAATGACTGACTAACTAAACTAAGAAAAATAAAAATTGACTTGGCTTGACTCAAAAAATTGACTACTGACTAAACTTAATTATGGCAGAGAACCATTGAGATCTTAGGGCATTCACTTAGGGCTTCAAATCCTGATGAAAACTTCCCACCTATTGAAGATATATATATACAATCATGTGAAATGATCCCTCCAGTGTAACCAATCCAACAAATGGTTACTTACTTGAATCCTGCTCACACTTTCCTTGAGAAAGCGAAAAAAACAAATATAGGCAACTCCAAGTGTCCACTGAACATGTGATCATGATCCATAAATACAGTAAAACTCATATTCCTAGATGACTATAGAAAATTAGTAAAAGGATCCTCAATAATCTGAAATGTTACCCTGTCTTGAAATCCAACAAAAATACATGCACTCCTTTTATTTTCCAATGAAAAATATTTATATAAATGAAATAAGAAAATATGTTCATCATGTTTTTCACTTGCATCAGGAAAAAGAGAAATGTGTTCTTGAAAATATGCATTTGAGGGAGCCACCTTCTCAACAGCATAAATGTCCACATCGACAAGATCTGGGACAAACTCCTCTTCTTCAGCAAACTCTTCACTTTCTGAACTTGGAGGAAAATCATCATGTGCAAGAGGCTCTAAAAAAACCTCTTCTTTATCACTTCTCTCCTCTTCATAATATACTTTCAATATTTGATGATTATTCTCTGTCGTAATTACATTTTCTAAAACTTCGACACATGCCAATTCAAAATTATGATTTGCACGATTTTCCCCTTGAAATATTTCTTTAGAAAATGGATGAGTTGGAGAGACATATGAGTGGTGAATGTCTAGAGATCCTTGTTCATGCATTTCATCATAAACCTCATCTTGGTCTTCAAAAACCTGATCTTGATATAAAAACCCAAAGAAAGAACAATATGAAAAACAAGTGAATGACTATCTTCATACCTGTCATCCAAAAGACAAGGTTTTGTATGCCCATGGAAAAATTTAAATGCAACAACCACTTCAAGTATATTTGTTTCCTTAGGTGATTCAACATGAAGAAAATCAATTTGACTGTCACAAGAATCAAGGAAAACAACTTTGTGTTCATTATTTCCTTGCAAAAGTAGATGATCATTTCCATAAGATGGTTCACTGCTTAAGTTTTCTATACATGCAATTTCAGAATTCTGACTTGGACCAATTTATTCCTAATTGTTAGGATGTAGATCTATTTCATCTTCAAGTAAAGAAGGAGTTGATGTGTGTTGTGAATGATCCTTTGTATCAAAGAAACTAACTCTATTATTTTCTGTTGCGAAGAAAATTCATAAGGGCATATATGATCTCATAATCCAGACACCATTCATCACCAAAATCCTCTTCAAGGTATTGAATCAAATCTTCACAGGATTCACAACAATATTTGAACAACAAGAATGAATGATGATATTTTCCATAAAACTCAAAGAATGTTGTGTGGAAATCTTTAAGAGAGAATAAGCTACCTGGCTTCAACCCTTCATACCATGATCTTTCTTTCCCTTCTAGGGTAGCCATAAACATTTTCATCAAACAATCCTCATGAAACCTAATCCCAATCTTATTTATATGCCAATGAAAATTTATTAGATGTAGAATAGCCTCATCCTCATTTCCATTTATGAATTTTGGCAAATACTTTTTCCAATCTATGCAAGGAATTTTATTTGGAAAACCATGAATGTGAGCATGATTCATAGGAGCATACCTTCTAGAAATTGAATCCATCTTGAGAACAATTGATGAACTAAGGCATACTTTAGGCTACTGATTCTTCTGCCAGTGGAATCACCAATAAAACCTTGATTTCTGGATCCTGGTGCCAGTGGAATCTTTGAATCAGGTTGGAGTTTCCAAGTGAATGATTTCGGCCTTCCTATGTCTAATCACCATCTACCATCAGCAATCAGATCTACAATGTGAACAATATTTCCTGGAGAAGATTAACTTTCGATCCTCGGAAATAATGCCAAAATGTTAGCACTCCTTAGTTTTCCCAAGGCTAAGAAAGAAAGCCAAGGAGGTAACCTTAGACCAACTTTTTACTTGGTAGTTAGCCCTACCAAATTAGAGAGGGATCTCTCTACAACAACCTCACAGTCAATGGAAATGGCTAGAGTAAATTAAGGTTTTAGGTTAGGTATAAGCTCAGTAGGGTTTGATTAGGGTTTGCTAGATAAAGAGCACTAGGTTTAGGAACTAGGTCAAGTAATTCTAAAGGTCATTTGTAGTCATAAGATGGGGCAAGGTAGGTGAAATCAGTGGCACAAATTGGTTTTTCATTGTAGTGTGGTGAGGAGAATATAGTAGGAGTTTAAGTGAGAAAAAGCATGAATTCACTTATCTAGAAAGAAAACATTGAATGCTAATCCCAAACTAAACAGAGCATTAAAATGATGTTTTTTGTTTAAAACTCATGAGATAAAGAATAAGAATAAAGTAGATGGCCTATAATAATCAAATATATAAGAAAACATAGGAAAAACAAAGCCACTGATCACAATACAAGAATCCTGTTAGAAAATTATATATTACAGAGCAATGGAACACATAAAATATATTGCAGAAATATAAACACAGAAAACACATAAAACAAGAGAGACACAAATATATGTGGTTCACCCAATTTGGGATACATCCATGGAGAAATAGCCGGCCCTTCGTTTTATATTATCCAACAAACTGAAGAGATACAACCTACAAGAAATCCATTGTAATTCCCTCTTCGCTCTCACACAATCTCCTCTTTCTTTCTCACTCAGAATACTGATCTACATAGATGCAAAACAATTCCCTCATATATAGTGAGGGTTTTCCTTCTAGGGAAAAAAACCTAAATTAAACATAACTTCTACCGTCAGATCTCCGCCTAATGGACAACCCAGATTGACTACGAAATTACAACATTTTACAAGGAAATTTTACATCTATTTTTAGCTTTGGGGGTGCTGCCACCGATCCCTCACCAGGGGGGTCTCCCAAAGATCACAACTACCCCCCCCCCAGAACCCCTTGCAGCATAAATTTTATGGGTGGCATTTCCACCACATTACGAATTGGGATCCAATGTGGCGATACCTCTAAATAAAGAAGATAATTAGGATCCACACCCAACAATTCCCATAAAAATAGTTGCAATTGTATATTATTTATGCCAATATCAAGTACACCAGTTCAAAGTATGAGCTTCCAATATCCAACCTCTCCTTTAACTTCATTATGTCTACATATAGATGAAAAACAAGTTTTCCCCTCCAAGGGGTCGTATCCTTCTTCTTAGGAACTGATTACATGATTCTCTCTAACCATTGCCAAAACCTAGGGGAGTTAGAAACCACTTCCGCTTTTATACTAACTGATCCTATCTCTAAAAGAGAATCCAATGTTCAACTTAACCATATGATATTTACAGTTAAAATTCCTTAAAACATATAATCTACCATGTTACATTTACCTTATTTCACTTTAACCTTTTACATGTAGTAAAAAGCATTGCTCACACAAAAACACAGCAAATTCTCCAGAAGTGCAACGAAAAAAATGGGTCAAAGATGACCTGATATCTAATTAAACATAACACTTTTTACACAAGTGGGAGATTTTTTTGTGGATAAGGTTGTTTTGGAGAATAACCTCTCTTGGTTTTTTTAAATTTGTCCCGATCTTCTCGAAATCTGTGCCATAAAATAATGACTAAAATAGACAAGAAAAAATTGGACAATTTGATTTTCTAAAATAGGCCTCCACGAAACTTGAATATCTCCCAATCTATGATACATGTGTAGACACTGAAGGAGGTTATTGTGATTGGTTATGTAATTAACAAAAACCTCATTTTCTTTTAAAAAAATCATCTTTGTTTGGTCAGAAATCCCTTTTGAAAATCATGACAAAAAACAGAGTCAAAAGTGCAACGACTCTCTTTGTAGAAACTTGTATTTTGCGCAGATCGCCCAAATCATAAAGTATATTAAAAACTGAGAGAGTTAATTGTTTTTGGGTATGCTATGAACCAAAATCTTCTCCATTTTTTTACAAATAATTTCCCATTTGTTCATAATCCAAGCTTTAAATTGGTGCAACAAATAGTTTTTGTGTTTCTATAGGATAGCAACACAGAGCTAAAAGCATAGCAACTTGAGGAGAGGGAATGAAGGGGAAGGGAGATAGGATAATTTATGAGGAAAATATTCAGGGTAGGGATATGTTTTCGGAAGGTAATGGAAGTGTAATTTCTCAAATTGAGTGAGGAAAGAGGGATGAAAAATGGAAAACATAGTCTTAGGCCAGAAGCGCAACAACTAACTAGCGTTGTGAGTGAGTTTGAGTGTGGGGAATGATACAGGGTGTTTGATGAGTGTACTTAAGGGTTTGTAGGCTCAGAAACAAGGGGATTTCTTCTCAAAAGGAGAAAAAGACCATGAAAAGGAAAAACGTAACAAGAAAGCGCATCAAAACCCTAGGGATAGATTTCAATCGGTTTTTGAGGAAATAAGACTACATGGATGGTTTATGAAGATGTACTTACTGGTTTAAAGAGACCTTGAAGCATGTGTGATGAAAACTGAACCTTATTTCCCTCCCTTTGGTCTCCAAATGAAAACCACAATGACTACCTCTTGAAGTGCAACAAACAGATGAAAGGAGCAGTCGTGGTGAAATTTGGAATTTTGATGGCTATGGCAAGTATCAAACTAGTAGAGAGGAGTTCCTGGAGCTCTTGGAATGGTGCAATGAGATTTTAAAATTATTTTATGCTCCTTTATAGCTTAGAAATGCGATTTTGGCTTGATAGTGGGAAGACATCATGTGTACTTTGACAGAATGACTTGGTGATGTGATTTGTACAACAACACCATTTCTTCAATAGGAAGGTTACAACTCCATGTGATATAGATGTACTTGGATTCTTTTTGACAAACTTTATTCCCTAATTGATAAATCCCATGATGGTGACCATAATGGATGAAATGACTCCCTAAATGATATTGATGACTAGTATAATGATGACCATCAAATGGATACTCTAGACCATGACCTAAATGATGACCAACTAGCTCACTTGATGACCTGTAACAGGAAATGATGACATGAACATGATGGTTGTTTGTGACCTTGAAATGAGTGGAGAGAGTAGCAATGACACCTAGACAATGACTTATGGCCAATTGACAACCAAGAAAGATGTAAAATTTTATTTGAAAATATAATAATTTGACCTAAGACCCTATAAACAATATGAAAGAGTAAATTTGATCACTGGAACTAATGTACACTAACAAACCCCATATCTATAATGCTCATGAGGTGCATACAGTTGGTGATGTTTTTCATATCATTCCTTGGATCTATGCAGTTATGGACAACAGGAAAACAGATCATTAGGCATCTAGCATTGAGATGGAGTAAGCATTGTGATCAAGTTGTTTCTATTTTGATTGACCCTGGATCTAATTATAGTTATATTAATCCTGACCTGCTGGATAAGTGTGGTTTGAGAAAGGAAGTGCATGCAAAATCTTGGTTGGTACAGTTGGATAGAGGTACAAAGAATGGATTTAACCACTAGGTAAGAGTTGTGCATTTGAGTTAACTGGTATGCCTACAGTAGCACATTTGAATGTACTACCATTGGGATTGTATAGCATGTTTTTGGGTATGGATTGGTTTTACCTTCACAGGACCAAATTTGATTGCTTCGACAAGGCCATTGAGCTCTTGGATGATAATGGGGAAAAGAGAATTTTTCAGGGAAAAAAGAAGCCTACATCAGTGAGGATGGTTACCTCTATGCAGGCTAAGCGTAGTTGCAAAAAAGTTTGTGTGATGTTTACAATGCATATATCTAGTGACAAGGGTAAAGATGTTGAGGATGCAGAAATATTCAAGAGGTACCATGTATTAAAGTAGTATCAATATGTGTTCCCAAATGAGATTCCAGAGTTACCTCCTCATAGGGAAGAAGATTTCTGTATTGATTTGGTGCCAGGGCCATCTCCAACATCGAAGGCACCCTATAGGATGAGCACTCTAGAGCTAGTAGAGTTGAATTTGTATTTAAAGGAGATGCTTGAAAAGGGGTACATTAGGCCAAGTGTATCGCCTTGGGGTGCACCTGTGTTGTTCATAAAGAAGAAAGATGATACTCTCAGATTATGTATTGACTACAAGCAACTGAACAAGGTAACAATCAAGAACATGTACACATTGCCGAGGATTGATGATTTGTTTGATCAATTTAAGGGAGCAACAATGTTCGATAAGATCGATTTGAGATCCAGATATCATCACGTAGACATCAAGGAAGAGGATATCTATAAGACAACATTCAAGACCAAGTGTGGGCATTATGAGTTTGTTGTAGTTCCATTCAGTTTGACTAATGCCCCAGCTACATTTATGTGTTTGACGAATAGTGTGTTGCATCCTTATTTGGACAAGTTTGTTATTGTATTTGTTGATGACATATTGATATACTCCAAGAACGAAGAAGAGCATGCCGAACATTTAGCAGCAATGTTTAGATTACTAAGAGAGCATCAATTGTATGCCAAACTTAGCAAGTGCAGCTTATTTCAGACATAGGTGCATTACTTGGGACATGTTGTTTCCAAGGAAGGCATAACAATAGATCTAGAAAATATAAGGGCCATCATGGAGTGGGAAACTCGTAAGAATGTGGATGAGGTGAGATCATTCATGGGATCGGAAGGTTACTACAGGAGGTTCATTAGGAAATTCCTGCACATTGCATATCCTATGACATCCTTGCAGAGGAGAGGTAAGAAGTTTGAATGGACAAAAGAATGTGCAGCTAGTTTTGAGAAACTCAAGTAGTTGTTGACACATACACCTGTGTTAAATATTGTTGATTTAGACAAGGAGTTTGTAGTATGTACAGATGCATGTAAAAGAGTACTTGGTGGAGTCATCATGCAGGAGGGACAAGTGGTGTTCTATGAGTCTAGGAAGTTAAATGAGCATGAGAAAAACTACATGACTCATGATCTTGAGTTGGAAACTATTATTCATGCCTTGAAGTTGTGGAGGTGTTATCTTCTTGGCAGGAGATTTGTATTGATGAGCGATCACAGTGGGTTGAGATACTTGTTTGAAATGCCAGGTAATCTAGATGGTTTTCTATCGTTAGTGAGTTTGACTTCAAGATCATATACAGTAAAAGAAATGAGAACCAGGTTGCAAATGCTCTAACCAGGAAGGTACAGGTGAATCATATAATAGTTGTGAGCTCGTATGGGACAGAGTTACATGATAGGATCTTGCAGGCAGGACAACAGGATGACAATTATATTGTGATTATGCACAAGTTACAATAGAGTACAGGTATAGGTATAGGTGATCAGGATGCATATTATCGTCTCACGATAGATGGTTTGGTGAGATTCACGAACAGGATCTATGCGCTAAATTTCAGTGAGCTCAAGAAGATTATTTTCAGGGAGTTTCATGTGAATTCATACTCAGGTCACCTAGGATATCAGAAGATGTTGACGATAGTGAATACATTCTACTATTGGTCGAATCTAAAGAAGGAAGTTCATGGCCAGATGTTTGGATTTTCAATAGGTAAAGGCAGAATGTAAGCATCTAGGTGGTCTACGACAACCTATTGCAATTCTAGAATGGAAATGGGAGGTCATTTTCCATGGATTTCATTACAGGTCTTCTGAGGATAGTGAGACAACATGATTCTATTATGGTAGTGGTCAATAGGTTGAACAAGGTAGCTCACTTCATTCCAGTGAAGACTACATATTCAACTAGTGAGGTGGCATAGATTTTTATTAGGGAGATCGTGAGATTACATGGTGTTGCGAAGAAGATTGTATTGGAAGGATCTATTTGTAGGTTTGGGTACAAAGTTGGCCTTTAGTACAGGTTATCATCCGCAGACAGATGGAAAAACAGAGAGGGTTAACATGATCTTGGAGGATATGTTGATGATGTACATGATGCACAAACAAAGAAGATGGGAGGAGTATCTTCCATTGTTTGAGTTTGCATACAACAATCGTTATCAGGAGTCATTGAGGATGAGACCCTTTGAGGCATTGTATGGGCGGAGTTGAATAATCCCATCAGCTGGAGCAATCTAATGAACATGGTATTTATTGGACAGGATATGTTGGCAGACATGGAATAGGAAATGCATATTATAAAGAAGAATCTAAAGGCAACACAAGATAGAAAGAAGAGTTATACGAACCAAGCAAGGTATTCAAGGAGTTTCAGGTTGGGGAGGATATGTATTTGTGCATCAAGTCCAAGAAGAGCTCTTTAAGGATTGGATCATGTGCCAAGTCGGCACCATGGTATTGCAGGCCTTTTCAGATCCTTGAGAGGATTGGATCAGTAACCTACCAAATTGTACTACCTCCACCAGCGAAAGTCCATGATGTTTTCCATGTTTCATTGCTTAAAATGTATATAAAGGATGTTGATCATGTTATTGATTGCTCTGTATTGCAAGTGGAGAAGGAACGAGAATTCCAATCGGAGCCTCAGTGCATATTGCAGTGCAATCATATCATGCTCATGAACAGAGCCATAGAGAAAGTTAAAGTGCATTGGAAGCAATTTTGGCCCAAAGAAGATGCATGGGAGATGGTGGATCAGATGCGGGCCATGTATCATTCCTTGTTTGCTTGTTGAGGCAAAGCATTTTTGGTTTGATGTTTGGTATATTTTTAGCATACATTTTGTTGATGGTACATGTACATATGTATATGGATGTAAATACTGCCATGAGATAAGTTATAAAGCTCCAATAATTATATGGTTGTTATCTTGTCATGTTGTCATGATGTTTTTTCATTTGGGTAGGTCATTCATTGTAAATACTATAATGAGAAAATTTATAAAGCTTCATGTGTAGTATGTTTTCTTTTCAGCAGTTTTTCTAAGGTCTTGGTGTGGTTTACACTGAGGACTGTGTTCCCCAAGGGGGAGGGGTTTGTAAAAACCCCTCGTTAAAATTTCACATAATAAAAGCTAAAAAAAGGAAAACTAAGACCACAGTTAAGGGACACGTATTCCAAGATGAATGTTTGGAAAAGATATGTTAGTGGGCATCACTGAATGTGTTTATAGCTAAAGGAGATTGGCAAAGGAAAAGGCATTAAAAAGGAAAAGAGCCATATTTGGCACATTTATTTATGAAAATAAAGGAAAATAGGAGAAAAGTAAGGTGAAAGGTCGCAGGTTGCATGTGAGGAGGAAATTGAAGGAAAATAATGGAAAATGAGGAAAACAAAGGCCTAATTGATAAAAAGGCATACGAGGATCAATTTGTAACCTTTTGTCTATTCAATTTTGTTGGGATGTGTTATATTCTTTCCACGACTAGTCGCCCTAATTAACTGGGGGGTTGGGGGGGGGGCCAAAGTCCCCCCTTCGTTGTGTCTATTGCGCAGTGGGGGGGTGGCAGCTCCCCTGTCCAGGGGGTTTGAGGGGCGCAGGTAGCCCCCCTCTACGGGGTCCCGGGTAGTGCTCATAGGAAATTTTTTTTTTGGACCCTATATTAGGTGGGCGAACCTACCTATGGTTTTGTGCATGGTTTTCAAACATGGTTTTGGGCGCGATGGTTTTCAGTCCATGGTATTGGATGCTTCAACATGTATATCTATGTATTGTAACATATGAAAGGAACACGATGAAAAATCAATCTGGTAGTCCCAGTTTTGGGATCCAGGGGAAAATCTCTATGTATATTTGTTTTATGTGTTATGCTCTCGCTATTGTTTATTTTATATTTTTAAAATTCATATGTAGTTAATTTCTGTATGGGGTTAAAACCTACAAGTTTTGGATCTCTCTCATTATTATCTCTCTCTCTCTCTCACCCTTGGAAACACAAAGTTTTCTTGGAGCACTCTAGCTTTGGAGCAAGTAAGGAAAAGGAAAGCAAAGGAAAGGAGGGAAAGCAAGGATCCAAGAAGTTTTAGCAGGAATATTTTTAGGTAACATATTTCATGTGTGATTTCCTAGCTGGTTTGCACATGCATGGCTTTGCATATTGGTGTATGGTTATTTTGTTGTCAGTGGCATGTTTTTGTCGGGTTATGATAGCAGTTTTTAGCCTAGCCTTGCCTTTTGTTGGATACCCATAGTCTGATGGGATTGTTTTGGAATTGTCATATGGTTTCAAAATCTGGGGTAGAGGTGGTCTCAAGAAAATCCCAAAGGCCTAGGAATCCCTTGATTGGTTTTTGCAGAATACATGGTAAATGTTACAGGGAAAGTGTCTATTTAGAACTGCTCTATCCCACTAAGGTGTGATAGCTGCCTTAGAAATAAACAGAGAAAAACTACTTTTGTATTTCCTTTATGAACTATAGATAGAGAGGAATAGAAAGAACCAACCTGTGTCTTGCGCTAATCCTTTGATCCAATCCCTCTCTTCTTTGACAGTCTCCAGCTACCGGCTCCCTTACTTGCCCAGCTTCACAAGGTACCTGTAAGATCACAGAAGAAGAACACTATACAAAGACATGGATCTATATTCATAAACAACTTAGGATCAGAATTAAGTTAACCACACAAATGTAACAAGCATCAATGATACAAAAGCATGGAGGAAAAACTCAAATAGTTTTTATTGATAAACAAGAAAAGATCCAGGAGGAGTTACAACGGTGGTTCCTGACCCAGCATCAACCTCCCAGCAAAGAAGCCCCTCTTCACCTCAAACAAAGCATAGATCACCCAATACTCTGATGTTTGTCTCAAAAAACCAATAGCAATTCCTTACAATATGCAAAATTCCAGCCTACAACCTGTGGATCTCTGGGATGAGAGATCTATATATAGATATTTGCAGAGGTGTGAGTCAGCTCTGGGTTTTTGATTAGTGTCTTCTCTCTGATAATTCTCGATGCCACTTGGAGATCTCATTGATCTCTAACTCATCCTTAGACGATTTTGAGAGGCAAGTGTCCCAGGAGAAGTTTCTGGAAGATTCCATGATCATCCACCTCGCAAACTGTCTCCGCCACTTGTCTTTTCCCGTCCATCGCACCCCACAGAAGGGATTTTCGAAATGAAACACACTTCCCGTGTGTACAAGGTGCGATGCATCACACCCTGGCCATGGAGCAAGTGTATTGATCCAGTTTTGACCGATTCTGAGTAGTTTCTCATGGAGAACTTCTGGGAGAAGCTATAATCTGTTGACCTTGTTCCTTTAGAGGTTAGAACAACACTTTTAGGGACTTAGGAGCCCTTGGTTTATGGAAATTTCATGCTTGGGGTTGTAGGGCACAAAAATGTCTATAACAGTTGCCCCCTAAAGTATGAGGCCGTTAACCTTTTGGTGTCGGGTGAAATGCTTTATTATGAGGATCCGAAGTTCTTTCAATGCTGGGAGGAGACCTGTAATAAGATACAATACAATACATTATCTTCATACTGTTTTCATGATCTAGCTGAGGCGGGCATTCCCATGCTCAGCTTTATAAATTCATTTTCATGTACATAGGACAGACAATCGTCTGAGTGTAGACTGATGATTCTGATAGAGCCATCATCCTTTTGGTAGGATGATTATCTGTGCTGCAATGTTGTACATTTAATGTCTTTATTTCCCTGAATATATATCGCAGCTTGCATGGATGAAACTAGATCCGGGGTCTTCAATCTCGTCCAATCTTCACTCGAAGTACAAGTCGATCCATGTGAGAAATGTTTTGAAGTCGAACATGGAAAGACATCGCTTGATTACCAGCCAATGATGTAAATTGTTAACAAGCGCGAGAGGAATCACCGATAATGATAATGATCCTCAAGGTACTGAAGTACAATTCACATGGTGTGAATAAAGGACTTGGCGTCAAACACCACACAAAATCTTTCGGTTGAATGCCATTGATGTAAACCTGTCGCCGGAAGTGAGAATCTTGCCATTGAGGCATGCAAGCTTCAAAGTACTGAATGGGGTGTTCCTAGATCAACTTCTTGGATAATGAGTTCATGTCGACAAGAAGTGATCCGTCATAGGAGGGCCTTAATGAATCCCACATCAATGACACGGAACAGAGCAAATGATTTTGATGGAGGTGAAAACGATCTGATGATATAAGGTTCAGGGTGGCGGTCATGAAAGAATGGAGTATAATGTATGGTAGTGGGTGAGACACGGGTGACTTCTCTAGATGACTTCTCTTGAACATACCGGCGACACTGATGTGATGGATTGGTAGCAGTAACCCCAAATGTGGATGGTATGGCGTGACCATGGTGATGTGACCGGTGAATGAAACAACCCAACCCGACTCGGACACGGATTGGAAGTGTCATGTTCAAGAGCGACTTGCTACCAACAAAGTTTCTTTGAGTTTTCTTCCCAATTTTTCCCCAGTCATTGCTGACCAGTACCTCTTTGTTTTTGTCAATCTTGAGGAGGATAACATATGCTTGTTCTATAATTTACCCTTCGGGCAAACCCATCGCTATGTTTTAACGAGCCTAGCGATAGTGAAACTCGTTCTCGTCTAAAGACAAGTTTGTCGCTATTAATCTTTTTAATGAGTTTAACGACAAAGATAATTCGGCCCTTTTCAATTTTAGAGAGTCTGAAAAGGAATGTAAAGGTAACTCCAAAATTCCTTTTTCGCCATCTAATCCCTTAAGTCCGAAAAAGTATAAAACAATACATAAGGGATGAATTTTCGATAGTTTTAACGAGCCGAAAAAAACAAGCGCTCAATCGTTTTGTGTAATAATCCCTCAGGTCCAGAAAGATTAAAATCTAGAGGAGGGATAGCACTTCCTGTCCCTTTAACAAGTTGGAGAGGCCAATGGCTCGGCAATATTTTCATATTTTACGAGTCAGTTGAAAAGAGCTTAAAGGAGACTCGTCTTTTGAGAAAAGAGTGATAAAACGGGTAGCAGCTGATTCCAGGTAAGGTTTGGAATTTTCCAATCGCGGCAGTGTCACAAGGATGGCTAGTGAAATCACTCTTCGTAGCTGTTCCTCAAAATGGGTAAACAATCAAATGGAGGTGAATGATCAGCCAATGAAAAAGTGGAGGTGATGGTGCAAACACGACCAAGGCTTTAACGGCTGAAGTACTACATTCACGATGGTTATTTACCGGGGAATAGTTCATTTTTTAACGAGCTTAAATGCGGGGGGGAAACATTTGCTCATGTCTTATGTTTATTTTTTAACGAGCTTGAACTATGTGCTAAAACTGCTCGATGCGGGTTTATTTTTTAACGAGCTTGAACTCTGCAGTAACACTGCTCGTTATAAGTTTGCATGCCCCCAGCATAATAATGAAAATCAAGGTGCATGCCCCCCAAGCTTCATTGCATTCAACTCGGTGGTTGGAATGAAGGTTTACCTTTGAGATTTAGAAAGGGGGTTTGTTTCATTTTTTAATGAGGTTGACACAGTAAAAGAACTATCCTCATGACTCCTTGTTTCATTTTTTAACGAGGTTGACACGAGATAATAAATGTCCTCAGAAATCCACCGTATTTACAATATTTGATAGAAAATCAAGAAC
The DNA here is from genome assembly GCA_031772625.1 of Pinus tabuliformis. Classification (NCBI taxonomy): domain Eukaryota; kingdom Viridiplantae; phylum Streptophyta; class Pinopsida; order Pinales; family Pinaceae; genus Pinus; species Pinus tabuliformis. The sequence continues at coordinate 1,331,999,507 of CM062805.1, forward strand.
TGATGGATGCTTAAGGTTGCTGGAATAATCTCTGTGGTAATCCGGAAGATGGGAGCGATGGTGGTAATCTTCCCATGGTGCCTCTCCTATCATTGAATGAATGATTCCTTCATCTGTTAAATGTACATGCGACGAAGGATTTGAAGAAGTGCCATATTCCTTAGACCTATCTTTCCAAACACTCGATGAGCGCTGATTTGAGTTTGCCCCCCAGGCCAAGAAAATTGATTGCTACAATATTTCTATTAGGGCGATGATCCATGCTGACAAAATGTTTAGGAATCTTCCGAATCCATTAGATATAGAAGATTTCGTATTGTAGGTTCCCACTGTGGCCACTTCCGTTAGATTACTCGGAGGCGGTAGGGCAAAAGTACCCATTAAGTCAGGGTCTTTTAGGAGGCCTACTCCAATATTTTGAAGCGAATGATTGCTTCCATGGATCATTGGAATGCTTCCTGTAACTTGTGAACTGTTGGGGAGAAATGTTTGTTGGTCGACGATTGTAATTCCTCCTTGGAAGGGAAATGCAATCTTCCTGAAGTAGGTCGACACAACTGCGGCCATGGCATATATCCAGGGTCTTCCCAATAGGATGTTGTAATCGAGGTTTCTGTCAATTACTTCAACATCTATTTCTACTATTTTGCTCCCCAGTTCAACTTGCAAGTTACTTAAAATTTCGTATGGAGTGTATGATCGTCCATCAAATGCTTTTAACGTCGTTGACGATCTCGACAAGGGTGGTGAGCCTAAATTTTTCCAGCAACTCATCGACATAATACATGTAGATGCCCCTTCATCAATAATTGTTCGATGAATAGTTTTGTTGAGGGTTTTCACTTGAATAAGGAAAGCTAGTTGAGCTGGTAACTAAGGGTCATATCCTTTATGATCAAAGGCCACAAGATTGGAATCCATTGGGCCAATCCCACATATTGCTGATAATAAAGCTTGCTTTTGAGAGGGGAAATTTTGCGGTACCTCAAGTGTCGACATAGCGGACGATGATTGGGCCAGGTCCTCTATTATATTATAATTCTGTGCTACTTTTGCACGAGGATTAAATGTCGATTTTTGTACTACTCCCTTTGGTGACTTTATCATTGGTTTAGGAATGATGGGTGGCACAACTTCGGTCAAAGTTGTTGTCGAACTACTAGGTTGCTCATTAGCCTTGTTATTCGACAGCTGTGGATTCCTGTAATCTTTATTCCTTGTCAAAGCATCATTTTGCTGCTTTGAGATAGACAACATAAGCACTTGGGATCGGGAAGCATTTTGATTAGCAACCAATTTGGTTCCCGGTTTTGGAAATGGATCAGTCAATACTGCCGAGGTTTTTAAACTTTTGAAGAGTTTCTTAACTTCAGCTTTATGTGGACAATCTCTCGTCCGATGATCCTCATCGCATATATGACACCCCACAGGTGGTTTCCTTTGCCCGGAAGGGTTTGCAGAAGGTTTTCCAGGAGATGACTCATCCTGCTTCTTTTTTCTCCCTTTCGTTTTCTTCTTGCCCCCTGGTTGCTTCAGTTGTTTACCCTTGTCGGTCGACACGGCATTTACTTCTGAGGCAAGAAGTTTCTCATTTTCATTTTGACTAGAAATCTTACGGGCCTTTTTAGATGTAGCCTTTGTCGATTTCGTGTCTGTTGCGCCAATCACGCCATCACCGGCATGAGAGTCATTGTTTGATTTAGGAGGGGGAGGAACTGAGAATTCCGGTCTAGGAGCATCAGGTATTTTGTCGTAGAGCGTGCCGGACTGAGTGTAAATCAAGTCCAAGTATTGCGCACGAGCGATAACCTGCTCTTCGGTGACAACCCCCCCTTTTGCCACATCTTCCGTGATGGAAGGCAGTAATGACTTGATAAGCCATTCAGCTAAGAGCTAATCGGGAACATACGTTTTCACCATTCTATGATGACGTTTCCACTCATGTATATGATCAGATATGTGAGTGGTCGTCGTTTGTTTGAAGTTGGTAAGAAGTTCTGTTCCCATTTTGTACCTTATCGGTAATTGAAAATGGGTTAAAAAGGTTGTGGCTAGGGTACTAAAGTTGTCGAATGAAGCTCTAGGCAATTCGATATACCATTTTGCTACCAGACCAGTTAATGTCCTCTGAAAAAGGCGAAGTCTAATCGAATCATCGTTTAGGGTGTTTGATGAACACCACAGGTGAAATGTCATCACATGATTCGACGGGTCTTCACCCGGATTTCCATTAAATTTAGGAATATCTGACGGAAGTCTATGTGGAATCGCTGGCCACCAAGGGGAATAAGCAATTGGATCATTCGTCAGCCGGTTTAGATCTGGTAATTCTAGAGTTGCTACAAAGGGAAACTTTTGATTCAGGTTAGGCGAAGCATACCCAGGATAAGATGGAATCACCTGAGCAGTGGGTCTTTTCATACCGACATAATGCATTTGATGCTGGCAACTTTGACAAGGTTGATGGGCATAACCATTATAATATGTTTGTTGATAACCGCTTTGGAAATGCGATTGCCCATTACTTACAAAGACTTGTTGCTCAGGTCCTTGATATGATTGCTGGAATGGGGGTTGTTGAGATTGAACCAGCCATGGTTGTTCGACCATTTGTTGTTGCCCAATACTGGATGATTGACCAAGATGAGGTTTCACAGTACTTGTTTGAGCCTGAGTCGCTCCAGATAAGGAGGCACTAACCTGAGGTTGTGATTGAGTTGTTGAGACAAGAGGCTGTTGTATTGCAACCTGAGAAACTTGGCGTCGACATACAACAGGTAGCGCTTGTACTTGCGACGTAGTCACCATAGCAGGTATAGTGGGAATATTCGACACAAGGTGGACTGGTTTCATTGAATATACAACCCTTGGTTGTTGAGGCAGTATTGGTACCCAACCGCTGGATGTAATTCCAGTTTGACCTGAACTTTGTTGTAAACTCCCACATGGTTGTTCTCCAGGAGGGAACAATGAAAAGGCATACTGCCCTCCATATGGTGGCAATCCAGCACTTAAAGGGTAGATTGGCCTTTGAAGACACATTGGATCAATTTGTTGAGTTTCAACATAAGAAATACCAGATGATAATCCAGATGAAGAAATAGGAACTGACCATGTCATCGAAACAGTCCCTGATTGGACTCCGACTTGTTGTTGATAACTTGCCGGGACAGATGGTATACTGGCGAACATTGTTGGAGTAGCAGCAGGAGGTTCTGCTGCTGCTGTGTCGGATGACACAGTCCTAGATGTCGACGGTTGTTCAGACATATCTAGTCTATCCAAAAGATTTCCTAGCGATTCTACAAGAACTTGAGATGAAGGAAGACTAACTTCGAAGACCAACGAGGGAAAAGGTGATGATTATTCCGTTTAAAATAAATTTTAGACGTTTTGACACAACTTGTTTTTTCAATTTTTAAGAGTTGAGAAAAAACAAAAGATGACTCTAGTCTCCTTCGATTTTTAATGAGCCTGAAGTGACAAGTGCTCAGATGGACCTTTTCCGTTAAGGAGTCTGAAAAGGAACGAAAGGGACTACTCTGGAGGTCTAGGTAGAGGGAGTACCAAACCAATCGCAAAACTGCAGAATACTTTTTACGGTACGGCAGTCAATCTTCCCGAATGCTGTGTTCAGTGCATTGCGATCGATAGGGCGGCAGACACGGCTTCCTACGGATAAAGGATTTAAGCCTATAGGGGTCTCCCAAAATATACTCGATGGTACGTGGGAGCACAAGTCCGTACTGGAATTTATCGTCTCAAAGTGGAGGAATCACCCAACCATCAGTGAGAACAACAGTTACCAGGTTTTACGACGTCGGAATACGTCTCTAGCCTAGACCTCTAAATGTTGTGCGTTAAGTTCCAAAGCGTTGTTAGATTCATTGAATTTATTTTAAGTTGATCTTTCTTATGAAGTTTTCCTTTTGGGTTCACCACGAGATGCAGATGTAATTCCTAAAATGCAATCTAAAGATGATAAACAAACTTTTATCTCTTTTGTGCAATGAAAATCCTAGCTACTAGAGGAAAAGAAAGACACAATCTTTTCACAAAGAGCAAAGAGCACACTGTAAATGCACTTTCCTAAATCAAGCCAAACAGACTGTCTATATGCAAATGCACATGCATGTATTTGTTTTTGACTTTCTTAGTACATGGATGCTAAAAAGAAAGTTGATGTACAAATCTAAATTTCTTTTCAAGCGACAAACATAAACAAGCTTCTTTTCGAAATCAAAAATAGAGATGATTACGACACCTTACAATTTTGAAATGAATACTCATTTTTGACACTAGAAAATCACAAATCCAGACCAAAAGCAATAGTAATAGGATAATCAACCAGCAACAGCAATCAAACTCTTTCCAACGATCGAAATCGACACTTACGACAGATTCAAATCAATGGACGACAGTACGATTACGCTACTTTTGCTAAGGAGAACTGTAAATGACTCAACAAACACACAAAAACATCTATAGTTCTTTTGTACAAAGGAGGCGGAATAACAGCAAGGAAAAGGGGTTTCGAACAGACATATACTGATCACAGGCAGCAAAATTCAGAGATAGAACTGGAAAGAATGAAGCACAAGAACCACAGCTGCACAGGGCTAGTCTGATCAGCGTACCTGTAACATAGAGAATCTGAAATGCAGCGCAGGTTGCCCTTTCGGGAAGTGCGCTGAAATTCAGGATCTCTTAACAGTACCTGCGCTGGGCCAGAAACGAGAATCTATCCTGGTTCCGGGTCACAGTTTGCAGTTCAGTCTTTGGTTTTTGGCCGAGTAAAAGCAATCAGTAATTCAACACTCAGGGGTAGATCAAAGGAGGATCTAAGAGCTATCACAAGGGCAATCAGATAGTTTGTGAATCAGCTGTTCAAATCATAAACAGATTCAGTGAATGGATTGAAGCAGCAGATGTCTACTTTTCATTTGTTATGGCAAATGCAGTTCGAATGCTACTTATAAGTTTATGAAACAAACAACAAAGAATGATACACAAAAAAACTAATTAGCTCCCCAGCGGAGTCGCCATTTTTTTACAGGGAAAAGTGTCTATTTAGAACTGCTCTATCCCACTAAGGTGTGACAGCTGCCTTAGAAACCAACAGAGAAAAACTACTTTTGTATTTCCTTTATGAACTATAGATAGAGAGGAATAGAAAGAACCAACCTGTGTCTTGTGCTAATCCTTTGATCCAATCCCTCTCTTCTTTGACAGTCTCCAGCTACCTGCTCCCTTACTTGCCCAGCTTCACAAGGTACATGTAAGATCACAGAAGAAGAACACTATACAAAGGCATGGATCTATATTCATAAACAACTTAGGATCAGATTTAAGTTAACCACACAAATGTAACAAGCATCAATGATACAAAAGCATGGAGGAAAAACTCAAATAGTTTTTATTAATAAACAAGAAAAGATCCAAGAGGAGTTACAACCGGTGGTTCCTGGCCCAGCATCAACCTCCCAACAAAGAAGCCCCTCTTCACCTCAAACAAAGCATAGATCACCCAATACTCTGATGTTTGTCTCAAAAAACCAACAACAATTCCTTACAATATGCAAAATTCCAGCCTCCAACCTCTGGATCTCTGGGATGAGAGATCTATATATAGATATTTGCAGAGGTGTGAGTCAGCTCTGGGTTTTTGATTAGTGTCTTCTCTCTGATAGTTCTTGATGCCACTTGGAGATCTCATTGATCTCTTACTCATCCTTGGGCGATTTTGAGAGGCAAGTGTCCCAGGAGAAGTTTCTGGAAGATTCCATGATCATCCACCTCGCAAACTGTCTCCGCCACTTGTCTTTTCCCGTCCATCGCACCTCATAGAAGGGATTTTTGAAATGCAACGCACTTCCCGTGTGTACAAGGTGCGATGCATCGCACCCTGGCCATGGAGCAAGTGCATTGATCCAGTTTTGACCAATTCTGAGTAGTTTCTCATGGAGAACTTCTGGGAGAAGCTGTAATCTGTTGACCTTGTTCCTTTAGAGGTTAGAACAACACTTTTAGGGACTTAGGAGCCCTTGGTTTATGGACATTTCATGCTTGGGGTTGTAGGGCACAAAAATGTCTATAACAGTAAAGCCTTAGGGTTGAGTCTCGGTTTAGGGTCTATTGATCCAATGTGGATTATGGTAAAGCCTAAGATACAAGGAGTCGGAAAATTCCTCAAGGACAGTGATGGAGTCTGAAGGCATTCCTAGCTCTGTTCAATTTTGTGATCTCGGTGTCGGTTTTGGTGAGATCATGGTTTGGTAAGGATGAAGGTGGTTTAACCTCTGGATTCCCTTGATTGGTTTTAAATTAGTTTATCCATGAGATCCCACATTCATTCTTGGAATATGACACGGGGGTGACTGAAAGAAAGAAATATTTGGTTCATCCATGTCTACGGTTGGGTGGTACATAGAAGTCTTGAACCTGGTCGGATTTGCCTATGTCTAATAAATCTGAGTTCTCTTGCTTTTTCACTTGTTAATATGTGGATTTAAGGGTTGTTATCTCATTACTATTTTCATGGTTTAATGTTGGTTATATGAATAGTTATTCTCATGGTTATTTTATTTATTTACTTGCAACTTAAAGGATAATGGATGCAAGACCTAATTGACGTCAAAATAGTTAAGGGAAGAGGGTGGTGATCCTTCTTGTCAATTCTCATATGAGTTATCAGTCATTTACACTCTGTCTTGTATTCATTTCCCATATATTGTATTGATTCCAAGTGTTTGAAAAAATGTCAATGTCGATATGGGATGGTCAGGCCTATTCCTAGAGTTAGTTTTGGTTTATAAACGTTGTTATTATGTAAATTATGGATTCTGAAAGTTTCATTGACTTCTAGGTAGTGACTTGTGATTTGGGGCTGAAAAAGTGACTCACTGTTCGAGGACGCTGGAAAAACAATGAGAAAAATAGTCCCTAGAGGCTGACACACCATGTTGTGGGAGCATATAGAGGGATCTGGATGCTAGCATGCCCATATCATGGGAGAGTCTGGGGGTTAATTGATCTAAAAACTCAGTGGGACTCAAGGGATGATTACCTGAGAGGTTGGGATGCTTCCTAAGAGTCTTATTATTGATGTGGAAGGATTTTATGGTGTGTTTCCATCCATTCCATTTCCTTAAGGTGACGTAGGAGGTCGAATCATATCATAGTAACTTCTTGTCAAATGTTTACCCTTGTTGGTCGGTTACTTGGGTAGATGAGGGAGGAGGTCGTTACAAGATCCTTCCAAAAATTGGAAATGAACTTAGCATCCCTGTCTGACATAATATTTCTTGGAAAACATGCAACCTTACTACATCTATGATGAATACCTATGCCACGTCACTTAGCTGAATAAGTAGATTTTACCAGAATGAAGTGCACTACCTTTGTCAGCCTTTCTACCACAACCATGATGGAATCATGTTGTCTAGATGTCCTCAACAAACCTGTGATGAAGTCCATGGAAATGACCTCCCACTTCCACTTTATAATTGGAATCAATTGTAATAGTCCACCTAGATGCTTACATTCAACTTTCACCTGCTGATAGTCCAAACATCTAGTCACAAACTCTGCCACTTCCTTCTTCATATTCGTCCAATGATAAAAATTCTTCACTGTTGTCAATGTTTTTGGTATCCTGGGTGACCTAAATATGGCTTTGCATGAAACTATTTCAATATAGTCTTCTTGATATCACTGTCATTTGGCACATATATCCTATCCCTAAATTTGACCAAACCATCTGCTGTAAGATGATAGTTCATATCCTAACCACCTGTACCCTGTTGTAACCTGTGCCTAAGCTCCATGTACCTGTCATCCTATTGTCATGCCTGTAAGATCTACTCCTATAAGTCTGTCCCAGAAGAACTCATAGCTACTATATGATTCACCTGTATCCTCTTGCTAAGAGCATCTACAACCCTGTTCTCCTCACCCTTGATGTACCTGATCTCAAAGTCAAACTCACTAATCATTGCCAACAATCTAGCTTGTCTAGCATTCAGATTCGGTTCTTCAAATAGATAACTCAATCCACTGTGATCACTCATTAATAAAAACCTCCCGCTAATAAGATATTGTCTCCACATATTCAATGCGTGGATGATTTCTGCCCACTCAAGATCATGTGTCGGATAATTCTTCTCATGCTCATTCAATTTTCGTGGATCATAGCATACTACCTTTCCTTCCTACATAAGGACTCCACCAAGTCCTCTCTTGCAAGCGTTTGTACACACCACAAACTCTTTGTCCATATCTATAATGTTTAATAGTGGAGCATACATCAACAACTGCTTCAATTGCTCAAAACTTGTTGTGCAATCTTCTGTCCATTCAAATTTTTTACCTTGCCTCTCTAGTGACGTAATATGATATGCAATCTGAGAGAATTTTTTGATGAACCTCCTATAGTAACCTACTAGCAGGGAAAATTTTAATGATGGAAAATTATCTTGAAGTTTAAAAACAGTGGTGAATCTCACTAGTCTCTAATATGCAAACTATAAAATGTTTATTGATATATTTTTTAAATTATTCAAATTTATAATGGTTTTGTATATAGTGTCTATATAATGTTTGTGATTTTTAAGGTAAAATAATTTTATATTGTAAAAACTGGGCGAATCTTTTTTGTGGAAAAGTCATGGAAAATTAGCCCACCTGCGAATATTAGCCCCTAAAAGTTTCCATGCCTACTAACCCCATGAATGATATTACCTCATCCACATTCCTAGGAGTTTCCCACTCTAGGATAGCTCTTATCTTTTATGGGTCCACTGCTATGCCTTCCTTGGAGACAACATGCCCCAAGTAATGTACCTCTATCTAAAAGAAACTGAATTTGCTAAGATTGGCATACAACTGATGCTCTCTCAGTAATGTCAACGTTGTTGCTAAATGCTCAGCATGCTCTTTCACATTTTTAGAATATATCAAGATGTCATCAATGAATACAATAACAAACATGCCTAGATAAGGATGCAATACACTATTCATCAAGCACATAAAAGTAGTTGGAGCATTAGTCAAACCAATTGGAACTACAACAAACTCATAATCCCCATACCTGGTCCTCAAAGTTATCTTGTATATGTCCTCTTCCTTAATGTGTACGTGATGGTATCCTGATCTCATATCAATATTCAAGAACATTGCTACTCCCTTCAAATGATCAAACAAGTCATTAATCCTCAACAATAAATACCTGTTATTGATGGTCACCTTATTCAAATTCCTGTAATTAATGCATAGTCTAAGAGTACCATCCTTCTTCTTCAAAAACAACACTCATGCACCCCAAGTTGATACACTTGGCCTAATGTATCCATTTTCAATCATTTCCTTCAAGTGTGACTTTAGCTCTACTAACTCTAGTGTGCTCATCTTGTACCGTGCCTTCAATGTTGGTACTACCCCTAGTACCAACTCAATGGGAAATTCCATTTCTCTGTGAGGTGGAAAATTTGAAATATATGTTAGAAACACATCCTGAAACTGCTGCAAGGTTGGGTACTTTCTCAAAATTTCAATACCTCTGCATCCTCAACATCTTTACCTTTATCACTAGAAATATGCACTCAAATAACACACACCCTTTTCTTCAACTGCACTTTGCATGCATAACTGTCAACAATCTAACTGATGTTTCCTTCCTCTTACCCTGCAATATTCTTTGTTCTCCATTGTCATCCAAACACTCAATGGCCTTGTTATAACAATCCACTTTGGTCCTATGAAGATACAATCAGTCCATACCCAAAAACATATTATATGATCCCAACAGTTGTAAACTCAAATGTGTTGAGCTAGGCATACCATTCAACTCAAATTCACAAGCTCTTACCCAGTGATACACTCTCTTCTTTGTACCTGTAGCCAACTACACTAACCAGGATTCTGCATGCACTTATTTATTCAAACCACACTTATCAGCTAGGTCAAGACTAACATAATTATAATTAGATCCAGGGTCAATCAAAATAGAAACAACTTTATCTCAAAGCTTACCTCCCATCTCGATAACAATTTCCTGTTGATATTCCTTCCTGTTATCCAATGCTACATAAATACATGGAATGTTATGCTTAACATCATCAACTGTCTTTTCTTCTTGTTCACTATAAATATGAGGCCTACCACCCTAATTCTGTGAACAATCCCTCTTAAGATCCTCCTTACCACATGTCCAACATTGTAACCATCCTGTACCATCACCTTTATTCTGTTTCCCTCCATGATGTGAAACATCAAACTTCTTGTAAGGTGCAACATTTTCTTTCTCACCTGCATCCCAAGGCCTTTTTCTTTTCAACTCATTTATCTTTACCTTTGTCTTTCCCTTTCCAACCTTGCTGAGATTATGTCTTGCACTTTGACTACTCATAAAAATGCTTCAATTTCCCAATAACTTCATCAAGTGACCGAGGCTCATCATACTCAGTCTGATCTATAAATGCTAATGTAAATCCACTAACAAATCTTTGAACCTTGGCCTTGTCATCCTTAAGATACGGTACATACCTCAATAACTCCATGAACATGGTTGTGTACTCTGCATCTGTCATTGATCCCATCTTTAGCTGATATAATTCCTTAGGTTTGTTGTCATAGTACCACTCTAACAAATACTTCTTCCTGAAAAGTCTCTTAAAGTCATGCCAACTCAACTCCTCTTTCCTAATGTCTCTAACCCGCTTCACATCTTCCCACCAAATGCCCGCTTTCCCTTTGAGGTTGAAGATAGCTATCCTAGCCTTCATATTCTCTATGTAATCATGCAACTCAAATAAGTTCTTCACCCCAAGTAGTGATTCCTATTCATCCTTAGGCCTCTTCAAATCCCCATCAAAGGTAGGTGGCTTCACTTTATTTAACTCATCTGGAAAATATCCCCTATCACTCCTCCTGTAAGGATGATAATGATGACGATCATAGTTCCCGTCAGAACCATAACTAGAATAGAACCTATGTTCATCACCTCTCATATCTGAAGCATCCAAGAGCCTTCAATCTCTGATCATGTCATCCTTACCTGACCTATGCCCACCATGAGACCTATTTCCATATGCCCCATTAGTTATTTCCTCTTGTCCATGGCTGATCTGAAGTGATCCCTGTCTTTGAAATTATGACAAACTCTGAAGGATGAATGCATTAACTTCTTGTTTCTCCTATGATTAAATGATCCTATCATTATCTACCTTGCAACTACTTATTTCTACATGTAAGCCTCTCAATGTGTCTCCTAATTCCGAATGATTCTCACCACCACACTGCTTATCTGATCCATAGGGAGAATCTCATGAACTATAGTCTACCATCTTGCTAGTCATCTTTGATCTCTTCCTGCAAGTATACCATGTCATTTTAAGCCAAAACATAACATAACCAACATACCTCAGTATAGTTTAGGGGAATATATATCATCTGCAAGATCAAATGAATTATCCTAATACATGTATAATCATAATCATATTAGCATATAACATTATTTTAACCACTATCTAATTATTCTTGATCATACTATCCACATACCATGACCTCATGCATGACAACTACAACCATATCAATGTATGCATAATAATATATAAGCACTGACATGCATAACCAATGCATAACCGACATACACTCATGACAAACACATCCAACAACAACACCATCAACTTTCACATGGTGACACAAATGAAACCACCAACACCATGCATACACAACAAGCACATAGACCATAAGCATGAAAAACACATATGCAACTAATATGTATGCATATCCAACGCACACCACCCATCCATTCCAAGGGGTAAACCATGCTCTGATACCACTATGTAACACCCTCCTCCCACATTTACCGAAGCTAATGGATCTGGGGTAAACATGTTACGAGAGGATACTATGATGTGAATTCAACTCCCCAAGTATAGTTAAGGAAGTGGAACTGACAAAACACAACCAAAATGACCTTCCATAGGATCTACATACCCTTTATGAGGTAACCAACACTTCCAAGTGCTTAACCCCTGAGACAAATTATCTTTTCACTATCTTGGAGCCTCAGTCACTCCCATGATAAGGCATGCATGCGACCAAACCCTTCCATTCACTCCCATAGCAGGGCATGCTAGCGATTGTGTACTTTTTCAGCTAGTTCTAAGCCAATGACCTCAGATTTTTGGCCACTTTTTTGGGGCCAAGACTCAGGCTAATGCCCATAACCTTATGAAACTTTCAAAAATGATAAATAATAATGGAATAAGGCTACTAATGCAATAATTGGTGCAAGTAATTTATCTGATCCCCACTAGCCATGACAAACATTTCATCAAACATGTCACTAGTATGTAATCTACATGTCATAACAACAAATCTGATTATAGGGTTCTCATAATTATATGAGATTCATAAAGAAGCATTGTTTCCCTATCACCATAGCTACATTATCATCTATTAGGTCATGTATTCATTGTACTTTCAATTACTAATCAAAACATGACGGAATCCATACATAAAGTCTGTCGTAAAACATACTCATAACCATCATATAACCAACAAAAACAAAAATGATATAACAATAATAAGAATCACATATGAGCCAATATATCTACACATGAAATACTAAAGAGAAGAAACTATTATTAATGAATTCAAAAGACAACCAGGTATGAGACTTCCATGAACCACCTGACCATAGATTGGTTGAACCAAATCTTTCTTTCAACCAATCACCCCCATGCCATATTCCAAGCATGATTGTGGAACTCAAAACCCAACCAATCCAAGTTTCTATAGGCTTTACCGTAATCCCCACTGGATCACTAGGTCCTAAACAAGCAAAGATGCCAGCGAATTTCTCCACCTACACTGTGAGGAATTTACATTTCTCCTAGTCTCTTATATTTATTGTATATCCTTCCATACAACGTTCGAGGATTCCTAGGCCTAATCAAGACTCCACCCTACAGGCTTCACTGTATATCCCACCATTCAACGGTTAAGTATTCCTAGGACTAATCAAGGGCACACACCTCTAGGATTTACAATGTATCCCGCCATTCACCAGTCAAGGATTCCTAGGCCCATCGAGGCAAACAAAATTCAGCTTCATCGAAATCTCACCTTCTCTGATCTAGGGATTCCTAGGCCTTGTATTATTTCTTTCATAGACGACTTCACTTAGTTTTGAAAACATCCAGAAATCCAGTTTAACCAAGTAAAAGACAACTGATCAAACCATGGCTATCCGGAAATGGAAAGGAAAGGATGAATAACATTGTCACACCTGGAAAAGCCCATGAAAATGACAAAAATAGAGCCAAATACTGACATGCATGTACCATGCATACCAAATCTAGCAAGGACATCACACATGCAAATCGATACCTTCAAGTAATCTCGTTGTATCTTTCTTGATCCCGTTCTTCCTTTCTTTATATTTTCTTCCCTTTTTCCTTCATTGTCCATCCTTCTCCTTCCTTGATCCAATGCTAGAGTGCTCCAAGAATTCTCTAAGTGTCCAAGAGTGAGAAAGAGAGAGAACAGAGAGAGAGAGAGCTCCAAAACTAAACTTACAAAAGGGTACCAACTAATCCTCATAATCCTTTTTATTAATGAGGCCAATATTCTATTCAATTTTCCATTATTTTCCTTCATTTTCCTCCTCACATGCAACTTATGACCTTTCACCTTCCTTTTATCCTAATTTCCATTCTTTTCATATATAAAATGCCAATTATCTCCTCATGCCTTTTTAAAGCCTTTGCCATTTCCTTTGCCAATTTCCCTTAGCCATAATAAATCAAATGAACACCCACACTAAGATGTTTTTCCCAATGCTGAGATTGGAATACGTGTCCCATGACCTTGGCTATTTTTTTGCCTTTATTAAGTTTATTACATGGAATTTTGACTAGGGTTTTTATAAAGGTGATATAACAGATAATATTGTTAAGAAGTTTTGGGTACTTGCAATTCATTACTGTAGCAACAAATAGTCACCCTAGCCCAATTTTTGTTGCCCATGCTTCTCAAGCCTTGCCTTTGTTTCATTCAAAGTGTTGGGGAGCCTATGAAAAGTTTCAAGTATGTTATATAATACAATTTTATTCAAAACTAAAGAAAATTAAATGTATTGAATTCAAGATGTAATTTTTACTTGTTTGACCAGATGGTGCTTTCCCTTCTTTTCTCATTTCCTTCTCCTTTGCGTCCTCGATGAGGCCCTTCCATTCCATATCAGGAATCATGGGAGGGTGCTCATACCTATTGTTTTCTACAATTTTTCTCCTATACTAGTCATGTTGTTGTTTTAAATGTTTTCTGACTGCAATGGTGACCTTGGTTTTATTGAAGGTATCTACCCCAAATATATCTTCAAGGTAATCCATAATATCTTTCTAATGGTTGGAATTTGGCAATTCCACCTTCCGTGTATGGTCGGCCCAAAAATTTGTAATGCTTTGTTGTCCATTTTTGTATAAAACAAATTGTTACCTACATGCAAAAAGATACAATAATTAGTTTCAAAATAATAATATAGATGACTTATGTTTTAGATAGAAAACATGAAACAGTTAAAACATCAAAAACTACCAAGGACTTTTGGTCTTTTTTATTTTAATTCCATTCTTATTCACCAAAAATGTGTAGTCAATATTCCCCATGCTCTTAATACGTGATGCTAGAGGAAATGAATGCATAATCTCATTAGTACTATGGCCACCTCTGTCACCACCTAATCTAGAGCCTGGATGTGTGTTTTGATCGGGTTTCATGTGCTCATTGGTCACAACCAATGTTTTGGACCTAGTGTCATTACTAGGAGCATGACCACTCAAAGGTGGAGTAGTGAATAACTGCCTTATGGATATATGATGGATGCTAGTGTTGGCGAGGTGCTCAAGTTGTGTCTCGTTAATTCCGCTAGTACAAACACCGAGCTAAGGATCACCTGACTGGGAAAAGTTGTTCTCAATAACTCTAAATAAGAAATAAAATATTTTTTCGATTAAATAATGTAAAGTTAAAAAAGCAAACTTTTAGAATTAAAATATGACATAAAAAAGAAAAAAAAACTCACTTTAAAATATGCTATTACCTCGTATGACTCAAGATATTTTTTCAATTTATTGATCCTAGCTTTGGTCATAGGATTTTCATCCCTATTGCGAATCAACTCCATAATTTGTTTGTTCATTTTCATGACATACTTTCTTATTGTCACCACAAGGTTAAGGTATGACCATAAGTCTTCCTCATCAAGAATGTCATCATCATGGTGCTCAAACTAAATATATCAACAAAATAAAATATATTATTTTGATATATAAACAAGTAATCAAAATTTCACATTAAATGTAAAGCGAAATTGTTATTTATTTACTTCTGGCTATGCAAGTGCTTTTCCATAAGGATTAACCTACCACATAATAATATAATTAATGCAATGGAATAAATAGTTTCCTTTGGTGACAAGCCTACTATGAGAAATCAATATGGATAGAAATAAAAGTACACTACTTAGAAAGGCATAGTTTTATGTATTTAAAATTATTGATTAGCTATGGTAGTTGACTCAATAGGGAGAGGCTAATGATAGGTCTCTTGATAAAATAACTCAAACAATCAAGATAGTTATAAACAAGTATGATCATGGATAGACAACCTTAATTTTCATGGTGTACCCAACCTCAATGAGGAATACCTTATTTTTAAAATGACTACCAAGTCAATACAGTCTTCACACAACATTTGAAGATAAGAAATTTTAATTTTCACTAATCAATGGTTTGAAGTAAAGTCTACTAAATTGTTAAGGAAGAAGAGAACCCTATAGTAGATCTATAAATATGAGACAGATGAATTCATATTGGATCATCAAGTGTGAATTAATTCATCTCTTTTTTAGCATTAGCTCTTGTTAGATGAACCAAAAATAAAATATTATCATAGGTTATAAAGTTGGAATAAAATAATTATTAATTTAAGATATTAAATTAATAATTATTATTCTAGAATATTTAATTATTTAATGGAGACATTTAGAATTAGTATATTGTTGTAACAAGATATGACTCTCCAAATGTGTCGTATCTTAGGCTCTATTTTAGGAGATTTGTTAGCTAGTTGTTTTGAATAGCATTTATTGTAAGTGGACACTTGTTATTTAATAAGTGATCCATAATTAGAGGTAGTTAGGACATTGAGCTTATAAATAGCTCATTGCAAGAGTGTTTTGTTGTTCGGGTGTAAACTCTTGCAAAATCAAATATGTAATTGTTTTTTCTGATTAATAAAATTACGTGTCTGAGGACACTTCTGCCATTATTGTGGTATCAGAGCTCTAGTAATGCTGCAGTGGATGTGAGGAGGAGATTCTAGCTCTACAGGTTTTTGGAAAACTCCATTGAATTGATTAGCATATGATTGGTATGGAATTTTTCCAGTTTTTTTGTTTAAAAGGAACATAAATTTTATTATTGATTTTAGATTTGTAAATTCTAAAATCAGTTTTTATTATCAAAAAAATATGCAAAATCTGTGTGACTTTTCTGTAAATCTATATGGCTATTATGATGCAATGATGTGGATTTGCATCTATTGAGTGATGGTGCCAACGTCAGCAATCCGACTTTGACAAAGACTCTTGCACCCGGCGGATTCTTCAGACTTCTTTGATTCCTGTTTCTCACACTTGACTTAAGTTTCTTACTGACCCTCCATTCGCAGACCAATTATCGCTTCATGTGCATGTATCATGGACACTTAATTTCCTGGTAAGTTTCAACAACAAAGATGCCTATTTTTGGTAGCGCACACTTCTCCGTTTTGCAACAAAACTATTCAAAACATCATCCACATAACCACGACCTTCTTGAGCCATCATTCTGAGTGCCACAACAGATCTACATACTTTCTTTCCATAGTTTCGAGTGATCCATCTAAAAGACTTGAACGCATTGGTACACCAGTATCTGAAGATGATGGACCCTTTGTTGGTGCTCCCTTTGAAGGTTGAATAATATTACTGATTTTACCAACCCATTCTTTCTTTTGGCTTTCTGATGTAACCACACTTGCCATGCTTCTCATTTAGGACAAACCACCATCTACTTCAGCCCGCAGACAACGTCAACAAGTATTCAAGAAGATCTGTTTGGCGACATAGAAATGTTGGTATTTGAATGATATCTGCAATTCTACCAACAGGATTACACTAATAAGCTTCATGGACATTTGTTACAATCAATTTAATCTGTCTTGCCATTTTGAGGACGTGCTCCTATGATTCTATTACATTGGGCCTTGTAAGCAAAAAGAAGGGTTCTGCTTCCTTGAGATGATTGTACAATGCTAAAGGGGAAACCATGCTGATCCTTCCTTGGGTGGAGCCCACGAATTCCAAGATGTCTAAAATTTAGCAAACTAGACTGCAATGTGATGGCCTTGTGACAAAAGGCTTCACTATCCCCTCAAGAAAGTTTAGAGCTGAATTGAAGAGTGAAGAAGTGGAGAAATAAGGAATATTTTTTAATTTTGTAATGTTAATGGAGTGATAAGGAGTTTTCCATTGTTTGTAATTTGTAAATTGGGGAGACAAGGTTTTTCCGTTGTTTGTAAGTTTTGAATTGGGGAGATAAGGTTTTTCCATTGTTTGTAATTTGTAAATTGGAGAGATAAGGAATTTTCTATTATTTGAAAAATAATATTGGAGAAATAAGGTGAGTTGGGTAATTTCTCCAGGAAGTGTTTTTTTATTATTTTAAATTGGGATCATCACATTGTAACTCAAAGTAATTTTACTTTGGGGGGGGTATTCTTTTTTACTAGGATTTGCATGAGTAGTGTGAAAGTCAAATTTTGAAAGTTACCTTGTAATTTTTTGAAAATTTGACTAGAGCCAAGTGCAGGGCTCAGTCATTTTTCCTCCTATTTCAACGACTATACGAGGGTCAAGGCCAAGCCCCGATAGATCTTTTTTTTTTGCGTAGTGTGTTGTGTGTTGTGTTGCCCATCTTGACATTTGTTTCTGATTCTTGGTGCGAAGCTTCAACACTACAATGTCAAAGTTGATTAATTTGTTTTCTGATTCCAACAAACTTGAAGGTACAAAATCCTATAAAACATGGCAACGCCTCATCAAAAGCACTCTCATTTATAATGAATTATGGTAGGGTGTATGTGATGGTGATATTAAGCCAAATAAACCCACAGATGCAGCTGCACTAGCAAAATGGGAAGTTAAGAATGCCAAAGAATTAGCTCTCATTAAATCTTCTGTCAATGATGAAATGTATGTCCATATAGAAAATGCTATAGATGCATGGTCTGCTTTGAAAACGTTTAAAGACTTCTTTGAGACTCAACCTGAATCAAAGAAAGTAGCCTGAATCAAAGAAAGTTGATCTACAATTAAAATTGTTGCAACAAAAATTGACTGAAGGAGGTGATGTTCTTGAATATATCTCAAGACTTAAGAATATTAGGCAGAAAATCATTAATGTTGGGTTTCTAGCAGTAGATGATAGTTTTATGGTCAAAATTTTAATTGTTGGACTTCCTTCTTCCAACACACATTTTTTGGAGACACTACAATTAACTGGAAAGTTAGAGAAAGTAAAGTTTGATGAGCTCTGCGAAATGTGGACCCAACATGATAAAACCTTTGGGAAGAAAAAGAAGTTGGTGAAGATGCCTTTTTCACATAGACCAGCACTAGTAAATCATCAACAGACAGTTCTAGAAACAGAGGCAGAGGCAATTACAATCAGAATCAAGCAACACATAATGTACAAAGTCGAGGTCGAAGCCAAAGTAGAGGAAACAACTTTAATAGAGGCAACAGTTCAAGCAGGAGTAATTTTCAAGGTAGATGAAACAATCAAGGAAGAGGCGATTTTCAAGGACAAGGAAATAATAATCAAGGTAGAAGACAACATCAAAATAGAAGTAAAAGTAGAGGCAGAGGACAATCTTTAGGAAGAGGAAGAGACTTAATTCAAATAGTGTGTCGAAGATGTAACAAAGTTGGACATTATGCTGAAGATTGTCGAACTTCTCTTAATAAAATTCCCAAGTTTCATCAGCAATCAACACAATTTGCAAATGATCAAGATGATGATAACTCAGAATATGTTTTTACTTCCTCGCTGGCATTTCAACTTTCATCTGATCTTAGAAGTGATTATGAAGATGCCTAGTTCTTGGATTCAGGGGAAACTCAGCACATGACTTGTCAACATGATTTTTTTTGGAATTTTCAAGATTGCCAACTTAATTCCATTTTTCTTGCAGATGATACAAAGCATACTCCTTATGGAAAAGAAGCAGTTAACGTTTTTCTCCCTGGAATTGGAGAAAAAATGATTTCCAATGTATGGTATGTACCAACCTTTAAGAAAAATTTGTTGTCTTTAGTCACAATTCGACAAGCAGGACATTAGCTAATTATGGAAGATGGCCTAGTTAAGATTAATTCAGTCAAACAGAGCTTGAAAATTGTGATGACAGGTTATGAAGATGGAAAACTGTTAAGGATGAAAGGGACAACTATTCCAAGGCATTCTAATTTTGCAGGAGTAGTGACTACAAGAATTTCACCTATAAGATTATGGCATGTACGATATGGACATTTAAATTTTGATAGTCTTTCTCAATTGCAGAAACACAGGATGGTTAAAGGACTTCCCACTTTCAAAAAGGAAAATGCAAAATATGAAGCTTGCATTTATGGAAAACAAAGCAGAGAAAGCTTTCCAACAAGTTCATGGCGTGCAATTAGGCGGCTACAACTAGTTCACAGTAATGTTTGTGGACCACTACAAACTTCATTTGGTGGTTGCAAATATTTCTTACTATTCATTGATGATTTCAGTAGAATGGCTTAGGTTTATTTCTTAAAGCAAAAGTCAGAAGCATTTGAAAAGCTTAAAATTTTTCGCCCACTTGTTGAAAATGAAGTCAAAGAAAAGATAGGTACTCTCAGGATAGATAATGGGGGAGAATTCACTTCAAATGAATTCAAAACTTATTGCAGTGAGAATGGCATAAAACGACATCTTACCAATGTTTGCACTCCACAGCAAAATGGAATAGTAGAAAGAATGAATGTCACCTTGTTAGGAATGGAAAGATCCATGTTAACTTTCAAGATATTAAGTCCAACATATTGGGCAGAAGCAATTCACACAACTGTCTACTTAAGAAACAGATCTCCAACTGCATCTTTAGATGGCATCACACCTTATGAAGCTTGGTATTGTTTCAAACCATGAGTTAAACATCTTAGAGTTTTTGGATCTATATGTTATGCCTTAGTTTCGAAAGAAAAACGAACTAAGCTTGACTAACGAAGTTTAAAATGCACAATGATTGGCTATTCAGATGAGAAGAAAGGGTACCGTCTTTTTACCAATGGAAAATTTATTGTGAGTAGGGATGTAATTTTTTATGAAACAAAGAGTAAGAGTGTTGAAGAAATCGAAAGTCTTCTTCAAAAGTTAGAAACTAAAGGCAGTCGAAGAAAAGGAAATACACAAAGTCAACAAAATTCACCAAATTGGTATGAACTTGATTTTCCTTCATCTAAAGATGATTCATCCAGTCCATCTACTTCAACAACACCATCTAGATCTTCTAGCAGTTCATCTGCATCTCCAAGCAGCAGCAGTTCTTCTGACAGTGATTCTCCACCTCCAAAATCTCCAACTGATTGACGAACATCAGTTTATATTAATCCTCTTTACAATGATGGTGACTTTTCAGAATCTCAAACAACTGAGCATCAACTACCAAAATGGGCAGTTCAACTTTTGAAAGATGTAAAGCCTGATGAGCAGAATAAAACAGGCACAAGAAAGTCACACAGAAGTGAAGGAAATTTTGCCTTGACAGCACATGATTTTACTGAACCTTCCACATACAAAGAAGCAGTAAAACATAAAGAATGGCAACAGGCTATGATTGAAGAATATTGAGCAGTAATTAATAACAACACATGGAAACTTGTTGATTGTCCTCACAATGTTAAACCCATAGGATGCAAATGGGTTTACAAAATTAAGTACAACCAAAAGGGCAAACTTGAAAAGTATAAAGCAATACTTGTCGCTAAAGGATTTGTGCAGTAGGAAGGCATTGATTATGAGGAAATGTTTGCTCCTACAGCTAAATGGAACACCATCCGATTAACACTTGCATTGGTTGCTCAGAAAGGATGGAAAGTTCATCAAATGGATGTGAAAAGTGCTTTTCTCAACGGGGATTTACAGGAAGAAGTGTATATGACACAACCACCAGGTTTTGAAATTGAAGGGCAAGAACATAAAGTCTACAAATTGATCAAGGCTTTATATGGGTTAAAACAAGCTCCTTGAGAATGGTATGCAAAAACGGATGAATACCTTAAGAAAGTTGGTTTCCAACGAAGTGAATCTGATGATACTTTGTATGTGCGACAACAGGGAAAATATCTGGTGATTCTTGTTATGTATGTAGATGATTTGATCATTACTGGCAACCATGATGATGATATTGCACAAGTGAAAAAGGAGTTACATGTAGGTTTTAAAATGACAGATTTGGGATCACGTCACTACTATCTTGGAGTTGAAGTCTTCCAATGTCCACATCATATTTTCATTTCTCATAGTAAGTATGCAGCAGAGGTTCTTCAATGCTTTGGAATGCAGGATTGCAAGCCCGTTCTTACCCCCATGGAGCAAAACTTGAAACTTTCAAACTTTGAAGGGGGGGAAAGGTGGACAGTACTACTTACAGACAGTTGATTGGTAGCTTGATTTAGTTGACAAATACTTGCCCTGATCTATCTTATGCAGTCAATATTCTTTCACGTTTTATGCAGGAACCACGAGACAGCCACTGGAATGTAGCCAAAAAAGTTCTTCGATATATCCAAGGAACAAAAGATTTTGGTCTTCTTTACACAAAGACTAAAAACTTTGTACTTGGTGGATATTCAGATGCCAACTTTGCTGGAAGTATTGATGATTAAGCATCAACATCAGGTTATTTAATGAACATGAGGTCAACAACAGTGTCTTGGAGTTGTAAGAAACAAGATACAATGGCCACTTCTTCAGCAGAAGTAGACTACATTTCAGCATGGGAAGCAACATGTGAAATTATTTGGATGCGCAGAATTTTGCAGGACTTGGGCATTTCTGAAGCAGAAGCTACATCATTATTCATTAACAACTAGTCAGCCATCAAACTTGCCAAGAACCTAGTGTTTCATTCAAAGACAAAGCATGTGGACACCAAGTATAATCATATCAGATCTCTCATTGCCAAAGATGTCCTCAAGGCAGTTTATTATCCTTCCAAAGATTAGATCTCTGACATTTTCACGAAACCGCTTGGCAAAATAAAATCTACTAAGTTCAGGGATGAACTTGGTATCTGTTGTAATGTATCTTTGGATCATAGGGGGAATGTTAGATGATCCAAAAATAAAATATTAACATAGGTTATAAAGCTGGAATAAAATAATTATTAATTTAAGATATTAAAGTAATAATTATTATTCTAGACTATTTAATTATTTAATGGAGACATTTAGAATTAGTATATTGTTGTAACAAGATATGACTCTCCAAATGTGTCGTATCTTAGGCTCTATTTTAGGAGATTTGTTAGCTAGTTGTTTTGATTAGCATTTATTGTAAGTGGACACTTGTTATTTAATAAGTGATCCATAATTAGAGGTAGTTAGGACATTGAGCTTATAAATAGCTCATTGCAAGAGTGTTTTGTTGTTCGGGTGTAAACTCTTGCAAAATCAAATATGTAATTGTTTTTTTCTGATTAATAAAATTACGTGTCTAAGGACACTTCTACCATTATCTCTGAATGTTTTAAGACCTCTCTCTCTTTTGTCAATTTTGATGGTGAAATATTCCACCCTAGTTGACATCCTTCTCTTTTTCTCTTTGGTATTGGCACAAGATTTCTATCCAAGGTAATGAGTTCTGTGAGGGTTAATCATTATTTGGGAAAAAAATTATATAATGATTAATATTTTTTTGGGTAGTGAGATTCTTTGGGACCTTAATCCCTTATTATGGGCATAATAGAAAGGAAGAAAAGCTTTATGTTGAGATTAATCTCTTATTTTTGGCATGATAGAAGGACATTGAATTATCTGTTGACTTAGATCCCTTGTTCCAAGCATAATAGAAGGACAAAAAAGCTCATGGTCTCTTGTTCTAGGCATGAGAGTACCACTGAGGAGGCAACAAGATCATTTATTTACTCTTGAAGGGATTGTGTAGAATTCTAATCTCCATCACAACATTGAAGCCAGGTGAATATTTCTCTGAGAGATAGAAGGGCCTATTGAAGGCACATAAATTTGTAATTCTAGCATAGTATGAGAATGGAGGCTTTAAGATAGATCTAATAATCCTTCCTGTAGTAGCAATGCTCGAGTTTTAGACCAACGATTATTTAGAGAAGCAAAGGAAACAATGATCTCTAGTAGCGCGAGTTTCCTACAGAAGAATATGAAGTTTGTTTAATTGAATTATCCATCCTATAGTCATGCATTGTAGTAGGAGAACGGTTTAACTGCAATTGTAAATTTTGGTTAAGGTTTGTTGTATAATTATTTGGTTCTGTTCAATGTAGAGAATCATACTGCTGCGTGAATTTTTTATCAACTATTGGTCATGTGTATTAGATTGATAAGTATAGTGCACTGAATTCGATTCAATGGATATTTTATGTTATGTCTATTGATAAATTTCGTTGAAGGATATAACGATTGTTTGAGGGGAATTGGTGATAGGTAGTAATGTGCCTACATAACGTACCCAAAAAATCGATAGAAAAAAATATGACCAAAAACCCAATGAAGAAAACCTAGTCTTATTCCTACAATTATCTCCTTTGTTCATGAATAGTTAAGAAGAGGTTGAAAGGATTAAAATTTTTTAGTCTCCAACTATTGCTTGTTCCCTCTCAAATCCAATGATCAGTCTCTGATGTGTACCAAGCTAGCTCACCATAGGATCTTGTAACGAGATTCGAAACTTTTGAGATCCTTAAAGAACTTAGATGGTTGCAATTCGATGCATGTTAGGTGAGAATAAAAGGCATGAGACAAGCCTAAATGCTAAGAGACTATTGAGTAGTGAAGGGATTTCCTCATATGTTATGCAAGCCAACTAAGGGGCATGTAAAAAACATGGAGAACCTAGGCTCTCTGGGAAATAGGAGTTACATGTCTATATTATTCTTCTGAGGGATAATTGTCTTCATTTAACCAGTTTCCTAAGTATTTGAAGAAGTTTGTTTTGTGGTATCATGGTCCAACTAGAGGGTGGTTATCTATAAAAATACATATGTGTAGATAAGCCTACGGTTGGGTGGAAAAAATTGTTCCTATTTATTTGGAAGTGTGAATTTCATATAATTTTCTCATATGTTCATGATACTTAGTATTGACTACCTCTATGGTTGAATTTCAAAATGTCTATGCAATGAAAAATCTTATGGATGGGTAATTTATGAATACAATCGTATGTAATTGCATGCATAGTTGAATTATAGAGATATATGAATTTTGATTACACTTGTGTGAATTAGCATGCTAAATTATAAGATCCTAAAAGGGTCGGGATCCTGAGTCTGAAGATAGTTACATGGTGGAGACTGAAACATGTTATAAAGCATGTGTAAATAAATAACATTGTAGACTCAGTCGACAAGTTTTAAGCTTCTTTCAATAATGAATGATTCCATTCTTGACATATATGAACATACATTTATATTTTTTGAAGGATGGACTATTGGAAAAGAATCGTATGAATGAAGTGGCATGAGAGCCTTCTTTTGTTAAGTATTTAAGGAGTACGTTCTTGAGCAATACATATTTCATTCTACATCTTAATTCTTACTTATTTATGGTTTTATTAACTAATGAAACGATAGTGTCAACATGTATAGTGAATGAAGCTTTGGTCTCTCCCTCTTTGTCTCCCTCTCTCTCTCACACACATATATAGAGAGAGGAAAGAAACTCAATGATATATTTGTGATAGCCCATAAGTGCTTATGTTGTATAGTGCCTGGGTATAAGCTCTTATGCCTTATACATAAAGATAAATATTTTTTGTAGGGCTTATGCCTTGCCCTACTAGAAGAGGCAAGTTTCGTTGTTCGAAGGGGTTGACTTCTATGTGGAAGGAAGACCACTTTGTAGCAATAAAGCAAATAGTTTGGTGACTTGTTATAAATGATTAAGGTGAGTATTCTTGTAATTTTGAGATCCCTACATCCTAGCCAAATAATGGAAGGATATTAATCATTTTAAAGTCCAAAGAAATCCATATATGCATAGTTGTCCATTCGAAGCCTTAATGATAGAAGTTTGGCCTCCTTACCGTAAAATTGAACCAGTTAAAGCCTCAAGGCCCTATAAATATAATGTATAAATCTTTATGTGGAGGCAACATTGTGCATGATCAAGGTAGACTAGGCCTTAATTCAATTAAGTTGAGTGGGATTTGATTCAATTGATGAGGCGGGAGACTTTTTAAAAGCTTAAGATTGGTTGAGATTGTATTAGTATTCAAAATATTAGTGTAGTATAATTGGAAATGAGAAAATGTAATGGTGGAGACAAATGGCTTGTAGTAGCAGGTAGGAGGTCATATCCTACCATGGGCAATTGAGACAATAGATTGAGCAATGAGTGGGTGAGGTGTGATAATCAAGGAATGTAGTGGAATGATGATATGCAAACTCATTTTAACATACTTTGAATACAATGATCAAATCTTTCAAGTTTAACCTCTAATAGTGAAACTTAATACACATGTCAATCATGACCAAAGATACTATGATGTCCTAAGTTAGCCATTGAGACAATTTCTAAAACTAGAGATTCTCATTTGTACGTGTAGGCAGTTGCCTTTAAAATGGCAAGGCATGTGAAACTTCTTAAAAACACACAAATTGCTCCATGGTCATGGTGATCATTACTACTAGCTTGATCATATCTTTACTTACGACATAATGTTAAGAAAATTTAAATCCTTATACCACCCCATTCCTTATTTATTAGGAAATAAACAAATTGTGCTTAAATAATATAGCTCTATGGTTTAAATACATCTTTGTGCATACTGTTAAAAAGTTAATAATATTACACCTTTACTAAGTAAACAATGTCTAGCATATTTCACATTGATGTGTGGATTTATGTTTAAAAATGATCCATGCAATTTAATCACATATTCACACATGGAAAACAATAAATAAAATTCAATTGCAATGATGGTCATTAATTCATTTTAACATTATATCTATCAAAACATAAAATCATGAAAATTTTGATGCACCCATTTTGTTGTTTAAAAATATAAAAATAACAAGGATTTATGATGTCTAAAGCATACATTGTACTTTAAGTTATTTCTTTGCCTATGCCTAACCAATTCCATATTTTATAGTATCTTACTATACATTTTTGGATGTGGGAAGCATTGCTAAAAAGGCGCAATATAGTTGGTGAGAAATATAGAGATATGTATCAGGATCTAGTCAATCCCACGGATTCAAAACATTAAAGATGTTCATTGAATAATACATTAGTTGATGAGAGGTTTGTAGTAAATTAACTCTAGTTTCATTCCTCGAAAATTGCAATTTCATTCTTAAAGGGGAGAGTACATGGTACTAAGAACATTTACTTTTGTTTGCATCGTTAATTTATAACACCAACATCAATGAAGATGAGAATGATTGTATAACAAAATTGTAATTTTTTGTTCTTTTTTGGAAATAGCAGTTCTTTGGTATATATTTTCTTGGTTAGAAATTAAAAAGATTAAGTTTATGGGATTGAATTTATGTAATTGGAATGTTGAGTGTATTAAGGATTTTTGAGGATATAAAATTAATTTATATATATAATTTAAATAACAAAACGCTGTGAGCTTATTAAGAAACACGTTGCTAGATTTTAATAGACAAAAAAAAAGACATCACTATTTAGAAAACTATTTTTAATATAAGTTGTAAAAATGTTGATTATGTTGTGGTTTACTAGTAAACATGTAGAAGTTTTCTTTTCAATACTAAGATTTGATATTTATATAATGAAGTAATTCTTACAAGCATAGGATATTATTAAGAGTGTAGTTTTTTTAATTTCTAACTTAATCATAGTATATATGAATATATTTTAGTAGTAGCTCAAGAGGATATAAGTTCTTTATCTTGATTTAAAAAAAGTATTATGTATAATAAAAAATAAGGTTTTGTCAATTGAGTTTAGTATGGGTGGTTGGGAGGAATAGTTGATATCCTCCCCACCTTGATTAAATTTTTGCAAGTGATATGTTGAGCTCTTATATGAGTATATTATGTAGCCTTAAAAAGGTACAAACACTCTTACTCGCTTTTCTAAGTTATATGGGGGGATGAATTACATTCATTCAGTGGATCTAAATGCGCAAACATTTTAAACTCAATTCGGTCTAGCTCGCGTAGTTGGGAGGAGTGATTGTTATCCTCCCCATCTAGGTTCGTTTTTGTCAAGTGACATGTTGAGCTCCTAATAAGTATATTGTTGTAATGGTCTTGAGCCCTATGTTGCACAACCTCAAGATTTTGACAAATTCGGTTTACCTTAGGTACAACCCTTGGAATGTAGGGGAAGTACCTAGTGGGTTTCTAGGGGATATGTGTTCCATAGTAAGTCTAGAAGGAGGTGGAAAGGATGTCAAGGTTAATGAATGTATGAAAAGTAGGAAAAACTAAAGAAGCCTTTTAGTCTTAGTGTACAAAAAGGACATAAAGAAGTTCATATCCGTTCACTCAATATAGCTTTGAGAGTATAACTTGCTAGAAATTGAAATCTATTTGAAAGAAAGGATACTTAACTCTAAAATGTGTAATACATCACTACAAATATTTTTAATGTTATCCATACATCAAGGAAATATGAAAAAGACACTTTATGGAAGAAGAAGCAATCAATAAGTGCATTCCTTGGGTGTACTTTAATGGTGTTTTTCAAATAAATCCTCCAAAAGGAGGAATTTTTTACATCTCTCCTCCAATCATAGTGCATCTTTCAAAGTTGGGATAGAATAGGAAAGCAATAATTACTATGAAATGATGACTCTCAAGTTAACACTCCAACTAGCCAAACAATATGGTGTTTCACATTTATAATTTTTAGCATTCACCTCCGACTCTCTAATGGTTATGAAAAGATTTTTCACTCAAAATTTCACTTTATAGCCTCTATATATGATGATATATTATCTCAAATCACGACTATGTCACATATCTTATTGTATCATATATATAGGGACAAAAGAAGGGTAAAAAATGGTCTTTCAAAAGAAGTATTGGAACTAGAGCATGGAATTTGGATTATATCCATCCCTTTTAGATGAACATACAAAAGAATTCCATCACGCACCATAACTATAATGAAATATTTTATGTTATAGATATAGTGTACAATTTTTTTTGGTCAAAGAGATGTAAATTTATCTCTTATTAGTCCATGTCGTAGGCAAGGCAATGACTATAGTAGTCAGAATGGTGCACATTAATATTAATTTGAGCTCATTAAGATTTTGAATAACTAAAGTTTCAAGGCTAGCGATGTATTTTTTCATAGTGAAATTTTTTTCGATATCTTATTTGGCCTCTTCCCGAGGAAAGGCGGCCAGGACCATATGTTATTTTCATTTGTTTCCTTCACATTTTGAATTGGGTAACTAATGCTTGTATTAGCTCATTTTCATTAAATGTTTGGTTGAAATGTTTGGATTATTTAGTTTCTGAGTAATATATATGTCAGGGCACACACACACTACATGCAGCCAGACCACATACCACATGGCTACTACATGTACTGCCCATGTGCCTGTGATACCAGTTAACGGTTTCATGTGTCGATCAACATCTGGGTCTATGCCCTTTTCCTGGCAAGCTCTGGCATGTTCTACCTAGTGCAACTCCAGCACCCTAAGTTCATCTCATACTACATCCGTCTACAAAGACCTAATATATTTAACTTTTGGTTACATTTTGTAGATGTTTAACTCCCAGTTTCAATTTCAAGTCTGTAATTCCTATAATTCTCTGGTTTCTAGTTCATCTCTGCCTCCTTTGTTGATTCCTCTACTCCTTCTTGACTTATGATTCCCCACTAATAAAAGAAAATTATTTTTTCATTGTTATGCTTTAGTCACTTCACTCAGGTAAACTCTGGTCACTCAAGTAAGCAAAGGTCACTAAGACCTAAAACTCATAGCTACCCACTTGAACAAATTGTCAGTTATTGAAAATAATTTTTCAATATTACAAGTTTCAATTATTTTGATTACATTAACATCAAACTATTGTGGTTCAAACTTTTAACATGAGTGTTTATTTATTTTATGTTATTGCAGTAAAAGGAATTTGGTTAGGTAATTTCTAACATAAACATAGATTTCATTTTCCAAATCTATTAAATAGGTAGACATATGCCCTTCTTGTTCATTCCTACATATACAACTAGAGAATAATCACTATGAGATTTCAATCTAGATGAAACTTCTATTTCTTATCACAAATGTTGAGGTTAACTTATAGTGATAAGTTTCATTTAGTTGAACTACGACAATAATAAATCTAAATCTAGTTAGAAATAGAATTAGGCATAAAAAATAGCTCTATACTAATGGGAGACAAAGTTAAATCTTACATTTTTCTTTCTATGGACCTGTAAGTCTCAAGTCTAGTAATACGTGTTGTTTTCACTTCTTGGAGGCGGTTGTGCACTGGACATGCACTCAACCCGACACCCTATATATCTATATGGTGATCATTTCCCCATTCTATCTGTAAAATTGGTGATTCAGTTATGCGCTCACTTGCCCGTTCCTCCCTATATCTACTACCTTATCTCTATATGGGGCCCAACAGTTCTAGTTGTAACACCCTCTGAGGTAAATGTGCATATAAACAACATAATAGGAACAAAAATATAATAAGCATATCAACCATCAAAATCCATATACATATTAGTACATTTTCAAGGAAATGAATTTTTCATTAATAAATGCAATGAACCAACCGGTGATGGGACTACCACATTCCACCCGACCATAGATTGGCTAAGCCAAGTCCCTCTTCAGCCAATCACCCTCGTGCCATATTCCAAGCATGAATTTGGGACTCATAGAACACATCCAAGAAACACCAATCAATGTGGATGCCACCGGAGTTCTCCACCTACGTCGTGAGGAATTTGAGTGCCTCCTAGTCTCTCAGGCTTTACTGTGCATACGCAGTCTAATCCAGGGATCACTAGGCCCTACACCGAGACATAATCTATAGGCTTTACCGTGCATTCCATCCCAAAATCACTAGGCCCAACGGAGAGAAAATGCACCTCTTTGCTTTACCTTATATCCCGCCCTTCACCGGCATGGATTCCTAGGCCCACCGAGGCACACAATATGGCTTTACCGCAACCCACAGTCTGGTTCATGGGTTACTAGTCCAGTGGCTTTGTGCATCCTCAATCTGGTTTAGGGACCACTACCAACATGTGTTTGTCAATTCGGAGATCCACCCCACTCAACTTCGAATCCAATCTGACCATCCCCCCACAAAACGCATGAGAGAACCCATCTCATCAAATCTATCAGGAAATGGCAAGGCTAGGATGAAAATACTGTCACACCTGACAAAACCCATGCCATGGTAGAAAAATAAATACATGCAATCTCATGGATGCCAAATCTAGCAAGGAAAATACACATGTAATCCCATGCATGCCAAATCTAGCAAGGAAAATACACATGCAAGTTGATGCCTACAATGAAGCCTGTTGTAGCTGCTTGATCTTACCTTTCCCTACTTGATCTTTGGTTCCTCTTACCTTCTTTTCCTTTCTTTCTCCAATTCCAAAGTGCTCCAAGAAAACTCTAAGTGACCAAGAGTGTGAGAGAGAGAGAGAGAGAATAATGAGAGAGTTCCAAAGCTAAACTGACCAAGTCTTGCCCACTGATCCTCAGAAGCCTTCTTATTAATGAGGCCTCTATTTTCTTCATTTTCCATTAGTTTCCTGTTGACACCTAATCCTCTGCGGTTGGGTGAACCTGGAATGTGAACAGTCATCAGAAGATGAACTGAGCAGTCACATTCTTGTATATAACAATAGCTACCTAATG
Organism: Pinus tabuliformis; assembly: GCA_031772625.1. NCBI lineage: Eukaryota > Viridiplantae > Streptophyta > Pinopsida > Pinales > Pinaceae > Pinus > Pinus tabuliformis. The sequence goes on from CM062805.1 coordinate 1,332,030,727, forward strand.
TAATAAATCGAATCAGTTTTTCTGAGTTTTCTGCCAAACTGGAGTTACTCCTGGCCTGACATGGTATCAGAGCCAGCTCCTTTTTTTAGCCTTTGTGTCTTTGTAACTCCTGGTCTGCTCCACTGCTCCCATGTAATTCAGCCACTTATTACCTGCATTCTGTCTGCCATCCCTGAGCTGTACCTGCGCTCTGCTCCATATTCCATTACCTGCACCATACAGTACGCTGCCCTACTGCTACGTAACCTACGCCCTGCTCTTCTGAAACGTTGTCCTGTCCAGCGCTGCCCTTGCTGTCTCATCCGCCATCTGAATGAGCTTGAGCCTGTCTTTACATTCCTGACAGCTCCTTTCCCCTAATTTTAGGCGTATATTCTACAGAATGCTTTTACAGCTACAGAAACCAAACATTACCTCATTTTCAAGATAATAGCAAACTGATCTCCATTCCGCCGACATTGCTAAACCTAACCAGCATCTCGACCCTTACGGAGCTGCGTCTTTCAAGATGAAAAAAAAAAAACGAAATTCAAAGTACCGGAGCTATGCTGCAGACTCGAGAATGAGAAGCTTGAAAGGCAAGGAGATACCAAATCAAAGCGAGGATAAGGCGCAGGAATTAATGCCACTCTCACCAGAAAGTGGATTTCACGTCGGTCGCCAGCCCACGTATTGAATCAAGCTCCCCACGTATTTTATGGTATGGTTCAGAACGAGGCTATCGTGCAGTGCTCCTCCTTTTTGAGATAATGGTGCGGACATGGTATGCGGTGTTCTTTTTTATTTGAGATAGCGGTGCTGAATTAATGCCTGTTGTTGTGGCTTATATTAAAGCGGTGCTGAATTAATGCGTGGTTTATATGTGCGCTAAAGCTGTGTGCTATATGTGCGCTGTGGTTACATTGATCAGTGTATATATATGTGCGTTGTGGTTACATTGACCAGCATATGTTTTGAATGCGCTGTCCCATTGAACTGTGGCTTGAATGATGTTGATGATTGACCAGCATATATATATATTGACCAGCGTTTGAGTTTTGGACGCCTGACATATATATATTGACCAGCGTTTGAGTTTTGGACGCCTGATGATTGACCAGCATATATATATATTGACCATCTTGTTTGAATAAATTTTTGAATGCGTTTTGGACGCTGTTTGAATAAGTTTTGAATGCGTTTTGGACGCTGTTTGAATAAGTTTTGAATGCGTTTTGGACGCTGTTTGAATGAGTTTTGGACGTTGTTTGAATAGTTTGTAGATATGGAATATGGTGGATATATTATATGAGGATCCTTGGAGGGATTTGAAGAAACAGTACATAAAAGTGTTTGAAATCCTTTTTCCCTTTTGAGTACAATTTCACTGTATATCAGCAAAAGTATTTTTTTTCTATCAGCAAAAGTTTTTTTTACAGAATGCATTCAATCATCTCTATGGTAGGAATATTTCTCAATAGCAAGGAGAACTATCCTGAATGGTCCCGAATGATAAAATACACCCTCATCTTCAATGAGTTGTGGAAAGGAGTGTGTATCGGAGAAGGAGACAATGACCCAGTGCAGCTTACATCAGACAAAGAGCTCGTCATTTGGGAAAACAAGAACAGCAAAGCCTATGCATTAATCGCAACATCTATAAATGAGGAGGTGAGTTGCCATATTTCATCATATTCAACTGCCTTTGAAGCTTTACAAAAGCTGAAAGAACTTTATGATTCACATTCTGCACTGGAATTTGTTTAGCTCATGATTAAACTCTTCACTCTTGAACTGAAAAATAATGATCCTCTTGCTCTTGCATCTGAAGTAAAGTCTATAATGCATGATATCAAATCCACTAAGGTTGAATTGGATATTCCTCTTATTGCTTTTCTCAAGGCACTTTATCCTACTTACTCCAACTATCTTGAGTCATTACAAGCAAATGGAAATCTTAAAGATATAACCTTTGACTCTCTTGTGGAAAAGTTTGCTGAAAGGGAGAAAGCCTTTGGAAAGAAGATAGCCCCTGAATCTTCTAAAGAGACTGTGTGCCTTGCTCATAAAGAAAATCATCCTGCTCAAGACTCTACAAGAGGAAGAGGTGGACGAAGAGGAAGAGGAAGATATTTCAGAGGCAGGGGGGGTAGACATTCTCAAGGAGAAAAGGCAGCTCTGCATTGCATTCGCTGCAAACGAAATGGATCACATGATGCTTCTACATGAAAGCTACCATGGGACAAAATTGAGCAGAAAAGAAACCTGCAGAAAGGTAAAACTGATGATACAGACAAAGGTAAAGCACCTGAATCCACTCACTATATTGAGGCACAATATAACATTGGAGTAAATGAATATTTGTTTAATGCTTCACTTGCTTCTTCGAAAAATGATTGGTTGCTTGATTCAGGTGCAACCTGTCATATGACTCATAGAAAAGATTTTTTTGAAGATTTCACTGACAATGTTGATGGAGTAGTATACTTTGCAGATCAGTCAAAAATCAAGCCATCAGGGCTTGGCACAATCAGGCTTAAACTGCCTGGTCTTCCAGACTTTCTTCTGGATCATGTTCTATATCTCCCACAGCTCAAGAGAAACTTGTTGTCCTTGGTCCACATCCACCAGCAAGGTCACTCCATTCATATGTTTGAGGGCAAGCTTGAGGTAAGAAAAGCATCTGACCACTCACTTGTCATGAGGGGAATAGAAGAAGAAAGACTTCTCAAACTGCAAGGAACCTCTGCTCATGCACAACATTTCTCATATATTTCTCATCATGAAGAAGGTACACTTCCATCAAGTTTATTATGGCATGCTAGATTTGGACATTTAAACTATGACAGTCTCCGCTTATTGAAGAAAAATGGTGTTGCTGGTTTGGCTACAATTCCTAGGAAACATAAGCAATGTGATGCTTGCATTCTAGGAAAGCATAGCAAAAAATCTTTTCATGATTCACATTCAAGAGCACATAGGAAGCTTGAACTCATTCATTTAGATTTATGTGGTCCAATGCCTGTTCCTTCTGCAAATGGAAATAAATATATCATGACATTTATTGATGATTACACCAGAATGTGTTGGGTTTATTTATTAAAGAACAAATCTAATGCCTTTCAAACATTCAAGAATTTTCATAAATTGATTGAAAATGATGCACAATCTCATATTGGGTCTATTCGCACTAATAATGGAAAAGAATATACATCAAATGAATTTGAAAACTAGCTTCGCCAACATGGGATCAAACATCAAACAATTGTGCCTTATAGTCCCCAACAGAATGGTGTAGCTGAAAGAATGAATAGAACAATCTTGAATATGGTACGATCCATGCTTTTCTTCAAAAATGTAAAGATAATGTTTTGGGCTAATGATGTTCTATGTGCTGCATATATAAAGAATAGATGTCCATCTAATGCTATAAGAAACAAGACTCCTTATGAATTGTGGTATGGACATGTTCCTTCGGTAAAACATCTCAGGATCTTCGGTTCCACCTGTTATGCTTTGATACCAAAGGTACATAGAAACAAACTTGGTGCTAGAAGTCGTAAGTGTATCTTCCTGGGGTATTCAAACACCTCTAAAGCATACCGTCTCTATGATGAAGTAAATAAAAAGTTTGTTGTATCTAGAGATGTCATTTTTCTTGAATCATCCAAATCTGACAATGTTGTTGAGTGGCAACTTGATCGCTTGGATAGATTCGCAAAAACGAAATCATTTCAAGAATTTGATAATCAGATTCCACATCTTGAAGGGGGGATTCCTATACTAGAACAACATGTGGAATCTTCTTCTGAAGAACAATCTCCCCTGCATGAAACTCCAACAACGGATGATGCTTTAAGTGATGTAATTGATAGAATTGGGAGACTCAATCTTGATTCAGTCCCAACTCAATCAACAGAGCAGCCTGGACCATCTCAGAAAGGTCCCCCAAAGTGGCTGACAAAGACAATTGAAAGTGTTCATCCTGATGAAATTGGAAAAACAGGATCCAGAAATTCAAACCGACAAGATGGAGGTGATGTAGATGACTCTAATTCACCTGTTGATATGAATGTTACTTATGATTGTGAATTGAACTTGTCTACAGATTTTGAACCAACTTCCTTCAAAGAAGCTACTTCTCATGATGAATGGAAAGAAGCAATGCAAAAGGAGTATGATGCCCTCATAAAGAATGGCACTTGGAAGCTGGTTGATCCTCCATTTGGAACCAAACCAATTGGCTGCAAGTGGGTCTACAAGAACAAATACAAAGCTGATGGCTCACTTGACAAGCACAAAGCTAGGTTTGTGGCAAAAGGTTTTGCACAGAAGGAAGGGGTCGATTATGAGGAAACTTTTGCCCCCACAGCAAAATGGGCCACCATCCGAACACTCTTTACACTAGCAGCTCAGAACGGTTGGAAAGTCCATCAAATGGATGTAAAAAATGCATTCTTGAATGGAGATCTAAAAGAGAATGTTTTTATGTCCCAGCCTGAAGGATTTGCTGTGAAAGGACATGAAAAAAAGGTATGCAAACTTGTGAAGTCCTTTTATGGCCTCAAAAAAGCACCGCGAGCCTGGTACGAAAAACTAACAGAGCATCTTCTGAAACTCAACTTCAATCATTTTGATCTTGATGATGCAACTTTATTTGTCAAGAAAGTTGGCAAAACAATTGTATATCTTGTGGTATATGTAGATGATCTTTTAATGACAGGGAACAATGAAAGCTACATTGCATCCATAAAGAAGGAATTGGGGAAAAGTTTTGAAATGACTGATTTGGGCTATGTTCATTACTATCTTCGCATTGAAGTAACCCAACATCCAAAATCCATATTTCTTTCTCAAAAGAAATACATTGGAGATTTGTTAAACAGATCTGGCATGACAAAGTGCAATCCTCTTTCTACTCCAATGGAACAAAACTTAAAGCTCACATCTATTGAAGGAAAGGAATTTGAGGATGCAACAAAGTATAGACAGCTTGTAGGAAGTCTCATCTACCTCACTACTACTAGACCAGACATTTCATTTGCTGTTGGAATCCTCTCCATGTTTATGCAAAAGCCTTGTGAGGGACATTGGTCTGCTGCAAAAAGAGTTCTAAAGTACTTGAAGGGAACTCAAGACCTTGGAATCAAGTATACGCAGGTGGACGACTTCAACTTGATTGGATACTCTGATTCAGACTTTGATGGAGACAAAGAAACTGGGGTATCTACTTCAGGATATGCTATGAGTCTTGGATCAGGAGCTGTCTCTTGGAGATCAAGCAAACAATCAGTTCTAGCAGACTCCACAACAGAAGCAGAATACGTGGCAGAAGCTGAAGCAACGAAAGAAATTGTGTGGCTCAGGAAAATTCTTGAAGATTTGCAGGTAAAACAAGTACAATCAACTCCACTCATGATTGACAACACCTCTGCAATAAAGTTGGCCAAGAATCCAAAGTTCCATGATCGTACAAAGCACATCAATACTAAATATTATCTGATCCGACATCATGTTGAGGCAAAAACAATCCATCTCCGTCATTGTTCCAGAAATGAGCAAATTGCAGACATCTTCACCAAAGCGCTTGGAAGAGAAAAGCTTGAAAGATTCAGAATGATGCTTGGACTCACCAACATCCCTTCAGATTAAGGGGGGGAATGTTGACACCTAATCCTCTGCGGTTGGGTGAACCTGGAATGTGAACAGTCATCAGAAGATGAACTGAGCAGTCACATTCTTGTATATAACAATAGCTACCCAATGTAATAAATCGAATCAGTTTTTCTGAGTTTTATGCCAAACTGGAGTTACTCTTGGCCTGACATTTCCTTCATTTTCCTCCTCACATGCAACCTGTCACCTTTCACCTCCTTTTTCTCCTAATTTCCATTATTTTCCTTCATTTTCCTCCTCATATGCAACCTGTGACCTTTTACCTTACTTTTCTCCTAATTTCCATTATTTTCATAAATAAATGAGCCAAAATACCACTTTGCCTCTTTAATGCCTTAGTCATTGCCTTTGCCAATTTCCTTAGCCATAAAAAACCTAATGAACACCCCCTAGGATGTCGTGCCCACCATTCAGCTTGGAATATGTGTCCCATCATCTGTGGTATTTATATACTTTTACATGGAATTTTTACTAGCACTGTTACAGAACCCTCCCACTTGGGGGAACACCGTCCTCGATGTTCAATGACACCTATAACCCAAATAATTTTGAAAAAAACATACTGCCCATGGAGCTTTATAACACAACTCGTTGCAATATTTATAATGAAAGATCTACTCAAAATCAAAACACCATGACAACGTGACAACATACCGCATAGTGGAGCTTTATAACATAACTCATTGTGGTATTTACAATAACCACATATACACATATTCACATATGCACATTTTCTCAACCAACAAATAAAATAATATGAATCCGCAACAAGGGAATCTAGAAGTTCACACCTCCACCCTCAAAATAATACTAGGATCCACCTCCTTCCTGGGAAGTTCAGAATCCACTGCAAATTCAAATCTGCATCCAATGTCCAGCGCTATAATCCCACACCACTTCTCCTCTCAGCGAATAGTTACCAACTCATTGTTCTAGGGCACACTCCCAATGTGCATTTGATTCCATCTCACAATGTTGATGACCAAAACAAATCCATATGTGACCTTCCCTTCTCTGCTACACAGTCCCTCGAGAATCTGATCACCCCTTCTGTGCCATCACTCACCTTCCAAGTTCTACTGGGACCCCCATCCCGGGCATTCCATCCCTTGGCAAGGATTCCTCGCATCAGAAGATTTAAAGACCAAGGCATATACCTGCCTCAAAACTACCATACTAGTCATAGCATGCTCATGGAAATCAATTGACACTATTGGGTACTAGTGTCCCACAATGGCCCTACTCCTAACGTGCTTTACCAACACGCGGCTGCATGTTTCAATTCCTTTGTTGCTGCTACTAATTCTTGAAGTCGATTTCGACAACTCAATTGGGCATGTTCATGCTTCCTGTATCAAGAACATAAATTCCATTAGATTCAAAATAAAGTGAAATAAATTCAAATCATACCTCATTGGTATTTCGTCAATAAGGTACAGTTGGAATCTTGTTCGCTTCTTGATCCAAAATCTTTTGCTTATAGATTTGTTAAAGAATTACATGCATAAATTGTAGCTTAACATAGAAAACTTAATGTGCACATGAGAGAAGAGGAGAAACACATAAAGCATGAAAGAGGACAACAAGCCTTGATAATGGAGTTTGTCCGACTTGGACTACGTCTTTGGCCCCCGCTCGATCAATGGAGAGGCCTTCATTCATTAAGTGGCATGAGAAAGAAGAGTACAAGCATTAGTTACAAAAAGGAGTTTTATACCTCCATATTGAAAAATGGCCAAAAAATCCAAAACTATGATAGAGAAATAGACAACGCCATTGCGTTCGTGGCATTGAGAAGTGCTGAAACCATATAAAATTTGTCAAATTCCGACAAAGTGAAAATTCGGCCCTCATGAAAAATTCTGCCTTGAACTATGTGCACTACCTCCTCTGCTTGGGCGCACTGATAAACTGCGTTTAAATAAAACTTGGCCGACGGATTTTCCCAAGTGGCAGTTAGCTGAGTTGGTTTAGGGGTCTAGTTAATATGGAGGAGGTCAGGTGGTCAAACCCCGCCTCCTCCTTTTTACATATAACAAATTCTTTTTTTTTACATTTTACAAACGATTTTTCTTTTTAATTAATTTTTTTGGATGGGTCGAGCCCACCTTGGGCGGCTCGCCCACTGTGCCTTCCTCCCACTAGCTCCACGCATTAAGTGGTTGGTAGCTTGTTTCGGGTTGGGTCCGTGCCGCAAGGACGGACCCACCCATTTCCCCATGTCGTTTGTTTTATGTGCCCCTGTGCTCCATGGGATGGTTGTGGGGTGGTGGGGTCATGGCCGCCCACCCCGTTATGTGTTGCAATGGTTCCGTGGGAGGGGCCAGGGGTCATGGCCTGCCCCTGCACCAATATTTTATTGATATGCGGATGGGATTTTGGGTGGCAGGGTTGGTGGCCTGCCACCCTCTTTTTTTATATATTTTTTGTTATATCAAAACAAAGTGTGCATTTTTGGAAATTCGGTTTTAGACCGAAGGAGTCTTTTTAACGAGGCAACAATTTTGCTTGGAATCTAGCTAGAGTTGGCCAGATTTCATCCGCCGGAAAAAGTTCAAATTGTGCCTTCATTAATACTGCCAGTCATCAAAAAGTCAACCCAACTTTGACTACCCCTATCTCCTTCATCCAGACTCGGATTGAAGTGTCATTCGCACCCTTGGAATCAAGGCAATGGGCACTTTGACCTGATTTCAAGTTCATCATCTTTCCACCACTTTGAATTTTGAGATTTTTCCATGCCACTGGTGTTTCAAGATCCACCTGGATCAATCCTCCCCATTGGGGAGATTTTGGACCGCCAAAAGCTTTATCAGTCAATTGGTAAGTGAGGGAATTCTTCTCTCACTCTTTCTTTTTCTAGCCATTTTTCCTTGCTAGGGTGCATCCCCTTGAAACCAACTCGAAGGTATTCCACATCTCCCTGTCGTGAAGTACTGGTTCTTCTTTCAAGGATGATGTCTTCAGGTAACTCATCGAGATATTCTAGTACAAAGTCATCAACTGTAGGAACTGTGCCCACCTCTTTGGTGTCCATAATCAATGGTGGCTCATACATCTTTAAGTTCTCCACATTCACTACGGAGTACATTTGCATATATACCAGCAAATTGAGACAAAAGTCATTGTTTCCAATCTTCTCCAAGATGGTGAATGGACCATACCGGATTGGTCGCAACTTCTTCCCTTCTCCCTTCATCCTATCCTTGCTGATGTGGAACCACACTTTGTCACCCACTTGAAATTGATGGTCGACTCGGTGTTTGTCATGTTGAGCCTTGTATCGGGCTTAACTTTTCTTCAACTTCTCCTATACTGCTTGGTGAATCAACTGGATCTGTTGAATGAACCACTGTGCTTTGTTCCTGTCATCATGCTTACTGGAGTCATCTTCCCTTCCAAAGACCATATCAAAAGGGTATTTTGGCAGGTAGCCAAAACATATCTCAAATGGTGAACAATGCATAGATGAGTGCACTACTCGGCTGTAGGAATGTTGCACATATGGAAGATGCTCATCCCACAACATAGGATGTTTCCCACAATAGCCTCATAACAAGTGTACCACGGTGCGGTTGAAAACCTCTGTCTGTTTTTCTGTCTACGGATGGAATGTCATGCTTCTTTTCATTTTGGTGTCCATCATCTTCCACAAGATGGTCCAAAACTCTCCGAGAAAGCGAGAGTCCCGATCTGACACAATCGATGTGGGCAACCCAAAATGGACCCAAACATGCTGAAAGAAGAGATAAGCAATCTGCTCTACAGTGATATGCTTTTTACAAGGCATTAAAATACACATCTTACTAAAACGGTCAACAACGACATATAAATAGTCTTGACAATTTATAGACAAAGGCAAACCTCCTACAAAATCCATCAACACACTTTCCCATGGACGACTTGGAATAGGGAGTGGTGTGTAGAGCCCGAGTTTTCTATTAGAGGGCTTTGAAACAGAACACATCACACAACCCTTTACATAGCAAGTCACAATGTTCTTCATATGAGGCCAAAAACAAAATCTTTGTAGATGACACAAAGTTTTTTCAACACCAAAATGACTAGACACAAGGGAGGTGTGGGCCTCCCGGATTACATGTACCCTTTCTCCTGTGGGTATGCATAATTTGCCAAGGTGATACAATAGTTTCCCTTGCAAGTGATAGTTGTCCACCTGTGAACCACAGGTTAGTTTTGCATAAATCTCCTTAAAGTCATCACCATTAGCATATTGTTCAACATAACTTTCAAAAGATAACAAAGCATTATGCAAAATAACAGAAGCAGAAATAGGATGGTGAGATAGGATATCGGCCACTTTGTTGCTAGTGCCCTTCTTATACTTTATTACCAGATGAAATTGCTGCAGAAAACCCATCCACCTGAAATGACGAGATTGCTGCAACTTGGTCTGTGACTGAAGATACTGCAAGGGCTGATGATCCATATGGATGATGGTCTCCTTGTCGATCAAGTAGTGTTTCCACTTTTTCACACTCTGGACCAAGGCATATAACTCCTTGTCATAAGTGGGATAGTTTATCAAAGCCTGAGAGAACTTCTCGAATGGTAACATATCGGCTTCTTTTGCTGCATCAGTACAACTCCCATGGCATATCCGCTAGCGTCTGTTTCGATCTCAAATGGCTGTTGGAGATCTGGTAAGGCCAAGACCAGTGCGATGCTGATATTTTCTTTCAGTGTTTCGAAGGATTTCGACTACTTTCCTCCCCATTGAAAGACTTTATTTACACTTGTCAATGCATGTAAAGGTGCTGCAATAATAGAGAAATTGGCAATAAATCTCCTCTAATATTGTACTGCACCCAAAAAGCTGCGAACCTCAGTTACACTAGTAGGCATAGGCCAATTTACAATTGCTTCAACTTTAGAAGGATCAATTTTTAGCTGACCATGACCAACAATATGACCTAGGTAAACCACATAAGTTTTCCCAAACTCACACTTTGACAATTTTACATAGAGTTTTTTGTTTTTCAATACATCAAGCACTTTCTTCACATGACATACGTGTTCATTCCAACTTTTACTAAAGACAAGAATATCATCTAGATATACAAGAACCAATTCATCAATGAAAGGCCTAAAGAGATCATTCATGACCCTCATGAAAGTGGTTGGAGCGTTGCAAAGTCTGAATGGCATCACCATCCATTCAAACAACCCTTGTTTGGTCTTGAAGGCGGTTTTCCACACATCCTGCTCTGCAATTCAGACCTAGTGATAACCACTACGTAAATTCAATTTGGTGAAATAGATAGCATTCTTTAACTGATCTAATAACTCATCAATGTGGGGAAGAGGGTAACAATTTTTCACGTTGATTTGTTTAGTGCTCGATAATCCATGCACATCCTCCATGTGCCATCTTTCTTCGGCACTAAGACAATTAGTGAGCCACATGGAGAAATTCTCGGTATGATGACTCCTTGGTTCAATAGTTCTTGCACCTTCTTTTTGATCTCCTCCATCTCAATGGTCGACATCCTGTACATGCCAATATTTGGTAAAGGAGCGTCATGCTGCAAATGGATCTCATGTTGGATTTCCATCTTTGGAGGTAATCCCCTTGGTTCCTAAACATCTCATCATAGTTAGAAATTAATTCACATAATTCCTTTTTATGCACATGATCACAACCCTAGAAAGCATCGAATAATTCTACATCTTTTTGCCTTACAACTATAAGCATTCAACCCTTACTGGAATTCACCAACCTCTTCATTTGTCCTGCACTTACAAGGCTGGGTTTTGGTTTGATGAGCCCTTATGATATATTCTACCCCATCTTTTGTGATTTGGTATTTGTTTTCATGACGGAAGAAGATTGCCTTTCTATCATATAGATATGGACTCCCTAACACCATGCCACAGATATCCAATGGTATCATATCAAGTTTTACCTCATCCACTAACTTAGAAGTGATCACAAATTTAACCTTACACTACTTAGTTACATTCAATTTTGCTTTATCATGTATCCATCCAAGTGGGTATGGTTTTGGATGTGCTTTGGTTTCCAAGCCTAGTTTCTTTACCAAGGACTCTCGATTAAGTTTGCTCGGGATCCGGTATCAAATAGAGTTTCCACTTTTGTATGATTTATGATAACTCTAATATGAAATAGTTCAACTATCTTTTGTTCATTAGGAAGAGACTCATCTACTGAACTAGTGCCTCCTTGTGATTCAAAATTAACATGAGGTGTAAGAGTACCTTTTGTTCCTATTGTTGTGATCAATGCTTCATCTCTGGAATCGAATCCAAGGCCTTGTTGCATAGTTTCCACTGTTTTCTGCCTGCCTTTTCCTCCATACTTCTTTGGTCTCCTTTCCGGTTATTGTTTCCAACAATGATCGTCATCATGACCTTCCTTTTTGAAATGAGTGCAATAAGGTCTTCTCCTTTCCTTTTCCTTTCACTTTGGGTTTTCCATTTGGAGGATTGAAAGGTGGTTTCTTGAAATGATCATCTATTTCATTTTTTCCCCTATTCTCAAGATGGATGGCCTTTACATTGGCCGAGTCAACAGTATTTGGTTCAAACAATAATAATGAATGTGTAAGGTAACTATGTAATGATCCAATATACTTAGTTACTACTTCAAGTGAGTCAAGTGCAATGCCCAAATTAAGTGCCTATTTTCTAAACTCCTCTGTAAAGCTTTGAACATCCTGACCTCTGCCTTGCCTTAAGTATTTTCAATCCATTAAGGCTTTTTGTTTGTAACCCAAGGGATAGAATTGTTCATTTAATGCAGAAATGAAACTAGGCCATGAAGAAAGAATATTACCCACACTCTTACTGCTTCACAATTTTCTCTCCCACCAAATGAGCAGTGTTACTCAGTCGAAGAGAGGCCAGCTGAATATTTGCCTCGTCCTCTTCGATCTGTTGAATCCTGTAGTAGATTTGAATTTTTCCTAATCCAGTTGTGAAGCTTTTCTGCATTACTTTCACCATTAAACATGGGAAGATCAAATTTGACATCTAATTTAAAGAAAGGTTTCTTAGATGCATCCCTTGAATTTCTATGATGATGGTGATGAGGGGAAGAAGAAATTTCACTCGTGGAAGGAGAAGGAGGGGGTTCTTCTCCACCATTTCCATGCACTGAACCTTTTTCTTCTAGATTTCTCTCTTTTGCTTTCTCCAGCCTTGAAAGAAACTGACCAACATTCTCTGCCATTGTATAGAAGGTTTTGTGGAAATTTTGCTCCTCTTCATGGCAAGCCTCTTCATCTGCCATGTTTCTCCTTCGATGTGCACGCCTTGCTTCGAGATCAAAAGACTTTAGTTTACCTTTGCCTCTTCAGAGCCTATTTCTTGTTAGCATACAAGCATGCAATTCACATCTAAAAATACTTGCTCTGATACCACTTGATCCAAAATATTTTGCTTATAGATGCATTAAAGAATCGCATGCATAAATTGTAGCTTAACATAGAAAACTTAATGTGCACATGAGAGTAGAGGAGAAACACATAAAGCATGAAAGAAGACAACAAGACTTGATAACGGAGTTCATTTGACTTGGACTACATCTCCGAGCCCTACTCGATCAATGTAGAGGCCTTCATTCATTAAGTGGCATGAGAAAGAAGAGTAAAAGCATCAGTTACAAAAAGGAGTTTTATACCTCCATAATGTAAAATGGCAGAAAAATGCAGAACTCTGACGAAGAAATGGGTAGCGCCATTGTGTTCGTGGCGTTGAAAAGTGCTGAAACCATATAAAATTTGTCAAATTCTGACAAAGTGAAAATTCGGCCCTCCTGCAAAATTCTGCCTCGAACTACATGCAATGCCTCCTCTGCCTAGACACACTGATAAAATGCATTTAAATAAAACTTGGTTGGTGGATTTTCCCAAGTGGCAGTTAGCTGAGTTGGTTTGGGGGTCCGGTTAATATGGAGGAGGTCAAGTGGTCAAACCCCACCTCCTCCTTTTTACATATAACAAATTCTTTCTTTTTTTTACATTTTACAAACGAATTTTCTTTTAATTAAAATTTTTGGTTGAGGCGAGCCCGCTTTGGGCGGCCCGCCCATCATACCTTCCTCCCATTGGCTCCACACATTAAGTGGCTGGTGGCTTGTTTTGGGTTGGGTCCGTGCCCCAAGGGCCGACCCACCCATTTCCCCATGTCGTTTGTTTTATGTGCCCTCGTGCTCTGTGAGATGGTTGTGGGGTGGTGGGGTCATGGCCGCCCACCCCGTTATGTGTTGCAGTTGTTCCGTGGGAGGGGCCAGGGGTCGTGGCCTGCCCCTCCACCAATATTTTATTTATATGCGGATGGGAGTTGGGGTGGCGGGGTTGGTGGCCCGTCACCCCGGTTTTTTATATATTTTTTGCTATATCAAAAAAAGTGTGTGTTTTAAGAAATTCTGTTTTGGACTGAAGGAGTCTTTTTAACGAGGCAACAATTTTGCTCGAGAATCTGGCCGGAGTTGGTCGGATTCCGTCCACTGGAAAAATTTCAAATTATGCCTTCATTAATCCTACCCAACGATAAAAAGTCAACCCAACTTTGACTGCCCCTATCTCCTTCATCCAGACTCAAATTGGAGTGTCATTCGCACTGTTGGAATTAGGGTGATGAGCACTTCGACTTGATGTCAAGTTCATCATCTTTCTGCCACTTTGAATTTTGAGCTTTTTCCATGCCACTGGTGTCTGAAGATCCACCTGGATCACTTCTTGCCACAAGAAGTCAAACTAGCATCTTGACCAAATCAACAGATATAAAGGTATCAGATCAGGTTAGCTCAAACAAAACCATCATAATCATAAACCACATGTAACCATCATAAACCAAAATCATAGATCATAAATCAGAATCATAATTCGCATGCATACTAAAACTGAAATACAACACCGATACTTATCCTTCATCGATCCTTACTTCTACCTTGGTTCTTTTTGTAACACATTGGATTGATTGCCACACTCGAAAAACATCCAGTGCCTTCTCCTCAACCATGTGCACATAGTGTGCATCACACACATACAACCACATATGACATGCAACTCCATGCAACACCTGCATCTACACTTGACATACAACACATACACCTACAACCAGTGTACGACACAACTCAATACATATGCCTACACAGAGTACTACACAACGAGTACACACGCTACAATACCATGACTACATGATGCATAATACCGCATGCCCATAATACAACATCAACGATATGCACACAATACCACACATACACCAGTACCATATGTACAACATGTACATAGTACCACTTATACATTGCACCACATGCACAACATGTTCACAACATCACATGTACATGGGGCCACCTGCACAACGTGTACACAATGCCACATGTACACTACACCACTGTACAATGTGTACACAATACCACATGTACACAGTACCACACCCACACTGTGTACGTGACACCATGTGTACATAGCATCACATGCACGACATGTACACAACACTGCATGCTCATAACACCTTATGTACAACATGTACATAGCACCACATGCTCACAACACCACTTGTACAATCATGCACATAACACCATATGTACATAGCACCATCTGTACAACATGCACGCAACACCACATGCACATAGCACTGCATATTCAACATGTACATAGCATCATCCATACACAGCACTGCAATCCAACATGCATGGAACACCATATGCACACACGCCACATATACATCATGAAGACAGTACAATATGTATACAACATCCGATATGCAATATTCACACAACCCTATTTGTACCATCCTATATATAACATTGCATGAATAACATGTACACATGTTATGTATACAAAACACCACAAGTGCACACATCATAGATGCAACATGTACAACATATACAACGTATGCACAACAATAGTACAACACATCCAAAACCACACTATCCTTACCAAGAAACCTTGCTTCTGTATCTCATCTATGCTTATCCTAGCATGTCACAAACCACACTGCTTTCACTCCGTTGGTGTATCCTTCAGCGTTACCTGTCATAACATAAACATAGGCATAATACAAGTATACAATATCAATTCATATCCACATGATGCTGACCTCATATATTTTTTGTGACTACTCTTTCCAATTGATTCCTCATAGACTAGGAACCTCTTCATGTCATTCTCCTGCATAAGCAATCATTCCTTCACAAGAATGATACCTGACAACCCTGTCAGATAGTAACATAGATATATGGATACATACGTACATATATAAATGTTAGCACAAAACAATCATGATCCTGTCAGAAAATGATATAAATACATACATACATGTATACATATATAAACATCAACATAATCATGATCATAAAATAATTACTAGATAACATAAGGTCTAGGTTAAGAGAACTTCCTTATTTATGCACAAGCATTGAGGGAAATAGTTCCCAACATATCTAAAGCATATTACACCGCTGATCCATTTACTTTACCTTTTTTGGTTACATTTCTTGTGTCTGCGTTGCTACTGTCCATTTACCACAATGGACCCAACTAGTCCAACCAATTGTCATATTCTTACCTTCCGCTGCGCTTACTCATGCATAGAGCTTCATCTGGGTCTTATATCATCAGTTGGGTACCACACATCTATCCTGATTTCCATCAACTTTCCTCTTTCCCAACCAATTCCCAAGACTCAAAACATAAAAGGCAAGACAAGAAACAAACAAGAAGAAGACCATAAAAACCAATAACAACACGACTCCACAAACAAATTGGTATGGCCATACACTAGACATAAACAAAGCCACAAATAAAGCTCAACAATTCATAAAAGACCAAAAGCACAAGACTAACAACAAATACCATGAATCAATCCCCATGGTTCCTAGGGAAAGGTCAACCTGAGCCTTCTTCCAGATTTCATGACAACCTCTTTTGCCATGCAACTCCCTGCATCATGCTCACACATGTCAACCACATGTTCCAAATATCAAGACAATCATATTTATCAATTTGAAATCAACTTTTACAAACAATCATGTCATAATCCATAGTCATCTCATAGTCATCAATCATAATACTACAACTATCACCTACTATACTCAAGTACATATCAACTGTCTCAACACATATATTTTAGTGCAATCATCTTAAAACAAGATCATTTGAACACATACTCATTTTATGTAATTCATCAAATATTCATACCAACTTGCAAACATACCATGTTAAATAAATCAATTAGATGACATAATAAGCACCAAAACTCAAATATCAAATAGATGACATAATCAACTATGAAACACCAAGTATAATACATAAGCAAACTCATACCTTATTGTACCTTAAGGGAGGCTATCTTGTCTGGATACTCAATCTAGTTAGCGAGATATAACTTTACAACATGTCAACTCAAGCACTCATAAGATCATGATATCCATAACAATATCTAACTAGCATGTTCACATCATAAACTCATACACAATTATCATTCACACATATGAAAAGGCAATCTAGATTAGTATGACACCATCTCACAAATATGTCGGTTCATACCTGAATATCACAACCATAACCATCTGCATAGGTCAAACCAGGTTAACACAATACATATAACATCAAGATATTCAAGGCAATGAACATAACCATCACGCATATGAGCAATCCAAATTACAGCATCAAGATCTCAACGAAATAACCCTAATCATCAAGTTAATAGCATATAACAAAAATAAGCTATATAACATGCTCATTAACAACATAAAACTGAATCATCAAGCTAATTGTCATATACCAATCAACAAGTTAACCTATAACATACCCATCAACAACATATAGCATAATCATCATGTTATCTAATATAAAACAACAATAGAAATGCATATAACTACATGTTACTATCATTCTTGACTATCTGACACATGTGCATATAACTACACTAATCAACCAACAACTATCATGAATGTAACCATAACATCAAAAGACATGTACATAAACCTAATGCATATAAAAATCCTTAACTTACATACCTACATGCTCAAATGCAATACCGATATGATGATCTGCCCTTGCCTCGAGGTCCAATGCTGCAACTTCACTTTGATGATCTGCATCTCTTGTTTTATCTCAACCAACTCATTAGCATCATAACAACCAATAGCACCTTGATGACCTAAATTGCATACAATGACTTCACAAGACATGCTTGACCTACTATACATGCATAATCATAGTCACTACCATACATGCATAACAACAACCATTACTCCATTGTACACATTGCCGCATGCAACCAACAATATGCATAAGCAATGCCAAATCAACTACACCTACACATAAACGCATGTAGTAAAACATAAGCGATCAATCCTTGTAATCAATCTACAAGACTGATGCATGTAATCAAAATATTAAAGGATGTAACCTAACATACAAGGATATAAGTAGGTATCATGAAATCAACATGTAAGCGACATAGAATCCATACAAAGTCAGTCGAATGTTCCAAAAATCAATACATCGTGTCTATTAATTTGAAATCAATATTCACCAATACTAACAACCTATAAGCATACCCCCTTACTATCCATGGTCCACACTAAGGTAGAAGGAGGAAGCTACTATAATGGTCCAATCTCCAATGTCCAATTATGGAAATGGGATCTCCAAATCTCTATTAAATTTAACCATACTTGAAAAGAAATTGATTTTTATTTCTCATACATTTGTATGAGACTAAGTCAAAAATATTTCACTTATTCCACTTGTAACATCATAACTAAAAACATGCCACTTTTCCATTTCCTTACATGCAACTTTTCAAATTCCTTGCATGCAACCTTTCAAATTCCCTACATGCAACTCTTCAAATTATTTTCATGCAAATAAGCATAGATCAGATACATACATATTATCATACTATAATACTATTGCATTTAAAAAATAACATTTTCTTCAAACAATTATCATACTTTTACATTTTTCTTCAAACAACTACTATACTATTACATTTGCATGTAAGCATTTCTTCAAACACTTTACATGAAAACTAATATAGCAAACTATTTTCATAAAAGTAAGCATATATCACTACAAAATTACTATTACACATCAATGCTATCCCCAACCACAAACAACATACTCATTGGGGCATTTTATCAAATAGTTTGTATGTAATTAATCATTGAACCATTTAAGCATTTCATCAAACACTTTGCATGCAAACTAATATAGCGAATGGTTCAATGCATATATCATAAACTGTAGTACTACAAGTTATAAAAACTAAACCATATGATCAGTGGTATTTTCCCTCACTATGGTTCAAGTTTCAACTTTTGATATTTCATAGATGAAAAGTTATAACAAAATACCAACACAATCCTATTTGGTGCACAATTCTAGGAGTATCCAGAAAGCTCGATTTACACTGGTCATATCTCCTAAAATATAGTGAATGAATATTTGAAATTTTTATCACAATATCAGTGGGATTTCCCCTCATTGTGGAAAAAATTTCAGCTCTTGAGAGTGCCTAGAAGAGAAGTTATAACGAAAATTACAACGTGACCTATTTGAGGCCTGATTTTAGGAGCATTCAGAAGGCTCGACTCCCTCTACTCATATCTCCTAAAATATTGCGACCCAATATCTGAAATTTCTACCACATAATCATTGGTATGTAGCCTCAATGTGGACAATTTTCCAGCTTCTGAAAGCCTATAGAAGAAACGTTATTGCATAAATTCCAACGTGACCTGTTTAAAGGTCCATTCAGGAAGGTCATCTTCCTTAGATCATAATTCCTAAAGTATTGTGAACCAATATCTGAAATTTTTACCACATTATCAGTGGGATTTACCTTCAATACAGAAAAAAATTCAACTTCTAATATGACATAAAAGAAAAGTTATAACATGTATGATAGAAAGGTCTAAAATTTAACCTTTGTTCTTCATTTTACCTATGATAGAGCCCATCCAGTCCAAGTGTTTGAACCATGCTCTGATACCACTTGTAACACCCTCCGAGGTAAATGTGCATATAAAAAGCATAATGGAAACATAAATACAATAAACTTATCAGCCATCAAAATCCATATATATATATATATATATATATATAGATAGATATATATATATATATATATATATATATATATATATATATATATATATATATATATATATATATATATATATACATATATATATATATATATATATATATATATATATATATATATATATATATATATATATATATATATATATATATATATATATATATATATATATATATATATATATATATATATATACATATATATATATATATATATATATATATATATATATATATATACATATATATATACATATATACATATATATATATATATATATATATACATAGTCCCATCATGGATCATTGCATATATTCATATATATATATATATATATATATATATATATATATATATATATATATATATATATATCAACACATTTTCACATGAAAATCAAAGGAATGAATTTTTCATTAATAAATGCAATGATCCAACCGGTGATGGGACTACCACATTCCACCCGACCATAGATTGGCTAAGCCAAGTCTCTCTTCAACCAATCACCCTTCTGCCATATTCCAAGCATGAATGTGGGACTCATAGAACACATAAAAAAAAAACCAATCAATGTGGATGTAACCAGAGTTCTCCACCTACACCGTGAGGAATTTGAGTGCCTCCTAGTCTCTCAGGATTTACAGTGCATCCTCAGTCTAATCTAGGGATCACTAGGCCCTACACCAAGACATACTCTCCAGGCTTTACCATGCATTCCATCCCAAAATCACTAGGCCCAATGGAGAGAAAATACACCTCTTCGCTTTACCGTATATCCTGCCCTTCACTGGCATGGATTCCTAGGCCCACCGAGGCACACAATATGGCTTTACCGCAACCCACAGTCCGGTTCGTGGGTTACTAGGCTAGTGGCTTCATGCATCCTCAGTCTGGTTCAGGGACCACTACCACCATGTGTTTGTCAATTTGGAGATCCACCCCATTCAACTTCAAATCCAATCCGTCCATTCCCCCACAAAACGCATGAGAGAACCCATCTCATCAAATCTATCAAGAAATGGCAAGGTTAGGCTGGAAATACTGTCACACCAGACAAAACCCATGCCATGGTAGAAAAATAAATACATGCAATCTCACGCATGCCAAATCTAGCAAGGAAAATACACATGCAATCCCATGCATGCCAAATCTAGCAAGGAAAATACACATGCAAGTTGATACCTGCAATGAAGCCTGTTGTAGCTACTTGATCTTGCCTTTCCCTGCTTGATCTTTGCTTCCTCTTGCCTTCTTTTCCTTTCTTGCTCCAATTCCAAAGTGCTCCAAGAAAACTCTAAGTGACCAAGAGTGTGAGAGAGAGAGAGAATAATGAGAGAGCTCCAAAGCTAAACTGACCAAGTCTTGCCCACTGATCCTCAGAAGCCTTTTTATTAATGAGGCCTCTATTTTCTTCATTTTCCATTAGTTTCCTTAATTTTCCTCCTCACATGCAACCTATGACCTTTCACCTCCTTTTTTTCCGAATTTCCATTATTGTCCTTCATTTTCCTCCTCACATGCAACCTGTGACCTTTTACCTTCATTTTCTCCTAATTTCCATTATTTTCATAAATAAATGTGCCAAAATACCTCTTTGCCTCTTTAATGCCTTAGCCATTGCCTTTGCCAATTTCCTTAGCCATAAACAACCAAATGAACACCCCCTAGGATGTCTTGCCCACCATTCAACTTGGAATATGTGTCCCATCATCCATGGTATTTATATAATTTTACATGGAATTTTCCCCAGGGTTGTTACACTAGTAATTCTCAGTAAGCCAAAGAGTAAACTTAGATAGTCACCCTCCCTCCATTGATATATCTATGCCATGCCAGGGCTTGTCAAGATACATATTAATTTAGGGGCTGACCAGGGATCAATAAAAAACCCTATAGTAATGTGATGTTGCATGTTCGACCAATTAATAGTTCCAGAGAGCGAGTAGAGGGGCCTAATGGTGTATCAGGGATTTCCATGCTTCCATCCTTGTTTCTCAAGTGTATTGGGGCATGTAGCCGTAGATGCTTTCTTTTCAAACTAAATAGACTAAACTAGATCTTGAACAAAAACAAGAGAACCATATTAGAAATAGAAAGGAAGCAAAGAATAGAGGTCAAGGTTTGGCGAATGTGACATCAACTAAAGCACTAACATGAAGTATTATGTGCCGAATTCAAGATAATATTAATGGACATCTCATCATTAATGGAAATCGTACAAATCATGGAATTGTTTTCTGGAAAATATCAACTACAAGATACACATTCAAACCAAAATTGTAACTTCATAAATTTAAAAGTTATATTTCACGTTCATGTTGTTCCTAGATGATAGCTATATACAAAAGCCAAAGTAGATTGAAAAACGACATAAAAACGATGCAAATGCTATTCTGCATATATATATATATATATATATATATTATATATATTTAAAGAGTAAAATTTATTGTAAACAAGCTACCTTAGATTACCTAACAGTATAGGATTTACAGTGCATTGAAATGGCCTACTCCTTGTTATTTTATTTTTGTCTTGTGAGCTCTTTTATTCTTCCATGATTTGTAGGATACCATGCATTTCTGTTCATTACTACCCTCCTCATTTTCGGCCTATATATCCCTCCCCCATTGCCAAACATTCCCTTCCATTTATAGAGAGAAGAGACCTTTAAGTTCAAGGCCATGCTCACCTCCTACATTTATCAAGGAAAATGACCCTAAAGCAACGAAACAGGATCACTAGGCTTCCATCTAGGCAACATCAGTGGCATGGAGTGAACTGTGCCTTGAACAACCTCCTTCTTTGGATTAACGATGACTTTTTTTGGTGGAGGGTCCACAATTGCAATAGGCAATGGATCTGTAACTGTTTGTGTAGTGATTTCGACATCAATATATGCATATTCGTATGGCTAGGAGGTACTCATCTACTCTACCTGAGGGGGAGGCGGCATGGCACCACAGAGGGGCGCATATATAACAATGTCACAAGCCACACAACCAACACTTTTACCAGATAATTTCCCATCCTTGACATGCACAATAGAAGAACTTTATATACTCGATAAATCCTCAAGAATTGCACCGACCATGATTTGATTTGATATACTCACACTCATTTACACAATTCAAGTGTCGCTTCTCTACTCTGCAAGGACCATCGTCTTCATCCTTGATCATCGAAATCATGATGTTATAATGTTTTACTTTTAAACGAATTACAACAAGGGAAACCGAGTTCCAGGGGACTTTCTAGAAGATGATGGCATGCTATTTAAGCATTTTCATTCATAATTCTTGAGAGAATATGAAAACCCGTGAAGACTGAACTGGCATAATTTGATATTTATGAGCTAGATAATGAGTCCCAAGATGCATTTTAGCTTCACCGATGCAAGGCTTTTGAGGATTTCCTACCTAGGAAAAGACGGGATGTAATGCGAGTTTCATTTAAGAAACAAAAAAATAGCACAATCACAAAGGCTATATTAAATATTAAATGCACTTCCTTAATCCAAATGACAAAGCCCTACTGCATCACCTTGCCTGGAATCACTTGGACTTGAATTCAAATATTTTGAGTGCTTACCTATTTTGCAACCCATATCATCGTCAGACAACATGGGTTCATTCACGCTAAGAGGGAAAGCCAAGGTTTGTACAGTAAAGTTGTACTAGTAAGCAAGGTACATGATCCAAGTGTGGCAACTAATGGAGCACTCCAGGGACACGTTAAATGCATGCAAGATCCGTGTGACAAGTCATGTCTTTTCCTTACTTCATTTCATATAATAATAGACACTCGTTATTTCATTATTTCCAAGGTGCCACGTCATATGCCTGTTTGAAGAATGAATTCAAAGAACATTGTCCAAGAGTGCAGGAGTATCACCATCTAATGATTATGTAGCAAGGGGTTATGCCGGTCAATTCAAAAGTGACTTTGAGGGCCCTTGTTTTACTTTTAAATAAAACTATTGTAAAGCCACTCAGCTGATAAATATATGATTCAAAGTTTAAAAATAAACATGGATAAGTAATAATTTTTTGAGGTTTTTGTTTTTTTCAAGGTGGTTAAACTATTCTCACATCTTATTATTTCAATTAGATTTGATCTAATAAGGTAGTGAGGATGAATTGAGATCCACTCAACCCACCGACTAATTACAACCCTTCTGTCTCTGAAAGTTATATGTTGATATTCTCGACTAATTACAACCTTTCTGGCTCTGTAAGTTATATGTTGATATGTCTATTTTAAAATTAAACATGTCCATCTCTTTGGCATATGTGACATATTAATTATAAATAAAATATAAAAAAATAGAGCATAAATTAATGAGCAATTTGTAATTTTGATCAACTATGCATAAATCTAAATATTATTCATTTCGTTTTAACTAAATTATAAATAGTGTTTTTATCATTTAAGCTTTTGAAAAATAGAATAGGTTTGAGTTTTGAAATATCGAACACACTCCATTTCAATTACATTAGAGTAGAATTCGTTATTATTGAAAGACTATTCATTATATTACATTATCAATAATAATAAAAAATTGGTTTTATTTTCAGTAACACTAAATTTAATTAAGTTCATGGAGCTCAAATTAAATGGATCATTGGTTTGGAACTTCTTTCGTAACTTCTTTTGTGTCTAACTTGCTTCACCTCCAACTATAGGTTACACTCATAGCAGTGTGAATCATCAACCTAAAGGTTATAACCATAGTGGTGATAATTGACGACATGCCTAGTCTGTTGAAGAAAGTGAAATGGTCCATCTCATATGTGGAAATTCATTCATCTATTGGCTTACTCACACCGGTTACAGTGCCGGAAACACTATACGACATTTCTTACCCAATTTTCAAAGACATTTACACCAATTAATGTTCATGGACAACATTCTCATTTTGGTCCTATTCCAGAAGTGACTTTGAGCGCATGTTCTGAATCGAGTAGAACTAGACATACATTATTGACTGAATAGGCGCACCTATGTATATCATCTTAGAGGTGCACCATGTATATTCTCTGATCTCTTGACCTACTCTCTATCTCATTCAAGGTTGATCTCCTTCCTCTGGACCCTAAACTACTCGATCTCCCTCTCCTAGCTCACGAGAAAGTAAAGAGTCTTAGTCGATCGATTGAATGTACCCTTGGGTCAAGTGCTCTCCCTCGATCTCCTGATGTCAGCCGAGTACATAAATGACCTATCTGTTGAGTGAGAGCAGTGAGGCAGCATGCTCGCATTCACTTGTCTTGTGTTGTCTCCTTCCATCCATCTAGCCCTAGTAATATTTCCATGGTCTCTGATAGAGTTTGAAGTATATGACTCTTCTATATCATGAGCCGTGGCATAGTTCATTTCAATAAACAAGTGAGTATTCTATTTCATTCTTTCTCAAATACATTGCATTTGTATTTATTTTCCATGCATCCTGAATTATCCATATTGATGTGGAATATAATATTTGGAGCTTGTCATTGATCTCAATTTTGCTTCATGTTTATCCATCATATACAAGTCATTTTTAAGTACTCTTGCTTCTTAATACTAATGCTTGCCCCGAAAATGAATCAAATTCTAATTGTATTTGAATTCTTAAGTCCACATTGTCCATCATCCCAGGCTTTGCCCTCTTTAAAATATTGCGGATAACGAAATCCATTTTGTTATGTTTGTTATCCTAATGATTTCTCCCCTCTACCTTGATTTAGTTTCTATAAGGATGTCTCTAAATTATGCTATATAGATGGGAATAATTGTTGGGAATATGAGAGATGTACCATCACAATTTATAGTGTAGAAACTTAAAACTTATATTGGTTTAACTAGATCTTGTGTTTTTTCTTAGTGCTATTCTCTAAAGATATGCACATGAAGATGTATCAGTTGGATCATGGATGTTGAGTTTGTCTATCAAGCATATTGATGAAAGCCAACTTTTTTGTTCAAAATCAAGTCAAGGTTTTTCATTATAATTCTTTTATTGTCATCTATTCAGAACATTTGTTATTCTCTATAGGTGTTAGTGCTTTCACTATTGGCTTTTCCATGGACTACTTTTCAAGTGACAATACGATGTCAGTATTTGATTAAAACTCTGATTAATTTTGAATAATTTGCAGGTGGAATATGCGTAATCGATTAAAGACATTTATGAAAGATGACATCTGTTCTTATATGGATAAACCCTTTGACCTAATGTTTTTTTAGCCTACTGCAATTTCATCTTCAGTAAAATTATTTTGACTATGCTGATTGCTTTTCCACATGTTCCCCAACCAACAATCTAAGACAAAGACGTAACAAAGTTGCTTAATTCAACGACGCTGCAAAAATCAATACAATGGTTAACCTTTCACAATGAGACACCTTCACATGATCATATCTACACTAACTTACACAAGAGCTAACTCATCGATGGTAGAATGTACACGCATTGTTTGCCTGATCCTTCATAGTCTCTGACTCTCATTCCTTATTTTCTTTCCACCCACTGGCAGGGACTTGATGCGTCGCAGCCACCCTTGTTTAAGTCAAATAACCAATCTATTTTTTTTATGATACATGTTACACAAAAATATCGTCACCATGATTATTTGCAGTCAGTATGAGTCTATCATCACTTGTACTGTCCTCCTAAGCAAGTCTAAGACCTCAGCTCTTCAAATCAAGCTTTGGAAGTGGGAGAAAGACATTAAAATTCAATGTAACTCTGGTTCCGCACTTTCTCTCATGGTCACCTGTGGTCCCCCACCTTCTGTGTACAAAATCTGCGTACCTACCTGCTCTGTTCCTAATGGTGCAGGTGTGGACCCCTGTGAAAGTCAAAAGGCACAATTTTTATCTTAAAAAACTCACTTTGGGTTAATTCTAGAGTTTCCTAAAAGGAATTTTGACGTGGATTGTTTGCTCTGAGGTGGTTCATGCATCCCAAAAGAGAAGGAGCTAATCCCTTGACTAAAGGAGCTATCCCTTTGAAGGAGGGCTTTATCCCTTTGAAGGAGGACCTAGTAACTTCCCTCCATTGCACTATAAATACAGGCATTGGGGTGAGGACTAGAGAGGTTAGAAGCTGAACATTTTGAGGGTAAATTCTGGTGAAATTGAGACTCTGTGGTTGAGCTTGAGAGGAGAGATCACATACCTCTTGGTTCCATTGGAGAGTGAGTGAAACTTGTCAAAGTAGAGGAGACATCTTGTTGGACCCTGGGAGGAGCTTGTACAGCGTCAAGGCAAAGGTTGTAAGGTTCTTCTTCTTTTGAATTAATACAATCAAACTCATTTTTCTCAACAAGTATCTTATGTTATTTGTTTCATGGACTCCTTGACTTTCATGTTAAATATTTTTTATGCAATTGGTTTTTCAGGTGCTATTTAATGTGTTTGCCTTGTTTTTGTTTGCAGATTTGCGAAAAGGAGCTCATTTGGATCAAAGGAGTGAGGGCATCCACAAGCTTGCGTTGGACCAAAGGTAGGCCCTAAAAACCTTTGTTTGCTATTGTTAATTAAAGCATATTTAGAGAAATATAGTGTCTGGTTGGTCTGCTTGTCGTTAGGTCTTCTTTAGATTCTAGGAAGGTCCATCTTGTCCACAAGATCGACTCATTCCGCGCGACAAAATGGCGACCATACTGGGGACTTGATTGTTTTCTTTCTCTATACTTTGACCTGAGAAACTGTTTTTCCTGTTTCTGTTTTTGACTTGATGATTGTGGGATTGGGTGAATTTAGTTAATTTTTAGTTTTATTTTTCATAGTTTTGGGAGAGGTACGCACCCTCTGAGTTAGGCACAGTGCGTACTTGTACGCACTTTTGTTTTATGCACAGAGCGTGGACGCACCTGTGTAAACAGGTTTCCTGCGTACCCTGTGAAAAATTTGAAAAATTTTAAATTTTTCTCTTTTTTATCAGTTTAGAATTTGTTTATAGGTTTTAGCCACTGCCCAGACCTGCATGTGACTTGTCAGAAACTTTCCTTGGTTAATTCCATTGGCATTCCTGCTTTAAGCTTTTATCAATTGGGTGTTTTGAGTATCTTTTTTGAGAAATTC
This sequence comes from Pinus tabuliformis, assembly GCA_031772625.1. Taxonomy (NCBI): domain Eukaryota; kingdom Viridiplantae; phylum Streptophyta; class Pinopsida; order Pinales; family Pinaceae; genus Pinus; species Pinus tabuliformis. The sequence continues at coordinate 1,332,058,558 of CM062805.1, forward strand.
TAAATTTGATTTCCTTTGGTCATTACTTGGAGGTTTGTCTCAGTCTTTTTACAATTTTGCATCTTTTTGCTTTTGTTTTTGCAAAAAAATTTCCCCCTCATTCGCCGGGGGGTGTGGGGGGGGGGGGGGCTAAATTGTGTATGAGTGTTAATCGCCTTTGAGTGTTTTTATTTTTTGATCTTTGGAACTCTCACCCAATTTTCTCAACTTGCACTTGATTGGTTCTTAGATTACATTAGAATCATCTTGTGTTTGAGAATTCTCTTGCATAGATCACATTTGCATAGTTAGAATTCTCATTTTCAGAATATGAATGAAAAATGTGCATAGATTACATTTGCATACTTTTCAAGTGAATTGTGCATAGATTACAATTGCATAGTTTACATTCTGAAAAATCAATCGTAGATTTAGATCAGTTTTCTTTGATTTGAATTTACACAAAAATAAAAATAAAAAAAAACTATTTTGGAATTGATTTGCATTAGTTTTTCTTGATGAAATTAGTGCATTAGAGAATTTGTTATATTTTCTCTTAGTGATCAATTTTTTGCATTGTTGGAAGTGAATGGAAACTCTCTCCTTACTTTAGTTAGGATTCATCGAATTGAAAAGATTACATTATCATATTCGATTGCATTCAGTTGAGTCGGGTCATAACACCATTGGTTTCATATCCATTTACCCTTTTGAGTAATAACAGCCTAAATAACACAACGCTTAATTAAAATTCACCTAGTAACATTTTTATTTCTAGGGCTCCGATACACCAACTTAGCTTAGGCTAGTGTCTTGGAGTAGGAGAGTAATTACCTCTCCAAGACAGTAAAAACAAACAAGTAGCTGTATCTTGTGGTAGGAAGAAATCCAATTGTTTCATTTATGCTCTAGGAAAGCTCCTCTTAAAGGAGAAGCACGAGATCGTGTCCGAACCAGTGTGGGAATCAATCCTTCCTCATTGGGAACGACGCCAGATATTCACGTATTAAAAACGGTAAACCTCGGATTAACCATTGTCGAGGAGCCTAGGGTCACTTGTTGGTAAACCTTGGATTATGTCAAGGAGCCTTCAAGGGGATTGAGCTTGCTACTCTGCCCTTGCGTGCGTATCGGATCGTAGACTGTTCCCCCAGGTATATTTGTTTCGGTTGGTAACCTTAGTGACCATATTCTTTAGGATTCTTCCTAAGGTGACAGTGGTGGGAAGATCCCACTGTACCTGGAGCAGACGTCGGCTAGACTCACTTGGATTTTCTGGGGGGTTCTCTTCACTCGAGACGGTTTAGTGGAGGAACTTGTGCTAGTCTATTCATTAAGCAAGTTGTCGGGGTAACTATTCCAACCACCATTTCTGTATTGAACTCTGCGACGTTGGATTTCATCACCAACTAGTGTTTTCGGTACGAAAAGTTATTGTTTGTGTGTGGTTTGACTCCTAGATTTGATAGCGCGTGTTAATTTGTTTGTTTTTACTTTTAGGGACCATAGGTGTGAATTGTGAGTTTTAATTGTCAGGTGTAAATTGTTAATTGTTAATTTTAGTTTTAAATTGTTAATAAAATTCACTGAAGTTGAATATAATGGCAACTGTTCCAAAATTTACCAACCTAGGAACCCCTCTTAACGAGGATCCTAGTACTTTTCCTTTCTTTGTAAATGTTGGTCCTCCTTATATGGCTACTTTTTCATTACCTGGATTTACAATAGGATTACCGATATGGTTATTTTCAACTTCGTTGGCCCCAAATACTCCAATTGTTCCACCTAAACCGAATGTTTCACCTCAACAGAGTTCACCATCTCAACATCACCAACCTTCTGTTGACCCTTTACCTTCTTCGCCTAATTTTTCTTCCTCCATTTCTTCCTCTTCACTTGGTAAAAGCCTTGATGCTATTAACCAAGTGTCTAAGAAGAAGAAGAAAGGGAAGAAGAAAAAGAAGAAGAAGAAGCAAGATAAGAAAGAGGTCAACCAACCAACCACGACTGTAAGTGTTAGTCGTGTTGAGGAAAACTCCGACATGCACCGTAAACCCAAATACCCTTGTAGGCTTTGTAAGGGTGACCACTTCCTTACCAATTGTCCTGGTATTCCAAAGGTCTTGGAAGTATGGTCAGAAAAATCTCATCAACTTTCCATTGATCCATCAACCAGTGATAGTCAGGTTCCTGGGAAAAAGGGTAAAGTTAGGTTTCCTTGTAAGTTATGCAAAGGGAGTCATCAAACTCACATTTGCCCTCACATGGATGAAGCCTCAAAATTGTTGAAAAACCTTCCTGTTCCAAAGCAAGAATTTCCTACTGGTTACCGTAAACTGTCTCCCAACTTACCGTCAACTGATGGAGTGATTGATATAATTTCAAGTACAGTCGATCACACTCTTCCATTGGAGAGTGAAACTCATGTCACTCATGTTGATGATCCATTAGTTGATCAAGTGGTCGATTCAATTTCAAATTCGATCGATCCCACTTTCCCTTTAGAGAGTGAACTTCATACCGCTCAGGTTCTTTTTGTTACATCAGATTCCTCTATGCCGGGGGGCATTTCACCTGTTTCTATGGAACCCCCTCCAAGTACTGAGGTCTTTTCCTTTGATTGGAATAGACTGACAGAACCTCGTCTTCCTTCCTCCATCCCTTTCCAAATCATTGTCAAGGCTGGTGGTAGGGACATACATCGTACTCAGGTAGATGAAGGTGCTTCTGTTAGTATTTTATCCTCAACTGTTTGGAAAGCTTTGGGTTCCCCTCAGCTTCCGCCTATTACACAGAATCTGAAAGCTTTTAACAGAACCATTAGTGAACCTTTAGGGATCCTTCCTAAGTTTTCTACTACCTTGGAAGGTAAAACTATCTATATTGATCTTATGGTAGTTCGAGGTCCCTTGGATTTCAATTTACTCCTTGGGCGAGACTATGTTTATGCAATGAAAGCTGTCGTATCGACACTCTTTTGCGTGATGTCTTTCCCTCACAATGGAAATATTGTGACTGTAGACTAGCTTTCGTTCCCTAGTCTTGCTTCAACTACCAATAATATGACACCCCTAAATGTTCTTGATTCTAAAGTGGTATCTACCCTGCCACGGGTTAATTATGTGGCAACTGGTCCCATGTTTTCAGTTACTGATGTAAGTGAGCCTCCCACTGTTTGCTCATATTCCTTTGATTTAGATCCAGTAATTGACATGGAAAACTCTATGGGATTATTTGAACCCGATGTTCTTATCCCTTTTGAGTCCCTTGACATATTTTCCTTCCAGAGAACTATTCTTCCTTCTGATGAAGACCTCTTGGAAGCCATGATCACGGTGTGTCCATTGACATGTCTTTCTTCCAGTTGGAAGCCATGATCAGTGAGCACGAGGACAGTTCTTTTCCTGTGTCAACCTCGTTAAAAAATGAATCTGTTGTTTCGAGGAAAGTTCCATTTACTGTGTCGAACTCGTTAAAAGAATGAATCAGCGAGTATGAGGATAGTTATTTTCTTGTGTCAACCTCATTAAAAAATGAAACAACCCCCTTTTCGAGTTGAGTCTTGAAAGTAAACCTTCATTCCATCCACCTGGTTGAATGCAATGAAGCTTGGGGGGCATGTACCTCGACTTGCATCATTATGCTGGGGGCATGCGAACTTATAACAAGCATAGTTTTTCGTTTCAAGCTTGCGTAAACATGAAACTGAATCCGAGCATAGTTCTTTTCCTGTGTAGAGCTCGTTAAAAAATGAAACAAATCCTCCTCTAATTGAGTCGAGAGTTTGACTAGATCTCATAAATGTTAAGTTGTATATTTAGGTTAGTTATTTCAGTTTTTTGCATAATTTTCTTACAGTTTAGGTCGAGTATTTCAAATGATCTTGTAACTCAACCTTCATTTCATCCAACTGGTTGAATGAAATGAAGCTGGGGGGCATGCGCTCTAGCAGTTATGCTTAGGGGGCATCAAGCACAGTTTTCTCTCTGTTTCAAGCTTGTGTAAAAATGAAACTACTTTGAAGCATAGTTTTTCTCTATTTCAAGCTTTTGTAAAAATGAAACCTATCTCGAGTCAATTTCAGTTATTTTCAAGACTCGTTAAACTCATGAAAATCTCGAGATTATTTTGCTATCTTTCATTCTCGTAAAACAATTGAAAATGCCAAGTTCTTTCCATCTTTTCCTGCTCATAAATTAAATTGAAAGTCGGCCATATGAGTACATTTTTATCATTTTTTCGAACTCATTAAAACTTACGAAAAAGTGAAAACCATGAGTAGATTTTTATCATTTTTTCGAACTCGTTAAAACTTATGAAAAAGTGAAACCTTGGAGTTCTATTTTAAGCCCTTTTCTGACTCCTAAAACATGAAAAGATTGCCAAGCGTTTCTTTTACACTCGTTAAAACGAAATTAAAAGACGGTCCACTTACAAATCTTTTCCGACCGTAAAAAACATGAAAAGATTGCCGGATTTTTGTTGTTTCAAATTCGATATTGGTTATAAAACGACGTGTCGTTGATTGCTTTTTTACTTTTTCAGGTCAGTGACACTAATAACGAAAAGTACTCCTTGGTCGTAAAAGATCAAGCGGTTCTCTCAAGTATTATTTTATACTTTTTCGGGCTTGGGAGACACAAATTTACGAAAAAGGTCAACCCTGGAGTCTTCTTAAGTTTTTTCAAACTCTCTAAAATTGAAAAACACCGAGTTTCTCCTATACTGGACTCGTTAAAATTTCACAGTAAAGGACCTGTTCAATTACAAACAGGAACGAACCACTCCTTCTTAGGGTTCGAATCTAAACTAAGTTGGACTCATCCGAAGGATGAACTTATAATCAAGCAAATGTTATCCTCCTCAAGCTTGTAAAAAATAATGAGGTACTTGCCAGAAATGGTGGGGGAAAAGAGAGGAAAATGAGTCTGTTTGTCATACTTTGTAACCACTCTTGAACACGACACTTTTATTCACCTGGGTTGGGAAATCCTTTGCCTAACAGTTGATCAAACCACATTGAAAGTCTTCAGTCGGTTTCTGGGTATTAACTTTGGGTCAATTGTCACCAAGCCATCTGTTGTGTCGTTATGTGTTCAAGAGGTCACTGCCAATAAGCCATTCATCTGCAAAATATCTGTCATCCATCTTGACCATCCCTGAGTCAGTCCTTGCAACTAAATTTCTTCAACTTGATCTATGATTTCGTGTTGTGGGCTTGCCTACGACGGATCGCTTTCTATCGACATCAGCACATTATCTAGAAAGATGATCTAGGAATCATCAGTACCTTGAAATCTGCATGCCTCAATGGCAGGTTTCTCACCTTTGACGACAGTTTACATCATTGACTTTCGATCGAAGGATTCCGTGACATGTTCGACATCAACACATCTACTCACATCTCATGGATTGTACTGGGTACTTTGAGAGCCATTGACATCACTGGTGGTTTCTCTCACACTTGTTAACAGTTTACATCATTGACTGGTAATCAAGTGGTTTCTACCATGTTCGACATCAACACATTTGTTCGCATGGATAGAATCGTACTATTTCGGGATATAGAAATGAAGATCCTGGATCTAGTTTCCACCATCCAGGCTGCGAGGAATTTTGTATTCATTATGTTGTGGACTATTCATAAACAGATGGCTGCGTCCATACTGTGTTCGCACGAGTCTATACTTATGATGTTTTACAAGATCATTCCTATATCAGACAATAGATAGGTTTTCTAGTTAGTTTTGATCTGAGTATGGGAATGCCTACCTTAGCGATGATATGATCTCATATATATATCTTGCATTGAATATTTCTACAGGTTCCGACCGGGCTCTCCACAAGATAATCCTCGAAATGATAAAGTACTTCACTCTTCCTATATGATAAATGAAATCCTCATCTACTACAGACTTCGCACTTTAGGGGGCAGTCTGTTACACAAAAATATCGTCACCATGATTATTTGTAGTCAGTATGGGTCTATCATCACTTGTATTGTCCTCCTAAGCAAGTCTAAGACCTCAGCTCTTCAAATCAAGCTTTGGAAGTGGGAGAAAGACATTAAAATTCAATGTAACTCCAGTTCCGCACTTTCTCTCATGGTCACCTGCGATCCCGCACCTTCTGTGTACAAAAGCTGCGTACCTACCCGCTCTATTCCTAATGGTGCAGGTGCGGACCCCTGTGAAAGTCAAAAGGTGCAATTTTTATCTTAAAAAACTCACTTTGGGTTAATTCTAGAGTTTTCTAGAAGGAATTTTGACGTGGATTGTTCGCTCTGAGGTGGTTCATGCATCCCAAAAGAGAAGGAGCTAATCCCTTGACTAAAGGAGTTATCCCTTTGAAGGAGGGCTTTATCCCTTTGAAGGAGGACCTAGTAACTTCCCTCCATTGCACTATAAATACAGGCATTGGGGTGAGGACTAGAGAGGTTAGAAGCTGAACATTTTGAGGGTAAATGTTGGTGAAATTGAGACTCTTTGGTTGAGCTTGAGAGGAGAGATCACATACCTCTTGGTTCCATTGGAGAGTGAGTGAAACTTGTCAAAGTAGAGGAGACATCTTGTTGGACCCTGGGAGGAGCTTGTACATCGTCAAGGCAAAGGTTGTAAGGTTCTTCTTCTTTTGAATTAATACAATCAAACTCATTTTTCTCAACAAGTATCTTATGTTATTTGTTTCATGGACTCCTTGACTTTCATGTTAAATATGTTTTATGCAATTGGTTTTTCAGGTGCTATTTAATGTGTTTGCCTTTTTTGTGTTTGCAGATTTGTGAAAAGGATCTCATTTGGATCAAAGGAGCGAGGGCATCCACAAGCTTGTGTTGGACCAAAGGTAGGCCCTAAAAACCTTTGTTTTCTATTGTTAATTAAAGCATATTTAGAGAAAGATAGTGTCTGGTTGGTCTGCTTGTCGTTAGGTCTTCTTTAGATTCTAGGAAGGTCCATCTTGTCCGCAAGATCGACTCATTCCACACGACAATACATTATAACAACATGCATATAAATTTGTAGCTTTGATGATACATTATAACAACATGCATATAAATTTGTTGCTACATTGAGAACTTTCTTTGAATGCCTAGAGACATTTGATACTAAATTAAGATTGTAAATTTTTCTTCATTGGAACAAAAAGAAGAAAGTAACACTGTTTTAAGAAAAAGTGAAGTAACAATGTTTTAAGAAAAAAATATTTGATGTTTACATATTCTTTTATGTTTTCGCTAATATGTTTAAACGATGCCTCGATGTGTAAATGTATAACAATGTAGCACTTATGTCTCATAATTGATGGAATATATTTTAGATGAAGTGATCACAATCAAGGGTTAGAATATGGGTTTCAAAATTTGTATTCTCGTCGAAACCCCCCTTCATATGTGAGTGTGGTGAGTATTCATTGACCTAACTTGTTTGTAGATGATAACAATAGCCTCACGCTTATCATTGCAACAAATCAATTATGTTTATCTAATTTCCTTTAGGTCACCTTACTTTAGATTAGACACATAATTATGCTCCATCCGCATGATTGGTCACATGTTTTTCCGTACTCGACCTTACGGGTTTTCAATATATTGAGATACGTTACAAGTAACATGAGAAATTTGCGGACTTTACATCTTTGATTTTTTCTCACTTGGTTAGAAATTAATCATTCTGTATCTCCAATCGATCCCATTAATCCATTTGGGAACACTTCTTAGGGGCCTACTTTGTTAAAGCATCATTTTCCCTCATCGTCCTCGATGTGTGCTCTATACTACATATTTTCTATACCTTACTGTAACTATTTATCATGATTGGTAGGCCCAACGAAGTATTTTACTCATAGTACAACTATAAAATCATTCCTAAGATGAAACCCATGGTATGATTCATATGGAATAATCAATTTATCTAATTATTAATATAATAATATAAATTAAATTATTGGTAAGTATTGAGAGGCACCAATCCACAATAGATATCAAAACATTTATCTTAGGATACATTTCATATTTCATATGGTTAAGATTTTAAAAGTCATAAAAATTAACTAATAATTTTATTTTACTTTATTAATTATAAGAAGAATTAATATATGAGTTGAACATATATACATTTAGAAAAATATGTAACAAGAAAAACATATTAAAGCAACAATAAGCAATAAGAGTTCAATGACACTTATGGACATGATACTTTTTTAATTGAAATGAAAACTAAAATAGGCATAACTACCTTTGAGATAAATATCAACCCTCTATCTTGGCTACTACTAAAAATATTCCATGGAGGTTAAATCTCTACCATCTACCTAATAATTATTGATAATTAAATTAAAATTTTGGAAGCCTTATCCCAAAATAGACATGCCAATGAGCGTAAAATACTCTAACATTTTCATATGACCTTAGGTTGTTTCCAAATCTATTTAAATAGTCTTTTAGGCCTCTCTAAGGGTTCCAAATCATTTTTCTATAGAATTAACACCCAAATATGACCTAGCTTTAGTCTTCTCACCTCTTACAACATGCACCACTTATATTGTGTCATCAACTCTCTAGTTAATGAAACGATATCTCAACGTGTATTGGTAAATGTCTTGTTATATTTTTGGATTTATGTGGGGTGTCTTTTAATCTATCACATCCTTGCATATTGCTCTTCCAACATCCCCATCTCAAGGGAGGTTTGACTAACAAAACATTGAGTGAGGAAGGTACCTTCTATCTAAGATCACCAAGGCTCTCATACTCATATTTCATAGATATGATTTTATTTGCTATTAGTTTGTTTTGAAATTATTGTCTATGTTTGAAGATATAGTTTGTTACACACCTAATATGTAGGAAGTCATTAGAAAGTTTCTTATGCCATTGAGGTAAGTACATAACCTTCCATGGTTGTCTATTATTTTTTCTTTGGCATTAGCCCAAGTAGCTTCCTTCTTCCTCTTACAATTTGCATTTATTTTCAAAACTTAGTTAAAATCCTTTAGCTCAATTAATAAACCTTAGGATCCTCATCCCTTTTTCTTAATCACCACTAAGAAAGAAATAATTAATCTGATACTTGTTGCTTGTTAGTTTCATTGGGTTAAAAAACAATACAATTAGATAGAATCCTATTTTCACATTCATTTAGTTATTTTTTTCAAGAAAGCAATAATTAGCTCACTATATCAATGTATGCTAATAAATTCTACTTGTTCTTTTCTTTGTTAATTTTTCTACCATATGTACTTGTTGTTTCAATAATTTAGAGAACTCTCTAACTAAAAATTAACATATAGTTATATCGTTCACATGATAAACCCTTAATCTTAATCAACATAATACCCTATATGCCTCTCCCTTTCACCTTGTCTCCTCACCCTAGTTTTCAAGTTTATCCAAAGCATTATGTTGGATATGTGTTATATTCTTTACATAACTATCCCCACATATTGTACGTTGTTACAAGCATAATAAGGGAGTCATAGAGGGGTGGAAACCCTCCCTATTTGAGGGGTTTAAAGGAGGGTGAAATCCCCCTATGAAGTGGTTAAAGGGTAGCACCCCTAAAATATATTTGGGCAATTTTTCACATTTGTTTTCACAGTTTCTGACACACATTTGTTTGCTAAAAGTGGTTTTGTGGTGCGTGATGGTTTTGCCCACGATTTTAAGTTACGATTAAGGAATTGTGGTTGTATCCTAATCCAAGTAAAATGGATTAGAAGTTCATGGATGCCGCAGGATATATATTTTATTGTAATATTGCACAAATGAATGTATTAAAATGATCTTGTTGATTTTCTCTATTATGATTTCTAGAATAAAATTTATATGTTAATGTGTATGTTTTCCATTGCATCTTTTTTTTTTATTAAAAATCTATTTGCAACATCTAATTATACACAGTTAAAAGCTACAATTTATTGAGGCTTGCCATTACACCAAAATCCAAAGGAATTATTAAACTTCCAAACTTGTAACATTACCTTGAGTGGGCCATTAGTCTCATGTTCCTAGGGTGGTAGTTAGTCCATGTGATTTATTCCCAAAGGTGACATAATTAGTCCACCCCCTTACCTTCGACATGACTTGAGGGAATCGAATCTGGGCTAAGACTTTGATACCTGTTGAAGTTTTCCATTACAAAAAAATTGACATAAATTAATAAACTTCCAAACCCATGTAACAATACCTTTAATGTGAACGAATATAAGCTTTTGCGACCGTGCACAGTGATCGTGTCTCTGAGCTAGGTAATGCAGTCGCAGAGGAGCCACAGCCACCGCCATGAGTGCGCTTCGGGGTGGGGAGCCTTCTCCTCCCCCGCCGATCTCATCAGAGGAAGCATTCTGAAGGTTGCTAATGCAAAAAGGGAAGAAACATTTGAACCTAGAAGTCCCGAAATTTATCCAAAAACTAGAGGAAATTCCTGAGATCGCCCTGCCAGAAGATCAACCGATAAAAATCGCCCTAGCCCTGGCTGACAGAGGGTTGGTAGGACAATTTATGGGACGCTGGTCCTCTACAAAAACAACAGATGACTAGATCCAATGCAACTGGAGACCTCAGCTGAAAAACAATGTGATCTGCTATGTTGTCGGAAGAGGGTATTTCATTTTCGAGTTCACCTCCAAAGAAGATCGAGATCTGGTATTTAGAAACGGTCCGTATTTCATGGGAAATCAGGGTCTGTATCTTAATAAATGGACCCCCGACTTCGATCCTTCAGTCAATGTCCCTAAAGAGGTCCCAGTCTGGGTCTGGCTCCCCAATCTTCCGATCCATTGCTGGAGCTATCACACCTTGCAAAAGATTGGAAATGGTCTAGGCCATTTCATTGACAAAGCAGATAACAAGGGCCAATATACCTGTGCAAGAATCTGTGTGGAAATTGATCTAGAAGTTGGATTGCCCGAAGCGGTAAAACTTACAGTCGGAGAATGGCATCACTATCAGAAATTGGATTACGAGCAATTGCCTTTCAAATTTAGAACCTGTCATGAACATGGACACTTCCAACAATATTGCCCAAAAGCTCCAAACGGGGACAAAGTGGACGAAGACGGATGGAAAGAGATAAAAAATGGCAAGGCAATCCCAAAACCAACTAAGAAGAAAAATTCAGGGCCATTGGTGAAGCCCCAGTCTAATCCAAAGCCCAAAGAAGTTCCAAAAGAATGTTCTTCCTCTGGGGAAAAGGTGGATGCCAATGAGATCCAAGAGGAACCAGAAGACCCATCGAAGAAAGTGAAAGAAACCGACGAAAAAACAAATCTTCCTCCATCAGAGGATGATCAAGGGGAAAAAGAAGAAAATGAGGAGCACATCAGTCTTGGCTCAGATTCTGGGGGAGAATCAGAAGATGGAGACTCCGAATCAGACATCTGGCAAGTCACTCCTATCAAGTCGACCAGGGGTTGAAAGTCTAAGAAGAAATAGAGAGAGGAAAAAACTTATCTGGATGTACTCCAAGGCTCTTAGAAACCTCTCAAAGGAATGATGAATACCAGATCCAGGCGCAAGCATGGTCAGGCTCCAAAAGGAGCCACAACCTCCCAAGCCAGTAAATAATGAAATACATCTCCTGGAATTGCAGAGGGTTAGGTAGCAGGTTGAAAGAAGAAGCTCTGAAAGACATTGTGAGAATGTACTTGCCTGAAATCCTTCTCATTCAGGAGACAAAGCTGGAGGACCTTCTACTCCTCCAAGCAAGCAAAGCATTCTGGCATAAAGGCCAAGGGAGAGTTGTTAGTGCTAGAGGCGCCTTTGGAGGGATTGCCTCCTTGTGGGACAGCTCCAAATATGATCTGATTTATGAAGAATGTTTCCCCCACTGGCTATTCACTAAGCTCTTCCACAAAGAATTTAGCCATCACGTAAGTATGTTCAATCTATATGCTTCGGTCTTACCAGCTGAGAAAAAAATTTGTTGGGACTCGCTCGAGTCCTATATTTTCTTTCACAAACCAGAAAATATTATTATTACAGGTGATATGAATGTTACGCTAGCTACAGAAGAGAAAAAGGGGGGCTCACCGGTTAGGGACCCAGCTAGAGAATGGGTTGAAGACCTCATATTAGGTTGGGATCTGGAGGATATCAAGCCCACATCTGGGAAATTCACCTAGTCCAACAAAAGGATAGGCCCTGGCCACATTGCTGCTCGTTTGGACAGATTTCTTGTCCAAACCTCCTTCTTGACATGCGGTCTAATGGCCACCTCTAAAATCTTGCCGAACTACACCTCTGATCATAAACCCATTCTGCTTGAGCTCTCCCTGGATGGAAATCTTGGCCCCATTCCCTTTAGATTCAGTCCTCTGTGGATACATCAAGAAGGTTTCCAGGAGGTGGTCTCCGAGGCCTGGAACCGACAAGTTCAAGGATCCCCTTTCTTTGTGTGGGAAGAAAAATTGAGGGGACTTAAAAAAGAGCTCAAGGAGTGGGCTAAAAGGTTGAAAATGCCCACCGCCAAAAGAAAGGAGACACATGACAGCTTAGCAGTCCATCAATTAACAATGGAGAAATCCGATGTAACTCAAATCCTTCTTCAAAAAGAAGTAGAGCTGCAAAAAGATTTCCATAGAGCAAGTAGGGATGAAGAAGAGTTCTGGAGACAGAAGTCCAGAAATCTTTGGTTACATGCCGGAGACAAAAATACAAGCTACTTCCATAAGCAAGCTGAAGCACGCAAGCACTTCAAAACAGTAAATGAAATTCACTATCAAAACACTGTGGTTAAATATTTTGAAGGCATAAAGAGAGCAGCCCACTCCTTCTTCAAAGATCTTTGCTCGACCACGGAAGACCCTCCTATCATTTCTCAAGCCTACCTGATTGATCTAATTCCTCATTGTGTTCAAGATTCTGATAATATTATGCTGACTGCTCTGATTAGTATGAATGAGCTTAAAAAAGCTTTGGATTGCATGGAACCGGATAAAGCTCCTGGCCCTGATGGGTTCACAGCAAGGTTCTACCTGACTTGCTGGCCTACAATTAAAAAAGATCTTCTGAGAATGGTTGGGAAATCTCAGACATGTACCAAGATAGGAGGCAGTACCAACTTGGCCTTCCTTGCCTTGATTCCGAAAGATAAAGGTGCCATCGACTTCAGCAGATTCCGGCCCATCTCTCTGTGTAATACAAGTTATAAGCTGGTTACCAAAATAATAGCCAACCATCTTAAGAAAATTCTGCCGGTCATCATCCCTGAAAACCAAGGAGGATTCATCAAAGGGAGAAAGATTCTTGACAATATTGTGTTGGTGCAAGAAGCAATTCACTCAAGCTATCATCGAAAAGAGAAAGGTATGGTGATTAAGATAGATTTGGCAAATTCCTTTGATAGGGTGAGATATGAATTCCTGTTTTCTGTGATGGAGAAATTTGGCTTCTTAGAAGCTCTAATAAATTGGGTGAATACCTGCATAGCCTCCCCGTGGATAGCGCCATTGGTTAATGGTCGACCAACGAAATTCTTCCAAGCCTCGAGGGGGCTAAGACAAGGTTTCCCATTGTCCCTGCTTCTTTACGCCATTCAAGCTTCGGTGCTCAGCTTCCAACTAGACTACTGTCAACAAATCCAAACACTGCCAAGCCTTAGGATGGCTCACAATGTTAAAGACATAAATCATGCCCAGTTTGCTGATGATACATTATTGCTTGGAGGAGCTAGCATAAATTCTGCTAGGTCCTTCAAGAAGGAGCTAGACATTTATAGGGAGGTTTCGGGCAGCAAGATCAAGTATCTAGAAAGCACGATCTATGGCTGGAATTGATCAATCAAGGAATTGACAGACATAGCAAGGCTGTTATAAATGGAAGGAATGCTGACCTAGGAGTCATTTAAGTATCTTGGGATTCCAATATTCAAATCAAATCCTAAAGTAGCTCATTGGATGCCCCTACTAGACAAGGTAAAACTCATAATACAAGCTTGGGGAGCCTAATGGTTGAATAATGCTGGGAAGGTAATCCTAATGAAATCTGTTCTCAAAATTCTACCTTTATATTAGAATTCCATTCTACTTGCCCCTAAAACCTTTATTAGTAAAGTGGATGGTCTTCTGAGAAGATTTCTATGGGGGGGGGGGTGATAATGAATGAAGGCTCCATTTCGTAAACTAGGATACTCTTAAGAAGCCATTCTTGGAAGGACGTCTCCAAATGCGTGATCTAGCAGCCCAAAATCTTGCTCTGGGCTCCAAGCTCCTTTGGAACATTGTTTCTGGGAATCCTAGTTGGAGCAAGAGAGTTCTGTGGAAAAAATATTTTCATGGGCAGTGCTTGAGGTGTTTGGACCAACCTCCAAGAATAACCAAAGGATCACCGATATTCAAACTCTGTCTCACAGCGATGGAGCATTTCAGTCACAAGCTATATTGGATCCCAGGAAATGGGAAAAAATAAGAATTTGGGAAGATTCGATCCTTGGAGATCAGCCCTTGAATCAGATGGAAGAACTTGTAAATATAAGAGTTTTGCTTCGAGCCAGCAATGTGAAAACCCTTTGGGACATCTCCAATTGGACTGATGATGCATGAAGTCTTTGGGATGGTTGGAATCTGGGGGAGGTCCCTCAATGGCTGGATGGTGAAGCCACTTTATTGCTGGATTTGCTCCAAGGAAAATCTCCTTTAAAGGCCTCTTCTAAGGACAAAAGAGGGTGGGGCTCACTTTCAGGCTCATACTCAGTAGCAGAAGGTTACAAAAGTATGATGGCTATCCCAAACGTTCCCCCGGAGCCAACTCAATGGAAATTTATTTGGTCTTTTCCTTCTCTTCCCAAAATTGACTTCTTTTGCTGGACATTGGCGCATAAAAGTATCCTCACTAGAGATAACCTGAGAAGGCGTGGAATGGAAGGACCCTCTAGGTGCCCTCTCTGTGTTTCGGATGAAGAAACAACTAATCATCTGTTGTTAATGTGCCCCTTTGCTCAAGAAGTTTGGAGGGGTGTCCTGATGTTAGGACCTGACAAAATAGAGCTTCCCGGAAATATTCCAGACCTGCTAAGAAACTGGGCCAAGTTATCCCCATTCTGTCTCTCCAAAAAAATCCTTCTCAAGACTGGCTGGATGTGGATTCCCAAATTCACATGCTGGAAACTGTGGCTGGAGAGGAACAACAGAATTTTCAGGGAGGAGAGTTGTAATCCTATCAGAATTATCACTAAAATCAAAGCTCTGTTGGGTGAGGCCTTAGAAGCCAAACCCACCATAAGAAATGGTATGATTCTGGACAGCGAGGAAGATCAATGGCTAAAAGAGCTAGTTCCAAACCATCAGGATAGACCCATTCCTCCTGCAAAAGCCTTTTCTCATTGGGAAATTCATCTGGAAGAACAGGAATTCATTAAATGGAGATCAACTCTGGATGATCACTACCTTTTCTTTGATGGGGCCTCTAAAGGTAACCCAGGAGTGGCAGGTGGCGGTGGAGTTATCTTGAGTCTTGGCTGCATTTTGCATGGGGCCTCAGCCATGAAACAAACAACAGAGTGGAGGCTCTTGCTCTATGGCAGGGTCTAAATCTGGCTATCAAGAGGAATTTCCTATCCATCTCAGTCTTTGGAGACTCTAAACTAATTATCCAGGCTATGAACTCTCAAAAGAACCCTTCTCAGGTACAATTATCCTCCACACTCAAACAAATCATGCTAGTTTTTCCCAAGTTTCACAAAATCTCCTTCTTTCATATTCTGAGGAAGTTAAACTCACAGGCGGACTTGGAAGCCAATCTAGGCTCTCTCCGGAGCAGGAGATCACTGTTAGTAAATGATATTGAATCGAACTACAACATTCCATAATTCTGGAGAAGACTGGGCCTCTGTTCCTCTAAGAAATCCTCTATTTCAGATTACTCTCCAATACCCAGAGCTTCGGGACTGGACCAAAATGAGCTGGCAGCTATTAGGAGACTCAGACTCATCTACAAGGAAAAAATCAAAACACAACCCCGTCATTTTCACTCTCTGCTCTCTGTTGGAATTCATTGTTGCGTCATTCTGCAATCAGTTGGGTAGGTGCTGGGGGTTCACGAGGGCTACATCAAGGCTAGTTTAGATAGCAGAAAGGCCTCTGCTACAATTTATGATGAAACAACAAGCAATGCCAGCAATGTTGACACCTCACTTGGCAAACTTGAGCACAAAGTAAGAATCCACCAGACAAACCAAAAGAAAACAAGCAATGAGCTATTGGAAGACTCGGCAATGAAAGTCTGGTGTGATGGGTCTCCTCTCTGCAAGCTAGGAAGCAGAGCTAAGACGCGGCAAGCAAACACAGCGGAAAATCAAGATGCCACTCTGAAACCAGATCAAGTGCATATTCAAGCCATTATCTGCAAACACAGTGTAATCCCATCAGCGTACTTATTAGAAGCTAAATGTACTCTCCTCACCTCCTATCAAAACAGAAGCCAAATCTATAACAAGGAAACACAGAGTAGCCGTGTTAAAGCCCTCGGTAGCTGTTTTTCCTAATCTTAAATAAAATCTAGCCGTTATTGTAAAAAAAAACAATACCTTTAATGAATAGTTAGTCCCATATTCCAGAGTAGAAATTAATCAACATGATCGATTTCTAAAAGTGTGTTGGTTAATCTGCAAAGTGCAAATCTTCCTTTTTGTGATTTGGTAACCTCATTGGTAAAATCTTATAAAAAAATGCAAAATTAGATATCTATTATTGCCAACATAATCAAATTAAAATATATAATTAGTATAAATCATTTAACTAATCTTAAAATCTCAAAAAATTCTATAATATAAATTAAAGTAATCCATTTAAATAGCACATTATTTTTTTAAGCATTTAAATACCATGTTCATTGATAACACTAACCTTCTAAATAGTGTATATCATCAAATTTATTATCTTGTCTTAAAATGTAATTCTTATTTATATTGCTTTATATTTAAATATAATTATTTATATCATCATAAATTTAACTGCTAAAGACAATGATATATTGATCTGATATTCACCCTATGAGTGCCATCAGTTAAAGATTTATTAAACTAAGGTATTACAGACTCATGTGCTGGTGTGTGTTCTATGTTATTGAAACAACGAATTGATCAGATTACCGATACACAGACAATAAAATGGAAAGACAACAGAGAAATACAGTAAGCAACAGAAAGACACAAACAATTTTAATAAGGAGTTCACCCTATTCTCCAGGGCTACGTCTCCGATCCAGATTCAATGGTGGCCTTGTTTTATTGTGTCTTTCAGCAGAGAAACTACAATATAGGGACTCAATATGAGTTCTCCTGAAGCAGATTTTTCTTGGCAGGGTTGTTCTTGGATTCCCCAAGCCACTTGGAGTACACAGACTCTTCTTCTTCCTACCAGCTCTGTGACCTCTTGGTCTACAGTGGAAAGAGCCAAATGTGATGCTCAGTCCGGAAAGATTCCTCTATGGAAAGGCTTGAATCTTCAAGCTCTCTGGTGCTCGATGCTGCCTCTGGTTAGCTCGGCCCTCTGTCCCTTCTGCTTAGCTTTACTGTTCTCTGTGTTCAGTCCTCCTCTCAGAGTTCACTGTTCATTGTCTCTCTTGGTCGCTTGGACTCTTCTCAATTCTGACTTTAAATCAACTCTAACTAATTTGACTGTCTCTGTCCATGGCTTTAGCCATTCGATCCCTGTGCCTGTTCAGTTCCTCTTCCACCTGTGCCAATTCACCTTCTGCAGTTGCACTTGGAGTTCCCTGTGTTTGACATCATCATGAACGCTCAGGGAGTGGCCACTTGTCCTCCTCTAAATGGTGCCAACATGCTTCGTCAGTTCATTTCATCAGTTATGCTGTGGATGCGTTCTTCCTGCACCTGGTCAAACGGATTCCAAATCCCTTTAGAACATGGCTTAATTCCCTGTCAATTATGCTTCTTTCCATTGGGTGCAATCTCAATCGTCCGATCTGGGCCCTCCAGATCCGACGCCGGATGCATGTTTTGCGCGGTTGACTTGCTTGACCGATAGCGCGTGATTAAGGGTGGTTTTCTCTCACCTCTGCCTGCCACGCATCGATCGATGTATGGAATTTCTCTGTTCCTATCCAAAACCTCTTACCATTCAAGGGCACCCTGATCAATACCGTCGATTTTCCAGTGCGCGGGTCCCACCTTCGTACGTTAGCATTTTTCGCTTTTTACGCTCGTAGTTTCCTAGCTCCCGAGGTGACCGAGTGCTCGAGCTTCCCCTTCAAGGCCCTGTTAAGCGCTAATTGCGCACCAAAAACCTCTTCCTTTCCCCATTCCGGGGCTCCTAGGGGCTACTTTGGCCTCCTGCACGGTCTCCATGGGCCTCAATCAACACGCTTTGATCGAGGTCCTCGTCGTTCCACGTCAGCTGCCATGGCCACTTGTTCAGGGTGTTTTTGATACTGTTTTGGATTTCTTTAGAGATTTGTTTGACCTGATTCAGTCATGGTTCTTAACAGTCTTTCTATGGATCCAATTCGGATCACGGCCTCCCTACTGAAAAATCTTTTGGACCATCAAAAGTTGGTTTTCAAGCATCGACTAAGTGAGGATATTGTTTCTTCACTTTTCCAATCTCAATCCACTGCTCGGCTTTGAACCTTTGAGCACAATCCTGAGGTACTCAACTTCTCCCCTGCACGTTGTCCTCACCTTCCTGTCCAACACTGTGTCTTCCTACAACTCATTGAGATATTCAGGTAGCAAGTCATTAATAGAAGGCAATTGACTTTGCTCTTCAGGGTCCTCAATCATTGAGGGTTCAAACAATCTCAAACAATCTACATTTACGACTGAGTAGATGTGCATGTAAGTTGGTAGATCAAGGCGAAAAGCATTTTCACCAATTTTCTCAAGTATCCTAAAAGGTCCATACCTAATAGGCTTTAGCTTTTTACCTTTACCTTGCATCCTGTCCTTACTGATATACAACCAAACTTGGTCTCCAACTTGAAAACTATGCTCCATCTGATGCTTATCATGCCTAGCTTTATACTTGGCCTGGCTCTTTTCCAACTGTTCCTGTATTGCCTGATGGATCTCTTGGATCTGTTCAATGAACTTTGTTACCTTGTCCACGTCACTGTGTCCATCAACCATGGTATCTTTACCAAAGACAAAATCCAAAGGAGACCTTGGTGTGAAACCAAAGCAGGTCTCAAAAGGATATCTCTGTGTAGAAGAGTGTTTGGCTCTGTTGTAAGCATGTTGCACATAACACAAGTGTTCATCCCAAAGCTTAGGATGTTTACTACAATAACCTCTTAGTAACTGGATCACATTCATGTTTACTACTTCTGTCTGGCCATCTGTTTGTGGATGAAAAGTTGTGCTTTTCTTTAGCTTGGTGTCCATCAATTCCCGCAGACTAGACCAAAACATCCCCACAAATTGGGTGTCTCGATCAGATACAATGGAAGTGGGTAATCCAAAATGAACCCATACATGTTCAGAGAACAGTTTTGCAGTCTATTCAGCTATGATATGTTTACTACAAGGTATCAAAATACACATTTTACTGAATCTGTCCACAACAACATATAGATAATCATGACATTTCCTAGATTTAAGCAGTCCTCCAACAAAATCCATGGAAACACTTTCCCAAGGGTGAGAAGGAACTAGCAATGGAGTGTACAAGCCTAGTTTTCTATTGTTGGGCTTGCTTTTAGCACACATGGCACACCCTCTTACATATCTAGAAACTGTCTCATTCATTTTCGGCCAATAGCAGAAACTTTGCAGCTGTGCAACTATTTTACTTACTCCAAAGTGACCTGATATCAGAGAAGTGTGTGCTTCCCTAATTATCTTTACTCTCTCAGTTTGTGGAATGCAGAGTTTCCCACAATGGTATAAGAGTCGGTCCTTTATATGATAGTTCAATTCTTCTACTTTTTTGCCTTGACTCAAAGTTGCATATACATCTTTAAAATCCATATCCTGAGCATATTGTTCTATGTAGCTTTCATGTAGCACAGAATTATGCTTAAGTATGGTAGATGCATTTATAATGGGTCTATATAACATGTCTACAACCTTGTTATGTATGCCCTTTTTATATCTGATGACTAAGTGAAACTATTGTAGAAAACGCATCCATCTATAGTGTCTTGATTGTTGCAACTTAGTTTGGGAGTGTAGATATTGAAGTGGCTGATGATCAATATGTATTACTTTCTCTTTTCCCATTAAATAATGTTTCCACTTTTTCACACTCTGAACTAATGCATACAATTCTTTATCATATGTAGGATAGTTAACTACTGCAGGATTAAAAGTCTCAGAATGATAACATATGGGTTTGTCGTGCTGTGTCAACACTGCTCCCATGGCATAGTCACTGGCATCAGTTTGGATCTCAAATGGTCTTTGTAAAGCTAGCAGTTCTAGTACAGGTTCTGTACTGATTTTCTCTTTCAAGGTGTCAAAGGCTTTCTGATGTATGCCTCCCCACTGAAACACCTTATTCAATCCTGTTAAAGCATGTAAGGGAGTTGAAATTGAGGAGAAGTTAGAAATGAACTTCCTCCAATATTGTGTTGCTTCTAAGAAGCTTCTTACTTCTGTAGCAGGCCTAGGTTTAGGCCAGTTCACAGTGACTGCCACTTTATAGGGATGTATTTTCAATTCACCTCCCCCTACTATATGACCCATGTAGTTTAGAGATGTTTTGCCAAATTCACATTTTGAGAGTTTAACATAAAGTTTTTCTCTTTTCAAAACATCTAATGTCTGCTTAACGTGCTTTAAATGTTCTTCCCACGTTTTACTAAAAATCAGAATGTCATCCAGATACACAACAACAAAATCATCACGAAAATGTCTGAGCACATCATTCATTAATCTCATGAAAGTATCAGGAGCATTAGTTAAGCCAAAAGGCATAACCAGCCATTCATATAATCCCTGCTTTGTTTTGAAAGCAGTCTTCCATGCATCTTCCTCTGCAACTCTGACCTGATGGTATCCACTGTGAAAATCTAGCTTGGTGAAATAAACGGCTTCTTTCAATTGATGTAAAAGCTCATCTATGCGAGGAAGGGGATAATTATTTTTGATCATTATCTTATTCAGTGCTTGGTAATCTATGCACATTCTCCACGAGTCATCTTTCTTTCTCACCAAAACGATTGGTGACCCACATGGTGATGTGCTAGGCCTAATGAAACCCTTCTCGAGCAACTCTTGCACCTGCTTCTTGATTTTAGCATTCTCTAAAGAAGACAACCTCTTATACCTATGGCTGCTATAGTTGTTTCATCTCCCGAGTCTGACCCAAAATCTCTCTAAATAGCTGCAACTGTCTTCTTCTTCCTGCCCTCAGACTTCTTAGGTCTCAGCTCTAGATGCAGAATCCAACAATGCTCATCATCATGCCCCTCCCTTTTACAGTGAGTGCATGAAGCTTTGGCTTTTTGTGCAGTGTTAGCCTTCCTTGCTTTCCACTTCTATTTTCGTTTCTCCTTGCTCTTGCTTACAGTGGGTTGGGATGGTCCCCCAACTTCTGGATTGCCATTCTTTCCTCTAGCCTCTAGATGAGTAGCTTGTACATACACCTCATCTATACTAGTGGGATTAAACATGAGGATGGTATGTCTCATGTAGCTGTGTAGACCACCAATGTACTTCAAAAGAGTCTCTAGTGAGTCTAGTGAGATACCCAATGTCAATGCTCTCTTTCTGAACTCTTGAGTATACCCTTGTATACTTTTCCCATTCAACTGCCGAAGAGTTTGCCAACTCATCATGGCCTGCTGCATGTAGGCCAATGGATAGAACTGTTTTCTAATTGCAGAAACAAAGTCACTCCAGACAGAGATGGTCTTACCATGTCTTTTCATATTAGCTTGGGTTCTACCTTCCCACCAAACCAAGGCAGTGCCTCCTAGGCGTAGACCTACCAGCTGAATCTTACTCTTGTCTGAGTTTATGTTATGTACCTTGTAATACACATCAATTTGTCTAATCTAATTGTCCAATTTTTAGCATTTAGCTCTCCATCATATATAGGAAAATCAAATTTAACATCTAACTTAATCAAAGATGCTTTCTTATTATGTACATGGCTATTAGGAGGTGTGAGAAATTTTTCCGCTTTCCCCTTTCCTTTGGAGTTGTCATGGAAGTGAGACTCATCTTCTTCTTTCTCTTGCTTAGAGCCAGATGCATCTTCCACCTTTTGCTTTCTAAAGTCCTTGTACATTTCTTCAACCATAGACTTTATAGCTAGGAAACTCTCTATGAATTGAGGGTCTAGCCCCATAGAACTTTCTTTTGACATGGTCTTTCGAGGATATACTCTTCCAATTTCAGGATTAGTTTCCACCAACTCTCCTTCTCCTAATTTGAGCTTTGATCTTATGAGCATTCACATCTATACCAACACAAGCTTGTCCAACCTTATGTTGGAAATAATACTGAGAGGGGGGGGGGGGGGGGGGTGAATCAGTATTATCAGATCAATAAAACTTTTTCAATGCTCAGAAACATATACGCTACTTCAGTTAAGTGAACCAGCGTGTACACGCTACTGTGTCTAAAGAAACCAGCGTATAACCATAAATCTTATAATTCAGTTAGTTTATCTCCAGTTAAATGCATCAGGACATTATTCATCATATTAAGAGTAAACAGATGCAGTATAGCAGAACAGATCATCACACAAAAGCCACACACATGAACACCATGATATAAGGTGGAAACCCAATGTGGGTGAAAACCACCTGCTGCAAGTCGTCTCTATCTTTCTTTAATAAGAACTTCAGTTTACAATATTTTGTACTGGTGCAGCCTTATACCAGTACGCAGGCTACAACCTGCAGAAGGCTTCAACCTTCTCTCGTTCTCCAAACTTCCTTGGAAGGGAGCTCCAACCCCCTTTGCTCTTGTACTAGCTAAGATACTAGTACGTAGGTGATGGCCTACAATCTTCTTTCCTTCAGGTACCACTTTTCATCAATTTTCAGACTGGATACTCCTGAAGCACAACATTACAATCTGAAGACCATGATTCATTCACAAATCATGAAACAACCAATACTAGCATCATCAATCTTTGAATTACTGAACCACTGAAACCCTGTCAAACCCAGTCACCAGAACACAGAGCAGACTACAGAACTCTGCAATAACAGTCAGATCCAGCTGCAACCCAAAAATCAAGCTCCAAAAGATATACGCTACTATAATGAAGGCAACCCGCGTATACACGCGGTTTTACCAAAGACAACCTGCGTACAGATCTAAAAATAATTTTTCATAACTTGCAGTTGTACCAGATTTCAGTTATACCCAGAACATAACATTGCGTCAGTATGCAGATCTAGAAATATGCATAACCAACCATATAAAGATAGTTCATTTCAAACCATTTGATCCCGATCTCTCCTTAGATCTAGTTCTCCATTAACCGGTGAGATCTCTCCTTAGCTCAGATCAAGCAATACCTCATCAACCAATAACCTGCATACTGGATCTAATACTTCATCAGATATTCAAGACTTTTTCAGATACACTTGCCTAATGATTTCCTTCTCCTTATATAGCCTTAGGCCTTGTTCAATACCAAGAGCCAAAACCATAGAAATCCAATACCATCATCTTCAAAACTAGGGATCAACACGTTCGTCGAGACATCAAGGTCCAAAATCATAGGCACAACTTCCAAGGAATAACCGCCGTGGACCAAAGAGAAGTTTTCCACATACACGCGCTTTTACTGAAGCCAACCAGCGTGTACACGCGACTTGATATATAGAGAACCTGCGTATATGAACTTTCTTGGCATGCTGTACTAAGATCTGTCCTCTGATTACTTGTACCAACCTCTGAGCACCTGTCCCAACCTCTGAGTGAGTTGCCATCAAGGAAAACACTTGAATCATAATGCCAACAATCTCCCCCTTTGGACTTGATGGTAACCACCACACCAAGCCACTCTCCCCCTTTGACATGAAGGGCAAAGGCCCCCCCTGAGTACATGCTGATATCTTTGCTTGGTTGTGCTGAAACATGCTTCCTCTGACTGTAGGCAAGATCTGCAAAAGATGTTCTTCAAAGGAACCAAGACTTATACACCATAAGGGACCTTCCTATTACCAAAAGACTCAATACATACATCAGAAACAACCAATTATATTACATCATTCATCCCAGGCATAGTGGGGAAACCAACATAGGCCGTTACATGACCTTGACACCATAAAAGAGATATCACAGAAGAGATACATGACATAGAGACAACAAATCTAGACCAAGACTTATGAAAGTCACAAGCAGCATCTGATACACATCTTTTAGATCAGCAACCAAGATTTTCTTCTGAGCTCCTTCTCCTGAAACCAACAACAGTTGTGTACCAAAAGCATCTAAATGCCAACAATGCTTTATGAGACTTTAATCTGCTCCCCCTGAACCTGTGCCTGCTGCTCCCCCTGAACCTGTGCCTGAAGAATTCTGGCATACCCATCTCAGACCTTCTCCGACCGGAGTCTGCCCTTGCTGTTCAGAACTCCATATACGCGACTTCCTCTGCAGAAAACGGCGTATGCACGCGGATATGCTTTCTGCAACACGCGTACACCATATACGCGACTTTCCCAGCATAATTCGGCGTATATACGCGTATATCCCTTACGTAACTTGCGTATACCAACTTTTCTGTAGAACAGATAAGCTTCAACAGCAGGATGAAGCATCAAATACTCCCAGCTTTTGTCTGAGATATTCAAAAGTTTCCCTGGGCAGTGGTTTTGTGAGAATATCAGCAACTTGTTCCTTAGAAGGAACATACTCCAGTTTGATCTTCTGCTCAAGCACTTGTTCCCGAAGAAAATGGTACTTGATTGGTATGTGCTTGGTCTTTGAGTGCATGACTGGATTCTTTGAAATGCTGATTGCACTTGTATTATCACATAAGATAGAGACTGGTGGAGTGCAAGTGATTTGAAAATCCTGCAAGGTCTGCATCATCCAAAGAAGTTGTGTGCAACAAGATGCCGCAGCCACATATTCTGCTTCAGCTGTAGATAAGGCAATCGAACTCTGTTTCTTGCTGAACCAAGATACTAATATGGAACCCATGAAGAAAGCACCACCACTTGTGCTTTTCCTATCATCCACACTTCCGGCCCAATCTGCATCTGTGTAAGCATGAAGAGTGAGATCTGTATCTCTAGGATACCATAAGCCATAGTTTTGGGTCCCTTGAAGATACTTGAAGATTCTTTTGACTGCCTGAAGATGAGTTTCCTTTGGGTTGGCTTGAAATCTTCCAACAATTCCTACTGCATGCATAATATCTGGTCGGGTACCTGTCAAATAAAGCAAACTCCCAATCATGGATCTATAAGTTGGTTGATGAACTGCTGCTGATTCATCATTTGCACTGAGGCAGCATCCTGTAACCATGGGTGTACATACTGGCTTTGACTCTTCCATGCCATACTTCTTCAAGATCTGCTTGAGGTACTTGGTTTGAGACAAGAAGATGCCTCCTTCATTTTGTTGGATTTGCAATCCAAGGAAGTATGTCAATTCTCCAAGTAATGACATTTCGAATTCTTTCTGCATAACCAAGGCAAAGTTTTGACTCATAGTTTCTTCATTGCTGCCAAAGATAATATCATCTACATAAACAACAAGTATTAGCAATTTGTTATTTTCAACTTTTATATAGAGGTTGCTATCTGCTGATCCTTTTGAAAAGCCTTGTTGGTGAAGATATTTGTCCAACCGATAGTACCAAGCCCTTGGAGCTTGTTTGAGACCATAGAGAGCCTTTTTCAATCTGCATACCAGGTTTGGATCATTCCCAAGAATGAAACCATCTGGCTGTTCAATATATACTTCTTCTTCTAAGTCTCCATTCAGAAAGGCTGATTTCACGTCCATTTGAAATACCTTGAAGTTTTGAAAGCTTGAGAGAGCAAGGAACATTCGGATGGCCTCAAGTCTTGCAACAGGAGCAAAGGTCTCTTCAAAATCTATTCCTTCTTGCTGCGCATACCCTTTACAAACAAGTCTGGCCTTGTTTCTAATTACTTCTCCATTTTCATTCAATTTATTTTTGAAGACCCATTTAGTCCCTATGACATTTTTATCTTTTGGTCTAGGAACCAATTCCCAAGTATTGTTCTTTTCGATCTGCTCAAGTTCTTCATCCATTGCTTTGACCCAACATTCATCTTTTCATGCCTCTTTCACATTTTGTGGTTCAGTAGAAGAGAGTAATGCCAAATAGCTTGAAGCTTCTGCAATTCTTTTTCTTGTTTGTATTCCTGCTTCTTTCTGCCCCACAATCTGAGATTCTGGATGATTCTTTTGAACATATCTGGATGGAGTCTTCTCTTCTATTGTTGTCTGCTCCTCTGGTTCTTCTTGAGGTTCTTCTTCTTCTTGAGATTCTTCTTGAGATTCTTCTTCTTCATCATTCTGCCTTTGAGGGTAGCCTTCATCTTCTTCAATGTCTTCATGATGAACTTGCCTAGGAATATATCCCTTCTCATCGACCACTACATCAATGCTGTCAACAATTCTGCCAAGTCTTTTGTTGTAGCACTTGTATGCTTTGCTATGTGGAGAATAACCAAGAACAATGCCTTCATCTGCTCTTGGTTCAAGTTTTCCAAGTTGCTCATCAGTATTCTTAATATAACACTTGCTCCCAAAGATTTTGAAATGCTTCACCGAAGGAGTCTCACCACTCCAGAGCTCATGAGGTGTTTGAGTGCTATTTACTCGGACATTTGTTTTGTTAAGAATAATAACCGCAGCATGTGCAGCCTCACCCCAGAAGGTTGCGGGAGTACCTGATTCATCAAGCATAGCACGAGCCATTTGTTGTATTGTTCTGTTCATTCTTTCCACAACCCCATTTTGCTGAGGAGTTCTAGCTGTAGAGAATTCTCTTCTTATCCCATGTTCTTCACAGAAATCGAAAAATTCGTTTGAGGTAAACTCTCCACCTCTGTCAGATCTGAGGCACTTAATTTTGTGTCCTGATTCATTTTCAACCAAGGCTTTGAAGGATTTGAATTTTTCGAATGCTTCATCCTTGTGCTTCATAAGCCCTAACCAGACAAACCTGGAGAAATCGTCAATGAATAATATCAAATATTCTTCTCCTCGAGGTGTCCTTTTCCTAAATGGACCACATACATCTGTATGGACTAGCTCAAGAGGTATGCTGGCTGATCCTTCCTTCTCTGGAAAGTTAGTTCTGGTTTGCTTTCCAAACTGACAAGATTTGCATATAGTGTTGTCTGGTATTTTGATATCTGGAAGACCACGAACAGCCTGATATTTGCATGCTTTCCTTATTTGTGAAAAGCTTAGATGCCCCAACCTTCGATGCCATAGCCGGTGTTCATCATCCTTGCTCAAATAGCATTGTTGTGGTCCTTCTTCAAATATGTATAGATTATTTGGAGTCCTTCTTCCTTTGATCACTGTTTTACCTGTATCAAGATCACGAACACAACATCCGTTTGATCTAAATATTACTTCTGTTCCTTGATCGCACATCTGACTGACACTCAGAAGATTATGCTTCAATCCATCAACATACAAAACATTTCCAGCTTTGACCTTCTCTTTCAATGGAGCAACACCTTTTCCTTTTATAGCTGCAGAGATATCGTTTCCAAAAGAAACTTTCTTCCCCTTTTCTAATGCGGTATATGACTCAAGCTTTTCTTTGTCCCCTGTCATATGCTTCGAACATCCGCTGTCAATGTACCATAGACTTTCTTGACCTTCTGCATAAAAGGCTATCCCACATCTTTCTGGTTGCGGTTCCTTTATTCTCCATGTTCTGACATTTGAGGTTTGTTCCTTCTGAGTTGTCTTCCGGAACCTGCTCCTGCATTCAAAGTCTTCATGACCAAAGTTATTACAAATAGAGCATTCAACTTCATTTTCAAGAACCGAAAAGTTGTTATAAGTCCTTTTCATGGTTCCAGTCATTCTGCCTTGCTTTTGAGCTTCTCTAGTCATGATTGTCTTGTAGGCAACACATTGAGCTGCTTTGTGACCGAAGTTATGGCAAGAAAAGCATTGGCCATTAAAGAAACTTCTGCGATAATCAGATCTATCATCCAACCGATTGTAGCTTCTATTCACATTCATTCTTGGAGCAAATTGGGAAGATTTTACCTGGGGCTGATTGTAGCTTTTGTTTGTCCTTAAGGCAGTTTGTCCCCGAATTTCTTGATGGTCTTTATTTGTTCTTGAGGTAAACTGTCCCTGATTCACCTGATGACTTTTATTTGGCCTTTGCTCGCTTCTCCTTGCTGCATCAAGATAGCTTTTAGAGGTAGAGGCTTGAGATGTTTCTCCATTATATCCAAGACCTGTCTTGATCAGAGGAGATCGCTGCACATTGATAATCTCATCCAAGGTTTCAGATCCTTTAACAAATTTAAGATTAATCGCTTTTGTTTTCTCAATCTCCTTTCTAAGACAGACAATCTCACATTCCAATTTTTCAAGATGTTTTTCCTTTTCAGCTAGTTGACATTGTAGAGAATCAATAATAGCACTCTTCTCTTCTAAGCAAACTTTGAGATCTTTCATCTCTTCATAAAAGCCTTCTACATCTATAGCATCCATATAGTCATCATCTTCAAAAGCCATTAACAATTTATATCTATTACCTTGTTCATCTTCATCACTATTTGAAAGACCATCACTATCTTCATGAGTGTAATAGCTTTTCTTCTTTTCATTTTGTTTCTTGTTCCATTTAACAGGTTCCTTTCCCTTGTCATTCTTGTTTTTGTGAGGACATCTGGCAGCATAATGACCTACTCTTCCACAAGTAAAGCATTTAAAAGGTAACTTACCTCTGAACCTTCGAGAACCCCTTTGAAGATTTCTGACAAAATTTGATTCCTCTTCTTCATCTTCTGGCACGTGACTTGCTTCATAATACTCTCCTTTGCCTGAAGCCTGGAAGGCAACTTCTCTTCTGTCTGATGGACCTCCCTTTCTCATTTCATAAGCGGTTAGAATCCCGTGAAGCTGAGACATAGTAAGAATTTGCAGATTTTCCTTTTCTTCTATGGCAGACACTTTAGATTCAAACTTGGGGGACAAAGATCTTAGAACCTTTTCAACCACAATAGCCTCTTTTATTTCTTCACCCAAGTTTTTCATGCAATTAACAATCTCATCAACCCTAAGGAAATAGTTAGCCACACTTTCATCATTATACATTCTGAGAGTCTCATACTTAATCCTGAGAGTTTGAAGTTTAGCACGCTTTACCTGTTCGTCTCCTTCATAGCTCGTGAAAATTTTGTCCCATATTTCTTTTGCAGATTTATAGTGCATTACCTTCATGAATTCTGATTGAGATATACATCCCAATAGAGTATTGACTGATAGGAGTAGCTGAAGGAAAAGTGTAGCCTGTCTCTACGATGTCCCAGACTTCTGTACCAAGAGATTGAAGATAGGCAGTAACTCTTACCTTCCAATAATTGAAGTTTGTCCCATCAAAAACCGGTGGCCTGATTGATGCTTCTCTCTCGTAGTTGCTCATGATGAACGATCTACCTTCAAGCGATCAAGCTTCTCTGAAGGACCTGCTCTGATACCAATTGTTGGAAATAATACTGAGAGGGGGCGGGGGGTGAATCAGTATTATCAGATCAATAAAACTTTTTCAATGCTCAGAAACATATACGCTACTTCAGTTAAGTGAACCAGCGTGTACACGCTACTGTGTCTAAAGAAACCAGCGTATAACCATAAATCTTATAATTCAGTTAGTTTATCTCCAGTTAAATGCATCAGGACATTATTCATCATATTAAGAGTAAACAGATGCAGTATAGCAGAACAGATCATCACACAAAAGCCACACACATGAACACCATGATATAAGGTGGAAACCCAATGTGGGTGAAAACCACCTGCTGCAAGTCGTCTCTATCTTTCTTTAATAAGAACTTCAGTTTACAATATTTTGTACTGGTGCAGCCTTATACCAGTACGCAGGCTACAACCTGCAGAAGGCTTCAACCTTCTCTCGTTCTCCAAACTTCCTTGGAAGGGAGCTCCAACCCCCTTTGCTCTTGTATTAGCTAAGATACTAGTACGTAGGTGCTGGCCTACAATCTTCTTTCCTTCAGGTACCACTTTTCATCAATTTTCAGACTGGATACTCCTGAAGCACAACATTACAATCTGAAGACCATGATTCATTCACAAATCATGAAACAACCAATACTAGCATCATCAATCTTTGATTTACTGAACCACTGAAACCCTGTCAAACCCAATCACCAGAACACAGAGCAGACTACAGAACTCTGTAATAACAGTCAGATCCAGCTGCAACCCAAAAATCAAGCTCCAAAAGATATACGCTACTATAATGAAGGCAACCCGCGTATACACGCGGTTTTACCAAAGACAACCTGCATACAGATCTAAAAATAATTTTTCATAACTTGCAGCTGTACCAGATTTCAGTTATACCCAGAACATAACATTGCGTCAGTATGCAGATCTAGAAATACGCATAACCAACCATATAAAGATAGTTCATTTCAAACCATTTGATCCCGATCTCTCCTTAGATCTAGTTCTCCATTAACCGGTGAGATCTCTCCTTAGCTTAGATCAAGCAATACCTCATCAACCAATAACTTGCATACTGGATCTAATACTTCATCAGATATTCAAGACTTTTTCAGATACACTTGCCTAATGATTTCCTTCTCCTTATATAGCCTTAGGCCTTGTTCAATACCAAGAGCCAAAACCATAGAAATCCAATACCATCATCTTCAAAACTAGGGATCAACACGTTCGTCGAGACATCAAGGTCCAAAATCATAGGCACAACTTCCAAGGAATAACCGTCGTGGACCAAAGAGAAGTTTTCCACATACACGCGCTTTTACTGAAGCCAACCAGCGTGTACACGCGACTTGATATATAGAGAACCTGCGTATATGAACTTTCTTGGCATGCTGTACTAAGATCTGTCCTCTGATTACTTGTACCAACCTCTGAGCACCTGTACCAACCTCTGAGTGAGTTGCCATCAAGGACAACACTTGAATCATAATGCCAACACCTTACAGCCTAGAGCTCTGATACCACTTGATCTGATATTCACCCTATGAGTGCCATCAGTTAAAGATTTATTAAACTAAGGTATTACAGACTCATGTGCTAGTGTGTGTTCTGTGTTATTGAAACAACGAATCGATCAGATTGCCAATACACAGACAATAAAATGGAAAGACAGTAGAGAAATACAGTAAGCAACACAAAGACACAAACAATTTTAATAAGGAGTTCACCCTATTCTCCAGGGCTATGTCTCCGGTCCAGCTTCAGTGGTGGCCTTGTTTTATTGTGTCTTTCGGCAGAGAAATTACAATACATGGACTCAATATGAGTTCTCCTGAAGCAAATTTTGCTTGGTAGGGTGGTTCTTGGATTCCCCAAGCCACTTGGAGTACACAGAATCTTCTTCTTCCCACCAGCTCTATGATCTCTTGGTCTACAGTGGAAAGAGCCAAATGTGATGCTCAGTCCGGAAAGATTCCTCTATGGGAAGGCTTGAATCTTCAAGCTCTCTAGTGCTCGATGCTGCCTCTGGTCAGCTCGGCCCTCTGTCTCTTCTGCTTAGCTTTACTGTTCTCTGTGTTTAGTCCTCCTCTCAGGGTTCACTGTTCACTGTCTCTCTTGGTCGCTTGGACTCTTCTCAATTTGACTCCAAATCAACTCTAACTGATTCAACTATCTCCGTTCTTGGCTTTAGCCATTCGATCCCTATGTCTGTTCGGTTCCTCTTCCACCTGTGCCAATTCACCTTCTGCAGCTGCGCTTAGATTTCCCTGTGTTTGACGTCATCATGAACGCTCAGGGAGTGGCCACTTGTCCTCCTCTAAATGGTGCCAACATGCTTCGTCGGTTCGTTTCTTCAGTTACGCCATGGATGCATTATTCCACCACCATGGCGGTCAAACAGATTCCAAATCCCTTTATAACACGGCTTAATTCCCTATCGATTCCACTTCTTTCCATCAAGTGCAATCTTAGCCATCCGATCTAGGCCCTCCAGATCTGATGCCAGATGCACATTTCACGCGGTTGACTTGCTCGACCGATAGCGCGCGATCAACAGCGGTTTCTCTCACCTCCGCCTGCCACACGTCGATCAGTGTATGGAATTGCTCTGCTCCTCTCCAAAGCCTCTCACCGTTCAAGGGCACCCCGATCAATATAATCGGTTTTCCAGTGCATGGGTCCCGCTTTCATACGTTAGCGTTTTTCGCTTTTTCCGCCCGCAGTTTCTTGGCTCCCGAGGTGACTGAGTGCTCGGGTTTCCCCTTTAGGGCCCTGTTCGCCTAATGATGCACTAATCGCACATCAAAAACCTCTTCCTTTTCCCGTTCCGGGGCTCCCAGGGGCTACTTTGGCCCCCTGCGTGGTCTCCATGGGCCTCGGTCAGCGTGCTTTGACCGAGGTCCTCGTCATTCCACGTCGGCTGCCATGGCCGCTGGTTAAGGGTGTTTTTGATACTGTTTTGGATTTATTTGGAGATTTGTTTGACCTAATTCAGTCATGGTCCTTGACAATCATTCTAGGGATCCAATTCGGATCATATATCTGCATCATCATTGTTGGGACTCAGAAATGTCATACTTTCATCCACCTTTTTCTTCACTATTCCTTACATTTCATCATCCCATTAACCTTTTATCATATCATTTTCATACATACATTTGGGTTTCACCTTCCTATTTTCCATTTTATTCATTTTTGTATTACAAGTGAATTTATGATTAATTATTAGAAAATGTACATATTTTTATATATATCTCAAGAATATGTGAGTTTTGTGATGTGTAGGAAATATGTGGAGAATTAATTCCAAGAGACTTATCCATATCTCCTCCACCATGTTAAGGAGATAATTATGCAATCCTATTCCTCAGGAGAAAAGCATGGAGGATTTGGTTGGCATATCTTATCCAATTCCTAAGGAGAAAATCATGGAGGATTTGGTTGGCATATCTTATCCAAGATATGTGAGAGATTTATGGAGGATTCAAATGGATCATATTTTGTAATAATGGGAAAGTAGTTAAAAATGCTTGAGAGATTTGTGGGATCATATCTTGTAATAATGGGAAATTAGTTGAGAGTGCTTGAGAGAATATTGGATATGTAATTATTAGAAGGTTATCTTCCTCATGTATATAAGAGAATGCTCTCTCTTCATTTTAATAATGAATAATGGAAAGGAATTCTTAGTTTTTTTTATCTTTTATTATTATTCTTTCATGATTTGTAATTTGGTTCTTATAATATAATTTGACATAGTTTTATTGTTGTGAGCTCACATATGTTGTTTGTCATTCAATTCTTCACATGTTGTATTGCTCTTCCTTTATGCAATTTCCTGCTTTCATAGTTAATGTTTCAATGCCTTCTTAGATTAATTTGATTTCAGTAGATTAGATTAGATTAGTTCCACTTCAGTCCTGCATATATGGTGCATGTGTCTCGTAAGTCTACGAACCTCGGATTGACAAATTAAATAGTTGGGTAAGTACTACAACAGAATTAAACGAACATTGTTTCACCCAAAATTTTGGCACCGTTTCCGGGGAGGCACGATGGATTGAAGTTTAGTTTGATTTTTCATGCAAGTGTGTTTAGACATGTTCCTAACTCCGAGGTGTTAAGGCGGTAAGACTTGGGGAATAGCCTACGCATTGCATTCGAGATACCGTAATGGGCTCGACCTCTTATGGATCAGGGCATGTAGGGTGTGTTTACATTTATGCAAGTGTGAATTTCAATTTCTGCAGGTGTGTTTGATTTTCGCAATTGTGAAGAGTGTTTGATGAATTCATGGTTCATGGTTGTAATTGAAGCATTCGATTACTCAATTAATGAGAAGTCCTTGTAAGAGGGTTTAATTGAGTATTGAATTCAAGATTATTTTTGTGGTCCTTTTGTTTTTAATTCAATTTTTTTTTTTTAGTGCGCTGATTTTTTTTGTTTTTAGAATCTCTTTCCACATGGTTTTATAATGAGTGTCAGCTTGGAACTACTCACTCAGATCCTTGCAGAAGTCGGAATCTCTTCTTCCCTGGAAAAAGAGATCTTGACAAGAATTGACAGTTCAACTACTCCCCAAGAAATAAACGAAGATTCAACATATGAAGAATCCTGCATATCTGATGGCGAACAATCATTCAAACAGGAGATCGAGGAAGAAGAACAACAGATCGGAGTAGAAGAACAGGAGTTACAACATGATCTAAGTGAGAGAAATTGTTCTTATCAAAGCTTTATCGAACAATGGTTCCAGGTAAGTATTAGATTAGATTTGTCTTTTTATTTATTTTTAGTTGATTTGCAGTTACAACAACTAGACTCATTCACTTTCGAATATTTTCATCCATCATGTAAAAAATTGCTTCTGGATCTATTGTTGTTACTGCTACGTGAGTGGCTTCATTGGAAGTTTAATTACACGTAACTAATTTTTTCTAATTAGTATAGAGTAGGTAGGCTTTCATTTTTAAGTTTTGCTTTCATTTTCAGTTTTTCTTTTACCTAGAATAAGTATGATGTCCTCCTGCGTCTTTGTACGATCTCGAGGATCAGAAAATAGGGATGATTTAGACTAATTTCAAGAATAAATAAATGTTTTGCGATATGCTTGATCAAAGACTTCTTTCAATATGAAAATTATTATGTCCATTTGTTAAAAAAAATTAAGAGAAAGTTTAGTTTCTTTCTCAACTTTAGTTTTTTATTGATTAAAAAAAAAAATTTAAAAACTAACCATTTTTGTTTTTAAAGATAGGATTAATTTTTTAATAAAAATAGAGCAGTAAAAGGCCATCTTATCCTGGCGCTCTCCAGTCACATTTAAGATTTCTGCAATTTCAGACGAGGCCCTTTCTAGTGGACAATTGAGTATTGATGTCTTTTTTTTATGGAGTACTATCCATACGAAAAGTCATGATCTTTGTACCAAGACAACATGCCAAGATTCACTCCACTTGGCTCATATATGCTCAAGATGAAGTTGATTGATGCCGATGACAATCAATTGAATTGTGTTAATATCGGCTTCCAAATTGTTCATGGTAGCCTAATTGACCAAATCTGAGGCACAGTGACTGCGGGACTGCTAGAGACAATTTGATTACTTATTGCTGAATTCTGATCTGAAATTTTCGATTAGTTTTGGATCTCAGAATGTATTGGTTATTTATTTGACTTGTATGCATCTAATTTCTTGCGACATTATTATAATTAGAATGTATCCTTTGGTTTGTGTTACATATCCGTGGAGAATTGATTGGCAATATTTTGACTAAGACTGTTATGGCTCTGGATCCTCCCTCCACGTGTTGATCCTCTTGCTTATGCATGGTACAAATTGTAAAAAAAACATGTCATAATTTTCTTTGGAAGATTTCTTGGAACGACTTCGATCCCACGACCTCCTGCCCAAGTCATGCACAACACACGGTCCTTTTCGGCCAATCCCATCATTTCACCGATGACAGGTCCTTCACAAAGCTCCGATGGTTGCCTTGCTTCAGCAATTAAACCACCAACATAAACCTGTTCTCTATTATTAACCCGCCTAACATGACTATCCCTCTTATTCGATGTTGATGATGCCCTTAGTCTCTTCTCCAATCCCTCCCGTGCCTCCAGTATACCTTCATTGAGGTGATCATTATCATTCTCATCTGTCTGGTACAGGGTTAAAGGTATTGTCATTGGATTGCTTGCAGCTCCGCGATCAGCAAAAGTCATGGCACGCCTTGTCTTTCCAGCGGCCCAAGAATTCTGGCTATGATTTGAAGAGACAACTCCGAGATAAGACCGTCGACGAGTGTGCACTGCTGGCAGCATTCTCGTTATTGGAATTTCAACCAAAACAACTAAAAATTCACCTGAAGTAATGTGATCGGAATATCAAGACTATATCAATCCCCTGCCTTCTTAAAATTCTCCTCTTCCAGAGCCTCCGATTCAATTGCATCTTTCCGATGACCTCCTGTGGTTTGGGAATTTTTTTTGGGCCATATGTGTGTTCTGTAGTCCTTATTCATAACTCAGATCAATACTTTCTTTCATGGGTGTTTTTTAATTAGGGTTAAATTTGTATTCTTTTCATTATTAGTTTTGTTTTTAATACATAAAATAAATAAATAAATACATAAATAATCAAATAAAATCAAAATCAATTGCCCTCATTCATTCATAAACTAACTACTTGTTCCCTCAGAAATACAACATCCTTTTCGAATGTTTTAAATCACTTTTCCTACTAACCAATAACAACATTTTGAAAAAGTATTGCACAATCAATGAGTACATTGCATGGGGACATGCAATATTTCTAAGTTGGGGGGAAATAAAAGTATGTTGGATATTTTTGTGAATTTGTGGGCAAAAGTTAGGATTCATATACCAACAAGTGAAATGAGATTGGTGTTATGTGTAGGTCAACGAGAAGCTTATGCAGAAAGCTCAACATTACAATATGGCACCATTTTCATCCATGATTAGTGTAACTTCGAAAAATAACTAAAATAAAAAATAAAATTAAAAAATGGACATCTCATAAATTCTTGAAAATGAGCTAATTTGTTTTTGAGTCACTTCATACAGGAACGATCGATGGAGATGGCACACAAAGGTGACAATTTTTATGCAGGAATGGTGCTAAGCGTTGAAGACAATCTAATGCAAAAGTGTTTTTTCGAAATCACAATGAAACATGCATCATTGGATGCTTGAAGGAACTAATTCTTCACTGCACATATCATGACATTTTCCACTACACAAAAATCTTTTTGCGTCATGATTACTTCCCTTTTTCCTTCCAAACGCCTAGACCATCCTTGTGTTGTAGCCCATCTTCCATTTCCTTATCTTTCACGACTTCATGCACGCCTATTTTTCTAAATCGCATACATCCCTTTATCCTTTTCAATTTATTTTTTCCTTCTAGTTTGCCTTCTGAATAAAACTCATTCCCTTTCCACGATTACATTGCCTTGATTTCCTACCCTTGCTGATCCACACTGCTTGTCCGTGAGTTCTTTCCATCTATAGTCCTACCACATCTTTTTGTACAAACTCGTGTTGACTGATGTGGGATTCCTTAAGGCCCACCTTTCAACAAGTCTTGCCCCATCGACATCAGCACCTTATCTGGGAAATAGACTAGAGTTCCTTTTGAGTACCTAGAGGCTTGCATGCCTTAATGGCAAGTTCTCTTGCTGATGATCATGGGAATACATCAATGTCCCTTGATCTTCAGATCTTTCAAGTGGCTCGACCTCGACACGTCCATTTGCACTTTGCAAGATGTACTCCAGTACCTTGGCACTCATTGACATCAATAGTGAGTTGCCTCGCATTGGTTAACAACATCCATCAATGGTCGATAATCCAATGATTTCTATTCATGCTCGACATCGTCATATTCATTCGCGTGTTTAGAATTGTACCATCGGGTTTGTAGCGGGTGAAGACTATACACTTTTTCACGACTCCCTCAGCAATTACAGAAGCATGAATTCTGATCTATGAGAGTACTACAGTTCCACTTTCAGTGTTTATCTTTTCCATGATTCAGCATCAGCAGTTTAGATTCCTTCATTTCCCAGGATCCAGTTACAACAACATCAGTCACATTTTCCTGATCCAGCAGCAACAACAGTTACATTCCTATTGCATAATTCATCATTCTTGGGTAAGTAGAGGTATATTGTTTTCTAATCTTTAATCATGCAATTCCTTATATGCTAACTTGAATATTTTAGAAAATTCCCTCACCATGCTACATTTCCTTTCATGAGCCATGTCAAGTTGCATGAGGACATGCAACCAATTCAATTGGGGGGGAGAGAACTATATTCACTACATATTCACTTCCATGATTCCATTTCTTCACCACTATCACTCCATTTACCATTCACCAACATTTATTTTCCAATAATACTTTGTTGCACTTTGCTTCATACGCAATATTGGCATGCTTCATTAATATTACAAAAGGGCTTTCTTATGCACATTATGATTTCCAGTCAGTGTTTACATTATTATTGAAGAAAAGAGAACAGAAAATGAAATGAATGTTGTTAACACAAGAAACAACATTCTTTGTATTCATGGTTGTCACACAAGAACCAACCATAAGAAAATGTAAATTGTTACTCATGTCGTTCACATATCCTAGAAACATTCATTATTAAAAGACATCATCATGTAAAGCCAAAGTTCAAAATGCCAAATGTTCTTAAAGAGACCCATGCATGGTTGCATGAGGACATGCAACAAGTTCAGTTGGGGAGGATGTTGGGACTCAGAAATGTCATATTTTCATCCACCTTTTTCTTCACTATTCCTTACCTTTCATCATCCCATTAACCTTTTATCATATCATTTTCATACATACATTTGGGTTTCACCTTCTTATTTTCCATTTTATTCATTTTTGTATTACAAGTGAATTTATGATTAATTATTAGAAAATGTACATATTTTTATATATATCTCAAGAATATGTGAGTTTTGTGATCTGTAGGAAATATGTGGAGAATTAATTCCAAGAGACTTATCCATATCTCCTCCACCATGTTAAGGAGATAATTATGCAAGCCTATTCCTAAGGAGAAAAGCATGGAGGATTTGGTTGGCATATCTTATCCAATTCCTAAGGAGAAAAGCATGGAGGATTTGGTTGGTATATCTTATTCAATTCCTAAGGAGAAAATCATGGAGGATTTGGTTGGCATATCTTATCCAAGATATGTGAGAGATTTATGGAGGATTCAAATGGATCATATTTTGTAATAATGGTAAAGTAGTTAAAAATGCTTGAGAGATTTGTGGGATCATATCTTGTAATAATGGGAAATTAGTTGAGAGTGCTTGAGAGAATATTGGATATGTAATTATGAGAAGGTTATCTTCCTCATGTATATAAAAGAATGCTCTCTCTTCATTTTAATAATGAATAATGAATAATGGAAAGGAATTCTCAGTTTTTTTATCTTTTATTGTTATTCTTTCATGATTTGTAATTTGGTTCTTGTAATATAATTTGACATAGTTTTATTGTTGTGAGCTCACATATGTTGTTTGTCATTCAATTCTTCACATGTTGTATTGCTCTTCCTTTATGCAATTTCCTGCTTTCATAGTTAATGTTTCAATGCCTTCTTAGATTAATTTGATTTCAATAGATTAGATTAGATTAGTTCTACTTCAGTCTTGCATATATAGTGCATGTGTCTTGTAAGTCTATGAACCTCGGATTGACAAATTAAATAGTTGGGTAAGTACTACAACAGAATTAGACGAACATAGTTTCACCCAACAATCATTATCATTATCAGGAATGGAAAACATTGATATTACATGTTTGATCACAAATAGCTATAAATTTCAAGGTTATTGTGTTTATAATGTGCTTTATGATGAACGTAAAAGAAAACCCAGGGAAAAGTATTAATGGTTTATGTTTTTTTATTTAAATCTAGATTATTAAAAAAAAATTAACTAAATATTTTAATTTAAATAATTATATAATTTATTTATATTTTATTATTTTAAATAATATTAAATTTATAATAAATATATTATTATTATTATTTAATATTTATAATTATATTTTATATTAATTTAAAAAATTAAATTACAAAATATAAATAACACATATCTAAATATTTAGAATAAAATCACATGGACAAACAGGGTATTGATTCTAATTCAGAGAGAAAAACCTCCCTACAATACATTAAACAAATAACAAACATAAAATTTGAAATGTCTCAAATAATTGTCATTAAATAATAATAATCAATCAATATTCAATATGATCAACTTAAATTACAATAATCAATATAATATACCGGAACCAACAATTATAAACCTATTGAAATACCAGAATGGAAATACCATAATCAATACTTAAATTTAATGAACTAATAATACTCCATACGATCAACTTAAATTGCAAATAATCAATATAATATACAGTAGCGCACCATTATAAACATATTGAAATACC
The DNA here is from genome assembly GCA_031772625.1 of Pinus tabuliformis. Lineage (NCBI taxonomy): Eukaryota > Viridiplantae > Streptophyta > Pinopsida > Pinales > Pinaceae > Pinus > Pinus tabuliformis. The sequence goes on from CM062805.1 coordinate 1,332,098,611, forward strand.
ATAATCAATACAGTAAACTTAATTATAAACACTGAACCACAATAATGAACACAATGCACACAGTAAATTAGAAACATTGGAGTACCCCCAATCAACCATTATAAACATATGTAATTAATGACATAATAAACTTAGTCGATTCCTCAACTATACCCCACCATTCTAAATATACTCCATTAGCAAACCACTGTTAACATAGTCTACAAATGGCTGATATTCTTGACAAAGTCAATTGCACGGGACATAGTGAATCCTGGCCCATTTTTCCTCGGAACCTCTTCCATCCAAGGGTCTTTCTGACAAAAGTTCGGTTCTTTTCATTCTGGGTTATTTTGTTCGTCCATGACTGACACTATTCTGTCAATGCCAAAAAAGTGAAAATGCAGTGCAAGTACACGCAGAATCAGCTCAGTTCCTTAATGGTCATAAATGCGCAGAGTTATATATGCTCACTTTTAAATAATTGGTCATGGACTTGGGATAACTAGCTCACTAAAATCTACTTTTGAATAACTAGTTCGCTAAAATCCAATGATAAACCTAAACAACCCAAAGTATTTACTGCCCATTAACAAGCCAGTTATTTTCAGCCAGCTTGTATCGCCTTATTGCCGAAAAAAAATGTCTTGCTTCTGGTGTTGCAGGCACCTGACTCATTAAATTTCCTAAGCGGGCGATTGCAAGGGAAATTCTGGCAGAGAGGAAGATTCTGGAATCTAAACATGAGATCTCCGTGAAAGAAGCAATTAAGGAAGTGGACCATAGGGGCGGACATGCGCACATGACAACTCCCCTTATCATTATTATTTCTCATACTTTTCAATGTCCATCCACCAACCACTCACAGATTACGACTCTACAACCCATACATAGTAACCTTTTACTGTGATGTTCATAGCTTTTTATCATACCAGCACCTCATACTTCCCCAATCCTATTATTCTACATGAATCTCAGTTTTCTGATATCTTTTAATTTCATTTGGAGAAATCATGATAGTGCGCTGTCAAGCTCACAGAACCTTTCGGCTTCTTTTCACCCACCCTCATTAAATCAATCGATAGTTTGATTGTTTTTTCATAGGTTGATAATAAAATGAATGACTGTGTTCAGTTGTGTGCCTGTCTGGGAGTGTGCGTGTGTTTATAGCATGAAGAAAACCCAGTCGATCAGTGAGCTTTCAACCTGTCTGTTCCCATTGCTGTGGCTCGCTCTTTTTTTCCATACACAGCGCCATGGTTTTTTTTTTATATTCTTGAATTGCACATACCAATCGACCTAAAACGGATTCATGCACGACTCTCTTGGAACTACAAGGTTATTTTTCTACGTTCCGGTTCTCAGTTGTTATCACCCGCATGTTGCCCTAAATAATGGTTGTTGTAGTTGAGGAGTATCGTGGGTTTGAAAATTGAGACAAAATAATAGCAATGTTATATAATATTAGTGGTTGTTGTAGTTCTTGTTGTAGTTGGGCAGTGGTGTGGGGTTGGATAGTAAGACAAAATAATAAGAATGTTATAATGTTAATTGTGAAATAAATGCAGGTTATGACATATTTAAATCACCAATATTGGTTTTAATTTTTTTTATTAATCATATGACTGTGGTATAATTGTTTCATAAGTGCCATGTTACATGAATGGTGTTTGAATACAGAGTATGGTATGAGTAAGTGCATGGTGTATGGTATGAGTAAGTGCATGGTGTAGGGTATTAGTGTTGTGTTACATATTTTGGTGTGGTATGAGTAAGTGCATGGTGTAGGGTATTAGTGTCGTGTTACATATTTTGGTGTGGAAGAATGTTTAGGTTGTGCCGCATGTTTTAGGTATCAATACTATTGTATATGTTTTAATAATGAATATATATTCCTTATAATGTTATTGTATATATTTTAATAGTGAATATATATTTATAAAATCATGAATATATATTTTAATTGTGAATATATATTAATATAATAATGAGTGTGAGTGTTATGTCATATGTTTTGATGTCAATGTTGTGTCACATATTTTGTTATTGGTAGTATTGTGTTATATGTTTGAGTGTTAATTAGCATAAGTGTTGTCACGTGTTTGAGTGTCAATGAGTACGATACAACAATCATAAAATACCCTAGAATGATGTTAGGTAAGACCTTTTTTATTCATAGTGAATAAAATGATTAGATCATTTAAGAAACTTTGACATGTTTTGGATGATGAAACTTGAATGCACATGAGACTATGTCAATTTTAGCTATTAGCACCATTTTCAAAATTAGAAATGCTAATTTACATATATTTAGAATTTATTTTAAAATAACAATTTATTCAACAAACTATTACTAGAGAGAGAGATAGTAAAATTTTTTATTTCCATTAATACTTTGATGATTTTAAATACCTCTTAACACTATAATGATCATGACACTTTATATATAAAAATGTGGAACTATCATGCTTCAAATTCATGACTAAGAATGTATTTTGAAGATAATTAATGAAATATAATAACTCATAATTATCATAATGAATTATTGTATTCTATTTACATTTAGGAAGCAATAAAAATATGAAGAAGCAAAACTCTTTGTTATTTATTGGATTGGGGAGGCACCCATTTCTAGATAATAGGTTGTGCCACACCTCACTCTAACGTGCTAGTGGGGCATTTTGAATGTCATCCGTAGGGGGAGTATAGGGATGGGGAGGCGGAGAGTTCAAGATTGATGGAGGCTAGAAAAGATGGGTCGAGGAGAAAACAATTGGAGTGAGGGGGAGAGGCAAGGAAAAGTGGGGTGAAGAGAAGTGTAGAGGCGGTTGCAAAAGCCAAGAAGAAACAACGAAGTTAGAGATAAGACCCAGAGGAGGGGCCAAAGGAGATAAGAACCATAAGAGGAAGCGATCATGAAAACAAGGAGAGAACCAACAAATAGAGAGGAAACATCCTATGCATCTTAAGACTTCACTAAGATGGATGAGTGAGGAAATATAATTGAACAATCAACAACGAACATAGAGAAGTTGGGCCATATAAATACTTGTAGAAAAATCAATGAATTTGTGCTCAATTCTACCATGATTAACCATTAATAGTTAAATGACCTTGTGTGCCAAAGGAAATAAATGTAAGTCATGTGTAGAGAGGTGGCTCTGAGGATTACGAAATTACTCCACTTCCATAAATGACCAATATACGTCATGAGCTTAGACTCGAGTGTGGTAATTGACTAGCAAGGACACACAAAGTTAAGCCAACAAAATCCTTTATTACATTGAGAGTTTGAGCACTAAATGACATCGTATGTGCAGGTCCTTTGTCATGTGCACGATTTAAGGAGCATTATCATAGAGTTTGGTGGGATGTGCTTCATTTCCATTGAGGACGAAGGTGTTGCTACATCCACCCTATGTATTAATGGGTGGCATGGTGACAATGCCTCCCCCATCTGTCCAACACTAATCACCCCATCCAAAGATACATTTAGAAATATTTTACTAAATTATGGTTATCTCTGTTTTTTTTTAGAATTTATCATTTGATCAATTTATGATTTATTCTTTTATCATTTAAAAAAAATTAAGTTTTTCCTTTTTTTGAAATAAATTTTACAATTAAAAAAATGCATTTCCTTTTTTAAAATTATAAAATTTAATTTAAAAAAATAGATTATGTACACCTCCATCTATTAAATGTTCAAATTATTAAAAAAAAGAAAAATGATCTCATACAACCTATAAGACAACTAAATTAAATTACGATATTATAAAATATTACGTAAACTATAAAATTTGAATTTCAAATTCATATAAATCAAAGAAATTATTATTATTACAAAATTCCTGACTTATACTATTAAGTTATAAATTTTATAATAACAATTTATTATATTTTTCATTTAATTATTTTATAAAAATTGTTTAATTATAAAAACCATTAAAATTTATATATTACATCCAAAATCTAACCATATTAATAAAATACAATACCCTAATGATTTAAATACTTTTATATTATAAACTTTTAAGCCGTAACCTAAATCTACGAATTACAAACCCAGGGAAAAGAAATTATAATATTAAATATATCCCATTCTAAATAATAGCATAATATCCCATAAACACTCAAAATAAAATAACTCACTTAAGTATTATGTAAAGTAAATAAGAATGAAGAGAATGAAGACAATGGCATATCCAATCTGCCAAATTATTGAAATCTGTGTACCATCCTAGGGTGATGATGTTACTCAAGTATTCAGTAAATACCATACCTTTTAATTCTCTACACTCCACAATTCTTAAAGTTGGAATTGACATCCAATCAATACTCATTTAGCGTACCTTTCATTCGTAATAACCATGTCTCCTAAAGTTGGAATTGACATCCAGCAATACTCATTTAGCGTACCTTTCATTCTTAAAGTTCGAATTTACATCCAATGAACAGTAAGATAGCCTACCTTTCATTTGTAATAACCATGTTTCCTACTTATTATGTAAGTAGGAAGTGAGATTTAGGATCGATGGAGTTGAATTAAATTGACCATATTAAATAATTTTTTTATGTTTTATATTAGTTAATATTGGATTAGATAACTTAGTACTCTATATATTTAGTTAGATTTATTTTACCAAATTTTAATGTTTTATATAATTAATATTGGGTTATGTAACTGAAAGTGATATCTAAAATTGATGGAATTGTATTAATTTGACCATATTAAATAAAATTTTAATGTTTTATATAGTTAACCTTGAATATTTTGGCTAAATTTCTCACTGACGTTATAGCCCTGCATGTGTTACCTATTTGTCCTTAATTTCGAAGAGGCAATTGGTGCATTGATTGTTCATTTCATAGATTCGAACTCCATTATTTAAATCTTCAATACAACCATTGAAAGTTTATATACCTTCTGCTAAAGTTGGCAAACCTAAAATAAAGGTTGGCATGAACTAATCTTTCGGCGGAAAACATAAAATATTCCACAAGTAAAGAATATATAATGGAGTTGTCTATAATGCGACTTTTTGGAGATTCCGGTGACGGAATCCGGCGGAAGAAATTGAGGTTAAATCTTGATTTGTTGCAGTTAAAATGGTTTTTTAATTGCATATTTGGATTCAACACCCTCGAAAACCCCTGGGACGCTTTCATTGTGCAGAAACTAGCTATCAAACTTGCGATTCCAATAAATTCCTGCCGGATTTCAACCGGAAAAACCCGCCGGAAAGGCTTTCAAAAAGTCGCGTTATAGACAACTGCATATATAATGGTTCCAAAATGAGCTGCTAAACTTGAACTCATTGACTAAATATTGAGAGGATTGGTTTGTTCTAAACATTTTATATCTCTAAATTTATCTCGGAGAGTTTAACCATACCACTGTTAATGTTTTTTATATTTGTGTTGCAGAGAATCTGACAAGAAGGGATTTTGAGTTAGACACTTCTTTTCAGGGTTGTACGAATGGGAAGAGGCCACAGCAGTCTGACGTGAATATATTTTAAATCAAATGATTCTTTTCCAGGTTGCACGAATTGGAATTCTCCACGTCATTATACATTAGGAGGAGAGAGGCGCGCAAAGGAAGCCGAAGAAACAGGTGACCGCGAATTGGGGATTTAACACGATGTAATGACAAGCGGGTGGGCGTGCCCAAGGGAGGAGCTAGGCCACTCACAAGTTGGGTGACCTGCGAGTTGGGTGACACAACGATGGGCATGACGAGTTGGTGAATGGGTGAAGAGCGCCCAGGGCAACAAGCTGGGCGATCGCGAATTGGTCGACCTACGAGACGAGTTGAAAGGCTGAGTGCGGAGTGTTGGTGGCACGGTGCGGACGAGCTGCGGGGGTGCATTGGGTGGGCGACACGACCAGGTAATGCTGCACGAAAACAACTAAATGACAGGCGCGAGCCAAACGACAAAGTTTAACAGTGAAACGGTGGAGGTGGCGTGTGGGCACCTCTGCGTGGTGAAAGGCAAGGTTGCACGATGGTGCAGGTCAAGCGTGTAAATTTGCATATTTAAGAGTTGGAATATGGGGGTTCCTCTCTAGTTGTAAGTTTATGTAAAATATGATATTATCATTATTATTGGGCAAACTCATATTGCAAGGAGTTTCCCCTCCCGATTTATTATCCGTTGTGCACTTATGTTAAAACGATAATGATGATGAATATGTTATGAATGTTTCCCCTGTGCTAAACGAAGATAATACTTAGAAAGTTAAAAAATAAATTAAGTATGAAAGTAGGAGTAGTCCACACCTGTGAGTATTGTTAAAAAGAAAACGGGTAGTGGTGCACCCGCTTCGTGCGATTGGAAGAATACTGCGAGGGTAGGGGCGTGATAGGTGGTATCAAAGCCCCGTGATTCAGTGGAACCGGGTTTGCAGAGAAGCTGATACAACTGCACTACGTGACAAGTGGTATCAGAGGTCTGTATTTTGCAAGCTTTGGCGATTCAGAATTGCAAGCGAAGTGGTACAAGCTGATCGTTGTGACAGTTATTATCCAGGTTGATTCAGTTGAAGTTTTGGGTTTTGAAGGCTAATGACTGTTGAAGGTAAAGCAGGTATCAAACACTTGCCGAACAAATGAAGACGACTGAAAGAGCATTTCAAAAGTTGAAAGACATGGGTGATTATTGGAAAGAAGAAACGTGCAAACGCTATGAAGCCTTTGTACAAGAGTGGGAACCCTTGATACATATAGGGAGCAAGATAGCAGATTTGCGGGAAGACTTGAATAATCTTCATGTGAAGACTGATGAACTCAAGGGACTTGATGAAGAGATCCAACAAGGTGATCTTAGGCTCCAAGAACTCATGAATGAGAGAGTTCGGCTGAGGGAGAAAAGCACCATGGTGGAGGCAAAAGTCAAGCAGCTTGAGGACGAGATAAAGAAGGAATTTCTTGGTAGGAAGACCATTGTGATAGAGCAGGATGAGCTTGATTACATTGACAGACTTGGGGACTATCACTGAGACATTCAACCAAATGTTTGGAGGCTTAGTTCATTTCATATAGAAGGAGTCAATGGGCGTTTGATTGGTGCACTTAAGTAGGGAATGATGGAGGACAAGCTTGAAGGGATTCAAGTAGAACCAAGATCGGGTTGCTTAGAATAGCCAAGCAAGGAGCTGAAGTTCCTTAAGAAGGATGTCAGGTTGAAGCACAAGTCAATGGACTCTTCTGAGGTCGAGTTGTTGAAGAAGGTTGCTGAAGTAATATGCAAGATGAAGCCGAAAGAGGATGGTGATGCCTTGAAGCTGAGTTTTGTGCAGGTGACCGTATGTGGCAAGAGATTTGCAGCTTTGGTGGACACGGGAGCTACTCATAGTTTCCTTAGTAGGAAAGCAGCAAAGTCTTTTGGGAAGAAAGCTAAAATGGGGAGAGAGTGGAGTGCTTTCAAAGCAGTGAACTCTACCATGAAAGTTGTGACTGGTGTGATGGAGAACACTCAGGTGAGAGTAGGCTCTTGGTTTGGAAAGTTGGACTTGAGGATCGTGGACTTTGATGATAATTCTATGGTGTTGGGGCAAGACTTTTTGAAGGTTGCACAAGCCATACCAATGGTGGACCGGGACATTCTCTTGATTACAGCTGAAGGGAGAACTTTGTTGGTTCCGATGAATAGAAGGAGTTGCTTGGGGTATAGACCAAGGATGGCTTTTATGAATTTGTATGCAAAGGATCCGAGTGTGAAACATGTTGATGTGGAGCAAAGAGGACTTGGGTGTATGACTCAAACAACGAAGGAAGGGAAGTTAGTAAACTTCGTTGCAAGAGCTAGAAGAAAAGATGAGGATGGAAAATCAATTTCACACATCTTGAGACACTTGACAGGAGCATCTTCTACCAAATATATTCACAACGGAGTTGCAGATGAAGGAAGTTCGAATACTTCTTCAGTGGCAGTGGTTGGGGAAGATTACATGGGCAGAGATCCAGCTGGCATAGTGGAGTTTTGCAGGTATTTCATGGGCATATATGACTTTCAGTTGATAGAAGACAAGCTTGGGAAGCTTGGGTGTACACATAAGGAGGTTGAAGCTGTGCACATGTATTTGAAAACAAAACATCAATATGATACATGGGTGGATGAGAGTCAGGGAGGGAACTTCCTGGCCCCTTTTCTCGATAGACAACCTTGGAGATAGGTTGGTGCAGTCACCTTAACACTTAGAAGGGCTGCACCACCTTGACAATGAGATTTGGGAGGAGGCCTCTTTACTTGACAAGTTGATGATGCTGGAATGGATGCGACTACATAGCAGCACATTGGCATTAGCATCAAGGACAACATGTTGTAGATGGGATGGGCATACCATGGACCTGAGTATGGCTTATTTTGGACAGATTCTCGATCGAATTGAGATTGTGACAGGACGTTGAGAAACAACCAACGGTGGCATGGAGAAGGTACATTCTCATGGGTTGACCATTACGGTTCGATTAGCTACCCAACTAGTTTGATGACATGGGGGCATGCAGTGCGCCGAGTTTGTGTCAGATAGATGTCTTGGCTTCGACTAAGATGTTGTGTTGGCTAAAGTATTATGCAGAGATTCACATGATGGACGACACATGACGGAGACAGTCATATTACACACGCTGCAGGGATGTTTGCAATATATGGACTGATAGAAGTCATGGATCAAGGAGACTTGCTATTTATGGAGACATAAACCAATGGGTTGTGTGACATTGGAGTGAAGGTAGGGAGTATGGGCATCTTGGCATGTTGGAGCTGATAGCACTTAACGATAGTGGTTGATTGGCAGTCTTGGTGATAGGTGGTTGTTGGGATGGAGAATTGTCGAGGACGATAATGGCTTGAGGTGGGGGAGGATGTAAGGCCCACGAGTCATTGTTGTAATGTGGTGAGTCGGGTGCTCCAATCGAACGTGTTTAACTGATGAGTTAGCGAGAGTTGGCATGGGCACGTGAGCGAGAGACGAGCTGGGTGCGGTTGAACCGGCGAGTCGAGGGTGTGCCCGCACGGTGCGATGAACTGACTAAACAAATGAAATGACCACATGAAGGCTGATTGCGAAAATGGCTAAGTGTTGGGCGGTGCCGAACTTATATGGAAGGGCAGTCCCATGCATGGGTGCCCACACCATGGGCCGACGTTGGAGAGGGGCGAGCTGAACAAAATGGTGGGTCGTCTTGGTAAGTCAGAGCCCCAACCAAAGGTTAGGCAACCATATAAACAAATGGAGGAATGGTGGAGAAAATCATCAAGGAAGGCGATCAAGTGAGAAGTGCGAGCTAGTGGAAGACGAGTTGCAGGACTTGGAGAGGATTGAGTAAAAGGCAAGGTGCAGGCAGTGGCCAAAACGAAGCACCAACCGAGGATGATCGTATATCGGGTGAAGGCCGCAGGCAGCGAGGTCGCAGGCGAGCTGACTGCAAGTCGGGTCACACGCTGAGCACAGGGTGGGCGCACGCGATGGTGTGACAAGCTGGCCGCAGCGAGTGGACAGGCAAAGGTGACGGGTTAACTGCAAGTCAACGCAGACGGTGACTCGGTGGTTGGGTGAGTTCGGGTGGAGAGTGCCTAGGCTGGTTGAACAGGTGAGTTCGGGTGGAGCGCGTCGCGCTGGTTGAACGGGCGAGTTCAGGTGGAGCGCGCCGGGGTGGTTGAAACGGGCGATCGCGAGTTCGGGAGTTAACACAGTGCAACAGCGAGCGGGTGGACGTGCCTAAGGGACGAGTCGGGTGACCCACGAGTTGGGCGACCCGCAAGTTGGGCGACCCACAAGTCAGGTGACATGGCGGTGGGCACGACGAGTTGGTGAATGGGTGAAGAGCACCTGGGGCGACGAGCTGGGCGACCACGAGTTGGTCGACCCACGAGACGAGTTGGAAGGTTGAGCGCGGAGTGTTGGTGGCACGGTGCAGACGAGCTGCGGGTGTGCGACGGGTGGGCAACACGATCAGGCAGTGCTGCATGAAGGCAGTCGAACGACGAGCGTGGGCTGAACGACAAAGTTGAACGGTGAAATGATGGAGGTGGTCCATGGGCACCTCCGCCCAGTGAAAGGCAAGGCTGCACGGTGGTGCAGGCCGAGCTTGTAAATTTATAGATTTCAGAGTTGGAATCTGGGGGTTCTTCTCCGGTTGTAAGTTTATGTAAAATATGATATTATCATTATTATTGGGCAAACTCATATTGCAGGGAGTTGCCCTTCCCGGTTTATTATCCGCTGTGCACTTATGTTAAAACGATAATAATGATGAATATGTTAAGAATGTTTCCGCTGTGCTAAACGAAGATAATACTTAGAAAGTTGAAAAATAAACTAAGTATGAAAGTAGGCGTAGTCCACACTTGTGAGTATTGTTAAAAAGAAAATGGGTGGTGGTGTTGCACCTCCTTCGTGTGGTTGGAAGAGTACCGCTAGGGTAGGGGCGTGACACGCATGCCCAGGAACAAAGGTTGTCGTAAGACATTGAATTCACTGATCATAAAGAATTCACTGTAAATACGAAGACATTGAATTCATTGATTGTAAGGCATTTACTATAAATACAAAGTGGCCCTTTCGACTTTGAGCAGGCGAGATGCACAAAGTTCATTGAAATTTTCTAATTTAATTTTCAAAGTGATTTGTTTAAGAGATTTACCTAAATGAGTTTTGAATGCCCTCTTGTTGTGGGTTTCTAGGCCGTGTTTGTATTAAGTTTTGGGATTTGTTATTAGGGCACAGTCAAGACTCATTTAACCCTAACTTGAATTTGGACTTTGTTTCCATCTGACTCAAACTTTGTGAAAATAGCAAAATCGTGGTCGCTCCATCCTTGTGCTTTAGAAGGTTTCCAAGAAACTAATGTTGTCATAACAACCCCTCGCCCCCTCATTAGCCCGTCGATAAGAAAAACCTTAGATTCAGCGAAGCAAACTTTCATACTTGTAGTTTTGTAAGGTGGGAGTGGTTTAGAAGGTATTTCAACTTGTGTTGCCTGTAGTTATTTATTCCATGGTTATTAACTGAATTTTGTTGCAAGCTGCTCATCCTGCTGGCAGCATTTGGCCACGCTGGTTATAGGCACATTTCGTCGTCGCAACATTTGGCAATGCTCGTTATAGGCACGTTTTGATCATCCAAGTTTTGGCATTAGGGCAATGGCGATGTTTGTGGCTTTCTGTTTTCTTCTCTCTGATTGGATTAAAAAGGTTAGTAAGACATCCGATCATGTGGATTAGCTTGTTTGAAAAAAAAAGATAAAAAGATTAAAAAAAGAGAATAAAAATATACATCTATTGTTAAAAATCACATTCCTTTGTACAATATTTTGAAGTACCTTGAGTGCCTGCACTTTACACCGCCATAACTTTCGTCTCTCCCAAAACCTGCCCAAATACCCATGATTTCTCCAACTAAATGAATTGTTTGGTTTGCTCTGCTTTCAATATTGATAACTATTTGTGTATGCCCATATTTATTAGGGCATCATATCCAGTTGCTGTTTTGCAGAGTTGGATGTGCTCGCTAAAACATGTAAGTCTCTAGAAATGGCCAAGCATATGCAACAACAACCCGAATGCCCCAAACAGTTGGTGATTGTCATTTCTCTTCAGTAATAGAGGATTTTGAGGACTCAGAGGGTTTGAATTCAGGTAAATGGAAGATCGACGCTTTCCTAGCAGAGTCTTAGGCCACAATATTTGCGGTGTGTATTTTGTAAGGGTGATGTTTGACGATTTCTTGAAAATTAAGTCATTTTCTCAGGTTTCTTTTAGTATTTGCTTGACCTAATTAGATTTCCCCAGTGTTTATGTTAATACTATCTCTCTGAAATGATCTAATGGTGAAGTTTTCTGAAATTTCGATGGCAATTTTGATGTCCCTCGATTTCATTAGCTCCTCATGCGAAGTTGATATTTAGATGGATGCTGTGGTCCTTGTGAACATCATTAACTAGAGAACGACTTTAAAAAGCCAAGTCCAAATGTGAGGAAATGTTCATTGAATTTCTTTTAATAATCAGTTTCCTGCATGGTATGATTCTTCTTCATGTGATTAGTAGAACTCTATTCTGACCGCCTTTCATGCTCGAAGGGTATGCCATGGATATTTTCAAGAGAATAGATACAAACCATCTCTTTTTATTAAAATATTAAAATTGCTCTTTTATTGATCGATTTGAGAGCATTTTACTTTATGTTACTTAATGTTAATGCCCATTATTTTAATACTTATTATTTCTTCATAATTTCTAAATTTTGGTTAGATTGTTATGCCCATTATTTTAATAGGTATTATTTCTGCATCATTTCTAAATTTTGGGTACATGGATGTAAAATGTGAAGGCTACAATAGTTGCAGTGATATTATGAGTTGCGAAATAGGTTTTTTACCGTATTTTATTTTGATCTTATCAATAATTATATAACCATTTATTATTAAGTGTAGTAGATGTTTTGGTTTTATTATTAAGTGCAGTAGATGTTTATTGTGTTTTATTGTTATTTTTTTTAATAAAGTTTTGTCCATTTTTTTAATAGGGCTTATTTCTTCATCATTTCTAAATTTTTTTGGGTACATGGATGTATGATGCGAAGGCTACAATAGTTGCAGTGATCTTATGAGTTGCAAAATAGGCTTTTTACATATTTCTTTGATTTTATCAATAATTAAATAACCAATTATTATTAAGTGTATTAGATGTTTGGTTTCATTATTAAGTGTAGTGGATGTTTCAGTTGAGATTGTGTTTTGTTGTTGTTGTTTTTTAATGAAATTTTGAATGCATAAATAAAATCAACATCTTGAAAATTTCCAAGCATTATCTTAAAAAACCTCCACTATATTTGAAAAAAAAATGATAGAAAAAAACTAAATCTTCTATTAATTAGATTAAGCTTTAATGATTAAACTATTTGTTATGTCATGAATCTTTGCTATTCCAATAGTTTGCCTGCAAATTTCCATAAAAATCTACATGCACAAAATTCATCTATACAAAAATTGCAGTGACATGTCTTCAAGTAGCTCTTGTTGGGTTCATGTTGGAAATTAGATTTATATATGGTAAAAATAATTAGTAATGCTTATATTGTAATTTTATATTTATTAAATATTAAAATTTTATTGTAATTTTGTGTTTATTAAATATTAAAATATCAAATACAAAGTTGTGAAAACAAAAGCTAGTAAGTGATAAACATGTTTCCTTCTTATTAAAAATCTACATGCAAAAAATTCATATATACAAAAATTGCAGTGACATGTCTTTAAGTGGCTCTTGTTGGGTTCATGTTTTAAATTAGATTTATATATGGTAAAAATGATTTCTAATGATTATGTTGTAATTTATATTTATTAAATATTAAGTTTTTAAAATTTGAAATATACATTTGTGAGCTAATATATTTTTATATTATATTGTGTTCGAATTTTATTTGTTTTATATATAGATGGAAGAAACAAGTTTTTTCTTAGCTTGAGGGTTATATGAGAATATCTAGACACCAATAAAGTATAACAATATTTATCAAGGTATTATAACTCATTATGTTATTAGTAGGGATTTAAAGCATTATAGCTCATCATGTCACTAGTGGGAATGTGAACGTAGGTGGGGAAGATAAAATTCAGTATGCTCGAATACCCTAGAAGATAACAACCATTTCGCTCAACAACCTGAGAAGATAACAATCATTTCACCCAACTACCTGAGACTTGAATATGGGTGGGAAGGATAATAAATATTCTGTTGTAGTGGCTGCAACACCCTCTAAAACTTTGGCCTGCATCCAATTTTAGAGCCTTCCTTAGTTTTTCCTTGATGATTGCAAAAACTCAGGCTCATCCCGTGAGCTCGTGTTGAGTCTTTACACCCTCTTTGATTGACCGTTCACCAATCGTCTTTTATCATGTTGGTTTCAATGTCATGCTTGCAGTCTTGTTCTGACTATGTTCAAGATCGGTCTTCGTGTGTACAAGTTGTGTTCTCTAAGTAAGCATCTGTCGCACTCACACAGGAAGTTGTATGCAATGTCACGCAAGTGTCATCACAGTCATTCAATAGTCTATCTCAAGTGTTGCACTTGTCACTCACACCCATTAGTCAGTCACACTGAGCATGTTGTCTGGTTGGTTTGAGGTGTCTTGTCGTTGAGTCATGTTGAGTGTGTGTTCGTAAGGTCATGTATACACGAGTTCACTCGATCACACAGTTAACCATTTTGCTGAAGATCTATTGATCGGACAACCCTCCATTAATCGAACCTCCACTGCACTGCACTGCGCAGTCTCAACACTTAGTGACCAAGCACTGTTGCCTGGAATTGCACAGAGCTTGAGGCTGCCTCCCAAGAAGTCTGCATTGTACAATCCTAGAATCAACCTAGCTGACTGTCACCCAGAACATCGTAGAAGTTGCCCAAGAAGTTATCTCAATCTGCGCTTCCCACAAGCTTATCCATCAAGCCTCTTGCTGGTCAACTGGAGAATTTGACTGGGCAGTGACCTCGGGATTCACTCCTCCCAACAATTGCATAGAAGCTGTCAGCCTTCCTGTCTGCATTGACTACAAAAATTGCATACACAAGAGGGACAGACACCCATTTCCTGTCACTGCACTGTCTCTGAAAATTGCACAATTTTGTCAGCCAGTCCCTCTGTCGGCTGGCCAGTTGCTCCCCCTAAAAATTGCATAGTTTTTTTTGACTATCCACCAGCTGCTTGACACCCAACTCATCCCTAAAACTGTACAGACATGTCTTGTATGATTTCCTCCCAGTTCTATGCAGTTTTGGCCAACAAGCTCTCGCAACCCGCTCCTGACCTCTCCTTTGAGAATCTGCGCAGTTTTCACTACCAGTGCTTCCTGCTGCCCACACTGCCTTCCCCAAAAAAATTGCATAGTTCTTCTTCCCAGCTGAGCCAGATCTCATAGATGTCACTGTTATCTCTAACTGATCAACCCACCCTCTCAGTGACCTTTATGTAGTTTTTCTTGACACTAACCCGGAGCCTCGCATCCTGACCTGAAATGTGCTCTACGTAGTTTCAGAGCCTTGTCTTATCTACTGGTCACCTGCACCTGAAAATGAAAGATGATGCATCATGGTAGACTAGGGTATTTTTGGATTTCATGTTGTTTCATCATGAGTGATTGTAGAGAGAAGTACAAGTATGAGACATGGTACGATGATGAACGAGATGAACAAGTAGCGCATGCTAGGAGACTTGTTCGTGAATGGATGAACACATGAAGCATGCCAAGTACCAACAAAGGGGATACATGCCCATGCAACATCAAGCGAACTCCAAGACCATCGAAGATACCACACACCTTGTCATGCAGAGGTAATGCTATGATACACCAAGAGCACACTCATCATTCAACAACACTACATCTCGACATGGACACCACTAACAGCATTAACATACCAGCACTGTCATGTCGAGTCATGTCACCTGTCATCTTGGTTGCATCATTACTATGGGCCATACTGTTGTAACCAATGTAATGTAACATGGAAGTCCAAGATACCCACATACAAAGTTGAAGAGTCATGTAAGTCAATCAATCATGAGGAAAGTCGAAGAGTCACAAGGGTCAAGTTCACCCTTGGCTATATATACCCCTCATTTGTACATGCAAAGAATTTTCACCTTAGCTTCTCCCACATAGCCTTGAGAGTTTGTAGTCTTTTCTTTGAGGAGCGAGAAGTGGATCCAACGCCCCGCTATCAGGGTTAGTGATGTATGGTGTACAGATGTGTCTTGGAACTTTCACTTAATTCAGAAGCCTATTAATATACCATCACATTTTCACACATGTATTGTATTCATTTATAAGACTATTCTTTGGACGCTTATAATGAATGTTTCTTTAACTTGTACTAAGATAGTTGAACTATTTTGGTTGTTCTAGTGCATATGATGTTGGAAATGTGTTGTATTAGTTGTTAACGTTGTCTCACCCGTGTGGACTACTCTGTCGGACACTTGACATATTCATTCTTGAAAACTTGTTACAACGACCGTCACACTCATGTGGACTATTCTGTTGCGTGTTGTATGCGCTATCTATTCACTTTGTGTTTGTGACTGCCGCATCCATGTGCACATGTCTTGTTGTGTTGTGTGTCTCTAAGAGAGTTGGGACTATTCCCTTTCGACTTGAGACTCAGTCTCACCCTCTCCCTCTGTAGTGAAAGAACTTAGACACAAGTTACGCTGAGCACTCACCAGGGACACCAAACTTGTTGTTTGAAGACTAAGTATACCACTCTCATGTGATGATAAGCAAGAGCTAAGGCATATCTTTACGATAATGGCAACTAGGTCATCATAGTGGGTGGGACTCCTACACCAAACGATGTGAGGTCTAGTTGGAACTTCATACTGGAGAGATCCCCTGAATGTTGGAGGGTCCAGCACCATCAACATTCCTGGCGCTAGAAGGAGGGCGACCAGTTGTTTACGTCTGAATGTCCTCTCACCCCCACTCTTCAATCATTTGGTCAAGGCAGTAACTCGCACTCCCTCTCACCTACTCGCAACTTTGAAGTTGGTTACTCCTCACCTCCCAGACGTGAACACGAAATTTCATATCAGCACCTCCGCTCTATCTATCCCATCACCCGTCAGTTTTCCAAAGAAGTTGGAATGATCCCAGGAATAAAATATCTTCCATACACATCAAATAAGGCAAAGACCAATCCCACAAGATTTTTTGTCTCATCAATGGAAGAAGCAATTCTTGCCACTCTCGAAGGTCTGGCAGAAGCTGTTGAGAATGGAGGGGAACCTCCAATCTTTCGACAGGGAGAACAAGACACCCTCGTGATCTTGGGCTCAGGCTCTGATACAGGAGGCATAGGTGAAGGAAGCGGAGGAGGTGGAGGCAGAGTTGAACCAACCAACTCAGAAGCGGAACCATCGGATTCTGAAGAAGAAGAAGACATGGCTGACCAAAACTTGGAATGGATAAATCAGGGACCATTGGCTCTCTCAGGTGCTTTGCACAAGATTCCAAAGTGTTCGGAAAAGATGTTGACAAAGTATGACCCTGACAGAGTAGTGAAGGCTAAATACCACTTGGACAAATTTTACCTACAACTGCAGACACTCGAGGTACGGTAAAATGACGTTGCATGCAGATTATTTCCGTGTACCTTGGATGACCGAGCAACATTATGGTATCACAAGCTTCCTGTCAACTCCATCCAGAAATGGGGTATGTTCAAAGAAATGTTCTTAGAAAAATTTTATGACGACAAGACCCCTGCCATGTTCCTCAAAGAGTTAGGCAGTCTCAATATGGAGTCGAAAGAGAAAGTTAAAGACTTTAATCAGAGTTTTTTATGCATCTTGAACAAATTTCCAGCAGACACAAAACCACATGACTCCATTACTGTTGATTATTACACGACTGCGCCACTAACCGGTATTGAATAGTTTGTCAAGCGAGCTGTGAAACCAATGTTACTTGAAAATTACGAAGAGGTGATCACTGTGGAAAAATACCTATGCACTATTGGAGTAATCAAGGATGATGAACCAACAAAGGACTCCAAAGATGCGAGCAGGAAGCCCTAGGCTATTTCGAGTAAGGGGAAAGATAAGGAAGCAAGTGAAATTGAAACCCTTACTCGTCTTGTCAAGAACTTGACAATAGAGGTGTCTAAGCTAAAGCAATGAATGGTTGAGACATATGCTAGTAGTTGGCCACCCAAACAATAGAAGAGGAGCATGTCATCAGGAAACAACAACTTCCTGGCTAAAACTGTGCAAAGCTCCAGCTCATTGTTCTAGACGGAAATATTCATGAACCCCAAGTTTTTCTTATTCCATAAAGACCGTCACCGGAAAGGGACTTGTCTGGAATGGAAACGAGTTGCGGACTTGGTGTGAAACAACATGACAAATGTGGTAAACAATGTGCAATGTCAAGCAGAAGATGAAGATGATGAAGAAGATGCTGAATTTGATGAGGCACTAAGTACGGGGCAGGTGATCAACATGTATCAATGCTCGTATGCAACATATAAAATGAACACCGAGAAGCAAACCCCAAAGAAATTTTTTGATACAATATCAAAAGTCAAGGGGATCCCCTTACTGTTAGGGAGATGTAAGAAAAACTGAAACTAATAATGAGGAAGGTTGATCCATTAGTTGTCCCAAAGCAGAAATCTCAAAGCAAGCCTGTGAAGACAACTACAAACAAGAGTACGTCCATGAGTAGTAAACTTCAGAATACTCCATCGGACAGTACAAACACGAGTCTAACCCCCAACACCTCGGTGATTTTAGCCACTCTGGACTACAATATTGTGGAAGATGTGAATAAAATTCGCATAAACATCTCTTTTTTTAAGTTAGCTAAACTTAAGGGTCAACGAGATATTCTACTGCGCTCATTGGGGGAAACATCCACAGATAGTACAACCTCTACCAATAAGGGAGAAATCACCTCTCCTGGTTCACTCACAACTGTGCTCAACACACTCTAGATGGAAAAAACAAACTCTATTTTCCCTCCAGTCTTGCTCTCATTTGAAATTTTTAGTTGCAATGTTCACAACTATTTGGTTGACTCTAGTGCATCAGCTAACGTCTTGCCACTCTCCATTGAAAAGAACATCAATGCGCAATGGAGCAAGAAATATGCGCATATCATCCAAATGGATCGAACATGCGTATCATCCATTCGTGAACTTCGGGATGTGATCATCCAATTATCTCATGACGATCGAGTTCACCAATGCATCAACATTGTCATTATGGACATACCAGAAGCGTATGGCTTACTTCTTAGCAAAGACTGGTCCAATAAGTTGAATGGATACGTTGCCATAGACTGGTCACACTTATGGCTTCCGTACTAAGGAAAAAGCAATCAGATTCAAGTGTTGTCTGAGATATACATGAAACATAATGTCACTCCCATCAATGGTGAGAATGAACTGTTGGCTTTCACAAAACTCATGTTCGGAAATTTCCTCTTGGAAACAACGCTGGGATGTTATCTCACACAGCTAACTCCAACCCCACCAGACACATAGTTGGGTCTCCTTCCTCGCACAACTAATGTAAATGAAACATGTACAATACATTGTAACACTAGTAGCAGTAGTAGTACTAGTGCATCAAGCGGTCCATGTACAAACGAGTTGTGGACCATGTTATGAAACCAACTCACAAAAAGATAGAGAAGATAGATAAATGCCTTAGAAATAAGCCTCTTCTAGGGGGAAACCTCCTTTATATGACACAAATGAACAATTCTTGGATGATACAAATGAAAATGCCTCCTTTCTATATATAGGAGTCGTAAGGGAACAATAATAACAATAGTGGGTTTCTATGGGGCACAATAATAACAATATGGGGACTACATGGGCACAATAATATAATAAGGGGGTTGTATTAATAACAATAAGGGGTTACACTAGTAGTATAGGGACCTAACATGCCCCTCTCCTTCAAAAAGTGTTGTCCTCAATACTTGAGTAATTCTTGATGCTTATGTATAAAATTCTTGTCCTCCCATGTGGAATCTTCAGCGGGTAAGTTCTTCCACTTGATGAGATACTCTGAAATTGATTGATTTCGTAGTTTTCGGGTTCTTGTTTCTATGACTGCCCCAGGTTCCAATATGATTTTTCCTTCCTCGTCAAGTTCTGGAAATATTGTTTAAACTGGGATATTCTGCAACTTTTGAATGAGTGGCCACACTTCTTCGTCCTTCTTCCATTCATCCCTTGCTTCATTTATCCAATCTGGTTAGATAATAGAAATAGCACAAATCAATGCTTGCACATCCTCATCCTTTCTTGAGAGTGCATCTGCAACAACATTTTGCTTCCCTTTTTTGTAGATGATTTCAAAGTCATAACCTAACATATTTGTGACCTATTTTTTCTGTTCTTCTAAAGATAATCTTTGTTCTAAAAAGTATTTAAGACTATCATGATCCATTTTTACCTTGAAGTGTCTTCCCATTAGGTAAGGTATCCATTTCTTAAGTTCATGTAGTATAGCCAACATTTCGTTCTCATAAATAGCTTGCTTGAGATGTAGCCGTAGAAATACCCAATTGCCTACATCAAAACATCTTTCAGTGCGATGTTGATCTACTTGTTGTTTCATTCGATTCTGCACCAAAGTGGCACTATCCTTTAAAAGTTGGAGAACTTGTTGTTGATGCTCGATGTGATCTTTCACTACTTGAATACTTTTATTCTTGATATGTCCTTCTATCTTGAGAGTTCGAGGAGTGGTATTTTCTTCCAATGCATTACAAGATATGGTCGGATTCATTTCTTGATGCTTGATGTGATCTTTCACTTCTTGAACCTTTTTCTTCTTGATATGTCCTTTTATCTTGATAGCTTGAGGAGTGGTAATTTCGGCCAATGCATTACAATATATAGTCAGATTCATTTCTTCTTTCTTGATGTGATCTTTCACTTCTTGAACCTTTTTCTTCTTGATATGTCCTTCTATCTTGAGAGTTTGAGGAGTGGTAGTTCTTAACAATGCTTTAAAAGATATAGTTAGATTCATTTCTTCTTTCTCTAGGGTTGGTTCCTGGTGTATATCCTCTTCTTTTGATGTTCCTTGATCCTTTTCTTCCTCCTCTTCACAATCAATGTAAAATAATTTCTTCTCAGCACACTTATGACCTTTAACGTATTTGTTATCACAATTGTAACAAAACCCTTTTGCTCTTTTTTCTTCCAATTTTTGTGGTGTCAACCTTGTAGGTTGTGGAAGGCTAGGAGAAACAACACTTCCATATTTGTAGTTGTGAGGGGTAGACTTCCTTGTTTCCATAATCTTGCTTTACACTTTTCTTGCCGACCTAGATCCCATCTCCAATGAATTAGGTTCCCAAAGACGAACCTCATGTTGAATGTTATCCTTTAAAGTCCCTATGGAGACATCAATCCTCTTCTTCTCTGGAATATCATTTTCCCTTATATTCAATTTTTGAAAGTCCTCAATGTGCTCTGCCATTGAACAATTTTTTTTTTTATATTTATCAATTGGCTAAAGAAGGTGTTTCTCTTGGTATCCTCATAATGTGATATCATTTCCTCCATGAAAATTGACCACGTGACAACTGGTTTACGAGAACAAAGCCCTTTATACCATAAAAATTGATTTGGTTCTAAATAATTAGATGTAATATGTACCTTTTGTAACAGTGGTACACCATGTAGATCAAAATATTTCTCCATCTGTAGTATCCAATTTACCGGATCCTTGCCATCAAACTTCCTCATCGTTTTTTATTGATTTTAGGAGCTCGATCTTGAAACGACTGTAACTCTGTAATTTTGGATCTTTAAGTTCTGAAACTTCGGATTGTAATAGCCCTTTGAGTCCTCTTTCTAACTCCACAAGTCTGATCGCAATTGGATTCCCGTAGAAATATTTATTCCCAATCTCCTGCGATGACCTAATTATAGACTAGTTTAGTAGATTGACCTTGTATGACGTGCCACGTGTCGCTGTTTCAACCTTAGGTTCAAAAAATTATACCAAAACAAAATAAAATCCATCCTCTTTCTGTAACTTCTTACTAAATTTCAATTTGATGCTCAGAGAGAAAGTTATGATGATTTTCCCAAGGTCACCTGTTTAGGATGTAATTCGGGAGTTTATAAAAACCTTAACTTCCTCAGATTATATATCCAAAAATATAGCAAGACAAGATCTGAAATTTGGACCCGAGTTTCAAACCGATTTCTTCTCAAATGGGTTTTCTTTTTAGCTTTTGAAAAGTCGTAGCGAAAACGTTATAGTGAAACTTCCACGATGACCTGTTTTAGATGAAATTGTAGAGTTTTTGCCAAAATCCTAACTTCCTCAGATCATGTCTCCGAAAATATAGCGAGAAAAGGTCTAAAATTCGGACCCGATGTTCAGCGCAATTTATTCTCAAATGGGTTTTTTGTTTAGCTTTTGAAACATCATAGAAAAAAAGTTATAGCTAAAATTCCACGATGACCTGTTTGGAGTAGCAAAACCCTAGAATCCAAAGCTCTGATACGAGATGTTATGAAACCAACTCAAAAAAAGATAGAGAAGATAGATAAATGCCTTAGAAATAAGCCTCTTCAAGGGGGTAAACTCCTTTATATTACACAAATGAACAATTCTTGGATGATACAAATGAAAAGGCCTCCTTTCTATATATAGGAGTCTAAGGGGTCATAATATAATCAGAGCCAACATAACAATAATAATGTAAGGGCACAATAATAACAATAGTGGGATTCTATGGGGAACAATAATAACAATATGGGGACTACATGGGCACAACAATATAATAAGGGGGTTGTATTAATAACAATAAGGGGTTACACTAGTAGTATAGGGACCTAACAGACCATGTATTTTGATGGATCAAAGATATAGGATGGCTCTAGAGCCGGGTGTGTGTTGATAGACCCAAAGCACATGAAACGCATGATATCAAGCCGCTTGGAGTTTGAGTGCACAAACAACACTGCTGAATATGAAGCACTCGTATTGGGCTTGCATAAAGCCATTAGCCTCAGTGTTGTTGCACTCAAAGTGGTAGGTCATTTAGAAATCGTGGTACGGAAGGTACGTAACACCATACACTATTTGTCACCTCATCTCAAAAGCTATCAACAAGAGGTATGGCGATTGATCTCTAACTTCCAAGCTTTCAATATCATTACCGTGCTAAGAATGCATAATGTAGCCGCTGATGCCTTAGCTAACACAGCTTCTAGGATGACACCAATTAGGGATAGGTTTGTTGTTGAAATTTTGTATAAGACTTCTATCCTTGATAACTTAACTAATCTACGTGTTTTTGACGATGATCAACAAATACTGCACTTCATGGCAAACACTGATGTCTTCGAGGATGCAGTGATTGACGAAGATGACCATAAGCAGTCTCTGCAAGCCTCAGTTGATGAAAAGAAAGGCAACCTCATCCCGAGGGGTGTGGTATCTCTCAAAAATCTCTATGACTTACAAAACTGCTTTCAAGGGCCAAGGAACAACAAAACCCACAGTTCCACCATGATACACAAACAAATAAACTTGAGAACAAAACAAGATTTGAAGTTTGTCAATCTCGGTACGTGTCGCACATTGCAAGAGTGACAAGCCTTTGTTCACTTGTTCAAACAATACCATGATATGTTCTCATGGACATATGATAATCTAAAAACACACGAAACGTGAATAATCCAACATGTGATTTCGGTCAAGGAAGGGGTCAAGCCATTTTAGTAGAAGCTGAGAAAAGTACATTCTTAACTTGAACCCCTCATACATAAAGAATTGACTAAGCTATTGGATGCTCAGATCATTTACATAGTTCGTCATTCTACATAGGTTTCTAACTTAGTTGATGTACATAAGAAGTCCGGGGAGATTTGCTTATGCGTTGATTTCTGAAACTTGAATTGCACCTCGGACAAAGACAACTACCTTGTGCTGTCAATGGAATATATTTTACAAACAATATCTGGAGTAGAAATGTTTTCTTTGCTCGATGGTTTTTCAAGATACAACCAGGTTCTCGTAGCAGAACCTGATAGATTAACACTATTTAGGAAAAGCTTGGCCAACACACGTACCATCTACAATCACTTGACGAGAGGATTGACAACCTTCTTGTCAATGGCAAAGACTTAAAGTACTACTTTCAGTAAGTTGGGGCTGCATTCCACGCCATGTACATAGATTGTTTAATGCTTGTTGTCTTTTCGCTTTGCTTTGCTGTTTTTGCTTCGTTTTGTTTTGTTTGCTTAATATCATGCTATTTTTTTCTTTGCCAATAAGTGTTTCCCTTGACTGAGTTCTGGCTTTTGAATAAGTATGTGGCTGAGAGCCAAAGAGTCTTGTGACACTGCAACAATTGGGCAGTGCTATGTCCGTCTTCTCTGTGCTTGGTTATAACCTTCGGCCAATGAAGTCTTGACGGAAAATACGAGTCGTTTGCAAGGGAAGCTTTGGTCTAACAATGAACCTGTGTCCACACTAGGAAACCCCATGCCTATACTCAGTCTTCTGCTCTGTGTGTTCAAGCTCATCCAAATAGTAGAAACAGAGAAGGGGAAAATATAAATGAGAAAATCTAAATTCAGAGGTCTTACATGCTTCTTTACATGAACAACCTCTTCTACTCTCAATAGGTCAGTATCCCTCTTCCACCCCAAAAATAAATAAGTTCCTATGCACAGTTCTCTTTTCAAAAAAACACAAAGGCGAAAGAAGAGAAAGGCTTCCTGCGTAGAGAGGTGAAGCATGCAACTCCACCGGGGTACTGATCAAGCTTGCTGGTAGTGGAGCAATGCATGTGTTCCTACGTGACTCTGCTGGGGTACTATCTAGGACTACTCACAGCGGAGCAACACCAGAGATGAAAACTTATACTATGAAAATTTTAAACTCGCGAGCCAAACTACCCTTCCCAATTTGAAACACTGTGATCAAGCTGAAACTTGTTGTTGTGTTTGACTGAGTTGGAAAAAGGTAAACCATGTCTATCCAAGGGTAAGTGGGGAAACCGAAGTAACCTGCACAACAATTCAATACTCCCTGATAGACCAAGGCCCTGTGTTGTCAATGGACCGAAACAAAGAAGTTGGTATTTAACTAGTGTGTCACCAAGTGTTGTAGCGGGTGCAACACCCTCCAAAATTTTGGCATGCATCCAATTTCAGAGACTTCCTTGGTTTTTCCTTGATGATTGCAAACACTTGGGCTCATCCCATGAGCTCGTTTCGAGTCTTTACACCCTCTTTGCTTGATCGTTCACCGATCATCTTTTAGCATGTTGGTTGCAATGTCATGCTTGTAGTCTTGTTCTAGATATGTTCAAGGTCTGTTTTCATGTGTACAAGTTGTGTTTGCTATGTAAGCATCTGTCGCACTCACACATGAAGTTGTATGCAATGTCACGCAAGTGTCGTCACGGTTGTTCAATAGTCTATCTCAAGTGTCTCACTTGTTGTTTGCACCCGTTAGTCAGTCACACTGAGCATGTTGTCTGGTTGTTGAGGTGTCTTGTCGTCGAGTCATGTTGAGTGTGTGTTCTCAAGGTCATGTATACAAGAGTTCACTTGCTCACACACTTAACCATTTTGCTGAGGATTTGTCGACCGGACCACCCTCCATCAACTGGACCTCCACTAAGCTGCACTGCGCAGTCTCAGCCCTCAATGACCAAGCACTATTGCCTAGAATTGCGCTAAGCTTGAGGCTGCCTCCCACGCAGTCTACTCTGCGCAATCCTAGAATCGACCTAGATGATTGTCACCGAGAACAACACAAAAGTTGCCCAAGAAGTTATCTCAATTTGCGCTTCTGGCAAGCCTATCCATCAGGCCTCCTGCTAGTCAACCAAAGAATTTGATTGGCCAGTGACCCTGTGCTTCACTACTCCCAAAAATTGCGCAGAAGCTGTCAGCCTGCCTGCCTGCACTTACTGCAGAAATTGCGTAGACAAGAGGGACATGCACCTGCTAACCTGTCACTGCACTGTCTCTGAAAATTATGGAATTTTATTAGTCAGTCCCCCTGCCACACCCCGCTCAGCCCCGAAACTGGGCAGGCATGTCTTGCATGACTGCCTCCCAATTTTGCGCAGGTTTGGCCAGCAAGCTGCCGTAGCCCGCTCTTGGCCTCCTATGAGAATCTGCACAGTTTTCACTGCAAGTGCTTCTTGCTGCCCACACTGCCTTCCCCGGAAAAATTGTGCAGTTTCGCCTCCCAACTAAGTCAGAGCCAGATCATGAATCTTAATGGATATTGAATAAAGGGCTATATATTTTCTTTGAAAACCATCTTTATGACAAAAAAGAATCCTTCTCACCTCCTAGAAATCCCTAGAATCCATGATTTTGATTCCTTCCCCAATTATGATTCTAGGAAATAGGGCCAAATAGAGATTAAATCTCCCTAAATTAAGAGACACACATAAAGAGAATTTTGAAGTCCACCCTATTTCTCTTTTATGCTAGAGATTATTGAAACTTTGATTGAAAAGGCCTAATGAACCAGATTGAAAAGATAAAACTTTGGTGAATAATTGCTACATTTGCAACACTCAAAACTAGAAATAAAATTATATTCAAATTGAAATACATACCCAAAATAATTTGATCCCAAAGAACCAAAAAAAACGAAAAAACCAAAATCCGTATATGAAAATTAGAACAAAGGAACCACTCTTATCTGATTTGCATAAGATTCACACTAAGTTTCGAGATATCCTAAAGTAAGAAATACGATAATATAAAGAGGACGCTCCATCTTCTAATCTTCAACCTTAGACCCAACCAACAAAGAACATGAAGCTAACATGTGCCAAACACCCTGAGTCATAAAAATTGAACACTCTTTCTTCAATATCCCACCTCACCAACAATTCCCATGTTGAAGGAAACATAAAATAAGGCAAAAGATTAACGCTCACATGTAAAAGTAGGGGATGCATCTTTGCAATTCCTTTCCATACATTTGACAACTAAATTAAGTAGCATTGAGGCATGGGATTAAATTTCAATTTGTGTTAAAACAATTATCGGATATATGAAAATCTATGACCCTCGTGTTTTCACAAGAACCCCTCTAATAAAGGGATTGCTTCGTTGATTGACGTGTGTTGAAATTCTTTAAAGTAGGGTAAAATATCACCCAAGCTAATATGGTAATTCTAAAATACTCAAATATGATTAAAGATTCAATATTAAAGTTTATAAACTTTAATATCATAGTAAAATATAAATTTCAATTTAGTTATTGGTTGAAATTTTATTATTACCATTTTTTAATTTCAATTTAGTTATTGGTTGAAATTTTATTATTACCATTTTTTTATGGTTAATTATTTTTAAATTTAAATTTTAACGTTAGAGTTGATTTTTTCACTGTTTCATTTCTTTATAAGTTAAATATGTTGTGTTCTACGCTCAAAAGAAACTCTTAACCCACTCAAACTCTTCTATTGCTATACCAACTATTGTAGTTATTCTTAACCCACTCAAACTCCTCTATTACTATATAATAATAGAGGTCTTCTATAAACTTTTACATAACATTATCAGTTATATGGTATTAGAGCCAGGGATTCTTGCCATGATGAATAAATTTTATTGTTTCTAGTGAGATTTGGTATTGTTTTTGATCTGTTAATTCTAGGCGAGGGCTATTATATATGTCTCGTGAGTCTTGCACTCTGTTGCTTGGATGACTATGTGCGGATGATAACTATCCAAAAGTTTCAACGTAGATCTATAGCTGCTCCAGATTGTCGACTTGAGGCCGAGCTAGAGACATGATCATAAAGCGTTGGTGCTGCAACGGATCCAGGAGGACGAACTAATCTGATCCTATCAACCTGCAGATTTGCTGATTTTCATGATCGCAACCAAGCAATATGTACATCTACCCTTCAGTGACGGTTGGATTTGTTGCAGATCGTGGGCGTTTCCTGCTCTCATTGAATTATTTCTGAATTTAGTAAGTTTTTTAAGATCTTTCATGAGAGAGGGCCTTTCCAGCCCTGTAAAATTGTTTTGTAATTTTTACCCTGCCTGCGATGTCATGCTATCACACGATCTCCTCCAATTTTGGCGAGATCCATTAATTTGGAGGACTTCCAATGGCCCATTCATGTTGAGGCAAGCCGAGTTACGAAACCAGCCAAAGAAGAAATTGAACCTGTCAGAGGAAGTGTTAGGAGAGTGCATTACAATAGACTTGGCTTGCCGCGGGCTCTTCGAAAGCCATAATAGTTTGAAACGAAGGGTCGTCTATTGCCACGAGCTGCACGCCCACCACGGAAGTTGTGACCTAAAGTTGACAGTATTGATAGTCTATCAATATTGTTTGATCAATTTTCCAGTTCTCAGATTCACTCTTTATCCTTAAGCTCGTGGTTTCCACGATGGTGGCAATGAAACCTGTGCAAATTGTTGCATGATCTCCTGCATCAATTGCATTTTTTTGGTGCTGGCATGTCAATTGCTTGACCGCGGCCTTATAGTTGTATTTTCAACACTGTTTGGAGGCCACGTTGTGAAACCCTGTATCAATTCCTGATATTTTCCAACATATCCCTGTGATTGATGATCCCTATTGACAACATTTTCCATTCAACATTTGACTCGAATGGAAGATGTGTGGATTGTGCGAAGGATTAACTATGCATGACTGAATTCCATGGTACGCCGAACTCCACAGCGACGAGAAAAGTTTTCAAAGAAGAATCAAATTCTTTGGACCTATGCAACTTCAACTTTGCTTTCGCTAGACCTGTTCGTGGGCATGTGGAGCTATTGGTTGAAATGGCAACCGCTTGGTATAGATGCTGGATTGAAAGCTTGATCCCTGAGAAAGAGGTCACATTTTCCAGAAGCCCGAGATCGATTGAAGATGGATGCATTTGCACACGATATTCCAACCTAATCCAGTCTCTTTTTAGCCGCTCTTACCACCAGTGTTCGAGGCCATAGCAAATTTCATTATAGGTTTTTTAATTTTCTGAACCCCTTGCTACGTAATGTTTCTGGCAGGAATATTTAAAATTTTTTTGGGCATAAATTTTTTGGGTGAATTTATTTACCATTATTTAATTGCGGCAGAGCTTCGGTATTCAAATTTGAGCAAGGAAATACTTTTTCTCTTAAAGGAAGAGTTTATGATTAAAATGTATTAAGAGAATCTGTAAAGGATTTCTATTGGAGAATAACTTTATTTGGGTGGTTATGAAAGGCTTGTTTGTTGGCTGTGAATTTCTTTTATTTGCATGGTTATTAGAAGTTTCAAGTTATTGTTATCATTATCAAGCTTTTTTTAGCCATGGTTTTTTTGTGATTAGTGGAAATAAATTTGTCAATTTGGTTTTTTCAAAAATGGGTAAAAGATGGAAGGAGCTTTGAGAGAAGAAGACAATGAATGAACTTTGTAAAGAGATCCTTGAATTGCAGTTAGTGGTAGCCCTTTTGCAAGAAGAAAATGCAACACTAAGAATAGGTTGCAAACTTCAATCACTGACAAATTCCATAAGGTTGACCATCTTGATTCAACCATGGGAAAATACTTCCAAATGCTTGGAGATGAATTTCAAGAGAAGATTGACGTCCTTGATGACTTGAAGGAGGAAGTTGAGTCTTTTTCTAATTCAAATTTGAAGAAGCAACTAGAAGAGTAAAATAATCAACACATTATGGAGTTTGATTGTTTAAAGGAAACAATGTTGGAGAAATATCAACTTTTGAAGCAAGATTATGATGCATTGTCTCAATAGTTGATTGAGAAGGATGAGGTCATTCAAAAGCTGCAAGAGTCTAAGCAGGAACTTGAATTAGAAGTTAGTCGTCTTCAGAAATTTGAGATGGAGATAGTTGATGTTAAGGTGCCAATCTCTCCTTCCACACTTGATGATGTTGATTGTCGGAAGACTGAAGCTGATGATCATGGCACATCATGATGCAGGAGCATCCAATTAGGGAGGTGACAACTAGACAAGCTGTTAAAATTAAATTCACTTTTAGTTTAATTTTATTTTATGTTTAAAAGAAGGTTGTCACAGCCAATGTTTTCCTTTAATTTGAACAGTAGTTAGATTAGAAATTAGTTTTAAATAAGTTAGGAAACAAACTGCCAGAAACTGGAATGTAACTACATTGTAACTGTAGGTAGTTCCTCAACAGAATGAGGCTACCAGCAACTTAAATAGGCAACCCAAAGACAAAGGTTGGGTTGCTGCCATCCAGAAGAAAAGAGACCAAAGAGCGTAGCTCTAGAATATATTTTTAAAATTGAAGCTTACAGGTATCCATTATTGTTTTCCATAAATGACAAGAATTATGTACTGTGCATAGAAATTAATAACATAATTGAATGACTATTAATCAAATTGCGCATCAAACTGAAGGAGCCAAACACAACAAAAGAAACCATCCAGGTATTTCACAAAAGCATGCTATTGATTTAACAGTGAAAATTTACAATATATATATGTGTGTGTGTGTATAAACATTTGTCAAAGTCCATGGTAGCACGAAAAGATAACATTCTATAACCCCACACAGGTCCGAGGCATAGAGCCTTCAAAAACCATCCATAACAGTCCTCATACAATCGACACGGGCCAAGGAGGGTTCCACACAACCCAGAACAAACCAAACTGTGCAGAGACCAAAGCATTACCAACAACCCGAGACAGGATACATAAAATTTTTCCAAAATTCATAAACAAAAGTTACAACAAAGGACACGGTGCACAGGAGGCCACCTATCGACATACCAACTAAGATTGAGAATAGATAGAGGCATAGCCTAACTTCTACCAACAAAATATATATGACCGTATAGCGTAAACAGGAAGGACCCTACCGGGTTTGCGTTAAGCCAGACCAGAAGGATGAAGACCCTACCATTTTCCCCAAAGACTAAACCCTTGCAACCAGCGTGACGAGTGTTGAGTACCTGCATAGACAATAAGAGAATTAGTGAGGCAGCATAACCATAAACCCATGATAAAGAACAGAGAGAGGGTAGGACGAATACCCATAGCGGATACCTGAAGAGGAGGGCGAGCTCCATAGCCAAGCCACAAAACTGAGACCAATAGAGCATAGCCAAAGGCACCAGAGCCAATGAAAGCCAAGACACAACATAGCACAATCAATAGCTAGAGGGCCAGCAAAACTGAGACCCAATAGAGCATAAACCACGACCACAGAGCCATAAGACCACCGTCTGCTCACCAAGAGCAAAAATGTCAGCGAATGTAAAAGGAAACGGAGAATTGAAACCGGATCATAGGAATTACCTCGAGTAGAAGCCGTCAAGCCATCGCCGGGAGAGTCGGGCAAAGGGCTTGGTAAAACAATGCAACCACTCAAACAGTTAAAAACAGTGCCATCAACCCAGTAAAATCAAATATCTATGAACAAATACAGAGAAGCCAAGGCGTACCCAAGGTGACCACAGAGCCAAAAACCTCCTTGAAAAACCATGCGAGAAGCAACCACCAGGTCCAATGAAACACCATCACACAGTTAATAAACAACAGAGGACCAGAGCCGAAGAAGGACCCAGAAGACAGCGGGAGGCAGAGCGCCATCCTTTCCTTGCAGAACGAACCAGGTAAGAACGCAGGGGAGCAGAACCAAAACCGACGGAAACATAACCAACTCAACCACAATAGACCACGCCATAGAGCCATGTCACACAGACCGAGACCATCTCGGGATGAAGGAGAATTAATTTTCCATTAAACCTTACCTAAAACCCCAAGCAAATACGAGCGTGGGAAAATTTGAACGCAGGCCAACCGCCACGTAGGCTTGCCACCTCGGCATCTCGGGGATTGTCACCAAATTTTGGTATCAGAGCAAGTTCTTTCCTTAAGGAAGAAAAAATATGGAAGTAGGAAGAAGAGGTTGAGGTAGAGCTATTCAGAGAGTAGCCGACGAAGGATTGCGCGAAGAAATCAGGATCCTAAGTGCCAGATTGGCAGTAGTAGAAGCAGGGAGGCGTAGGGATCCAGAAGGTGGTGACGACAGTGAAGAAGAAGTTGCAGCTATGACGGATGGATCCGATGAGGAAGGGCCAGAGATAAAATTATTGAGGTCTGTTTTGTTAGCAAGCAGCAAACCGAAGCCAGAGCTTTCGAACTATGATGGTAGTTTATCTACAGAAGTATTGTTGGACTGGATTAGCGAGTTGGATAAATACTTCGAATGTGAAGAAATCAGTGAGGATAAGAAGGTCAGGTTTGCAGCCACCAAACTGAAGGGACATGCAACACTGTGGTGGGATAGTGTGTAGGCAGAAAGGAGAAGGTCAAATAAGCCACCAATTAAAAAATGGAACAGGATGATCGCCAAGATGAAAGGTAAGTTTTTACCCAAAGAATATCAGATTGCTCTATATAGACAAGTACAAAACCTGAAACAAAGGGCAATGACTATGAAGGAATATACAGAAGAATTCTATAGAGTGAATCTGCGAGCGGGTTATGTCGAAGATACCCCAGAAAAGACAACGAGGTTTGTGAATGGATTACGAATGGAGATATTGGATGAGATTAGTATTCTCTCCCCCAAGTCCATAGAGGAAGCCTATCAAAGTGCTTTAAAAGCAGAAGAGAAGATCACCAGGAAGCAGAATGCCAGAAGAGGACGTGGATCTGGCCGAGGAAGAGGACAGTCTTTTGGCAGAGGCAGAACTGCCAACAGCAATGAAGAAGGCAGCAGTTCAAAAACTGCAGGACCAACTGATAAAGAAGGTAACACTAGAGGAGGAAGGCCTTACCAGCGAGGAAGAGGTAATGGCAGAGGCAGAGGAAATGCCTATCAGTGTTACAAGTGTCACAAGTGGGGACACCGGTCTTTTGAATGTCCTGAAAGTGATCAAGCAGGACAAAGAGGAGCATATGTTGCTCAACCGGAGGAAGTTGAGGCACCACCTCAAGAAGTGGAGAACATGCCTGAGACAGGAGAGGCCTTGGTGTTGAACAAGGTATTGTTGAAACAAGCTAAAGAATTAGTTGACCAGACACAACAAAATGCACTGTTCCGAACTGTGTGTAAATCGCATGGGAAATACTGTAAATTGATTATTGATAGCGGAAGAACTGACAACCTAGTAGCCACTGAAATGGTAGAGAAACTGGGTTTAAAAAGATTGAAGCACCCAACCCCATACCGAGTGTCTTGGTTACAAAAAGAACATCAACTGCTGGATGATGAGCAGTGCGAAGTGGAGTTTCATATTGGTAGGTATAAGGATAAGGTAACTTGTGATATTATGATGATGGATGTCTGCCATATATTGCTGGGTAAACCATGGTAGTATGACAGGAAAGTAGTCCACGATGAGAAGAAAAACTGTTATAAATTTGTGAAAGATGGGATCAAGCATACACTGGTACCCATGAAAGAGGAGGATACAACAGAAAACAGTGGAATGAAAGCATTATTGTTAGGAGGAAAAGAGTTCCTATAGCAGATTGGAGATGATGAAATAAAGTTTGCAATTGTGCGAAGGCCAAGAGCAGTGTTAATCCACACTGAGATTACTAATTTTCCTGAGAAGATACAAGATATGCTACATGAGTTCAGCGACATTGCAGTGGATGATTTACTGGATAAATTACCACCAAGAAGGAGTATCAGTCACCATATTGATTTCATTCCAGGAGCTAGTTTACCAAACAAAGCTGCTTACTGAATGAGTCCAAAGGACAATGAGGAGATCAGGAAGCAGGTACAGGAGTTGTTGGAAAAAGGGTTGATTCGAGAGTGTTTAAGTCCTTGTGCGGTTCCCAAAGTCTTAGCTCCCAAGAAAGGAGGAGAGTGGCGGATGTGTACTGGTTCTTGAGAAATAAATAAGATTCCCATCAGGTACAGGCTTCCCTTACCACGAATGGATGATATGATGGACTGTTTGAGTGGAACGGCGTATTTTTCGAAGATTGATTTAAAAAGAGGATATCATCAGATTTGGATTTGAGAAGGAGACGAGTGGAAGACTGCTTTCAAGACCAATGAAGGCCTGTATGAATCGTTGGTCATGCCATTTGGATTGAGTAACGCACCCAGCACATTCATGCGCTTGATGAATGAGATGCTGAAGGAATATATTGGAAAGTTCGTGATTGTGTATTTAGATGATATCCTTATTTTTAGTAAGACAAGGGAAGAACATTTTCGACACGTCAGTTGTGTCTTGGAAAAATTGTAGCAGAATAAGTTGCTATTAAATTTGAAAATGTGTACATTTTTTAAGAAGGAGTTAATTTATTTGGGGTTCGTGATTTTAGAAAACGAATTAAAGATGGATTCGGAAAAGGTTGCAGCCATAGTTAGCTGGCCATCCCCCAAGATTTTGTTTGAAGTACAGAGTTCTCATGGGTTGGCGAGTTTTTATTAGAAATTTATAAAAGATTTCAGTGGGATTAGTGCACCCATGGTGGAAACCGTTAAAAAATAAAATCAACCTTTTCATTGGACGAAATCAACTGAAAAGAGTTTTCAACTGCTGAAAAAGAAGATCACCGAAAGACCCATTTTGAGGTTACCATATTTCAACAAACTTTTTCAAGTTCTTTGTGATGCCAGTGGGATAGCCATTGGGGCATTACTCAGCCAAGAGGACAAACCAGTGGCCTATTTCAGCGAGAAGTTGAATGAGAGTAGACAAAAATATACATCCTATGACAAGGAGTTTTATGTAGAGGTACAAGTACTGAAACATTAGAGACATTACTTAATGGGAAATGAATTTGTTCTATTTTCAGGGAATTCCACTTTGCAATATGTCATGCAACAGCATAGTCTGAACCATAAACATGCGAAGTGGGTGGAATACCTCTAGAGTTTTACGTTTGTGTTGGAACACATCAGTGGACAAGCCAACAAAGTGGCAAATGCATTAAGCAGGAGGAGTTTGATTTTACAGGAAAGCAGAGTGTAGGTGTTAGGCTTTGAGCATCTCAAGGATATGTATGAAATAGATGTAGACTTTAAGGAAGCATACGAAACTTGTCAGAATCCACTGTTGAGGGACAACAGTTCATGGCTAGACAATAATATATAGGAAGGATTGCTGTTTAGGGGAGGACAGTTGTGTATCCCAGAATGTTCAATGAGGGAAAACTTAATTCAGGAGAAACATAGTGGGGGTCTAGCTGGAAATTTTATCATAGACAAGAGTTTGGACCAAGCAAGTCACTTCTATTATTGGCTGAAGATGCGGTGAGACGTACAAAGATATGTGGCTAGATGTAAGATGTGTCAACTGGCAAAGGGACACAGTGAAAATACGAGATTGTATACGCCCCTACCTATTCCAGACGGACCATGGGACTCAGTCAGTTTAGACTTTGTATTAGGCTTGCCAAGGACACAGAAGGGGTATGATTCAATCATGGTAGCAGTGGATGGCTTTACTAAGATGACACATTTTATTCCCTGTAAAAATATCGATGATGCCACACATGTAACCCACTTGTTCTTCACAGAAATTTCAGACTACATGGCTTGCCAAAGTCTATTATTTAAGATAGCGATGTGAAGTTCACAGGTCATTTTTGGCGGACTTTGTGGAAGAAGTTAGATACTAAATTAAATTTCAGCCCAGCTTATCATCCACATACCGATGGGCAGACTGAGGTAGTCAACCGAAGTTTGGGGAATCTGTTACTTAGTCTAGTTGGTGAAAATTCACGACAGTGGGATCGTGTACTGGCACTAGCAGAGTTCGCTTATAACTATTCACCCAATAGGAGTATGGGCAGAAGTCCTTTCCAGATCCTATACGGAATGCACCCCCGTGGTGTGCACGAGTTGCGGGATTTGGGTCGGTTGGAATGAAGGAGTGCTGATGGTGAATATTTCGCAAAGGTGATCAACGAACTTCATGAACAGGTGAAAACCAAATTGCAGGACAACAACCAAAGATATAAACAAAAGGCAGACTTAAAACGATGGGAAGTGCAATTCAATGTAGGAGACCTGGTATTGGCACATCTACGGAAAGAGAGGTTTCCTAAAGGGGAATATAACAAGCTCAAACTGAAAAAAATAGGGCCTTGCCGGATACTGCGAAAGTTCTCTGCCAATGCATATGAACTGCAACTACCCCCGGGTATCGGGATCTCGCCCATTTTCAATGTGGCAGACCTGTACCCTTACATTACTGCTAATGTGGAGGACAGTTCAACAAAATACACACGGGACACCCAGGGAGAAGGAGAGACAGAGACATGGGTCAGACAGATGCCCCCAGCCAAGCCTCTAGAGATCGAACAAATATTGGATACTCAGGTAGCTAGGCGGACACGACAGAAGGAGTACTTACAGTACCTAGTTAAATGGAAGAACCGTCCAATTGAGGACAATTCTTGGTTGGATGCCGTACAAATTCAAAGCATCAGGTATTTGACTAAAGAGCTCATGGACAGGAGCCATGAGATTCATTCACACCAGGAGCCTGATGTAGGAGCATCCAATTAGGGAGGCGACAGATGAACAAGCTGTTAAAA
This sequence comes from Pinus tabuliformis, assembly GCA_031772625.1. NCBI lineage: Eukaryota > Viridiplantae > Streptophyta > Pinopsida > Pinales > Pinaceae > Pinus > Pinus tabuliformis. Next base: position 1,332,134,639 of record CM062805.1, read on the forward strand.
TTAAATTCACTTTTAGTTTAATTTTATTTTATGTTTAAAAGAAGGCTCTCACAGCCAATTTTTTCCTTTAATTTGAACATTATTTAGATTAGAAATTAGTTTTAAATAAGTTAGGAAACAAACTGCCAGAAACTGGAATGTAACTACATTGTAACTGTAGGCAGTTCCTCAACAGAATGAGGCTACCAACAACTTAAATAGGCAACCCAAAGATAAAGGTGGGGTTGCTTCCATCCAAAAGAAAAGAGACTAGAGAGTGTAGCTCTGAAATATATTTTTAAAAAGTAAATTGAAGCTTACATGTATCCATTATTGTTTTCCATAAATAGACAAGAATTATGTAGTGTGCATAGAAATTAATGATAGAATTGAATGAATGTTAATCAAATTGCGCATCAAATTGAAGGAGCCAAACATAGTAGAAGAAACCATCTAGTTATTTCTCAAAAGCATGCTATTGATTTAACAGGGAAACTTTACAATGTATATATATATATATCTATGTGTGTGTGTGTGTGTAAACATTTGTCAAAGTCCACGGTAGCACAAAAAGATAGCATTCTGTAACCCCAGGCAGGTCCGAGGCACAAAGCCTTCAAAAACCATCCATAACAGTCCTCATACAATCAACACAGGCCAAGGAGAGTTCCACACAACCCAGAGCAAACCAAACTGAGCAGAGACCAAAGCATTACCAACAGCCAGAGATGGGATACATAAAATTTTTCCCAAATTCATAAACAAAATTACAACAGGGGACACGGTGCACAAGAGGCCACCTATAGACATGCCAACTAAGACCGAGAACAGATAGAGGCATAGCCTAATTGCTACCAAAAAAATATATATGACCGCATACCGTAAACAGGAAGGACCCTACCCAGTTTGCATCAAGCGAGACCAGAAGGACGAAGACCCCAACATTTTCCCCAAAGACCAAACCCTTGCAACCACGGTGACGAGGGCTGAGTACTTGCACAGACAAACATATAATTGGTGAGACAACATAACCATAAACCCATGATAAAGAGCAGAGAGAGGGTAGGATGAATACACACAACGGATACCTGAAGAGGAGGCCGGGCTACATATCCGAGCCACAAAATTGAGACCAACAAAGCATAGCCAACGGTACCAGAGCCAAGGAAAGCCGAGACACAACAGAGCGCAACCAACAGCCAGAGGGCTAGCAAAAGTTGAGACGCAATAGAGCATAAACCACGGTCACAGAGCCACAAGACCACTGTATGCTCACTAGGAGAAAAGTTGTTAGCGAAAGTAAAAGGAAACGGAGAATTGAAATCGGAGGAGAGGAATTACATCGAGTAGAAGCCGTCAAGCCATCACCGAGAGAGTTGGGCAGAGGGCCTAGTAAAACAATGCAACCACTGAAACAGTTAAAAACAATGTCGTCAACTTGGTAAAATCAAATATCCATGAACAAATATAGAGAAGCCAAGGCGTACCCAGGGCAACCACAGAGCCCAAAACCTCCTCGAAAAACCATGCAGAAAGCAACCACCAGGTCCAACGAAACACCATCACACTGTTAACAAACGACAGAGGACTAAAGCAAAGAAGGACCCAAAAGACAGCAGGAGGCAGAGTGCCATCCTTTCCTTGCAGAATGAACTAGGTAAGAATGCAGGGGAGTAGAACCAAAACTGGCGGAAACATAACCAACTCAACCACAACAAACCGCGCCATAGAGCCGTGTCACATAGACCGAGACCACCTCGGGATGGAGGAGAATTAATTGCCCATTAAAACCTTACCTAAAACCCCAAGCAAATACGAGCGTGGGAAAAGTTGAACGCAGGCCAACCACCACGTAGGCTTGCCACCTCGGCATCTCAGGGATTGTCACCACATCACATGCCTTTTTCACACCGAGTTTTGAAAAGCATACTATTGGTATTGAATCCTGATTACTAAGCAAAATGGGATATACCGGAGGAGGACTTGGAAAGAATGTACATGGAATTGTTGTTCCTATTAACCCTATAATGCAGACATCAAGAGCAAGTCTTGGATATGATCATGTTGCTGCCTCATCACCTACATCTCACTGTGAGGTGCTTGAAGAAAATTCTCCCGATAAACATAATGATGACATGACTGCTAATCTCATTCCAGATGAAAATGTTTTGGTACCCAACTTTGAGTCTAAAAAAGAAAAAAAGGAACTGTCTTCACATCCTCATCAGAAGAAATTACCCAAGCATCAACATTCTTGGTTAATTGCTAGTCTTGAATTCAAATCATTATGTAAGAGACATGAAAGAATGAATTGTGGACCAGTGGATCGATGAATGGTCATGGCATCATTTGAACCAATGCTTGAAGAATTCCTATCATTGTGTTGCATCACTTGTTTGTTGTTGGTTTCCATTGTTCCCTCAGTCATGCTTTAGGGGAGAAATTTACTCACAATGAAGACTATTGATTCTTACTTCTTCTGCAATTGTGTTATAAGGGGGGGCAGTTAGATGATGATAGATATTGTTGTCGTTGCTTTGTTGAAAATTGTCATCTTTTGTGTTAGATTAGTGTGATGGTGACGATGTTCAAACAACTTCAAGAGTGGTTTTGTACGACATTTTCTATACTTACAGGCCTCATTGTTAGTTGTTGGTGTTGCTTTTGTTTGAAGCCTTTGTCTTGGTTCTTTATTGGAACCTAGTTTCTTTGAAGCATGTTTTGGAGAAGTTGATAGTGTTTTCCACCCTCGTACCTCTACACGAATCCTACTTCAGAGATTGAGTGACCTCATTGAGGTTTCATGACTCTCATCTTCAGAGTTTTGGTACTTCAACATTTCGTACTTCTTGATTGGAGCAGGCCTATGTTCTTGCCATTTAGTGGATCGTTATGGGATCTACAATTTCAGCTCCATGATAATTTGAGCACTAGCATCTTTCTCTCTTTTGGGGTGGAATTTTTTCCTATGAGTTTTTCTCTCTTTCTCCACTTATGAGAGGTTGTACATGGGTACCTAATTAGGCCTCCTTGTTGGGATTCATTCTTTGTTTTTTTTCTTTAGTTACTCCGTATGTTTCACTTAAAACAAGGTGTTAGAGTTGGTTTTTTCAATGCCTCATTTCCCTATGAGCTAAGTATGATGAGTTGTAAGCTCACATAAAAACTTACATACATCCAATTGCCGTAGTTATCTTTAACTGACACTAATTCTCCTCCATTATTATATGATAATGGTATTCTATGCACTTTTATATAACATTATAAATAATATAAAACTCTTACCATATACAATTATATTCACATTTCCTTTCCTATAAAAAGATAAATAATATTATTTTTATAAAAATACAGATCTTTATCCAATAATATGTTCAATCCTCAATATTAAAATAGTGCTAAATCATTAGAATGCCCACACAAATGAATCAACTCTTAACCATTATAGTCGACACAAAAATGAATCAACTCCTCGCAATTATAATCTTAAAAATTAAAATAGTTAACTACAATGTCCACTAAACAATGAATCGACTCCCAACGATTCATAAGAATTGAATATTTGAATAATGAGTTTTAATTTTGAGCAACAATAATTCATAGGGTTTGGAATTTTTGGTAATAATTTGTCATTAATTTTTTTTAGACATCATGGAATTGGAATTGTTAATAATAGTTTACGGTATAATAAATAAGAAATTTATGTGAAAAGGGGATTTTTTAAAGGGATGAAAAAGTGTAATTGATAAAAAAATTAATAATAATAATAATAATAATAATAATAATTATAAAATTATTAATATTTTAATTATAAAATAATTTTACTAATATTATATAATAAATTAAATAAATAATAATTATTTTTATTTATATTATTTGATTAAATATATAAATAAATTTTAACGTAAAAATTTATTGAAATATATAAAATATATTTTATAATCGATAAAGTAGTTTTTGGCTCTATGTATTTTACACTTTATGTTATTTATCCATATATAAGGTTATATTTCTAAATTTATTACTTTGGAAGTTATAAAAAATAATATTTATTTTTATAAAAGAAATAGATAAACATTAAAATATACCAAAGATATCATATACTCTTGACAGTTTTCCTCGAGACAAAACATCTTCATCCATGCCATGTATGTGAGATCATTGTATATAAGTCAACAATTCCGTGATATCAACAACACAATTAATTTAATTGCGGAATTTATCATTCTTCATCCATTTTCCAGAAAGGACAGCGATCACCAAGTCAATAATATTAAAATATCAACGATATAATTACTTTAGGACTCTATCATTCTTCTTCACTCGGTTTTCAAAAAAGTAGAAACAAATACTTCAATACCTTTTATTGGGCAGGTCACAATTTTTAATTTTAAAAACTTTAATCACTTTCTAAATTGTAAAGTGAGAATATTTACAAATAGAAAAGTGGATTAATATTTAGTGATTTGTTAAATAAATTTAATATTATTAACCGGGAATTCGAGTATTAATTTTTATATATATATATATATATTTATTTATTTTTGTGTAAATTTGGTAGTTTTTAATTTTTCTATTAATTATATATAGGTAAGTAACAAAAATGATGTCTAGTGCTCTCAATTTGTTCGAGGAAAACTAGGTCTATTAGCCACCGATTAGCATCATATGCTGTCCAAAATATAAACAATTTGAGAATAATCAAGTAAATGTTATCTGTCATAAAAACAAAATTTAGTTTCTACTACTCTGCTTCAGTCAGCAAATAACTCAATAGGAGGCAGGTCCTTAGCACTCAACCCAGGCACTTTGTTCTGCGGCAAGGTTTGGATTTGTTTTTCAATTCGCTCGAAATAGAGGTTCTAATGATATCGTTGTACTTGCACCTCTTGAATATCCTTTTGGATGTCCTTTAGACTTGGCTCCTCTTGACGAGCCTGCACGGGTTCTTCTCTATCCCTGTATGTTGTCATGGCCCTGGCCAGGAGGTTCTTCATGACCTAGTACTGTTGGATGGTCTGTCTGAACAATGTTTGACGACCTCTAGTGTGCCCCAGATCTATGAGCAGTGGCTCCCAGTCCTCCATTGGAAGCGCTTCATTCGTCACCTTGGCGTTTAGCTCTGCCTCCCATGTTGATATTACAACTTTTACCTGTGCTGGAGTTCCTCCATGGTATGCATGCATTAAGTTCCGTAGGATTTAATCTTCAATTTTCCTTACCCTTTTTCGCTCGGCTTTGCTCGCCGAAGCCACCAGAGCCTTCATTTTATTTTCTACCTATTTGCCAGCCCGACAACCTCCTTTTCTTCCCTACCTCGCTTCCGCCTTCACCATATTTTCCTTCTTCAATTCTTTCGACCCCCACCCCTCACTCGTTCTTTCTTGCTCCTGGTGTCAGAGCGCTGGAGTCAGAATGGTAGAGGAGTTAAATATACATGTAATGTTAACATAAGTGCAAACATTATAACCAATCCAAATTTCATTCATGGCCTTCTGCCTTTCCTTGTAATTCATCTTTTCAAAATAACATCTTCGAGTTTACTTTCCACAACTCGAGTGCACCCCAGTCCCATCCCATCTTTCCTTGATCCTTGCTACGTGCAACAGTAAGGGAGACACTTCCCTCCATAGCTCAATGCCCCCCTTGGGGTCGGAAAATTGGGTTCCAAGATGAGGTCCAGCTCCGCCCAGGGTTGCTGACAAACAAGGTCTGGGGTGACCAAAGCAAGAATTGCAAGGGTTTGGCTCAGTTTTAGCAGCTAATGCAGACCTAGTAGAGTTGAGATGCCCTGAAACCTCCCTCTTTCCTTTAGGACTTTTGACATGCCCCTGCAGTCCATCTTGACTCGGGATGACGAAGATAGAATTTAGTTGCCTACAAAAAAAAATTCTCCCCGACTTGACTTTCAGGCCTCAACCCAATCATACCACCATTTACTCCAGAGAATGCTTGCCATGGCAGCCCTACTAGTCGCATTAGGGTTCCAATCCCCCTCCTCCCTACTGATACCCTGCTGCCTCTCAGGATTACCCGGTTTCCATAATGAGCCCAGTTGGTCGAGCTTCCCACAATTAATATTCCCCAACATCCCTTTCTTACCCATTGGGATTTGCATGCCCCCCACTAATCGGACTAGCTAGGCAGAGCCTATCTTCCATTTCCCATACCCACCTCGAACCCCCCATTAGTTCTGGAGACTATCAGACCACCGCAGGCTATCAGAGGAGCCATAGCCTATTTTTAATCACAGGCTGCTGATTTTCAAGGTGGCAATTGCAATTTTCATTCCCCAAGGTCCGAGAGTCCCTCCTAACCCTCCATAGATCCCCTCTTCCCCCAAAACTTTCCATAAAATGCAGCAAATTTAGGACCAAACATTAACAATAGAAAACTGAGCCAAAATTATCTCATTCTTCCATATCTTGCAACAATTAAGAAACCAGACATCAACAACATAAGACTAGACCAACATTTTCCGAAAACTTTCGACACCACCCTCATTCGATGCCAAACTCGCCTCCAATCTTGCAACATTGATTCCAAATCTAGACTTAGGTAGGCTCATGTTACATACCAGTCTCTTTCTAGGGTGATGAAGGCGAAATCCAAGTGTTAGCGACAACCCCTTCTTTGGCAAGCCTGTTTCTCCTCTCGGCTTCCAATCTCGTCACCTGACTCTCATTCCCTTCTCCAACCTTGCATGCATACACTATTCTCCCTCGCCACCTTTCTGCCTTGAAATTTCACCCACCTACCCATTTGTTTTCCCGAGGCTACCTCCACTTGCCTCATTCTCCCAGGACCTTCTGCCGCGTTCGTGTGGGGTCCTTGGATGGGCTGCCCACGTACCCTAACTGTTCGTCCTTCTACCATGTCAATGATCCCCTTCCAAAAATGCTTTCCCTTCACACCTTGATTAGGGGTCTTGTCTTCTTTCCCTGTCTTTTTCCAGTATCTCCCTCAGAATGTTCATTCCTTCTATCTAGTTTATCTCATTCCCAAGGATATCCAGGTTATTTCTCGGATTTCCACAACCCCAATTTGCTAGGAAATCAACTATCGCATTCCCCGAATGACGTACGTGTGCCAAAATAAGGTATGTTATCCCTTTCATGAGGATTTTTATTTCCTGGACTAATCTTGTTGTTCGCCAGCTCTTGCTTATTTTTTCCACCATCAAAAACACGATTCAAAGACTGCCTCTACAAGATTTTTTGAATTTTTTTTACTTGGATTCCGGCCACTTTTAGCTGTCCAGGCAATTCCTCCACCTTGGTAGACAACTCCCTAAAAAAGCGCAATATAGTTAGTGAGAAATATAAAGATATGTATTAGGATCTAGTCAATCCCATGGATTCAAAACATTAAAGATGTTCACTGAATAATACATTAGTTGATGAGAGGTTTGTAGTAAATTAACTCTAGTTTCATTCCTCGAAAATTGCAATTTCATTCTTAAAGGGGAGAGTACATGGTACTAAGAACATGTCTTTTTGTTTGCATCATTTAATTTATAGCACCAACATCAATGAAGATGAAAATGATTGTATAACAAAATTGTAATTTTTTGTTTTTGGAAATACTAGTTGTTTTTATAGTGGTTTAAAAATATTTTTTGTTTTTTTTATATATTTTCTTAGAATTTGGTTAGAAATTAAAAAAATTAAGTTTAAGTAATTGAATTTATATAATTGGAATGTTGAGTGTCTTAAGGATTTTTGAGGATATTAGATTAATTTTTATATATAAAATGTATTTAAATAACAAAAAGTTGTGAGCTTACTAAGAAACACGTTGCTAGATTTCAATAGACAAAAAAAGACATCTCATTAAAATTACTATTTAGAAAATTATTTTTAATATAGGTTATTACAATGTTGATTATGTTGTGGTTTACTAGTAAACATGTAGAAGTTTTCTTTTCAATACTAGATTTTATATTTATATAATGAAGTAATTCTTACAAGGATATTATTAAGAGTGTAGTTTTATTTATTTCTAACCCAATCATAGTATATATCAATATATTTTAGTAGCAGCTAAAGAGGACATAAGTCCTTTATTTTGATTAAAAAATAAGTATTATGTATAATAAAAAAACAAGATTTTGTTAATTGAGTTTAGTTTGGGTGGTTTGGAGGAATAGTTGATATCCTCGTCATATTGATTCAATTTTTGCAAGTGATATGTTGAGCTCTTATATGAGTATATTATGTAGCCTTAAAAGCCACAAACACTCTTGCTCGCTTTTCTAGGTTATATGGGGGATGAATTATATTCCTTTAGTGGATCTCAATACCCAAGAGTTTTAAACTCAATTTGGTCTAGCTTGTGTGGTTGGGAGGAAAGATCGTTATCCTCCCCATCTAGGTTCATTTTTTTCAAGTGACATGTCTAGCTCCTAATAAGTATATTGTTGTAATGGTCTTTAGCCCTATGTTGCACAACCTCACGATTTTGACAAATTTGGTTTACCTTAGGTACAACCCTTGGAATATAGGGGAAGTACCTAGTGGGTTTCTAGGGGATATGTGTTCCATAGTAAGTCTAGAAGGAGGTGGAAAGGATGTCAAGGTTAAGGAATGTATGAAAAGTAGGAAAAACTAAAGAAGTATTTCAGTCTTAGTGTACGAAAAGGACATAAATAAGTTCATATCCCTTCACTCAATATAGTTTTGAGAGCATAACTAGCTAGAAATTGAAAGCTATTTGAAGGAAAGGATATCTTAACTCTAAAATGTGTAATCCATCACTCTAAATCATTTTAATGTTATCCACACATCAAGGAAATATGAAAAAGACACTTTATGGAAGAAGAAGCAATCAATAAGGGCATTCCTTGGGCATAATTTAATGGTGATTTTCAAATAAATCCTCCAAAACGAAAGTAATAGAATAGGAAAGTAATAATTACTATGCAATGATGACTCTCAAATTAGCACTCCAACTGGCCAAACAATATGGTGTTTCACATTTATAATTTTTTTAGCATTCACCTCTAGTTCTCTAATGGTTATGAAAAGAAGTTTCACTCAAAATTTCACTTTATAGCCTCTATATATGATGATATACTATCTCAAACCACAACTATCTCACATATCTTATTGTCTCATATATATAGGGACAAAAGAAGGGTAAAAAATGGCCATTCAAAAGAAGTATTGGGATTAGAGCATCAAATTTGGATTATATCCATACCTTTTAGATGAACATACAAAATAATTCCATCATGCACCATAACTATAATGATATATATTTATGTTATAGATAGAGTGTACAATTTTTTTTTGGTCAGAGAGATGTAACTTTATCTCTTATTAGTCCCTGCTGCAGGCAAGGTAGTGACTATAGTAATTAGAATGGTGCACATTAATATTAATTTGAGTTGGTTAAGATTTTGAATAACTAAAGTTTCAAGGCTCGTGATATATTTTTTCATAGTGAAATCATTTTCGCCATCTTATTGGCCTCTTCTCGAGGCAGGGAGGCCAGAACCATATGTTATTTTCATTTGTTTCCTTCGCATTTTGAATTGGGAAACTAATGCTAGCATTAGCTCATTTGCATTAAATGTTTGGTTGAAGTGTTCGGGTTATTTAGTTTCTGAGTAATATATATGTCAGGTGACATGCACACTGCATCCATCCAGACAACATACCACATGGCTACTGCATGTACTGCCCATGTGCCTGTGATACTAGTTAACAGTTTCATGTGTTGCTTGACATCTGGGTCTATGCCCTTTTCCTGGAAAGCTTCAACATGTTCTACCTGGTGCAACTCTAGCACCCTAAGTTCATCTCATACGACATCCTTCCGTAGAGACCTAAGATTTTTAACTTTTGGTTACATCTTGCAGATGTGTAACTCCTAGTTTCAATTTCAACTCTGTAATTCTTGTATTTATCCAATTTCAGGTTCAGCTCTGCATCCTTTGTTGATTCCTCTATTCCCATTCTCAACTTATGATTCCCCACTGATAAAAGAAAATTTGTTTTTCACTGTTATGCTTTAGTCACTTCACTGAGGTAAACTCTTGTCACTCAAGTAAGCAAAGGCAACTGAGAGCTGAAACTCATAGCTACACACTTGAACAAATTGTCACATATTGAAAACATTTTTTCAATATTGCAAGTTTCAATTATTTTGATTACAATAACATCAAACTATTGTGGTTCAAACTTTTATCATGAGCGTTTATTTCTTTTATGTTATTGCAATAAAAGGAATTTGTTTAGATAATTTCCAATACAAACATAGATTTCATTTTCTAAAGCTATTAAATAGGTAAACATATTCCCTTATTTTTCTTTCCTACAGATATAACCAGAGAATAATCACAATGAGATTTCAATCTAGATACAACTTCTATTTCTTATCACTAATGTTGAGGTTAACTTGCAATGATAAGTTTCATTTCATTGAACTGCAACAATAAAAAATATAAATATAGTTAGAAAGAGAATTAGGCATAAATAATAGATCTATACTAATAGGAGACAAAGTTAAATCTTACATTTTTCTTTCTATGGACTTGTAAGTCTCAAGTCTATTAATACATATTTTTTTCACTTCTTGGAGGCCGTTGTGGACTAGACATGCACTAAACCCGAGACCCTATATATCTATATGGTGGTCCTTTCCCCATTCTATCTATAGTGTTGGTGATGCATTTATTCGCTCGCTTACCCGTTCCTCCCTATATATGCTACCTTATCTCTATATGGGGCCCAATATTTCTATTAATGATTGGTAAGCCAAGGAATAAACCTAGATAGTCACCCTCCCTCTGTTGATAGATCTATGCCATGCTAAGGCTCGTAAAGATACAGATTAATTCGGGGGTTGACCAGGGATCAATAAAAGACAGTATAGTAATTTCATCTTGCCTGTTCAACCAATCAATAGTTCCAGTGAGTGAGTAGAGGGGCCTAATGGTGTATTGGGGATTTCCTTGCTTCCCTCCTTCTTTCTCAAGTGTATTGGGGCATGTACCAGTAGTTTTTTTTTGTTTTTTCATTTTGTTTTTTGCAGACTAAACAGACTAAACTAGATCTTGAACGCAAACAATACAACCATATTAGAAATGAGAGGAAGCAAAGAATACAGGGCAAGGTTTGGTGAATGTGACATCAACTAAAGTGCTAACATGGAGTATTTTGTTCCAAATTCAAGATAATATTAATGGACATTGCATCATTAATGGAAATCATAGAGGTCACAGAACTGTAGTCTGGAAAATATCCACTACAAGATACACATGAATAAAATACACATTCAAACCAAAATTGTAACCATATAAATTTCAAATGCATATTTCATGTTCATGTTGTTCCTAGGTGCTAGCTATATACATAAGCCAAAGTATATTTCAAAGCTGCATAACAATGATGCAAATTTTGTTATGCAAATATATATATTTAAAGAGTAAAATTTATAGTAAACAAGTTGTCTTAGATTACCCAACAATATAGGATTTACAGTGCGCTGAAATGGCCTACTCCTTGTTATTTTATTTTTGGCTTGTGAACTCTTTTATTCTTCCAGGATTTGTAGGATACCATGCATTTATGTTCATGACTTCCCTCCTCATTGTTGGTCTATATATCCATCCCCATTGCTAAATGTTCCCTTCCATTTATAGATAGGAGACCTTTAAGTTCAAGGACACACTCACCTCCTACATTTATCAAGGAAAAAGGACCTAAAGTAATGAAACAAGATCACAAAGCTTCCATCTAGGTAACATCGATGGCATGGAGTGCAGTGTGCCTTGAAAAATATCTTTCTTTGGATTAATGATGACTTTGTCTGGTGGAGGGTCCACAATTGCAATAGGAAATTGCTCCATAACTGCTCTTGTAGTGATTTTGACATTAATATATGCACATTCGTATGGCTGGGATTTACTCATCTGCTCTTCCTGAGGAGGAGGGGGCATGGCACCTCAGAGGGGCTCATATATAACAATCCCACAAGCCACAAAACCAACACTCTTACCAGATAATTTCCCATCCTTGACATGCACAATAGAAGAACTCTATATACTCGATAAATCCTTTGGAACTGCACTGGCCACGATGCGATTTGATATATTCACACTCGTTTACACAATTCAAGTGTCACTTCTCTACTCTGCAAGGACAATCATCTTCATCCTTAATCATTGAAGCCATGATGTTATCATGTTTTACTTTCGAACGACTTACAACAAGGATACAACGCACTTCCAGGGGACTTTCTGGAAGATGATGGCTTGCTACTGAAGTATTTTCATTCAGAATTCTTGAGAGAATATGAAAACCTATGAATACTGAACTAGCATAATTCGATATTTGTGAGCTAGACAATCAGCCCTGAGAATAATTTGAGTTCCATCAATGCAAGGCTTTTGAGGATTTCCTTCTTGGGAAAAGAGGGGATGTAATGCGAGTTCCATTTAAGAAATAGAAAAACAACACAATCACAAAGGCTATATTAAATAATAAATGCACTACCTTAATCCAAATGATCGAGCCCTACTGCATCGCCTCACCTTGAATCACTTGGACTTGAATTCAAAGATTTTGAGCGCTTACCTATTCTATAACCCAAATCATCGTCAGACAACATGGGTTCATTCACACTAGGAAGGAAAGGCAAGATTGGTACAATAAGGTTGTACCAGTAAGCGAGGTAGATGGTCCAAGTGTGGTAACTAATGGAGCACCCAAGGAACACGTGAACTGCATGCAAGATCCACGTGACAAGTCACGTCTTTTGCTTCCTTCGTTTCGTATAATAATAGACACTCGTTATTTCATTATTTTCAAGGTACCACATCATATGCCTGTTTGAAGAATGAATTCAAAGAACATTGTCCAAGAGTGCAGGAACATCACCATGCAATGATTATGCAACAAGGGGTTATGTCGGTGAATTTAAAAGTGACTTTGAGGGCCCTTTATTTGGTTTTACTGAAACTATTGTAAAGCCATTGAGTTGATAAATATATGATTAAAACTTTAAAAATTAACATGGATAAGTAATAATGTTTTAAGGTTTTTGTTTTTTTCAAGGTGGGTAAACTGTTCTCACATATTATTATTTCAAATAGATTTGATTTAATGAGGTAGCAAGGATGAACTAATATCCACTCAACCCACCAACTAATTACAACCCTTCTATCTCTGAAAGTTATATGTTGATATTCTCAACTAATTACAACCTTTTTGGCTCTAAAAGTTATATGTTGATATGTCTATTTTAAAATTAAACATGTCCATCTCTTTGTCATATGTGCCATATTAATTATAAATAAAATATTAAAAAACGGAGCATAAATTCACGAGCAATTTGTAATTTTGATCAACCATGCATAAATCTAAATATTATTCATTCTATTTTAGCTAAATTATAAATAGTGTTTTTATTATTTAAGCTTTTGAAAAATAAATTAGGTTTACGTTTTGAAATCTCTAACACACTCCATTTGAATTACATTAGAGTAGAAGTTGCTATTATTGAATGCCTTCATTATATTACATTATCAATAAAAAAAAAATGGTTTCATTTTCAGTAACATTAAATTTAATTAATTCCATGAAGCTTAAAATAAATGGATCATTGGTTTCGAACTTCTTTCGTAACTTCTTTCGTGTCTAAATTACCTCACCTCCAATTATAGGTTACACTCATAGCAGTGTGAATCATTAACCTAAAGGTTATAATCATAGTGGTGATAATTGACCACATTCCTAGTCTGTTGAAGAAAGTGAAATGGTCCATCTTGTACATGGAAATTCAATCATCTATTGGCTTACTCACAATGGTTATAGTGAAAAAAATGCTATACGACATTTCCTACCCACTTTTCAAAGACATTTATAGCAATTAATATTCCCGAACAACATTCTCATTCTGGTCCTATTCCAGAAGTGACTTCGAGCGCATTTTCTGAATCGAGTAGCACTAGACATACATTATTGACTGAATAGGCCCCACTATGTATATTATCTCATAGGTGCACCATGTATATCCTCCACTCCCTTGAACTACTCTCTATCTCCTTCAAGGTCAATCTCCTTCCTTTGGACCCTAAACCTCCCAATCTCCCTCTCCGAGTTCATGAGAAAGTAAAGAGCCTCGGTCAATCGATTGAATGTACCCTTCGATCAAGTACTCTCCCTCGATCTCCTGATGTCGGTCGAGTACATAAATGACCTATTGGCTGAGTGAGCGGAGTGAGGCAGCATGCTCGCATTCACTTGTCTTGTGTTGTTTCCTTCCATCCATCTAGCTGTAGTAATATTTCCATGGTCTTTGGTAGAGTTTGAAGTATATGACTCTTCTATATCACGAGCTATGGCACGGTTCATTTCAATAAACAAGTGATTATTTTGTTTCATTATTTCTCAAATACATTGCATTTGTAATTATTTTTCCTACATCTTGAATTATCCATATTGATGTGGAATATAATCTTTGGAGCTTGTCATTGATCTCAATTTTTCTTGGTGTTTATCCATCAGATACAAGTAATATTTAAATACTCTTTCTTCTTAATAATAATGATTGTCCCAAAAATGAATCACATTCTAATTGTATTTGAATTATGTAGAAATTATCATTGTAGATTAATCTGATTATGCAATGTACTAAAGCAAAATACTTAATCTACTTCTACAATCAAACTTGTGAAAGCTTAATCGATTTTGAGTAAGATCAAACAAAACACATATAACAAGAAGAATCAATCACACATGAAACATAGAAGAATACTCCGGGGAAAGCCTTATCTAAAAACCCCGCTATCTGTATTATCATACAAGTGTAAATATCTCAGGATTACACACGATTTAGCTCTCACAACTATCTAGCTCTCAATACAATCCCTGTTGCTTATAGACAGAATAGGCAACACATTTGCCTTGTCCTCTGTCCTCCGAGCCTCCTATTTCCTTGTGTAGTTTTCCTTGGGTGCTCCAGCTGTAACCTTCTGTGACACTAATCTCACACACTGTAAAACTACGCAATCCTCAAGGAATAAATTCCTTCTGCATGCAAGATATTTTCTTATAGGAAAATTCTTGCAACTAATAGTACACTGTCCCTAACTTTAATCTCAACTGGGTCTTTGTCTGAACTGACATGCATGAGTTATTTATGAGAGAATATTCAGTTATCTGGAGTACACTAGTTTCATGTATGCATGCATTAACTGACTGAGCTCACAATTAGTTCCTCAAATTGTTTGTAACTAATTTAACTGGACTTAACTCAGTTAACTAAGCTAACTAATTACAGCTCAAATACAACTCATCCTTATCTCCTTAATTAAGGGATAACTTTCTCAATCAAAGGGATAACTGTTTCATGACTTCAAAAAGACTTCATGTTTGAATTTCTCCAACTAATTAACTCAAGATGAATTAATTAATTATTTTTCAAACAGTTGGTGACACTAAATTCGAATTTTAATTCAAGGACAAATAAAAATTGGAATATCCTGAAATGCGATCTTTAGCAATGCTATTTTTAGCATTTCTTGTTGCTATTTTCAATGCTCCCTCTCAACAAGAAAGGGATTATCTGCCACCTCGATCCTGTCTCTATGGAACTCGAATTTACACTTTGACAATGCCTTAGTAAAAATGTCATCATCTTGCTCCTTGGTCGAAACATACTGCAACAACATGATCCTCCTCACCACACAATATCTAAGATGATGATACCGAATGTCGATATGCTTGGACCTATCATGAAATACTGGATTCTCAGAGAGTTTGATACAACTCTGATTATCAAAATAGATCATAGTTGGATCCATCCTCTGATCAAGCAAACCAACTAGAATTTTCTACATCCAAATGGCCTCAAATGCTGCCTGACTTGTAGCCATGTATTCAGCCTCTGCTGAGCTTAGTGCAACTAACCTCTATTTCCTGTTGTACCAAGAAACTACAACTAAACCAAGGTTGAAAGTTCCTCCTGATGTGCTCTTCCGATCTGATGGACTCCCTGCCCAATCTGCATCTGTGAAACCCTGTAGCTTTAGTCCCTCTAACTGTTTGTACCATAATCCATATTGATATGTGACTCTGAGGTATCTCAAAACATACTTAGATGCCTTACAAAACATCTTGGTAGGCTGAACCATAGCTTGACTCAACTGGTTCACCGCATATCACAAATCTGGTCGTGTGTTCACCAAGTACATCAGTGAACCCACAAGTTGCCTATACACAATAGCTTCTACTACTTCTCCTGAAGTAGCATCCTACTTCCTCTAGTTACATGCTAGAGGAGTCTGCATGGGCTTGCACTTCTCCATGTGGAATCTCCTGAGTATCTCATTGGAATACTTGCCTTGAGACACAAACACTTCCCCATCCTTCTGCCACACTTCCAAGCCTAGAAAGTAGTGCATGCGACCCATGTCTTTCATCTCAAACTCTCTTGCAAGGTCCTCCTTGCAAGACATGATCAAATGATCATCACTTGTCAATATTAGATCATCAACATAAAGAACAATGATCAACTGCTTACCTTCCACTATGATGTGGTACAATTTCGCATCCACTTCACTCTTTTGAAGCCCAACCCGGTGAAGTAGTTTTCAATCCGGGTGTACCAAGCATGAGGTACTTGCTTTAGCCCATACAAAGCTCTCTTGAGTCAGCACACATGCGACTCACGATCGAAGGTCTCAAAACCTTTCGGCTACTCTATGTACACTTCTTCCTCAATCTTGCCATTGAGGAATGCAGTCTTCACATCCATCTAATGGATCTTCCTACCCATATGTGTTGATAATGCCAACATCAATCTGATAGATGAGTACCTTGCTATAGGAGCAAAAGTCTCATTATAGTCGATCCCCTCGACTTGTGAGAAACCATGGGTAACAAACCTTGCCTTATTTTTCTCCACACTACCATCAATAGCTTTCTTTACCTTGTAAAGCCAATAGGAACTCACAACTGACTTGTTCTCTAGTCTTGGAACCACATCCCAAACACTGTTCCGAACTATGGAGTTATACTCCTCCACCATAGCATCAACCCAAATCGGCTGCTACACTGCTTCCTCAAAGGAATATGGTTCTGTCTCAACACATTCCCCAATAAGAGCCATGTATCCAGTGTACCTATCAGGTGACCTCCTCTGTCTGCGCTGAGAAGATGGTTCTCCCACATTCTCTCTCGCATCCGACAACAATCTGTCAGCTTCTCTTGTGCGCTTCCACCCATATCTGGGAGACTCTGCTTGAGTGGATGTCTCCACTCTTGGAACCTCTGCATGCGACTGCTCCACATCAGTCTGAGGCTCCTCCTCCTTAGGAACCAAAAGTTCCTCCAAAGCCTATATTTTGAGCTCCCTCGTAAGGGAAATTTGCATGGCTTTCTGCTCATCAAACTTAAGATCTCTGCGAACCACTGTCCTCTGACTAGTAGGAGAATACACTCGATAGTTGTGGGGTGTATCAGTGTACCCCACAAGTATACCCAACTCTGCTGTTGGCTCAAGTTTCTTCCGGGTATCCTTGGTCACATGGCAATATACCGATGAGCCAATGATCCTAAAGTGACCCACATCTGGTCTCTTCCTGGAGAAATATTCCTCTGGTGTCTTCATCCCAAGAATGTGATGCGGGCTTCTATTATGAAAATAGACCACTGTGTTGCATGCCTTAGCCCACAAATGAAGTGGTAGGCCTTGGTCATGCAGCATTGCCCGAGCTACCCCCAAAATCGTTCTCTTCTTCTTCTCGGCCACCCCATTCTGCTGTGGGTTATGAGGTGCCATCAATTCTCGTTTAATTCTTTCTACAACACAGAAGTCCTTAAACTCTTGAGAGACATACCCTCCACCATTGTCACTTCTTAAGGCCCTGATCTTCTTTCCTAATTCTTTCTCAATCAAAGATTTGAACTCACAAAACTTTGAGAAGGTTTGATCCTTCTTCTACATGAAATAGATCCAAAATTTATGAGAAAAATCATCAATGAAATCACATAATACCTTTGTTTTGTAGTGGAGGCTGTTGAGAATGGTCCACACACATTTGTATGAGCTCACTCCAAGATTGCTTCATCTCGACTGTCTCGATCATGAAAGGAATACTTGGCGTACTTTCCCAAGGTACAACCTTCGCATGTGTCTACTTGCTCAAGTTTACCTTTGGGAAGTCCTGTAGAAATTTGCTCCATTGTCTTCAAGGCCCCATGATGCAAGTGGCCCAACCGCCTATGCCATAAGTTTCCAATACCTTGGCTTTGCACCAATTCTGCTTTTGAACTCAATGTAGCACAGTCATCTACCTCCAGCTTGTAAAGATTCTTCACTCGAATCCCAATCCTCTTGGTCTGACCCGTGGATATGTGTCTCAAGAACGCCTTTCCTTTATTGAAGACTACATCATAGCCTTTGTCTTCCAACATCGCGACCGATACCAAGTTCTTCATTAGTCCAGGCACATACTTTACATCAGTTAGGGTGAGAGGAACTCCATGCTCCCTCTGAAAAACAACCGTACCTTCACCTGAAACACGATACTTTCCATCATCACCCATCTCTATGCGCACCTTGAGGTCTTTCTCCTCCAAGGTATTGAGTAAACTCTTATCGCCGGTCATGTGGAATGAGGCTCCACTGTCCAGATACCAAACACAACCCACCATCGATGAAACCATGTATGCGATGAGGGTAAAATACAATTTGAACTGAGAGGCTAGTGCCTTAACTTCTGATCCTTTCGAGGATCCCTTCTTGGATTTCTTCAGTGGACAATTAGTTGCGTAATGGCCCACCTCATGAAAATTAAAGCATCTCACTTTAGATTTGTTAATCTTCTTCCCTCCATGGGAAGAGCTCGATTTGGAATGGGAAGCCTTCCCTTTCCCTTTCCTTGCCTTATTGGCTAAGGCTAGATTTTCTTCATCATCATGCTTAGATGAAGAACCATCTCTAGTGCTTCTCCATATCTCCTCCTGCATTAGATCCGACCAC
Organism: Pinus tabuliformis; assembly: GCA_031772625.1. Lineage (NCBI taxonomy): Eukaryota > Viridiplantae > Streptophyta > Pinopsida > Pinales > Pinaceae > Pinus > Pinus tabuliformis. Next base: position 1,332,153,611 of record CM062805.1, read on the forward strand.
ATTCGCTCCCAATCCGATAGTTTCTCTCTTCCATTCACTGAGTCATGGTAGCTATTCCAGCTCTTTGGAAGACCAAGGAGAGCAAGGCTCACCATATCATCATCACTGTCGTTATTCCTACACTACCAAGCTGATCTCTGCAGGTGGTGAGCTTGTTCAGATATGTCCTTGATTTTCTGAAGCTTGTCCTGTTGGCATTATGATTCAAGTGTTGTCCTTGATGGCAACTCACTCAGAGGATGGTACAGGTGCTCAGAGGTTGGTACAGGTGATGGCATCTTAATCAGAAGACAGATCTCAGTACAGCATGCCAAGGAAGCTCATACACGCCGTTTCGTTAAGCCCAAGTCGCGTGTACACGCTAGTTCGATTCATAAAAAGCGCGTGTATGTGGAAAGGTTCCTTTGGTCCATGGTGGTTAGTCCTTGGAAGTTGTGCCTATGATTTCGGACCATTGTGTCTCGACGGGCGTGTCGATCCCTAGTTTTGAAGTTGATGGTATTGTGTTACTATGGTTTTGGCTCTTGGTATTGAGCTAGGCCTAAGACTATATAAGGAGAAGAAGATCATTAGGCAAAATCATCTTTCGACAAGGCTTGAATATCTAAGAGAGAAAGAGATCTGATATGCAGGTTCTGGGTTGCTTGATCTAAGCCAAGGAGAGATCACATCGGTTGATGGAAGACTAGATCTAAGGATAGATCGGGATCTAATGGTTTGAAATGCACTATCATGATATGGTTGATTATGCGTATTTCTAGATCTGCATATTGTCGCAATATTACGTTTTGGATCTAACTAATGTCTGGTACAGCTGCAAATTGAGAAAGGTTATTTTTAGATCTGTACGCAGGTTGGCTTCGGTAAAAGCGCGTGTATACGCGGGTTTTGCTCATTGAAGTAGCGTATATCTTTTGAAGCTTGATTTTGGGTTTACAGTGGGGTCTGACTGTTATTGCAGAGTTCTGCAGTCTGCTCTGTGTTCTGGTAACTGGTGATTGACAGGGTTCAGTGGTTCAGTGATTCAAAGTTTGGTTGTTTTATGCTTCAATGATCTGTTGTGGAAATTGAATGATTTGTGGTCTTCAGATTGTAATGTTGTGCTTCAAGAATATCCAAGTCTGAAAATGTATGAAAAGTGATATCTGAAAGAAGGAAGATTGTAGGTCAGCACCTACGTACTAGTATCTTGGCTAGTACAAGAGCAAAGGGGGTTGGAGCTCCCTTCCAAGGAAGTTTGGAGAACGAGAGAAGGTTGTAGCCTTTTGCAGGTTGTAGCCTGCGTACTGGTATAAGGCTGCACCAGTACAAAAGATTGTAAACTGAAGTTTCATATTAAAGAAAGATAGAGACAACTTGCAGCAGGTGGTTTTCACCCACATTGGGTTTCCACCTTATATCTTGGTGTTCATGTGTGTGGCTTTCTATCTGTTCTGTTATACTGCACATGTTTACTGTTAATGTGGTGAATAATGTCCTGATGCACTTAATTGAAGAATAAGCTAACTAAATTGTGAGTTTTCTTCTTATACGCTGTTTTACTTCGTCACAGTAGCGTGTACACGCTGGTTCACTTAACTGAAGTAGCGTATATGTTTCTGAGCATTTAAAAAGTTTGATTAATCTGATAATACTGATTCACCCCCCCTCTCAGTATTATTTCCAACAATTCGCTCCCAATCCGATAGTTTCTCTCTTCCATTCACTGAGTCATGGTAGCTATTCCAGCTCTTTGGAAGACCAAGGAGAGCAAGGCTCACCATATCATCATCACTGTCGTTATTCCTACACTACCAAGCTGATCTCTGCAGGTGGTGAGCTTGTTCAGATATGTCCTTGATTTTCTGAAGCTTGTCCTTGAGCGCAAACTTCCTCTGGTCACTACTGTTCTGATATAGGTTCTTCAATGTCTTCCACATTGAAAACGGAGTCTCCTTCCCATGGAGACTCGAGACAATATGGTCTCGAGCTCCCTAAAAAATAATCCTCCTCACTTTCGCCACACACTTCTTCCATTCAGCCAATTCTTGTGCATTAGCTGTAGCTGGCTTGGGGATTTCTTGATCAATGAAATCCTTTGGAATGGGAAGCCTTCCCTTTCCCTTTCCTTGCCTTACTGGCTAAGGCTAGATTTTCTTCATCATCATGCTTAGATGAAGAACCATCTCTAGTGCTTCTCCATATCTCCTCCTGCATTAGATCCGACCACATTCGCTCCCAATCCGATAGTTTCTCTCTTCCATTCACTGAGTCATGGTAGCTATTCCAGCTCTTTGGAAGACCAAGGAGAGCAAGGCTCACCATATCATCATCACTGTCGTTATTCCTACACTACCAAGCTGATCTCTGCAGGTGGTGAGCTTGTTCGGAATGGGAAGCCTTCCCTTTCCCTTTCCTTGCCTTACTGGCTAAGGCTAGATTTTCTTCATCATCATGCTTAGATGAAGAACCATCTCTAGTGCTTCTCCATATCTCCTCCTGCATTAGATCCGACCACATTCGCTCCCAATCCGATAGTTTCTCTCTTCCATTCACTGAGTCATGGTAGCTATTCCAGCTCTTTGGAAGACCAAGGAGAGCAAGGCTCACCATATCATCATCACTGTTGTTATTCCTACACTACCAAGCTGATCTCTGCAGGTGGTGAGCTTGTTCAGATATGTCCTTGATTTTCTGAAGCTTGTCCTTGAGCGCAAACTTCCTCTGGTCACTACTGTTCTGATATAGGTTCTTCAATGTCTTCCACATTGAAAACGGAGTCTCCTTCCCATGGAGACTCGAGACAATATGGTCTCGAGCTCCCTAAAAAATAATCCTCCTCACTTTCGCCACACACTTCTTCCATTCAGCCAATTCTTGTGCATTAGCTGTAGCTGGCTTGGGGATTTCTTGATCAATGAAATCCTTTAAAACATTGTCTTCTAATACCACTTCCATGCGATCCTTCCATGCTATGTAATTCGAGTTTCCATTCAGGGCATACTCGAGTCTCAAGCCATTGAACGCCATTGGTGAACTTTGAGGTGTGATAAGAAATTGATTTTGTACCTGCAATCAAGAACTTCAACCTTTGAACTTTTCCCTTCTCAGTATGTTGTTCACAGCTCTGATCATCTTTGCTCTGATACCATGTAGAAATTCTCACTGTAGATTAATCTGATTATGCAATGTACTAAAGCAAAATACTTAATCTACTTCTATAATGAAAGTTGCGGAAGCTTAATCGATTTTGAGAAAGATCAAACAGAACACATATAATAGATAAGAAGAATCAATCATACATGAAACACAGAAGAATACTCTAGGGAAAGCCTCAGCTAAAAACCCTACAATCTGTATTATCATACAAGTGGAAATATCTTAGGATTACACAAGCTTAAGCTCTCACAACTATCCAGCTCTCAGTACAATCCCTCACTCTTTCTCATAGATAGAATAGAGAACACATATGCCTTCTCCTCTGTCCTCCAAGCCTCCTATTTTCTTGTGCATTTTTCCCTGGGTTCTCCAGTTGTAACCTTGTGTGACACTAATCTCACACACTGTAAAACTGCGCAATTCTCAAGGAATAAATTCCTTCTACATGCAAGATATTTTCTTATAGGAAAATTCTTGCAATTGATAGTACATTGTCCCTACCTTTAATCTCAACTGGGTCTTTGTCTGAACTGACATGCATGAGTTATTTATGAGAGAATATTCAGTTATCTGGAGTACACAAGTTTCATGCATGCATGAATTAACTGACTGAACTAACAATTAGTTCCTCAAACTGTTTGGAACTAATTTAACTAGACTTAACTCAGTTAATTGAGCTAACTAATTACAACTCAAATACAACTCATCCTTATCTCCTTAATTAAGGGATAACTTCCTCAATCAAAGGGATAATTGTTGCATGACTTCACAAAGACTTCATGTTTGAATTTCTCCAACTAATTAACTCAAGATGAATTAATTAATTATTTTTCAAACAACTGGTGAGACTAAATTCGAATTTTAATTCTCAATTTTAATTCAAGGACAAATCAAAATTGGAATATCCTAAAATGCTATCTTTAGCAATGCTATTTTTAGCATTTCTTGTTTCTATTTTCAACAAATTCTTAGGTCCACATTGTCCATCGTCCTAGGCTTTTCCGTCTTTAACATATCGTTGATAACGAAATCCATTTTGTTATGTTTGTTATCCTAATGATTTCTCCCCTCTGCCTTGATTCAGTTTCTATAAGGATGTCTCTAAATTATGCTACATAGATGGGAATAATATTTGGGAATATGAGAGATGTACCATCACAATCTACAGAGTAGAAACTTAAAACTTATATTGGTTTAACTAGATCTCGTGTTTTTTCTTAGTGTTATTCTCCAAACATACGCACATGAGGACGTATTAGTTGGATCATGGATGTTGGCTTTGTCTGCCAAGCATATTGATGAAAGCCAACTTTGTTGTTCAAAATAAAGTCAAGGTTTTTCATTATATCTCTATTCTTGTCACCTGTTCAGAACATTTGTTATTCTTTGCAGGTGTTAGTGCTTTTAGTATTGGATTTTCCATGGATTACTTTTCAAGTGACAATACTATGCCAGTATTTGATTAAAATTATGACTAATTTTGAATAATTTGTAGGTGGAATATGCGCAACCAGTTAAAGACATCTATGAAATATGATGTCTATTATTATATGGATAAACCCTTTGACCTAATGTTTTTCCAACCTACTACAATTTCATATTTAGTAACATTATTTTGACTATGCTGATTGCTTTTCAACATGTTCCACAGCCAACAATCTAAGCGAGAGTTGTAACAAAGTTTATTAATTCAATGGCATTGCAAAATTCAATATAATGGTTAACCAGAAGCTATGGTTTCCTATCAACTCTCTATTTTATGCTACTAGGTTCCATATAACTGATCCCTTTGTATTTACCTGGGTTCTCAGTCTTCCTTTTGTTGTCCTAGGCATTCCATATTTTATTCCCTAGATTTCTTTCCATAAGTCTTTATCTCCCTATATCCATCTCCACCAAATCTTGGCCCTGATTACCTAGTTTAGAGTGTAAGGGTCTCAAAGGCCCAGTCCCCCTACTTTTCTGGGCTTCGTTAGCCAGTTCCAGGAAAGGAGAGCACATTTCTTTTCTATTTGAGGCCCTTGCCATATGATTTTTCTGAAGATATTTGTCATGTCATTACATACAGTTTTGAGCACTGCTAGACTTGAAATTTGGTAAACAGGAATGGATTGTAGCATTGCCTTTAGAAGGGTGACTCTGCTAGCCATGTTAAGGGATCGAAAGGACCAGTTTTGAAGGTGACCTTGAATCCTATCCAAGAGAGCCTTCCAATTTGCCACTCTGAGCTGATTAAGGCTTAAGGGAATCCCCAAGTATTGCGAGGGTAGGGTTCCTATTCGAAAGCCCATTATTCTTGCCAGAAAGGCTTGGGATTGAGCAGATGTGTTGAAGAAAAAGATATCAGACTTATCTTTATTGATCTAGGTTCTAGAGGCACTCATGAAATCTTGAAGGATAACGAAGAGAGACCCTGATTCCCTTAGGGTATATTGACAAAGCACCATAATGTCATCAACAAACTGTTGATGAGTTAAAGGAAGGCCATTTCCTCACATAAGCAGGCCTTTGAATTGTCCTTCTTGGAATTTAGCTTTGACATATCTACCTAGGCCTTCAACTACTATGATGAATAGGAATGGGGAAATTGGGTTTCTTAGCCCCTTAATAACTAGAATGATGAAAATTGTTGAAATACAAATTTGGAATGGAAAGTGACAATATAACATTGTTGAATGATAGAAAATGTGAATAATAAGAATGTAGTAACTTACAAATAGTCTTCATTGTGATCATTCTTAAACTATTTTCTTCTATTGTTCTTATTGTCACACATCTTACCTTTACCATATTTTCATGACAATCGTATGAAAATGACGGTTGAAATTATAGACCATTCAAAGCTTTAACTTGAGCTATTGTAGTAAACATCATACCTTGTCTCTCTTGCTCTCCAATATTAATAGTAGTTTTCTCCAATGTCAACCATTATGACTTATGGAGTGTTGAACCCCAAGTAAGTTTCAATGGTAGTCATTTCCTATTACCTTGTTTGAATGAAAAATGAATAACAATGTTGAATGATGGAAAATGAGAATAATAAGAATGTAGTCAATTAAGAATAGTTTATAGTTTCAAGAAGAAAACATTTCCGGTAAGTGAGAATTTTATTTAAATGAAAATTCAAGTATATTATTTATGGTTGAATTACTGTAACATAGAAATCAATGCACGTCATTAATAATTTTTTTCTTTCTAATATTGAAATAAATGCACTCTATTAATGCAATTACTTTGAAATTAATGTACATGATGCATCTAGTTACATCAGATAAAAAATCAACATCTACAATGGAATCAATGCATCTAGTGCAAATAATTAAATACGATTAGAAATCAACATATACACTAAAATTGATGCATCTAGTACAAGAAATCAAATAGGATTAAAAGTCAACATCTACAATGAAATCATTGCATATAATGGAAGCAACCAAATAGGATTAGGAATAAACATCCATTGAAAATAATGCATCTAGTGCAAGCAATTGAGTAGGATTAGAAATCAACATCTACACTAAAATCAATGCATCTAGTTCAAACAACCAAATAGGATTAGAAATCAACAAATACACTAAAATCAATGCATCTAGTGTAATCAATCAAATAGGATCAAGAATCAACATCTACACTGAAATCAATTCATAGATATTTAAGTGAAAAACCAAAATATTCGTGGCTTTCTAAATCCAACTTCTTTTACCTTTTATAAAAGCCTTACTTCTTCTTCCTTTATGCTTAATAATGTTCAAAATTATATAATACTATATAGTACATGTATTTATCTTTGTGTGTTTCTTTCTTCTTCCCTCTTTCTCTCCCATCCATCTTTGTGTTTATCTGTGTGTGTGTGTACCCCTGCCACCTATATTTATATCTTCCTCCATCTCTCCTTCTTTGTCTCTCTATCTCACACCCCCAAACACACACGCTCTCTCTCTCTCTCCCTATATAGATATCTCTACTTCCCTCCCTCTCTCTGTCTCTCACTTCTTCCCTCTCTCCCTATCCATATATATCTCTCTCTCCCTTTGTCTCTCTATCTCAACCCCAAAACATACATACTCTCTCTCCATATGTATATATATCTCTCTCCCTCCCTCTTCCTCTCCCTCATTATCTCTTCCCCTTGTCTCGCTCTCTATCATTCTCTATCTTCCCTCCTACTCTCATCTCTCCCTCACTCCCTTTCCATCTCTCACTTGTCACTCCCTCTCCTTTATGTCTTTTGTCTTCCTTCCCTTTATACCCCCCTTCAACTCTCTCTCTATCTCCCTCCCTTTTGCCTTCTCTCTGTCAATTTATCTCTCTTTTCCTTCCTCTATCTCCCTTTCTCTCCCACCTCTCTCTCTCTCTCTCCTCTCCAAGTCTATCAATATCTCTAGCTCTATCACTATTTCCCTTTTAAACTACCAATCTTTCCCCCTTCATATTATGTCTCCCTCTCTCCCCTCTCCTTTTCTCTCTCTTGATTCCTCTCCATCTCTCCCTTGCCACTTCCTCTCTCTCCACCTCTAACTATCTTTATCTTTAGTCTTTCTTCTCCCCCCCATAAAACTCCATCTCTCTCTCCCTCCCTCTCTCCCTACCTCTCTCATGTCTTCTCTCTCTTACTCTCTCTCCCTTTCTCTCCCACCTCTCTCTATCTCTCCCCCAATCACTCTCTCACTTTACCCTCCAAATCTATCACTATCTCCCTCCCTCTCTCCTTCTCTTTCACCCCTCTATCTCTTCCCCTTCTCTCCCTCTCCCTATCCTATCCTTCTATTGTCTTCCCTCCTCTCCTCTCTCCCTCACCCTCTCTCCATCTCTTCCTTGTCACTCCCTCTCTCTACCTCTATCTCTCTATGTCTTTGTTCTTCCGTCCCTTCCCCCCCACCAACTCCATCTCTCTCTATGTCCCTCTCTCCTTCTCTTTCTATTTATTCCTCTCTCTCCCTGTCTTGCACACCTCCTTCTCTCTCTATCCTACCCACCACTCCCCCCCCCTCTCTCTCTCTCTCTCCCTTAGTCATCCAAATATGTCACTATCTCCCTCTCTCTCATGGAGACTCTGCTCCTCTTAGCATCTCATCTTCATTCCAGTAATACAAGCTTCTTTTGTTGTTATATGTTCAATCCCCATCTTTCCCTCTGTTCTAAGCTTGCACTTGAATGGGTTATTCATGTTTTCTTCTGTGTCGAATGCCAGATAACTGTCATCTTATCTCTGCATTGATAAATTAGATTTGTAAGCTTCATTTTCTTTCTGTAGCTAGCCATTCATATGTGTTTATGTATGCATCTACTGGTACAATCAGTATTCTCCATCTATCCATTGAATCTATAATCTATTGAGCATTAGTGGTTGAAAGCCTTGTCTAGCTGAGGGTGTTCATGCATGTTTTGAGTGAAATAGAGTTGAAACGGTCATTTGACTTGATCCAAACCCTAATCCATTCCAATAGTTCAGAGAACGATATTGAAGATTTATATGTTTCTAGGCATCTCTGAGCTACAACCTAGGAGAGCTTCCTAGAGTGCTAACATAATTGGCACCGTTTCTGGGGAGAGGAGACTGAAGCTCAGCTTCCCTGGGAGACAACATAGATCCAACTTTGATGATAGACAAAGTCTGGATTCTTTTTGGTTGTAATCATTTATTTGGCGACACTACTGGAGGAGAAACCTCTCAGCGACTCCACTTCATAGTTCTAGCTTAGTTTGTGAAGCATACTTGGAGAAATCCTCAAAAGACATAAGCTGACCCAGTACCTAACCCTGAAAGAATCATCAAAGAAAGAAAGGTGTTGTAGAAAGGAGCATCAGATTTAGGTAGTTCTAAACAATATTCTATATCTCTTCAAGAAAATCCTATAATAGAATAAATACATGTTGAGAGTATAGCTTCTAATACTTACAGCAAAGAAAAGATCTCATAGATTCATAGAGCTCCTTATTCTTTAGGTTCTCCTTTCGTTGTAAGCACAAAGGAAGCCTCTCCTCCTATCCATCATACTCCTTTAGTCTTATCAGTCACTCCTCAACCCTATGTCATTCAGACTTCTAGTACCCTTATAGCCACCACAACTATGGCAGGTCCACAAGCACCTACCAAAATGGAAAGAATCATAGCTACTAGGTATGGACCTCTAGTACTACCCACTCCTTTGAATGCCATGCCTACTAGAGAATATCAGAAGTATAGGCCTAAGTTCACAGGGACTGAAGGTGTTTCAGTTGAGGAACATCTTGAATCATTCTATAGCTATGCTGATAACCTAGACATTAGTGAAGATGATGTATGGATGAGAGTCTTTGTCCAAAGTCTATATGGAGGGGCTAGAAAATGGTTCAGAGAATTGACCTAAAGGTCTATAACAGATATTGAGGCTTTAGATGATGCATTCCTAAAGCATTGGGGGGATAATAAGGATCTACTCTACTACCACACCGAGTTTGGCAACTTAAAGAGGGAAAATGGTGAGTTGTTGTCTGATTTTAATAAGAGGTTTAATCGCATGTACAATAAAATACTAGCTGAAGTAAAACCCACCACTACCGCTGCTAAAATCACCTATGCCAGTGCCTTTGATTTTGACTTCTGTCTACTGTTGAGGGAGAGGCGGTGTGCTACCTTGGCTGATATGTAGGATGCAGCCTTGGAAGTAGAATCAAACATCATGGATACAGAGAAGCTCAAGGGGAATGTTGATAGAAGGAGACAGAGGGGCAAGTCTTCATCATCTTCAGATCCCAAGATAGATAAAATGACCAAGATGATAGAGTCATTAGCCTCTGAAATCTCCAAATTAAAGGTTGAGTAGCACCTTGGAAAAGGAAGATTTCCTAATACCTTTGCTCCTAGAAATCCAAATCCATATAGAAGAGCTAATGAGTAGTTGAAGATTCTGCAAAGAAGCAAAAATGCCAATGAAGACCAAAGGGTAATGGCCCCTTTCCAGAATGTAGTTATGGAAGAAGAGATGTTTGAATAAGATGATGAGATCCATTGCCTGGAAGACAAAGGCAGTGCCTCCTTTTCGACCTCAACTACCTATGAAAAGTCATTATTCAATGATCAAATCAACCAAGAATGGGATGGTGAAGCTGTTTTGAAAACTGAAGATTGGCACAGATATGATCTGAGTTCGAATATGAATAATGCCAAGGAAACTCCTCTTCAAAGAGACTGTTGTCCCTGCAGTATAGCAAGCTAAAAAGTAGAAACAACCAGCAGTTGATCCCATCATCCTCAAAGCTCCAGCTCATGAGGTAAGAGGCCTTGATAAGTCTCCTTCTCTTTTCAGTTTTGAATCAGAAATTTAGAAGCTAAGCATACCTATACCTGTGATTGAACTAATGAAGAATGAGTCCTTCAATAGATCTATCCTCAAGGCCCTTGAGCCTAAAGCCATCCAAGCCTCCACTGACTATGTAAATCTGCAAGACGACAAACCAGCTGTTGTTCTCAGCCCAATGATTGAAAACTGTGATGACGACTCCCCATCATTCTATGTCTCTTTGAGTATTCACGACAACTACCTTCTTGACACAGGAGACAACTATAATCTAATGCCCAAGGCTGTCATGGATGAGTTGGGTCTTGACATCACCAAGTCTTATCATGACATGTCTTCTTTTAACTCTAGGAAAGTGAAATGTTTGGGATTACTCAAAGACCTAGCCATCACCTTGTCTTAGTTTCCCATGAAGAGCATGATGATGGATATTATGGTAGCAGATTTTCCTCCCAAGTTTTCCATGTCGCTCTCCAGATGTTGGATCAATATATTAGGTGGAACATTGCAAAATGATCTGTCTTATGCCATTGTCCCAGTTTTTCGAGGTGAGAGCAGGAGATTATACAAAGAAGCTCAGTTGGCTTATATCATCAGTGATGAAAGGAATCCCATTAATCATCCCATCTATGCCGTCGACACTGATTTTGGAGCTTGTATTATTCAGATTGAAGAATCCCAGTTGGCCTCCACACAGCTTAAGAAACCGGTTTGCCAGATCACAGAGGAAGAAGGCCCACAAATTTGGGACATGTTCTTTGATGGAGCTTGCTCTAAGGACGCTGCAGGGGCGGGTGTAGCCCTTGTGTCCCCCACATAAGAATGCATTCATTTATCTTTCAAGTTAACTTTTCAGGTCACAAATAACATAACAGAATATGAAGCTTTGATATTGGGCTTAAATGTTGCTAAAGAAATGGGCATCAAAGGTCTGAAGGTGTTTGGAGATGCAGACCTTATCATTTAGCAAGTCAACAAAACTTTCCAAGCAAAGCATCCAAGGTTGAAAACATACAAACATGAGGTATGGAAGCTCAAGGACTCTTTTAATATAATCAACATTTCTTACATCCCGAGAATTAAGAACCGGATTGCTGATTCCCTTGTTGTGTTTGCTAGCATGTTTATTCTTCCTTTGCCTCCTAAATTGACTTATGAAGTTTAGGTGAAATATAAACCATATCTGCCTAACAATGTCAAATACTGGAAAATTTTTGAATATGATGATGAAATTAATAGGTTTTTACAAGTCGTTGATGAATTTTCTAAAATGCACATCGACCAAGAAAACGGAACCATTGAAGAATGCAACCAGTCCAAGCTAAAGGACAAGATTGGTCTGGACAACATTGTTCAACTGCCTAGTAACCATATACCCAAAGGATTGGTGCCCCTAGAGAAGTTGTTTGATCATAATGATGTACCTTATAAGCCCGCCAAAAAAGAAAATGAGTTTGTTGTTCATAAACATAATGTAGGGAGTCCAACCCATCCAAAGTACATAAATCTGTCCACTCACTTGTCTTCTGCCCAAAGTTTCAAGTATTGCACCCTGATGAAACAATTTGCTGATATTTTTGCTTGGGAATACAGTGAGCTTAAGACCTATGACACCAACATCATTCAGCATAAAATCCCACTGGAGAAGAACACTATCCCTTTTAAGCAGAAATTAAGACCTATCAGCCCTCTCTTATTGCCTTTGATTGAAAAGGCAATCAAGAAGTTGTTGGATGCCAAGATCATAGTTCCCCTAAGGTATTCAAAGTGGATAGCTAACCTTGTGGTAGTAAGAAAGAAGAATGGATAAATCAGGTTTTGTGTTGAATTAAGGAATTTTAACAAATGTTCTAAAAAAAGACAAATACCCCCTGCCTAAGATGGAACACTTGCTGCAAAAAGTTTTAGGGGCTAGAGTCATGTCTTTCCTAGATGGATTTTCAGGTTACAATCAGATTGCTGTACATCCAGAAGATCTGGAAAGGACCACCTTCACTAATGCTTGGGGCACTTTCATGTACTCCAAGATGCCTTTTGGACTGATGAATGCTGGGGTTACTTTCAGAGGGCCATGGGCATAGCCTTTGTGGGAGATAAGGACAAGTTTGTCCTTATTTACCTTGACAACATAACAATATTTTCCAGCAGCCACAAGGACCATTTATAGCATTTGAAGAAGGTGTTTCTAAAGTGTAGACATTTTGGAATTTCTATAAACCTAAAGAAGTCACAGTTTTCTCTAGAAGAAGGCAAACTACTGGGACATATTATTTCTGCTGAAGGTGTGAAGATTGATCTAGCAAGAGTTCAAGCAATTCAGACATTGTCCATCCCAAGGTCAAAAAGGGACATTCAATTTTTCCTGGGTAAGATTAACTTTGTCAAGAGTTTTATTCCAAACTTCGTAGAGCTAGTGAAGCACATCACTTCCATGCTGAAGAAAGGATTAGAAATAAAATGGACAGATGGTGCAAGAAGCTCTTTTGAAGCCATCAAACAAGCTATCATGGAAGCTCCCACTCTAATCAACCCAGATTATACCAAGGAGTTTTATATCTTCTCTTTTTCCTCTTATCATACACTTGCAGCAGTTCTATTGCCGAAAAATGATGAAGGCATAGAACACCCTGTGGCCTTTTTCAGTGAAACTCTAAGGGACACTGAACTAAGGGATGACCTTATTCAAAAACAAGCTTATGCTCTCATAAAATCTTTAAAGGCATTTGGAATTTATATTCTACATTCCAAAGTGGTTGCATATGTACCTTCAGCCTTAGTAAAAGACGTCTTAACTCAGCCAGATATTGATGGAAAGAGAGCTAAATGGATTGCAAAATTCATAGAGTTCAACATAGAGGTGAATCCCACCAAGCTTGTCAAAGGCCAGGGCTTGACTAAGCTTATGGCTAAGGAAAATTGTAGTTTTTTTGACATAAATTGCATGGGTTCAAATTCAGGTGGTCAGCAAACAGAGGAAGCAAAAGAAGGGCAAGAGAAGAATCAGTCTTTGGCTAAAAATATAGCCACTTGTGAATGGTATTCCAGTGTAGTTCATTTTTTTCAAAAGCTAGAAGTCCCTCTACGGATTAGCTCGAGTCACGCCTAGGCCATTAAGCTCAGATCAACCAAATTCTGCATTAATGAAAACCTACTCTATTGGAAAGACCCATCTGGGATCCTCTTAAGATGTCTAGACAAAGGACAATCTGTGGAAGTCACGCACCAGTTCCATTCTAGCATCTGTGGGGGGCATAATTATTGGAAAACCACAGCCCACAAGATCTTGAGAGCTGGGTATTATTGGCCTACTCCGTTCTCTGATGTGTTTTCTTTTGTGAAATCTTGTGACAAATGTCAGAGGTTTGCGGGAAGGCAACAACTAAAATCTCTGCCCTTGAAACCAGTGCACATCAATGGTCCCTTCCAACAGTGGGGCTTGGACTTCATAGGTGAGATCAATCCACATTCTAGTGGCCATCACAAATGGATCTTGGTAGCCACTACTTATTTCACCAAATGGATTGAGGCTATACCCACTAAAAATGCTAATCATCAGGTTATCATAAAGTTCTTGAATGAGAATATTTTCACTAGATTTGGTTGCCCAACCAAATTAGTCACTGATAATGCAACAACTTTCAGGGCATAAGAATTGGTGGACATGTGTGAATCCATGGGCATTCAATTGGTGCATTCTACCTCATATTATCCTCAAGGCAATGGCCTGGTAGAATCATCTAACAAGAGTCTTGTAAGGATAATCAAAAAACTATTGGAGGACAACAAAAAGAATTGGGATTCCAAGTTGAAGTTTTCACTATGGGTTGACAGAGTTACCAACAAGAAGTCCATAGGAAATTCTCCATTTAAGCTGGTTTATGGCGCTGATGCTATTTTTCCTATCCAGCTGATTCTCCTTGTGGCCAAATTCTTGCAAGAAGAACAGGATGAAGAGAATGACATAGTGAGGAGAATGAGTAACTTGGTTGAATTACAGCAGATCAGAGAAAAACAGGCTGAGAAGTCAAGAATTCATCAGAAGAAGATCAAAGAAACCTTTGATAGAAAGGAAAAATGGGACAATTTTCAGGTTGGTGAATGGGTTTGCAAATGGGATGCGTTGAAGGAAAATAAGGGAAACCATGGTTGACAGAGTTACCAGAGTTAACAAAAAGAATTGGGATTCCAAGTTGAAGTTTTCACTATGGGTTGACAGAGTTACCAACAAGAAGTCCATAGGAAATTCTCCATTTAAGCTGGTTTATGGCGCTGATGCTATTTTTCCTATCCAGCTGATTCTCCTTGTGGCCAAATTCTTGCAAGAAGAACAGTATGAAGAGAATGACATAGTGAGGAGAATGAGTAACTTGGTTGAATTACAGCAGATCAGAGAAAAACAGGCTGAGAAGTCAAGAATTCATCAGAAGAAGATCAAAGAAACCTTTGATAGAAAGGCAAAATGGGACAATTTTCAGGTTGGTGAATGGGTTTGCAAATGGGATGCGTTGAAGGAAAATAAGGGAAACCATGGTTGCATTCAATTGGTGCATTCTACCTCATATTATCCTCAAGGCAATGGCCTGGTAGAATCATCTAACAAGAGTCTTGTAAGGATAATAAAAAAACTATTGGAGGACAACAAAAAGAATTGGGATTCCAAGTTGAAGTTTTCACTATGGGTTGACAGAGTTACCAACAAGAAGTCCATAGGAAATTCTCCATTTAAGCTGGTTTATGGCGCTGATGCTATTTTTCCTATCCAGCTGATTCTCCTTGTGGCCAAATTCTTGCAAGAAGAACAGTATGAAGAGAATGACATAGTGAGGAGAATGAGTAACTTGGTTGAATTACAGCAGATCAGAGAAAAACAGGCTGAGAAGTCAAGAATTCATCAGAAGAAGATCAAAGAAACCTTTGATAGAAAGGCAAAATGGGACAATTTTCAGGTTGGTGAATGGGTTTGCAAATGGGATGCGTTGAAGGAAAATAAGGGAAACCATGGTAAATTTGATGCCTTATGGATGGGATCGTTTGTCATTGCTTAAAAGTTCAGATGAACAACACTTTCATTCTGCACAATTTGGAGGAGGAAGGTGTTTTTGATGGCCAAGTCAATGGACGGTTTTTGAAACTTTACTTCACATGAGGCTTTAAGGCCTTAATATTGTAATAGTTTTTTTCAGTTTTTGTTTTTTATGCAAATAAACTCCATACCCAATGGAACACTAGGAGATATGTTTGTTTTGGTTGTTATTGGAAAGGCAGTAATCTACAGTTCTTGAAACCTCACAGGGAGGCTTTCATCCCCAAAAGGAGCCAGTGTTAGCCCTTGACGTGCAGTGCTGCTATTTTTAGCGAAGATGTCCCATGTTTTAGCTCCGATGACCACGTCTCCTCTTACTCTGCTTTGTCCAGAAGCCGAACTTCAAAAATACTACTCTTGCATCTATAATTGCATCGGGTCCCGTTAGCCCTGAGGTGCTGATCCAAACAGATCCAAAACACTCTCTAAGTCTTCAAAATCTTCTTAAAATCATTCAGAAGATCAAAACCATCGCATAAGGGGAACCTTCAAACAGGCGAAAAAACACTATCGGGAGGCAAAAAACATTAGAAAGCAGTGAAAAACAGAACAGCGGAGGCTTGAGTAATGAATTCACAGCAGCCGTCAGATCTGGCTGATCAACGGTCCAGATCTGATCGGAAAATCACAATTAGCAACCACAACAGAGCGTTTACAATGGCCCGAGGCTATCGTGATTTGTGATTGTGACTAATCGCATCGCGATATCGCAATCAGAGAAACATTATGGAGCGGGGCCTATACCCATACATGTATGTGATGCGATTAGCTGGACTCGATGGCTATATAAACATTATTGAATAGATTTTGAGATATATCGAAAGGAGTTTTTTAATGTAATTTCACATATTTCGTTATTTAATGAAATACAAAGAAATAGTGCCGATGCGATAAGACCCAGACCTGAAAGGGTTCATGAAGGGAAATATATAATACTTGAAGTTTGGAGGGAGCCAATTTTCATGTTATTTTCAATATTTTAAATGTATTTCCAAAATACAAAGGGAAGCCTTGGAGCAAGGCGAAAGTGACTTGCGACAGCGATTGAGGATGGGCCTAATAGGAGAATAGACCAGATTTAAGGACTTTTGAAGTCCAGATGAACAGTGTTCACGATGAATTTTCACAGTTTGAACACATTTCTCTGTGTAAAATAGAAAGCGGCTGTTTTAGGGATTTCAAAGGCTAGATGCACTCATCTAGGAGACAGAGGCCAGGAGACAGATGGACGGAAGGGGAAAAGCCACAGCACGATACAACCAGACAAACAGAAGTGATCATGGAGCATCGCTGGCACAAGCGAGCCACTTTATAGCACAACAAATTTACCAGAAATTGGTTACTATGTTGTTAGAAAAAGAGACCTCTGAGCTCATGTATGTCGAGTTATGGCATCAAGTGGTTAAAAAGACAGAGGGGATAGATTAAGACACCTCGAGCCTCAGAGAGCCCAAGGGCATTGTAAAAAGCCTATAAATGGCTGAAAGTTAGAGGTATTAGGGGTTCAACTTTTGGAGACTGTGGAGACTCTGCTCCTCTCAGCATTTCATCTTCATTCCAGTAATACAAGCTTCTTTTATTGTTATATGTTCAATCCCCATCTTTCCCTCTGTTCTAAGCTTGCACTTGAATGGGTTATTCATGTTTCCTTCAGTGGAAAATGCCAGATAACTGTCATCTTATCTCTGCATTGATAAATTAGATTTGTAAGCTTCATTTGCTTTTTGTAGCTAGCCATTCATATGTGTTTATGTATGCATCTGCTGGTACAATCAGTATTCTCCATCTATCCATTGAATCTATAACCTATTGAGCATTAGTGGTTGAAAGCCTTGTCTAGATGAGGGTGTTCATGCATGTTTTGAGTGAAATAGAGTTGAAACGGTCATCTGACTTGATCCAAACCCCAATCCATTCCAATAGTTCAGAGAACGATATTGAAGATTTATATGTTTCCAGACATCTCCGAGCTACAACCTAGGAGAGCTTCCTTGAGTGCTAATAGTTATTACCCACCAAAATTTGCAAGTTCTTAGGTCTGCAATTTACTTATCCACTTGGCATCTCAATTTATTAGTTCATGCCAAAGCAAGTTATAATTATTTATGCCAATTTTCCCAAAGCATAATTGAGGGATAAATTGCCCTGCAAATCAAAATTACAATATAACAAATGAAATTGTATTACTTTTAACTTTTTATTATTAATTGAACCAATATTTAAATGTACTCATGGACATTACAACATCTTGCCATAGTCTATATATGACCTTTAATTTTTTATTATTTTTTAATTGAACCTATATATAAATGTTAAATGCTAATTGTTTACAAATATTTAGGCTATATGTAACTGTTTTACATGTTTCCATGGACTGTAAAACACCTTTAGAGCAAAGATATAATCATAGCCTTCTTTGTCATTGCTCCTCGAAACCTCTTACATTGACCTTATATGTTTGTGAAAATTCATGACAAAAATTTGTGTTCTATCAACATATGACTTCATGTTGGGATTAGGCATAGGCTTGGGCCTGCAAATAATTTGACGAATAGAAAATAATTGTTATATGATTTTATAATTTTAGGTCAGACATCAATTTGTTGCTAAAGAGTGAAATGTGAATGAAGCAATTGGAATTTGAAGTAATGGAGGGTGGACCAAAGGGACGCACATGCGAGCACATGAGTCATGACAACTCCCCTCATTATTATCATTTTTTCCGATTTTTTTTCCTCCAACCACTTGGATATAATGACTCTAATGAGTATGACAACTCCCCTTATTACTATTATTCATACTACCTCACTTCCAACTACTTGCATATAACGACCCTACAATCCGTGCGTTCTTAATTTTAACAGGGTTGTTCATAGCGCTCTTTCTTTTCGCATCAGTGCCTCATACAATGTAATTATTCTACATGAATTTTTGTTTTGAGAATTTATAACTATTAGTTTCATTGCACTATGGTGTCAAACTCACGGAAACTTTCAACTTTTCACCCATCTCAATTCAATCAATCGAGGCGTTCGATTGTTTTTCCATAGTGATAACGAAATGAATGTGTGTGTCTGGTCATGAGCCTTTCTGTGAGCGTGTATTTATCGGATGATGAAGACTCACTTGCCAACTAGGCTTCGACCCATCTATTCTCATTGCTATGGTTGACCCGTTTTTCTTACACACAGAACCCTCGCTTTTTAGCTTCTTGAAAATTACATGATCAGAATCGACCTAAAATTGACGCTTCCTTGCGATTGAAATTCCCTCTGCCTCTGCTTCTAGAACTGTCAGTTGATGATTTACTAGTTCTGGCCTCTGTGAAAAAAACATCTTCACCAACTTTCTTTTTCATCCCAAGGGTTTTATCATTTTGGGTCAACATTTCGCAGAGCTCATCAAACTTTAGCTTCTCTAACTTTCCAGTTAATTGTAGAGTTTCCAAAAAATGTGTGTATGAAGAAGGATGTCCAAAAATTGAAATTGTGACCATAAAACTATCATCTACTACTTGAAAACCAACATTAATGATTTCCTGCTTAATATTCTTAAGTCTGGAGATATATTCAAGGACATCACCTCGTTTAGTCAATTTTTGTTGCAACAATTTTAATTGTAGATCAACTTTCTTTGATTCAGGCTGAGTATCAAAGAAGTCTTTAAAAATTCACAACGCAGACAATGCATCTGTAACATTTTCTATATGGACATACATTTCATCATTAACATAAGATTTAATGAGATCTAATGCTTTGGCATTCTTAACTTCCCATTTTGCTAGTGCAACTGCAATTGTGGATCTATTTGGCTTAATGTCACCATCACATATATCATGCCAAAGTTCATTATAAATGAGAGTGCTTTCGATGAGGCGTCGCCATGTTTTGTAAGATTTTGTGCTTTCAAGTTTGTCAGAATCAGAAAACAAATTAATCAACTTTAACATTGTAGTGTTGAAGCTTCACACCAATAAGCAGGCTTAGAAAAAATATCAAGATGGGCAACACAACATGCAACACACTATGCAAAAATGATCTATCGGGGCTTGGCCTTGACCCTCGTATAGTTGTTGAAATAGGAGAAAAATGACTGAGCTTTGCATTTGGCTCTAATCAATTTCTCAAAAAAAAATTACAAGGTAACTTTCAAAATTTGACTTTTAGAATGCTCTTGCAAATCCTGGTAAAAAAAAAGTTACCTCCCTTAAAAATAAAAAGCTTCTTGTTTCTCCAATACAAAAAAAACTTTATTGCACCATAACCAATTTGGACATTTTTAAATCTTGCATCGATAGTTTTCTGGCTTGTCACAGGCAGAGACATCTGAAGCTTGATATTCATATCTCAAGCAACAGTAATCCAGAGTGGACCATTATGTGACACCCCATCACATATGAAATTTGCAATCCTACACTTGAACATCAAATCCAGATATTCCTATGAATGGATTTGTTGTATCCCTTCCAGTGCACATCATACAACCTTGAGCCAACAAAGATAACAAAGAGACGAGAGGAATTTTAATCCCAAATTAATTCAAAGAAATTAGAGTAGACATAGGACATATATTTCACACAAAACACTCGATATCTCAAACTACGAGCAGGTGGATTTTCAGCATCGTCCACTGAAGTGATGACGGTGTAGATTGGTTCACATTTTCCTCCATAAATTGCGCTCCTGAAGCCCACCGTGCAATCTACCAACGCATTCCGATTATGTCTGTCATTAATGCGTTGAGGATTTATGCATAGAGTTTACTTCTAAACGCAGAGCCTTCTCCTCTGTGACAATAATGGCAGAAGCTGTTTTGGCAGAGACACCGAGTTTAACAGTTTATCTTGATGAGCTTTTTGCTTGATTTGTACCAGAAATTTGTTTGACAGAATTTGGAACGTCGGCATTATTTGGGTGTCCACCCTTGTGTTTGGTCTCGCTTGAGTGTCTAGATTCAGGCATTTTTGTGTCCACTACATGTTTCGCAATTTCCTTTTTGTAAATAATTGACACATGACACTTCACCACACATAGCTGGAAACTACATAAACCCTTGCATCCCATTGATATCTGACTGTCGAAGAGGTTTGCAGATCTGACTATCGAAGAGATAACTGATTTGTGGATTTCTGCACAAACGATTGGTAGCAAACTCGAGTCACACTTGAAAGCTTCTTCACTTACATTTGCAATTCAAGATGGACCTGAAGCTAGTTAGAGAGTAACTCATGTTCTTTGACATCGTCTTCAGGCGTAAAGCAATAGATCTGTCAAAGCTTTGACATCGTCTTCAGACATAAAGCAATAGATCTCTCAAATGCCCCAAATTAATGAGATGGGCAACAAATTATCATTACAAGAGTCGAACTCCCCACCTCGTCTGGTTCCTGTTGTTGACAACAATGTAATTGAAAGAAAGGCAATGGCGTCCAACGCTCCAAGAGCTTCGCCTTTCGGGCTCCGTAGGAACCCTTTCGCACTGAAGATTTTGAATGCGAGAAATTGCAAGGGGTCGGTTCTTATTGCAAGGTTGTCAAGGAAGAAAAGAAAGACACTGGGAAAATATATGCATTGAAGATTATGGATAAACAATTCATAGCAAAAGAAAAGTGGTACTTTACAGTACCCAAATTAATGTAGAGGTATTTTTTCGGATTAAGGGGAGCACTCAACATCGGCTGCAACATTACTGGAGCTCTGATACCACAATAATGCAGAAGTGTCCACAGACACGTAATTTTATCAATAAGAAAATCAATTACATTTGGAATTTTGTAAGAGTTTACACCCGAACAACAAAACACTCTGGCAATGAGCTATTTATAAGCTCAATGTCCTAACTACATCTAATTATGGATCACTTATAAAATAACAATTGTCCATTTACAATAAAAGCTATTCAAACAACTTACTAACAATTCTCCTAAATTAGAGCCTAAAATAGGACACATTTGTAGAGTCATATATTTTTACAACAATATTCTAATTCTAAATATCTCCATTTAATAATTAAATATTCTAAATTATTAATTATTAATTTAATATCTTAAATTAATAATTATTTTATTCTAACTTTATAAGCTATAATAATATTTTATTTTAGATTATCTAACCATATCCCATCAATTACCAAATGAAACAGTTGCTTTACTCATTCCCTTTCTTAGTTGGTCGAAGTTGCTAATATTTTATTTTAGATTATCTAACAATGTCCCATCAATTACCAAATGAAACAGTTGCTTTACTCATTCCCTTTCTTAGTTGGTCGAAGTTGTGATCACCCCCATTATGCCCCAACTAATGGTCACTGTAATTAGGGCAATTTTGAGTTTGGATAGTGAGACAATGAATATGATTGAATATTACTACCCACCCTTCCCATTAGATGAGCACCGATCAGCATTTTTTTCGTTTTCAACAATTCCATAATTCCATGGCTGTAATATTAATGGTCATATAAATGTAGTTTATGAGGCATTTTTTATATTTAAAGCTTGGTAATCCAATATCATAAGTATCATTTTAATAAGATAAATATGAAACGGCATCATAGTTATGTCATATATGTTTGGGTGCAGGGGTAAATGTAATGTTCTGTGACATGTTTATATATGTTTGGGTGCAGGGGTAAATGTAATGTTCTGTGACATGTTTATATATGTTTGGGTGCAGGGGTAAATGTAATGTTCTGTGACATGTTTGGGTATAGTTAAGATTAGTTTAAGAATTTTGGGATGCGCAAGTGTGAGTATGGGTAAATGTGGATATGTTTGGTGTGTAATGTTATTTTATAAGTTTTGGGATGTACGAGTATGAGTATAGGTGTTAGTGTTATAGATTGAGGTGTATAGATGTAGGTATAATTATGGGGATTATTGTTGTGCTATATAATTGTGTATTAATTTTGTGTTACAGAATTAGATGTTAATTTTGTTTTATATTTTTCCATTAATAATAATAAGCAAGAGTATTGTGTTACATGGTTGGGTGTTAGCTATCATTAGTATCCCCAAATAGTGGGATGTGTCAATAAGCATTAAGCTGGAAAGCATGCGAAAATGTGGTGGGATGTGTCAACAAGCATAAAGCTGGAAAGCATGCGAAAATGGTGCTAAGGAAAATCCAAAAAGGTAATTAGCTTAAATCATTGTTATTTCTTATTTTGTCTTATAATCATTTAACTTAAAAAAACTTTAATAATAAGGATTAAATAATTGATCTTTTATTTAATATTATATAATAATTTATAATTTATTTTATAAATATTTTTCTTTTAATCTTATTAATTTATAAATTATTAATTATTTTTATTTTAATATTTAAAAAATAAAAATAAATATTCTTATTTTATTAAATTGGAATTAATAGTTATAAATATATATTTTTTAAAAATTATAATTTAGAAGTAAAATTCTAAAAATAATTTATGACCCTACAAACAAAACAAGTACATATATTAATTTAATTTTTAATTATATTATTATTATAAAATTTAAAATTTTAAGGTATTAAATTATATAATTTTATAAAAGATATTATCTATATATATATATATAAATAAAAAATCTAATTAATTTAAATAATAAAATAATCTTTAATTTGCTCCTATTTAAACAATAATATGATATTAAGTTATTTAAACAATAATATGATATTAAGTTATTAAAGTCAACTAATAAATCATTTATTTTATTTTTCAACTCCTCATAATTTATAGAGTGGAGGATGTGTTCAATCCAAAATTAAAAATTAGATAAACACATGATTTTAGACTTTTGTGATTCATACTCATTTTGATAAATTCTATAATAGTATTGTCTTTCGGATTAATCACATTTTTTAGATTTGGTCAACCAACTAATGTGGTTTATCCTCATGACCAAATCTCGAAAATGTGATTAATCCGAAAGACAATACTATTATCAATATGGATCACAAAAGTCTAAGATCTAACATTTGATAAATTCTTTCGGATTAATCACATCATGAGTTTTTGGTCATGATGTGATTATTTTTTTATTATCAAAATCAATTAATGTGGTTCAGATTAAACCAAAAGACAACAGCATTATTAATATAGATTACAAAATTCTAAGATCTAACATTTGATAAATTCTTTCAAATTAATCACATCATGAATTTTTAGTCATGATATGATTTTTTTATTATCAAAATTAATAAACATAAACGTTAACATACCTTACTCTTTATACTCTTTATAATGTGAAAGAATTCCAAAGTATAATGCAAAGAATTTCAAATTAGCCCGAAATTATATTGTATAAATAATTAATTGAAATAATTAATTATTTATATATTTAAATTATAATGTATTGAAATATATATATATATATATATATATATATATATATATATATATATATATATATATTATTTTTAATATATTAATTTATATTATTACTTTTAATATATTAAATTATTATAAATTTAATTTAATAGTGATTATTATTTTATCATTTTTATTGACAGTTGTCCTCGGACTTTTTGGACTTTCTAGTGCCTGAATCCGGTGGAAAATTTTGAGGTGAAATCTTTTTTTGACTGTATATATGGATTCAATACCATTGAAAACTCCTAGAGCATTTCGATTATACACGATTACTCGTCAAACTTGTTATTGTGATCTCAATAAATTCCTGCAGGATTTTAGAGAAATTTGACCGGAAAAGCTCATAGTAAAAGCTTCCAAAAAATGGACAACTCCTTTTTATTGTGTTACCTTTATTTTATATAAAAATGTATAAATGTAAATTATATACCTTTGCTTCATAAAGATTTGAAGTTTTACTAATTTAAAAAATAAACATTTTATATATATAAACTTGATATTCATTGTAAATATTAAAATAGTGTTAAATCATTATAATGTTGATTAAATAAAAAATCAATTCCCAATCAGATGGATGGAATATTTATAATGAAATTATTATAACTAATAGTTTATGAGTATAGTGGATGAATAAACAATCTATTTCATTTTTCAAATTCCAGTATTTACGAGCATAGATTCATCTTAAATACGAATCTAACATGAGCCAAGAAGGATGCAATTTCTTTAAGTGCAATTTTTTTTATGAGAAAATATTATTTAAATGTTTTGTAGAGTTATTTTTTTACTATAGATTTTTGTTTTTTTTGGCTTATATGAGCAAAATTTCAACTTTGATGATGGATGGACACCCTTACACATCATACCGAGCTGTAGAATGAGCCTCTTGCCACAAAAATATAAAAATAAAATTATTATTAATTTTATTTTATAATGTAATTATTATTATTTGATTAAAAAATATATAAATGCGTTGGATTCATATTTGAGAGATTTTAATAAAGGATTTTACGACTCATATAATTCTATATAACATGGATTTGACAAGTGAGCTACCCTTGAAGAGTGTATATATATATATATATATATATATATATATATATAATTTAGTTAACATAATAAAAATTTAGAGGGTTCAATTTTGTAAGGTAATCAAGGTTTGAAACTCATGGTAGGGAGGAGGAGACAACAAAACAAACCCAACCATGTTAAGGATTAGTGTGATTTAGACAAGGTGTGATCTTAGGTGATTTTGAAGGTTTAGATACCCTTAAGTTGTGGTTCCTTAAACTATAAGCTAATCCTATATAGAAAACTAAAAAAGATATCATTGTAATAATTTATTGCAATATATTAAGTACATTTAATATTTGATAGAACCTTTAATTGGTTAAGTGATCATAATTGTATCTATCATATGTGGATTTTATACTCTATGCTCTTTATAGATATATCATTTTACATGTGAATGTTGAGAGTATTCATTCTACATTGTTTATAAATGACTCATTTGTGGAATCTACAAATGAGGCTCTCCATTTATCCTTGAAACAACTTATTTTTGTTGTATTAATTTAATTTAAAAGTGATTTTACTTTAATCAAGGTGTACATGATTATGTTTTATCCACATGATGTTTATATTTTTGATAAAAATAGTTGTCCTTTGTTTCCTTTCAACTTTAGAATTTAGTTGTGATGGGTTATTTTTCCATGGCATGACTCTACATATTAAATTAGCCTTGTGCGGAGGAAAAAATCTTCACTTAATATAGTCCCTGCTCTTTAAAAAATTCACCCGCACACTATTTCTCCACACACCCTTTCTCCCGCACTTCTCTCTGCATATCTATTTAGCCCCCCCCACACCCGTTCACTCACATAAGTGACCTAGAAGCTTGTTAGTTTTGACATCATTGAGCAGAGCAATAACAGTGTCAGGCATAACAATTTCAAAGCACACTCCGACAGAATAGCCACTCAAAAAATTAGCCATATTTTTATTTTAAAATTATTTATCAGGTACTGACAAATACTGAAAATAAATCGCCCTTCACCAAGGGAATTATGTCCCATCACAACTCTCTTAGTTAAACGAAAATTAGAAATAAGATTTCCACAAATTAGAAAAATATTTTTGAATTTACGGGAAAATAGAAACATTCAACATTTTCCTGAAACTTTGATTAAAATTGCAAAAGCACAACAAAATAATAGGGAGTCAATGCACTTTGACCATGGGGTCAGTGCTAGACTCCCTGGTTAGGAAGGGACTAACTAACGTTTAACTTTAAGTTATATTATTATTACTACAAAATTTCAAATTTTACAATATTAAAAATGTAGCTGAAATACAAAATTCACATTAAATTTAAATTATAAATTATATAATCTTATATTTTTGGTGTTGTTGTTGTTGGCAAAGGAATTCACATTATATTAACAGATAAATGTACATAGAATACAAAATGGAGGTCTTGGGGGGTCTTCGCCCATCACCCATCGAAGTTTTCTACCCATGGGAGAAGAAACCAGAGAAACTTTCACAAAAAGTGCAGTTAAAAAACATTACATAGAATGAGCAAGTTAAAATTTTAAGGTTGTAGACTATGGTGGAACAAATCCACAGATTGAAAACCATAAGAAAAAAAACCATAGCACTAAAACATACGATACTACTAAAAACGAGAGAAAGCTTGATCATATTTGTGAAGACATGTTGAGATGCAGAATTATTGTAGTTGAGCACAACTAGCCTTGGTGGTGACCTCTTCTTCCAGCTTCTCCTTGAGGATGTAGCACCTGTGTAGACTGGGGCGAGGAGGGGAGTGATAGGGAGTTTTTTATGAGATGTTGTTGGTGGCAGTGTTACTTCTAGATGTCTATGAGCAGGGGAGGAGTTTTCTCTAGAAGCTATGAAGATGGGGGGGGGGGGGAGTGGAACCTAGAGGAGGGGAGGTAGAAGTCGAGAGAATAGGGGAAGAGGGCAGGGAATGTCGTGAGCGAAATCTATGTCGAAGTCGTAGGAGAGGTGGTGGAGGGAAGAGGTGGCATGGTTGTTGAAGGATGGAAACTCAACAATCTAGTAGCTGGCCCAAGATTTATTCCTTTCCCGGTCCTTGAGATGGTGCAAAAGAAGATTAAAAAGGGCCTAAATAATGTTTTTCCTATGGTGGATCTCGTGTGCTTTGAGTTCAAATGCCTTACGACTAATGTGAGGTGTGTTAGAAAATGTAACTAGGTTCAGTCTTCATAATGGTTTTTATACCTATATCAATGTATATTTTATGTAAATGAAAAATAAGAAAAAGATTTTATTATTATTATTTTTAGATAAGCATGTTTTTCGTGATTTTAAGTTTTCTTGAGTCAAAGAGTTAAATTCCTATTTGGACCTATTGCAAAGAAAAGGAATTTTTTTTTTTTAATATGTAATTTGGGTCAAAAATATCCGTAGACACTAGGTCAAGCTATCTCTCAAGTCGGCCCAACCCCAAAGGACATGTATTTTCACATCCCTCTGAGTAATATAAATAGAGGAGGATTTGCGCTCATTTGGACACACACAATTCACTCAATTTGATCTGAAATATTGCAAAAGAATAAGAAGGCTAAAATATGAAGTTGATGAAGAATGTCTCTTGAAGTTTTATTTGTGGAAGATCTTACTTATTACATCTCTTCTTGAAAATATTCTACTGGTCTCTTAATGATGGATTTTTTGTGAAGAAGGATGGTATAACAAGAACTATTCGTTGAAAGTAAGATTGTGGTCGACTATAAGACTTTGCTGACAATGAAAAAGATGTATTGACAATACTATTCATATACGTGACATGTATAATAATAGTGAAAAGCTAAATATGACTTGTAAAAATGGTACAATATTTCTAAGAGAAGGATAACTGACTATGAAAGATTATAATAATGGTGTCCTATGTCAATTGCATAAGCGACATTTCAGTGATCTTGTATGACAACCAAACCATGATCCACAATGGCAGCAAACTAAAAAATTCGTGTGTTAAACACATGATTGTAACAATGATCGGATAACCTTCATATGATAATGACAACATTATGGCAATGATTATCGATGAACAAAATTAGCATTATAACCTAGTTCAAGAAAGGGTGATATCAATGAAAATGACCTAAAGTTATCTCATTTGAATGAAGTTTACTTGAGACAATATGTCTGCATAAAATGACATGTAAAACTTATAGAGGTACTATTATTTAATAAATAATGATGTTATGATATTGTTGCATATTCTTGGCATGTCAATAGTATGGTTAGGGTTTTGCAATTAGCAGTATGCTTGTAGGGATTTGCAATTTCTTTGATGTATGTCTTGATGACTATGACGTTTCTTGGGTCTTAAAGAATCTTAGTATTCAAGGTTTCTGAACTAACCCTTAGAAATGAAAAAACATTAACCTTAATTGCTTGTTCCCTCTCAGGAATCCCTAACTTTTGGAAAATGGAATCTAGGGTGTGTAGGTTAAGTTTTCTCTGATATTAAAGTATATTGAAACCCTAGCATAAAAGATATTTGAGAGAAAGACTCTAGGGCATATATTAAAAATTTGGACAAACCTAGGGCTTGAAATCAAAGCCCTAGGACTTGGTGTTTCATATGAAAAATAAAAATTCTAGTAAGGCTTAGGTCAAGGAATTTCTAGATTTTATAGCTAGAACCCTAGAAATACACTTTTGAATAATCATAGAAACCCTACAATAACATGATTCACATCATGCTCTTGCATTTGTATATTTTTCTTGGTTGTACTAGTTGGTCAGAACTGTAGATACATAATGAAATTATGAAAGTAAGATGAGAAAGATGGAAGAAAAAAGTAATGAAAGACTTGTGCTTGATGATGAATTTGTAATAATGGTGAGCTTGATGGAAAGAGGGAGCTACATGAAATTTGATGATATTCAAGTTTATAGTTGATGAGAATATTTGAGGAGTATTTTGATAATTGAAAGTTGAAGCCGAACCTTGTTGCAATATGAAGATAGAACGTGTAAAGGTATGTTGATTTCAGAGGGAGCAAGTAGTAGAATTTGACACAACATTTTGATGAGAGGATATTATAATCTAGAAACTTTGATATTGATAATCTGCTTGGGATATGACTTGGTTCCTTCATAAGACATATGGTTATAGCATGCGAAGAGGTTCCTTCTTAATGATGTTGTACCTATAGTTGTGTTGTTTGGTCATGTAACACATGAATTGTGTGAATAACACTTTTGATGGCTCAAACAAACATAAGGGAAGAATTGGTATTAGAAAGATGACATGACACTTTGAAGAATATGAGGCAAATCTTTGTTATGAAGGAAGAAGATATGTGCTAGCAGCTGTGAGGAAGCTCGGCTCCTTGAAAATGACAGATGAACCAATTGATGACAATGTTATTTGATCCAGGAAGCTTATGATGTGATTCTATTATGAATTGAGAAACCCTCTCATGAGGATGAAATGTGAAAGAAGGAAAAAGCACAACTATGATGTATTGCATAGTAGGAATCAATTTAAGCTACTACTATTTCTCCACGAAGGAATGAGTAGATGTTGTGTTGATGATGTATGAGACTAGCTAAGGATTTTGATGATGTATCCCTAATTGCGACAAAGCTAGGATATATTCCCTGATTAAGAGGGAATAAGGATCTCCTCCCTGGTTGAGAAGGAGTAATAATGGACATTATATTCCCTTCTTCATGTGTCATGGACTAGGCTAGGAATAACAACCATACTTCTAGTGAAGGTCGTGGAGGGAGAATGGGGTTTGTAGGATTGGATAAGCATTTAATAGCCAACACTCTATGAGGATTAGACATGCTATCCAAGATAAGTTTGGTCAAACAGGACAAAAATTCTTTGAGGATTGGGAATCCATGATAAGGATAGTCCTCGAAGGACATACCTTGTGAACACCCGGATGGGGTATGTGCCTTAAAAGAATGAGGTGCATATATATATGCCTCCCAACATTGTGCTCTAGTCTTGTGGAGAGTTAAAGCTTGTCAAGTTAAGGCCTCGTTATGTTGAAATTTGACAATGTTCGTTATGATGTTGATTCTTGAATTTGACTTACCAATCTGAATCTTCTTATGAGAATATTTCAAATTGAGAACTATGGAATTATGAATACCTCCCTAGTTAAGAGTGAGTGTTAGAAAATGTAACTACGTTTGACCTTCACAATGGTCTTTGTACCTATATATTTGTATATTTTATGCAAAATGCAGAAAAATAATTTATTATTATTATTAGATGTTCTTCATGCTTTTCGGTTTCCTTGAGTCAAAGAATCAAATTCCTATTTAGACCTGTTGTAAAAAAAAGGAAAAATAAATTTTAATGTAATTTGGGTCAAAAACCACTCTAGACTCCAGGTTAGCCTGCCAGTCAAGTCGATCCAGCCTCGAAGGTCATGTCTATTCATTTCCCTTTGAAAAATATAAATAGAGGAGGATTTGAGATAATTTGGACACATACAATTCGATCAATCTGATTTAAAAAATTGCAGAAGAAGATGAAGGCCAAAATATGAAGTTGATGAACTTGAATGTCTCTTGAAGTTTGATTTGTGGAAGATCTTCCTTATTACATCTCTGGTTTAAAATCTGTTGCTAGTCTCTTAGTGATGTATTTTTGTGAAGAAGGATAGTCTAACTTGGAATATAAAGGGTTGAAGTCTTTGGTTTTGGGTCTTGGATATCTCACTTTGATATGATTCTATAGGAAGAGAATTTTCTTCTTTTCACCTTTGATGGGTTTTTCTGTGGCTTGGAGCCTATAGTTTGTGTTCTTTTGTTTTATGTGATCTTCATGTTTTTATTATGGTAATTTCTTGATGAAAGAAGGAAAACATAATGATAATAAAAATTCCAACAAACTCACAAGTAATTATCATGTAAAGAGAAATCTAATCTAAATCGTAAACCTCCTCATTTCTCAACAAGGCAAAATAGAATTATCAAACATTGTCCAAATGTTCATTCTTGTCAAGGGTGGTCAGTGAGCACCCTCTTCCCCTTCCACAACTTGCATGGTGGCCTCTTCCCCATTCATGGCTCATGACGGTGCTGATGCGTTTAAAGGGCTCGGTTGGCATGAGAATGACAATGGAAGCTAGAGTAGAGTAGGTGGGTGGGAGAGACCAAGAATTCAGTAAGGGAGCGGGAGGAAAATACCAAGTGGTTGCCATGGTGTAGAGTAAATAATCCTAGAGAGATAACAAACAAGTGGTGAAGCTGAGCATGAAAATATTTTTCCATAGGCCCAAGTTGGTGGCTTTAATGAGCATGGAAGCTAGACGTGACTTAGAGGGAATGATGGTTGCGAGGTGGAGGGTGTCATCATTCCTCCCTGGTTCAAGCTTTTAACTAAACTTAACTAATAATAACATAATATTTAACCCTTCTAATTCTAAATAATAATATAATACTAAATTACATAATTCATAAATTGGAAAATAGATTCAATCCAAAATTAAAAGTTAAAATCATTTACTTTGAAATAATTCTAAATTATAATAAATTTGTATTATTTTTTTTGTAAACTTGCTAGACTACATATTCATCATATCCAATATATAACGTTAGGGCGGGAAATTGAGCCAATAAATCCACATTAAAGAGTGCCTTAAAAGAATACCCAATCATCATCTATCCAAAACCATATAAACAATAATTTATATTGTTAAAATTATTAATTATTTTTATATTTAAATTAATATATAATTAAAATAATTAATAACTTTTATATATATATATAACCATATTTATTTATAATATTATATAATTCATAAATAAATTTTTAAAACATTAATTAATCTAATTATTATCTCATAATTCTTATTTTATCACATTCACTTTATTCTTATCCATACATATATATTTTATCACATTCACTTTATTCTTATGCATACATATATATGACCCATACACTTCTTTTAATCTTTTAATAAAGTTATAAATGAATTTTTAATACCTTATTTAATCTAATTATTAGCTCATCATTCTTATTTTATTGCATTTACTTTATTCTTATGCATAAATATATATAACCCATAAACTTCTTTTAATAAAGTTATAAAAATTTACCAATTTAAGAAATAAACATGGAATGTATACAATGGGCAATGGTGGGTAGGAGGATTTCATTTTCAATGTTGAAGTAGTGTTAAATCATTACAATGTCAAACAGAATAAAGAGTTAATTACCAACCGTTCATATGGATTGAATATTTGAACAATGAATTTTAACTTTCAGTCTCCTAACCATTCATAGTGTGAGATTTTTCCGAGTAATGTGGTTATAGTGGATGAATAAACAAGTTATTTTGTTTATTAATTCCACGAGAAAGGGAATTTAAAAATAGAAAAAAAATAAAGGAAATTTAAAAATAGAAAAAAAATGAAAATTATAGTTAAGATTTTAACTTATTTTTTAATATTAAGAATGATTTAATATTTTAATTATAAATTTATAATATTTAAATAATTAAATTTTATTTATATTAGAATTATTATTATTTGAGTAAATAAATTGGTAAAAGAGTTAGTAGTATTTTTATGATCTATAAAGTTGAAAATTCATAAGTTCATTATAATTTTTAAGTGTAATTATTTATCTTATGAATAATATACATGTTTAAGTACAATTTTGAATAAAAGACAATCTCACTCATATAACTCTACATAACATGGGTTTGCCAAATCAATTATCTTTGGATGCAATTATTATTATTATTATTATTTTGATTAAAATATGTTTTTTTGGTAAATTGTAGCAAATTGTATTACATGACTTTTTATACATATCTCCAGAAAATCCCTTATATATCCCTTTTAACCAACCCCAATACCTCAAGAAATCCCCAGAGCAAGGTGCTTACAACATTCTAAAATTTATCCACAATGGAATATAATCAATTGTGTTTGCCATTTCCTTTTCAGTGTTAGAATTGTTTAATCCATGGGTTTATATATATATATATATATATATATATATATATATGGGGTCAAACTTAGTTAGAATAAGGTATCCATTTTATAAGGTGGCAAAGGATTGAAATTCATAGTAGTCACTAGGAAATAACAAAAAAATCTTTAGATACTTTTAATTATGACTTCTTAAATAATACAATGTTGTTCTAAATCATTAAAAAAAATCAACAAACTTATTAATTTATTACAATATAATAAATAACCTAACTAATAAAATATTTTGTTAGTTAAATGGTCATTATTGAATCTTTCGCATGTGGATTTCATGTGTTCTACTCTTTATAGATAAACTTTTTATATCTCAATATTGAAAATATTGATTGTGCAATTTCTTTACCTAATTAGTTTATGGAATTTAACCATCAAATTTTTCTACTTATGCTTGTAACAATTTATTTGCGTTATAGCACTTTTATTTAAAAATGATTTTATTTTAGTCTAGGCCATGATTATGGTTTATTTAAAAATGATTTTATTTTAGTCTAGGCCATGATTATGGTCTATCCGTGATATTTAACTCTTTGAAAAATTTAGTTATCGTGGTTTCTTTTCTTTTAATCTTTATTTGTATTGAGTTAATTAGATAATAAAGATACATTTTACTTTAGTGGTAATGTAACTTGAAAGTAGTTTAATGAGGTGGAGGAGTTGGTTGGAAAGTTATGGAAATTGAGGTTATATTTAGAAAAAATCCGGCAAGGTTTTTTGTAAATCCAAAACTTCAAAATTTTAGGTGTCCTAGCCGTTTTGATGGTGCTGAACCCATTTCCACCATCAAAAACATGATTCAAACACTACCTCTCTCAGATTTTTTGAAATTATTTTACCCAAATTCCAACTCCTTTTGGTCGTCCGGGCAATTCCTCCACCTTATTAAGTGACTCCGAAAAATAGAGTGTTCAACTCATACTCTCACCGGATTCGACTCTCACCGGATTCGTAATGAGACATATCACCATAGTCTTGGAAACCAAAAAAACCACTTTGATTTTAGAGGTTCTCTTTTATAATTTCAAAACTAATCTCTTCATGGAGTCCGTTGGCTAGTTCCGCACTCTTATGATTTATAAATAACAAAGATACTTATTCCTTTTCTTTGTGAGATGTTTTATTTTCATTATTAAACGAAACAAGTTTCTTAAAAATAATTAACCACACATCCCTTGATAAAATAATTAACATTGATCGCTTCCTTTTCCAAATATTGTCACATTTATATCAAAAATCTAATCAATATTTTAACCCTGTAACCATGAGACACCTACAAGTGTACGAAGTGGAAATGCCTCTCTTCATCAGCATGCTCCATCCAGGAGACGTTAACTTCCTCATTATTCTTCATCTGCTAAGGTCAGTTCTTTAATAATGCTTTGTCCTTCTTAAATGTTTGTTTTCTTCCTTTCATGTCATCCTTGGGATGTGTTTTCGCGATCCCCTTGTCTGCTTTAAATGGTATGGCTAGTTAACAAAGCGGAGAATTGCACAGTAAAATCTAGTCGAGGGGGTGAAACTCTGACGGCCACAGAGAATTGTGGAATTGCACAGTAAAATCTAGTCGAGGGGGTGAAACTCTGACGGCCACAGAGAATTGTGGAATCTAGAGTTAAGATTTCCATGAAAGAAGAAATTGAGGAAACGCCGGCTTGGAGTGGAAGGTGGACCATAGTGGCGCACATGCAACCACATGCACTCATGACGATTCCCATTATAATTATGATTTGTAATACCTTTCATCCTCCAACCGCTCACAGATAACGACTGTGCAACCCATTTCTACTTTGTTGTTCGTGGCCTTTTTGCAATACCGGTATCTCATACAATTTACTTCTCAAATCGCATTATTCTACATGAATCTCAGTGCTTTGAGTGTATAAATTTATTAATTTCATTCGGATAGATCATGGTAGCGCAGTGTCAAACTCAAAACATTTCGACTTGTTTTCACCCACACTAATCCAATCTAGTCGGTCGATAGGTTGTATTGTTTTTTTATACTGATATCGAAATGATTGTCTGTGTCGGCCCCTTTTGTGTCTTTATGTGAATGTGTGTTTATAGTATCACGAAGACCCACCCCCCGACTAAGCTTCAAGCTGTCCGCTCATTGCCATGGCTAGCCTGATTTTTCTATCCACAGTGCCATGGATTTTTATGTTCTTGAATTGCACAGGATCACAATCGACCTAAATTGAACGCTTCCTTCGACATCCTGATTCTCCCGTGCTCATACCCGACTCTTTTTGCAACTATCTGCGTGATGACTTATGAATCACCGCCTGAGACAAAATGAAAGCCTTTGGGTGCGAAGCACGATGGAATATTACTACCCATCCTCATTAGAAAGGTGACGATTATCATTTTAGTGTTTTCAATTCTATATTATTATTCCTGGCCAAGCCAGGATTTTATGTAGCAAGCCGGATTCTAGGTAGTAATGATAACATTGACTACTTCAAGTTATATGGTTTAATTTAAAAAATTATATATTTTTAAGTTATATTGTTTAATTTTCAAAAATAATTATATATTTTTAAGTTATATTGTTTAATTTTCAAAAATAATTATTTATTTTTCAATATTGTTGAAAAAATAATTTTCAAATATTTGATTGCACCGTAATTTTGAATGTTTTATTGTCTCCTTTATGCCATATCATAATTGTGAAGGTCTTGTTGTTTCTTTTATGCTATATGGATACTGCAGATTTTTTTTTCCATAATATCTATGTGTAGTTGCAATATTTATGCCAAGATTTTTAAATATTTATGTGATGATTTTTCGTTATTAAAATTTATAGAAAAAACACTTAGAACTAATATCCATGAAAATAGTTCATACTAACCTAAATACAAGATTTACCATCAATTACTACCCATCATAATTTAAGCAAGTATTTTCATAAAAAATCAATAAGAACAAGATGGAATAAATATACCTATGAATGTGCAAACTTGAATAGTGTTTACTATAATTTGTTTGTTTGTTTTTTTTTCATTCTTTAGTAATTTAAAAAAAAAAATTATTTTATAACATTTAAATTGTGTAGAATTTTAATTATGTAATAGTTTTTAGAAACATCCCATATATCCAGAGAATAATCTACATTTTATCTAAGATAAATAAAATGACTAATTATTGTTTGTGAAAAACCATCTTATTATTGATAAATAAAGAATAAGAAAAATAAAAATTTTGATAAAAATAATGAAAAGAAGAAAAGAAAGTAAATTATGAAATTTAAAATAAAATAAAATTGGTTAACATAATTGTTTGACTGGTTTCTCTTCCGTGTAATACACAAGATCACACAACAATAAAACAGATAAAATAAAATGAAAATATAGTTGAATTAACTCGCTCTAGTCTTATCAGGTCGTTGATACTTAGAATAGAAATGTGAAGCAAAATTTATAAGAATTGTAAACAATTCTATCTCTATTAATGAATAATAATGAATATTTGTGAATGGGTAGTCATATCAATTTAGAATACTAACTTTGGTGGAGAGTAATATAAGATTAATTGCGTAAAATAGTGTGAGGATCGGTATGTTAAATGCAAAATGAGAATGATAACAAAGTAAATAAGGAATGTATGTTGTTGTTGCAGGCATAACCATCGATGACGGCATATACATTATTGATTTTTTATAATTTTAATGGGCACTTCATAACTATCGTTTTTGACATGGTTCTGTTATATAGGATGTTATTTATTTATATGGTAAATTTGAATTGATATAAGTAGCATGGGAGGGTAAATAAATTCTCCAAAAAAACTAACTACAAATCATTAAGCAAAGAGATAAACTAATATTTTAATTTTTTTAATTAATTTAACCCAAAACTTGATTTGATTTTAATTAATATTTCAAATTTTATTCGTTTTATTTCGATTAGAAAGGCAGAAGTCTTCGCATAAGAAGAATTGGCCATCATCCCAACTTTTGTATATCTGCATTTTAATACTAATAAATATTTATTGGGTTGTTTTTGAGATTTTTTTCTTGTTTCACTTGCATTCTTTTACTCTGTTTTTAAACATTGCAATTAGGGAATGACAAAAATTTTAGTTGGATCCCCTTGACTTTGTTTTTAAACTTTGCAATTAGGGAAACACAAAAAAGTGCAGAAGGAATGTGAGAAGAATGAGGTTGAAGAAATGTGTTTGAATTGAAGTAGTTAACGTACATATACCTATTACATCTACACACAAAAACACAATGGATCATAGACATTTTAATTCATCTCTATGTTGCATGCAAAATTGCATTATCCGTTTATATTCATAAATAACATTATGGAGTGAGACAAACATTATATATTTAATTGATATATAGAATAAATTTTCATGAGATTCATAAAAAAAATGTTTATATTTGCATTGATTATTTTCATTTTCTTTTTGGGTGAATAGTATCATGTGAGTTACCTGTACTTTGTTATTAGTTGATATTTATTTATAGATTTTCTAACTACAAATAACTTTTGATTAAATTTTATTTGAGTTATATATATATATATATAATGAATTATTGTTTGTCTTTCTAAACATAGAGTAATTAGTTTGTATTTTAACACATAATTGTTTTACTAAACAAAAATTGTTAATGTTTTCAATCTTCTTCTATGATTCTTTAACTAATTCTATAACCCATACAACGACTATATACAATTGTTTCATTTAGTATTTATAGAATAAATAACCTTATTCCACCATTTTTTAACTAACTCTATAGCTTAAACAACAACAATATGAAATTGTTGTTGTTACTATTTTGTTTAATTATTTATTATGTTTAGAATAGACTCAGTGTATTCATGTTCATGGTTATTTATTTCTCTATAAAAGAGTTTTAATAATAACAATAATATTACCTAAGAAGAAAATGTCACTATTATATGAAATGATTATATTTTTATAACGAGTATTTGTATGATTTTTTTTTTGTATTTTTGATAGCCTCTTGAGCTCACTTATGTGCAAATCCTTCTCCTATATTCCCACCCGCAGTAGGAGGGTGGGTCTTCCAATAATCAGTTACTAGATTAATGTAGTTTGCATCTTTTAACCATGATGAGTTGAACTTGTATGGTGCTTTGGGTTTAATCATACCTCCTCTGACCTTAAGGCATATCGGCGAGTGGTCTGATAGTCCCCCCCGAACCAACCCACTACGTATAGTTGAACCCCATACCCAACAGTTTCTCTTTAATGAGGAAGTGATCTAATCTTCTGGCCAACCTATCCTCCCCAGTTGTTTTCTTCCTCTAGGTGGGTTGTAATTTAGCAGAAGGGATGTTGATTAGGCTATGATCCTCCATAACATTTTCAAAGATATCAGATAGTGGATCAATCTGAGCATGATGACCCCATGATTCTGAATATCCAATAGAGAAATTTAAATCGCCTCCTAAGATAAGGTTATCCACATGTAGTAGATTGGAGCTTAACAATTGTTCCCAATAGGCTCCTTGATTTTGGCATGGACCATATACATTGATGAGTCTGATGTCAGTTCCTAACTCAGATGAGTAGATATCAGCCCCAAAATGACCAATTCCTCCCCAAACATTTCTTAGCTTGATAGTCCTTGTAATGAATCCCATGAAACAACCATTCAAGGAGCATGGATTCAAGGAGGCGAGTGATGGCTTCTTCTAACCTCAGAGTTTCCTGTAGGAATATGAAATCTACCAGCTCAGTTCTAAGAAGCCTTTGAAATGCTAGTTTTTTCTCGAGACTAGCTAACCCACGACAGTTGTAGGATAGAAACTTCACAAGGGAGATGGCTCTAGGGTGTTCTGTGCTCTAAGAACTTGGTCTATGGCTAGTTGACGCCCGAGATGATTTCCTAACCCACATTTTGTTTGGCTTTAGAGAGAGATGAGGGTCGTCCCTGAGGAGGTTCGGAGGGATGGGAGGGGATACGATTCCAATGCCTATCGTATCAAGTGACTGAGTTCAAGATAGTGATATGAGTGAGTAGCTATGAGAGTGAGATCCCTTCACAGAGTCAGTGGATAGGGTAGGGTAATTCACCTCTGGGAAGGAAGTGGGGATACATGAGAATGTTGGGGGGGGGGGGGGGGGAGCTGTAGAGAATAGGACAAGGAACGAGGAATTGGGCAGGGAGATGCATTACCATGATGATTAATGGAGGATTTTGTAAATAAAAAAAATGATGTATTGAATATCTCAGAGCAGGGAGTAGAGAGAGGCATACCTGAAGATAGCACAGCTGTAGTAGCCGCCCTAGCCTTGGTCATAGAAGGTGAGGGAGGCCGAATGGGTGATTTTTCGTGCTTCTTTGGATTCTCCTTGCCCGCTGTTGTCGCTGCTGCTTCAATATTAGTGCACTATTCAAGTGCCTTGATAGTTTTGGATGGGATTGTCTTTGCCTGATCCACTGCTTTAACTATCCCGTTCAGAGGGAAATCCTTATATAAATGACCCACCTTGTGGCAGCTCTTGCACCTGAAGGGGATCCCCTCGTAATCAAGGATCTGTACTCGAGAGTAATGTTTCGAGAGCAGGGTAATTTTTTCTTGTAGACCTTCCCTAGTATCAAGATGAACCAGTATCCTTGCATACGCCATGATGCCCATGGACAGGTATGTTTTATGATGCTCGAGATAGGATCCCAAAGCATTCTCGATGCGCCTAAATATGTCCTCCGACCAGAAGTGTAAAGGTAGGCCTGGTATTTTGACCCACAATGGTCCTGTGCCCAATTTCTCTCTCTTAGGGTTGAAGAGAGGGTTCCATCTTTTGAGGAGCACAAGGGTTTGCTCAATGTACCAGAAGATAGATAATACATAGGTGGTATGTTCGGCTCTTGCAAAATGCAACGTAAATGAAACCCGCACGAAGGTTTGTACAAATGGTAGTTTAACCATGTGTTGTCCCCAAATCTCTGCAGTCCATTGCCTGAGCCTAGCCATGGTGTAGTTCCTCCCTTGAACCCTACCCACCAAAACCCTATCAACAATGTCCATGGCTTTGCCCCACTAGATATCCTCCTCAAAATGTAGAGCAATACCTTGAGTCCTCGCCTTGATGCACTTCTCCTTTTTCCTTGGCATGTGGCCCTTGTCGAATACGTTCCCCTGAGGAGCGTGCTAGTGGGGTTCATGTAAATGTGGTACAAACCATCTAGGGTTTGCTTCTAGATCCAGAGGAGAGCCTGCAAAAAAGCTAGAGGTCGGAGCCGTCGCATGCAGGGCGAGAGGAGTTTCTTGTGGTAGTACCGAGGGTCCTCCAGAAGGGGCAGATGAAGGGTAATGAGAGTCGGTAGGTGGAGGGTGAGGTGGATAATCCAAGGGGTCAATGGAGTGGTCAAACCCTATGCACCTAGCCAAAAACTATAGGGTTACTGACAATGGGGGGTGGGGGGGTGTAGTGGAATCTGACCATGAGAGGGGTCTTCAGGTAGGGAAATGACCAGGTAGGAGGGACCCAAAATCGATGGCAGGGTTGTGAGGACATCCAGCAGGTCACTGTGATGAGGGAACAATCCTTCCAAAATCGGGGGAGGTGTCGTCAAAATGGAGGCTTCAGCAAAAGGGTCCTTGGAGTAGTCAACCTCGTCGAGCTCCCTAGCTAACTATCCAAAAATGACATGCCAGCTGCCACCAGGAGCTGCAAACCACTGTCTTCGTAACTGCACCTCTTGTGGGGAGTAAACGGAGCAGGAAATATTCACGGGCATATAGTAATGAACAAAGCCAGGAAGTATCACAGACACATAGAAGTAAATGATGATAGGGAGCGGGTGAGTCGATTCCGTTGTGGGCGGTCAAGCACTAACTGTATGCAGGTTTTGCAATATTCCAAACCCTATCCCGTATCAGGCGTCATTCATGGAGTGTTCCATAACTCCATCCCTATCATTTTGAAATATGATTTAAATTTAATAAAGTTTTCATTATTTAAAATTGAGATGTTTTCCTAAGAATTTCCATTTCTAATTTAGATTGAAATTATTGAATAAGATGGTGGCGATATCAGACATTAAATTAATATTATTTGTTATATAATTTTCTATCCATCATTATTACATTTTATTATTTTTAATTTATTTTATTAAATTTATTTAAATATTAAAATACCAAAATAAAAATAATATTTAATCCAATTCATTTACAAGAATAATATAATATAATAATAAATTATTAAAAAACATAAAATATTTTATTATATTTTTAAGGGTTCATAATTTATAGGGTTAGAGGATACGTTCAATCCAAAATGAAAAGTTAACCTAACTTACTCTTTCTAAGGTAAAAGAATTCCAAATTATAAAGAATTTGTATTGATAATCAATGGGAATTATATATTTATATATTTAAATTAATATATAATTACTCAAAAATTATATATATATAATTATTGTATATTATTTGGATTTACATATATACAAAATTCATATATTTCATTTAATAAAATTTTGAAATTTTACTAATTTAAATATGAAATATATACATGGTTTTGTGTGGAGTATGTTTTAAAATTATTTCTATTTAGCTAAGAGTTCGTTTTTTAGGACATAAGATGCAAAAGCATTTCACAGGAGTGAAGGCCTGTCTTTTTATGAACTATTAATGAATAATTTTAGGTGACATGGTTTTCTTTGAATAATAGTGAGTCAATTTGCATTTAAAAATAGTAAGCAATAATGATTATCTCCACTATTAATTTGATAACTAAATTCTAATAATTTTTTCCACTTAAAAATATATAAACACAAAAATATATGTTTTTAAAATCAATATTAAAATAGGGTTAAATCATTACCACATAAATCAAATAAAAAATCAATTTAATTAATTCCCAACCATTCATATGGATGGGATGGAATATTTGAACAATGAATTTTAACTACATATTAACCATTCATAATATACTTCATTAATGAACTCCATAATAAAAAATAATTTAAAGATTAAATAAAAAATATAATTTATAAAAATATATTTTTAATATATTAAAAAATATTTAACATTTTAATTATGAATTTTATAAACATTTCAGTAATATATTTAAGGATGTCAAGTTTTAGCTCAACTTTTGGGAGATTAAGGAAGAGATCATCATGAGAAGCAAGGATAGTATCAAATATACTATTACCTCCAATTTTAAGGACAAGATGTGGGATGCTAAGGAGATGGAGGGTAAAAGGAAGCTAAGGTACTATAAGGAGGTGATCAACCCCACCCTTGATAACCAAAATTATCTCTCTATGTTGACTAGCACTAAGAAGAAAATGAACATCGCTAGGATTAGAACTAACTCTCATGAGCTTCGAAGTGAGATCGGGCGGTCTACTCCCAAGGCTCTATGGGACGATAGAATCTATCAGGTTTGTGATACTAAGAAGGTGGAAGATGAAAATAACTTCCTTTTAAACTGCCTGACTCTTGCCCACATCCGCTCTCAATTCCCTGTCATCGACCACACCTCGAATCTTTTGGACTTATTAAGCCAGACCAACTATAGCAATCTTGGAATGCTTCTTTCCCTTCTCCTTGATCACAAAAACAAGATTTTGAAGAATGACAATTAGAATCTCTTTTCTTGAGGTCCAATAGACCACATTGGTCTTAGTGGATGTTAATCATCATTATCATCATCATTAGTTTCTATTTAGTATTTATTTTATATTGTAATAATTGTTATTGATTAGAAGAATCTATAGATTGGTTGGGATTTTATTTCTAGAAATTTAAATAAAAGACCTCAACACTCACATAATTCCACATAACATAGGCTTTCCACGTAAGTTATC
Source organism: Pinus tabuliformis (assembly GCA_031772625.1). Classification (NCBI taxonomy): domain Eukaryota; kingdom Viridiplantae; phylum Streptophyta; class Pinopsida; order Pinales; family Pinaceae; genus Pinus; species Pinus tabuliformis. Next base: position 1,332,196,281 of record CM062805.1, read on the forward strand.
TTTGAGAGCCATTATATAATTATATATATAAGTTACCATGGGGGCCATTATTATTATTAGTTTTCATATCTAATTAAAATAGAGTTTCATTTTGTAAGGGGGCCAAGATTTGAAACTCATGGTAGTAGGGAGGAGATACAAAAAATTACATGTTAAAAATTTGTATAATTCAAGTTAAATGCATCCGTCGAGTGATTTTGAAGTTTTATATCTACCCCTAGGTCATGGTTCCTCGAACGAGAAACCAGTATTGTATGAAAATTAACAAACTTTATATATATATATATATATATATATATATATATATATATATATATATATATAGTGATCAGGGAAAATTTTAAGAACCCCCCCTAAATTTACATGTATAATAAATGGGCGAATCTCCATGGTACATAGGAAAAATGGAAGGCGATTTTATCAATAATATGATATGTATATATAATTTTTTGGCGAATCTCTCACCAGGCATGGCGAATATTTTACTCAATTATAAAATATTGTGTTTATTTAATACACAAATGAAATCATTGCATTTCTTTAAAATATATTTTGAAATCAAAATTACAGAAATTATATTTTACTCAATTAAAAAATATTGTGTTTATTGAATACACAAATGAAATAATTGCATTTCTTTAAAATATATTTTGAAATCAAAATTACAGAAATTACATATTGATAACCTAGTGGGTGTAGGATAAATTCACCCGTGCCATTCACAGAAAGCATGAGAAAAAACCTAATACTATATATAAAACCAAGAAAAACTCAAATTCATCACTTCTAGGGACCTCGTAACCACCCTGCCAATACACAAGTATGTTCCTGTTTTCAATTAGAAAAATTACCGAAATTACAATCTGTTTACTCCAGCATATGTTGGAAAGTTATAGAAGGATGACTAGTGCAATCAATCCATTCCTTTTAGCCCTGGATTTGTTTCAGTTTAAAACAGAAGTATACCAATATACTTGTCCAATGTCTATGCTTTAACCATTCACCTTAAGATGTTTTTACAATATAATTTCCTAAGTCTATTTAATATCTTCATTATCATAAAAACCAACCTATATCCATCTTAACTGCACATCTACCACTATTACGGGGATGAAATCTATTTATCCCTTTGAGCACTTGGTAGACCCAGAATTAAGATGGATCTAAGATGATAGAATTTCCCCTTTAAATAGTTTATGCTCACATGAATACCATGGTATTACCATGGGTCAATACCATGGGTTATCATAAACGATCTTAAAAATTACTATTAGTAATTTATAAAAATTAATAAAATTAATAGTTGATTTTTATTTTATTTTTTATTTTAACCAAGCTAAATTTTTTAACATACATTAAACTACAACATCCATTTTTACTCTTGATCGGATCAAATATTTTTTCACTCTATGCTAGTTTGCATATCACGATATTTGATACCTCTCGGGGGTTAGTAGATCTAGAGTAAATATGGATCTATGCTGGTTTAATTCCCCCATTTAAATAGGCTACATTCAAGGTGAATACCATGGGTCAATACCATGTTCCATTTTGGTGAATACCATGGGTCAATACCATGTGCCATTTTTATTTTTATTAATACTAATATTAGGGTTAATAATGTTTTTTTGCATGGTATTAATAACAATCTAGTCCATGGTATTTGCCCCATAGTATTTTGCCCATAGGTTTGAGTGTCCTTAAATATAAGGTGATTTATGGAGTAAATATAAAAAAAATGTTTTATTTGTTTACCATATCTCTCGTTTATTTATATTTTTATTAATTTACCATACCTCTTTTACAAATATGGTATTTGGCCCATAGGATTCACTTAAATAAAACCTCTTTCTTGAGCCTTCATAAATAGAACGAGGGTTATGGACTAAATATAAAAAGATGTTTTATTTATTTACGATGCGTCTAGTTTATTTATATTTTTATTTATTTACCATACCTTTTGAGTAAGTATAAAACGACGTTTTATTTATTTACCATACCTCCACTTTACTTATATTTTTATTTGTTTACACCCTTGCATTTATATAAGGTGACTTATGGAGTAAATATAAAAATTGTTTTATTTATTTACCATACCTCTCATTTATTTATATTTTTATTAATTTACAATACCTCTTTTACAAATATGGTATTTGGGCCTTTGGCCCATAGGATTCACTTAAATAAAACCTATTCTTGAAAATGGGAAAATGGATTCACTTATATAAAACCTATTCTTGAAAATGGGCTAATGGAAGGTTGTAACTCCTAATTTCAAGGGCTAAATTTACCTTTTTTACCCTCTCCCTTAAAATAAGGTGGGCTATTTGAGGTGATTTGTAAAAATGTACTATGATACAAAATATTCGCCCACGTAAAATTTAAAACCCTTTAATTCCGCCGAAGGGTGAACATTCGCCCCTAAAATTTTGTACGATATTGATATAGTGATAGTTTATTATTTTTTACTTTTGTAACTATGTTGAGCCTAGGGTGGGATAGCTTGCTTCTTGGTCAAGCCTAGATGCCCTTTGGGAAGTTTAACTTCCCCAAAGTGACTTTCACTCCTCAGCCCCTCACCATTAGGTTTGAACGTATGACCTCACAAGGACTAAACCCAACGCAAACCAACTAGTCTACATCTCATGGGTTATAGTGATAGTTTATTATAATATAATAAAATACATTTTATAATTAATGGAACCTTTTGTTGGTTAAGTGATCATAATTTGATATCATTTGTGGATTTTATGCATTTTACTCTTTAAAGTTTTTTATGTGTGAGTATTGAGAGTATTCATTGTACATTGTCTATACATGACTTATTTATGGAATCGAAGAATAGGGGCTTTCTGTTGGTCCTTGCAACAACTTATTAGTGTTGTATTATTTTATTTCAAGAGTGATTTTATTTTAGTCTGTGGGCATGATTATGGTTTATCCACATTATGTTTAGTTCTTTGGCAAGGTTAGTTGTCCTTTGTTTTCTTTCATGTTTATCCTTAGTTGTGATGGATTCATTCAATCCTAAGGATACACTAGACTTTAGTGACCATATAGCTTGAAAATTTTACTTGTTCAACTCAACGTTTGCTCTCACTGTCTTCACAATGAGACAAATCACCATATTCCTTGAGATCTTTCCACCTGTCCTTGGAACAAATTATTTTTGTTGTATAACTTTCATTCAAGAGTGATCTTATCTTAGTTTAGGTGCATGATTATGGTCCATCCAAATGATGTTTAGTTCTATATAAATGTTAGTTTCCCTTTATATGCTTTCACCTTTAGGCTTTAGTTGTGATGGGTTCATTTTATCTTTTGTACACACTAGGCTCTAGTGACCATTTAGGTTGAACATTCCACTTATTTAACTAAGAGCTTGTTCTCACCATCTTTACAATAAAATAGATCACCATATTCCTTGATACCAATATATCTACTAGATTATCTCCTTAGAATTTGAGACCAAAAATAAATTTGTTCTTATATTATCCCTCTTATATAATTTCAGAATTACTCTATTCAAAGACTTGCTTGGTTGGTTCCAAACTCTTATAATTTGTAAGAATATATATATATATATATATATATATATATTTTCTTTGGTGAAATGTTTTACCTTTATCATTTAACCCTTTTCCTTTATAAAATGTTTAACATTTATCATTATATTTCCCAAAAAAAACCATCATAAAAAAAAAAACATAAAAAAACATATGATTACTTCTCTAAGTATCGTGAGGGGTATGGCCTCTCTCTCCAAATTTACAGACATAGCAAAAGCCAAAGAAATATTATAACCATGTAACCACTACACACTTATTTCTTCAAGGTGAAAATGGAACTTCCCCTCTACATCAACGTGCTTCATCTAAGATAACCATGTACACACTTATTTTGGTTCCAAAGTGAAAATGGAAATTCTTCTCTCCATCAAAATGCTACATATAAGATAACTTTCTTAGTGAACTTCTTCGTTATTCTTCATTTAAGGTCGGTTCTTTGATAATGCTTTTTCTTAAATGATTGTTTTTTCCCCTTTATGTCATCCTTGGGGTGTGTTTTTGCTCTCCCCTTGTCTTCTTTAAATGGGATTGCTCGTTAAGAAAGCGGAGAATTGCAGAGTAAAATCTGGCAGAGGGGAGGAAACTCTGACTGCCACCAAGAATTGTGGAACCTAGAGTTAAAGATCTCCATAAAAGTAAAAAATTCAGGAAACGCCGGTGTGGAGTGGAAGGTGGGCCATAGTGGCGCACATGCACTCATGATGACTCCCATTAAAATTATGATTTGTAATACCTTTCATCCTCCAACCACTCACAGATAACGACTGTACAACCCATTTCTACTGTGTTGTTCGAGGCTTTTTTTTCGTACCAGTATCTCATACAATGCAATTTACTTCTCAAATCACATTATTCTACATGAATCTCAGTGTTGGGAGCGTATAAATCTATTAATTTCATTCGGATAGATCATGGTAGTGCGGGTCAAACTCAAAACATTTCGACTTGTTTTCACCCACACTAATCCAATCTAATCAATCGAATTCCATTGTTCTACATGAATCTCAGTGTTTTGAGAGTACGAATTTAATAATTTCTTTGGGATAGATCATGGTAGTGCCGTGTCAAAGTCAAAACATTTCGACTTGTTTTTACCCACACTAATCCAATCAAGCAATGGGTTGCATTGGTCTTTCATACTGATAACGAAACGAATGTCTGTATGGGCCCCTTGTGTGCCTTTATGCGAGTACCTGTTTATTGTATGGCGAAGACCCACTCGCCCACTAAGCTTCAACATGTCTGCTCATTGCCATGGCTAGCCTGCTTTTTCTATCCACAACCCCATGGATTTTTATGTTCTTGAATTGCACAGGATCATAATCGACCTAAATTGGACGTTTCCTTGGACATCCTCATTCGCTCATACACGGCTCTTTTTGCAACTACTTGGCCGTATCTGCATGCATGACTTATGAGCCACCGCATGAGACAAAAGAACAGCCTTTCTTTTTGCAACTACTTGGCCGTATCTGCATGCATGACTTATGAGCCACCGCATGAGACAAAAGAACAGCCTTTGAGTGCGAAGCAGGATGGAATATGAGTACCTACCCTTACTCATTTGAAAGGTGAGGATCATCATTTTAGTGTTTTCAATTCTATATTATCTAATATTAGACATGAAATAAATGTAGTGCCTGCTGTATTATTCGTATTCAAAGATTCTTATATGAATATTGGCATTAATAATTATATTATATTTATTATATTTTATATATATGGTCTATCATTGTTGTGCCATTTGTTTGAGTGTTAGTGGAGAGTGTTAGTGTGATGCCATGTGTTTAGGTGTTTAGTGCAGGTCAGTCTATTGTCGTGTTTAGGTGATAGTCCATGCCATTTGTTTGTGTTAGTGGAGATTAGTGTGATGCCATGTGTTTAGGTGTTTAGTGCAGGTCAGTCTATTGTCGTGTTTAGGTGATAGTCCATGCAAATATGGGTGTTAACCTCGTATGTTTGGGGTTTGATGTTTTGTTATATGCTTCACTATTAACCTCAGTTAGTGTTAAATGTTTGTGTGTTTCGTCGTTAACATTAGTTAGTGTTATATTACATGTTTGAGTGTTAATAAACATTGGGCAAGTTGGGACAAGTGTTAGATTACATGTTTGAGTGTTAGAAGGCTTTTTAACCTATTTTAAATAAGATTACCATATCGTTCAATTAGGCTGGTGGAATGGTGCCATAGAAGGCTTTTTAACCTCTTTTAAATAACATGACCATATCATTCAAGTACCCATAGCATATCTTTTATTGTCGAACACAAAAGCTTGTGATACTATGTTGAGAAACATTGGGCAAGTTGGGACCATTGAGACATGCAATGGAGTGGTGCCATAGAAGGCCTTTTAACCTATTTTAAATAAGATTACCATATCGTTCAAGTAGACTGGTGGAATGGTTCCATAGAAGGCTTTTTAACCTCTTTTAAATAAGATGACCATATCATTAAGTACCCATAACATATCTTTTATTGTCGAACACAAATGCTTGTGATACTATGTTGGCCCGTCCATTAAGACAATCATTGACGATGAACCACACTGGTTGGTTCGAAACGCGTCGACAAATGACATTCCATGTGATTTTCGCCGAAATCTTTCTCTAACTTAATATGGATCACAGAATCCTAAACTCTATTAATGGGCTAGTTTGTGTAAATTTGGAACTTAATTTAATATATAAATTTATTCCATGACCATGGTATAAATGTAGGAATCTAGAGATGTAATGGGTATGAAAAGACTCGTAGTAAAGTAATAATAGTGCACGTCATTCAATTTAAGGTGGATGAAGTCCCTTATATCATTAAAATAACTAATATAAAATAAGGTTCAATATAATAATTAGTATAAAATAAATGAAATGAGGTTTTATTAAAGTTTTATTAAGTAGTTTGAATATTATTATGATTAAAGTTATTTTGATAGTTATAAATAAATATGGATTAGATTCATTATAAGATATGTGAAAGATTATTGAATTTCGAGTTAGTTCATTAAGAAATTGCCCCATCAAAGAGGCAAGTGAATTCTTTCTATAAAATAATCATCGTAAAGTTTTACACTACCTTAAAGTTTGGATAATCATTTGTAAGTGTGAAGTGTTTAATGATATTTTCTATAAGATTCGATTTTCAAATCTAAAGCACATAACAATATACTACTATTAGCATGATCAAATCCATATACTTAATTGATGCAGAGTATCAATAAGTAATTAAACCTTTATGCAAACAATTCCTTGTACTGTGTGTACTTTATTATATAATTTTAAGTATTTGATACCTAACATAATGTGAAAACCATGTTTCATTTTAATTTCAAGCTTGCAATTTAAAAATGATTAATGGAGTTAAATAACTCATTCATGTTTGTGTTGTAAAAATATTTCATAGAGTTTAGTTACTATCCTTAATATAGATTCAAGTTAAAACTTTATTGAATTTGTTAAATATGGATAAGAGTAAAAAAATCTAAATATAAGCTAATTAATCTTTAAATAATCTAAAAATAATATAATTTTAATTTTTTTTTTACTAAATTATAATTTTAATATTATTATTGCAAATTATTTACCAATAATTATTTCAAGCAATAATATAATGTTTTACTTTAAGGTAAAAAAACACCTCACTCCTTTCACAGAGAGGTTAATTAGTTTGTAGTAAGTTCCTTATAAGTCTTATTTGCTACCACATTTAGCATTCTTCTCCCAATACATAGATTAACTTCTATTGTTTATTTTTCATAGAATTTATCAATTTATAAGTCAGCCTAGATCCATCTTAATGTCGAATCTATCAAGTGCAGAGAGGCATCAATTCTCTCAAGGTGACAACCTATTTTTTTATGAAAAACTTGAGGAAAGATTTGCACCTCGAGAGATTTAACCCGTCCTGAGACTTAGTAGATCTATGGTTAAGGTGTATCTAGGTTGGTTTTAATTGTGTGCGGTCACACAAAATTTGTTTAACATATAATTATTCTAGTCATTTTAAATATGCTTAATATGTATAAGATTAATCTGGTCATTTTAATTTTAAATTTACTTAGTTACCTCAGTTTTTTGAGATGATAGAGGCTCTTAATAACTAGAATGATGAAAATAAAGTGACAATGTAACATTGTTGAATGATAGAAAATGTGAATACTAAGAATGTAGTAACTTACAAATAGTCTTCATTGTGATCATTCTTAAACTCTTTTCTTCTATTGTTCTTATTGTCACACATCTTACCTTTACCATCTTTTCATGTCAATCATATGAACATGACAGTTGAAATTATAGACCATTCAAATCTTTAACTTGAACTATTGTAGTAAACGTCATACCTTGTGTCTCTTGCTCTCCAATATTAATAGTAGTTTTCTCCAATGTCAACCATTGTGACTTATGGAGTGTTGAACCCAAAGTAAGTTTCAATGGTAGTCATTTTCTATTACCTTGTTTGAATGCAAGATGAATAACAACGTTGAATGATGGAAAATGAGAATAATAAGAATGTAGTCAATTAAAAATAGTTTATATTTTCAAGAAGAAAACATTTCAGGTAAGTGAACATTTCATTTAAATAAAAATTCAAGTATTTATTTATGGATGAATTACTGTCACATAGAAATCAATGCACGTCATTAATAAATTATTTTGTGCTTACATTGAAATCAACACACATTATTAATGTAATTACTTTGAAATTAATGTACATGATGCATATAGTTACATTGGATCAAAAATCAACATCTACAATGGAACCAATGCATCTAGTGCAAATAATCAAATAAGATTAGAAATCAACATATACACTAAAATTGATGCATCTAGTGCAAGAAATCAAATAGGATTAAAATTCAACATCTACATTGAAATCATTGCATATAATGGAAGCAATCAAATAGGATTAGAAATCAACATCCACTGAAAATAATGCATCTAGTGCAAGAAATCGAGTAGGATTAGAAATCAACATCTATACTAAAATCAATGCATCTAGTTCAAGAAACTAAATAGGATTAGAAATTAATGGATACATTGAAATCAATGCATCTAGTGTAATCAATCAAATAGGATCCAGAATCAACATCTACACCAAAATCAATGCATAGATATTTCAGTGAAAAACCAAAGTATTCATGGCTTTCTAAATCCAACTTCTTTTACCTTTTATAAAGCCTTACTTCTTTTTCCTTTATGGTTAATAATGTTCAACATTATATAATGCTATATAGTTTATGTATTTATATTTGTGTGTTTCTTTCTTCTTCCCTCTTTCTCTCCCCTCCATCTCTGTGTTCATCTCTGTGTGTGTTTGTGTGTGTACCCCTGCCATCTATATTTATATCTTCCTCCATCTCTCCTTCTTTGTCACTTTATCTCACACCCCTAAACACACACACACACTCTCTCTCCCTATATAGATATCTCTACATCCCTCCCTCTCTTCGTCTCTCACTTCTTCCCTCTCTCCCTATCCATATATATCTCTATCTCACTTTGTCTCTTTATCTCAACCCCAAAACATTCACACTCTTTATCCATATGTATCTCACTCTCTCTGTCTCTCTTTCTCTCCCTCTCCCTCATTATTTCTTCCCCTTCTCTTGCTTTCTATCATTCTCTCTCTTCCCTCCCACTCTCATCGCTACCTCACTCTCTTTTCATCTATCACTTGTCACTCCCTCTCTCTATCTCCACCTTTCTCTCTTTATTTATTTCATCTTCCTTCCCTCTATACCCTCCTTCAACTCTCTCTCTCTCTCTCTCCCTCCCTCTCTCCTGCTCTCTATCAATTTCTCTGTATTTTCCTTCATCTCTCTCCCTTTCTCTCCCACCTCTCTTCTCTCTCTCTCCTCTCGAGGTACATCACTATCTCTAGCTCTATCACTATCTCCCTTTTAATCTACCACTGTCTCCCCCCTTCATCTTATGTCTCCCTCTCTCTCCTCTTTTTTTCTTTCTCTTCATTCAAATCCATCTCTCCCTTGTCACTTCCTCTCTCTCCACCTCTAACTCTTTATGTATTTAGTCATTCTTCTCCCCCACTAAAACTCCATCTCTCTATCCCTCCCTCTCTCCCATGTCCTCTCTCTCTTACTCTCTCTCCCTTTCTCTCCCACCTCTCTCTATCTATCCCCACATCACTCTCTTAGTTTGCCCTCCAAATCTATCACTATCTCCCTCCCTCTCTCCTTCTCTTTCACCCCTCCATCTCTTCCCCTTCTCTCCCTCTCCCTATCATATCCTTCTCTTGTCTTCCCTCCTCTCCTCTCTCCCTTACACTCTCTCCATCTCTCCCTTGTCACTCCATTTCTCTACCTCTATCTCTCTATGTCTTTGTTCTTCCATCCCCCCTGCCAACTCCATCTCTCTCTCTATCCCTCTCTCCTTCTCTCCCTCACCTCCTCTCTCCCCCTCTCACACACACCTCTGTCTCTCTCTCTCTCTCCTCCCCACCACTCTCTCTCTCTCTCTCCCTCTCTTACAAACCTCCCCCTCTCTCTCTCACTCCTCCCCACCACTCTCTCTCTTTCTCTCCCCCTCAGTCATCCAAATATGTCACTATCTCCCTCCCTCTCTCCTTCCCCCCCACTCTCGTGTATATCCATATGATTGAAATTATCACTCTGTGTAATCAATGATATATGTAAGGTTTAATATATTTTACATTTATTTTATTTATTGTGAAATGAGTTATAATTTTTAGGCATGTGCTATTGATAAACCATGGTATTGGCCCATGGTATTGTAACAAAATCTATTTACAAGTTGATAATATCCATGGTTAAGAATCGTGTTATATTGTAATTTTATTGTAACTATTAGTTTTTGAATGTTTATTAACTAAATTTAAATATGGTTATGGAATCATTATTAGCCCCTCCTATGGTAGCACTCTAATAATCAATTTACATTTTGATTGCTATAAGTTTAGCATTGACTAATGCAAATTATAATGTTTAACTTCAAAAAATAAATATTTAATTTTCAATATGATTTAAAAAAACAAGCACTATTTTTCAAACATTTGATTGGACCATAATTTGAAGGTCTTATTGCACCCTTTTCACAATATAATGCCATGTGGATAACTTCCTTACATATTTTATTCCATAATTTATGGATATGTTTGCAATATTCATGTATGATTTTTAGATATTTATGTAGTGATTTTTTATTCACCATTCAAAACTAAAATCCTTGAGTATAGCTTATACTCGAGTATTATTAAATTGTAAATGTGTAGAATTACTAGTGGTTACTACCCACCAAAATTTATGCAAGTTCTTAGGTCTGCAATTTACTTATCCACTTGGCATCTCAATTTATTAGTTCATGCCAAAGCAAGTTATAATTACTGAATTTAGGCTTTTGTGATCCATATCAAAGGTTATGAAGTTTCATCACCCGAAATTTAGGGAAGCCATTGAGATTGAAAAAAGGCCAAGCAATCTCAATAGAGATGACAACTAGAAAATTAGCAGTTGTTGGATCCCTGCCCTTTCTTCCTAGCCGTTTTCCCCCGCCCTCACTGCTTGTGTTGTTCTTTTCTATGGAGTCTTCTCTGTTTTTTCGCCCTCGTCTTCTGGATCTTTGGTGTTTCCCTTTTTATAGTCTCTTTGATTTTGATGCTTTTTAATATCTCTTTCACTCCTCAATTAATAATAATAATAAATTGTTTGTATAAGGAATAAAAATCCTTTTTTTATCAAAATAAATATTTTATACCTAGATATTAATGAAGGAATTTTAAGATGTGAACGGTTTATCTTACCAATCTTTTGGATAGAATTAAATAAGATTAATAATTAATTAACTAACCAATTAAATTAAACTTTTTTCTTTCTCATTAGTTCCTCATTGGTTTTAGTTATCTTTAGGGAAATTTGCCACATATTCTATTCCTTAAATTTATTAGAAGGTCCATTATTTAACTAACTTAATAAGTTATCCTTTTAATAAATTATTTTTATTATATATTATTATGATTTAAATTTTATATTTAATTAGATAGTTTTAAGTTTATATTAGATAGCTTAATGATTTAAGTTTATATTTAATTTAATAGTTTTAATAGTAATTACTAGATCTAGTAATAGGTTATACAAACAATTACTTTTCATGGTAATAACTATAAAAAAACTAACTTACAATTAATTAGCTAACTATTTAATTATATAACTTTAATATAAGCCTTTTGATAACTAATTGATTCATATTAATTAAATACATACATTACCTTATTTAAATATGATAATAGATATAAAATTAACTTACTAACTAATTAACTAATTATATGTTTTTTCCTGTCCCTATCCCTTGGTCCTATCCAGTTGGCAATTTCCCAGTCAAATATAGTCGTTGATCGAGTCTAGATGCCCAGTCCAATATAGGAGTTTCCTAGTCAAATATATCCATTGGATGATCTGCTCTATCTATTTAACTTGCAGAATTTCCTAGTCAAATATATCCGTTGGATGATCTGCTCTATCTATTTAACTTGCAGCCAAGATCTGGTTCTTCAACTTGTCCTGACGATGAACCACACTCGCTGGTTTGAATCGCGTGGACAAATGTATACTAATGTGATTAAGGCTAAAGAATCTTCTCAACTAGTTATAATTATTTATGCAAATTTTCCCAAAGCATAATTTCTAACTTGAATTGAGGGACAAATTGTCTTGCAAAACAAAATTACAATATAACAAATGAAATTTTATTACTTTTAACTTTTTATTATTAATTGAACCAATATTTAAATGTACACTCATGAATATTACAACATCTTACCATAAGCTATATATTATCTTTAAATTTTTATTATTTTTTAATTAAACCTACATATAAATATTAAATGTTAATTACTTACCAATATTTACCTATGTATAATTATCTTAAATGTTTCGTGGCTTGTAAAACAACAAAATTACAATATAACAAATGAAATTTTATTACTTTTAACTTTTTATTATTAATTGAACCAATATTTAAATGTACACTCATGAATATTACAACATCTTACCATAAGTTATATATTATCTTTAAATTTTTATTATTTTTTGATTAAACCTACATATAAATATTAAATGTTAATTACTTATCAATATTTACCTATATATAATTATTTTAAATGTTTCGTGGCTTGTAAAACACCTGGACTTTCGATGTCATTTAGCGTACAATAACCTCTATATGCTTATCATCAATTCGTACCCCTTGGAATCGGTAAACTTTTTGAATCTGATTGACCAAATGAATCTGACTTTGTTTCATAATTATCCTAGCGCTTATGAATAACCCCCAAAGACTTCCAAGAAATCAAGAGCAAAGATAGAATCATAGCCTTCTTTGTCATTGCTCCTCGACACCTCTTACATTGACCTTATGTTTGAGAAAATTCATCGCAAAAAATTGTGTTCTATCAACCTATGACTTCGTGTTGGGATTGCAAATAATTTGACGAATAGAAAAAATTGTCATATGATTTTATAATTTTAGGTCAGACATCAATTTGTTGCTAAAGAGTGAAATGTGAATGAACTAATTGGAATTTGAAGTAATGGAGGGTGGACCAAAGGGACGCACATGCGAGCACATGAGTCATGACAACTCCCCTTATTATTATTATCATTTTTTCCGATTTTTTTTCCTCCAACCACTTGCATATAACGACTCTCACGAGTATGACAACTCCCCTTGTTATTATTATTATTCATACTACTTCACTTCCAACTACTTGCATATAACGACCCTACAATCCATACGTTCTTAATTTTAACAGGGCTGTTCATAGCGCTCTTTTTTTTCGCACCAGTGCCTCATAAAATGCAATTATTCCCATTAGTCTACATGAATTTGTGTTTTGAGTATTTATAACTATTAATTTCATTGCAGTGCGGTGTCAAACTCACAGAACCTTTCGACTGTTCACCCATCTCAATTCAATCAATCAAGGCGTTCGATTGTTTTTTCATAGTGATAACGAAATGAATGTCTGTGTCTGGTCATGAGCCTTTCTGTGAGCGTGTATTTATCGGATGATGAAGACTCACCTGCCAACTAGGCTTCGACCCGTCTGTTCTGATTGCTATGCCTGACCCGTTTTTCTTACTCACAGAACCCTCGTTTTTTATCTTCTTGAAAATTACATGATCAGAATCGACCTAAAATGGAAGCTTCCTTGCGATATCCTATGAGTTACCGAATGAAACAGTTGTGTTACTCTGTACATTCCCTTTCTTAGTTGGTCGAAGTTGTTATCACCCCCATGATGCCCCATCTAATGGTTACTGTAATTCGGGCAACTTTGAGTTTGGATAGTGAGACAATGGATATGATTGAATATTACTACCCACCCTTCACATTTCATGAGCGACGATAAGCATTTTTAACGTTTTCAACATTCCATGGCTGCAATATTAATGGTCATATAAATGTAGTTTATGAGGTATTTTTCATATTTAAAGCTTGGTAATCCAATATTGACATAAATATCATATTAATAAGATAAATATGAAACCTATGTGGCATCATAGTTATGTCATATATGTTTGGGGGCAGGGATAAATGTTCTATGACATGTTTGGGTATAGTTAGGACAAGTTTAAGAATTTTGGGATGCGCAAGTGTGAGTATGGGTAAATGTGGATATGTTTGGTGTGTAATGTTATTTTAAAAGTTTTGGGATGTACGAGTATGAGTATAGGTGTTGTGTTATAGATTGAGGTGTATAGATGTAGGTATAATTATGGGGATTATTGTTGTGTTATATAATTGTGTATTAATTTTGTGTTACACAATTAGATGTTAATTTTGTTTTATATTTTTTCATTAATAATAATAAGCAAGATTATTGTGCTACATGGTTGGGTGTTAGCTATCATTACTATCCCCAAATAGTGGGATGTGTCAATAAGCATTAAGCTGGGAAATAGTGGGATGTGTTAATGGTGGGATGTGTCAATAAGCATTAAGCTGGAAAGCATGCGAAAATGGTGCCAACGAAAATCCAAAAAAAATTAATCCACTTTCGAGGTAACTAGATTAAATCATGGTCATTTCTTATTTTGTCTTTATATTATGATCATTTAACTTAAAAAAAATAAATCTTTAATGATAAGGATTAAATAATTTGTATTTTATCTCACATTTAATATTATATAAAAATGTATAGTTTATTTTATAATTATTTTGCCTTTAATCTTATTAATTTATAAATTATTATTTATTCTTTATTTCTATATTAAAAAAAAATATTTTTATTAAATTGGAATTAATAGTTATAAATATATTTCTTTTTAAAAATTACAATTTAGAAGTAAATTTTCAAAAAGAATTTATCACCCTACAAACAAAATAATTACATATGTTAATTTAATTTTTAATTATATTATTATTATAAAATTTAAAATTTTTCCGTATTAAATTATATAATTCTATAAAAATTATATATATATATATATATATATATATATATATATATATATATAATTAAACATATTTAAATATAAAAATATTAACAAATAATCTAATTAATTTAAATATTAAAATATTCTTTCATTTGCTCCCATTTAAACATTAATATAATATTAAATTATTAAAGTTAACTAATAAATAATTTATTTTATTTAACTCCTTATAATTTATAGAGTTGGAAGATGCATTCAATCCAAAATTAAAAGTTAACATAAACACTTGATTTTAGACTTGTGTGATCCACACAGATTTTGATAAATTCTTTCAGATAAATCACATCATGAGTTTTTGGTCATGATGTGATTAATCCGATTTTTTATTTATTTATTTATTTATTTTTTATCAAAATCAGTTAACATAAACTTTAACATACCTTACTCTTACTCTTTATAATATGAAAGAATTCCAAATTATAATGCAAATAATTTCAAATTAGCCCAAATTTATATTGTATAAATAATTAATTGAAATTATTAAATATTTATATATTTAAACTATCATATATTGAATAATTTAATAACATATATAGATAAATAGATAGATATATAAAATATAATATAATATATTATGATGATGATGATGGTTAACGTCCACTGAGAAAAAACTTTGGCCTATCGGACCTAAAGAAATGAATTATTTAGTTTGATTTAAGATTCTATTCCTATGCTCAAAAAGCTTAGAGATAAGATTCCCAAGCTCACTGTAATTTTGACATGATAAAAGGCTAGGAAGGTCAGTATTGCAACATAGATTATGAAACTGAGATCTAATGTGGTTCTATGCGGGGCACTCTAAGAGGAAGTGATTTTCATCCCCGATGTCCATATTCTCACAGAGATGGCAGATCCTTTCCATCCATGGTGTTTTAGGAATTTCCCAATGACGTGTTTCACTATGGAGCTCATGAGAGTTCATTCTAATCTTGGTTGTATTAATTTTCTTCTTTGAGCTAGTTAAAACAGAGAGATACTTTTGATCTTCTAGGGTGGGGTTGATGACCTCCTTATAATATCTTAATTTTCTTTTAGCTGCTAAATCTTTCTCACACCACATTTTTTCTTTGAACTTAGAAGTAACAATATTTTTAATGTTATTAATGTTTTGCATTGCAACATTCTCGTCAATCTCCCAATGGTTTAACCAGGCCCTTGTGTCTTACCAACCTCGTTTGAGCCTTAGGTGATTTTGGCTGGAATTTAAAGCTAGCATAGGAAGTCTATGGTTTCCTATGTTATTGAGTTTGTGCTTGTACAACAGAAGCCTAGTCATAGCTAGGCTCTCGATAGGGGAAAGACCCAATTCTATAAGGATAATAGGAAAGTGTGTATTGCTTTTAATTTTGAGGTTATACGTTATAAAACACTTCTAGATTTGCTCAATCTTTCTCCAGGATTCTCTAGAGATGCTGCAGCCCTAAACCTCACATCCATATAAGATAATAGGAGTGACTAAAGTTTCAAAGAGGAACTTCTTTCTATCCCACATTACGAGGTTTGTTGTTTTACAATTATTATCAAGACCAAAATAAGCTTTCCACCCCCCATTAATCCTTTTCTCAATGCTATAGTTCCAGTTGAGATTGTGATGAATATCAATTCCTACGTACTTGTAAGAAGACACTTCCTCCAAGTTACTATTGTCATACATAAAACTAGCGTAAGTATCCTTCTTGGATTTAATAGTCATAACTTTTGTTTTGTCAGTGTTAATAGTCATACCCATGGTAGGGCAGAAATCCTTAAGGAGTCTAAGTTGTTGATCAAGATCAGATGGGCACCTTGCGAGAAGAATGGTATCCTCAGCATAGAGAAGAAGGATGATGACTATGACAGCTAAGATCGTGCCAGCACAACCTGATTCCTCTAAACAACCTTTTAGCTTGTCGATGTAAATTCGAAATAGGGTAGGGGAGAGCGGGTAACCTTGTTTAACTCCGATATTACACTTAATATCTTTTGACCACCCCTCATTTCTATTTAACTTGGCAATTACATTCTTGTATAACCTTATTGCAGCAACTCTCAACTCAAAAATGAACCTTTAGCTCTTCTAATCTATTCCATAGGTTGTTTCTAGGAACCGTATCGAAAGCCTTTCTAAAGTCCACAAAGCAACAAAAGAGATTGGATTTATCATTGCGACATTCCTCCAAAATGATCCTAAGCATAACGAGGTGGTCCATTGTTGAGTGTTGCCTTCTAAAACCCGCTTGGCCTTTAGACTGCTTACCTTCACTTTCAAGCCACATGCTCAACTTCTTTTCTAAAATAATACCATATAACTTGGCTAAGAGATGGTTGATCATAATTGTCTGATAATTAGAGGGGTTATTTGTATCCCAACTTTTAAAAATAGGGATAATGAGGCTCTGAGTCCATGTTTTAGGGAACCCTTGGTTGACCGCTTGATTGAAAAGCTTTTGGATGTCGGGGATGAGGACAGGACCTCCAATTTTTAAGCTTTTGCCTGGTAACCCTTAATGTCCTTAGCTTTCCCATTTGCCAGGGGTTTAACCCCAAAATCAATGTCTTCTAAAGAGAAAACTTCTTTTGTATATTCATAAAGCTTTTTGAGATAGGAATTCTAGTCATGTAAAGCTATTTTATTATTATCTTTAGTTTTCCTAGTTAGAATCTGCCTCCAAAATTTCTTAGGAGCTACCTTAGAGAGGTGTAAGAGATTCTCTTGTCTCTTACAAATATACTTCCTTTTTTTCCTTTTAGTTAGGGCTTTGTATATTTTTATCTTGCTAATTTTAAGAGATTCATCAACTGCTTCCTTAATTTCTCTCCTTGCACTTTTACAATCTTTGTCTTACCATGGGTTGGTTTTGCTATTTCTTTTATTACTTGAAAATTCAATTGAGAACTTGATGATAGAATATGAGAGGGTTGTAGTAAAATTATGATAGAGGTCTTCTTTGTTGTCTATACTAGATAAAGGAATCAAATTAGTTTTTAATTCATTTAGAAAGAGATCGTTTTTATTTCTATCAAAGATTAAGTTATTTTTTCTATAAGGATTATCTTCTATAGGATCTCTATGCATGACAAAATTGACAGTTATAAGTAAAGGCCTATGATCAAAGTCAGGCTTATGGTCATTTAAGATGTCAAAATTTATTATTTTGTTGTATAAAGGGAGATTGGAAATAACATAGTCTACCACGCTGCTACCAAGCCCATGGATGCAGATCATCTGGCTAGAGTTGGGCCACTTCTTTAGACCATTGCAAATTATGAGATCTTGAGCACTACAGATCTTGACTAGCTCTGACCTAGACAAATTCTCCCCAAGGTCTTCAGAGCTCCTTTTGTACTAGCTAGCCAGAGTAAGGTCTTTGTCTAACCAAAGAGGATTAGGGTTGGAATGATTTCTTAGAAGAATAACTTGGTTGCTTGAAGTTCGAGCATTAAAGTCACCCATTAAAAGGATAATACCTTCATTCCTTAGGCTAGAAATATCATTCTCTAAACCATTGTAAGGACTACTTTATCTAGATTCTTTTTCTTATAGAAGCTAGAATTGATGGGGGGGAATAACAAATTGCTATTTATGTCTTTTTATCATTAATGTAAGTAATCTCTATCCAACTATATTGGTCGTAAGGGTCGTTTTTATAAATCCTAGCATGGGGGGAGATGTTCTTGTTAATGTAACAAGCTATATCCCCAATGCCTCTACAGGAGGATTGCTTGTTCTAGGTAGACCATAGTGCAAATCCATCTATGTTAGACCTTAGATTCTTCGTGCTCCCAAGTTTCAAAAAGAAATATAATATCAACATCATTCCAAATCCAACTTAGCTTGGGGCCTTTGTTTCATGGAAAGCCCCGGTGGTTCCAAGAAAGAATCTGGAGCATGCTGAATTGCTATTTATTACTATGTTTTTGGTTTCTATGTCGAATAACAACTTTTCTATTTCTAATTATTGCCCATTTCCTTCCTTCCTAGCTTCTTTTACCTTTTGAACCTCCTTTCTTAATTCTGCTTGATCTTCTGGAATGAGATCTTCATTTATAAACATTCTTGTTCCTTTGAGACTTGTGGTTTTACTAAGAATGTCATACTTATGGTCAGTAGATCTCACCTTTATTCAGATCAACCTTCCTTTATTCTCAGTTAATTTCGCCAACCTTGTTGCTTCAGTGAGACATGTTGTTTCAATTTGTAATCTGTTATGTAATTTTGTCTGGCAAATGGCTAAAGTATCCTCATCTACCTCCTCTTTTAAACCAAAGATTATAAGGTTCAAGGCCTTTTTGTTATGCTCATGGTCTAATTCTATCAATTTTTTCATTTCATCTTTAATTGGTTTGATATCTAATTTACCTGCCACACTATTTAGGGTGAGGTGGCTATTAACTTTTTCTTCTAGTTCTTTAATCACGTCGTTCATTTTAAGACTCTCTAAAGTATCAACGTCTCCTTGTTGGGATGTTTGGTGCGTACATTGGTTTTGTTTTTTCTATAACCTGAAACCTAGTCTCTATTGCCTCCATTTTATTCTCCAATAGTTCTATTTTATTTTCTACTTGTTTTTGGATCTTGTCTTCAAGAGATGTGAATTTATTTTCCAACATGGCTTCTAACTCTATTTGTAGCTTGATTTCTCTTTCTTCTCTACATTTCTCTAAGGACTCTATATACTCATAAATTCTTTGTAGAGTAACTGTGCTAAGTCTCCCTTTGGTAATATTTGGTGGATGTGGTGAATTATTCATACTTGAAAGTATATGAGAAGATATGTATTAGAAAAAGATAAGGAATGTGTGCACCTGATATTAGCAAATCAGACTGCAGACTGCACGCGCCCCGGATTGGATCGAAACCGCAGCCCATAGACTAGATTTGATTTGGAAAGATGGATTGCTAGGACTGCAAAGATTGGAAAAGCATTTGGAAAAATTGCACCACAGACCCGATTTGCAGACCTGACACAATATTTTTTATAAAACCATTTTTGGAACCGCATAGGTTTTTTATAAATTTATTCCCACAAATATCGTCGTGAAAAGTTCTTAGGTATAAATCAAATTATCACCATAGGCCCACATATATTCTCACCATAAACCCGCAGATCTGACCTACAAAATAGATTAAAGGCAGCTTCCCATTATTCTGCCCTGCAGAAAACTTAGATCTCACAAATTTTCATGCCAGAAAAAGTAAAATCCATCGGGGTTTCGACTATAAAACATGGAAGACTCTGAAGTGGATTTCACCCATCTGGATTGGATCTAGTAGAGTTCACAATAGACCTGCAGATTTTCTCACCATAGACTTGCATATCTAACCTACAAAATAGATTAAAGGGAGCTTCCCATTATTTTTCCCCGCAAAAAACTTAGATCTCGCAATTTTTCACACGAGAGAAACTTAAATCCACCAGGGTTTTGATTATAAAACATGGAAGACTTTGTAGTGGATTTAACTCATCTAGATTGTATTTGGTAGAGTTGTATTGAGCGCACCGGGATTGTAGATTTGGCATTGTTGCAGACCTGATAGAAACCAGCCCAACACGTGAAAGTGACTTTCAAGCGTATATAAAGTGTATATAATTAAGAAACCTACCACTACTAAGAGATAGTGAAAAGGCGAAACCCTAAGCCCAACTGCACCGAAACAAATGTGAATATGAGACTATACTTTTTATAGATATCGAGTTAGTGATTCTATTGTACGGTTAACATCGTAAGGGGATAATGAATCCTACCATCTAGACAGACCCTGAAGACAGACTATGCGATCTTAACACACAGATACTACCTAGATAGGAACCTCATACACTTAGCTTTACTTACAATGATAGATAGGATACCCACCCACCTAGTCAGGTCTTCACCTACCACCACCCCAACGATCCCAGCCATCCTATCTAGCCATACCATGCCTTGATATATGGGAAATTCACTAATGAAAGGTGGAAGCGAGATTACGTTAAGTAGCTCACCCCCACCAGGGGCGAGGAGACGAGCTTGCTCTATTCTAACACTTATTTCTCTTGGGTTTCACTTATTGGATGAGGGGGCCCATAATAGGTTGGGTCGGAATAGCGAAATAGTAGTAAAATAGAGGGGGGCGAGATCGAAAAACAGAATGTGAAGCTTGAGCATCCGAAGCCATTCTATCGATCATTCAAACCAGAAGCAGAATCTATTTCACGAGTCTATGAATCTTAATCTCGATTTGGTACATCAAGAGCTCCTGCTTCAATTCCTTCTGGTCCATCAGGGGACACTACTGCTACTTCATTTTTATATGCTGCGACTGCATCTACTATTGGTGCTACTCCTCATTCAACATTTTTATGCTTTGCCTTGGTCGTAGAGGAGGTATGGGTCTGTTACTTACGCTACTACATTTACTGATCATTGTCCATTTGCTAGAAGGCATGCTGCTGGCCTAGTTTTTATATATGCATATGGAAGGGATAATCTGGGAAAACATGTACCTCTACCAGGCTAGCCAGATGGGACTTTTTACCTGCCAAATTTGAAATATGTTCTTGAGCCACTTATGGATTTATTTAGTGAGGGATATATTATATTTAGTGAGGCAAGAACCAAAAGAAAGGAAGCAAGCACGACAAGGCAGATAGCGCAAATAGCGTAGAGGGAGTTATATGTTTAGGAAAGTTACTAGATAAATCGATTCAATGGTCGTTTTATAGCACTCTATGGAAACTTTTTTACCTTCAAGGGGTGTTGTACATTTTATGTCATAAGTGCTCTTAGAACACTTTCTTCTAGGCATACTTAGATATTTCCTTTGAGTTTCAGGCATGGTATGGCTAGATAGGATGGTTGGGATCGTCGGGGTGGTGGTAGGTAAAGACTTGACTGGGTGGGTGGGTATCCTATCTATCATCATAAGTAAAGCTAAGTGTATGAGGTTCCTATCTAGGTAGTATTTGTGTGTTAAGACCGCATAGTTTGTCTTCAGGGTCTTGTCTGGATGGCAGGATTCGCCATCCCCTTATATATTATATTATTATTTTTAATATATTAATTTATATTATTTTTTTTAATATATTAACTTTTAATATTAATTATTATTTTATCATTTTTATGGTGTTACCTTTATTTTATATAGAAAATGTATAAATTTAAATTATATACATTTGTTTCATAAAGATTTGAAGTTTTACTAATAAAAAAATAAACATTATATATATATAGAACCATGAATGTTTTTTCTGAGGAGTGATGGGGTTAGGGTTATTTCATTGTTTTCATCCGCAGGGTTCAGGGTTTATAGTACACATTTACCGACCACCCCCGTAACTTCTATTCCCCATGCTACTTCTCGTTTACCTTTCCACCTCAGCTATTAACGGCCTAAATCTTCAATAGGACCTTCCCACCGACTCCTTGTTTCCCTGTTTTGCATCGAACCTACAGGCAGTTGTCAGCTGGCGGTTTCGATAGTTATGGAAGACCTCTTAGACTATTCTGCAGACCCTTTGGAGGGTGTGCCCATTTGGATGCAACCCAGGACCACACCAGAGGATTTTTTCACCTTCAACAATGAACTCTCTGAAGAAGTAGAAGCCCTCCCCTCCATTTCAAGCTCTCACAGTACGTGTATCTCGCTACCTGAAGACGCCCTGACAAACCTTGACTACATCACTCAGTCTCTCTCACCGAATTCCTTGGCATTTGTTGAGTCTTCGAATATCCTGGGTGAGCAAACCCTAGGGGTGGTTTCAGGTTCGATTCCCTCTTCGTCTGGAATTTGCAAACCCTCGACAGTCCACCATTTGGCTTTTGCTTCTCAGGTGTCTGTCTCATCTGCCCCCTTATCCTCGATGGCTCCTCCACAGGGTAATTTCACAGGTATTGGCTCCATTCCAGGCTTTTTTGCCTCCATTCTGTCATCTGCAACTAGGGTTTCACCTTCCTCGGTGGCTACACATCCATTCGTGGTACCTGAAGTTTCGGCCACCATATATAGCAGGAGTTCTAAGAGAAAACGATGCCTAAAGCTCCGAAACTACGAAGTATTCCTCAAACTCTTAGAGGACACATAGTTATTGGATTCGATGGAATCAGTGAGGAAAGTTCTTGTTGGCCAGGTTCGCGGCAGGCACTTTAGTGTGGAGCAGCTTCAGAAATGGACAATGGAGGTTTGGGGCCATCATTTAAAGGACCCCCCAGGGTACAAACCTTTGTTAAAGGTTGGTTCACGCTACGGTTCTGTTGTTTGGCTCACACACACTCGGTTCTTTCTACAGTATGGCGCATGGACCAAGCTCCTGTTCTTCTTAGGAGGTGGATGCCAATGTTCGAACCAGAGCTTGAAAGGGTGGACGCGGGACCTATTTAGGTATGTCTCCCAGGGCTTCCCTTCCACTTTTGGACAGAGGATATCTTTAAGCGAGTTGGGAATGAAATTGGAACCTACCTCACCTTTGATGCCTCCTTTCAGACTATAGGGCGTATGGTGTATGCTAGGATTCTGGTTCACTTAGATCTCACTAATGGCCTTTTGGAACATATAAACATTCAATGGAGGAATGCATCAAGGTGACGGATTTTAGACTATGAGGGCGTCCCATTCAGGTGCAGGAGATGCCATAGGGTGGGGCATCTATACAAAGATTTCCCCCTTGATGGTGGGACACTAGAAAAGGCTCCGAGACAGGAGCCATTGACTCAAGAGGTACCTATATAGGAGGAATAGCCTCGAAATTCTGAGGAACAACCTCAGAATATAGCATCCCTAGAGAGGAAGACTGATGCACAGTCAGTTCCAGTGGAATTGGCTTTGGCTCCTGCAAAGACTACCCTAAAGAAGCGTGGTAGGCCTCCCCTCCATCCACCTCCCTTGCCACCTGATGATGCCATGATGGCCTCCGAAGAATCTAATACCTCGGGTAAGAGCATCCCTCACTCTTATTCCTGTCATTGTTGCACAAATTTTTGTGATGTCATATCATTTGGTCTTTCTTTGGCTTTGGGTATGGGTTTGGCTACTTCCTCTACTACCTCTACTCAGATTATTTGTGAAATTATTTCCCCACATCCTATCATTTCACCCACTCCTCCCTCTCTGTTGATTCCCCCCCTCCTCCACCTACTTCCTCCCTACCCACCCCTCCAGCACCGGTGTATCTGACCCGCTCTAAAGCCAAGAAATAGGCTTTGGACCATGTCGGCTTGGACATCATCCTCTCACCCCCGGATAAACTCCATCGAGGTCAACCCTCATCTCTCACTATTTCACAATCTCAGGCGGGAGATGAAATCGCATCTGGTAAATAGTCCACTATTCCTAGGGTCCTTAGAGATAGAGAAATCCCCTCTGAACCCTTGCCATGAAGGTTTTTTCCTTCAATTGTTGAAGGCTTGCTAGGCCTGATAAAAGACTAGCACTCCATCAGTTAGTCAATACTGACTCGCTTGACCTCATTTTTCTACAAGAGACTCTCGGCCCTGCTGCAAACATTACATGGTCCCTTGAGCATATGTTACCTGGGTGCAAATTCACTGGTTTGGATGCACATGGGAGATCTGGGGTATAACCTTGGGATACAACTCTCGTTCTATCAAATTGCTCAACTATTGGGGAGGGGTTGGACATATTAGAGCCGATATTCATTCTTGCGGACCTGGACTTGAAATTTAGAATTTTCAACATATATGGGCCGTGCCAAAATAGACCTAAATTTTTGGAATATCTCCTGGGTTCGGATTTATTTTCTGTTGATCATCTGATACTTGGAGGATATCTAAATTTCTTTATTGGCCACTCAGAGTCCTGGGGCCATCGTGCACAGAGAGATTCTCTCTCGGACTACTTCTCCGCCATTCTAGAATATCATCATTTGATTGACATCCCCTCAGCCAATATTCAAGCCACTTGGAGAAATAATCGGACTGGGGAGAATGGCCTAGTGTGCAGACTATACCATTTCTTAGTTAAAGAGAATGTACTTGATTTGGGGTTCTACATCAGACAATGGGTTGGATCAGGGGGGATCTCTGACCACCTCCCTATCTACATGGAAATTGAAGGAGGTAGAGAAAAGCCCAAGGGACCATATAAATTCTGTTCAGCCTGGCTCAGGGAAGCCTCTTATGTCAGCATGGTTATAAATTACTGGAAAGAAAATCCACCTGGGGCAGGGGAAAATTTCACTAATGGCTTTATACAAAACCTTACAATGCTGAAGAAAATGTCCAAGCAATGGGCACACAATAAAAGGACTCATGATGATCTCTCTCTGAGACAAATTGAATCTGAGCTATCTGAATTTGAAAATGTATAGGGTGGATTGTACAGTACAGCTGACCATAAGGAGAGGATTACATCCCTATACACTGCAAGAGGGAAAATCCTTAAATACTGTGAAGAAGTTTGGAGGCTAAGAAGTAGGGCGATTTGGATGCAGGATGGGGACACTAACACGAAATTTTATCATAAGTTCGCTAATTGTAGGAAGGCAATAAATACTATTTGGTAGCTACAGAATGAAGAGGGACAAGTTGCAAACACTTTTCCACAATTAGCATCTCTAGCTACCTCTCATTTCAAAAAAGTGTACAGTGCTCCTCGGGAAGCAAATCTGGCTGACATCATTAGAGTTGCTCAATAATTCCCAAGGTTTGTGGAGAAAGAAGAGGGAAGAGAACTGATAAGAGAGGTTACTTTGGAAGAGCTGGAGGCCACATTGAAATGGTTTAAGAAAGACAAAAGCCCTGGTCCTGATGGTTGGACCACTGAGTTCTACCTGGATTCTTTTGACATAATTGGTGCAAATCTGCTGCATGTTATTGAGAACTCTAGAATCAGTGGACATATTGCAACATCCATCACCTCTACCTTCATCATGCTTATCCCTAAATCTTATAATCCCACCTTCTTTGACGAATATCGCCCTATCTCTCTTTGCAACTGCATATACAAGATTATTGCTAAAATCATAGCTAATCAGATGTGGCCCATTCTTTCCAAACACATCTCTCCAGAACAATTTTCCTTCCTCCAAGACTGACAGATTCATGAGGTTGTTGGCAATGCTCAAGAAGTGTTACACACTCTACACACCAGGAAATGCAAAGGTACAATCTTGAAAGTAGATTTATCTAAGGCTTTTGACAGAGTAAATTGGTTATACATCAGAATGCTTTTAACCCATCTGGGATTTCCCTTCATTTACATCAAATGGGTCATGAGTTGTATCACTAACATTCCATTCAGCGTCCTGGTCAATGGAAGTGCATCCCCTTTTTTCTCTCGAAAAGAGGATTAAGGCAGGGCTGTCCACTTTCACCATTACGTTTCCTCCTTGTCATGGAGGGGCTCAGCAAGATTATAAAGGATGAACATAGAAGAGGCAGACTATAGGGTATCAAGATAACATATGATTGCATGCTCACACATCTACTTTTTGTGGATGATGTCCTGATATTCCTTAATGGAAGCATTGGTGATCTGACCAATATCAAAGCCACATTTTCCTTATTTCTGTCGACTACTGGTATGCTGATATATGAAAATAAATCAACACTAATAGTGGAAGCATGCACTCATCATGAAATACAATTTGCACTTCATCGCTTCCGGTTCACACAACTAGATCTTGTAGAAGGCTTGAAATATCTAGGGTATAAGTTAAAGCCTTCAGGCTACAAGATAGCAGATTGGACCTGGCTAATAGCTAAGATGGAGAAAAGACTCAACATCTGGTACCTCAAATATCTTTCTCGTTTCGACCGTCTCACTGTCATTAAGAGTGTATTGGAAGCCACACCTATTTATTGGATGTCCCTGGCTTGGATTCCGAGAGGGATCCTTACCTGGATACAAGCCCTTTGCTGTAGATTTTTATGGAAGGGAAGTCAGTCGGGCAAGATATTTGTATGGGTCAAATGGGACGCCCTCAATCTACCTAAAAAGTGGGGGGGATGGGGGTTAAAAAAACTTGATGATTTATCCTCTGCGTTCGCTGCAAAGCTTAGGTGGCATCTGATCACAACTGATAGCCTTTGGTCAAGAGTGACAAAATCAAAATACATCACCCCATTACAGATCCTGGATTGGATCAGGAGACCTATTAGAATCACTACTGGGATTTCGACTGTTTGGAAGGCAGTAATCAAGGCATTGGATCCTATCAGGGCAGGACTCACTTGGAGAATCCACTCGGGACATAGGGTGCGAGTTGGAATTGACCCATGGATCGGGTGTGGAACACCCATGGACTACCATTAGATCTCCTACAGCATCTACAGGAACATAATGTTACTCACATAGCTCATATAGCTGATGGAGAAAACTCCACATTTCTACATCACGCCTAGAAAACTGCTCATCAACTAAACTTACCCCCTCAATGGAACTAGCTCTGGGAGGACTATACTCAAGAACTTTCTAAAGCTCATATTTGAATAACTGATGAAGGTGATGAGATCATTTGGGCCATCTCAAAATCAGACACATTTTCCCCTAAAGATGGATATTTGGTGTTGTCTGAGGCGAGGAAACCACAACTTATAGAAGCATGGTGGAAACATCTCTAGAAGCTGAAGGTATCCCCCAGAACTAGGTTGCTCATGTGGTGTATCCTGAAAAATAAGATCCCTACTGGAGATAATCTCCTCAATCAAGCACATTATGGACCACATTGGTGCTATGTTTGCAAATGTGAAAATGAATCGGTTAACCACCTGTTCCTAGATTGTGTGGAAGCCCTTAGGCTGTGGGAATTCGCTATTCTGTTGTCTCCCCCCTTGCAACTGGACTGTTGTATCTATCATTGAGGTCTGGAATATTTGGTATACCTCCATCTCCTCTCCCAAGCATCGTAATCTTCCTTTACTGATTTGTTGGGCCATCTGGATTGCCCACAATAACCTTACATTCTTGAACTCACCCCCTCGCTGGCCTATCATTGCAGCCAAGGTGCTGGATGATTTTTCTCTTATCCCAGACAACCCTCCTCACCCGAGGCCCAGAAGTATCATTCCTGAACATATTGACCACAACATGCCTTGGGCGTATTTCGACGGGGCCGCACAAGAGAATGGCTGTGGAAGGGGGGCCATTTTACATATCTCTCCTCATCATTCATACAACATGCTCTTGGGTTTCAGAAGAGGCACAAATAATTTCGTAGAGTTATCAGCAACAAAATACCTTATTCAATTTGCTTTGGAGAAAAATTGTAGAGACTTACAATTATTTGGGGATTCCAAAATTGTTTGTGACTGGTTGAATAGGACCACTAGATGCTTTGCTTACTCATTGAGTCATATTCTGGATGAGACTCTGAGATTGATTTCTTATTTTGTCTCTTTTACTTGCAAACACATTTACAAGGAGTGGAATGCAGCAGCTGACAACCTTTCCAAAGAAGCTGCACTGTGGGAGCCAGACATCTGGACGATCCAGGAACTGCTCGATGGAGCACACTATTAGTACTACCATCGGCCTTTTATGGACATCATTGCATAAATACACAGGGCATATGGTTTTTTTCTTTTGTATATATATATCGCCTGTTAGACAGTTCAATTTTTCTATAGTTTGTGATTATCTCTCAATATATAATGGATATTGTTACCTCCCTACATGGATCAAGGTAACAGGCCTTTTTGAACTCTGGTTCTGTAGACGATGACAATCATGTCATAGATATGATTTGAATATGCATATGCATCTACAAAGTGTAATTTCTCTTCATTAATGAAATTACGATTTTTCCTAGGGGAATATCTATCTATCTATCTATATATCTATATCTATATATATATATATATATATATATATATATATATATATATATAAACTTGATATTCATTGTAAATATTAAAATAGTGTTAAATCATTACAATGTCGATTAAATAAAAATTCAATTCCCAATAGTTCATATGGATGGAATATTTGAAATGACATTATTTTAAGTAATAGTTTATGGGTATCGTCAATGAATAAATAATTATTTCATTTTTCAAATTCCAGTATTTACTAGCATAGATCCATCTTAAATATGGATCTAACATGAGCTAAGAGGGATCCAATTTCTTCAAGTGCAATTTTTTTTTTATGAGCAGACATTATTTAAATATTTTGTAGAGTTATTTTTTTTAAAGATTTTTTAGATTTTTTTTATTTTGTCTTATGTGAGAAAAATTTCAACTTTGATGATGGATGGACACCCTTACACATCATACTAGGCTGTAGAATGAGCCTCTTAGCTCAAAAATATAAAAATAAAAATTATAATATAATTATTATTATTTTATTTAAAAATTTGTAAATGGGTTGATTCATATTTCAGAGATTTGAATAAAGGATTTTATCACTCATATAATTCTATATAACATGGATTTGACAAATGAGCTACCCTTGATGAGTTTATATATATATATATATATATATCTGTGTGTGTGTGTCTCAGGGGGGAGGGGGTCAAATTTAGTTAACATAATAAAAATTTAGAGGGTTCAATTCTATAAGGTAATCAAGGTTTGAAACTCATCGCAGGGAGGAGGAGACAACAAACAAAATCCAACCGTGTTAATGATTGTTGTGATTTATACAAGGTATGATCTTAGGTGATTTTGAAGGTTTAGATACCCTTATGTTGTGGTTCCTTAAACTATAAGCTAATCCTATACATTGTAGAAAACTAAAAAATATATTATTGTAATAATTTATTGCAATATAGTAAGTACATTTTATAATTGATAGAACCTTTAATTGGTTAAGTGATCATAATTGGATCTATCATATGTGGATTTTATAGTTTCTACTCTTTATAGATATATCATTTTACATGTGAGTGTTGAGAGTATCCATTTTACCTTGTTTATAAATGACTCATTTGTGGAATCTAAAATGAGGCTTTCCATTTGTCTTTGAAACAACTTATTTTTGTTGTATTAATTTAATTTAAAATTGATTTCACTTAAGTCGAGGTGCACATGATTATGTTTTATCCACATGATGTTTATCTTTTTAACAAAAATAGTTGTCGTTTGTTTCCTTTCAACTTTAGAATTTAGTTGTGATGGGTTATTTGTCCATGCCTTGACTCTGCATATTAAATTAGCCTTGTGCAGAGGAAGAAAACTTCACTCAATATAGTCCCTGCTCTCTAAAAAACTCGTCTGCACATGATTTATCCACACACCCTTTCTCCCGCACTTCTCTCTGCATATCTATTTAGTGCCACCCTAGCCACCCTCACCCCCCCCCCCCCACAACCTCTCACTCACGTAAATGAGTTGGAAGCTCGTTAGTTCTGACCTCATTGAGTAGAGAAATAGTAGTGTCAGGCATAACAATTTCAGAGCACTCCCCGACAGAACAGTTAGTCACAAAATTAGCCATTTTTTAATATTTTAAAAATTTATCAGGTATTCACAAATACTGAAAATAAATTGCCATTCACCAAGGGAATTATGCCCCATCACAGCTCGCTTAGTCAAATGAAAATTAGAAATAATATTTCCATAAATTAGTAAAATATTTGTGAATTTACGGGAAAATAGAAAAATTCACTACAACAAAATAGGAAATTTGTCCCAGCTTTAGCACCCGATCTTAGTCGATTGTTTTCTCAATTGGGATGAGCAGTCTGGCACTAAATTTGGCTCTATTGTATAATTTTTAAAGCTTCCTTTTTTGTGCCAAATTTTGCATCATTTTTTGCATCATATTTTGCACCAAGATTTGCATTTGGTTTTCCAACAAGTTTTGCTTCTAGTTTTTTCCATTCCTTGCATTTATTTTTGCATCATTTTTTGCTTCTTGTTTGTGCCATTATTTGCTTCTAGTTACTTGCATCAAGTTTTACACCATCTTTTGCATTTGATTTAGTGCCTTTTTTTGGATCTAGTTTGTGCCAATTTTTTCATCTAGTCTTATGCCATTTTTTGGTTCTAATTTTGTACTTATTTTTACATATTTTTTGCGCTAGTTTTTATACCTTTTTTAACACATTTTTTTGCATCCCAATTTGCACCATATGTTTAATCTGATTTAGTGTCAAATTTTGCATCCATTTTTTCACCATTTTTTGCATCCACTTTTGCACTTTATTTGTCTCCATTTTTTGCATCCTATTTTGCACAATATTTTTCATCTAATTTTGCATCATTTGTTGCATTCAATTTAACATCATTTTTAACACCATTTCTTGCATCCAATTTTGCATCCTTTTGAGTATCTAAATTTTCATCTTATGTTGAACCATGTGTTGTGTCCACCTTTGAATCCAATTTTGTGTCTATTGTACATTCAATTTTGATCCATTTTTTCATCTACTTTTGCATTTTTTTTTTGCACCAAGTTTTGAATCATTTGTTGCACCTCATTTTCAGCCATTTGAGCCATTTTTATGCCCATTTTCATCTATATTTTAGCCATTTTATGCTCATTTTTGCACCATTTTTCTATTTTTGTGTCCAATTTTGTACCATTTTTTATGTCCAATTTTGCATCCTTTTTTCTACCACATTTTGTGTCCACATTTGCATCTCATTTTGCACCTAGATTTTAGTTTGAATTTTCATCTAGTTATGCGTCTTTTTTGGCATAGTTGGTTTCACCCTTTTTAAGTCCCATTTTGTATCTTGTTTTGTGTCTTTTCTTACATCCTTTTTGCACCCAATTTTGCATCGTAATTTTACACCATTCTTTCCATCCTAATTTTGGTGTCCATTTTTGCATCATTGTTTGCACCCAATTTGGTATCCTTTTGTATGCCCTATTTTGTTCCCTTCTTTGTGTCTACTATTGAACCCTTTTTTAATTTTACTTTAAAAATCTTTTTGTGTCATTGTTTGCATCTTGTTTTGATGGCTAGTTTAACATCCAATTCTACTCCCAATTTTCCATCCATGGTTACATCCACTTTTGGCTTCTTGTTTAGAGTTTTACTTTTATTTCCATTTATGATGCCCTTTATGGGTTCATTTTACTAATTTCAATCACATAGTGAAATATATTACAATTTATACATATCATTTCTTTGTAGGATTTAATACATGGTTAGATGAATATAAAACCATCTCAGTTTATCCAGGAAACATAGGACATACTAATTAAGATAAATGTTGTTCTAAGGCTTAGAATTCTTAGTAGATCAAGATGTAGAGTATATATTAAGAAAAAGAGAAGGAATTATTGTGAGTCCTTGCATGCAGGTCTTGTTGGAGTTTCTAGTGTAGCTGGGAAGCGCTCCTAGCTAGCTCCAAATATTGGTCCTACACATAAGAGAGAGAACAAAGCAACCTTCGCAGCATAATATCTTGATAATCGAAACTATCAGAAACTTATAAATATTACTAAATAAATAAATATAAACCAAAATCCCATGCATTCATTAGTTAAATAGAATAATTAAAGAATGAATAACAGTATATGGAATTTAGAGCAACCGATCTATATTAATAAAGGAGTTGGAGGAAAGTTACAACCGTCAAATGTAGTTGCAGTAGAACCTCCCCCAACTCCTTGCTCCAAAACTCTCCCTCTCAAGATAGATCTTAGTAGCTTGACAATACAAGAATTCCCATCCTTTTCTCAATGGCCAAGCCTCCGATATATATGAAAGTGAAGGCTTTGAAGATTCCCCGAAGTCCTCATTAGTTCAATTTGGGAAAAAGATTTTGGGTGAATAATGTCTCCTCAGATGAAAATAGCCTTTTCCACTTTTTAGATGCTTTTGTGCTTAGGAAAAATCTTCCCCATGATTTATGGCTCTTTCTCACTTTTGTATGCTTTTATTTTTTAGGAAAAACCTAAAGATGAGGATAAAGATATCACATTCCACCATATGATTTTCCGAAAGTGAACAAGAGTGTCAAATTCTAGTTAGCTCGAGCTTTTTTCCTCGAGTGAGAATTTTGGTAACACAAGTTAGATGAAGGGGAAAACTTGTTATAGATTAGGATACCGTGGTCCTCATGGTACATAAGTTGTATTATTGTCTTATATAGTCTAGGAGAAAGGGGTATTTCAACCAACAACATAGTATTCTCCTCCAAGATGATGATGAGGTATTTTCATGTATAAAACATTTAAGAAGATATCACAATTCAAGTTGATAAATTAATATTTGTAAATAAATTGAAGGATAATTGATAACATTCATAAAAAAGATAGCAGTATCCTCATATATAACAATTCTCCATCAAAAAATCATTGACAATTTTCAATATACATATATGACTACTAAATCAACACTTATCAAAATATCATTATTCCAGGATAAATTCACAACATTATATCGACAAATAGTAATATCATCATACATAATGATCCTCCATCAAAAAACATTGACAATTTTCAACACATATATAAAGTAACAAGATAATACTAATAATATCCTCATCATTTTTAATCAAATCAACTAAGATTCAAATGTGTGATTATCATATCAAAATCTTTCCTGAACACCATTATTCTAAGGTAAATTCACAACATCCATCAAAATATAGTAGTATCATCATACATAATAATTCTCCATCAAAATAATGTTGATAATTTTCAATATATACATAAGTAACAAGATAAAAATTATAATATCATCAACATATTTAATCAAATCAACTAAAAGCCAATGTACGAATATCAAATAAAAATATTTCATAAATATCATTATTCCAAGGTAAATTCACAACATCCATAAAAAAATAGCAATCTCATCATACATAATAATTGTTCATAAAAAAATGTAAACAATTTTCAACATATTCATAAGGTAACAAGATATTACCGATAGTATCATCATCATTATTCGAATAAATTAAAATTCAAATGTATGATTACCATATTAAGACATCCCAACTAAATATAAAAAATAATGCATGGCTAGCTAGCACCATGAAAATCATAGTCAAGATCATCCTCATGATCATTTCCATGATCATCATCCTAACCATCCTGATAATATCATCCACATAATCATCACGAACGCCATCACCATCCTCATCGTCATCATCTCTGATATATAATGTAATCTAAACATAGTTTGTATCATCATATTCGTGGTCATTACCTGTAGTGTTCTAGAAAAAAAAATCAATATTACCTGTTACTACTAATTCTATAGCACAATGCATATTTTTATTAGAATGCTAACCATAAAATGAGGTAGGAAATAATCAAATTTAATAGTACTAAAAAATTAAATGAAAATATGGTTTGAGATATAGTGGAGATCCAACTAAGATTACACTTGTAATTCACATTAAGTAGTAGAAGCATTTTTTAATGCATATGAAGTAGGTACCCATTTGTTCTTCATATTATATTGTGAATGTTTCTTATGATGTCCATGCACGATTGGTAAATTAAGAGTTATTGGAAGCATTATTTCAAATTATAATTGTAATTCAAATTAGAAATAGAAGATATTTTAACAAAAAAAGAATGTGAGATGAAAAAGTAAATTGTTTTTAATGAAAAAAAAGTCGCATACAATATGAATGTCACATGAAATATTGCGTTGCTTTTAATGCATGTACTTTTCTCTATGAGAAATTGGATCCTTATGTTCATTCAAGAAAAAATGCTCAAAAATAATTACTTCATTTTATCCATTATCACACTTAATCCATTATACCTAGTGACAACAATGATTCCATTCAAATTGATTTGAACTCCCTAAATATAATGTAAAAGAGATAACTCCACGACCACAATCATTACCGCAACCCCCTCCCTTGCTTCATCCACCATCAGAGACAATGAACTTGGAGTTATGAGCACGATAGAAACACCTACCTTGCCTCGTGTCCACCATCAGAGGCATTGAACTTGGAATTAAGAGTACTCATGTTTTATTTCCTCTAATTAACCTCCAAGGAAGAAAAACTTGATCAATATATCAAGGACTCTATCAAGGAATAGATATGTCATAGACAAAGCTCAATAGGATTTTCCAAAAGAGTGTGAAATAAGACTTATATCCGTTTTATGAAATAACTCGAGTGAGTGGAATGAATGGTGTGAAACACTTACTAGGGAAAGGAAGATTTTTGGTCTGTCCTTATTTCTATTATTATTTTTGCTTCTTAGAATGGAGGGAAGTGTTTAAAAAAATTCTAAAAATTATTTTAAATTAAAAAAAAAATATTTGCTTATGTTTAAGTTTTTTTTAATATATATTTAGTTTTAGTATTTTTTATTTTCAAAGAAAATATATTTCATTTTTGGTATTTTTTTTATAGCAAAAATTATATTTTGGTTTTATAAAAACGGATTTTAAACATTCTATTGATGCTAAATTTGTGATTTGATGATAGAATTTTAAATTATATATAAAATAGTAACTTAGTGCTATGTGCTATGTCACTGAGATGGGTATTATACATCTCCTCCTTGCTAAGTTATAGAATGTGTTTGGGTTTTCTTAATGCAATAGAATTAATTTTTCTCTTCAATATATCTTGAGATGTTCAACTTGCACCTAATAAAACAATAAAGTTTAAATTGGTTTTCCTTTGTCCTTTGTAGATATTTGTCCCCATTAATCTTGGTCTTAATAGATTAATTGTATTATGGTGGCCTTGAGTGGTCACTCCCATTAGTTGCATGTTTTTTAGTTTTCTGTTAGTGACATTTCTTAGGCTTGATAACATGTTATTTAATTTACGAAAATGTGTTATTTTCCGTATTATTGTTAAATATTAATATTAAATATGTTGGTTTTGAGCATGGTTTAGCAAAAAGTTCTCAAAAGGTTTATAGATTGTATTTTATAATGTAATGATTCATTGCTTGATGAAATTGTTTTGGATATTTTTGTTAATGATTCATTGATTGATGAGATTGTTATGGATATTTTTTTAGAATATTAACTTGTATGTGATAAAGTCAAAAGTCACCTCTTTTTGAGATTTTCATTGGTCAATTTCCCTTAAAGCCATCAATTTCACCATTTGGTCCGAGGTTAAGGAAATATATGAGTCATGAAGTGGCATTGTCCAAGCACTTAAATCTTGAGACATGTTTTTTTTAGTCACATTGTCCTTCCTTTTGTGTAAATTCTCCATGAAAATAGTCTCATGGAACATGAGGGGCCTCAATAGTAAAGGAAAACAAATACTCCTAAAAGAAAAATGGTACGCAAAGCACCCATCAATAATTTTGATATAAGAAACAAAAATATTAAGTGAGGTTCTATACCTCATATAATTAGAAAATGGGGGAGGAATTTCCAAGTAGTAGTGATTGGTTTTTAGAGATACTTTGGTGGAATTGTTAGTATTTGGAATGATTAGGAAATCAAGGTTACCAATATGTTTACCTCTTTTTGCATTATGACAGTAAAATTTTAGTTAATTGACATCAAGAACTACTACCATGTATCCAATGTCTATGACTCAAATATCGCAAATGGAAAACCTCTATTTCTCACTTCTATTTCCAGCACAAGTAATTTATACTCCCGATCTCTATGGATTATTGACTGACTTCAATTTTATCAAATGTCTCAAGGAAAAGAAAGAATGAATCAAAATGTTAACCACGAGATTTTGTAAGATATACCATGAAAGCCCTAAAGTAGTCTCCATTAAAGTTCTCAAGTAATGAGTCTCCAACCCACACATATGGATCAATGATATGTAATACATGTGTGTGTGGTGACTAATTGAATGCATTGTTTTAATAACTCCATAAACTTAAGTATTCACTCTATCACATAAATTGACCGTAGTGTGACATAAGTAAACCAAGAGTAGACATGAAACCCTTAGGAAACAAACATTCCCTAGATCCTCAATTAGGTGCTTAAATGATGAAGTAAAAATGCAAGGGGAAAATATGACTTCATGATTTAACCATCACAAACATGTGATGAAGTGTGAATATGAGTGTATATATTTATATGTTTTCCAAAGAGGGAGCGAATACATGAGTTACCATTCATTGGGCCTTATTTTTCTTTCTTTTTCCTTTTCTTATATAGGACTTAGGGAATAAGGTTTTCATAAGTTTGGCACAACTCATAGATATAACATTTACATGATTTCTCACTTCAAATTTAGAGTTTAGACTTACATAAATCATTATAGTGTATCTTTAATGATTTTGGCTTTCATTTTTTTTATTTTCTTTCATCACAAATGATAAAAGGGGAAATATTTTGCCACAAATCCATGAATGCTTAATCATAAAGGCGTCATGCCATGAAAAGAAATTAATGATGTTATTCTCTATGAAAATTATGGGTATTCTTAAGAGAACGTTATGCTTGTGGATGTCTCCTCCCTGATTGAGAGGGAGTGAAGGTGGACACCATATTATCCATGTTTCATGTACTATGGCTAGGACTAATAGCCATAAGCCTAGAAAAGACATCAATAGGGAGAATGGAGGATTGGATAAACATATGGGACCAATATTATTTGAGAATTTGTACTTTGAATAGGACTAATTACCATAAGTCAAGTACATTAATCCAATATAATAATAGTCATTAGGATCAACATTTCTTTGTGTGAAATATTATGACAGTGGAATAGGAAATGATCATGTGAGGACATACCTGGTGAACATCCTCGTGGGGTAAGTTTCTAGAGAGGTAGCGGTGTCCAAATTTATGCCTCCCAACATTGTGCTCTGATCTAATGGAGAGATAGAACTTGTTACTCAAGGCCTTGCTATTTTGACAATGTTGGCTATGATGATGCAAATCATCGTTGATGATTATCAATCCAGATTACTTATTATATGAATATTTCAACTTGAGAGTACTTTTTGTCTCATTATGAGTACCTCCCTAGTTTAGAGAGAGTGTCATCATCTTCATTATCATGATCATCACCAACATCATCGTCATCATTTCATTATCATCATAATCACCATTCATGTCATCATCATCATCGTCATCATGATTATGGACATTTTCGTTATAGGTGTCGTAAGAAATATCATCAACCTAAAAGATGTTACAAGTGCTCGAAAAAGGTTGTCAGACACATGATATATGCAAGATAAATAACAACTTTACTTTTTAGAGATGATCGATGATCATCATCATCACTACCATTATCATCGTCATTATAATTTTCATCATCCCCATCATCATAATTAATGTAATTTCTATCATCATTGTTGTCATCTTCGTCATGAACATCATAATCATCATTCATGCCATTATTGTTTTTGATGATGACCAAGATGAAAATAATGATAATGATGATCACATGATGATGACTTGGAAGACGACACTAAAGATAATGATTATGATTATGACCATGATAAAATTTAAAAATTGGGAAGATTGGCCAAGGTCATTAGCATCGTCATCATCATCATTGTCATTGTAACCCCCATTGTCTTTATCATCATTGTAATTATCATAATAATCACAATTCATGTCATCGTCATCATCTCCATTATCATCATCATCATAATTATTGACATTGTGATCAGTTTTTCATAATTTTCAATGTCATAAGAAATATCATCAATGAAAAAAATATGACAAGTGTTGGAAAATGGATGCAAAAGTGAAAAAAAAATGTGGGCAACAATAGACATAAAATTGGATGAAGAGTGGACACAACATAAGTAGATGCAAAACAAGATAGAAAAATTGACACAAAAGTGGATGAAAAAGTAGATGCAATAGTTGATGTAAACTTGGACACAAAATAGGATGCAAACATGGATGAAAAAGTGGAAGAAAACATGGGTGCAGTAGTAGGCATAAAACTTAACATGAATTGTGGTGAAACAAATGTAGATGCAACAACGAATGCAAAAAAGGACACAAACTTGGATGGGCAAAGGAGGAAAACGTGGATGCAAAAAGGGATGTGAACTTGGAACAAACATGGGTGAAATAGTGGGCACAAAATTAGATGCAAAACTGGATGCATCAAAAGTGGAAGTAAAAGTAGATGAAAAAGGTATGTAAAAAACATAAAAAATATTTGATGCAAACTTGGACACAAAAAAGGATGCAAATGTGGATGGAAAAGTGGAAGAAAATGTGGGTTGCAAAAATAGGCACACGATATGGCACAAATTGTGGCACAATAAAAGTGGATGAGAAAGTGGATGTAATAAAAGACACAAAAAAAGATGGAAACTTAGATGCAAGACAAGATGTAATAAGGGATGTAAAAGTGGATGCAAATATGGGTGTTGTTAGAGCCTAGATTTGCCTCAGGCTGAAAAGACAAGGTTCTAGGTCCACATCAAACCACGCTCAGCCTCGTAGCTAGGCCTACGAGGACAGGACAGGGCTCTCTCTGGGTCAATCTCAGCGAAAGATAATCAATGGGGATTGAGATGACTGATTTATAAACTAATTTTAGGCTAGGTATGAAGTACAAGGATTTGTTTTGAGTTTTTTGGGGGTTTTGTTGGAAAAAGGGAAAGGCAAATTTTGGGTCCGGGGATGAGGCCATATTTTTGCAGAGTTCAGGTAGGGGCAAGATAGGCAGTATTTTTGATGCTTTGGATTGAATGAATGGATGGATCAGACTGGTGAGGAGCCAAGGAGGGCAAGAAGGTCTCAAGAGTCCTCCTCAGATAGATGAAATAAGGGATGTAAAAGTGGATGCAAATATGGGTGTTGTTAGAGCCTAGATTTGCCTCAGGCTGAAAAGACAAGGTTCTAGGTCCACATCAAACCACGCTCAGCCTCGTAGCTAGGCCTACGAGGACAGGAGAGGGCTCTCTCTGGGTCAATCTCAGCGAAAGATAATCGATGGGGATTGAGATGACTGATTTATAAACTAATTTTAGGCTAGGTATGAAGTACAAGGATTTGTTTTGAGTTTTTTGGGGGTTTTGTTGGAAAAAGGGAAAGGCAAATTTTGGGTCCGGGGATGAGGCCATATTTTTGCAGAGTTCAGGTAGGGGCAAGATAGGCAGTATTTTTGATGCTTTGGATTGAATGAATGGATGGATCAGACTGGTGAGGAGCCAAGGAGGGAAAGAAGGTCTCAAGAGTCCTCCTCAGATAGATGAAAACATGAAGAATTAAACAAAATATCCAGGCAGAGCATAGCAATCCAATGAATTCTACCTTAATCACTCATTTGTTTAATTGCAGAAGACAAGAGAAGGGAAAATGATACACATAAGCATCAATGAACTTACAAATACATAGAGAAGCACACCATCAAAACATAGAGCCACATGGATCCCAACATGTGCTGCAAAACCCTGGTCTTTTCTTTGCCAAAATTGCAGAAAATGAAATGTACAATAGAGTGCCAAGCAACAAGTGTCCAACGCTGAAAATGACTGAGAAATTACATGATATAGACAAGCATAACTCTTTCCCATGCCTCTAGGGGTCGAGCTCATCATTATAGGAGCTGTTTGAACCAATTCTAAACAAGTAACTGAAATCTAGGTAGTCAAACAATTTACCCCTATACGCTAGGAAACTGATTTATTCATTTAATTTTCACTTTTTAGTGAATGAATATTCTACAACAAGTAAAAATGTGCCCAAATTACATCATGGTTATCAAATTACATCATGAAAGGTCAAGTGTAACATCAAAAAGCAAAACAGGTCAAAACTGGGCAAATTTATGAGCTGAAAAGTGAAAAATAGGCAAAAATCCTCTATGCGCCGCACCTGATTCTCTATGCATTGTGCCACTTTGGAGATGATTTTGAGGCACTTCCCGAAGTCCAAATTGAGCCCAAGATAGCTCGTTGGAAAGCCTCGCTTGTCTACTTTTGAACCCAAGTGGAATTTATAGATTTGGTGTCCATTCTCCCCTCCAAAACTTCAATCTCCCACAACTTCTTCCTGTGTGTGGAAAAAGTGGTAGAAAGGCCATTTTCAAGGTGTTTTTGACCCTTTAGGCCACCCAGAACTTGATGAAATCTCTCGGCCATTCCTGAGCATGCATAATTTATCATAACAAACCCAAAAATATCAAGTTTTCCTCCAGAAGATGTCCCAATCATAAGCGCGTGCCAAGTGGCGCGGCGCATTGGGCAGAAAAGCCTGTTTTTGCTCAAAAATTTCTAGGTCCGCACTTCCTTTGTGTATTACCTATGGTCCCTCACCCATTGGTCATGTATCCAGTGGGCCTGACCGCACTTTTTCTATGGTAAAGGTGTGGACCACTGAGTGCGCCACGCCACTACCCAGGTGTGCCACGCCTTTTTGAAGATGACTTTTGGAGGCCTTCCTGATGTCCAAATTGAGCGCAGGATAGCTCGTTGGAAAGGTCCTTGAGTCTAATTTCTAACCCATTTAGAGTGTTTCAATTTGGAGTTCATTTTCTCTATAAAAAATCAAATCTCCCAAGACTCGTCAAAATGTGCCAAATGAGGTAGCCTCAAGGTAGAGTGTTGTTGCAGTCAACGTTTGAAGGTCTTCCTCAACTCTAAATTGACCCCATGATAGCTCATTGGAAATATATTTGTGTCTATTTATCATTTGACTCATCACGCAAGTCATTTTTCCAACCAAGCTAGGCGAAATCTTGATTTTCCCAAGGTCACTTCATAGGTGCATTCAGTTCTCCTGAGGCAACGATATTTTTGGCATTTCTATAAAACCATGACACTTGTGTAAAATGCGAAGGAGGTTTTTCTTCCCTGGCCCATTTTGGACAAGATCCTTTTTTAGTTTTCCCAAATTCATCTTTTATTTCTCCTAAACATCATTTGAGTGAAACCTATCCTGATGTGTGGAACAAGAAATTTGTCAAAATTAATTGAAATGAAGGGGATAAGGGGCTTATAAATTCTTGAGAAAATTTTGGGAGGTGGGGAGGGATGTTAGGAAGCAGGGGAAAGTGGAATTTCAGAGATTGAGTGAGGGGAAGGGGTCCAAAAGGGCAAAACACAGGCCTAGCCTAGAAAATTGCCAAGTTGTAGCAAGAAACTAGGGTTTGTGTGAGAATGATTAATTTGGGGGATTTTATTGATGGGAAGTGTTTAATAAGGTAAATTATGGATAGGGGAAGGTGTATGAACATCAGGATACAAGTTTTTCTAAGGATTTGACCATCCAAGAGAAATTGCCTTCAAAACCGTAGGAGAGGGAAATGAACCTTACCTAGGTGCAACTGAAGCATGAACAAGGTATAAAATGACCTAGTGGAACTTGACATGATGATGAAAACCTTTGAATGGTGACATGGATCTACACTTGGAAAACTTTGAAAGGAGTAAAAGCAAACCCTAGACCTAATACCTAGTGACCAAATTTTGCTTGAAGACTCACTGAAATGAAAAAAATTGACCTTGACACCTTAAAATCACTTTGTAAGAGCATGTTTGATCACTGGATGAAGGCTGCGAAGACTGACACTAACATTGGCTCCAATGGGGATGGTAGCTCCTTGGAGGTGCCAAGAACGGCAGATCTTTGAGAGAGCAGACCAATGCATTATCCATTGGGCAATGGAGTCAAAAGCTCAAGCTGAAATGCATCACTGAAAACTGATGACTCAATGACACAAATTGACTCTCACTCAACTAAAAACTGACTCGATACTTAAACACAACTGACAAACTAGAAATGATGCTCAAAGTGGAGCTTATTCATCAAAACCTACTCTAACAGTTCTTTTCACCACCTGATCAAGTGAAATGGAATAGCCAATGCAACCATGTAAGCATCATGGCTGATATTTGATTTCTTCCCAAATGCTTTCTGATGCATAGGAAAAGGGAAGAATCGAAAGGCAACTCCCATGGAAACTCGGAATCAAGTTGACTGGTGATAAACTTGCAAAATATGAATTGACTAGATGACTTCAAGAATACTGCGAAAGGATCTTCATAAACATCGCTATTGATTTCCATTAACACATTACTGCTCTGGTCCAAGTAATCTTCATAGATGGATTTTAAAATTTTCCTCACATCTATGTTGTCTTTGTTTGGTGATTGCAACAAGCTGCCCAAAGGATCCTAAATTTCGTGAATAACCAAACTCTGTTGCTGATTCCAAACAGAACAAAAGTCTCCTTTATCAATCTCCTCATATGACTGCAAACTTTGATCTGAGCTTTGTAATGAAAAATCTATTAAACAAGACAATGAAGGTGACTTTTGAATCAGATTATTATCAACATTCTCTTTTGTCACATGGTTAGCTAATGGAGAATAACTTTTATAGCACACATCATCCAACACACGAGCAATAGGATCATCAAAAACTTGAGAAGACTGTTGCGATGTATCTATTGAAACTGTATGACATCCTATTGGCTGTTCATATTTTTCTTTAGAGATATTACGAAGATTCTGCCTTATAAACTGAAATGATTCAAAACAAAAGGGTATAGAATCCTCTTGCATCATTAGATCATGTATTTTGACTTCCATGCCTTCATCTATAATCTGATCTTCAATTGTGTTTGGTGGATGCAAATCTGGTGCTAGGGAGGGTTTTGTATCCAAAATGATTTCATCAATCATTATAGGGGAAGATTTCTCATTAACAACTTGCTCGAGAATTTCACTATCTGTCTCATCCTCCACATTAAAACTGAGAGACTGTTCATTTGAAGATTTACTATGCAATTTACCCTTCAAAAAATGGAATGATTCAAAACAGAAAGGTAGGGAATCATCCTGTATTGTTTGATCATATGTGCCAGCTTCCATGTCTTCATGTGCAACTTGACAATCAATGGCATTTAGGGGCTGGAAATCTGAATATGAGAAGTCTTGAACAAGGTTTTTATTGCCTTCAAGATGGTCCAGATCAAGACTTGTTGACATTTGATTTCTGATTGAATGAAAATTGTCTCTGATGAACTAAAATGAAGCAAAACAAAAAGGCAAAGATCCTTCACTTACTTCAAAATTTGCTGCACTTTCCTCATCATTGTCATAGCTGATATGCATCGGCTGAACATCGTATTCGAGCTGCTGTAAGTGAACTTTCTCCTCCCACAAACTAGCTGCTGGTTTGTTTGAAAGATTAGCTTCGGTTTGGAGAACATAATCATCATCATACTAATCAAACTAAGGAAAATCATCAGTATAAAACACATCATCAAGCATACATGTCATATCAACAGATCTCTCTTCTCCAAGATGATCTATAAGACAATCATTATAATATCTATGACAACTAGGATAAGAAAGAAGATGTTTTGGATCAGCAACTTGTTCTTCTTCAATCAGCAAGCCATCGGCTTGAACATCATAATCATTCCTTGCAGTGATCTTTTGCATCATCTCTTCCACTGCACTTACCATAGCGTCAAGCTTTACCTCTAGAGATGTCGATTCCTCCGGATCTATGTTTTTCATCTCTTCTTCTTTCGACTTTGCCCTTCGGATCAGCAGATGAGCCTCTACATTTACTGCACTGTTCTACATCTCTTCAAGTGTTGCAACATTCCTTTCTCTCAGCTGAAACTCCATCTCTGGATCAAAGGCACCCGGGTAGTGCAAGAGAGCAGATCTAGAAGGAGGTCTTATATCAACCGACATTGAATAATAAACTTGATTAAATCTGGCAGAAAATTGTTTTATTGTCTCCCCTGGCTGTATTTTCAGCTGGTTATACTCTTCTATAATCATGAAAGGGTTTTGTCTTACCACCCATCTGTCAAGGAAAACTTTGACAAACTGCTGGAAATCTGAGATGCTTGCATCAGGCAGGGTTTTGAACCAACTCTTGACTTTGCCTTACAAAGAAAGAGCAAAAAGCCTTATACTGACATCTTCTTCATCAACTTCAAAAAGGTCTAGAAAAGTTTCAACATTCTGCACATGTTGTTCAGCGTTGACATTCTTACATTCACCGTCACATCTTGGAAAATATAGGTAATAATTTGCAGGGAAAGCATGGAGAACAGAAGGTAAAACAAGAGGTTTATACCTATTCA
This sequence comes from Pinus tabuliformis, assembly GCA_031772625.1. NCBI lineage: Eukaryota > Viridiplantae > Streptophyta > Pinopsida > Pinales > Pinaceae > Pinus > Pinus tabuliformis. Next base: position 1,332,241,132 of record CM062805.1, read on the forward strand.
AGGCTATAAAAGGTGTAGGAGTATATACAAGAGCTACAAGATCAGGTTTGTTTTCTTTAGGCTCATCACACTGAAGAGAGTCATCATGAGATGTGGGAAAAGTAAGGAGGCTATGATCAAAGGGAAACTCAGTATTTACACTTTTTGAATAGATAAAGTGAAGATTTTGATCACCTTTATCATACAACAAATTCTGAAAAACTTTCAGGACAGCTTCAAGAACAACAAAGAAGTAATTTACAAGAAAGCAGAGTAGATCCTGAATACCATTCCACTTTGGATACCCGGACTTTGTGTAAGATCCTTCCATTTTCTCAGAGAAGAGTTAGTCCTCCAGTGGAGTCTCTACATTGAGTTGGAGTCACCAGGTGAATGATTTCAGCCTTTTTATGTCTGATCGTTGTCCACCATCAACCATCAGATCTAACTTGATACATGTACTGGGGTGATCATTTAGATCAGATGTTCATCTTATAAACTAGACCGGAGATTGACTGAAGCAGCTTTCATCAACTTTCACTAATGCAAAGCAAGAGCGTTTCGAAGGCTACCTAGCTAACTTCAAGGTCCGTCTGTAGTCTACAAAGCCAAACAATGAAAATAAACTTTCTTCCCCAGTATGGTCGTCACTATGTTAGAGCCTAGATTTGCCTTAGGCTGAAAAGACAAGGTTCTAGGTCCACATCAAACCATGCTCAGCCTCGTAGCTAGGCCTACGAGGATAGGAGAGGGCTCTCTCTGGGTCAATCTCAGCGAAAGATAATCGATGGGGATTGAGATGACTAATTTATAAACTAATTTTAGGCTAGGTATGAAGTACAAGGATTTGTTTTGAGTTTTTTGGGGGTTTTGTTGGGAAAAGGGAAAGGCAAATTTTGGGTCCGGGGATGAGGCCATATTTTTGCAGAGTTCAGGTAGGGGCAAGATAGGCAGTAGTTTTGATGCTTTGGATTGAATGAATGGATGGATCATACTGGTGAGGATCCAAGGAGGGCAAGCAGGTCTCAAGAGTCCTCCTCAGACAGATGAAAACATGAAGAATTAAACAAAATATCCAAGCAGAGCATAGCAGTCCAATGAATTCTACCTTAACCACTCATTTGTTTAATTACAGAAGACAAGAGAAGGGAAAATGATACACATAAACATCAGTGAACTTAAAAATACATAAAGAAACACACCATCAAAACATAGAGCCACATGGATCCCAACAAGTGCTGCAAAACCCTGGTCTTTCCTTTGCCAAAATTGTAGAAAATAAAATGTACAATAGAGTGCCAAGCAATCCCAAGTGTCCAACCCTGAAAATGACTGAGAAATTACATGATAGAGACAAGCCTAACTCCTTCCCATGCATCTAGGGGTTGAGATCATCATTCTAGGAGTTGTTTGAACCAATTCTAAACAACAAACTGAAATCTAGGTAGTCAAACAACTTACCCCTATATGCTAGGAAACTAATTCATTCATTTAATTTTCACTTTTTAGTGAATGAATCTTCTAGAACAAGTAAAAATGTGCCCAAAATTACATCATGGTTATCAAATTACATCATGAAAGGTTAAGTATAACATCAAAAAGCAAAACTGGTCAAAACTGGGTGAATTTCTGAGCTGAACAGTGAAAAATAGGCAAAAATCCTCTATGCGCCGCGCCTGATTCTCTATGAATCACGCCACTTTGGAGCTGATTTTGAGGCACTTCCCGAAGTAAATATTGAGCCCAAGATAGCTCGTTGGAAAACCTTGCCTGTCTACTTTCCAACCCAAGTGGAATTTCTAGATTTGGTGTCCATTTGGCCCTCCAAAACTTCAATCTCCCAACACTGATTCCTGTGTGTGGAAAAAGTGGTAGAAAGGCCATTTTCAAGGTGTTTTTGACCCTTTAGGCAACCCAGAACTTGATGAAATCTCTTGGCCATTCTTGAGCATGCATAATTTATCATAACAAACCCAAAAATATCAAGTTTTCCTCTAGAAGATGTCCCAATCATAAGCGCGCGCCAAGTGGCGCGGCGCATTGGGCAGAAAAGCCTGTTTTTGCTCAAAAATTTCTAGATCTGCACTTCCTCTATGTATTACCTATGGTCCCGCACCCATTGGTCATGTATCCAGTGGACCTGACTGCACTTTTTGTGTGGTAAAGGTGCGGACCACTGAGTGCGTCGTGCCACTACCCAGGTGCGCTGCACCTTTTTGAAGATGACTTTTGGAGGCCTTTCCGATGTCCAAATTGGGTGCAAGATAGCGCGTTGGAAATTTATTTGAGTCTAATTTCCAACCCAACCAGAAGTTTTCAATTTGGAGTTCATTTTCCTTGTCAAAAATCAAATCTCCCAAGATTGGTCAAAATGTGCCAAATGAGGTTGCCTCAAGGTAGAGTGCTATTGCAGTCAACGTTTGGAGGTCTTCCTCAACTCCAAAGTGAGATTATGATAGCTCATTGGAAAGCTATGAATGTCTAGCTATCATTTGACTCATCACGCAAGTCATTTGGCCAACAAAGCTAGGATAAATTGTAATTTTCCCAAGGTCACTTCAGAGGTGCATTCAATTATCCTGGGGCAATGGTATTTTTGACATTTCTCTAAAACCATGACACTTGTGTAAAAATTGAAGGAGGTTTTGCTTCCTTGGCCCATTTTTAACAAAAGCCTCTTTCATGTTTCCCAAAGTAATCTTTTATTTCTCAGAAACATCATTTGAGTGAAACCTATCCCGATGTGTGGAACAAGAGATTTGTCAAAATGAATCGAAATGAAGGGGATAAGGGGCCTCTAAATTCTTGAGAAAATTTTGGGAGGTGGGGAGGGATGTTAGGAAGTAGGGGAAAGTGGAATTTTAGAGATTTAGTGAGGGGAAGGGGTCCAAAAGGGCAAAACACAGGCCTAGCCTAGAAAATTGCCAAGTGGTAGCAAGAAACTAGGGTTTGTGCGAAAATGAGGAATTTGGGGGATTTTAGTGATGGGAAGTGTTTAATAAGGTACATTATAGATAGGGGAAGGTGTATGAACATCATGATACAAGTTTTTCTAATAATTTGACCATCCAAGAGAAATTGCCTTCAAAACCCTAGGAGAGGGAAATGAACCTTACCTAGGTGCAACTGAAGCATGAACAAGGTATAAAATGACCTAGTGGAACTTGACATGATGATGACAACCTCTGAATGGTGACATGGACCGACATTTTGAAAACTTTAAAAGGAGTAAAAGAAAACCCTAGACCTAATACCCAGTGACCAAATTTTGCTTGAAGACTCACTGAGATGACAAAATTTGACCTTGACACCTTAAAATCACTTTGTAAGAGCATGTTTGATCACTAGAGGAAGGCTGCAAAGACTGACACTAACATGTGTAATGGGAGAAACAAAATTGGATGTAAGATATGGATACAATGGAAGTAGATGCAAAATAAGATAGAAAATGAGATGCAAAACCCAACACAAAAGTGGATGCAAAAATAGATGAAATATTTGATGCAAAATTGGAAGCAAACATGGGTAAAATAATAAGTACAAAACGTGGCACAAATTGTGTCACAACAAAAGTGGATGTAATTAAAAATGAAAAAAAAGAAGCAAAGGAAGATGAAAAATAAGATTCAAAAGGGGAACAAAAGTGGATGTAAAAATGGGTGCAACAATGGATGTAAAATAGGATGCACAAGTTGATGCAATAAAATTCGATGCAAAAGTAGATGCAATATGAGACACAAAACCTGATGGAAATATTGATGCAAAAGTGGATACAAAAAGAGATGAAAAAATAGATGTAAAATTTGATGAAAATCTATATGTATATGAGGATGCAATCATGGATGAAAATTTAGAAGAAAAAATGGGTGTAAAGGGAGGTGCCAAACTAGGTGAAAATTATGACACAAGAAAATTGGATGATATGGTGGACAAAATAACAAATGAAAAAGAGGATGTAAATATGAATGCAAAACAAGATGTAAAAGTGGATGCAAAAAAAGTAGATGCAAAATTAGATGTAAAACTAGACAAAAACCTCGATGCAAAACTTGGTGTAAATGGCTTTAAAAAAATGATGCAAAAATGGATGCAAGAAATGATTTAAAAAATGATGCAAAATAGGATGCAAGAGATGATGCAAAATTTGATACAATTGTAGGTGCAAAAAGTAGATGCAATAGAGGATGAAAAAGTTTGTGAAACAAAATTAGGTGCCAAACTTGATGCAAAACATGGTGCAAAGGATGGCACAAAACTTGGCATAAAACCTGGTGTAAAATCTGGTGCAAAACCTATTACAATACCTGGGGCTAAATTTGGTGTAAGACTTGGTGGAAAACTTGGTAAAAAATTTGCATCATGTTTTGCACCATGTTTGATAAATGGACACAAATAGCACCAAAAATGGGCTCTAGACACAAAAAAGGAGGCAAGAAGGGATGCTAATCACAGGGTTTTGTTGTAGTGATTCAACATTTTCTCGAAACTTTGAATAAAATTACAAAAGCACAACAAAATAATCAGGAGTCAATGCACTTTGACCATGAGTTGAGTGCTAGAGTCCTTGGTGAGGAAGGGACTAACTAACATTTAACTTTAAATTAAATTATTATTATTACAAAATTTCAAATTTTACACTATTAAAAATGTAGCTAAAATATAAAATGCACATAAAATTTAAATTATAAATTATATAATATAATATTTTTGTTTTCGTTGTTGTTGTTGTTGGAAAAGGAATTCACATTATATTAATAGATAAATTTACATAGAATACAAAATAGAGGTCTTGGGGGGTCTTCACCCTTCACCCATTAGAGTAGAACCATGGGATAAGAAACCATAGAAACTTTCAAAAAAATTGCAGTTCAAAACCATTCACTAGTACAAAATGGCTAATTAATTACTAAAAAAATGACTAAAATTTGCATATAAATGACCAATTTTCAGTCGGTGACCAAATTTTAGTCATTTTTAGTTTGGTCATTAATTGGCTGTCTCAATTTTATCATCTAGTAGTATATTTAGTCATAAATTTGGTTATTAATTTAGTCATTGATTTAGTCATTAATTGCCACAATTAATGATCAAATATATAACCAAATATATTACTATATGATCATCCGAGAAAACTAATTAATGAGCAAAGAAATATGACCAAAATGTTGGTCATGTTATAAGATGCTATAAATTAGTTACTAATAGTCATATATATGCAAATTTTAGTCATCGTTTGAAACCAATTAATGACCAAAAAAATATCACTACATTTTGGTCGTGTTATAAGATACTGTAAATTAGCTACTAATAGTCATATACGCAAAATTTAGTCGTCATTTGTAGTCATAAAATTATCATTTGCAGTAGTCATTTATATTTTTTGGTAGTTTCATATTCATTATATAAATGACTAATTTAGTATCTTATATTCATTTCATTTACTTTCATTAATAATCATTATAAAGACTAATTTAGTTGTATATTCATTTTATTTGTGTTCATCATTAATCAATATAAACTACTAATTTAGTAGTCTTAGATTGATTTTATGCATTCATTATTAATCAACATAAATTAATTAGTATGATTTAAAAAATGTCATACAATGTGTATGTTCATCTAATATGAAAACACAAAGCTGCATATGTTAATTACAATACTAAAAAATATCAAGTGCAACTATAAATAATTTCAACCACATAAATTATATTATATAAAATGTTAAGTATTACAATATAAATTTCGAACTTAGTATTGGTTGGACTACAATTTACACATGAAATGATGTTTCATCACTTCAAAACATTATCATTGTGTTGCCATGGCATTGCAACTGAATTCACCAACTTTGAAGACTTGACCATCAGTCTCTATGTGTGTGTCTTATGTGGGATATTGGCTCTAAGAGTATCGCCAAACATGATCTCTCCCCTCTCTCTCTTTGCATTTGTTGCTCTAGTGTTATTTCTCTCCTCTCTCTTCAATTCCTGCTTCTTACCATCAACACTGAGTTCATTTTCTGAAAACAAAAGAAGATACAATGCATAGTGTAAGACATGAAAGACAATGAAAATGAAAATATAAACTAAGATACACTATAAAGATTTTATACGACATATTCCTCGACATCAATAATGTCAAAGCCATTTTTCCCCATACAAGTAAGAAACTCGAACAAGTTTTCTTAAGTTGGGCGATAGTGGTCACTATAATGTGGTTAGGTGACCAGTATAAACAAAGCAAATAAAATGTCACCATAAAAACGAACACCTTAGTAACCCAGTATTAAACTTCAAGGAAAGCTTAAGCACAGTCATGTCAACTAAGTTACATGCTAAAAACCTCAAGCTGTAGATAACTTGTGAAAACAAATAATCTAAGGTGTGATGTTTAATCGTTATTGTTTTATTCACAACAACATTTCATTTTCTAACATATGAACTTGGTCAAGTATATAAACAACATGTGCTCAAATAACAACATGAAAGTAAACTTTTATGATAGTCATGAAAATCCTTTAACAAAAAATAGCTACAAGGATTCCAATCAATATCGTGTAATACTAATTTCATCTTCAAGTTTTGGTTGTTGTTTAAATGAACATGATACCAAGTATTTTCAATTTTATAGTTAAAAGACAAAACAAAATCAAAAGAAATGTCCAAAATACAATCAAACAATAAAGAGAGGATATCATGGAATGGATATTGCAATTATAAAAAATATGTTTACTTGTCCACCAATGTCATGTCTGGCATTCCTAAAACATTTGTTTGCCTAAAATAACCATGAGGTGAAATAATCACAACATTAAAAGCCATAGGAATCCCTACTAGAAACATTTCCAAACTCAATGGCTCAAGTGCTTGAAGGATCTCTAAAAACAAATGAATCATATCCAAGACATGTTCTACATTGTCTCCACATCCTTTTTCCAATCACATTTATTGTAACCTGCCCACATCAGAGTCCAGTAAAAATCAAATGAATGAATTGACCTTTGTTGTTACCTTTTAATTTTATAAAATTTGAATCTGATTTGTTTTAGGAAGATATTAATTCATATTTAAAGCCTTTTTGACATATGAGAAGGTATCAATCAAGTAGGACATTAGAAAAATTGACCTCAATGAGGTCCTCAAATAATTTTTAAAATATCAATATTTTTCTTGTTGTGATATCTTGGGTAGAAAAAATTTAAAATGAAGGCTCTTCACTAATGCACATGCAAAGGAACGGTTTGAATTTTTGTCCATTCCAACCATTATCTTAGAAAATTCATGAAAAAAAATTCATCGGATTCTTTTGACTCCTTATAATTTGTTGGAATGTCAAGCTTCAATACAACACCTAATGAATAAACCAAAAGCTTGCTAAGATACTCAATGTTTTGGCCATTTGACTCCAATATCTAGATGAACAAAGAAAATATGGAAGTCAATCAAAATCCACATCAATACAATGCCACATAAGCATTATTACTTCCAAAGGAGTAGCAGACAAGAGCTCCACATCAGTGCTTTCAAGGAGTTCTTGTTTCAAACTTTCAGGAATCAATGAAGAAGCTCATCACTGACTTCTTTCACAAGTCTGACAACCCAATTGTAATCAGGATTATCCTACGCAAAGGAATCTTCAACACCATTGCAAAAAGCTTTCTCCATAGTTGATTTAACCTATGCCTACAAAACATATGTGAAGGAACTAAATTATCTACTTATTTCATCCAAAAGATGACCAAGTCTTACCTTTCAGCAAATTCTAATTATCCTGACCTTAATTTTATCAGAACCTTTATTTATTCCATGGATAATATCAACTAATTATCTATCTATATCATGAAGACTATCATTAACCATAATTTCATTGTCATTTAACATTTTTACCTCAAGTGCATCTCCCAATCTATTGTTGGAGTTAGACTTATTGCTTGAGGAATTTCTGATTCTGAAGTGCTTTTAAATAATGACTAGGCAACCTTCTTTGGTTTTCCATTATCACTATTTTTGACTTTAGAGGGACTTTGAGATGGCATTGGTAGAGCTCCATTCTCCTTTGATTCCATAAATTTAGCTCATGCATTTGATAGTGCCATTTTCATCGTTGTTGCTCCATCATTGCCACTCAAACGAAGAACCCTTTCTTGCAGAAGTTGTTGATCTTCTAGGACCTCTAAAATTCATGTAATGATGAGACTTTAGACTCAAATTGGGTTTCGATAACCAAAAAATAAAAACCTATTGATATTGAAGTAGGTATTCCATACTAAGCAAAGGTATTAACCTACCTTAATAGGATTAATTGGTGGTGGATAAAAGAAAAAAAGACCGTCTGAAGAGGTGTTTTAGAAGTCCAAAGTTTTCTCAAAAGTTTAAACCCATAATACAAAAAAAAAATCCAAAACCAATCTCAATAGCAACCCAAAACCTTGAGTTACAAAGGTGTACTAATAGTAGATAGTGGCGTTTACAATCCCAACTCCATGGAAACCAATTGATATATATATATATATAAATACACTCTGCAAATCCTTCTAGTAAACTTGTAGATATATTCCTTATGTATCTACCAACAAGATCATCTCATTATAGGTGACAAAAATCATCATAAAAAATAGAGCACAACAACACAACAATTAAAATCGAAAAGCTATGCACATTTTAGTCACTCATGTGCATCCTCATAGATGAATAATCATAATTATACACTAAATTAATATGTGATTGAGGAGCATCCAGCTGAGGGTATCATGGCTGGGGTATTTAGTCTCAGCAAAGACAGACAGGTTCACAGCAAACTTTTAGTTTCATTTTAATTTATTAGTTAAACAACATTTAGGGACGTTATGGTTAGTTGGAGGCTATTCCAGCCAAATTGTCTTTTATCTTATTTATTTATTTGTCTCTCGTAAAATTACAGCAGGGTAAAAACAACAGTTATCATAACCATGCAAACCACATATGTAACTGTTAGCAGTTGTAAGAAACTATTTTGAAATAGCTTAAAAGGAAAAATATACCCAATTGTAATGGGTTCGAAAACATCAGAGAAGGAATAGAAGAACAAAAGAATTTTCTGTTGAACAAAAACATCTGAATCCATTTGTAGCCAAATATCATCTCTTTTCCCATTAAATACTGTGTGTAATAACAAATTATAATAGTGCATTTTTTTTCCAAGCATTCTTTCCTAACAGTCATCCAGGCAAACAGAGTGTCTTGAAGGACTTTTTCAAGCAGTGAATTGAAGATATCATAATAGTAGAAGAATCGACTAAACAGTTCCAGCCAACAACAAAAAGTTCTAGATACACGGGAGCAGACAACAACTATGGAGGAATTCTCAAAAGATTAACAGTCCCAGTTACTGTAGAAAACGCATTTCATATACAGGTAACCTTCAAGCACACGAACCCTTTTTCTTTCCAAAGTAACATAGTCTTTGGATAAAAAAATAATTACAGAGCATTTAGATTAGCCACGGTTCAAGACAGGAAGAACCCACTATTAAAATAGTAGACAATGAATCTAGGGTTTGAAAACCCCGTTAATACCCTAGTTGTTGCAAACACAAATTACACAAGATTGTTGAAGCCAGAAGGAAACCCGATATCAAACGAGGATTAGAGGAGCCGAAGCTCTCAGAACCTAACCTATCACTAGATAGCAAGAGTGCTGGAGCCATGAAAGAAAGACAACAAACATTAACATCAAGGAGCGACCCTACCGGATTCACCACGCAGCAACAGGCACAGAAGCCAGAGCCCAAAGCCAAGTTCCACATGTAGTCAAAGCCAACAGAGGAGTATTAGTTACCTATATACTAAATTCAAAACAGGAACAGTAAAGAGTAGAGAGGGTAAGGGTTTGAAGGCCGACTTACCAGAGGAGTGAACGACGCCGGAAGAACGAACCCATAACTAGGTCACAAAGATGTGAGGGAGTCCCTACTCACAAGGAGCGGCAACCCTTAGTAAAGAAATAAAGCTGCAAGGAGAAGTTAAAGCATGGAGAAGAGGGCTTACCTTACCCAGTGACGAGTGGAGATGAGGACAGGGTCCCTTGTGACCACAACTTGTAAACATTGAAGAAATAATAACTTGTTAACCATTGAAACGACCCTCAAAATTGCAGAAGAATAGTCGACAAACCCTAACAGCAACCGGAAAACCCAAAGTGTCAAAATGCCAAGTGAACGAGGGTTTTGAGTGTAGGAATAGAGCGGGAGAGCAGATTCTGAGGCTGGGACAAGTGTCCCCCTCACACCAACCAACAATACTTACCATTAATTACACGATCAAACAATCAACCACCAAATCACCGAGATATTTTTGATTACAATTACCATATTAATCATACCTTAATTATTGACTGATTGCGAGGGTTAAGAGGGCTGGACCCATAATTTTATGGTATCAGAGCAGGTTTGAGTTTTTTTTCTCAGAAATGGAAGTTGGAAGACGAGGTTGTGGGAGAGCTATTCTAAGAGTAGTAGATGAAGGATTGAGAGAGGAGATTAGAATCCTGAGTGCCTGACTGGCGGCAGTAGAAGCAGGAAGGAGAAGGGATCTGGATGGAGGAGATGACAGTGAGGAGGAAGCTGCAGTGACAACAGATGGATCGGATGAGGAAGGACCTAAAATCAGGTTATTGAAGTCAGTTTTGTTGGCTAACAGTAAGCCAAAACTAGAGATTTCGAACTATGATAGAAATTTGTCAGCAGAAATACTGCTAGATTGGCTTAGTGAGCTGAATAAGTATTTTGAGTATGAGGAAATAAGCGAAGACAAAAGAGTTAAATTCACCGCCACCAAGCTGAAAGGGAACACAGCCTTATGGTGGGATAGTGTACAAGCAGAGAGGAAGAGGTTGAACAAGAAACCTATCAAGAAATGGACCAGGATGGAAGCCAAGCTGAAGGGTAAGTTTTTACCCAAAGATTATCAGATTGCTATGTACAGGCAGGTACAAAATCTGAAGCAGAAGGGAATGACTGTAAAGGAGTACACGGAAGAATTCTATCGGGTGAACCTGAGAGTAGGTTACGTGGAGGACACCCCAGAAAAAACAATGAGATTCGTAAATGGTTTAAGGCTGGAAATATTGGACGAGATAAGTATTCTTTCACCCAGAACCATAGATGAAGCTTATCAAAGTGCCTTGAAGGTAGAAGAGAAGATAAACAGGAAACAGAATGCCAGAAGAGGAGGAGGATCTGGCAGAGGGAAAGGACGAACCTTTGGCAGAGGTAGAACTGTCAACCCCAGTGATGAAGGCAGCAGCTCGAAGGCTTTAGGGATAGCAAAAAAGGACAGTAGCACTAGGGGAGGAAGGCCATACTAGCATGGAAGAGGTAGTGGCAGAGGCAAAGGAGTTGCCATCTAGTGTTACAGGTGCCAAAAGTTGGGGCACAAGTCCTATGAATGTCCTGAAGGTGAACCGGTTGGAACAAGAGGAGCATATGTTGCTTAGACAGAGGAGGCAGAGGCACCACCCTATGAGGTAGACAATGTGCCAGAGACAGGGGAGGCCTTAATTTTGAATAAGGTATTGCTGAAACCAGCAAAGGAGACAGCTGACCAAACCCAAAGAAAGGCATTATTCTGGACTGTTTGTAAGTCACACAGAAAATGTTGTAAGCTAATTATCGACAGTGGGAGCACGGATAATCTAGTTGCCATAGAGATGGTGGAGAAGTTGGGTTTGAAATGGTTGAAGCACCCCACTCCTTATAAGGTGTCGTGGTTACAGAAAGGACATCAACTGTTAGTTGATGAATAGTGTGAGGTTGAGTTCCATATTGGCAAATATAGGGACAAGGTTATTTGTGATATTATGCCTATGGATGTGTGTCACATACTGCTAGGAAGACCATGGCAGTATGACAGAAAGGTAGTTCATGATGGAAAGACAAACTGTTACAAGTTTGTCAAGGATGGGATTAAACACATGCTTGTAGCCATCGAGGAAGAAATAACATAAACTAGTGGAGTCAAAGCATTGTTGGTGGGGGGAAAGGAATTTTTGAAATAGATGAAAGACAACAAGATAAAATATGTTGTCATAAGGAGGCTAAGAACAGTGTTGTTAAACACTGAAATTGTAGATTTTCCTGAAGAAATTCAGGACATGTTGCAGGAGTTCAGCGACATTGTGGTGGATTATTTACTAGATAAATTGCCTCCTAAGAGAAGTATCAGTGATCACATAGACTTTATACCGGGAGCTAGTTTACCAAACAAGGCACCGTATCGAATGAGTCCTAAGGATAACAAGGAGATTAGCAAATAGGTACAGAAATTGCTGGACAAGGGGTTGATAAGGGAGAGTTTAAGTCCCTATGCAGTTCCGACAGTTTTAGCTCCCAAGAAAGGAGGAGAGTGGTGAATGTACACAGATTCGAGGCCCATCAATAAGATTACCATCAGGTACAGGTTCCCATTGCCACAAATGGATGACATGATGGACTGCTTAAGTGGAGCAGCATATTTCTTGAAAATCGATCTGAAGAGTGGATGCCACCAGATCAGAATCAGAGAAGGGGATGAATGGAAAACAACTTTCAAAACCAATGAAGGTCTGTATGAGTGGTTGGTGATGCCATTCGGGTTAAGTAATGCCTCTAGTACCTTTATGCGCCTGATGAATGAGATGTTGAAAGAGTTCATTGGGAAGTTCATGATTGTATATCTTGATGATATACTGATTTTTAGTAAAACCAAAGAAGAACATTTTTGACACGTTAGAAGTGTGCTGAAGAAATTATAGCAAAACAAGTTGCTAATAAATTTGAAAATATGTTTTTTTTTCTAGAGGGAATTAGTTTATTTGGGTTTTGTGATTTCAGAAAATGAGCTGAAAATGGACCTACAGAAAGTTGTAGCTATCATTAGCTGGCCATCCCCAAAGAGTTTGTTCGAGGTTCGTAGATTTCATGGGTTGGCAAGTTTTTCTCGTAAGTTTATAAGGAATTTTAGTGGGATCTGCACACCTATGTTGGAAACTATTAAAAAGGCAATTCAGCCTTTCCGTTGGACTGAAGCAGCAGAGAAAAGCTTCTAGATATTAAAGAAGAAGATCATTGAAAGGCCAATCCTGAGATTGTCTGATTTTAACAAACTTTTCCAAGTCTGTTGTGATGCCAGTGGTATAGCCATTGGGGCTGTACTCAGCTAAGAAGACAAACCAGTTGCTTATTTCAGTGAAAAATTGAATGAAAGCAGGAAGAAATACTTGTCTTATGACAAGGAGTTCTATGTTGTTGTCCAAGCATTGAAGCATTGGAGACACTATTTGCTAGGTAATGAATTTGTTTTGTTTTCTGATAATTCTGCGTTGCAGTATGTTATGCAGCAGCATAAGCTAAACCACAAGCATGTAAAGTGGGTTGAGTACTTGCAGAGTTTCACGTTTGTTTTGAAGCATATCAGTGGACAGGTCAACAAGGTAGCAGATGCTTTGAGTAGGAGAGTTTTTCTCTTGTAGGAGAGCACGATACAAGCACTGGGTTTGGAACACCTGACAGACTTGTATTAGACAGATGCAGATTTCAAGGAGGATTATGAAGCCTGCCAAAACCCTTTGTTGAGGAATAATAGTCCATGGTTGGACTATAACTTTGTTGAGAAGCTACTATTTAAAGGAGGATAGCTATGTATTCTCGACTGTTCGATGACGGAGAACATCATCCGGGAGAAGCATAGCAGAGGTCTAGCCAGACATTTTGGCATTGATAAGACCTTAGATCAGCTTAGTCACTTTAATTACTGGTCAAAGATGCAGAGGGATGTGCAATGATTTGTAACCAGGTGTAAAGTGTGTCAGTTGGTGAAAGGACATAGTTAGAATACGGGACTCTACACACCACTTCCTATTCCGAGTAGACCATGGGACTTAGTTAGCTTGGACTTTGTCTTGGGTCTGCCAAGAACGCAGTGAGGTTACGAATATGTGATGTTGGTAGTAGACTGGTTCTCGAAAATGACACATTTCATTCCTTTTAGAAAAACCAGTGATGCCACTCACGTAGCACATTTATTTTTTACGGAGATAGTTAGGCTGCACGGCCTACCTAAGTCCATTGTTTCCGATAGGGATGTGAAATTTACAGGACATTTCTAGCGCACCTTGTGGAAGAAGTTGGACACACAGTTGAACTTCAACTCCGCCTATCATGCACAGACTGATGGGAAAATGGAGGTGGTGAACAGGAGCTTGGGAAACCTACTATAGAGCTTGATTGGAGAAAATTCACAAATGTGGGATCGTGTACTTGCCGATGTAGAATTCGCTTACAACAATTCACCGAATCACAACACATGATACAGTCATTTTCAGATCTTGTATGGCATGCATCCTCGCGGAGTGCATGAGTTACGGGATCTGGGACAGCTGGAAAGATGGAGTGCTGGTGGGGAAGATTTCGCCAAAGCGATGAATGACCTACACAAGCAGGTAAATTCGAAGTTGTAGGATAGCAGTCAAAAGTATAAGTAGCAGGCAGATCTGAAACAACGAGAGGTACAATTTAAATGTGGGGGATGAAGTCCTTGCACAATCGCGCAGAGAATGGTTCCCTAAAGGTGAATACAAGAAACTGAAATATAAGAAGAATGACCCCTTCAAAATTCTGCATAAATTCTCTGCCAATGCTTATGAATTACAGCTGCCTTTAGGGATAGGCATATCGCCCATCTTCAACATGGTAGATTTGTTTCCATACACTGCTAGTCCTGAACATGACAGTTCAGCATGACCAAAATGGGACACCTAGGAAGAAAGTAACTCGTGGATGAGGCAAATGCCTTTAGCTCAGCCCCTTGAGATCAAGAGAATCCTCGATGCTCAGGTGGCCAGGAGGACTCAAATAAAAGAGTACCTACAGTACCTTGTCAAGTGGAAGAACCATCTCATCGAGGACAGTTCCTGACTTGACGCAGGAAAAATACACTGTGTATGGTATTTAGTCGAGGAACTCATGGACCAAAGCCATGAATTTTTATTACCTCAGGAGCCTGATGCAGGAGCATCCAGCTGAGGGTATCATGGCTGGGGTATTTGGTCTCAACAAAGATAGACAGGTTCACAGTAAACTTTTAGTTTCATTTTAATTTATTAGTTAAACAACATTTAGGGACGTTATGGTTAGTTGGAGGTTGTTCCAGCCAAACTATCCCGGCCAAACTATATTTTATCTTATTTATTTATTTGTCTCTCATAAAATTACAACAGGGTAAAAACAACAGTTATCATAACCATGCAAACCACATATGTAACTGTTAGTTGTTGTAAGAAACTGTTTTGAAATAGCTTAAAAGAAAAAATATACCCAATTGTGATGGGTTCGAAAACATAAGAGAAGGAATAGAAGAAAAAAAGAATTTTCTGTTGAACAAAAACATCTGAATCCATTTGTAGCCAAATATCATCTCTTTTCCCATAAAATACTGTGTGTAATAAAAAATTATAACAATGCATTTTTTTTCCAAGCATTCTTTCCTAACATTCATCCAGGCAAACAGAGTGTCTTGAAGGACTTTTTCAAGAAGCGAATCGAAGATATCATAATAGCAGAAGAATCGACTAAACAGTTCTAGCCAATAACAAAAAGTTCCAGATACACGGGAGCAGACAACAACTATGGAGGAATTCTCAAAAGATTAACAGTCCTAGTTACTGTAGAAAACGCATTGCATATACAGGTAACCTTTAAGCACATGAACCCTTTTTCTTTCCAAAGTAACACAGTCTTTGCATAAAAAAATAATTACAGAACATTTAGATTAGCCACAGTTCAAGATGGGATGAACCCACTAGTAAAATAGCAAACAACGAAGCCAGGGTTTGAAAACCCTGTTAATACCCTAGTTGTTGCAAACAAAAATTACACAAGACTATTGAAGCTCGAAGGCAGCCCGATATCAAACGAGGAGTAGAGGAGCCGAAGCACTCAGAACCTAACCTATCACTAGAAAGCAAGAGTACTGGAGCCGTGAAAGAAAGACAACAAACATTAACATAAAGGAGCGACCCTACCGGATTCACCACGTAGCAACAGGCATGGAAACCAGAGCCCAAAGCCAAGTTCCACCTGCAGTCGAAGCTAACAGAGGAGTATTGGTTACCTATATACTAAATTAAAAACAAGAATAGAAAAGAGTAGAGAGGGTAAGGGTTTGAAGGGTGACTTACCAGAGGAGTGAACGACGCCGGAAGAACGAACCCATAACCAGGTCGCAGACACATGAGGGAGTCCTTGCTCACAAGGAGCGATAGCCCTTAGTAAAGAAATAAAGCTGCAAGGAGAAGTTAAAGCATGGAGAAGAGGGCTTACCTTGCCCAGTGACAAGCAGAGATGAGGACAAGGTCTGTTGTGACTGCAACCTATAAACATTGAAGAAATAATAACCAGTTAACCATTGAAATGACCCTCAAAATTGTAGAAGAACAGTCGAAAAACCCTCACAGCAACTGGAAAACCCAAAGCGTCAAAATTCCAAGTGAACGAGGGTTTGGAGTGTAGGCAGAGAGTGGGAGAGCGATTCTGATGCTGGGATAAGTTTCCCCCTCATACCAACGAACAGTTCTTACCATTAATTACCGATCAAACAATCAACCATAAAATCACCGAGATATTTTTGATTACAATTACCATATTAATCATACCTTAATTATTGACTGATTGCGAGGGTTAAGAGGGCTGGACCCATCAATATGAACATGGGAATATTAGGTGCATGCGAATATAAAGTAGTAATTCAAACCTCCTTGTGAATGGCCTTTGAGCCATCACTAGCATCATCCTCATCTCTTGATGTTATCTTGCACTTCTGCAGCATTGAAACTTCAAGATGGCAAGCCACTCTAATTAAATTCTCTTCAAGGGATTTTGTGACCTTTACTTTCCACAACACAAATTAATATAAGTAAGAGCATCGGGCAACATGAAATGCATCCAGTTGAGCTGCAAATGGCAGTTGTTGACTTAAAGTTTGAGGTTATTCAGAACCCCAATCATTGGTTGTTGCATCTAGAGAAGAAAGTCTTGATACAGTGCTAGAAGAAATCCCATCTAATATAATAGTGATTAAGGATTCAAACTCTAGAATAATCCTAGTTGTTTCTTCTGCAAGTGCAATTTTGCGATCTCCTCTACCATTGAATACAACCTCAAGATGACCCCAAATCATATAGGCACACAAAAAGACATGTACTAAATACCTTAACAATTCCGTTCCTTTGATATTTTGACCTCTAGTTGTCCCTTTAATAGACACTTGAGATACAACCATCTTTGTAGCTCTGTTTTCAGTTGATGACATTTTTTCATGTCCTGGAGATAATTGTTTAAGAAAATGATCTATCTACACAACATTAGACTGACTTGCTTCTGACACCAAAAATTGACTCAATGTGAATTAGAAGTTCTTTCACAACTTGTAATGTGGAAGTTGACTATATGTGAGCTACAAGTTGCTCAAATGGAATTGAATTAACACAGGAATGATTGATTTACCATACAACAAACTCCTATGCTAAAGCATATGTTGTACATCTTGAATTTTGGAACTGCCTCCAAACCCTATAAAATAAGAACTCAATAAGGTTCATAAAACAACAAATAGTGTTGCATCAGTCTATCAACATTTCTAAAATCAAAATTTGAATTCCCTTATAAGTTAGACTATGACCTGGTCAACTTTCTTGAGAGACAGTCCCCATGCTTGTACATATTATGGTGATTAATATGACTGATTCCTCCAAATCTTCCTGTATTCCTTAGAAGTTCTACTCTTTTGTGTTTTTCCTATGTAAGTGTTAAATTGGGACAAATGAGCCACAGGCAACTAAAAGGAAAAAAATGTTCAAATCAACGACACCATGCACATACCCTTTGCAATAAATTTTCCAACTTCTCCTTCAAATTTTTAATCTCCATTTCCCTCTGAATAAAGACAAAATTGGTAACATTTCTTTCCTTCATAACTATTGCATGTGCATGATTTTTTTCAACCTCTAAAAGACCCAAACTCTTCTCCTCTGCAGTTGCAACTCTTTGAAATATTGTTGCATAAAGTGTTTCCATGTGATTTTTATCTTTATCTTCCTGCAACATCCATTATAGAAGGGAATGTTCCATCCTCCCGTGGGAAACAACCCTCTGTTGTTTCTCTGACTCTAGAAGAGCCATCTTGTTTATCTCTATCTGTTGCACATGGGATTCAACTTTTGAATCCATCTCCTTGCACTCCCTTTTAGCATGCAATTACACTTTTGTTTTAGCAAGTTTTCGTAGCTCATCTGACTTGGCTAAGTGCATTTGTGCCTGCACCAAGATCTCCAATCTTCCAAAATCACAAAGTATGACGGTTAATTTCAATGGCGTTTCTGCATATAAATGGCTTTAGGGAATACGTGAAAAATTCTTTTGTTACAAGTTCTAAAGTTTTTATACACAATTTCAAGCTAAATATCAAGAAGCAGTAAAAGTTTGGTATGATAGTTAATGTCAATGACATTTTTGCATAAGAATGGCTTTAGGGAATGTCAAGCTCCCACGGATGAACTCTTTCAACCAGAGGAATAACAAGGGTTTCATTCATTATGCCGAATAGGTGAAGTTGTAGATGCCATAGGAGAACTAGGAAGCACAAGACTTCCAATTGGGTAGCTGGATATAGCATGGCAAAGCCAAAGGAAGGATTGGCATAACATCCTGGACAACCTTTTCCGAAATATGGCACACCATATTGCAACTGTTGTTGAGAAAGCAAAGAAGTCAAGAAGGATTTCTATAACTCAAGAAAATCAAGATAAGATGAATCCATGTAATTCCTTGATATAGAATGATCATTCAATATTGTGGCCATTCATGTAGCATATTTTGTAGTTCTCTGCAATTGTTACATGCTTAGTGGATCCATGATTGGCATCTGAATTGCAACTCCCATTGTCTCACTTAATCTATATAAGTTCTGTAGATCTATGTTGACTCCTAATGTTCCTCCAAGTAGGCTACCAGGAGAAAATCTTGAATCCATGCTAGCAGCTGCAACAATATTGTCAAATGTGGGAGCCAAAGTACGAGGTGCAACAAAGTTGGCCATCATGGGTTGCAAAATAATTAAATCAATTGGATATCCACTCAAACCAAAATTATGAGTACATACATTTGAGATATGTGGACTCTGATATTTCCCATTTGAGAAATTCCCATTGGGAATCTGAAAAAATAATGTGACAACATACAACTTAGGTGTAATAGATGCATACTGTTGATGTAAGTGGGTACCTGTAACTTGATCTTTGGAAGTCATTGAGGTCATGTTCATGTTTTCCATTACTCTACTATTTTAATTGAAGCCAAAGAAGGATTGTCGTTCTACCTTTGTCAAAATACATGACTTGCCTAATTAAGCTTGTGATTTTGTGGGATGTGAAAGGTGTGCATTTTGGTTTAAATAAACTTGGTTATGAAAATGGCTTTTTTAATTTTCTGTAATTTCATGTGGTATTTGTGACTTAGCATGGTTTTTCTCCTTAATGGAAGTTGTTTCATCAGAGGATAAAGTAACGCCTGACAAAGTAGTAGCGAACTTTGTGGAATAAGAATAAAATGCATTAAATGAGTCATGGTTAACAATTCTTTCATTGTCAGATAACCCAAACTTTCCCACCTTTTTAGTTGAGCAAGGACTAGCTAACCCTGTCTTGACTAGCTGAGGATATGGTGTTGGATTTCTTGAAAGAGATGCACCTACTATTGATGCAAATGTTTGTGAAGATTATATGCCAAGGCCCTGGACTCTCGTAAGACCTGGAGTTGAAGAACAAGAGTACATGCCTTCAAATATTGCTGCTTCAAATGCAGAGAAAGGAGATAGAAAAGCATCTTGCAAATGTCCAAAACATGCCTTAGCATAAGGAGCTATTTGATCAATTTCACTATCATGAGCAGCTCTACTTGGTGGTCTGGAAAAATGTCCAGAATTTGTTGTAGACCTTCCCAGGTCTTCCTGCAAGGAGATACAATGTTTCCAAATGAGTTTAAGTTAGCTAAGTCACAAAAATGAAGTGAGACTTGTGAAACTGCCATATTTCTTAAATAACCAAAACCACTTTATTGTTATGAATTTCAAACTTCAACTGTTGCTTGGACATTTCAAGTGTCTAGAAATAATGAAACAAACTATGGAAAAATTATCTCTAAGAGATATATTATCACAAATTATATTCAAGACCAATTTTCCTTTCAACTTGTAGCAGCAGAGGCTTGATACCAAAATTTTACCTGTCAATTACTAAATGTAGACTAATAACAATGATACTAGATTCTAAGCCAACATTTAAAAAGATGAAAGTACTTTTGGATTGAAGAAAAAGTGTTAGTTATTATATCTGCATGTTTACAACACACACACACACAATGTAAATAAAATTGAGAAAAATGTAAGAAGAAAAATTTATTACAACCAAGATTTTTAGAAAATATGTAGTCCCATGGCTTAATTCAGTTTAGAGTTAATCCCACAAATGCTTAATGCAAGAGTTAAGAATAAATTGTAGATAAGATATAAAACAACCATCTACCACCAATTCCATGAACAAAATTGAGGAGATTGATTCAAATGTGAAGTTCCAAAAGTGACAGAGCTTGTGCTCTCTCTATGGAAAAACAAGTAAAATCATTATTTACAGTGAAGACCAGAGGATTGGTGTTGGCTGCAAAGTAGAGGGTTAGAGAAATCATTGGGAATGTGTTGTGGAAAATTGTGATTAGACATTGGATTCTCTTTGCTGAGAATATCTTTGGTATCAATGGCCTCTTTTCTCTGAAGGATATCATTTGCAAAGCATTTGATTTCACTCTTCAGGGTTTCTTTGTCCTCAAGAGAATTTAGAAAGGATGGAAAAATGTTTATTTTCTTATAATATGGAATGATGGAATCTAATGTGATCTAGACATTAGTTGAGATCTTGGCATCAGTAGTAATTAATATTTTGGTGTCTTTGAATTGCTATTATGTTTCTCGTCTCAGTTCCAAGGTTAGGTGTCAAGTTCCTCTTAAGACAAGGGTTTTGAAAAATGGAATGATCGTTTGAATCTGAATCTGGTCGATCGATTTAAGTTTCAAGAACATTATTGAAAAATGATCTTAGTACAAATGTATATGCATGTCTTCCTTGAAATAATAAACATAATAGACACTTAAGAGAACTCTTGCAATATTTGAGCCTCAAGAGCGGTACCACTAAGAAGAAGATTTCCAGATGGTTATGGACGTTGAGAATCAAACTCTCAAGGAAAAATAATGCTATCACCTTGAGAATCCACGCTTTAGAGATTTTGAATGGCATTTCCCAATTCAAAGAGTAGCTAGCAAGCATAGACTTGCTAGAACCAGACCCATTACTGATTCATGTATGGTGTGATGAGAAAGAGGACTTAACCACACATTCTAGGACTGTAACTTTGGCAGACACTTACAATCTCCACTAATGCCCAATAGTTTGGCAAAATCTTCTCTAGACCTATCCATCGGAGGGAAGCTATTTTATGGGATACTAGGTTGTATTAAAAGTTAGCTTGGCTATGCTATATATTCTTCGACTTAATTCTCTCTTCTAAATTATAACTATGGAACTAAGATTTAATGAGACTTTTATGGGTTATAATGGAGTTTTGTAAGTGAAATTTCTTCAATTTATGGATTAATTATCAAATTATGTTTATGCTAAGCAGCTACTACTTGTTCACATTAAAATGTTTTTATATTGTGAGTTTATGAAAAAAAATAGAGTTGATCTTGACCTTAAAAACTTGTTGTTGGGAAGAATGAGCCTTGCTAGTCCAATATCTATGAGCTGTATGCAGTGAGTAACCATTATGAAAGTACATTAGGTGACCATTACATAGCATATGTAAATTTAATAGAGGAGAACTAGTGGTATAACTCTAATGAAAACCACATTTCTCCTGTTAGTGAAGATAGGAAAAAGACATTTAATGCTTATGTTATTTTCTATAGAAGAGTCAAAGCTGAAGATCACTTAGCAATAAATCGAGGACTATTCACTTCATAGATATTCTTGGACTTAAGAAAACTTTGACAACAACACAATTATTAGTATGGGGACATTGGAATTATACCATATGTGGTTTTTTGCAGCCTTTATGGTCAATCAAGGAGAAGCTTCTTGATAGCTAACATGATTACATACATTTCCATGGTTTAACATTAGGCGTTGTAATGCATTGTAAAAGTTTTGGAAGAATTTGATCAATTTTATTTTAGTGTTTATTCTCAGTTTATAGAAGAGAAACATTGGCTGAAGCATACAAGTGAAAATTCTCTTCTATATTGAAGCATAAAAAACCTTATTATGCATAAATACATTCAAGGGCAAGGAAATCAATCAATCTAGTCTTCAACCAAGGTGACACATTTGACGGACCATTTTTTTTTCACTTTCTAACACTTGTGGTCAGCTAACACCCCTTTTGTAATTTTTCTTTGAGAGTTTTAGATCATAATCAAAGAACTCACATAATGTTCAATTTGATCCTCTGGTGAGGGAAATGTTATAGGTCCATGTAGAGACATAAAGGAGAACCCCAACAAGTCTCCTTGCTAATCTGGATCATAACAATAGAGAGAAAAAAATTCTCAGACAAGGAGGCATTGGCATCCATGCTTTTGCCCTAAAAGCCCATGAAGAGACCTTAGAAATTAAGCTAGACTTATATCACATTTTTGGAATGAAGGATAGAATCTGAGAATAGAAGAAATAGGGAGAATCAAATTGATAATGTTGTAGCATTCCAGAATTGGTGCACAACATTGAAGGCACTTTCTTCACTTAGAGAAGGAACTCAACCTTCTAATTGGACATAAAAACTATTCCTTTCCTTTGTTCCTAGATTTATGCAAAGCATATTTTGATGCCCTAGGAAGGGGAGGAAAGGTAGATTCTTCAAGAGGGGAGTTAAGTTCCCTCCTACTCACTGCAGTGAGATACCTGCGAGGATAAGTTGATACAATACTTGTGGAAGAACTTGATACCATGTTAGAGCTCTGTCCAGAATTAAAATTCTTAGCAGTTGCACTCAACATGGATTCATGAATGGAATTTTGTATATCAAGCATCTCACTACTGGCTGGATTAGCTGAAGAAAGATGACTATTCATGTTCCACCCTCGTCTTCTGGAAACTCATTGAGACTCACGCTCAGTCCCTGGACGCCTATATTGAAAACTAATAGGAATCTGCATGGGATTTGAATCACAATATTTAGCAAATATATTCCATAGCTGAGAAAGAAAGTTGGAAAGCTTGAAATAAGAAATCAATGCACACATCCACATATATCAGTACGAGGGGCATTGATGCCTTCCATGTATAAGGTTTTACAGTAGAAATAGGGATAAAAATATGCAAACAAGGGCACTCCATTATGTTCTTGTAAAGAGAATATATCAAATTCATGTCACATGACAATTTTCAAAGCAACAACAAATGACAAGAAATAACAAAAAGACACCTTGAAACAACCAGAAAACAATAAAAGCACTACCTCAAAGTAGAGTGGGATGTGCAGAAAGGCCAAATTAGAAGGATAACAAGAAATTTCATTTGAGAGGTTAAGTTCAATGTTGCACAGGGACACATCCCTCAGGGTGGATGCTCACATGTTTCCCAGACTCAAGACTATAGAGGTGCATTGCACCTTGAGAAACATTTCCCCACATCCCCCTTTGAGGGAACTTGAGAAAATGTTTCCCGAGTGTCAAGAAATGTTTCCCCAAAGGAGTGTCTGCACAACCCCTTCAAAAAGGGGGCCATATGAACATCAAGTACACACAGATCTGAACACTCAATATTGCATTTGCATTCAATAGCAGAAGAAAAATAATACACAGTGATGGCACAAATCCTAGCAAACTATCAATGAATTAGCAATAATCCATCTAGACGATATTCTTTATAAATGAGATGTTATGGTCAAAATATGTCCTAGAGGAGTACAACTTAATCTGCATTAGAGAACCATTCATAGGAAGGTGTGCCCATTAGAAGGGAGTGAAAGTATGCATGCATATCTCTCTTCGAAGGATCTACGCCCCATCTATTCTTGGAATCTTTCACATGAAAAGAACAGTAAATAAAATAGAACAACATTATACTTAACGATAAAAATAAATTCTATTATAAAGAAAGAAAAGCATGTATTGTTCTAAATTTATGAAAACAGTTAAAATTGGAATAAACCTAAGGCTATTGCAAATATGCACCCTCTAATACTGTCTTCATATCCATTGTTGTTGTACCTCCCACACTACTATGCCTCAACATCTCATGAATGTGCATAGAATACCAAGTGATCTTGTCATCACTGTTGCACCATGATGAAGAAGTAGGTCTCTTTGATTGATATATATAACAAGTTGTTTTTAGTGTGATTTTTTGGACTTCATGGTGTTGGAATTTGACTAAAAATTTTGAGGTGAAATCTTGATTTATGTTATTTAAATTGGTCTTTTGACTATATATATGGATTCAGCACTGTGAAAAAACCTTAGGACACTTCGATTGTGAAGTGGTTACCCATCAACCTTGTGGTTTTAATAAATTTCTGTGAGAAATTAGACTAGAAAAACCCACGAAAAAAACTTCCAAAAAATATCACTAAAAACCACTTTCTATAATAATGAAAAACACTATTTGTTAAACTAAACTAAATTCAAAGTAATTGAATACTTAAACTAAAGTAATAATATAATAACAAAAAAATAGGTTTACCGAAATAAGAAATGGAAAAATCATGTGTTTCCTTTTGCAAAATCATATATTCAAATTTAATGAATAATACAAATCCACTTGCATCACACCCATAAATAGACTTGCAGTATCAACACTTTCATCGCACCCATAAATAGACTTGCAGTATCAACACTCTTGGAAGTGGAATTTCCAACTCTCATTGAAACATCATCAACCTATAGAAGTTGGCATGTGGATTGAGTATAATCATGAAATTCCAATTTTTTGAGGAATGGACGGGGTTTTGGAAAGCATCAAGGCAACCAGAGAAAAGAAAAGATGATAAATAAGACTGGGACCGGGATGGATCCCTTGATATCAAAGGAAGGCTTGTTCTCAGATTGAAAATTGGTGGATGGAAAGCTACGTTTTTAACCCTGGGTATCTCTTTATTTTATAAATTGCTCTCGTATTTCTGTTTTATGCTAAGAACCTACTACTTTTTCACATTAAAATGTTTTTATATTGTCAGTTTATGAAAAAAAAATATTAGATTTGATCTCGACCTAAAAAATTGTTGATGGGAAGAACGGGCCTTGCTAGTCCAATATCTATGAGTTGTATGCAGTGAGTAACTATTATGGAAGTACAGTAGGTGACCATTACATAGCATACATAAATTTAATAAAGTAGAACTAATCGTATAACTCTGATGGCAACCACATTTCTCCTGTTAGTGAAGATAGGATAAATACATTTAATGCTTATGTTATTTTCTATAGAAGAGTCAAAGTTGAAGATCAGTTAGCAAAAAATCGAGGACTATTCACTTCATAGATATTCTTGGACTTAAAGAAAAGTTTGACAACTAAATTATGAGTATGAGGGCATTGAAACTATAGCATCTGTGGTTTTTTTCAGCCTTTATGGTTAACCGGGGAGAAGCTTCTTGATAGCTAACATGATTACATACATTTCCATGGTTTGACATCAGGCGTTGTAATGCATTGTAAAAGTTTTGGAAGAATTTGATCAATGTTATTTCAACATTTATTCTCAGTTTATAGAAGAGTCACATTGGCTGAAGCATACAAGTGACAATTCTCTTCTGGATTGAAGCATAAAAAACCTTATTATGCATAAAAACATTCAATGAAAAGGAAATCAATCAATCTTGTCTTCAACCAAGGTGACATATTTGATAAACCTTTTTTTTCACTTGCTAACACTTGTGGTCAGCTAATACCCCTTTGGTAATTTTTGTTGAGAGTTTCAGAGCATAATCAAAGAACTCACACAATGTTCAATTTGATCCTTTGGTGAGGGAAATGTTATAGGTCCATGTAGAGACATAAAGGAGAACCCCAACAAGCCTCCTTGCTAATCTAGATCATAACAATAGAGAGAAAAAATTCTTAGACAAGGAGGCATTGACATCCATGCTTTTTCCCTAGAAGCCCATGAAGAGCCCTTAGAAATGAAGCTAACCTTATATCACATTTTTTGAATGAAGGATAGAACCTGAGAATAAAAGAAATAGGGAGAATCAAATTGACAATGTTGTAGCATTCCAGAATCGGTGAACAACATTGAAGCCACCTTCCTCATTGAGAGAACGAACTCAACCTTCTAATTGGACAGAAAAACTATTCCTTGAAAATGTTACTATACAATATTCAAAAAAGAAACTCATGATTAAATTGTGCCTCTAGACCCTTGAATGTAGAATTTGATTCATAATTTCAAGAAAAAAATAACAATATAACAAGGGAAAATGCCTTGCATCTTAGAAGTTTATACCATATAACTATAGATGGGGAGAAAACCAGTCTGAAAATGACTGTTACAAGTATTGTATCACAGAATACATTGTTGATGGTCTAGTGTAGCACCAATGATGGATTGGACTGATAATCATTATAGGATCCTTACACCTCTCATCTCTCACCATGCTTGGCTTTATACTGAAATGGTTGTGGTAGAGACTATTGTTCACCAATAACACAACTTGGATAAGTTTTTGGAAATCCACAAAATGCAACATCCTATAGTTCTTCAAATTGGTGGGAGTCAGATGTCAACCTTGCAAAAGTGGTTGAACTTGCAAATTCCTATGGTTGTAATGAAATCAATTTCAATTGTGGTTGCCCCAATGAAAGAATAATTGTTCATGGATGTTTTGGTTTCGAAGTGAGTGGCAAAACAAATGTACGTTTTGAGGCATGAAGTGATGAGATTGTAGAGACTTTAGAGATTGCAAGGTTAGATTTATAGTCCCATAAAAATACAACAAGGTTGCAAACTACTTTGTATACCTTTGATACTGTGAGTCATCGCATTTGAGCCATGGGATTTTAGGGATAAGGAAATTGTTAGAAACTGATGCTATAAGAAGTAGCAAGAATTGTAGGATGGATTGTGAGAATAGTTTTCAAAGAGAGACTATTAGGGCTATTGGGAAGAGCACAACTAGCCATGTAAATTGGAAATTGAATGGAGAATTAAAAGGGGTACACATCTATATATGAAGTAGTTTATACCAACATCAAGAGTTGTCTTGACATTGTCAAAAGAGGAACCATCTAACAACTAGGCAGTGTAATTTGAGCCAATTTGATTGAGCTCACTTGTCAAGCAAGGTGGCATATAAGTAAATATGTATATTTTAACAATCTAACTTTCAAGTACATACATTGTTAGAAACAATGGATGGTTGCTTTCTAATTCGGAATTGTGGAGTGTTAATGTGTATTCTGTTGCAATTGTGTTAATGTGGGTATCCTAATTTTAGTTAAATATTGCAATAAGGATATATTTACCATATTAGGAACAAGAACCTTCAATTTATGAGATAAACAAATGCTGGTTCAAACCTATGGAGCACCACCTAATTTTTTTATCCTAGTGGTAGCTTTTGAGGGGCTAGAGCCTAGTTTAACATCATTCACTTCTGCTCCCCACAAAATAGGCTTTTGAATGATTTCCACCTCACTTTCTCTGCCTGCCTTCATCTATTGGCATTGCAGTGCCTGCAGATACTATATCACATTGATGGAGTCAACTGAGGTTTTACAGGAACCTATGAAGCAACAAGGCATGAGATAGTTGTGCATTGCATTCATCAATAAAAACTTACATATCACATAATTAATACAAATGTATACCAACTCTAGTTCACCCTTATCTTGCCATGCTAGTCTCAAATTGGAATGATAGCCCCTATCAACGTTTTGTCTGGGTTTTACTCAACTTCAACAACCATATGCTTAGTCTGACCATAATCTATGCTTGCAATGGAGTATGTAAGCAAGAAATTTTTCAACAATTAATAGTCCACAAGCTCGAAGAAGCTCATTGGCACATAGAAATTTTAACATGGTCAATATTCATGAAAATAAGGAAAGGATTTTCCCAAAAAGGCTACCTACCCATGAAAAAGAGGCTTGGTTCTCCATTATATCCCACCTAAAACTTCATGATCCTAATAAATACATGCATATTTATTATTTACTTGGTGTAAATCTCATAAGGGAAATGGGTGGGTCCTCAAAACCTAAATCACATTTTATTTTCTGGGCAGACAAGAAAAGACAATATAACTTTACTAATGTCCAAGGACTAATAAAAAATATTGGTCAATGTGACTAAAAAGTACAACCCATTATAGGAACATGTAGGAGTTTTCTATCTAACTGATATTTTAGAATAAATTGTGATGGACCTCTTGACTTTTCCTTAATTACACTACTGTTAATTGAACCAGGTGACAAAAATACTATAGCCATTCAACAACATTGCAAAGTGTAACTGAGAAAAATAGTTAGGGCTTTTGGTTATATTCTTTCCTGAACAAACCAAAGCTTGTACAGACATAGATATTTTAGCAAAAATCTTGTCTTTTAAGATATGTAGCATGTGCATTATAGGTGAAAACAAAAAGGAACTAATTATGATTCTGTATCCTATGCCATGTCTTTCTAAATGATTTTATACTATGACAAAATGCTATTTATGTTCTTTATGTAATTGAGTTTTGCTGTCAGGAAAAGGATAGAGGACACCTCAATTCTGTCTTCCAACCAGTTCATGCTCTTTTTTTCATATATATAGGCAGAATTAGATTCTTTTCATGCCACATAAGGAAAAATTTCTTTACAAATGAGGCACAACAGTATGCATGGAAAAAAATTATAAGTATCGTCTGTATGGAGAAATACTGCGAAGAAGTATGCTTTGTTGTTGCTTCTACAGTTTCCCTCACTACTAGCTTTAGTCATATTAAAAGCCTTAGTTCTTCATAGATCTCGAATAAGGCGCATAAGGTTTATATATGCATTCTTCCAATAAAAAAAGATAAGTAAGCCCTAATGTATCCTGTGATTTAGATAAGAAAATACGAATCTCCAAAATTTCTTGTGTTATGGTGTATCCTGAGCGCAGGATTATAAGACCTTCATGCATGGATGAACTTTGCTCTTATAAAGACTGAATTCATTGCTGGTTTTCTTCTCTTCAAACATTTGATGCCATACCCATTTGTCCATGCTAAAGGTACTTTCCTCATTGCGCCTGAACAAATGGAAAACAAAATCATGTGCCCAACACCTCAATAAGCACAGATCAGGTTTCTTTCGATCCCAGTAGTGGCTCCAAGTGTCTTCTCCATTTGATCACTGAAGATATGGGAATGTTACAACCACTTCTTATTGATAGCAACAGATTTCTGATGCAAGCATGTGTGTTGTTGCCTTACAGACCCTGACTCTACATCTGGAGATTCAAAACTGGAACACTTACTCTGAAGCATGACTGGAAAATCCTCTAGAAAGGCTCTCTCAACATAACACTCTTGCTGTAATAGGAAAATATCTCCAAACTCAGTAGACAATTTACGTAGTACCCTAGACTAGACATCAAAGTTTCCTGCAAACTTTCCAACAGTAGTCACCAATCATGCTAAAATCACATCTCAAAAGTATTTCAACTATGTTTTTTTGGGTACAGGGATATTGTGTGGAGACTAATGAGTCCAAGTGTTTGTCACAGTAGACACAATATTAGCCTTAGTGAAATACTAGAAGTTCAACCTTCTCATATCATGACCATATAGACTCCCAATTGCCAAATACAACATTCCTGATGAACAACACATTACTGGGGTCCAGTCTATGGATATAAATAGAAATCTAATTCACCTATGTATATTCTCAGCACTTTTGTTCCATATTAGCAAATGGATATTTCTGAAATGGATTATTCATAGTGTTCGTGCGTGAAAATGTTCATGCTCATAAACAAACAAAACCCCCAAATCCATCTAAAATCCATATTTATCACGTTGCAAATAAAATATTGTGTTGAAAAGCAGAAGAGTTACCTTCATGGCATATCAGAGATAACATGCCTATTTAAAATCGATGTCACAATAATATTTTAAAACATAATTCAAGTCCAAATCTTGAACTAATTATAATAATTGTGCTACAGATTTCAACCTACAACTACCTCCTATGGAAATTAGGTGTCCAAACTAATTCTTAACTATTTTGGGAATAAGGTAGAACCGTGTCTGGTACAAATTGATCTTCTGATACAACTATGGCTTCATAGTGTTGGTGTAAAGGAGGAACATATAAAAAATAGTCTAAGCTTCATTTTTGTCAACATGTTCATGTTTCATGAATGCTTGTGGAAACAAAATTGCTGACCTGTTCTTTCATCCTTTAAAACAAATACAAAACCTTTGGTCTATCTATATCCAGAACATTTGCATTTTACTATAGTTGTAGAAGAATATTGAACAATAAGATTGATATACATAAAGTTTCTCTAAAATAAGGATAGGGGATTTTATAGTTGTAGAAACA
Source organism: Pinus tabuliformis (assembly GCA_031772625.1). NCBI lineage: Eukaryota > Viridiplantae > Streptophyta > Pinopsida > Pinales > Pinaceae > Pinus > Pinus tabuliformis. Next base: position 1,332,271,739 of record CM062805.1, read on the forward strand.
TTTACAAGACACCATTTATGGCATATTTCACTTTATTGTTCATGCTCATGGACCCAACAAGTTACAATAGACATGCCACATAAAGGAGAGGGGAATAGAACTACAAATAAGCTGCATAAAGGAGAGAAGAATAAGCCTTGAACTAGATGGAACTAATGACAAATGACTCCAATTAATTTGTGGTTTAGTTAAACAACTGACAATGGATCAAATTACTTCATGGCTCAATTATCAATCACTACTCCCTTACAATAAACTAGAAGAAATTTGGCCTTTGCCAATGTTGTTATGAGTAGTACTTGTACTTCCTAGTAAATGTGATATTTTTGATTGAAATTTTGGAATCCCTATAGCTCCCAAAAAAGTCTCTTTGATGATTTGCAATGTACTAACAATGTCCATCATAGTAGGTCATGCTTCAGGAGATTCTTTTGTGCAGAGAAAACCCACACTTATGAGTTGACTGAGGCAATTCAACTCCTTATCTTCTATAGTGCCCATACTTTTCCTCCTCAATAGACTCCCATCGACCATGACTTTTACTTGGCTTAGAAAATCACTACCCTCCCATTTCAACAAGTTCATTTCTTCCACAAAGATGTTGTGTGTGGGCTTATTTCTAGTCAAAATCTCCAATAACACTATTTTGTAGCTATAAACATCACCTTTTGTTGTGGCACATCCACCAAATCCATATTCTACATTGAAAAATTCTTATTGTAAGGTTTATAATATATAAATTTTAATAAAAACAAGACATTGACAATATTTCTTAGTATGATATCTAGTTCATATAATATCTAACATTTTTTTGATATGCTATTTAGTTCACATAATACTTGGAGGAATGTAGCCTATTGACCCTTTGAGTGCATGTGTTGAAGTGATCTCTGAATCCTTCAAATTTGCAAAACATATACTAGTAATGCCAAATTCTATTAAATATGTTGTCATATCTTCATCTAGAATCACATTGCTAGGTTTCAAATCACAATGGAGTACTTGCACGAAACAATGGTGATGGAGATATGCCATGCCTATGTGATATCTATTGCTATATTCAACCTTTGAAACAAGCTCAAATTACTTTCTTCTTGGCCATTAGGATATAAACACTTCTCTAAGCTTCCAGTTTTACAAAGCTTTCATTTGGAGGTCTGAATAACATGTTATGATTCTAATCAAATTTTGGTGCCTAAATTTACCCAAAACATTGCATTCCTTGTCAAAACCCTTGTCGGCCCCCTCATTTTCCAAATTGAGAAGCTTGATAGCAACAATTGTGCCATCATTTAGAACCCCTTTGTACACTTTTCCAAAACTACCAACTCCTAACAAGTTGGCATCACTAAATTCATTTGTTGTAGTCATGATCTCTCCATATGAAATTCTTCGATGCCCTATAGTGAAGCATGTCCTATCCTCTCTATGAATATGTTTCTTGCTATTTTGAATCCACAAGATTCCCAAAAACAAACACAATACAACCATGACAGCAAGAAACATATGTATGATAATTATTTTTGTATTCCAAACATTTTTATGTTTGTGAGCATGGCATGGTGGCAGACTTACCCAAGGTCCATAGAGATCAGGATTTCCCATGAATGCCATGGCACTAAGATTTTTGAAAATTCCTCCTTTAGGGACTGCTCCTGACAATTTGTTGAAAGAAAAATTACAATGTCGAAGCATTTTGAGCTTTTCCAATGATAAGGGTATTCCACCTGATAAATTATTGTAGGATAAATACATGTCCTCAAGAATTTGAAGTTCATTAACTATGATTGGAATCAGATCTTTAAGGGCATTGTGGGAAAGATTGAGGTACTCTAGTTCTTTACAGCTTTGGAGTGTACTTGGAATGATGCCATCAAGTGATTTGCACAAATATCAATGTCCATGTCCTGAAGACTTTGAAGTTCATTGATAGTGATTGGAATTGGACCTTCAAGGGATTTGAGGGAAAGATTGAGGTACTCTAGTTCTTTACATCTTTGGAGTGTACTTGGAATGATGCCATCAAATTGATTTGCAGAAATATTTATAGCTTGAAGCATAGCCATCTTACTTAATCCTAAAGGCATAGGTCCATGTAATAAGTTGTTTGAAAGGTTGAAATACAAAGCTAAATTTTCAAGCCCTACAACTTCTAGAGGTATTTTCCCAATGAGCTTGTTGTATTATAGGTCTAGATTTAGTAAATTCACACATTTCCCTAGATTTGCAGGTATATTACCTGATAATTGATTATAAGAAAGATCTAGATATCTTAGCTGTTGGAGGTTTGCAATAGAATCAGGGATTCTTCCATCAAAATTATTTTTAAAGAGACCTAAAATCCCTAAGCATTTGAGTTGCCCAATATTTGAAGGGATGTTTCCTTGTAAATAGTTTTCTCTGATAATTAACTGTTGCAAGTTTTGAAGGGTATTAAGTGTAAAAGGGATAGGCCCTGTAAAATTATTGATGTATAAATGAAGCTCGGTTAAACTAGTCAAGTTTCCAATCTGTGGAGGTATATCTCCTATTAATTCATTCACTCCCAAGTTTATGTAGTATAATTTAGTAGGGAGATGACCCATGGAAGAGGGAAAATGTCCCTTAAAATGGTTACAAAAAAAATATAGCTTTTGTGAGTTGGAACAATTAGTAAGGGTAGTAAGAATAGGCAGGCTAGCAGTGTTGCTACTAACCAGGTTATTACTACCTAAGTTAAGCCACTTGAGCTGCGTCAGCTTACCGAACTCCATGGGAACTACTCTGCTGAGCTGGTTGTATGCTACATCAAAATGTTGAAGGATCGTGCAGTTGAAGAGGGAAGCAGGAATGCTTCCACTCAACTGATTACCACCCATATGAGTGCTCTTGGTACACAGCTCGGCAAGAATGTTACCAGTAAACTGGTTAGCCTCAATAATGAATACTTCAAGACTAGAGCAGTTAGACAAGGGTGATGGAATTTGTCTTGTGAGATTGTTCATCTGTAGATTTATAAATCTCACCTGGGTTAGCATGCCCAATTCAGATGGAATACTCCTGTGAAGGTTGTTGCTACCCAGGTCAATGTTTTCCAAAGAGGATATGTTTCCCAACCATGTCGGGATTGTATCTATGAGATTGTTAGTGTACATAGAGAAGTTATGTAAACTACGGCGCAAACTAAGAGTGGGAGGAATAAAACTTGGAGTTCATTCTAAGAGAGGGCAAACTTGTTTAAGCAATACAAATTTCTGAATTGATAGGGAATGTGACCATGGAAGTTATTCTTGCTAAGGTCGAGAATCCTAAGAAAGGAGAGATTGCCGAGTAGAGGAGAGATTGTACCTTGAAATTCCATGCTTGAAACATTTAGTGAAACAACTATTTGTCTGCACTGACTGCATTTGATGCCCTTCCACTCACATAACGAAACATGTGGATTCCAATAAGTGTGCAATGATTTGTGTGGATCATATGTGATGGCAGAAAGGAATCCAAGTAGAGCCTCTTGATCACAAGCATTGCTGAGATGAGGATGCCCACAAAAAAATAATTTAACGGTGGAAAATACATGAGGAGTGATAGAGAGAATGAAATAAAAGAAGAGAGGAATTCTTTAAAAATTCCTCAGCCAGGAAAAGCATGTTTCCATAGACTGTGTCTTCTGATTGGTCAAACCCGAGTTTGGCTGCGAAAGAAAATTTTCTCCATTATCTCTCTTGAAAGACTCCCTATTGTAGCCAGCGAGGATCAAACCCTCTATCTTAAAAGACTCCCTATTGAAGCCAATAGGAATCGAGCACTGGCCCTTCTGGCACTAATGGCAGGATTATTTTTCACCGAGAGCATACTCTTGATAGACCAACCCCCCCTGCGGAGAAAAAATAGGACCCTGCAAAATCTGAGATTGCAAGGGTTATGGGACTGTGTAGCTTCAAATTTCCCTCTGTTGTTGCATCATATATCACTTCGCTCCTTCAAATCCCTCCACCTCACGAAGATCACTACGAACTGCAAATCCCCACATATGAGACACACATAAAAAAAGATTTCATTACAATCAAAACCCATTCACATCAATGCCAAATGCTAAAATATCAATAAAATACGAAGTTACAAAACCAATAAAATATGAAGTTACAAAAACATTCATCTTATGCTAGCCTTCAAATTCTCAAGCTAGGAGTCTTATTTCTTTTATTTGGTGTTGTTATGTTATGAATGGATATTGTCTTCGAAAAATATAGTTCTTTTCTATGGTAAAAAAAAACTTTATGTTTGATGTTTCTAAGAGGAAATAAAAAAGATGCATTATTCATGGTCTTTCTAGCCATAAAATATGTTATTTTTGTTAATATCATGTCCCAGATACTACTAATTATACTTCTCCAAGAAATTCATTTAGATAAACATTAGAGCATCACAAAACCTACCTCGAAATTTAGTCCTCCTAAGCCATTAATATCGTTTCTGATCTATTTTTATAAGAAAAATAAAGAAATGTCATCTTCCAAACTATTTGAAAAGGGAGCTCATTGAAACCAAGGGTCCATCTGTAAATTATTGAATTGTGATGATTACTTCTTGCAGAGACAAAGAATCCTTTGAGAACTGTTCCACCTTTATATTACATTCCCAATATATCTGAAGAAAAAAAAGCTAGACTCAAACCTTCTTTTAATCTCGACAACTATGTGCATGACAGAGCTCAAAACCAACTTTTTTATCATATTTTTCCCATTAGCCCAATCTATTAATAATTTAGAATCTCAAAATACTTGAAGTCTGAGAATTCCCCTATCTGCAACATAGTTCATCAAAAGAAATAAGGCATAAGGCTCAGCTCAATTCTTAGTTCCATGTCCAACCTAATATTTTGTATTAATTTAATGGGAAAGTGATGGAAATAAAATGTAGCCAGAACCAAAATGATGCACGGTCCGTTGTCAAGCCCCAAGCCACTAAATAATCAACCACAGGTTCAATTAAAACCCTTGTAGCTTTGAGCATTGAAATTTTCTTGTTTCCCCATAAGCACTCTTGATTTGATGGGCCACTTGCTTGGATGTGTATCTATTCCCTAGAATAGTGCTTTGTCCCTTGCTAGCCAGATCCCCCACAAAACAAAGCAAGGCCAAGCCTTGTGACTCACAATAGAATTTTCATGACACCAATATTCGAAACACTTCCCTAAGAAATCCTTATCCCAATGATTTTGTCATGGCTAGTTAACAGTGTTATTTCTTTCCAAACTAAATTAACTAAAGGGGAAAGGACAAAAAACGATTCACTTTTTCAATAACAGACATAAAACCCTTGGAAAATGTACTTCATGTGATTCCAAGCTGTCAAAACTTAGCTCAACACAGATGCTACCAAAAGTGGACTTTGAAAGGCATATTTGAGTGATTTTAGTAGATTAATTGATGCTTGTATAACTGATATGAGGTCAATATACATATAAACAAAGGTATACAAATGACACAGAGGAAATACTTAAATGTTGAGAAATAAGCTTCAACCTTATTTTGTGAATTAGTGCAAAATAAACCTTAGTTTGTGAATCAGAAAACCTTTAACAACAGTATGACCAGAATTCAATCTAAAATAAACATTTTCTGAGATCATTGGATCTAATGTTTTGTGATTTGTAAATTCAAAATTTGTTGAAAATTTGCAGGATAAAGAATTAAGTAATGGGTAAGTATAAAAACCTGGATGATGATGAACATGACTGTTGTAATGAGGAGTAAGATCCGCACATCATAGACATTTCTAGGTATTGCTAGAGGCATTGTAATTGGAATGGTAAGCACTTTCTTCCTTCTTCACCCTAGGCATTGTATCTTCCCTTCTTGGCAACTCCATTGTCATTTTCTGCTTGAGGACATGCATACCCTCGTGTCTTCATAGCGATCTGAGAAGTTCTGACTCAAGTCTTCCTGAGTTTCTCACATCACCTCTCTTGTTCATTTACCCTAACCAAATCTCATCACTTCATCATCCTTTCCTAATTCAAACTATCTATTTGACACTGTGTGGTGAAGTAAACTTATAAGTGTGGACATAAACGAATTCCTCTACCTGATAATGGGTCTAGCCACAACAGATACATTCTATGGAAGATTTCCTTAGGTTAGAATCAATCAAGAGGCCCTACCTCTTGGTCGCTTATCCTGCTTGATGATGTCCTCGCTTGCGCGCTCAAGCAATCTCTTGCTTCCTTCTTCAAGCTCCCGAAACAAGTAAAAAACATCACACAAACATAATAATAGACAAATTGCAATTCAACCTACTTAATGAGTCAAGAAGCATCAAGACACGAATATGTAATATTACAAAACATGTAGGAAATCAATTGATAGTTGCATATATTAATATCAAAGAGAGATTACGACCATTCGTCTTGACGTCGTAGTCATCCTCTGACAAGACTAGGTTCCCACACACTTCTTCTAGCACTTCATGATGACTTCAAACAACAATAGTTTAAAGAATCTTCCCTTTATGCTTCACTCCAAACCAAACACACTTCTCCCTCACACAACTAGATGACTACAACTAGTAATAGCTTGCTTGTCTAATTCTGATTTTCACACTAATCACTAGTTTGTGCTTGGGAAGAAGGGAGGGTTATATAGGAAATATGGATGGGAGATGGATCCTCTTCTAATGGGAGAAGGACTTATCCCTTGAGGTAGTTCCATCATTATAGGGTAAAGGAGCCCAAACTGTCATCCTCGACCCCATCCGGCCAAATCATTTACCAGACTTTCGTTAAAGAGCTTCTAGAGATGGAAGCTTCATCTCTAATTTAAAAAACTTTCCATAACAGGATCGACGCGACTGGAACACAGATCAATCGCACCGAACAGCACAGGGAATAGTGTTAATCTCTACACATTGGCATGGGGGAGACAAAGGCCATTAGTGTCGGTCTTGTAAATTGGGCAAAACAAAAGTTTCAAGGGAAATGGTGCAAAAGGAAAATGATCTACTCATGAAGAGGGACACAATGGGAGTTTCTTCATGAAGGTAAAGCATGCGGTGTCCACTGTAGAGGTCCTCCAGGATCAAGGAAAGGGGAGTACAGGGACAGTGACAAAATGTTGTGTAACAAATTCCCCCTAAAGCATGTAGGCCGAGCTAGAGTGAGGGATGAAATGCTCTATAAATCAGTGCAGGGAACTGGTCTGTTGTCAAAAAACCTAGATCTCTGTCAAATGATACATGAATCATGGCATGGATGCAGCCATCCAGAGATTGATCATATAAATAGATCCAGGTATGGGCACAACCATCCATCCAGGAGGATCATAACGAAACCAAGGTATGGTCGTAGCCATCCAATAATGAGAAGGCTCACATATGATAACTCTTGGTCTAGTCGCAACTAGCCATCTGAAAGAGACATGCATATCATCATAACCATGTCACACCACTTCACAACCTGGAATTTTGTGATTTGAGTCCAGGGTCTTGTGCTCCAACACGATCCAACCAAAGTACAGATTCTAACATGTGAATAGATGTGTTGACGTCAAACATGCTAGAAAGTCACCTGATTACCAGTCAATGATGTAAATTGTGAACAAGTGTGAGAGAAACCAACAATATTGAAAATGGCCCTCCAGGTACCATCAGCACAATTCATGCAATGTGGATACAGGAACTGAAGTCGAACATCCGCGAAATCACTCGATCGAAAAAATTTGATGTGAACTTGTCATCGAGTGTGAAGAACTTGCCATTAGGGCATGCAATCTCTAATGTACTGGAAGGGAGTCTCTTGGTCAACCTTTCGCATAATGAGTTGAAGTCGATGGAAAGCGACCATGTCGAAGGAGGGCCATAATGAATCCCACATCACTGACACGAGATGAGAGGATGCAAAATGATTTTGGATGATACAGAGAAATAGAGGTAAGTGTAACTGCAGAAGGATAACTCTTGAACATACCGGCGACACAACTAGAAGTTTGGTAGCTTTTGGATCCATAGGATCGGTGGTCATGGTGACATAGTAGAGATAAGATGGAAGGCAAAAAATGAACGGCCCAAACCCAAGAAGGTCAATGATGTAAAGGAGGATGTCCCAACCTGACATGAAGCAAAGAGTGTCATGTTCAAGAGTGAGCTACTAACACAACTCGATAGATTTCTAAATCCCCCCCCCCACCATTTCTGGAGAATACCCAAATTATTTTTTAATCGCAAACTTGAAGGGGATAGCATATGCTTGCACTGTAAGTTCATCCTTCGGACGAATCCGACCTAGTAATTTTAACGAGCCCTAGGAAGGAGAAGCTTGTGTTGGTCATGGTGATGAATCTGATGTCGTTTAATAGTTTAATGAGTCTGACAAAGGTGTGAATCAGTATCTTTTTCATGTTTAGAGAGTTTGAAAAAGACACGTAAAAGAAAACTGCACATGGTCCCTTTTCGTACATTTGTGTCTCTCGAGACCAAAAAGGTAGAAAACGATACTTGAGAGAACCACTTGACCATTTCAGTCAAGGAGTACCTTTTTGGTAAATAGTGCTTCCCAGCTCGAAAAAGGGGTTAACTTATACTGGGCACATGACGTTTCGCATCTGTTAACGAGTTCGAAATGACAAAGGCTTGGCTATCTTTTTGTTTCTAAAGGGTCAGAAAAGAGCTTGAAAGTAGACCCCCCATTTTTATTCTCTTTAACGAGTCAAAAAGGGAAAAATACTCGAGGATCATTTATTTTGTACGAGTCAGAAAAGAGCTTAAAGGTGACTCGTCCTGGAGGAACGAGTGGTATAAAGGGTAGCAACTGGTTCTAACAATGGTGGAACTGCTCAAAATATGTAATGGTCAAGGGGCTGGCTAACAAAACCACTCACTGATGTGGTCCCTCAGGAAAGGAAAAACAACCAAGTGAAAGCATATGATCAGCCAAAGAGATGGTGGCGATGGAATGAAACAACCAAGGCTCATCTAGCAGAAATCAGCTGATAAAAACAACAACCACGATATCTAAATTGGGCATGAGTTCATTTTTACACAAGCTTGAACCATGGAGAACTCTGCTTGGATTTGGTTTCATGTTTACACAAGCTCGAAATGAAAAGATATGCTTGAATAAGTTTACATGCCCCCAAAATAATGACTCAAATCAAGGTACATGCCCCCCAAGCTTCACTTCAATCAATCAGGTGGATAGAATGAAGGTTCACTTTTGAGATCGTGGAAAGAATTGACTCAGATTTTACGAGATCTTAATCAAAGACTCGATGGAAAAGGGAGTTGCTTCATTTTTTAACGAGGTTGACACAGTAAAAGAACTATCCTCATAACTCATTGTTTCATTTTTTAATGAGCTTGACACAAGACAAGGAACTATGCTCGCACCTTTCTTTCATTTTTTAACGAGGTTGACACAAGACCAAGAAATATTGTCATGAATCCTTGTTTCATTTTTTAACGAGCTTGACACAAGAAAAGGAACTATCCTCATACCCTTTGTTTCATATTTTAACAAGGTTGACACAAGACCAGGAATTAACCTCATGGCACTTGTTTCATTCTTTTAACAAGGTTAATACAAGAAAAAACTATCCTCAGACATCTTGATTCATTTTTTAATGAGATTGAGACAAGACAAGGAACTATGCTCATACCCCTTGTTTCATTTTCTAACGAGGTTGACACAAGATTAGGAACTATCCTCATAACTCCTTGTTTCATTTTTTTAATGAGCTTGACACAAGACAAGGAACTATGATCATTCATATGATCATGGAATGTATGATAACATGGTTCCCAAGTGGTCCTCACTAGACGAAAGAACCACACTCTGGGAGGAACACATGTAAACTGGTACAAATAACAGATCGGGTTCCAATGCCCCTAGTACATACTGTACTATACAATCTGTGTGATCATCAGCAAATGTGGAGACGGAATGGGTAGCCACATAATTGACCTGTGGCAGGGAAGGTACTTCTTGCAAACACAAACCAATAGGGGACGATGGTTGTATAGGAGGCACCTGGTGACCAGTGAACGAAAATTGATCGATGGTCACTATTATCCCTTCGTTTGGAAAACAAACCACGCGGAAAAGCGAATAAACAAGAGCTCCCATGACATAAACATAGCCACATCCAAGGAGAATATTGAAATCTAACGGACCTTGGACTACCATCACATCTATATAGACAGTCTTTCCTCCCAAAGTAATAGAGAACTTCAGAAGGATCCCTAAAGGTTGACTGGTTCCTCCGTTGAAAGCCAACAAATTCTGGGTGATAGGCACAAGCTATGGGGAACCCAAATATTTCCAAGTAGTAGAAGGCATGATGCTAACAGATGCACCTTCATCTAATATAGTGCCAGGTACTACCATATTATAGGCTTGTACTGTGATCTGGAAAGACACATAAGATGGGAGGCAGAAGGCAGTCAATGGACCCCAATCGAAAGAGAAGACATAACTACTTGGTGGGGGTATCATAGGATTGCCCCCATGCTCTACTGGAATAGGAGAAGGACTCTCTTGAGCAACCGGGATGGGAGGGTCACTCTTTGATTCATGAGAATCTGAGGAGACGAGAAGAACATGAGCAGTATGATCAATAATCTCTTTTGGAACAATGTGAGAAACTGGTGGTGGAACCAAGTCGACACTCTTCTCAACCAATGGTTGGTGAGGAAAAAACACAAGAGAGTCATGCTCAGGAAGAGTGGGAGCTAGGAGCGACAAGAGACGAATTCAATTCAATCTCTTTACCAACCGGGAGAGGGTCAAAAGAAAGCCTCTGGTAACCAACAGGAAGTTGGGGTTGAGGAGCCACAAGGTTTTCCAAAACTTTGGAAGCTTTATCCATAAGAGGACAAAGGTGAAGAAGATGATCTCCTTCACATAGCTTATAGGGGAATCCAATCTGAAGATGTAGCATCACTAGCTAAAGACGTAGCATCGACATGATCTCCAAAGGTCGACAGGTATGGTCAGTTCAGGTCTTGAGACCATACCTCTAAGACTCTAGGAATGCCAGGATAGTCTCGAAGGATATGGTCACCCTTACACAACTTGCAAGGGAATCTGATCTTCCATGAAGGATCGAAAGGTTTGTCGATGGGAAGTGCATTTGGAGTAATATTTGCACGGTTGGCCTCTTGCTTATTTGACTTCTTTTTCTTCATCTTTTTCTTCTTCTTCTTAGCCTCTTGGTTATTGGATTTCAAACTTTCACCAAGCAAAGTAGAAGAAGAGGGTGAAGAAATGGGGGAAGAAGGCGAGGGGTCAACCTTAGAATCATCATGACATGATTCGAATGAAGGAGACGGCAGGGAAGGAGTTGGCACACTCGGGACCATTGAGGTAAAAAATAACTATACAGGTAAACCAATGGTTAACCTAGGAGGGACAACGATGCCATATAAGGAGCACCAGCATTTCCAAAAGAAGGAAAAGGACCAGGATTCCCATCCAAGGGGAACCCTTAGCTGGCAGACTCTGGAAATGTTTCCACTGGAATCGACCCTAAATAATTACTAAGGAAGATAACTCCAACGAGGAATATTTCGTGGGTAGTTAATTTTAAGACACTGAAACAAAACTTTGCCTTTCTATGTTTTAAGAGTCGAGAAAAGGGAAAAAGGTGACTCTAGTCTCTTTCGTTTTGAATGAGCTCGAAAGGACAAGCGCTCGAAGGATCTTTTAAAGTTAATGAGTCAAAAAGATCAAATGACTGTTTTGGATGATCTAGGTAAAGAGGATTACCAGGCAACCGTGAACTGTAGAATACCTCCCGGCGAACCGAGAAGTACGGGCATGCAATCTCCCCGAATGCTGTGTTCGGTGTATCACGTTTACAAGGCGGTAGAATTAGCTTCCAACTGATAAAGGATGGAAAACCTAGTGGGGTCTCCCTTTATATACATGACGGTATGGGGAGCACAAGTCCTACTAGCGATGTTTAATTCCAAAGCGAATGACAATTGCTAGGTTTAAAGACGTTGGGACATGTCTCTAGCCTAGACCTCTGAATGTGAGTGTTAAGTTTCAATGCTTCCTTAGGTTGATTCAATAAATTTTAATAGCTGATCTGTAATTAGGTTTCAATTACAAGGCCCTACTGCTGTCATCTAACAAAACTCCTACATGCAGCTATATGAGGAAAGAGATCTTTGTCTTCGATGAAAGTTACCACTAATTGAGAGATAGAGAAAACAAAATTAATGCAACAATCAAAGAATGAAATATTTCACTAATAAATCTCCTAAATTCACTTAATCTTCATATAACAACATAAGAAGTTTCATTTCATTTCCAATGCTTATGATGATGCCATTCTAGCTTCTCAATAATGCTACTAATGCAATATTTTCACTTAAATAAACCAGAATGATGTCCTCCTTTTCATAAAATGCAAAATGAATCTTTCACATAAAGCACTTTAAATGAAAATTTTCACGATTTCGAACAAACAAGCATCTATCAAAACCCAAAACATTATAAATGAAATTAAAAGCAACTTCTTCCCTGAATCGAACAAACCAAACACATAAATGCTTCAATCAACAAACTAAGCAATGTAATCTATGCTTGGAAAGAGAAAAGAGACACTCGAAATAAGAGAACAAAGGAGACTCTTTTACTCATTCAATTGAAAACAAAGCATCCTAGTCACTTCTGGGAGGAAGAAGAGAGTCTGAGGGTCAAGACACACTGGCCCTGGAATCAGAGAAATTCTGATTTTTTCTTACCCCTGAGACGGACGCGACTGAAAAGTACTACAACTAGCGCCGATCGGCACGACCATCATGAATAACCAGTATTACAACTAGCGTGACTTCCTAACTGACAATTAGCACTGATCGAGGGATTCAAAGAAAAAATAAAAAAGAACTTCACACAGGGCCAGACTGAACACATTAGAGGGTGGGCTAAACCAAGCAAGCAAACAAATCAAGCTAAATGAAGCTTTCTAGTCAGGGAGAAGATGGTCTAAAAGGATTATGGGGTCAAAATCACAAGAGTAGAACACACTGACCAAGATTGGGGTCAAGCCCTAATCTTCACTTACAAGCATTAGCGCGATTACCTAACTGAAAACAAGCACCAGAGGCTGGTCGACGCGACTGTTCCTCTACAATTCATGCTGATGAACATGATTGTCAGCTGATTAAATGCACTATCTAAGGAAACTAAGAAAAAATAAAAAAACATTAAAACAGGGACCAGATCTACTACTATGGATTTTAGACATAGGCTAGTAAGTAGGGGAAAAGCAATAGAACAAAAGGGAAAATGTGAAACTAGCAAAGTTCTCATGAAATCATGAAATCCAAAACAAACAAAAGGATGGGATGTCCCCAACGGAGTCGCCAATTTGTGGTGAGGTAAAATTATAAGTGCGGACACAAACAAATTCCTCTAGCCCGATAATGGGTCTAGCCACAATAGATACATTCTATGGAAGATTTCCTTACGTTAGAATCAATCAAGAGGGCCTACCTCTTGGTCGCCTATCCTGCTTGATGATGTTCTCACTTGCTCGCTCCAACAATCTCTCGCTTCCTTCTTCAGGTGCCTAAAACAAGTAAAAAACAACAACACACAAACATAATAACAGACAAATTTCAATTCAACCTACTTAATGAGTTAAGAAGCATCAAGACATGAATATGTAATATTACAAAACATGTAGGAAATCAATCGATAGTTGCATATATTAATATGATTCAAAGAGAGATTACAACCATTCATCTTGACGTCGCAGTCTTCCTCTAACAAGACCGGGTTCCCACACACTTATGCTATCTCTTCATGATGGCTTCAAAAAACAATATTTTAAAGACTCTTCCATTTAGGCTTCACTCCAAACCAAACACACTTCTCCCTCACAGAGCTAGATGACTACAACTAGTAATAGCTTGCTTGTCTAATTCTAATTTTCACACTAATCACTAGTTTGTGCTTGGGAAGAAGGGGGGTTTATATAGGAAAGATGGATGGGAGATGGATCCTCTTCTCATGGGAGAAGGACTTATCCCTTGAGGCAGTTCCATCATTATAGGGGAAAGGAGCCCAAACTGTCATCCTCGACCCCATCCGGCCAAACCATTTACCAGAATTCCTTTACAGAGCTTCTAGAGATGGAAGCTTCAGCTATAATTTAAAAAATTTCCATAACAGGACCGAGACGATTGGAACACAGCCTAGTCGCACCGATCTGTGCGGGGAATAGTGCTAATCTCTGCACATCGGTGCGGGGGAGACAAAGGCCATTAACACCAGTCTTCTAAATTGGGCAAAACAAAAGTTTCAGGGGAAATGGTGCAAAAGGGAAATGATATGCTCATGAAGGGGGACACAATGGGAGTTTCTTCATGAAGGTAAAGAATGTGGGGTTCACTATAGAGGCCCTCTAGGATCAAGGAACGAGAAGTATAGGGACAGTGACAAAATGTTGTGTAACACATTGTAACAAGGAGTAGGATACAACCTTGTACCTTGCCAATATGTTCACACACAACCATATCCTTTGAAATCTCTAAAATAAATTCCATGACTTTCATAGCCTTTATAATATCATGTGTAAGTGAGCAAATAATAAAATCAATAGCATGATCCACCTCAACTATGTTCACCTTAATATGACTGTTGTCCTTTATCAGGCTACAAAGTAATGCTACTTTTTTGCTCCTAATCAATGGATTATTCCATCCCAAAAGGCCAACTGTAACACAAATGTAACCTTCTTCTCCTATCCATTGTCTGTGCATTTCTTTCTCCTCACTTAACCTTAGTAATTCATTAAGAGCATACAACATAGTCTGCTCCTCATCAGAATCCAGATTAGGTTTCAATGAATTTATTGTGACCATTGTATTTCTATCCTTCCACTCTTCTATAGACCTTCAGAGTATGATATTTGGTCTGAACTCTTTATTGATTAGCACCTGATTAGTCACGAGACAAGTAGTGTACCCCTTTGCAAACCATATTTCAATAGAACTTATATCAAGTTTGACAAGAAGAAATCTTAACAGGATCTTCCATTACCTCTTAAGAAATTGTACAGTAAAATTATGATTGTAAGGGAGGAAAAGAATGACTTCCAAAAAAGAGCATTTTCTCGTAATATATCTTATCCCTGTCTTTGGCGAAAGATGCCACATTTGCACAACGAAGCAAACAAATTATTTTTTCCATTTCCAAAGCCTTTGCTTTATTTTTCTCAATATGTTATCTTCCATATCCCTTCTAAACTCTTCATATTCTTGTTTCAAAGCTGACGTATCAGTGGAAACTTCCACTACTTTGGCAATCCTCCTTGGCCATACCCTCTATTATGTTGTTACCTGAATGCTATCAGCTCGGTTTGCCCACCAATCTTCCTTGGCCATACCCCCACCAATCCTCCTTGGCCATACCCTCTTAAATTTATTTGATGAGTGGGAAAATGAGATTCCAAATGAAAAGGCCCCAAAACTTCTTTTACCATAATGTAAAAAAAATATTATTCAAATATAATAAATATTTTAATTTTTTAAAAAGTTATCCAATGTTATAAATGTTTTAATATTTTTTGAAAAAAAGGTAGTTGAATTTGGAAGCTATTTTGTTTTCTCATTTTTATTTTTATTTTTCATGTCTACACCTTATGAAAGAATTTATTCCTTTGTCTTGGTAATTGGTAGATCCAGAGTTAAGATGGATCTAGATTGGTTTAATTATTAATTATAGTTATAATTTTTTATTTTTTTTACGGAGTCAAAATGTTAAAGAGGACATCACAACATCTCTACCATGGGAGAGGAATTAAATAATTATGGAGAAACCCTATAGGCCCATGGAAAGATTGTAGGAAAATAAAGGGGTGTGGAGTTTCTGACTAGAGCGAGGAATAGTTTTGATGAAGAGTGAATGGGCTCTAGACAATGTTAGGCTTTCACATCCTTGTCAAAATACAAAATAAGATTAAATGATAACCATGAGATTTTTATTCACATGATGTATATTTTTTAAGTACAAAGATCATCATCATGATAAACCCTTTGAAGACACACAACTACTCATCAAATATGTTTTTTCATATGAGATGTTGGTTTCTTACTATCAGGCCCACATGAAGGAGGAGCAGTTGGTGGATTATGCATTGGAGGAGGGGGTTTCAACAAATTTGGGCTAGCGTAAGGATTTTATCCATTCACATTTGGAAATTAGATTGAAAGGTCACCATGCCTCGAATTTTAGGCCTAGCAGGGATTTAGAAAGAAAAGTTAATAATTTGATAGGGCAGTCATTTAGCGATTTAGAGCCCCTAACCCCTGCTCCAATTGTGCACTGTTCAGGTTGTCTAGTTTTAGCCAGCCTAGGGCTCGAGGCCATTTGTGAGGGGATGAAAAACTCTTCTTTGGGTTCTCTATATTTGAGCTTGGTTTCCCTTTCATCCTAGAGATCAAATAAAGACGTGCAATGTATTATGACTTTCTTAGGGTTTTTAGAAGTTTCAAAAGTTATGAATTTCTCTAGTTTGTTTTTTTGCTTGTCCTTCATCTCAAGTGCCACTAGCCTTGCCCTCCTTGGATGAACTGGTGAAGGAGAGCCTTGCACCCACGACGAAAGAAGGTCAAACTGATGTTAATAATATCTGAATCCATTTTAAAATTTAGAGACAAAAGGGTATTTAGAATTTTAACAAGATGAATTCAAAGAGCCCTTTGTCTCTAAATTTTAACATTGCAAGTGAATTCAAAGACCCCTGTAGTGAAATGAAACACTTCAGTATCAAAATTGCAATTTTCCATTTCCAGAGTGACAAAATTAAAAATTACTAACATAAATGACTAATTCATATACTTATTGTACTTATTATTTGGTCATATTTTTATTCTTGGACTATAATAGTCATTTACGTTAATCATTATTAATTTTGTCCCTTATTATCTAGTCATATATTTTAGTCCTGCACTAAATTAGTCATTTTAGTTAGTCAATCTTAGTTTGGTCACTTATTATCTAGTCATATATTTTATCCCTAAACTAATTAGTCATTTAAGTTAGTCATTTTTAGTTCGGTCACTTAAAAATTGCTCAAATTTAGTAGTAATTTACTTGAAATAATTGCAGTGAATAACATTTTTAGTCACCTAGTCACTAATTTCATCATTTTCTACTAGTGATTACATAGCATGAGAAAGTAAAAATTTTAAAGTTGTAGACTATGGTGGAACAAATCCACAGATTGACAACCATCAGAAAGTAATCCATAGTGCTAAAACATACGATACGACTAAAAACTACAGGAAGCTTGATCATGTTTGTGAATACATGTTGAGATGTATACTTATTATAGTTGAGCACAACTAGCCCTAGTGGTGACCTCTTCTTATAGCTTCTCCTCGAGGATGTAGCACCTGTGTGGATTGGGGCGAGGAGATGAGTGAGAGGGATTTTTTTCCTGAGATGTTGTTGGTGGCAGTGTTACTTCTAGATGTCTGTGAGTAGGGGAGGAGTGTTCTCTAGAATCCATGAAGATGGGGGGGCGGGGGGGGGGGGGGGGGGAAAGGGGAAGCGGAGCCTAGAATAGGGGAGGTAGAAGTCGAGAGAGGTGGGGAGGAGGGGAAGGGAATGTCAGGAGTGAAGTCTACGTCAGAATCGTAGGAGAGGTGGTGGAGGGAAGAGGTGGCATGGCTATTGAAGGATGAAAACTCAACAATCTAGCAGGTGGCCCGAGATTTATGCCTTTCCTAATCCTTGTGTTGGTGCGAAAGAAGATTACAAAGGGCCCAAAGCATGCTTTTCCCATGGTGGATCTCCTCTGCTTTGAGTTCGAATACATTTTGACTAGTGTGAGGTGTGTTAGAAAATGTGACTAGGTTAAGTCTTCATAAGGTTATGTGTACCTATATCAAGGTATATTTTATGTAAATGAAAAATAAGAAAAATAAAATTATTATTATTATTATTATTATTATTATTAGATAGACATGTTTTTCATGCTTTTAAGTTTTCTTGAGTCAAAGAGTCAAATTCCTATTTGGACTTATTGTAAAGAAAAGGAAGAAAGAATTTTTAATATGTAATTTGGGTAAGAAAATATCCCTAGACATGAGGTCAAGCTATCTGTCAAGTCCGCCCAACCCTAAAGGACATGTCTTTTCACACTCCTCTGACTAATATAAATAGGAGGATTTGAGCTCATTTGGACACACACGATTTGCTCAATTTGATCTGAAATATTGCAGAAGAAGAGGAAGGCTAAAATATGAAGTTGATCAAGAATGTCTCTTGAATTTTTATTTGTGGAAGATCTTCCTTATTACATCTCTTCTTGAAAATATTCTACTGGTCTCTTAATGATGGCTTTTTTGTGAAGAAGGATGGTACAACAAGAACTATTCCTTGAAAGTAAGATTGTGGTTTTTGTAAGACTTTTTTGACAATGGCAACGATGTCTTGACAATAATAGTCATATAAGTGACATGTATAATAGTGTAAATCTAACTATGACTTGTAAAACTGGTACAATATTTCTAAGAGAAGGATAACTGACTATCAAAGATTATAATAATCGTGTCCTATGTCAGTTGCACAAGTGACATTTCAGTGATCTTGTATGACAAAAAAAACTATGATCCGCGATGATAGTAAACTCAAAAATTCATGTGCTAAAGGCATGATTGTAACAGTGATCGGATAACCTTCATATGATAATGACAATATTATGGTAATGATGGTCAATGAACAAAAGTAGCATGATAACCTAGTTCAAGAAAGGGTGATATTAATGAAACTAACCTAAAGTTATCTCATTTGAATGGTTGAGATGATATCTCTGCATAAAATGACAGGTAAAACTTATAGAGGTACTATTATTTAATAAATAATGATGCTATGATATTGTTCCATAGTCTTGGCATGTCGATAATATGGTTAGGGTTTTGCAATTATCAGTATGCTTGTAGGGATTTGCAATTTATTTGATGTATGTCTTGATGACTATGAAGTTGCACAAGTGACATTTCAGTGATCGTATGAAAAAAACCATGATCCATGATGATAGTAAACTCAAAAATTCATGTGTTAAAGGCATGATTGTAACAATGGTTGGATAACCTTCATATGATAATGATGGTCAATGAACAAAAGTAGCATGATAACCTGGTTCAAGAAAGGGTGATATTAATGAAACCGACCTAAAGTTATCTCATTTGAATGAAGTATAGTTGAGACGATATCTCTGCATTAAATGATAGGTAAAACTTATAGAGGTATTATTATTTAAGAAATAATGATGCTATGGTATTGTTCCATAGTCTTGGCATGTCAATAGTATGGTTAGGGTTTTGCAATTAGCAGTATGATTGTAGGGATTTGCAATTTATTTGATGTATGTCTTGATGAATATGAAGTTTCTTGGGTCTTAAAGAATCTTGGTTTTCAAGGTTTCTAAACTAACCCTTACAAATGAAAAAACGCTAACCTCAATTGGTTGTTCCCTCTAAGGAATCCCTAGCCTTTGGAAAATGGGATCTAGAGCATGTAGGCTAAGTTTTCTTTGATATTAAAGTATCTTGAAACCATATCATAAAAGAGCTTTGAGAGAAATACTCTAGGGCATATATTAAAAAGTTGGACAAACCTAGGGCTCAAAATCAAAACCCTAAGACTTGGCGTTTCATATGAAAAATAAAAATCCTAATAAGGGTTAGGACAAGGAATTTCTAGGGTTTATAGCTAGAACCCTAGAAGTGCACTTTTGAATAATCATAGAAAACCTGCAATAACATGATTGAAATCATGCTCTTTCATTTGTATATTTTGCTTTGTTTTACTAGTTCGTGGGAATTGTAGATACATAATGAAATTGTGAAAGTAAGATGAGAAAGATGTAAGAACAAAGTAAAGAAAGGCTTGTGCTTGATGATGAATTTGTGATAATGATGAGATTGATGGAAATTATAGGGAGCTACAGGAAATTTGATGATATTGAAGTTTATAAATGATGAGCATATTCAAGGAACATTTTGATGATTGAAAGTTGAAGTCGAACCTTGTTGCAATATGAAGATATAACGTGTAAAGGTATGTTGATTTCAGATGGAGCAAGTAGCATAATTTTACATAACACTCTAATGAGAGGATATTATAATCTGACAACTTTGATATTGATAATCTGCTTGTGATATGACTTGGTTCCTTCATAAGAAATATTGTTATAGCATGTGAAGAGGTTGGAAGGAAATTTTTCTTAATGATGTTGTACCTATAGTTGTGTGGTTTGATCATGTAACATATGAATTGTGTGAAATAACACTTTTGATGGCTTAGACAAACACAAGGGAAGAATTGATATTATAAAGATGACATGACACTTTGAAGAATATGAGGCAAAACTTTGTTATGAAGGAAGAAGACATGTGGTAGCAGCTGTGACGAAGCTCGACTTCGTGAAAATGACAGATGAACCAATTGATGACAATGTTATTTGATCCAGGAAGCTTAATGTTTCAAATGATGCGATGGTATTAGGAACTAAGAAACCCTCTCATGAGGGTGAACTGTGAAAGAAGGATGAAGCACATCTATGATGTATTGTGTTGTAGGAATCAATTTCAGCTACTACTATCTCTCCACGAAGGAACAAGTAGATGTTGTGTTGATGATGTATGAGACTAGCTAAGGATTTTGATGATGTTTCCCTAATTGAGACAAAGCTAGGATCTATTCCCTAATTGAGACGGAATAAGGATCTCAACCCTGGTTGAGAGGGAGTGATAATGGACATTATATTCCCTTCTTCATATGTCATGGACTAGGCTAGGACTAACAACCTTTCTAGTGAAGGTTGTGGAGGGAGAATGGGGTCCATAGGATTGGATAAGCATTTAAAAGTGGTAATCCTTAAGGAATCAGAATCCAATATAGGAAGTGGTCTCTTGGACCAACACTCTTTGAGGATTAGATATGGTATCCAAGATAAGTTTGGTCGAAGAGGACAAATATTCTTTGAGGATTGGGAATCCACGGTAAGGATAGTCCTGGAAGGACATACCTTGTGAACATCCGGATGGGGTATGTGACTCGAGAGGCTAAGGTGCATATATATGCGCCTCCCAACATTGTGCTCTAGTATTGTGGAGAGTTAAAGCTTGTTAGGTTAAGGCCTCATTATGTTTAAATTTGACAATGTTCGTTATGATGTTGATTCTTAAAGGTGAGTTACTAATCTGACTCTTCTTATGAGAATATTTCAAATTGATAATTATGGAATTATGAATACCTCCCTAGTTAAGAGTGAGTGTTAGAAAATGTAACTAGGTTTGATCTTCGCAATGGTATTTTTACCTATATGATTGTATATTTTATGTAAAAGAAAATGATGAAAAATAATTTATTATTATTGTTATTATTATTATTATTATTATTATTATTATTATTATTATTATTATGATTATTGTTATTGTTAGATAAGAATGTTCTTCATGATTTTCGGTTTTCCTGAGTCAAAGAGTCAACTTCCTATTTCAGCCTATCATAAAACAAAAGGAAAAATAAATTTTAATATGAAATTTTGGTCAAAAACCCCTCTAGATGCCAAGTTAGCCTACCTGTCAAGTCGACCTAGCCCCGAAGGTCATGTCTATTTGTATCCCTTTGAACAATATAACTAGAGGAGGATTTGAGATCATTTGGACACATACAATTCGATCAATCTGATTAAAAAATCGCAGAAGAAGAGGAAGGTCAAAATATGAGGTTGATGAACACGAATGTCTCTTGAAGTTTGATTTGTGGAAGATCTTCCTTATTACATCTTTGGTTGAAAATCTATTTCTAGTCTCTTACTGATGTATTTTTTGTGGAGAAGGATAGTCTAACTTGGAATATAAATGTTTGAAGTCTTTGGTTGTTGTTGACACCTAATCCTCAACGGATGGGTGAACTGGAATGCGATCAGTCATCAAGAAGATGAACTGATCCATCCTATTTCTGTATATAAATGATAGTTAGCTAATGAATTAATGCAATCAGTTTTTCTTCCGCTCATTCTGGAGTTACCCTGGCCTGACATGGTATCAGAGCGCAGGTCCCAGATTCCTTGTAACTCCTCTAATAATGCCTCTGCCTGAACGTTTGCCTGCCCAGAAATGATGGTGCACTGCACCACCTCTGTCGCTGCCCAGAGATGCGTTGGACCCAATGCTCATTGAGGCGGTAGACGGTTTGCCTCAATTCCCATTGAAGGCAGCGGGGTTTGCTCTTGACAGTGTCACGGATTGACCGGAACTGCTGGACGTTATGAACAGACTGAATCTGGGTTTGGGGAATATGTTGGTGGAGGTAATTAAACCTATGACAATCAAAGCCGAGCAGCGGAAATATCGAGATTGGTATTAATGAAGATTCAGTGAATAGTGTGATCTTAGAGGTATGTGAATGTAATGGCTGTTGCATAAAATGACTGTTGTCGACTTTGAGTAGATTAACGTTTTTTTTAGTACGTTGGTCTATCGATTAGACGTTGTATCTTCATTCCAAATGTTGTGGCGGTTCTAGTTGTGGTGTGTTGATCTTTTTAGCTCAGTTAGTTATATCGTTCGGATGAATAGCAGAGTAACCCTCTTCTATGTATAGTTATTATTTTTCTCTGGGCATTGAATCACAACAGTCACTGCATCGTGTGCTCGGACGCCGCCGTGACTGCGCTAATAAGTGCTTCCCTCCGTCCCGTCACTGAGAGCGACCGACTGCTGGAGAGGGGTTCTACAGAATCCGTTGCTACTCAGAGATATAGGCCTGACTCATAAAACTCGGCCTGGTCATATCTTGATTTGACAAATTCCAGCTTATTCTGATATTTTTCGATTCTCAAGAGCAGTTTCCCGGTCATATTTATTCCGGTTGAGATTTCCTTGTGAAATATTTTTTACTTATAAGTCAAGGAAGTACGGAAACTATCAAGAACTTGCGTTTTTTCCTGGATCTATGTAATGGCCTTGTCGTGTCGGGCTTAGAGGTTAAGAGTACATTTGAGTAATTTTTCTGCAAGATTGTGGATATTGCAGTGAACAGGGTTAGATTTTTCCTTATTACCTTCCTCTGAAGTTTTTCTTCCTTATTACCTGGTATATTAAGATTGGGGCCGATCAGGTCCGGCGATTGCCTCAATTGGGGCTTTTCTAATTCTTGAATCCGAATCGGATCCTGCAAAACGAAATCAATTTTTTGATTTCCCAGGGAAGAAGAAGAACAGTGCTGGAAGAAGAACAGTGACATTAAGATTTACATTTTATATTTTGTTGTGCTGGACTGAATAATATTTTGTCTCTTTTAAAAGTCTGGTCAATATACAGAGGTGTGAAAATACTATATGGTGAATGGTGTCAAATAACATTTTCAAAATGCTGTTGTTTTCATTGGTGGGGTGAGCGTGAAATGAAATTTTGTTAATTTTTATGGCAATATGTTATATGCTTGAGAAGTGGAAGGTATAACATTGTTTCTTTATCAGCATAAATTTTTTCACAGAATGCATTCAATCATCTGGCAAGGAGAACTATTCTGAATGGTCTCAGATGGTAAAACACACCCTCATCTACAATGAGTTGTGGAAGGGAGTGTGTGTCGGAGAAGAAGACAAAGACCCTGTGCAGCCTACATCAGATAAAGAACTTGTCATTTGGGAAAACAAGAACAACAAAGCCTATGCATTGATCGCAGCATCTGTAAATGAAGAAGTAAGTTGTCATATTTCATCCTATTCCATTGCCTTTGAAGCTTTACAAAAGCTGAAAGAGCTCTATGATTCACATTCTGCACTTGAAGTTGTTCAGCTCATGATTAAAATCTTCACTCTTGAACTGAAAAATAATGATCCTCTTGCTCTTGCATCTGAAATAAAGTCTATAATGCATGATATTAAATCCACTAAGGTTGAGCTGGATATCTCTCTTATTGCCTTTCTCAAAGCACTCTATCCTACCTACTCCAATTATCTTGAGTCTTTACAAGCAAATGGAAATCTTAAAGACATAACCTTTGAGTCTCTTGTGAAAAAGTTTGCTGAAAGAGAGAAAGCCTTTGGAAAGAAGACAGTCCCTGAATCTTCTGAAGAGACTGTTTGCCTTGCTCATAAAGAAAAGCATCCTGCTCAAGATTCTACAAGAGGAAGAGGTGGACGAAGAGGAAGAGGAAGATACTTCGGAGGCAAGGGGGGCAGACATTCTCAAGCAGAAAAAGAAAATCTGCATTGCATTCGCTGCAAACGAAATGGATCACATGATGCTTCTACATGCAAGCTACCATGGGACAAAATTGAGCAGAGAAGAAACCAGCAGAAAGGTAAAACTGATGACACAGACAAAGGTAAAGCACCTGAATCCGCTCACTATATTGAGGCACAATGTAACATTGGAGTAAATGAAGATTTGTTTAATGCTTCACTTGCTTCTTCGAAAAATGATTGGTTGCTTGATTCAGGAGCAACCTGTCATATGACTCATAGGAAAGATTTTTTTGAAGATTTCACTGACAATGTTGATGGAGCAGTATACTTTGCAGATCAGTCAAAAATCAAGCCATTAGGGCTTGGCACAATTAGGCTTAAACTGCCTGGTCTTCCAGACTTTCTTCTGGATCATGTTCTATATCTCCCACAGCTCAAGAGAAACTTGTTGTCCCTGGTCCACATCCGCTAGCAAGGTCACTCCATTCACATGTTTGATGGAAAGCTTGAGGTAAGAAAGGCATCTAACCACTCACTTGTCATGAGGGGTATAGAAGAAGAAAGACTTCTTAAACTGCAAGGAACCTCTGCTCATGCACGACATTTCTCATATATTTCTCATCATGAAGAAGGTACACTTCTGTCAAGTTTATTATGACATGCTAGATTTGGACATTTAAACTATGATAGTCTCCACTTGTTGAAGAAAAATGGTGCTGCTGGTTTGCTTACAATTCCTAGAAAACATAAGCAATGTGATGCTTGTATTCTAGGAAAGCATAGCAAACAGTCTTTTCATGATTCACATTCAAGAGCACATAGAAAGCTTGAACTCATTCATTCAGATTTATGTGGTCCAATGCCTGTTCCTTCTGCAAATGGAAATAAATATATCATGACATTTATTGATGATTACACCAGAATGTGTTGGGTTTATTTATTGAAGAACAAATCTGATGCTTTTCAAACATTCAAGCATTTTCATAAGTGGATTGAAAATGATGCACAATCTCATATTGGGTCTATTCGCACTGATAATGGAAAAGAATATACATCAAATGAATTTGAACACTATCTTTGCCAACATGGGATTAAACGTCAAACAACTGTGCCTTATAATCCTCAACAGAATGGTGTAGCAGAAAGAATGAATAGAACAATCTTGAATATGGTACGATCCATGCTTTTCTTCAAAAATGTAAAGACAACGTTTTGGGCTGACGCTGTTCTATGTGCTGCATATATAAAGAATAGATGTCCATCTAGTGCTATAAGAAACAAGACTCCTTATGAATTGTGGTATGGACATGTTCCTTCGGTAAAACATCTCAGGATTTTTGGTTCCACCTGTTATGCTTTAATACCAAAGGTACATAGAAACAAACTTGGTGCTAGAAGTCGTAAGTGTATCTTCTTGGGGTATTCAAACACATCTAAAGCATACCGCCTCTATGATGAAGTAAATAAAAAGTTTGTTTTATCTAGAGATGTCATTTTTCTTGAATCATCCAAATCTGACAGTGTTGTTGAGCGGCAACTTGATCGCTTGGATAGATTCACAAAACCGAAATCATTTCAAGAGTTTGATAATCAGATTCCACATCTTGAAGGGGGGATTCCTATACTAGATCAACATGTGGAATCTTCTTCTGAAGAACAATCTCCCCTGCATGACACTCCAACAACAGATGATGCTTTAAGTGATGTAATTGATAGAATTGGGAGACTCAATCTTGATTCAGTCCCAACTCAATCAACAGAGCAGCCTGGACCATCTCAGAAAGGTCCCCCAAAGTGGCTGACAAAGACACTTGAAAGTGTTCATCCTAATGAAATTGGAAAAACAGGAATCAGAAATACAAACCGACAAGATGGAGGTGATGTAGATAACTCTAATTCACCTGTTGATATGGATGTTACTTATGATTGTGAATTGAACTTGTCTACAGATTTTGAACCAACTTCCTTCAAAGAAGCTGCTTCTCATGATGAATGGAAAGAAGCGATGAAGAAGGAGTATGATGCCCTCATAAAGAATGGCACTTGGAAGCTGGTTGATCCTCCATTTGGAACCAAACCAATTGGCTGCAAGTGGGTCTACAAGAACAAGTACAAAGCTGATGGCTCACTTGACAAGCACAAAGCTAGGCTTGTGGCAAAAGGTTTTGCACAGAAAGAAGGGGTCGATTATGAGGAAACTTTTGCCCCCACAGCAAAATGGGCCACCATCCGGACACTCTTTGCACTAGCTGCTCAGAACGGTTGGAAAGTCCATCAAATGGATGTAAAAACTGCATTCTTGAATGGAGATCAAAAAGAGAATGTTTTTATGTCCCAGCCTGAAGGATTTGCTGTGAAAGGACATGAACACAAAGTATGAAAACTTGTGAAGTCCTTGTATGGCCTCAAACAAGCACCACGAGCCTGGTATGAAAAACTAACTGAGCATCTTCTGAAACTCAACTTCAAACATTTTGATCTTGATGATGCAACTTTATTTGTCAAGAAAGTTGGCAAAACAGTGGTATATCTTGTGGTATATGTAGATGATCTTTTAATGACAGGGAACAATGAAAGCTATATTGCATCCATAAAGAAAGAATTAGGAAAAAGTTTTGAAATGACTGATTTGGGCTATGTTCATTACTATCTTGGCATTGAAGTAACCCAACATCCAAAATCCATATTTCTTTCTCAAAAGAAATACATTGGAGATTTGTTAAACAGATTTGGCATGACAGAGTGCAATCCTCTTTCTACTCCAATGGAACAAAACTTGAAGCTCACATCTATTGAAGGAAAGGAATTTGAGGATGCAACAAAGTATAGACAGCTTATAGGAAGTCTCATCTACCTCACTACTACCAGACCAGACATTTCATTTGTTGTTGGAATCCTCTCCAGGTTTATGCAAAAGCCTTGTGAGGGACATTGGTCTGCTGCAAAAAGAGTTCTAAGGTACTTGAAGGGAACTCAAGACCTTGGAATCAAGTATACACAGGTGGACGACTTCAACTTGATTGGATACTCTGATTCAGACTTCGATGGAGACAAAGAAACTGGGGTATCTAATTTAGGATATTCTATGAGTCTAGGATCAGGAGCTGTCTCCTGGAGATCACGCAAACAATCAGTACCAGCAGATTCCACAACAGAAGCAGAATACGTGGCAGCAGCTGAAGCAACAAAAGAAATTGTGTGGCTCAGGAAAATTCTTGAAGATTTGCAGGTAAAACAAATACAATCAACTCCACTCATGATTGATAACACCTCTGCAATAAAGTTGGCCAAGAACCCAAAGTTCCATGATCGTACTAAGCACATCAATACTAAATATCATCTGATCCGACATCATGTTGAGGCCAAAACAATCCATCTTCGTCATTTTTCCACAAACGAGCAAATTGCAGACATCTTCACCAAAGCGCTTGGAAGAGAAAAGCTTGAAAGATTCAGAACGATGCTTGGACTCACCAACATCCCTTCAGATTAAGGGGGGGAATGTTGACACCTAATCCTCAACGGATGGGTGAACTGGAACGCGATCAGTCATCAAGAAGATGAACTGATCCGTCCTATTTCTGTATATAAATGATAGTTAGCTAATGAATTAATGCAATCAGTTTTTCTTCCGCTCATTCTGGAGTTACCTTGGCCTGACAGTTTTGGGTCTTGGATATCTCACTTTGATATGATTCTATAAGAAGAGAATTTTCTAGGTTTCACATTTGAGGAGTTTTTCCGTGTCTTGGAGCCTATAGTTTGTGTTCTTTTGTCTTATGTCATCTTCATGTTTTGATTATGGTAATTCCTTGATGAAAGAAGGAAAACATAATGATAATAAAACTTCCAACAAACTCACAAGTAATTATCATGTAAAGAGAAATCTAATCTAAATCATAAACCTCCTCATTTTTCAACAAGGAAAAATAGAATTATCAAACATTGCCCAAATGTTCATTCTCGTCGAGGGTGGTCAGTGCACACCCTCTTCCCCTTCCACAACTTGTATAGTGGCCTCTTCCCCATTCATGGCTCATGATGTTGTTGATGGCTTTAGAGGGCTTGGTTGGTGGCGTGAGAGTGACAACGAAAGCTAATGTAGAGTAGGTGGGTGAGAGAGACCAAGAATTGAATAAGGGAGCAGGAGGAAAATACCAAGTGGTTGCCATGGTGTAGAGTAAATAAGCCTATAGAGATAACAAACAAGTAGTGAAGCTGAGCATGCAAAGACATTTCCATAGGCCTAAGTTGGTGGCTTTAATGAGCATGGAAGGTAGATGTGACTTTAAGGGAATGATGGCTATGAGGTGGAGGGTGTCATCATTCCTCCCTGGTTCAGGTAGCATGGGCAGTACTTACACCCGGATTAGGAGAATTATATAATCTTATATTAATTATTTTTATTATTACTACTAATTATTTTATTAAATTTTTTAAAATATAATAGAATAAAAAAACTAAAAAAAGCTTTTAACTAAACTTAAATAATAATATAACAATATTTAACCCGTCCAATTCTAAATAATAACAGAATAACAAATTACATAATTCATAAATTGGAAAATAGATTCAATCCAAAATAAAAAGTTAAAATCACTTACTTTGAAATAATTCTAAATTATAAAAATTTGTATTATTTTTTTTAGTAAACTTGTTCAGGTCGAGAAATTGAACTAGCGACTTCACATTAAAGAGTGCCTTAAGAGAGTAATATATCACGTTGATCAGGGTGGGAACCAGTGACTTCACATTAAAATGTGCCTTAAGAGTTTAATATATCACATTGATCAAGGCGGGAAATTAAACCAGTGACTTTACATCAAAGAGTGCCTTAAAAAAATACCCATCACCATTCCGTTTATCCAAAACCATATAAACAATAATTTATATTATTAAAATTATTAATAATTTTTATATTTAAATTAATATATAATTAAAATAATTAATAATTTTTTTTAAATAAATATATATATTTTTAGCCATATTTATTTATAATATTATATAATTCATATATGATTTTTTAATACATTAATTAATCTAATTATCATCTCATCATTCTTATTTTATCACATTCATTTTATTCTTATATATACATATATATAACTCATACACTTCTTTTAATAAATGAATTTTTAATACTTTAATTAATCTAATTATTATCTCATCATTCTTATTTTATCGCATTTAGTTTATTCTTATGCATACATATATATAAACCATACACTTCTTTTTAATAAAGTTATAAAACTTTACCAATTTAAGAAATAAACATGAAATGTATACAAGGGGCCAGAGTGGGTAGGAGGATTTCATTTTCAATATTGAAGTAGTGTTAAATCATTACCATGTCAACAGAATAAAGAGTTAATTACCAACCGTTCATATCGATGGAATATTTGAACAATGAATTTTAACTTTCAAGCTCCTAACTATTCATGGTGTGAGATTTTTCCAAGTAATATAGTAATATGCGGTTAGAGTGGATGAATAAACAAGTTGCTTCGTTTATTAATTCCACGAGAAAGGAAATTTAAAAATAAAAATAAATTCCACGGTAAAGGAAATTTAAAAATAAAAATAAAAATAAAAATTATAGTGCAGATTTTATAAAATATTTTTTAATATTAAACATTATTTAATATTTTAATTATAAATTTATAATATTTAAATAATTAAATTTTATTTTATACTAAATTATTATTATTTGAGATGTGTGTGTAATAATGTCTTTCTAGTTTGAGGGGAATGGAGCTGGTTAGGGTTTCGAAACCTGGGCAGAGGGCGGAACCGCGCACAGGCCTCGGTTAGGTAGAAGGGTCAGAAGCTCTGCACAGCTGCCGACGGGGGGGACTCTCTTTATGCTTCGTCAACTGGCAGGTGGAGGTATTTTAAGCCTTGGTTTAAGCTCTTGTGTTGAATAATCTTTTTACTGTTACTCCCCTCCGCCTGTCTTCCGTCTACAACACCAAGCTCCCGTGAAGGCTACCTACTTTGACTGTCGGTGGCATTGGAACGGCTCGAACCATGGTTAACCCCGCCGAATTCTTAGCCCTGGACCCAGATGTAGAAGACCTCCTTTCCATGTGGGGGAAGGATATCACGGAGCAGAACGTCGAACATTACTTTGGTCCCTTCGAACTGCCAAACCTGGAGGCGGTATCACAGGTGGAAAACCTTAAGTTTTTGTCTCATGCTAAGGACACGGGTCACGGAGCTCACATTGATGGTTCAGTGGTTGTCCCTAAACAAGCCGCGAAAGTAGTTGAGCCGAGGGAAGCAAATGTGGAAGGTCTATCCAATGACCTAAAGGGCAAATCTCCGATCAATCGATTTACAGCCTCTAAGGGTTTAGAAGACATTACCCATTTAGGGTTTTCGGCAGGCACTGAACATTCTCGGGCTCCAGGCATTTTCTCATCACTGACGAGGGTTACTCTTCCACGAGAACCCCAAAACCAAATAGGTTTTTCAGCTAGTGATCCCGGGGTGACTACAGTAGGGGGACAGGCAGGCACTGATGTTTTGGAGAATGATTTCTTCCCTCCTGGGAATGGCGAATCGGGGCTACTGGGTCAGTGCCCGTCTCAGCTGGAGACAGAACCACTCTTGGGTAATGCTCAGATAAGACCTAAACGGAATGATGGACGAGAAGGCATAAGGTCACCGGAGGAAGAATTTAGGTACAAAGGAGCGAATCGAAAGCCGCAAAGACCCATTGGATCTCAGGCGATTACGGGCAATTTGGTTCTTGGGATGGAGGTGTCCATGATAGAAGCCCTAGCTGTGGCGGACTGTACCTTGGTTGGCAGGGCTAGAGGTAAGAAATTCACCTCTGATTTTCTTCAAGATTGGGGTGAGAAATGCTTCGTAATAGATAGACCTCTACAGTTTGAAGCTCTAGTCTTGGCAAAAGGATGGTTTAAGTTTAGATTCGAAGATAGAGAATCGGCAGATTGGGTCCTTCAGCGGAATTGGCACATAGGGAACATTCCAGTTCTGCTAAAGAAATGGACCCCTTTATTTGATGCAATTAAGGAGAGAACGGACGAATTCCCAGTTTGGGTGCGTGCTCCGGGCTTACCATCTTTCCTCTGGACAGAGGAAGTTTTCAAGACTATTGGTAACAGGTTGGGGGTTTTTCTGGAAGCAGACATGACTTTCATGACAACGAAAAACAGGGCAATAGCACGCATACTTGTCAAGCTCAACCCGAGTGGAGGCTTGGCACAGAAGATAAACTTACAATTCGATGACTATGTATACGAGCAGATACTAGATTACGAATACCTACCATTTAGATGCCATCGGTGCCATGAGTATGGGCACATGGCGAAAGATTGCCCACAGATGAGAAGAAGAAGACATTTTCGAAGGACTACAACTTATAGAGAGAATGCACAAGCAGAGGTTCAGATGACGATGGAGCACGATATGCCGGAGACACAAGAAACACAGAATTTGGAGACAGAGGAGACTGTAAAGGATCCAGCGGACGAAGGAGAACAAACTCAGGAGGATGCTGAGGCAAATGTCATGCACACGGAGGTAGCTGTGGAGGAAATCGACAAAGAAGTGGATGCTGTGGAAGGGATCGTCGAGAAAGAAACTGCAAATCAAGCCCTAATCGACGAACCGGAAAAGGGTATGTCTTCAGGGACCCCTATTTCATCCCTTACTCCTCCTGAACATAACTCTGTAAATGTAAATTTTGCATCCTCATCATATCAAGAGCAAGATAATATTAATGTTGATAAAATGGATCATATAATGTCATGTCCGAATGTGGAATCCATAGCTGAAACTTTACCGTCCCTGGATATAAATTGTGAAGACAAATGGCCCCCCCTCTCCCTCACTGTATCCCGGCCTCCTTGCCCTTACAACCTGAGATCTTTGGGAGGGAACCATGAGGGTCAGGGGTCTTTAGGTGGTTTGGGACCGATCCATGCTCAAAACAGTTCCAAAAATAAACGAGGAAGGAAATCAGATATGTCCAAAGCAAAACTAAAAGCAAAATTGGATGTTGCAGATGGAAAACAACATTCGATCCCGGGGGTTCTTAGAGCAGCTCACCCCCCTGAGGGAGTTATAAAATGATCTTGTCATCCTGGAATTGTAGAGGTTTGGCCAGCAAACCTAAAAAACTGGCCTTGAAAGAATGGATTTCTAACTCCAACCTAGATGTTATTTTTCTGCAAGAAACCCTGGGGAAGGCTTCTGAGATTGAACTTATGCTTAAATCCCTTCTTCCTGGGTGGGTTTTCATTGCTGTGGATGCCTCTGGCCATTCGGGGGGCATTGCAATTGGTTACAAAGAAGGGCGGGTAAAAGTCACCAATCACTGGGGGATGAAAAATGTTTTGGGCATGGAGATCATCTCCCCAGACTTCTCCTTTCCCATTACCATAGTAAATATTTACGGGCCATGTCAGGGCAGGGAATCTTTCTGGGAAGAATTGATGACAAAAACTATTATGAAATCACAATTGATGATTTTGGGAGGTGATCTAAATTTTTCCTTGGGTCGAGCTGAAGCTTGGGGGCCATCTGCGAGAGAAGATCCCCTTACTGATTTTTTCTACAACCTGGTCACGGAGAAGAATTTAATTGACCCCTCCCCGATTAAGCTGAAGCCTACTTGGAGGAATCGTAGGACAGGAGAAGGCAGGATTGCCAAAAGGATAGATCGCTTTCTGTTAACAGAGTCATTATCTTTTAAAGCTCCTCTGGTCAGACAATGGGTGGAGGAAATTGGGAATTCGGATCACTTCCCAATTTTCTTAGACATTTCTATTCCTCCTCACAAACCTCCGGCCCCATTTAAGTTCAATCCTGCATGGCTCCAAGATCCCACTTTTGGCAATCTGTTTAAAGAATCTTGGATTCACCCTGAACTTAACGAAGGAGAGGATAAATGTTTTTTGTTCATGGAGAATTTAAAAAGACTGAAGAAAGCTACAATTTCCTGGGCAAAGGACAGAAAATTAAAACAAAATGAGGAGATGATCAGTATAAGGGAGGAGCTGAAACAGCTGGAGAGTATGGAGTCAGATGGATACTCCTCACAAGTATCAAAGGATAGAATCCTTCAGTTGGAAAAACAACAAAACAAAATTCTTTTGGAAAGGGAAGAAGAGTGGAGGATCAAGAGTAGGGCGATTTGGCTAAAATCTGGAGATGAGAACACTAGGTTCTTCCACAATTTTGCAAAAGGAAGGAAATCTTCAAATACTATCTGGCATCTAAAAGATGAAGAAGGGAGAGAAGTCAGATCTTTTCCAGAGCTTTCTGGCCTGGGAAAAAGACACTTTCAAAATATTTTTGCAGATCCGGGTGAGGCTACTATAGCAGAAGTCTTCAGAACTGTACAAAGTTTTCCTAGATTCGTTGAGGAAGATGAAGCAGAAGACCTTACAATTCCGGTCACTAAGGAGGAGATTGAAACAGCTATGAAGTCTATGGGCAAAGACAAAAGCCCAGGCCCTGATGGCTGGACTATAGAACTGTTTCTCCATTTCTTTGATCAAATTGGAGCAGAGATAACTGAAGTAGTTGAAGAGTCTAGGCTGAAAGGAGTTGTCTATAGACCTTTTAACTCAACATTTATTGCCCTTATTCCCAAGAAGGATGAGCCGGAAAGCTTTGAAGATTTTAGACCAATTTCTTTGTGTAACTACATTTACAAGATTATTTCAAAGGTTATAGCTATCAGAATTGCACCAATACTGTCAAGAAATATATCTATGGAACAATTTGGGTTCCTGGATGGAAGACAGATACATGAAGCTATAGGAGTAGCACAGGAGGTTATCCACAGTATCAAAATGAAGAAAAAGAAGGGAGTTGTTCTTAAAATTGACCTTTCCAAAGCATATGATAGGATCAGCTGGCTATATCTAAGGATGCTTCTAACTCATGTGGGCTTCAGCTATCCTTTCGTCAGCTGGATTATGGGGTGCATTACAAATGTTAGCTTTGCTGTATTGATCAATGGAGCAGCCTCCTCTTTCTTTAACAGCCAGAGAGGCCTCAGGCAAGGGTGTCCATTATCCCCTCTCCTGTTCCTCCTTGTGGCAGAAGGGCTCAGTAGACTGATTCACAAAGCCAGAAGGGAGGAAAAGGTAAAAGGTATCGAGGTAGCAATCAATCTCTACATCACTCACCTTCTTTTTGTTGATGATATCTTGATTTTCACCAATGGTAATGGTAGTGAATTAAAGGAGTTTAAATGTATCTTTGATCTATTTCTAAAAGCCACTGGAATGCAGATTAATTCTGGGAAATCACAAGCTTGTATGGCAGATTTTGAAAGAAGGGGAAGAAATCAAATGGCTGAACTATTTCCTTTCCCTAGTCAACCCCTGGAAGTTCCCTTCAAGTATCTGGGCTTTTGGCTAAAGCCTGCTGCTTATAAAAAAGATGACTGGAACTGGCTCTTAGCAAAGATAGAATCCAGAATATCACACTGGAGCTTTAGATGGCTGTCCAGAGCTGGTAGGTTGACCCTTATAAAATCTGTACTACTAGCCATCCCAGTTTATTGGGCTGCTCTAACCTGGATCCCCAAAGGTGTAATGGAGAAAATTAGAAGAATTTGTTGCAGATTCCTATGGGCAGGAACAAAGGATTCCTCGGGTTTACCCTGGGTGGCTTGGGACAAAGTAGCCAGACCTAAAGAATGGGGAGGATGGGGGATAAAAAGACTCCCTGAGTTCAGCATGTCACTAGCAGCAAAATCAGGATGGAGGCTAATAACCATGGAAAACCTGTGGACAAGGGTGGTGAAAAGGAAGTACATAGACCCAATGCCTCTGGAAGAGTGGATCCGGAGTCAAAACAAGAAGGTAAAAAATTCTTCAGCAATCTGGAAGGCCACGGTGGATGCCTTCTCAGTGATCGAGCAAGGTTTAGCTTGGAAAGTGGGAGATGGGAGACAGATCAGGATTGGCAGAGACCCTTGGATTGGTTGCAATGAAGCTTATGCATTATCCCCAGGGCTTCTTCGACACCTTGATTCTAAAGGTATAACATCACTAAATCAGGTGGAAAGAGCTGGACAGTCTACTATTTGGGGACAGGCTTGGAAGGATGATGAAGAATTAGGGTTAAACGGTAGATGGAAGAATGAATGGGAGGGGTTTATTAAAGAACTGCAACGATCCAATGTCAGGTTAAAGGATGAACCTGATAGCTTGATGTGGGCACAAAGCAATTCTGGGGAGTATTCACCAAAAGATGGGTACTCTTTTCTTATGGGAAAGAAAGGCTGGGGAGCTCCGGATTGGTGGGCTAAAGATATATGGAAATTAAAATGCCCTGCCAAATCCAGGCTCTTTCACTGGTGCATCTTAAAAAGGAAGGTTCCAACATGGGAAACATTACAGACCAGGTTTTTTGCTGGGCCAGGGCGATGCCCCTTATGCAAATCAGATGAGGAGACCATCAATCATCTCTTCACCAACTGTGTTTTCTCAAAGAGGATATGGGAGGAGGTCACTGATCTTCTCAAAATCAAAGCCCAGTGGGGGCATGATCCTCTGGAGGTCGCTTGGAGGAAATGGTGGCACTCCTATCCAGAAGGGAATATGAGGAACCTGCCCCTTATTTTCTGTTGGGGAGTTTGGCTCGCCAGGAACAAGAGTCTCTTTCAAGATAAAGATACACTTACTTCTGTTATAGCCACAAATATCTCAGCCATTTATTCTGCTTTGCCTCCACCCGAGGATAAAAAGTCCAAAACAAAACAAAGAAATATCATTATTCAGGAGGGTATTCCGTGTGGTTACTTTGATGGGGCATCCCAAAACAATAGAGCTGGAGCAGGCCTATGCATACATATCAATTCGGAACATTCACTAAAAGCATCCGTTGGATTGGGTACAGGCACAAACAACTATGCTGAAATATCGGCCTTAAGATACCTTTTATGCTGGCTTCATCAAAGAAACATCAATACCATTCAGATTTTTGGAGATTCACTAAATGTCATAAACTGGGTCAATGGAAGTGCAACTTGTCAAAATCAGATTTTGAAAACAATTGTTGAAGAAATTTCTTATTTGAAGACATTTTTTAACAGGTTTTCAATTTGCCATATATACAGGGACAGGAATGAGGAAGCAGATCAGCTATCTAAGGCTGGTCTACAACAGGATCCGGGCAGCTGGGCAATAGAAGAGACTGTACAGGGACAGTCATACAGATCAGATCAGCCTCCATATGCACAGACTTGATGATCACAGTTTATAATCCCTTTTTTGACAGCTCTTCTCTCAGATATATTTT
This sequence comes from Pinus tabuliformis, assembly GCA_031772625.1. Classification (NCBI taxonomy): domain Eukaryota; kingdom Viridiplantae; phylum Streptophyta; class Pinopsida; order Pinales; family Pinaceae; genus Pinus; species Pinus tabuliformis. The sequence continues at coordinate 1,332,308,224 of CM062805.1, forward strand.
ACTGTTTATGTTTTTGTATATAATCCCCTTTTCAGACTTCATATCCGGCTTATATTATACAGATTACAGACTCTCTTTTTTCCCGTTTTTGTTTATATTATCTCATGGTTTCAGACATATATATTATTTTTATTGTATGGGGTTGTTTATCCTTCGTAGAAGGTGACCCCGGTTTCTATAAGTCACGCTATGTACTGTTTATACATCCTCCCGGGAGGAAGACTCATACAGCTTTGTTTTATCAGCAGAATAGCTCCCTTTGGGTTGAGCGGTGGAGATCTCTTGAGCCTCGGCATGGCTTCTGAACAATCTGTAAAAAAAGACTTTTTATAGTTATTAATAAAAAGTTTAGCTTTTTTCCTCGGAAAAATTATTATTATTTGATTAAATAAATTGGTAAAAAAATTGGGTTGGTATTTTCAGGATATAAAGTTGAAAATTCATAATCTCATTATAATCCCTAAGTGTAACCATTTATCTCAAGGATGATATACATGTTTAAGCATAATTTTGAATAAAATATAACATGGCTCATATAACTCTATATAACCTGGGTTTTCCCAATCAACTATCCTCGGAAGTAATTATTATTATTATTTTGATTAAAATATGTTTTTTTTCAATAAATGGTAACAAATTGTATTACAGGACTTTTTATACATATCTCCATAAAACCCCTTATAAAGGTGCTTACAACAATCTAAAACAAAGATACATCATTTATCCACGAATCACTTGTGTTTGTCATTTCTTTGTTAGTGATCCATGGGTTTATATATATATATATATATATATATATATATATATAGAGGGTCAAACTTAGTTAGCATAAAGGATCCATTTTCTAAGGTGGCAAAGATTTGAAATTCATGGTAGTCACCAGGAGATACCAAAAAAAATCCAACCATGATAAGGGTTGGTGTGGCTCATGCTAAGTGTGACATTTGGGTGATTTGAAAGTTTAGATACTTTTAGATTATGGCGTCTTAAACAATACGCTGATCTTATAAATCATAAAAAAATCAACAAACTTATTACCTTATTACAATATAATAAGTACTCTAATTAATAAAATATTTTATTAGTTAAATAATTATTATTAGATCTTTCACATATGGATTTCACATATTTATTCTTTATAAATATAGTTTATTCTACTCTTTATAAATATATTTTTTTTATATGTGAATATTGAGAATATTCATTGTGCATTGTCTTTACATTATTAATTTATGGAATCTAACCATAAAACTTTTCCACTTATCCCTGTAACAATTTAGTTGTGTTATAATACTTTTATTTAAAAATGATTTTATTTTAATATAGTCCCTTGATTATGATATATCCCCGTGATATGTAGCTCTTTGAAAAAGTTAGTTGTCGTGGTTTCTTTTCACTTTTAATCTTTAGTTGCCATGTAACTTGAAAGTTATAGTGTTCAACTCATACTTTCACCATCTTCGTAATGAGACATATAACCATATTCTTGAAAACCAAAAAAAACACTTTGATTTTAGAGGCTCTCTTTTATAATTTCAAAATCATCTCTTTTATAATTTCAAAATGATCTATTCATGGAGTCCGTTGGCTAGTTCCGCACTCTTTTGATTTATAAATAACAAAGATACTTATTCTTTTTCTTGGTTAGATGTTTTACTTTCATTATTAAATTTCCGAAGACAAGTTTCTTAAAAAATAATTAACAACAAATCCCTTGATAAAATAATTAACATTGATCACTTCCTTTTCCCAATATTCTCACATTTATATCCAATAAAATAATTAACATTGATCGCTTCCTTTTCCAAATTTTCTCCCATTTATATAAAAACTCCAATGGCCAACTTCCAAATTTACATAATAGATCGCAAAAATCTAATCAATATTTTAACCCTTAAACATGAGACACCTACAAGTGTACGAAGTGGAAATGCCTCTCTTCATCAACATGCTCCATGCAGGAGACGTTAACTTCCTCATTATTCTTCATCTAGTAAGGTCAGTTCTTTAATAATGCTTTGCCCTCTTAAATGTTTTTTTCTTACTTTAATGTCATTCTTGGAACGTGTTTTTGCGATCCCCTTGTCTTCTTTAAATGGTATTGCTAGTTACAGTAAAATCGAGTCGAGGGGACGAAACTCTGACGGCCACTGAGAATTAGGGAATCTAGAGTTGAGATTTCCATGAAAGAAGAATTTGAGGAAACGCCGGCTTGGAGTGGAAGATGGACCATAGTGGCGCACATGCACTCATGGCGATTCCCATTTTAATTATGATTTGTAATACCTTTCATCCTCCAACCGCTCACAGATAACGACTGTGCAACCCATTTCTACTTTGCTGTTCGTGGCCTTTTTTCAATACCAGTATCTCATACAATTTACTTCTCAAATCACATTATTCTACACGAATATCAGTGCTTTCAGCGTATAAATTTATTAATTTCATTGGGTAGTGCGGTTTCAAACTCAGAACATTTCGACTTATTTTCACCTACACCAATCCAATCTAACCAGTCGATGGGTTGGATTGTTTTTTCATACTGATCTCGAAATGATAGTCTGTGTCGGCCCCTTGTGTGTCTTTATGTGATGTGAATGCCTCTTTATAGTATGACGAAGACGCACACGCCGACTAAGCTTCAACCTGTCTGTTCATTGCCATGGCTAGCCTGACTTTTCTATCCACAGCGCCATGGATTTTACAATCGACCTAAATTGGACGCTTCCTTGGACATCCTGATTCTCCCCTGCTCATACACGACTCTTTTTGCAACTACTTGGCCGTATCTGCGTGATGACTTATGAATCACCGCTTGAGACAAAATGAGAGCCTTTGGGTGCGAAGCACGATGGAATATTTATACCTATCCTCATTAGAAAGGTGACGATTATCATTTTAGTGTTTTCAATTCTATATTATTATTCCTGGCCAATGCAGGATTTTATGTAGCAATGAGGCAGGATTCTAGGTAGTAATGGGAACATTGACTACTTTAAGTTATATTTTTTAATTTTCAAAAATAATTATTGATTTTTTAATATTATTGAAAAAAATATTTTTCAACTATTTGATTGCAACATAATTTTGAATGTCTTATTGCTTGTTTTATCCTATATCATAATTTTGAAGGTTTTGTTGTCTCTTTTATGTCATATGGATATTTCAGATTTTTTTGTCATAATATTTATATGTAGTTGCAATATTTATGTCAAGATTTTTAAATATTTGTGCAGTGATTTTTCATTATTAACTTTTATAGGAAAAACACCTAAAATTAAAATCTATGAAAATAATTCATACTAACCTAAATAAAAGATTTACCATGAATTACTACCCATCATAATTTAAGCAAGTATTTGCATAAGAAATGAATAAGAACAAGATGAAAATACCTATAAATTTTTTTCTTCAATATGGGAGTAAATGTGCAAGCTTAATAATGTTTACTATAATTAAATTATTTTTTTTAAGTTCATTCTCTAGTAATTTTAAAGAAATTAATTGTTTTATAACATTTAAATTGTGTAGAATTTTAATTATGTAATAATTTTTAGACCCATCCAATATATGGAGTGAATAATCTACATTTTATCTAGGATAATTAAAATGATTAATCTGAAAAACCATCTTATCATTGATAAATAAAGAATAGGAAAAAAAAAAATTGATAAAAATAATGAAATAAAAAGAAAAAAGTAAATTATAAAACTTTTAAAAAATTCGCTAATATAATTGGTTAGCTAGTTTTATTACATTCGCTCATATTCTTCCATGACACATATGGATCTCTTCCCTTCCCTCTGATACACAAGATCGCACAACGATAAAACACAAAAAATAAAATCAAAATATAGTCGAATCACCCGCTCTTGTCTTATTAGGTCGTTGATACTTGGAATAGAAATGTGAAGCAAAGTTTAGAAGCATTTTCAAACAATTCTATCTCTAGTAATGAATAATTGTGAATGGGTAGCGGGAGATAGAGAGAAATTTAGAAGACTAACTTTGGTGGAGAGTAGTATAGGATTAATTGCGTATTGTGAATGGGTAGTGACATCTCTATTTTTATAGAGAGAAATTTAGAAAAGTAACTTTGGTGGAGAGTAGTGAAGGATTAATGGGGGTAAAAGAGTGTAGGAGAATGTTAACAAAATAAGTAAGGAATTTGTATTGTTGTTGCAGGCACAACCATCGACCAAGGTATATATATTATCAAATTTTTATAATTTTAATTTACACTTAATAAGTGTGGTTTGTGATATAGTTTCAATATATAAGATGTTATTTATTTATATAGTAAATTTTAACTAATATAAGTAGCATGGGATGCGAAAATAAATTTTGGAAAAAATTAACTACAAATTATTAGGCAAAGAGAGAAACAAATATTTTAATTTTTTAATTAATTTAACCCAAAACTTGATATCATTTTAATTAATATTTTAGTTTTTATTTTTATTCTAATTAGAAAAGATTCATAGTAAAGGCAAAAGTCTTTACATAAGAAGAACTGGTGATCATCCAAACTTTTGTATATCTGCCTTTTAATACTAATACATATTTATTTGGTTGTTTTTTTCTTGTTTCCCTTGCATCCCCTTGATTTTGTTTTTAAACATTGCAATTGAGGAATGACAAAAGTTTCAGTTGCATCCCCTTGATTTTGTTTTTAAACTTTGCAATTACGGAATCACAAAAAAGTGTAGAAGGAATGTGAGAAGAGTGAGTTTGAAGAAATGTGTTTGAATTGAAGTAGTTAATGTACACATACATATTACATCTACACAAAAAGACACAATGGATCATAGACATTTTAATCCATCTCTATATTGCATGCAAAATTGCATTATCGGTCTATATTCATAAATAATATTACGGAGTGGGACAAACATTAAATAATTGCATTATCGGTCTATATTCATAAATAATATTATGGAGTGGGACAAACATTAAATATTTTATTGATATATAGAATAAATTTTTGTGGGTTTGATAACAAAAAAATGTTTATATTCGCATTGAGTATTTTCATTTTATTTTCCTGTGAGAATAGTATACATGTACTTTGTTCTCAATTTTTTTAGTTTGCAAAATATATAATTTTGTGTATGTAGATTTCTTTTGATGTATTATTACTTTATATTTATTTATATATTTTCTAACTATAAATAACCTTTGTTTAACTCATATATCAAATTATTGTTTGTCTTTCTAAATGTAGAGTAGTTAGTTTGTATTTTAATACATAATTTTTTTACTAAAAACAAATGTTAATGTTTTCAACTTTCTTATACGATTCTTTAACTAACTCTATAACCCATACAACAACTATATAAAATTGTTGTTGTTACTATTTTTTTTTCATTTACTATTTATAGAATAAATAATCTTATTCCAAGATTTTTTAACTAACTCTATAGCTTAAACAACAACAATATGAAATTGTTGTTGTTACTATTTTGTTTATTTATTTATTATGTTTAGAGTAGATGACATTCATGTTCATGGTTATTTATTTCTCTACACAAGAGTTTTAATAATAACAATGATATTACCTAAGAAGAAAATGTCAATAATATATGAAATGATTTTATTTTTATCACAGGAATTTGTATGATTTTTTTGTATTTTTTTCATAGAAATGAGTAATTGTATTAGATCTGTGCTTGGTCACGTAAAATATCTCGGAGAATTACAATGATATTCTATTCATGGACAACATGGATGTTGAATTGCAACTATCTACACTCACTTAGTTTACATCAAAATCCCTATACTCAGTCAATACCCTTATTTACCTAGAAGTATATATTTAAAAAAATTGTGACAAAATTCATGCACATTAAACACTAGGTATATATTTAGAAAACTGGGACAAAATCCATGCACATTTAACACTAGTTATTACATAATTACTTAATCAGTACTATTTGTAGGGAGATTGAGGTCCGTGCCTCAAGAAGGTTCCTTCTCTAGGTTTGTCGGTCAATTGTCTTGATGTTGCAAATCCATAATAATGCTACAAAGAGCAACGATATCATCCTCCAAACATGTAATTCTTTGTTTTTGAGCCTCAGCTAAATCTAGTGCATTGCAATCAACTGTTGTAAATAATACTGAGAGGGAGGGGGTGAATCAGTATTATCATATCAATAAAACTTTTCAATACTCAGAAACATATACGCTACTTCAGTTAAGTGAACCAGCGTGTACACGCTACTGTGTCTAAAGCAAGTAGCGTATAACCAGAAAACTTATGATTCAGTTAGTTTATCTTCTGTAAAGGCAGCAAGACATTATTAACCATATTAAAGATAAACAGATGCAGTATAACATAACAGATCATCACACAAAAGCCACACACATGAACACCATGATATAAGGTGGAAACCCAATGTGGGTGAAAACCACCTGCTGCAAGTCGTCTCTATCTTTCTTTAATAAGAAACTTCAGTTTACAATCTTTTGTATTGGTGCAGCCTTATACCAGTACGCAGGCTACAACCTGTAGAAGGCTACCACCTTCTCTCGTTTTCCAAACTCTCCTGGAAGGGAGCTCCAACCCCCTTTTCCTCTTGTACTAGCTAAGATACTAGTACGTAGGTGCTGGCCTACAATCTTCTTTCCTTCAGGTACCACTTTTCATCAATTTTCAGACTGGATACTCCTGAAGCACAACATTTCAATCTGAAGACCACGATTCATTCACTTTTCATAGCAAATCATAGAAGCACAAAACAACCAATACTAGCATCATCAAACTTTGAATCACTGAACCACAGAAACCCTGTCAACACCCAGTCACCAGAACACAGAGCAGACTACAGAACCCTGCAATAACAGACAGACCCAACTGCAACCCAAAAATCAAGCTTCAAAAGATATACGCTACTTCAATGAAACAAACCTGCGTATACATGCGCTTTTACCGAAGCCAACCTGCGTACAGATCTAAAAATAATTTCTCATAACTTGCAGTTGTACCAGTCATCAGTCATACTCAGAACATAACATTGCGTCAGTATGCAGATCTAAAAATATGTGTAATCAACCATATACCGATAGTTCATTTCAAACAATTTGATCCCGATCTATCCTTCCATCAACCGATGTGATCTCTCCTTAGCTCAGATCAAGCAATGTATCATCAACCCAGAACCTGCATACTAGATCTCTTTCTTCATTAGATATTCAAGACTTTTTCGGTGCTCTAGCCTAATGATCTTCTTCTCCTTATATAGCATTAGGCCCTCCTCAATACCACGAGCCAAAACCATAGTAATACAATACCATCAACTTCAAAACTCGGGATCAACACGACTGTCAAGATACCTTGGTCCAACAACATAGGCTCAAGTACCGAGGACTAACTACCACGGACCAAAGGGAAGCTTCTCGACATGTACGCTCTTTTTTGTTCATGAAACTGCGTGTATACGCGACTTCGTATATAGCAAACCTGCGTATCCGCGACTTAGTATATAGCGTACCAACGTGTATACGCATCTTGGGCTTAATGAACCTGCGTATATGAAATTTCTCTTCATTCTTGTAGTCTGGACTGAGATCTGTTATCAAAGAGAGTTGCCATCAAGGACAACACCTGTACCGTAGCGCCACACCTGTGCCAAAATACCAACAATCTCCCCCTTTGGACTTGATGGCAACCCCAAGATCCTGACTCATTCTCCCCCTTTGTCATCAAGGGCAAAGGGCTGTGCTCCCCCTGTGAATGTGTTGATATCTCTGCTCTGTTGTACTGAACATGCTCCCCCTGACTGTAGGCAAGATCTGCAAAAGATGTTCTTCAAAAAGAACCAAGCCTTATACATCATAAAGGACCTTCCTATCACAAAAAGACTCAATACATACATTCATACTCCCAACCAAGAGGGGCTACATCAGAAATTTACATATAACAACCAATTACATTACATCATTCATCCCAAGCATAATGGGGAAATCAACATAGGCCGCTACATGACCTTGACACCATAGAAGATACATGACATAGAGACGAAAGAACTAGACCAAGACTTATGAAAGTCACCAGCAGCATCTGATAATCATCTTTTTAGATCAGCAACCAAGATTTCCTTCTGTGCTCCTTCTTCAACAATAGTTGTGAACTAGGACCAAAAGCATCTAAATGCCAACAATGCTTTATTAGACTTTAAGCTACTCCCCCTGAAACTGTGCCTGCTGCTCCCCCTGAAACTGTGCCTGAAGGAATCTGTCATACCCATCTCAGACCTTCTCCAATCAGAATCTGCCCTTGCTGTTCAGAACTCCATATACGCGACTTCACCTGCATAAATCAGTGTATGTACGCGGATATCCCTTATACAACACGTGTATACCAACTTTTCTTTAGAACAGACAAGCTTCAACAGCAGGATGAAGCATCAACTACACCCAGCTTCTGTCTGAGATATTCAAAAGTCTCCCTGGGCAGTGGTTTTGTGAGAATATCAGCAACTTGTTCTTTAGAAGGAACATACTCCAACTTGACCTTTTGTTCAAGCACTTGTTCCCGGAGGAAGTGATACTTGATTGGTATGTGCTTGGTCTTTGAATGCATGACTGGATTCTTTGAAATGCTGATTGCACTTGTATTATCACATAAGATAGAGACAGGTGGAGTGCAAGTGATTTGAAAATCCTGCAAGGTCTGCATCATCCAAAGAAGTTGTGTGCAACAAGATGCCGCAGCCACATATTCTGCTTCAGCTGTAGATAAAGCAATCGAACTCTGTTTCTTGTTGAACCAAGATACTAATTTGGAACCCATGAAGAATGCACCACCACTTGTGCTTTTCCTGTCATCCACACTTCCGGCCCAATCTGCATCTGTGTAAGCATGAAGAGTGAGATCTGTATCTCTAGGATACCATAGGCCATAGTTTTGAGTCCCTTGAAGATACTTGAAGATTCTTTTGACTGCCTGAAGATGAGTTTCCTTTGGGTTGGCTTGAAATCTTCCAACAATTCCTACTGCATGCATAATGTCTGGTCGGGTACCTGTCAAATAAAGCAAACTCCCAATCATGGATCTATAAGTTGGTTGATGAACTGCTGCTGATTCATCATTTGTACTGAGGCTGCATCCTGTAACCATGGGGGTACATACTGGCTTTGAATCTTGCATGCCATACTTCTTCAAGATTTGCTTGAGGTACTTGGTTTGAGACAAGAAAATACCTCCTTCATTTTGTTGGATTTGCAATCCAAGAAAGTATGTCAATTCTCCAAGTAATGACATTTCAAATTCTTTCTGCATAACCAAGGCAAAGTTTTGACTCATAGCCTCTTCATTGCTGCCAAAGATAATATCATCTACATACACAACAAGTATTAGCAATTTGTTATTTTCAACTTTCATATAGAGATTGCTATCTGCTGCTCCTTTTGAAAAGCCTTGTTGGTGAAGATATTTGTCCAACCGATAGTACCAAGCCCTTGGAGCTTGTTTGAGACCATAGAGAGCCTTTTTCAATCTGCATACAAGGTTTGGATCATTCCCAAGAATGAAACCATCTGGCTGCTCAATGTATACTTCTTCTTCTAAGTCTCCATTCAGAAAGGCTGATTTCACGTCCATTTGAAATACCTTGAAGTTTTGAAAACTTGAGAGAGCAAGGAACATTCGGTTGGCCTCAAGTCTTGCAACAGGAGCAAAGGTCTCTTCAAAATCTATTCCTTCTTGCTGTGCATACCCTTTACAAACAAGTCTGGCCTTGTTTCTAATTACTTCTCCATTTTCATTCAATTTATTTTTGAAGACCCATTTTGTCCCTATGACATTCTTATCTTTTGGTCTAGGAACCAATTCCCAAGTGTTGTTCTTTTCGATCTGCTCAAGCTCTTCATCCATTGCTTTGACCCAACATTCATCTTTGCATGCCTCTTTCACATTTTGTGGTTCAGTGGAAGAGAGTAATGCCAAATAGCTTGAAGCTTCTGCAATTGTTCTTCTTGTTTGTACTCCTGCTTCTTTCTGTCCCACAATCTGAGATTCTGGATGATTCTTCTGGACATATCTGGATGGAGTCTTCTCTTCTATTCTTGTCTGTTCCTCTGGTTCTTCTTGAGGTTCTTCTTCATCATTCTGTCTTTTAGGGTAGCCTTCATCTTCTTCGATGTCTTCATGATGAACTTGCCTAGGAATGTATCCCTTCTCATCAACCACAACATCAATGCTGTCAACAATTCTGCCAAGTCTTTTATTGTAGCACTTGTATGCTTTGCTATGTGGAGAATAACCAAGAAGAATGCCTTCGTCTGCTCTTGGTTCAAGTTTGCCAAGTTGCTCATCAGTATTCTTAATATAACATTTGCTCCCAAAGATTTTGAAGTGCTTCACCGAAGGAGTCTTACCACACCAGAGCTCATGAGGAGTTTGAGTGCTGTTTACTCGGACATTTGTTTTGTTGAGAATAATAACCGCAGCATGTGCAGCTTCACCCCAGAAAGTTGCGGGAGTACCTGATTCATCAAGCATAGCACGAGCCATTTGTTGGATTGTTCTGTTCATTCTTTCCACAACTCCATTTTGCTGAGGAGTTCTAGCTGTAGAGAATTCTCTTCTTATCCCATGTTCTTCACAGAAATCGAAGAATTCATTTGAGGTAAACTCCCCACCTCTGTCAGATCTGAGGCACTTAATCTTGTGTCCTGATTCATTTTCAGCCAAGGCTTTGAAGGATTTGAATTTTTCGAATGCTTCATCTTTGTGCTTCATAAGTCCTAACCAGACAAACCTGGAGAAATCGTCAATGAATAATATCAAATATTCTTCTCCTCGAGGTGTTCTTTTTCTGAATGGACCACATGTATCTGTATGTACTAGCTCAAGAGGCATGCTAGCTGATCCTTCCTTCTCAGGAAAATTAGTTCTAGTTTGCTTTCCAAATTGACATGATTTGCATATGGTGTTGTCTGGAATTTTGATATCTGGAAGATCACGAACTGCTTGATATTTGCATGCTTTCCTTATTTGTGGAAAGCTTAGATGCCCCAACCTCCGATGCCATAGCTAGTGTTCATCATTCTTGCTCAAATAACATTGTTGATGTCTTTCTTCAAATATGTATAGATTATTTGGAGTCCTTCTTCCTTTGATCACTGTTTCACCTGTATCAAGATCACGAACACAACATCCATTTGATCTAAATATTACCTTTGTTCCTTGATCGCACATCAGACTGGCACTCAGAAGATTATGCTTCAATCCATCAACATACAGAACATTTCCAGCTTTGACCTTCTCTTTCAACGGAGCAACGCCTTTTCCTTTTATGGCTGCAGAGATATCGTTTCCAAAAGAAACTTTCTTTCCCTTTTCTAATGCGGTATATGATTCAAGTTTTTCTTTGTCCCCTGTCATATGCTTCGAACATCCGCTGTCAATGTACCATAGACTTTCTTGACCTTCTGCATAAAAGGCTATCCCACATCTTTCTGGTTGCGGTTCCTTTATTCTCCATGTTCTGACATTTGAGGTTTGTTCCTTCTGAGTTGTCTTCCAGAACCTGCTCCTGCATTCAGAGTCTTCATGACCAAAGTTATTACAAATAGAGCATTCAACTTCATTTTCAAGAGCCGAAAAGTTGTTATAAGTCCTTTTCATGGTTCCAGTCATACTTCTTTGCTTTTGATCTTCTCTAGTCATGATTGTCTTGTAGGCAACACATTGAGCTGCTTTGTGACCGAAGTTATGGCAAGAAAAGCATTGGCCATTAAAGAAATTTCTCCGATAATAAGATCTATCATCCAACCGATTGTAGCTTCTATTGACATCCATTCTTGGGGCATATTGGGAAGATTTTACCTGTGGCTGATTGTAGCTTCTGTTTGTCCTTAAGGCCGCTTGTCCCCGAACTTCTTGATAGTCTTTATTTGTTCTTGAGGTAAACTGTCCCTGATTCACCTGATGACTTTTTTTTGGTCTTTGTTCGCTCCTCCTTGCTGCATCAAGATAACTTTTAGAGGTAGAAGCTTGAGATGTTTCTCCATTATATCCCAGACCTGTCTTGATCAAAGGAGAACGCTGCACATTGATAATCTCATCCAAGGTTTCAGATCCTTTAACAAATTTAAGATTAATTGCTTTTGTTTTCTCAATCTCCTTTCTAAGACAAACAATCTCACATTCCAATTTTTCAAGATGTTTTTCCTTTTCTGCCAGTTGACATTGTAGAGAATCAATAATAGCACTTTTCTCTTCTAAGCAAACTTTGAGATTATTCATTTCTTCATAAAAGCCTTCTACATCTATAGCATCCATGTAGTCATCATCTTCAAAAGCCATTAAAAGTTTATATCTATAACCCTGTTCATCTTTGTCACTATTTGAAAGACCATCACTATGTTCATGAGTGTAATAGCTTTTCTTCTTTTCATTCTGTTTCTTGTTCCATTTAACAGGTTCCTTTCCCTTGTCATTCTTATCTTTGTGAGGACATTTGGCAGCATAATGACCTACTCTTCCACAAGCAAAGCATTTAAAAGGTAACTTACCTCTGAACCTTCCAGAACCCCTTTGAAGATTTCTGACAAAATTTGGTTCTTCTTCTTCATCTTCAGGCACGTGACTTGCTTCATAATAATCTTCTTTGCCTGAAGCCTTGAAAGTAGCTTCTCTTCTGTCTGATGGACCTCCTTTTCTCATTTCATAAGCAGTTAGAATTCCGTGAAGCTGAGACATAGTAAGAATTCGTAGATTTTCTTTTTCTTCTATTGCAGACACTTTAGATTCAAATTTGGGTGACAATGATCTTAGAACCTTTTCAACTACAATAGCCTCTTTTATTTCTTCACCCAAGTTTTTCATGCAATTAACAATCTCATCTACCCTAAGGAAATAGTTAGCCACACTTTCATCATTATACATTCTGTGAGTCTCATACTTAATCCTGAGAGTTTGAAGTTTAGCACGCTTTACCTATTCGTCTCCTTCATAGCTCGTGACAATTTTGTCCCGTATTTCTTTTGCGGATTTATAGTGCATTACCTTCATCAATTCCGATTGGGATATACATCCTAATAGGGTACTGACTGCTTTTGCATTTGTTTCATACTTCTTTTTCTCAGCTGCATCTGTAGGAGTAGCTGAAGGAAAAGCGTAGCCTGTCTCTACGATGTCCCAAACTTCTGTACCAAGAGATTGAAGATAGGCAGTAACTCTTACCTTCCAATAATTGAAGTTTGTCCCATCAAAAACCGGTGGCCTGATTGATGCTTCTCTCTCGTAGTTGCTCATGATGAACGATCTACCTTCAAGCGATCAAGCTTCTCTAAAGGACCTGCTCTGATACCAATTGTTGGAAATAATACTGAGAGGGGGGGGGGGGGGGGTGAATCAGTATTATCAGATCAATAAAACTTTTCAATACTCAGAAACATATACGCTACTTCAGTTAAGTGAACCAGCGTGTACACGCTACTGTGTCTAAAGCAACCAGCGTATAACCAGAAAACTTATGATTCAGTTAGTTTATCTTCTGTAAAGGCATCAGGACATTATTAACCATATTAAAGATAAACAGATGCAGTATAACAGAACAGATCATCACACAAAAGCCACACACATGAACACCATGATATAAGGTGGAAACCCAATGTGGGTGAAAACCACCTGCTGCAAGTCGTCTCTATCTTTCTTTAATAAGAAACTTCAGTTTACAATCTTTTGTACTGGTGCAGCCTTATACCAGTACGCAGGCTACAACCTGTAGAAGGCTACCACCTTCTCTCGTTTTCCAAACTCTCCTAGAAGGGAGCTCCAACCCCCTTTTTCTCTTGTACTAGCTAAGATACTAGTACGTAGGTGCTGGCCTACAATCTTCTTTCCTTCAGGTACCACTTTTCATCAATTTTCAGACTGGATACTCCTGAAGCACAACATTTCAATCTGAAGACCACGATTCATTCACTTTTCTTAGCAAATCATAGAAGCACAAAACAACCAATACTAGCATCATCAAACTTTGAATCACTGAACCACAGAAACCCTGTCAACACCCAGTCACCAGAACACAGAGCAGACTACAGAACCCTGCAATAACAGACAGACCCAACTGCAACCCAAAAATCAAGCTTCAAAAGATATACGCTACTTCAATGAAACAAACCCGCGTATACACGCGCTTTTACCGAAGCTAACCTGCGTACAGATCTAAAAATAATTTCTCATAACTTGCAACTGTACCAGTCATCAGTCATACTCAGAACATAACATTGCATCAGTATGCAGATCTAAAAGTATGCGTAATCAACCATATACCGATAGTTCATTTCAAACAATTTGATCCCGATCTATCCTTCCATCAACCGATGTGATCTCTCCTTAGCTCAGATCAAGCAATGTATCATCAACCCAGAACCTGCATACTAGATCTCTTTCTTCATTAGATATTCAAGACTTTTTCGGTGCTCTAGCCTAATGATCTTCTTCTCCTTATATAGCATTAGGCCCTCCTCAATACCACGAGCCAAAACCATAGTAATACAATACCATCAACTTCAAAACTCGAGATCAACACGACTGTCGAGATACCTTGGTCCAACAACATAGGCTCAAGTACCGAGGACTAACTACCACGGACCAAAGGGAAGCTTCTTGACATGTACGCTCTTTTCTGTTTATGAAACTGTGTGTATACGCGACTTCGTATATAGCAAACCTGTGTATTCGCGACTTAGTATATAGCGTACCAGCGTGTATACACATCTTGGGCTTAATGAACCTGCGTATATGAAATTTCTCTTCATTCTTGTAGTCTGGACTGAGATCTGTTATCAAAGAGAGTTGCCATCAAGGACAACACCTGTACCGTAGCGCCACACCTGTGCCAAAATGCCAACATCAACGACTCATCGCTGATACATCATGACATAAATATTGTGTATTTTAGAGTTCATTGTTGCATATGCTTTCTAACAGTGTTCACATATATTTTAGGCACAAGATTCTGAATCTAATCTTGAATGCATGAGTAAGACACGTTGAGACCAAAGCCAAAAGTGAGGAGAAGGACCAATTGAGACTGTATCAGAAATAAAACCTCCAATTTTCTTTCTTAGGCTTAGAAAGATTCGGTCGTATAACCCACTTACCAAACTAGAAACTGTAGACCCAAACAAAAAGGGACAACACAAGAGGAAAAGGAAGTATATTCCAAGATGTAAGGCTTTTCCCTTTTCTATATTGTAAACAAAGGCCTCTGAGGAATCCCTAGCTTTTGGAAAATGAAATCTAGGGTATGCAGTCCATGTTTTCTTTGATATTAAAGTATATCAGAACCCTAGCATAAAAGAGATTTCAGAGAAGGACTCTAGGGCATATATTAAAAAGTTTGACAAGCCTAGAGCTCGAAATAAAAAAACCTAAGACTTGGTGTTTCCTCTGAAAATAAAATTCCTAATAAGGGTTAGGTCAAGGAATTTCTAGGGTTTGCGGCTAGAACCCTAGAAGTACACTTTCGAATAATCATAGAAACCCTACAATAACATGATTGACATCATGCTCTTGCATTTGTATATTTTTCTTGGTTGTACTTGTTGGTGAGAACAATAGATATATAATGAAATTGTGGAAGTAAGATGAGAAAGATGGAAGAACAAAGTAAAGAAAGCCTCGTGCTTGATGATGAATTTGTTATAATGATGAGCTTGATGGAAAGAGGGAGCTACAATAACTTTGATGATATTTAAGTTTATAGTTGATGATCATATTCAAGGAACATTTTGATGATTGAAATTTGAAGTAAAACCTTGTTGCAATATGAAGATAGAACATGTAAAGGAATGTTGATTTCAGAAGTTGCAAGTAGCTGAATTTGACACGACACTCTGACGAGAGGATACTATAGTCTGGAAAATTTGATATTGATAATCTGCTTGGGGTATGACTTGGTTCCTCGACAGGACATATTTCTATAGCATGTGAAGAGGGTGGAAATTTTTTTTCTTAATGATGTTGTACCTATAATTGTGTAGTTTGATCATGTAACACATGAATTGTGTGAATACCATTTTTGGTGGCTCCGACAAACACAAAGGAAGAATAGATATTGGAAAGATGACATGACACTTTGAAGAATATGAGGCAAAATTTTTGTTATGAGGGAAGAATACATGTGCTAGCGGTTATGAGGAAGCTCAACTCCTTGAAAATTATAGATGAACCAATTGATGATAATATTATTTGATCCAGGAAACCTAATGTTTGATATGAGGTGATGCTGTTAGGAGATGAGAAACCCTGTCATGAGGATAAAATGTGAAATAAGGACGAAGCACAAATATGATGTAGATGTAGATGTTGTGTTGATGATGTATAAGACTAGATAAGGATTTTGATGATGTATCCGTAATTGAGAAAAAGCTAGGATATATTCCGTGATTGAGAGGGAATGAGGATCTCCTCCTTGGTTTACAGGGAGTGATAATGGACATTATATTCTCTTCTTCATGTGTCATGGACTAGGCTAGAATTAACAACCGTACTTCTAGTGAAGGTCATGGAGGGATATTTGGGTCCATAGGATTGGATAAGCATTTGGCTGTGGTACTCCTTAAGAATTGAGAATCCAAGATAGGAAGTAGTCCCTTAGACCAACACTCTTTGAGGATTAGACATGGCATCCAAGATAAGTGTTGTCGAAGAGGACAAATATTCTTTGAGGATTGGGAATCAACGATAAGGAATGTCCTGGAAGGACATACGTTGTGAACATTTAGATGGGGTATGTGCCATGAGAGGCTAAGGTGGATATATATATGCCTCCCAACACTATGCTCTAGTCTTGTGGAGAGTTAAATCTTATCAAGTGAAGGCCTTGCTATGTTGAAATTTCACAGTGTTCATTATAATGTTGATCCTTAAAGATGCTTTACCAATCTAACTCTTCTTATGAGAATATTTCAATTTTAGAACTATGGAATTATGAATACCTCCCTAGTTAAGAGTGAGTGTTAGAAAACGTAACTAGGTTCGATCTTCATAATGGTCTTTGTACCTATATGATTGTATATTTTATGTAAAAGAAAACGAAGAAAAAATTTATTATTATTATTATTATTATTACTACTGAATAAGCATGTTCTTCATGCTTTTCGGTTTTATTGAGTGAAAGAGTCAAACTCCTATTTAGACCTATTGTAGAAAAAGGAAAAATAGTTTTGAATATGTAATTTGGGTCAAAAACCCCTCTAGATGCCAAGTTAGCCTACTTGTCAAGTCGGCCCAGCCCCAGAGGACATGTCTATTTGCATCCCTTTGAACAATATAAATAGAGGATGATTTGAGATCATTTGGACACATACAATTCAGTCAATCTGATTTGAAAAATCACAGAATAATAGGAAGGCCGAAATATGAAGTTGATGAAGAATGTCTCTTGAAGTTTGATTTGTGGAAGATCTTCCTTATTACATCTCTTGTTGAAAATTTGTTGCTAGTCTCTTATTGATGTATTTTTTTTTAAGAAGGATAGTCTAACTTGGAATATAGATGGTTGAAGTCTTTGTTTTTGGGTCTTGGATATCTCAATTCGATGTGATTCTATAATAAGAGAATTTTCTTGGTTTTCACCTTTAAGGGGTTTTTCCCTAGCTTTGAGCCTATAGTTTGTGTTCTTTTGTCTTCTGTGATATTTGTGTTTTTATTATGGTAATTGCTTGATGAAAGAAGGAAAACATAATGATAATAAAAATGCCAACAAACACACAACTAATTATCATGTAAAGATAAATCTAATCTAAATCGTAAACCTCGTCATTTCTCAACAAGGAAAAATGGAATTATCAAACATTGCCCAAATGTTCATTCTCATCAAGGGTGGTCAGTGAGAGCACTCTTACCCTTCCATAATTTGCACGGTGGTCTCTTCCCCGTTCATGGCTCATGATGGGGCTGATAGGTTTAGAAGGCTCGGTTGGTGGCGCGAGAGTGACAATGGAAGCTAGAGCAAAGAAGGTGGGTGTGAGAGACCAAGCAATTCATAAGAGAGTGAGAGGAAAATACCATGTGGTCTTCATGGTGTAGAGTAAATAAGCCTAGAGAAATAACAAACAAGTAGTGAAGTTGAGAATGCAATGATGTTACCATAGGCCCAAGTTGGTGGCTTTAATGAGCATGGAATCCAGATGTGACTTAGAGGGAATGATGGTTGCCAGGTGGAGGGCATCATCATTTCTCCCTGGTTCAAGTGGCATGGGCAATACTTACACCTGGATTAGGAGAATTATATAATCTTATATTATTTATTATTATTATTATTATTATTATTACTAATTATTTTATTAAATTTTTAAAAATATAATAGAATAGAGAAGCCAAAAAAACTTTTAACTAAACTTAAATAATAATAACATAATATTTAACCTGTCTAATTTTAAATAATAATATAATATTAAATTACATAATTCATAATTTGGAAAATAGATTCAATCAAAAATTAAAAGTTAAAATCACTTACATTGAAATAATTCTAAATCATAATAAATTTGTATTATTTTTTTAGTAAACTCGTGAGACTATATTTTCATCATGTCCAATATATCATCCAATCTAGAAAGGAAATTGAACCAGTGACTTCACATTAAAAAGTGCCTTAACAAAACACTCGATCACCGTCTATCCAAAACACCATAAACAATAAATTATATTATTAAAATTATAAATTTTTTATATATTTAAATTAATATATAATTAAATAATTAATAAAAAATTATAATTATATATATATATATATATATATATATATATATAACTATATTTATTTATAAATATATTATAATTCATATATAAATATTAAATACATTAATTAATCTAATTATTATCTCTTCATTCTTATTTTATGACATTCACTTTATTCTTTTATATATATATATATATATAACCCATACACTTCTTTTAATAAAGTTGTAAAACTTTACCAATTTAAGAAATAAACATGAAATGTATAAAGGGACAAGGTGGGCACGAGGATTTAATTTTCAATATTGAAGTAGTGTTAAATCATTACAATGTCAAGAGAATAAAGAGCTAATTACCAACCATTCATATGGATGGAATATTTGATCAATGAATTTTAACTTTCAAGCTCCTAATCATTGATAGTGTGAGATTTTGCCAAGTAATATGGTTATAACTTTCAAGCTCCTAATCATTGATAGTGTGAGATTTTCCCAAGTAATATGGTTATAGTGGATGAATAAACAAGTTACTTCGTTTCTTAATTTCATGAGAAAGAGAATTTAAAAATAAAAATAAAAATTATAGTTGAGATTTTATAATATGGGAATTTAAAAATAAAAATAAAAATAAAAATTATAGTTAAGATTTTATAATATATTTTATATTATTTAATATTTTGATTATAAATTTATAATTTATAAATATATTTAAATAATTAAATTTTATTTTATATTAAAATTATTATTATGTGATTAAATAACTTTATAAAAGAGTTGGGTTGGTATTTTTATAACATAAAGTTGAAATGGTTATAGGTCCATTATAATTTCTAAGTGTAATTACTTATTTCAATGATGACATATAAGTTTAAGTATAATGGATTTGAATAAAATACATGATCGTTTATATAACTCTACATAACATATGAGCTTGCTAAATGAGCTATTTTTTATGGTTATTATTATTATTATTAATTTTAATTATATATATATATATATATATATATATATATATA
Source organism: Pinus tabuliformis (assembly GCA_031772625.1). NCBI lineage: Eukaryota > Viridiplantae > Streptophyta > Pinopsida > Pinales > Pinaceae > Pinus > Pinus tabuliformis. The sequence goes on from CM062805.1 coordinate 1,332,327,945, forward strand.
TAGCAAATTGCATTCCTTCATAAAAACATGATTACATGGTTTTTTATACATATCTCTAGAAATCTCCTTATAGACTCTCTTTAACAAACCTCAATAGCGTGAGAAATCCCGAGAGCAAAGTGCTTACAACAATCTAAAACATAGATACATCATTTATCCATAGTGGAATAGAATCGACCATGTTTTTCATTTCCTTGTTATTGTCAGAATTGTTTGATCCATGGGTTCAGATAGAGAGAGATAAGTGTGGTCAAACTTAGTTGGTGTAAATAGATGCTTAGGGCTCCATTTGTAAGGTGGCAAAGGTTTGAAACTCATGGTAGCCAAGATGATAGACCAAAAAAATCCAACGATGATAGCTCAGGCTAAGTACGATATTTGAGTGATTTGAAAGTTTAAATACTTTTAGGTTGTGATTTCTTAAACAATAGGCTAGTCTTATTAAATAAGAAAAACAAACAAACTTATTAATTTATTACAATTTAATAAGTAAACTGTCTAATAAATAAAATATTTTGTTTGTTAAATAATCATTATTGAATCTTTCATATGCGGATTTTACATGTTCTACTCTTTATAGATATAACTTTTTATATGTGAATATTGAGAGTATTCGTTGTGCATTATCTTTACATGATTAGTTTATGGAATTAACAATAGAGATTTTTCACTTGTCCTCTATCCATTTATTTGTGTTTTATTACTTTCATTTAAAAATGATTTTATTTTAGTCTAGATTCATGATTATGGTTTATCGAAATGATATTTAGTTCAGGTTAATTGTTCTGGTCTCCTTTCACATTTTTAATCTTTAATTGTAATGAATTCATTATATAATGAAAATACATTGTATTTTAATGTCCATGTAACTTCAAAGTTCCAGTGGTTTAACTCATACTCTCACCATCTTCCTAATAAAACATATCACCATATTCTTGGAAACCAAAAAGCCCACCTTAATTTTAGATGCTCTCTTTTATAATTTCAAAATTGATTTATTCAAACACTCCGTTAGCTAGTTTCTCACTCTTATGATTTATAAATAACAATGATACTTATTCCTTTTCTTTGTGAGATGTTTTACTTTCATTATTAAATTATTAAATTTCCAAAACCAAGTTTCTTAATAAAATAATAAAATAATTAAGAACAAATCCCGTAATAAACTAACATTGATCACTTCCTTTTTCAAATATTCTTACATTTATATCAAAAACTCCGATAGCCGACATCCAGATTTACATAATAGATCGCAAAAATCTAATCAATCTTTTAACCCTCTAATCATGAGAAGTGGAAATGCCTCTCTTCATCAACATGCTCCATCCAGGAGACATTGAGTTCCTCATTATTCTTCATCTAGTAAGGTCGGTTCTTAAATGTTTGTTTTCTTCCTTTCATGTCATCCTCGGGATGTGTTTTTGCGATTCCCTTGTCTTCTTTAAACGGTATTACTAGTTAACAAAGCGGAGAATTGCACAGTAAAACCTAGTCGAGGGGACGAAACTCTGACGGAAACTGAAAATTGTGAGAATTGTGGAACCTAGAGTTAAGATTACCATGAAAAAGGAAATTGAGGAAACGCCGGCTTGGAGTGGAAGGTGGACCACAGTGGCGCACATGCAGTCATGACGATTCCCATTATAATTATGATTTGTAATACCTTTCATCCTCCAACCGCTCACAGATAACGACGGTACAACTCATTTCTAATGTACCGGTATCTCTACATGAATGAATTTCATTCGGATAGATCATGGTATTGCGGTGTCAAACTCAAAACATTTCGACTTGTTTTCACCCACACTAATCTAATCTAAATCAATCGATGGGTTGGATCGCTTTTTCATACCGATAACGAAATGATTGCCTAGTGTCGGCCCCTTGTGTGTCGGCCCCTTGTGTGAGTGCGTGTTTATAGTACGATGAAGAACCATCCACCGACTAAGCTTCAACCTGTCTGCTCATTGCCATGGCTAGCCTGCTTTTTCTGATTTTTGTTTTCTTGAATTGCACAGGATCACAATCGACCTAAATTGGACGCTTCCTTGGACATCCTGATTCTCTCCTGCTCATACACGACTCTTTTTGCAACTACTTTGCCGTATCTACGTGGTGACTTATGAGTCACCGCTTGAGACAAAATGAAAGCGTTTGGGTGCGAAGCATAATGGAATATTACTACTTATCCTAATTAAAAAGGTGACGATTATCATTTTAGTGTTTTCAATTCTATATTATTATTCCTGGCCAAGGCAGGATTCTATGCAGCAATGAGGCCGGATTCTATGTAGCAATGATAACATTGACTACTTTAAGTTATATTACTTACTTTGAAAACAATTATGAGTATAATTTTTAAAAACAATTATTTATTTTTTAATATTATTGAATTTATTTTTCAAATATTTGATTTCATTATAATTTTCCTCTAGTATGTCATACTATAATTTTGAAGGTCTCGTTGCCTTTTTTATGCCATATAGATATCTTAGTTTTTTTTTCTATAATATCTATATGTAGTTGCAATATTTATGCCAACATTTTTAAATATTTGTGTAATGATTTTTAGTTATTAAACTTTATGGGAAAACATTTAAAACTAAAATCCATGAAAATAGTTCATATCAACGGAAATAAAATATTTACCATCAATTACTACCCACCATAAGTTAAGCAAATATTTGCATAAAAAATGAATAGGAAAAAGATGGAAATAAATATACCTATGAAATGTTTTCTTCCATGTAAGAGTAAATGTGCAAACTTAATAGTATTTAATATAATTAAAAACAAAATTTTTAAATTCATTCTCTAGTAATTTTAAAGAAACTAATAATTTTATAAAATTTAAATTGTGTAGAATTTTAATTATATAATAGTTTTTAGAAACATTCAATATATGTAATGAATAATCTACATTTTATCTAAGATAAATAAAATAATTAAATAAAATAATTAATTATTGTTTGTGAAAAATCATCATATTATTGATAAATAATGAATAGCAAAATAAAAAATTTGATAAAAATAATAAAACAAAAAGAGAAAAGTGAATTATGAAAACATTCGTACATATTCTTCCACGACACATATAGATCTCTTCCGATAAAACACAAAAAATAAAATCAAAATATAGTTGAATTAAAGCGCTCTAGGTTTATGAGGTCGTTGATGCTTTGAATAGAAATATGAAGCAAAGTTTATACGAATTGTCAAATAATTCTATCTCTAGTAAGAATAATTGTGAATGGGTAGTGAGATCTCTATTTTTATAGAGAGAAATTTAGAAGACTAATTTTAGAAGAGTGCTAGGGTGGTCATGTAATGTAAAATAAGAATGATAATAAAATAGGTAAAGAATGTATGATATTGTTGTAGGCACAACCATCGATCAAGGCATATATATTATCAAATTTTTATAATTTTAATTGGCACTTAATAACTATAGTTTGTGACATAGTTCCAATATTTAGACTGTTATTTGTTTATATGGTAAATTTGAATTGATACAAGTAGCATGGGAGGCCAAAATAAATTCTTGAAAAAAATTAACTGCAAATTATTAGGCAAAGAGATAAACCAATATTTTAAAATTTTAATTAATTTAACCAAATACTTGATATCATTTTAATTAATATTTTAGCTTTGATCCGTTTTATTCTAATTAGAAAAATTTCATAGTAAAGGGAGAAGTCTTTACATAAGAAGAATTGGCCATCATCCAAGCTTTTGTATATGTGCATTTTAATACTAATAAATATTTATTTGGATGTTTCTGAGAGTTTTTTTTTCTTGTTTCACTTGCATCCCCTTGACTTTGTTTTTAAACATTGCAATTAGGGAATGAAAAAGGTTTTAGTTGCATCCCATTGACTTTGTTTTCAAACATTGCAATTACGGAATCACAAAAAAGTGTAGGAGGAATGTGAGAAGAATGAGGTTGAAGAAATGCATTTGAATTGGAGTGGTTTAGGTACACATACAAATTAAATCTACACATAAAAACACAATGGATCATAGACATTTTAATCCATCTCTATGTTGCATGCAAAATTGCATTATCAGTCTATATTAATAAATAAGATTGTGGAGTGGGACAAACATTATATACTTTATTGATATATAGAATAAAGTTTTGTGGGATTGATAACAAATAAATGTTTATATTTGTATTGAATATTTTCATTATATTTTTCTGTGAATAGTATCATGTTAGTTACATGTAGTTTTTTTCTCAATTTTTTTAGTTTTCAAGTATATATTTTTATGTATATAAATTTTTCTTTTAGATGTATTATTAGTTGATATTTATTTATAGATTTTCTAACTACAAATAAGTTTTGTATAACTTTTATGTGAGTAAATAATATATATATATATATATATATATATATATATATATATATATATATATATATATATATAGATCACAAATTATTGTTTGTCTTTCTAAACATAGAGTAGTTAGTTTGTATTTTAATACATAATTGTTTTATTGAAAAAGAATTGTTAATGTTTTCAACCTTCTTGTATGATTCTTTAACTAACTCTATAACCCATACAACAACTATATAAAATTGTTGTTGTTACAATATTTTTTTCATTTACTATTTATAGAATAAATAACCTTATTCCACAATTTGCTAACTAACTCTATAGCTTAAACAACAACAATATGAAATTGTTGTTGTTACTATTTTGTTTATTTATTTATTATGTTTACAATGGAGGACTTTCATGCTCATCATTATTTATTTCTCTACACAAGAGTTTTAATAATAACAATGATAATACCTAAGAAGAAAATGTCACTATTATATGAAATGATTATATGTTTATCACAAGTATTTGCATGATTTGTTTTTTTCACAGAAATGAGTACTTGTATTAAATCTGTGCCCAATATAAATCTGTGCCCAATCACGGAAAACATCTGGGAGAATTACAATGCTATTATATTCATGGACAACTAGGATGTTGAATTGAAACTATATACCCTCATTCAGTTTACATCAAAATCCTCATACTCAGTCAATACCCTTATTTTCCTAGAATTATATATTCAAAAAAATTGGGACAAAATCCATGCACATTTAACACAAGTTATTACATAAATACTTAATCAGTACTATCTGCAAGGAGATTGAGGTGAGTGCCTTGAGAAGGTTCCTCTGCTAGGTTTGTTGGTCAATTGTCTTGATGTTGCAAATCCATAATAATGCTAAAAAAAGAAACAATATCATCCTCCAAACTTCTAATTCGTTGTTGTTGAGCCTCAACTAAATCTAGTGTGTTGCAATCAATGACCCATTGGTGATACATCATGACATAAATATTGTGTATTTTAGAGTTCATTGTTGCATATGCTTTCTAAAATTGTTCACATATATTTGAGGAACAAGAGTCTAAATCTGAGTTTGAATCCATAAGTAAGAAATGCTGCAACCAAAGCCAAAAGTGAGGAGAAGGACCAATTAAGATTGTATTAGAAATAAAACTTCCAATTTTCTTTCCTATGCTCAGAGACATTCGACTGTATAACCCACCTGTCAAACTAGAAACTGTAGACCCAAACAAAAAGGGACAACACAAGAGGAAAAGGAAGTATATTCCAAGATGCAAGGCTTTTTCCTTTTCTATACTGTAAACTAAGGCCGCTAAGGATTCCCTAACTTTTGGAAAATGGAATCTAGGGTCTGTAGAATGATTTTTCTTTTATATTAAAGTATCTTGAAACACTAGCATAAAAGAGATTTGAGATAAATACTCTAGGGCATATATTAAAAGTTTTGACAAGCCTAGAGATCAAAATCAAAACCCTAGGACTTGGTGTTTCCTCTGAAAATAAAAATCCTAATAAGGGTTAGGTCAAGGAATTTCTAGGGTTTGTAGCTAGAACCCTAGAAGTGCACTTTTGAATAATAATAGAAACACTACAATAACATCATTGACATCATGCTCTTTCATTTGTACATTTTGCTTGGTCGTACTTGTTGGTGAGAACTGTAGATATATAATGAAATTATGGAAGTAAGATGAGAAAGATGGAAGAACAAAGTAAAGAAAGAACCGTGCTTGATGATGAATTTGTAATAATGATGAGCTTGATGGAAAGAAGGAGCTACAAGAAATCTGATAATGTTGAAGTTTATAGATGATGAGCATATTTGAGGAACATTTCGGTGATTCAAAGTTGAACTTGAGCCATGTTGCAATATGAAGATAGAAAGTGTAAAGGAATGTTAATTTCAGAGGGAGCAAGTTTGACATGACACTTTGACGAGAGGATATTATAATCTGAAAACTTTGATATTGATAATCTGCTTAGGATATGACTTGGTTCCTTGATAGGACATATTTCTATAGCATGTGAAGAGGCTGGAGGGAAAGTTTTCTTAATGATGTTGTACCTATAGTTGTGCGGTTTGATCATGTAACACATGAATTTTGTGAATAAAAATTTTGGTGGCTCAGACAAACACAAGGGAAGAATAGATATTGGAAAGCTGACATGACACTTTGAAGAATATGAGGCAAAAATTTGTTATGAAGGAAGAAGACACGTGCTAGCAGTTGTGAGGAAGCTGAACTCCTTGAAAATGACAGATGAACCAATTGATGACAATGTTATTTGATCTAGGAAGTTTAATGTTTGATATGATGTGATGCTGATAGGAGAGTCGAAACCCTATAATGAGGATGAAATGTGAAAGAAGGACGAAGAAAAAATATGATGTATTGTGTAGTAGGAATCAATTTCAGTTGCTACTATATCTCCACAAAGGAACAAGTAGATGTTGTGTTGATGATGTATGAGACTAGCTAAGGATATTGACGATGTCTTCCTATTTGAGGCAAATATAGGATCTATTCCCTGATTGAGCGGGAATGAAGATCTCCTCCCTGGTTGAGAGCGAGTGATAATGGACACTATATTCTCTTCTTCATGTGTCATGGACTAGGCTAGAACTAACAACCATACTTCTAGTGAAGGTCATGGAGGGAGAATGGGGTCTATAGGATTGCATAAGCATTTGATATTGGTTTTCCTTATGGATTTGTAATCCAAGATAGGAAGTAGTCTCTTGGACCAACACTCTTTGAGGATTAGACATGGTATCCAAGATAAGTGTGGTCGAAGAGGACAAATAATCTTTGAGGATTGGGAATCCACAATAAAGATAGTCTTGGAAGGACATAATTCATAAACATCATCTTGGGGTATGTGCCTTAAGAGGATGAGGTGCATATATATATGCCTCCAAACATTATGCTCTAGTCTGGTGGAGATTTAAAGCTTGTCAAGTTAAGGCCTTTCTATGTTGAAATTTGACAATGATTGTTATGATGTTGATTCTTAAAGATTCCTTACCAATCTAACTCTTCTTATGAGAATATTTCAATTTGAGAATTATAGAATTATGAATACCTCCCTAGTTAAGAGTGAGTATTAGAAAATGTAACTAGGTTTGATCTTCATAATGGCCTTTGTACCTATATGATTGTATATTTTATCTCAAATAAAACGAAGAAAAAATATTATTATTATGACTAGATAAGCATGTTCTTCATTCTTTACAGTTTTCTCTGGTCAAGGAGTCAAATTCCCATTTGGGCCTATTGTAAAAAAAAATAAAAATAAAATTAATATGTAATTTGGGTCAAAAACCCATATAGATGCCAAGTTAGCCTACCTGTCAAGTCGGCCCAACCCCAAAGGACATGTCTATTCGTACCCCTTTGAACACTATAAATAGAGGATGATTTTAAATCATTTGGACACATATAATTCGATCAATCTGATTTGTAAATCACAGAATAAGAGGAAGGCCGAAATTTGAAGTTGGTGAAGAATGTCTCTTGAAGTTTTCTTTGTGGAAGATCTTCCTTATTACATCTGTTGTTGAAAATTTGTTGCTTGTCTCTTACTGATGCATTTTTCATGAAGAACGATAGTCTGACTTTTAATATAAATGGTTGAAGTCTTTGGCTTTGGGTCTTGGATATCTCACTTTGATATGATTCTATAAGAAGAAAATTTTCTGGATTTTCACCTTTGAGGGTTTTTTCCCTAACTTGGAGCCTATAGTTGGTGTTCTTTTGTCTTCTGTGATCTTCATGATTTTATTATGGTAATTTCTTGATGAAAGAAGGAAATCATAATGATAATATAAATGTCAACAAACTCACAAGTAATTATCATGTAAAGAAAAATGTAATCTAAATCATAAACCTCATCATTTCTCAACAAGGCAAAATGGAATTATCAAACATTGCCCAAATGTTCATTCGCATCAAGGGTGGTTTGTGAGAACCCTTTTCCCCTTCCACAACTTTCACAATGGCCTCTTCCCCATTCATGACTCATGATGGCGCTTATGATTTTGGAGGGCTCAATTGGTGGCGAGGGAGTGACAATGGAAGCTAGAACAAAGCAAGTGGGCAGGAGAGACCAAGCACTTAATAAGGGAGCAAGAGGAAATTACCAAGTGGTCGCCATAGTGTAGAGTAAATAATCCTAGAGAAATAACAAACAAGTAGTGAAGTTGAGCATGCAAAGACGTTGCCATAGGCCCAAGTTGGTGGCTTTAATGAGCATGGAAGCCATATGTGAGTTAGAGGGAATGATGGCTGCCAAGTGGAGGGCATCATCATTCCTTCCTTGTTCAAGTTGCGTGAGTGGTACTGGTACTGACACCCAATTAAGAGAATTATATCATCTTATGTTAATTATTATTATTATTATTTTATTAAAAATTTAAAAATATAATAGAACATAAAAACTAAAAGAACTTTTAACTAAACTTAAATAATAATAACATAATATTTAACCTGTGTAATTCTAAATAATAGTATAATGCTAAATTACATAATTCATAAATTGTAAAATAGATTCAATCCAAAATTAAAAGTTAAAATCACTTACTTTGAAATAATTCTAAATTATAGTAAATTTGTATTGTTTTTTAGTAAACTTAACAGACTACATTTTCATTGTGTCCAATATATCACCCTAATCAAGAGGGAAAAGTAAACCCGTAACTTCACATTAAAAATACCTTAACAAAACACCCAATCACTGTCTATCCAAAACACCATAAACAATAAATTTATATTGTTGAAATTATTATTTATTTATATATTTAAATTAATATATAATTAAAATAATTAATAAAAATTTAAAATAAATATATAAATATTATATAATTTATATATAAATTTCTAATATATTAATTAATCTAACTATTATCTCATCATTCTTATTTTATCACATTCACTTTATTCTTATGCATATATAACCCATACACTTCTTTTAATAAAGTTATAAAACTTTACCAATTTCAGAAATAAACATGAAATTTATACGAGAGGCAAGAGTGGGTAGGAGGATTTCATTTTCAATATTGAAGTAATGTTAAATCATTACAATTTCAACAGAATAAAGAGTTAATTACCAACCGTTCATATGGATGGAATATTTGAACAATGAATTTTAACTTTCAAGCTCCTAACCATTCATAGTGTGAGATTTTTCCAAGTAATATAGTTATATTGGATGAATAAACAAGTTACTTCTTTCATTAATTTCAAAGGCAAAGACAATTTAAAAAAAATAAAAAAATAAAAATTATAATTCAAATTTTATAACATGGAAATTTAAAAATCAAAATAAAAATAGAAATTATAAGTGAGATTTTATAATATATTTTATAATATTAAAAATTATTTAATATTTTAATTATAAATTTATAATTTTTAAATATATTTAAATAATTGAATTTTATGTTATATTAAACTTTTAAATTTATATTAGAATTATTATTTGATTAAATAAATTGGTAGAAGAGTTGGGTTAATATTTTCATAGCATAAAGTTGAAAGGTTTAGAAGCTCACTATAACACTTAACTATAATCATTTATTTCAAAGATGATATATAAGTTTAAGTATGATGGATTTGAATGAAAGACATCATCGATTATATAACTCTACATAACTGCATAACATGGGTTTGCTAAATGAGTTATTTTTGGGAGTCATATATATATATATATATATATATATATATATATATATATATAGATATAGTTCTGTAAATTGTAGAAAATATATATAGTTCTGTAAATTGTAGAAAATTGTATTTTTTTTTTATAAAAACATGATTACATGGCTTTTTATTCATATCTCTAGAAAACCCCTTATAGACCCCCTTTAACCAACCCCAATACCATGAGAAATCTCGAGTGCAATGTGCTTACAACAATCTAAAATATAGATACATCATTTATCCATGGGTTCAAATATATAGAAAACGAGAGAGAGAGATGAGTGTGGTCAAACTTATTTAGTGTAAATATACGCTCAGGGCTCCATTTTGTAAGGTGACAAAGGTTTGAAACTCATGGTAGTCAAGAGGAGAGACCAAAAAAATCCAACCATGATAAAGGTTAGTATCCCCCAGACTAAGTGCAAAATTTGAGTGATTTGAAAGTTTAATACTTTTAGGTTGTGGTTTCTTAAACAATAAGCCAGTATTATAAATCACAAAAAAAAACCAACAAACTTATTAATTTATTAACACATAATAAATACTTGGTCTAATTAATAAAATATTTTGTTAATTAAGTAATCTTTCATATATGGATTTTGCATTTTCTACACTTTATAGATAATATTGAGAATATTCATGGTGCATTATCTTTATATGATTAGTTTATGGAATCTAACACTAATGACTTTTCACTTGTCCCATAACCATTTATTTGTGTTATATTACTTTTATTTAAAAGTGATTTTATTTTAGTCTAGATTCATGATTATGTTCTATCGACATCATGTTTAATAAAAGTGATTTTATTTTAGTCTAGATTCATCAGGTTTAATAAAAGTGATTTTATTTTAGTCTCGATTCATGACACATGATGTTTAATTCTTTGAAAAAGTTAATTGTCCTTCTCTCTTTTCACCTTTAATCTTGAGTTGCGATAAATTCATTCGATAATAAAAATAGTTGTATTCTCATTTCCATGTAACTTGAAAGTTCTAATGCTTTAAGTCATAGTCTCATCATGTTCCTAATAAGACATATCACCATATTTTTATTCTCGGAAACCAAAAAAGCCCACTTTGATTTTAGAGGCTCTCTTTTATAATTTCAAAATTGATTTCTTTGAGAGACTCCGTTGGCTAGTTCCCCACTCTTAAGATTTATAAATAACCAAGATACTTATTCCTTTTCTTCGTGAGATGTTTTAATTTCCTTATTAAATTTCCAAAAACATGTTTCCTAATAAAATAGTTAACAACAAATCCCTTAATAAAATAATTAACAGTGATCTCTTCCTTTTTCAAATCTTCTCACATTTATATAAAAACTCCGATGGCCAACATCCAGATTTACATAATAGATCGCAAAAATCTAATCAACCTTTTAACCCTATAACCATGAGACACCTGCAAGTGTAAGAAGTGGAAATGCCTCTCTACATCAACATGAATCTAATCAATCTTTTAACCCTGTAACCATGAGACACCTACCAGTGTATGAAGTGGAAATGCCTCTCTACATCAACCTACTCCATCTAGGAGACCTGTTACACCTACTAGTGTAAGAAGTGGAAATGCCTCTCTACATCAACCTACTCCATCTAGGAGACCTTTCGTTTCGTTAACTTACCCATTATTCTTCATCTCGTAAGGTGGGTTCTTTAATAATGCTTTGGTTTCTTCCTTTCATGTCATCCTTGGGATGTGTTTTTGCGATCCCCATGTTCCTTTAAATGGTATTGCTGGTTAACAAAGCAGAGAACTGCAGTGTAAAGTCTGGTCGAGGGGACGAAACTCTGACGGCCACTGAGAATTGTGGAACCTAGAGTTAAGATTTCCATGAAAGAAGAAATTCAGGAAACGCCGGCGTGGAGTGGAAGGTGGACCATAGTGGCGCACATGCAAGGACATGGAGTCATGACGATTCCCACTATAATTATGATTTGTAATACCTTTCATCCTCCAACCGCTCACAGATAACGACTGTACAACCCATTTCTACTGTGTTGTTTGTGCCCTTTTTTCAATACCGGTATCTCATACAATTTACTTCTCAAATCACATTATTCTACATGAATCTCAGTGTTTTGAGAGTATAAATTTATTAATTTCATTCGGATAGATCATGCTACTGCAGAGTGAAACTCAAAACATTTCGACTTGTTTTCACCCACCCTAATCCAATCTAATCAATCGATGGGTTAGATCGCTTTTTCATGCTGATAATGAAATGATTGTCTAGTTTCGCCGCCTTGTGTGTCTTTATTTGAGTGCGTGTTTATAGTATGACCAAGACCCACCTGCCGACTAAGATTCAACCTGTCTGCTCATTGCCATGGCTAGCCTGCTCTTTCTATCCACAACCCCATGGAGTTTTGTGTTCTTGAATTGCACAGGATCACAATTGACGTAAAATGGACGTTTCCTTGGACATCCTGATTCCCTCGTGCTCATACCCTACTCTTTTTGCAACTACTTCTTCACATCTGCGTGCATGACTTATGAGTCACCGATGATACAAAGTGATAGCCTTTTGGGTGCGAAGCATGATGGAATATTACTACCTACCTTTATTCATTTGAAAGGTGACGATTATCATTTTAGTGTTTCAATTTTATATTATTATTTCCGGTCCAGGCAAGACTCTATCTAGCAATACACAGTATTGAATACTTTAACTTTTTGGAAAACAAATAATTGTTTTTTAATATGGTTTACCTTTGAAATCCAATTATTTATTTATTGTTTAAAGTTATTTATTTTTCAATACGATAGATTATTTTTTTGAATATTTGATTGAATTATAATTTTGAAGTTTTTATTACCGTTTTTATATTTGCTTTAAATTTTTTTGCTACAATATTGAGATATAGTTACAATATTTATATTATGATTTTTAAATATTTGTGTACTGATTTTTCTTTATTAAATTTTATAAAAAAAATACCTAAAATTAAAATCCATGATTATAGTTTATACTAAAGTAAATATGGTATTTATCATAGTTACTACCCACCATAATTTAAGCAAATATTTACATAAAAAATGAATAGGAACAAGATGGAAATAAATATATATGATTTTTTATTATTAAATTTTATAACAAAAAACCTGAAATCAATGAAAATAGTTTATATTAACTTAAATATGGTATTTACCATAGTTACTACCCACCATAATTTAAGCAAATATTTACATAAAAAATGAATAAGAATAAGATGGATATATATATATATATATATATATATATATATATATAAAATAATTATTTTATAACATTTAAATTGTGTAGAATTTTAATTATGTGATAGTTTTTCAAAACATCCAATATATTGGGTGAATAATCTACATTTTATATATCATAAGTAAAATGATTAATTATTGTTTATGAAAAACCATCATATTATTGATGGATAAAGAATAGAAAAAGATAATTTGTTTTTGATAAAAATAATGAAATAAAAAGAAGAAAATAACTTATAAAATTTAGAAAAAAATTAGTTAATATAATTGGTTGCCTAGTTTTATTACATTCATTGATATTCTTCCACAGCACATGAATCTCTTCTTTGTAATACACAAAATATATAATGTGTTGTGTGATTTTGTTACATTCATTCATATTCTTCCACACCACATAAATCTCTTCCTTGTAATACAAGGAATCTCACATGATAAACAAAAAAAATCAAAATATATTTGAATTAACCCGCTCTAGTCTGATCAGGTAGTTGATATTTTGAATAGAAATACAAAGCAAAATTCATCAGAATAGTCGAACAATTCTATATCTAGTGATCAATAATTGTGAATGGGCAGTAAGATCTCTATCTTTATAGAGAGAAATCCAGAAGGTGGAGAGTAGTATAAGATCAATCACGTAAAAGAGGAAGTAGAGAAGTAGACCGCGGAAAAATTGAAAGTATAGAGAAGTAGATTCTGCGACACATGCGATGGTGATCATGTTAGAATGGCGAGGCAAAATGATAATGATAAAAAAATAAGGAACATATATTATTGTTGCTGGCACAATTATCACAATTATCCACCAAAGTATATGTATTATCAATTTTTTCTTTGTATAAAATTTTTTAACTAAATTTTTATAATTTTAATTGACACTCGATAACTATGCCATAACATATCTGTGGAGTTTGTGAAATAGTTATGTATATAAATATGATATGATACGATATAATATAATATGTTGTTATTTATATATGATGTTATTTATTTATATGGTATATTTGAATGGATATAAATACCATCAAATGCAAAAAAAAAATTGGAAAAAAATTAAGTCCAAATTATTTGGCAAAGACATAAACTAATTTTTGAAATTTTTAATTAACTCAAAACTTGTATTATTTTTATTCCAATTAGAAAAATTTCATAGTAAAGGTAGAAGTCTTTACACATGAAGAATTCGCTATCATCCAAGCTTTTGTATACCTGCCCTTTAATATGAAGAATTAACTACAAATTATTAAGCAAAGACATAAATTGATCTTTTAAATTTCTATTCAACTCAAAACTTGTATTATTTTTATTCCAATTAGAAAATTTTCATAGTAAAAGCATAAGTCTTTACACATGAAGGATTGACTATCATCCAAGATTTTGTATACCTACCTTTTAATATCAACATTTCATAGTAATAAATATTTATTTGGTTGTTTCTACGACTTTTTTAGTTTCAGTTGCATCTCCTAGACTTTGTTTTTAAACATTGCAATTAGAGACATGTTTTTAAACATTGCAATTAGGGAATGACAAAAAAGTGTAGAAGGAATGTGAGATTAATGAGGTTGAAGAATGTTTTGGGGAGGATAAAAGGGATTTTTACATTGACATTATAGGTGGATAGGGACAAAAATTTAGGTTGTGACTACATAGATCAATCATGGGCTCTTTTGGGGGATAATAATGTGACAAATGATACCATTGATTTAGGATTGCCCTTCTTCCAAAAGGAAGGCCTTATTGGATAGAAGATTTGCTTCATTATTGAGGATTCTAAGAATATGGAAGGAGGGGGATCTAGAGAAACAACGAAGGGTATCTTTGATACAATGGAATAACAAACTTAGCATATTATCTTTTCGAGGAGTATTAGCTCTTAAATTCGAAATAGTTAGGTAGGAGTCTCCCAAAATAGTTATGTCCTTGATACCTCGATGTTGAGATATGGTTAGTCCTAAGTAAAGTCCATATATCTCTACCTGATTATTATTTTTCTTAGTAAGACCCCATGAAAATTTGTCCACAATTGATCTTTTGAGATTTAGAAGAATCTTTCCCCCTCTTGCCACCCCTGTATTTGTATAATTTGTTAATAACATAATATTATCTACATAAATTAACAATAACAAAGAATAACTTCTTATATGCATATTTCCTTTATTCTTTATGATTCAAATTTTTAACTAATTTATATATAAGCCTAGAAGTAAAATAGAGAAGACATTTTTATTTAATTTCTATTCTACTCTTGATTTTGACTCATCCTTCTAATTTTATCATTTATTGGAATTCTTAATTTTACAATGAACTTTTCATATAATTAGAAAATAACTATTTTCCACTCTACCTGAATTCCTACTGTCTTCATTATTTTTAAAAGTTATTAGACAATGTATCATCATTTTTAGAAAAACTAAATAAGCATTAATAAATATTATTTTCCCATCTCTTTTTCAAAACATTGACAAGTTATAAGATGGACAATAGTTGAATTTTTAGGCCAAATGAAACCCAAGAAAAATCCCTCACAATTTTCACATTATTGGTCACCGCCTAGGCAAGAGTGTAGCATCATGTTAAGTGTCATGCCAAATTAATCACCACTATGTAATTGTGCATTTTACTAAACAAATTGTAATTAAGATATATATGAATGTGACATCCATTTAGTTGTATATGCAAATAATGTAAATATGATTTGAACATGTCCTACCAAAGTTACTACTTAGTAACTAAATTACAAGATTTTTTACTTTTTTTAGGAAAATATAAATTGTCAAACTTTGTCATATAAATATGAATACAATTGTGCTTTGTAAGGAAATTTTTATATAGTAATCATTTTCTGTTAAAGTACACATATGAAAAAATATATATTAATCTTCTTTGTATTATACTAATATTAGTTTAAATATTTCATAGTATGCTTTATATGTATCATGCTAACAACTTCTATATGCGAATTTTGTAGCAATATAATCCTTAGTTTCAATGGTCGGGACTACACTCCACTGTTTAATATTAAATGTAAAATAATTGTAGTATATGATGTAGTATTCGAATTTAAAGATTCACATATTAACATTGGCATTGATAATTAATATTATTATATAAATATTTTATATATAATCTATCATTTTTTTGTCATTTGTTTGAGTGTTAGTGGATATCAATGTTATTCCATGTGTTTAGGTGTTGGTGCAGTGTCATGTTTAGGTGTTAGTCCATGCAATTATGTGTGTTAACACTGTGTCATATGTTTGGGTGTTAATGTTTGTGTCATACATTTCACTACTAAAATGAGTTAGTGTTACATCTTTGAATGTTTCAATATTAACATCAATTAGTGTTTTATTACATATATGAGTGTTAATTAACACTGGGCAAGGTGTGACCATTAAGACATGTGATGGAATTGTGTCCTAGAAGGCCTTTTAACCTATTTTAAATAACATGACCATATCATTCAAGTAGTTCTAACACATTTCTTATGGTTGAACACATATGTTTGTGAAAGTAGGATGGACTTGGCCATAAAGATAATTTTTGAAATTGGGTATGTTAGTTTGTGCACATTTAAGTTTTAAATGTATGATTGGTAATTTGTTCCATGGCAATTGTATAAGTATAGGAATCCTCCCTAGGGGCATAATGGGGGTCAAAATATCCGTAGTAGATTAATAATAATGTAAATTATTCAATGAAAGGTGGATGAGGCCCACTATATTTCTTTTTTCTAAGTAATTTTAAATCTATTATGGAAACATATGGTACAAAGAGTTATAGGCATCAGAGTGACGCCATATAGTCAGCAAAATATCAAAAATTGAGCCGCCCATAAGGGGAAACCGGCCCAAGAAGCGTTTGAACGCTGCCTCGCAAGAGGAAACCAGCGTTGAGTTGTCAACAGTAAGCCAAAAAACTGAGCCGCCCACCAGGGGAAACTGACTCATACATAGATTAAGAACTAAATTAACTGCAGAGTTCAGCTTGGACACGCTTAGATACATAGGCGACCAAACCAGCATAAAGCGCAAAAGACTAGTCATGATGACGAGAAAAAACAGAGGCGCTAGATTCTATAGTCACCCGAGGGCGATTCCTCTTCAATTCTGCACCACCAACCTTCCTTATCATCCGGGTCTGGATCAGGAACCACTTGAGAGGTGTCATCCATCGCTACATGCTCGCCTGCAATTGTCCTGGTGTTCTGGAGCTGGCTAGAGCCGCTGTCCTCAGGAGCTGGGTCGAGAATCCTTTGAGGAGCGCCCTCCACCTCTACACTCTTGCCGGCAGTCGTCCCAGTGATCTGGAGCGGGCCAGAGCTGCTGTCGTCGGCCAGGCGAGAGGGATTGTTATCTACGGGCAGAGGAGCAGGTGGAACAGAAGGGGAGGCCTGCGGGTTGATAGGGGGCTCGGAGGACGGGGGAGAGGCGACGAAAGCAGGCCGAGGGTCAATGTACAGGTAAGAGGGGAGGGAGTCATTCCGCGAGGAGGGAGGGAGGCGACGAGCTTGCCCACTTCTACGAATATAGCGGTGAACATAATCACAGGGATTGCGAGCGGGGGGCGAGCTGGAGGAAGGGGAAGGGGAGGGATTAGGCCTAGAGCCCCCCCTGCGGCTTCTCATGCGGTGCCTTAGCCTAGGCATTGCAGCACAAAATTCGTGATCAACGACGGAGGAGGTAGGGGGGCCCGACAGAGGAAGATGGGGGTGAAATCTGAACAGTGCAGGGATGAATTGAGCGCAGAATTGGCTGTGCGAGTGGTGATATCCAGGGATAAAACTAATGCAGGAGGCCAGCGGGCATCGCTTTCCCACCGAGGTGCGAAGGCTGTGCAGTTCGGCTTCCGGCGAGCATCGAGAACCTACAGGCAGGAGCTGTCTCGACATGGAGACCGGCAGAGCATCACAAAACCAGATCAAAGCAACTGAGTTCATAATTGAGGACGGGGTAACAGGGGCCTGAGTTTTCATGCTGAGACGCTTGGTGTCTCGGCTTCCCCACCGAATTAAATGTTGCATAGGGTGACTGTCCGTCATCTTAATTATACCAGAGATGTGTATCTGCATTGCGCCGGTGAACCATTGGGCTTGCCACGCGCCTGTCTGCCCGTTCGTAACCTCCATCACTTCAATGGTCACCCGCATCCGGGGTGAAGTTATCCTGATGCACCAGCTGAGTGCATTCCTGAAGGAGTTTTCTATCATTGAGATCGGAGAGGGGTCCTGCAGAGACGGTCTGAGGGTACATTACCCCTTTGTTGGCTAGCAGATCTGCCACTTTGTTGCCAGATCTTCTAGTGTGCTTGAGGTAGATGGCTCTGCGCTCTTGCAACCATTCAGCGATGAGTTCCAATCATGCCATGAGCCTCCAACTATCCACCACTCTTGAAGGAGGGGAGCCTGAGAGGATCTTACTGATCATGTTGATTATGATTTGGGAGTCACCCTCAATCTCGATAGGGAAAAAATTATGGAGCTGGGCTAGCTGCATACCTTGCCATAGACCTTCTAGCTCCGTAGAGTTGTTGGTGTCCCATCCCATAGAGCCATAGTAAACAAGCACGGGGTCCCCTTTATGGTTGCGAAAGATACCCCAAAACCCGCCTCCCCGGGATTGCCTTTGGAGGCTCCGTCAAAGTTGAGATTTATGACCCCCTCTGGGGGTGAGACCCATTTTACATTAGAGTTTTCCTTTGGGACTCTTCGTCTCATTGACTCAGGATTCAGATTGAGCTTGAGCTGCCAATTGTTCCAAACTTGTTGCTCCTGGGGCAGAGTAGGGCATTCTTCCTTCTGCCAATTGTGTAGCGCCAATGTTTCCTGAAGATTACTGCAGTAGTTGAGCCAGAGGATTTCCAGAGGGGTAGACTGGTTCTTGAAGATTCATTTATTCCTCTCCTTCCAGATATGCCATAATAGGAGACCTGGAATGTGCTCCGAGAGAGAGTTAAGCATATTGCTCCGGTAGGGTGCCGCTGGCCAATTCCAAATGATAGTGTTTAAGTCCTCGGACTGTCGACCATCCCGTTTGCACTTGGAGCTGACCCTTTCCCAGAAGAAGGCAGCCAGGGGGCAAGTCAGCATAAGGTGTTGAATGGTCTCCTCTTGATTGTTACAGTTGGGAAATCGGGAAGGTCCAGTGAAGCCTCTTTTCATTAAATTATCCCAAGTGAGTATTTTCTTATGACAGAGCAACCACAGGAACGAGGAAACCTTGGGCCAGAGCTGTGGTGACCACAACACTTTCCAGATGGGGTCAGGGGGATCGAGAGTTTGGGTCATCAGGGCATAGGCTTCCTGAGTGGTGAATTTGCCTTTGGGAGAGTGGCCCCAGCGAAGGATATCCTGCTTATCCGAGTATCTGATTTTCCTGCTGCTTAGTTCTGCATCCAACGCTATATGGGTCTGAACTTGCTAGTTGTTTAAGGATCTTGCAGCCGATTTCCAACTTCAATACCCCTGATCAAGGTTTTCCTCCCAGAATTGGTGAACCGTGGCTTCCAGAGGAGCGATCAAATCATACTGGATGGGCAGATTGATGGTTGAGAGGAGCTTGGGTTGCTGATGCCACGAGTCTATCCAGAACCTAGCTGTGCGACCATTACAGACCTCCCAGAAGCTATGTTCCTGAATAAGTAGACGATGTTGTTTGGCAACGTTCCAGATCAGAGAGCCTGCTTCTACAGTAGACATTCAAATGAGCTCTAAGTGGGGTCTATGGTTGGCATATTTGGCATTCCAAAGTTTCGCCCATGGGGAGGAAGGGGAGGATAGCCATAGCCACCAGATCTTAGCCCCCATGATCGCGTTGCTATGTTGAGGGTCACAGAGTCCTAGCCCCCCCCAGCTTTGGCTTGCATATCGTATTCCACTTGACCAAGGCCCATTTTCTGCTCTTCCCAGATGCTCCCCACAGGAAGTTGCGCTGAAGAGATTTTATTTGATTGAGGACCCATTTCAGGGTTGCAAGGATGGAGAAGAGATATAGAGGTAAGGATTGAAGGATAGACTTGATCAGAATAAGCCTACTAGGAAGGTTGAGGGGGCGAAGGGTCCAGGACGATAATCTAGCTTCGAATTTATCCAAAAGAGATCTCCAAGAAGAGTGCTTAAGCATTGAGACAATCAAGGGGGCTCCAAGGTATTTTGCTGGCAGCTTGGCAATGGAGAATCCAAGGATTCTAGCAATACGATGCTGAATGAGAATAGCAGTGTTAAAGAAGAAGATTTGCGACTTGGAGGCATTGACAGTCATTCCAGAGGCATCGGCAAACAAATCTAGCAAGCTTTTGAAGGTGGAGGCTTCATGGGCAGAAGGATGACCATACAGCATGGTGTCGTCCACAAATTGTTGGTGAGTGTGAGCAGGGGATTCATGAATGGAGATGCCACGGAGCTGTTGCGAATGGAGGGCATGAGAGATGATCCGCCCTAGCCCTTCTGCCATGAGCACAAAGAGAAAGGGGGACAGGGGATCACCTAGGCGAATGCCACGAGAGGGGGAGAAGGGATGAGAGGGGATACCATTGACCACGACGGAGAAAAAGGAAGAGGAGATCAGGCTCATGACCCATCTTATCCAAGGAGGGCTGAAGCCAAAAGATGCTAACATCTGTTGAATGAAATTCCAATTAAGTTTGTCAAAAGCTTTTGATAAATCAACCTTAAGGAGCATACCTAGCTTTTTAGTCTGCTTCAATGAATGCATAATCTCATGAGTGAGAATAATGCCATCCAGGATTTGTCGCCCCTCTACGTAGCCCGTTTTCTCAGGCGAGATGAGAAAGGGAAGCAACGGCTTTAACCTGTTGGCAAAAACTTTGTAGATGATCTTGTAGATGTCATTGCAAAGGGAAATGGGACGAAATTTGTCAGGCATGGCAGCTAGGTCCTCCTTGGGGACCAATGTTATGAAGGTGGCATTTAGAGAAGGTAGAAGCCAATGCATAGATCTGGACTCCTCCACTAAGTTCCAGATGTCATCTTTGATCAAATCCCAGAAATGATGAAAGAAGTTGGAAGTGAAGCCATCGGGTCCCGGAGCTTTGCCTTCCTTGTTTTGGAGGACAGCCTGTTCAAATTCCAAAAGAGTGACTGGGCGAAGAAGAAGATGATTGTGCTCCTCCGTGATTAGTTTTGGTATGTGTTGCAGGATTTTGTTAATAGTTGGTCGCCTGTCAGTCTGGTCTTCCTGCACCACTAATTTGAGATGAGAGACTAAACCCGCTTCAATGTCCTGATGCTGCTCCAGTCTTTCTCCTGTTGGGTTAAGGAGAAAGTTGATATTGTTACACATCCTACGTTGAATGGTCGAGTGGTGGAAAAATTTGGTGTTCCTTTCTCCTTCCTTTAACCATCTGATCCGCGATTTTTGTTTCCATTAAATCTCTTCTTAGTGCCTTCTTTCCTCCAGCTGATTGAGTAGACTTTACTCTTTCAGGTTAGATTATTCGTTGCGGCCTTCTTTGATGATATGAAGCTGTAGGTCTTTCATTTCCTGTTCCAATAGACTTTGCTGTTGGAAGATGTTGCCGAAGGTAGAATGGTTCCACTCTTTAATGCAGGCTTTAAGATCTTTGAGGTGCTACTGAAACTGGTACATCTTGTAACCTGGACGAGGAGTGAAGGCCCACCAAGCTGAGTGAACCATTTCCTTGAAGCCTAGGTGGGAGAGCCAGAAAGCCTCGAATTGAAAGGGTCTTTTGATGTGGTCCCCTGGTCTGGTCTAGTGCAGAGAAATGGGCCAGTGGTCCGACCTTGAAAAAGGCAAGATTGTGGCTTGGAAGTCGCCACCCATGTGTATGGCATTGTCTGAGAGAAGGTATCTATCCAGTTTAGATGCTATCTGTTGAGCGCCCACTCTCTTGTTGTTCCAGGTGTGATTCCCGTTGGCAAAGGGAAGATCAATCAACCAGTTCCGCTGGATGAATTCTTTGAAATGGGTACTGTCCACTTCTAGTTTAGCTCTGCCACCTCTTTTTTCATCCAATCTGGTGATCATATTGAAATCGCCCCCAGGATCTAGAGGGGATGAGCTCTGGTAGAATTGAGTTGTTCTATCATGTTTAACAGCGCGATTTTCCTTGTAGCCTCCTGAGGGAAATATGCATTAGAAAGATGCCCATGCGGATTGGTTCCGTGGATGTGGAAAGATGCTTGAATTAGATTGTGAGCAGCGTGGGCATCATTTATTGAGACAGATTTTGAGGTCCACTGCGACGGAGTGGCTTCCTGGCTAGGCTTTAGAAAGAATGGGGCCAAGGGTTTGACTTGTGCATTTGGTTTCATGCAGAAAAAAGACTTGAGGTTTTTCCATCTGTATCAGATTCTTGATCGTACGGACTTTTGAGGGACCATTTAGACCCCTTATATTCCACGAGATGCGTTTCATTGAGAACTTCCTTCACGGGGGGGGAACTTGGTAAGTTTGGGATACCTACCAGATTCTACCAGCATCTCCCCCAGGAGAATAGTCCTTTGTAGATCAGATTTCCTTCCTCTTTTCTTTGAGTCCTTGAAGAGTTTCTTCCCATCCCATGGGCTTCCCTGCTGGATGCCTAGGGATTTTTGATTCTGCTGCACTCGGGCAAGAGCCACAGTTAGGTTTTAAATCTGCTTTTCTGAGATCTGGTCAAAATCCTTCTTTTTTCATCCTTGCTCCAGCGTGAAGATGTCAAGGTCTCCTATGTCTACCGAGTCATTTTCATCTTCCATGGGATTGATCTGGTTCTCATTATCTCCAATGTTGTCAACCTACATGTTGCGAGGATGGCCAGAGCTAGATTCAGGCTTCGAGCTGGACGGGGGTTCGGGGATGGCGTCCGAGATGGGGGTATCAGAAATGGGGGTGGCAAGGATTTCAAAACTATTACTGGTAGAGGGAGGAAGCGTGGATTGAGAGTGGGGTTTGGGAGTTAGAGAAGGGGATTTCTTGTTGTGCCGGCGCCGGTTCTGGACTTTAGTGAAACCTTCAGCATCAGGGGTAGCAACAGAATCCGAGGGTTTACTTGGAGGTGCATTCAGAGGGCAGTCACGGTATAAATGGCCATGAGTATGACATTTCCTGCATCTAAAAGGCACATGTTCATAATCTAAGGTTTGCACCTATTCATAGTCATCGTGAAAGAGACTTACTGAGTCGGGGAGGGCTTGCGCGAGATGCATGAAGACGCAGATTCAAGCATAGGAGGTATACCGTCTGAGCTTTGTTTCATCTGCAGCTTTAATGAACTCACCAAGACCGTTGCCAATATCCTTTAGGGATTCTTCGTCCCAATATTCCAGCAGCAGGGAATAGAGTTGAATCCAGACGGGTGCCCAACTGAAGTCCTCTTTATCCGAGTTGAATCTTTCGATCCATTCCCTGAGATAGAGACCTGAGGAGTTGAAAAAGTAGGGGCCTCCATCCATGACTTGGTTCTTGTCTTCGAGGCAGTTAAAAATGGCAGTAAAGAATCCTTCGGGTTCGAGTTGCAGAGTTACCTGCCCTTTTGGCTTCCATTTGGCCCTAATCCATCCATGTAGGGCTTTTTCCGTTGGCCAAAACCTGACGAATTTGCCAATCAGTGCATGATCTCTCATGTACTGGATCTGGCCACTGATCCTGTTGCTTGATAGCTCAATCTTAGGGCATTCCTTTGCTATTGGTGTGCAGGTAGCAGAGGTGACTTTGGGAACTTCTGTAGTGCCTTGCATTTTCGTCACTTCGTTCTTTGGATTGTCCGACTTATCGTCCTATCGAGTCTTTTGCAAATTATTGTCCTGCGATTTTTGGCCTGTTTCAGAGTCCTGAGCGTTTCCTTGAATGAGATGGTTTGTGTTGTCTGACATCTTTTTTGGCATTTCAGGATTGACTTTGGGGGAGGCATTAAGAGCCTCCCCCTGGGACGATGCCATTGAAAGGGATCAGTAGGACGAGATGACCCAGATGCAGCTTGGGTTAGCGATTGTTGGCAGAGCAGTTTGCAGTGTGCCGTGTCGTGACAGGGAGGCTGGAAACCCTAGCCCGAAAGTTCTCTGTGAAGCCGTGCCCTCTATAGAATTTTATTATCCAAGACTCCGATGAGGCCCACTATATTATTAAATAAGGTTCAATATAATAATTAGTATGGAATTAATGAAATAAAGTTTTATTAAAGTTCTAGTAGATAATTTGAAAATTGTTAAATGAATTCTTTCCATCAAATAATTATTTTAAGATACTAAACTACTTTAAGATTTAGATAATCAATTATAAGTATAAAATGTTTATGATATTTCCTGTATAATTCTATTTTCAAATCTAAAACACATAACAATAAGTTACTATTAACATTATCAGAGCTATATACTTAATTGATACATAATATCAATAAATACTAAACTCTTGATACACACATCCTTATATAGTGTATAATTTATATGATTTTGAATATTTGACACATAACCCATTTTAGAACATAAAATGTGATAACAATATTTCATTAATTGTCAAACTTGCAATTACACACCCCCTATATTGTGTATAATATCTATATATATATATGATTTTGAATATTTGGCACATAACCCGTTTAAACATAAAATGTGATAACAATATTTCATTTAATGTCAAACTTGCAATTTTCAAATGATTAATGGAGTTCGATAATTGAATGATTGGAAAATATTCGATAGAATTCAATCCTTTGATAAGAGAAAAAAAATGTAAATATAAACTTATTAACCTTTAAATAATCCAATAATGATATGAGCTTGAACTGTTCTTTTATTACCAAGTTATAATTTGAGCACTGTAATTACAATTTATCTATTAATAATTATTTCGGGCAGTGATGTAATCTTTCGGGTGCAAAATCACCTCAATTTTTTTTCTTTGGAGGCAATACTAAACTATAATTTGATCACTATAATTACAATTTTATTTATATCAATTTGCACCTCATTTTTTTTCTTTGGAGGCAATACTAAACTATAATTTGATCACTATAATTACAATTTTATTTATATCAATTTCACTTCTTTATATATAGTTATTTTTATTTTAAATTTTATCCACACCCTTTTAATATATACATAAAAGTACAGACATATACACATGGTATTTCTGTCATGGTATTTCTGTCAATTTTTTAATTCAATTTTTTTTAATATTATTGTACTTACAAAAAGTTATATATATATATATATATATATATATATATATATATATAATTTATTATATTTTAAATATAAATTATGGATCATTAATTTATAATACATAATTACTATTTATATTTTCTTTTTTATTTATAATTATATTAAAACTTTTTATATAGGTATTTTAATTGAACAAGTTTCATAATTTTTTTATATTTTAATTTTTAATATGATAGTTAAAAGATATAATTCGTTGTATATAGAGAAAAAGTATATGTTTAAGGAAAACAAATTATCGTGAATATTAATTTTTGATGATTTTTTTTTAATATAATATATTATAAATGGTTTTTCAAATATATTTTATAATTTTATTAATAAAAACAATATTTTAAAATAACAAAATAAACTAAAATTTATTAATTTATTAATTTTAATAATTTTTAATTAATGTAACATTATTTTTAATTTGTTTATTACTTTTTATATTTTAATATTTATTAATTAAACTAACATTATTTTTTTAATTTACTTCGTTCTTGAATTATGTGGTTTATTCGACCAAATTTACAAAGAAGAAATTGAATTAAAATATAGTTGATTTGTTAAATAATTCTAATTATAACTAATATTTTTTATATGCTACGTCAATAAAAATTTAATATCAATTTTCAATATCTTATATATTAAGTATGATGTAAATATTTGAGATATAATAAGAAATGACACATGAATATTATATACATATATAAGGAGCAAAGTCTAAATATCTCATAGAAAACAACAAGGGATTATGTCTACTCCATATGTTTATGTTAGTTCAAAATTGAGTTATTTTTTATTAATATAATTAATTTTAAGATACAAGATTAATTTTAAATATCATCTCTCCACATCATTATGTTTAGTCACAAAATATGATTTCTCAAATTTACTTCCTATTAAAATTTTCTCTCTCCAACAATGAATTCATTGCACGGACTACCAGTTACCGTATAAATTTCAAATAACGTATGAAATTTAATTTTATATAAACATAAATTTAATTAAAATAAATTAAATTATAGATTAAAATTTTCCTCATTCTTTATTAAACCAATTTGTAATTTGTAATATCATAATTTTTTTGTTATACTTTGTATTTAGTTAATAAAATAAAAGACAAAAGTTGGCTGAGCTAGAGTGTCTAAAGAGTAAAATAATTTAGGTTTAAAAGTATGTATTTTATGTTGCTTTGAACATTGTTAAGTTGTAAATTAAGAAAGATTAAGAAGAGTGAAAAAATTAATTTTTTAGATCTAGGTCATTACTTTTTAAAAATTAGAAAGTTGTTTTTAGTATATTCATGGAACTATGAAGAAATTGTGTTAGGACTTTTTTTGTTATGATTCATACATGTAGAAATTTGAAGAAAGGAGGGAGACTTATTAGAAAGATTAGAGGAAACTTTATAAATTATGGAGTAATAGAAAAACAAAGTGACTCTAGTGTACAAATTATCTCTGAGAAGGAATGACGATACCTCGTAAAAGAGCCAAGAAAAACAAAGAAATTCTACAGAAGTTTTGAGACATTATCCTACCCCTCTAATGCTCGTACTAAAAAGCACTAAAGTGAACGAACTACGAAGGATTATATCGTAAAGAAGGAAGTGCTTCTTGTGTTATTTGGGGTACATAGTGTGGGTGCTTAGGAACTTCTCTATATTCAAGGAACTTAGAGCAGAGCACCTATTAATAATCGAGATGGACTGCGAGAACGAACTAAAGAAGTAGGAGCATTTACAGGTACATGTCCAAAAAACAGTAGCCACAAAATATCTAGGGAAGTTATCTTCCTTGCTCTCAATGGGCAGAGGGGTGTTACTTTCGCGAAGAGATTTCACGCAACTACACAGAGACTTAAAAACATAGTATTCACTCACGAAAAAAAACAAAGTAGAACAAAGTAAGTTTGGAGCGACACCATAATAACTTAAGATTGAATTATAATACATGAAAATACATTCACATGCCACTGCTGCTTATTCACCAAGTAAAACTTACACAGAATAACACACAATCGAGTTTAGGCTTCTCTGATCCATATCAAGTTAGAGAAAGATTTCGGCGAAAATCACATGGAATCTCATTTGTCGACGCGTTTCGAACCAACTAGCGTGGTTCATCGTCAGGACAAGTTGAAGAAACAGATCTAGCTCATCATGCTAAATAGTCTGAGCAGAGCCTCCAACAGCTAGCATATCTAACGGCTAGTTTGACTTAAGGACAAGGCTCAAAATTATTATAATATTTTAATTCATAAAAATAAATAAATTAAGGTAAATGGTACGAGAC
Organism: Pinus tabuliformis; assembly: GCA_031772625.1. Classification (NCBI taxonomy): domain Eukaryota; kingdom Viridiplantae; phylum Streptophyta; class Pinopsida; order Pinales; family Pinaceae; genus Pinus; species Pinus tabuliformis. The sequence continues at coordinate 1,332,355,697 of CM062805.1, forward strand.
CTAATAATTAAAAACTATAAGTTAATTAATAATTAGTTACAAAAAAGGCCTAAAAATATAAATAATTTTAATTTAAAAGTATTAAGAATAAAAGGTAATAAGGAAATCAAAGTTAATAATTAAAAATTATAATTTAATTAATAATTAAAAGGAAAATTAGTTAATTAAATGACCTAATGGATGAATAAAAAATTATATGAGACCTAATAACTAAAATTTTTATAAGTTAATTAATAATTTAAAAATGAAATTGGTTAAATGAAGAAAATATAATCTTATTTAAAAGTATTATTAAAATTGTAAGTTAATTAAAATAGAAGAAGGTAATAAAGAGAGTCAAGGTTAATAAAAATTAATAATTTAAAAGGAAAATAAGTAAATTAAAGGACATATAAATTAATTTTATATAAAAGTATTAAAAAGTATGTAATTAAGGTAAATGGTACGAGACCTAATAAATCAAAACTATAAGTTAATTAATAAAAATGACCTTGAAAGGCCTAAAAAGTATAAATAATTTTATTTAAAAGTAATTAAGAATAAAAGGTACTAAAGAAAATCAAAGTTAATAATTAAAAATTATAATTTAATTAATAATTAAAAGGAAAATTAGTTAATCAAATGACCTAATGGATGAATAAAAAATTATAATCGGCATGAGACCTAATAAATAAAAATTTTATAAGTTAATTAATAATTTAACAAGGAAATTGGTTAAAGGAAGAAAATATAATCTCATTTAAAAGTATTATTAAAATTGTAAGTTAATTAAAAATTATAAGTTAGTTAATAATTTAAAAGGAAAATTAGTAAAATTAAATGCTATTGTAATAAAGGATGGAGTAATATATAAATTAATTTTATATAAAAGTATTATTAAAATGTATGCTAAATAATAAAATGTAATTAGAAAAGGATCAAAAGACCTTATAATAAAGGAAAAGTTAAATGTATAGAGTAATGTATAAATTAATTTTATTTAAAAATATTAGAAAAACAAAGGATGATAAGCAGTAAAGAATTAGAAAGGAAAATTAGTTATATGGAGGCAGGTTGCTATACACACGGAAAAAAAAAAAAAAAAAAAAAAAATAAAATAATAATAATAAATAATAAATAGATAAATAAGTGAAAAATAAAGATAAAAGACACCAAAAACCAAAGAGGACGAAAAAACGACTAGGAAGAGAGGGCTGGGACCCAACACCTATTGACTTTCCAACCATCCTCTCTATTGAGATTGCTTGGTCTCTTTTCGATCTGAAGCGCTTCCCTGAATTTTCGATGATGGAAATGCGAAACCTTAGCAATAACACTGGCTTCTTCAATCCAAACGTGATGATTGGTTTTCTCAGCATGTTCAGCCAAAGCGGAAGACTTAGATCTCCTATGCTTCAGATCTGCTGCGTGCTCGCTAATCCTCTGATTAATGGAACGACCAGTCTCCCCAATATAGGGGGTCCCACAGGAACAAGGGATCATATAAACACCCTTCATATCTTTAGGGTCGATGGGATCCTTCGCCGATCTGAGGGACGAACGAATGGTGTTCAGGGGCCTGAAGGACACAGGGATACTATGTCTCCTGAGAATCCTACCAATTCTATCAGTGGTCCCTTGAACATAAGGAAGATGGACACCAGGAACACGATCTTTTGGTTCTCTTTTCACCAGAAAATTCTTGGAAGCTTTAAGGAAAGCCCTATGACCCATGTATCTACTGTAACCATTCTCCACAAAGACATCCAGCAGATGGGATTTTTCCTTCTCAAAGCTCTTCTTGTCCGAGATCCTCAGGGCCCGAGTAGCAAGGGTACTAAGATTTACTTGATAGGATCAAGGATACTATTAGGCAGGATTGTGCAGTGGCCTTGAGAAAGGCTAAGCCACCTAAGAGTAACCTCAGCAGAGAAGAATCTTTAGCTCTCAGATCCTTAAACCAAAACAAGGATATCATTGTTCTTAAGGCAGACAAGGGTGGTGCTGCCGTGATTCTTAACATGGTTGATTACCGTAGCAAGATGTTGGATCATCTTCATAATAGTGGTAGCTACAAAAAGCTTTCCAAAAATCCCTTGAAGAAGGTTGCTAGAAATGTGGCTTTGGCCATTAAATCCATTGGCTCGTTGAGTTCCTTGCACCATAAGCTCATTGAAAGCAACCCTATTACTCCTAGAATCTATGGCCTCCCAAAGATTCACAAGGAAGGAGCCCCCTTAAGGCCCATCGTCAACACCATTGGAGGTCCTACCTATCTTCTTGCGAAGTTCCTGGCTTTAAAGCTTAAGCCCCTTGTTGGTCGAACGGAGTCCTTCGTAAAAGACTCTGCTTCCTTTATCGAGGAGCTCAAGGACATTAAGCTTGATCCTGGGGACATTCTTGTCAGTTTTGATGTTGTCTCCCTGTTCACTTGCATCCCTATTAATGAGGCCATGGATGTGATCAACCGCCTAACAGATCCTGACACGGCTAGGTTGGTTGAGATCTGTCTTACTTCCACCTTCTTCAGTTTTGAAGGGGAGTTCTTCGAGCAAACATGTGGGGTTGCAATGGGATCCCCCCTTTCCCCTGTTGTTGCTAATCTGTTTATGGAAGATTTTGAGTCCAAGGCTCTGAACTCTTCCCGGCTCCTCCCTAAACTATGGAAGAGGTATGTGGATGACACCAATGTCATCTAGTCTCATGGCCAGGATGAGATTGATCTCTTCTTCGATCATCTTAACAGGCAGTCCTCAGCCATTAAGTTCACTAAGGAGCAGGAAGTTGATGGATGCCTTCCTTTCCTTGATATTCTTATTTCTAGGAATGATGATGGTTCCCTCGCCCATCATGTTTTTCGAAAGAAAACTCATACGGAACAGTATCTTCATGCCAGTTCCCACCATTTCCCGGCTCAAAAGATGGGTGTTCTTAGTACCCTTGCTACTCGGGCCCTGAGGATCTCGGACAAGAAGAGCTTTGAGAAGGAAAAATCCCATCTGCTGGATGTCTTTGTGGAGAATGGTTACAGTAGATACATGGGTCATAGGGCTTTCCTTAAAGCTTCCAAGAATTTTCTGGTGAAAAGAGAACCAAAAGATCATGTTCCTGGTGTCCATCTTCCTTATGTTCAAGGGACCACTGATAGAATTGGTAGGATTCTCAGGAGACATAGTATCCCTGTGTCCTTCAGGCCCCTGAAAACCATTCGTTCGTCCCTCAAATCGGCGAAGGATCCCATCGACCCTAAAGATATGAAGGGTGTTTATATGATCCCTTGTTCTTGTGGGACCCCCTATATTGGGGAGACTGGTCGTTCCATTAATTAGAGGATTAGCGAGCACGCAGCAGATCTGAAGCATAGGAGATCTAAGTCTTCCGCTTTGGCTGAACATGCTGAGAAAACCAATCATCACGTTTGTATTGAAGAAGCCAGTGTTATTGCTAAGGTTTCACATTTCCATCATCAAAAATTCAGGGAAGCGCTTGAGATCGAAAAGAGACCAAGCAATCTCAATAGAGAGGATGGTTGGAAAGTCAATAGGTGTTGGGTCCCAGCCCTCTCTTCCTAGTCGTTTTTTCGTCCTCTTTGGTTTTTGGTGTCTTTTATCTTTATCTTTCACTTATTTATCTATTTTTTATTATTATTATTATTATTATTATTATTATTATTATTTATTTTTTTTATTTTTTTTTTTTATTTTTTTTTTTTATTTTTTTTTTTTTCGTGTGTATAGCAACCTGCCTCCATATAACTAATTTTCCTCTCTAATTTCTTTACTGCTTATCATCCTTTGTTTTTCTAATATTTTTAAATAAAATTAATTTATACATTACTCTATACATTTAACTTTTCCTTTATTATAAGGTCTTTTGATCCTTTTCTAATTACATTTTATTATTTAACATACATTTTAATAATACTTTTATATAAAATTAATTTATATATTACTCCATCCTTTATTACAATAACATTTAATTTTACTAATTTTCCTTTTAAATTATTAACTAACTTATAATTTTTAATTAACTTACAATTTTAATAGTACTTTTAAATGAGATTATATTTTCTTCCTTTAACCAATTTCCTTTTTAAATTATTAATTAACTTATAAAATTTTTATTTATTAGGTCTCATGCCGATTATAATTTTTTATTCATCCATTAGGTCATTTAATTAACTAATTTTTCTTTTAATTATTAATTAAATTATAATTTTTAATTATTAACTTTGATTTTCTTTAGTACCTTTTATTCTTAATTACTTTTAAATAGAATTATTTATACTTTTTAGGCCTTTCAAGGTCATTTTTATTAATTAACTTATAGTTTTGATTTATTAGGTCTCGTACCATTTACCTTAATTACATACTTTTTTAATACTTTTATATAAAATTAATTTATATATCCTTTAATTTACTTATTTTCATTTTAAATTATTAATTTTTATTAACCTTGACTCTCTTTATTACCTTCTTCTATTTTAATTAACTTACAATTTTAATAATACTTTTAAATAAGATTATATTTTCTTCATTTAACCAATTTCCTTTTTAAATTATTAATTAACTTATAAAAATTTTAGTTATTAGGTGTCATATAATTTTTTATTCATCCATTAGGTCATTTAATTAACTAATTTTCCTTTTAATTATTAATTAAATTATAATTTTTAATTATTAACTTTGATTTCCTTATTACCTTTTATTCTTAATACTTTTAAATTAAAATTATTTATATTTTTAGGCCTTTTTTGTAACTAATTATTAATTAACTTATAGTTTTTAATTATTAGGTCTCGTACCATTTACCTTAATTTATTTATTTTTACGAATTAAAATATTATAATAATTTTGACCCTTGTCCTTAAGTCAAACTAGCCATTAGATATACTAGGTGTTGGAGGCTCTGCTCAGACTATTTAGCATGATGAGCTAGATCTGTTTCTTCAACTTGTCATGATGATGAACCACGCTAGTTGGTTCGAAACGTGTCGAAAAATGAGAATAACACACAGTAAAACACTTGTTTTTCACGTGCCCACCAAAATTTGCTCCACCATTTTCTCCTTTGCTCTCTTTCACTCTTACTCTTTTTCTTTTTTACTTACAAAAATGACTTTTACATGCTTCTTTATCTCGACATACAATTTTACATTAATGCATGACAAAGAAAATAATTAATATGTTGTTGTTGTTGAGTGTGATCAGAATCGCACAGGTGTTTGTGGAGTGTGGGCTATAGTTGTAGAATGAATGCTTGCCCATATCTATTTACCAAAATACATTAAATGCCTTAAATTCTTTGTTGTGTTTTGGAATGGTTCACGCAGTACTTTTGTTCTGGCTTCAGTCCTTCCATCTTCAAATAGAGACGCAACCTGCAAAAATACTTCTGACAAGTATGGTTGTTGTCAGGGTGTTTAACATGGTGGTTGGGATTAATATTTCCAACACTCCCCGTTAATCATAATTGCCGCCATTGATAATTCCCAAATAGTTTCTGAGATAAAAAAAAAACTTTCACGTGCCAATGGCTTTGTGAAGATATTAGCAAATTGATACTGTGACTTGCAGTGCGGCAACACAATTTCATCACTGTTAATCAAATCTCTAATAAAATTATATTTAGCATCAATATGCTTGGTCCTCTTATGAAAGACAAAATTCTTTGACAATGCAATTTCTAAGGTGTTGTCACAAAAAATAGTTGTCGTTCCCTCTTGGTCATGACGAAGATCCCTCAACATCCTTCTCATCCAAACTGCTTGACACGCTGCTGTTGTTGTTGCGACATATTCAGCATCTGCTGTTGACAGTGACACTATTGGTTGCTTCTTGGAGGCCCATGAAATGCCTCCGGAACCCAAATGAAAAACATATCCTGACGTGCTCTTTTTGTCATTGACACTTCGTGCCTAATCACTGTTAGTGTAGCCAACCAGCCTAAAATCACTTGTTGCTGTGTACAAAACGTCATACTTTTTTGTCCCATTGACATACCTTATAATCCTTTTCGTTTCTTGTGAATGTGTCTCCTTGGGTGTCTCCATGAACCTTGACACCAAACTTACTGCATACATTATATCCGGCCTAGTGGTAGTCAAATACATCAAGCTGCCTATCATGCTTTTGTATAATGTCGGATTGACATTGCTGCTGCAATCTTCTTTGCTCAACTTCAACCCCATGATAGTTGGAGTTGGTGCAGGCTTGTTGTTATGCATTTTAAACATCTCCAAAATGTCTGACACATACTTCGCTTGAGAGATAAAAATGCCATTTTCTGTTTGCTTCACTTTTATGCCCAAAATATATCTTAACAATCCCAAGTCAGTCATTTCAAATTCACTCTTTGTGACTTGTTTGAAATCAGCAATGAGGAAATCATCACTGCGTATAAAAATAAAATCATCTACATATAAGACGACAATGAGAATCTTACCTTTTCTCTCTTTGATGTAGAGAGTGGGTTCACTGTAACATTTGTTGAAACCATTGTCCAACAAGTAGGCATCTATCCTGCTGTACCATGCGCGCAGTGCTTGTTTCAACCCATAAAGAGATTTCCTCAACTGATACACTTTGTCTTCTTGGCCTTCTACCTCATAACTAGGCGGTTGTGCAACATACTCTTCCTCTTTCAACACTCCATTCAAGAACGTTGATTTTACGTCCATTTGATACACTTTCCATTTATGCTACACAGCAACTGCCACAATTGCGCACACTGTCTTCATCCTCGCGAGTGGCATGAATGTCTCTACATAATCTATTCCATGTCGCTGCTTGTATCCTTTGACAACTAGCCTTGCTTTGTGCCTTTCAATCTTTCCATCAATGTTGCTTTTGGTCTTATCGACCCACTTCTCTCTAATGACATGTTTTCCTTTTGGAAGGTTCACTAACTCCCATGTGTCATTCCTTTCTATTGCTTCTATTTCTTCCTCCACTACCGCAACCCATTTTTCTTCATTAACTACATCTTGAAAATGGATTGGGTCATCTACATGACAAAATAATGCAAATAAGGAATTCAGACCAGTGTTGCTATCAACTTCTTCTTTCTCATAAGTTTCATTTAAATTTCTGAATTTTGGTCTTCTTGTGCTTGTTGAATATGTGCTTGACATGTCACTTGGTGTTGCACTCTGTGGTGTGCTTGGAGAAGCACTTGCTTGGCTGTGCAAAGCTATCCTATTATTTGTTGATGGTGTTGCTTGATGCCTGCTTTGTTGCACTTGAATAGCAGCAGAGGGAGCCATTGTTGAGGAATTACTTGCTGCTGTTAATTCCTCCTTGTCCTCATCTGGTATGCATGCTTTGACATTGACTGTCTTGTCTAAACTTCCATTCTGTGCTTCCTCTTCTATAAACTGCACATCTCTGCTGATTATGACCTTCTTGGTTAATGGACTGTAGAGTTTACAAGCCTTGGATTCATCACTATATCCAAAAAATATACATTTCTCCCCCTTGATGTCCAACTTCTTCCTCAACTCATCTTGGACATGTGCATACGCCACACATCCAAACACTCTCATGTGAGCGAAACTATGCTTTCTTCCACTCCATTCCTGTGGTGAAGTAAAATTATAAGTGCAGACACAAACGAATTCCTCTAGCTCGATAATGGGTTTGGCCACAACAAATACATTGTATGGAAGATTTCCTTAAGTTAGAATCAATAAAGAGGGCCTACCTCTTGGTCCCTTATCCTGCTTGATGATGTCCTCGTTTGCTCACTCCAACAATCTCTCGCTTCCTTCTTCAAGCTCCTGAAACAAGTAAACAATAACAACACAAAAACATAATAATAGATAGATTGCAATTCAACCTACTCAACAAGTCAAGAAACATTAAGCCATGAATATGTAATATTGAAAAACATGTAGGAAATCAATCGATAGTTGCATATATTAATATCAAAGAGAGATTACACCCATTCTTCTTGACATTGCAATCTTCCTCTGACAAGACCAGGTTCCCATACACTTCTGCTAGCATTCCACAATGGCTTCAAATAGTAATAGTTTTAAAGCTCTTCCCTTTAGGCTTCACTCCAAACCAAAAAACACTTCTCCCTCACACAACTAGATAGCTACAAATAGTAATAGCTTGCTTGTCTACTCCAAACCAAAATAGCATCAACACTCAACCAAAAATCTGCAACTATAACACCAACACTAGCTTGTGCTTGAGAAGAAGGGAGGTTTATATATGAAATATGGATGGGAGATGGATCCTCTTCTCATGGGAGTACTTATCCCTTGAGGTAGTTCCATCATTATAGGGGAAGGGAGCCCAAATTGTCATCCTTCACCCCATCCAACCAAACCATTTACCAGACTTTCGTTACAAGCTTCTAGAGCTGGAAGCTTTTGCTCTAATTTAAAAAACTTTCCATAAAAGGACCAGCAGGACTGGAACACAGCTCAGTCGCTCTAGTTGGCACAAGGAGTAGTGGTAATATTTGTACATTGGTGCAAGGAAGAAAAAGGCCATTAGCATTGGTCTTGTAAAGTGGGTAAAATAGAAGTTTCAGGGGAAATGGTGCAAAGGAGAATTTATTTGTTCATGAAGAAGGAGACAATGGAAGTTTTTTCATGAAGGAAAAGCATGCAGGGTTCATTATAGAGGTCCTCCAGGATCAAGGAATGGGGAGTACAGGGACAGTGACAAAATCTTGTGTAACAGATGCCCCGTAAAGCGTGAAGGCTGAACTCAAGTGAGGGATGAAATGCTTTATAAATCAGTGTGGGGAACCAGTCTGCCATCGGAAAACCTGCAAGCAAGTACAGATACATATACATAAACTGAGATCTCTGTCAAATGATACATGAATCGTGGCATTGACATAGCCATCGAGAGAATGATCATGTAAATGGATCCAGGTATGGGCACAACCATCCGTTAAAGAGGATCATAATGAAACCAAGGTATGGTCACAACCATTCAATAATGAGAATGATCCCATATGATAACTCATGGTCTGGTCACAACCAACCCTCTGCAAGAGACATGCATATCATCATAACCATGTCACACCACTTTGCAACCTGGACTTTTGTGATCTGAGTCCAGGGTCTTGTGCTCCAACACAACCCGATTAAAGTACAGATCTCAATATGCGAATAGATGTGTTGACGTCGAACATGCTAGAAAGTCGCTTGATTACCAATAAATGATGTAAACTATTAACAAGCACGAGAGAAACCACCAATAATGAAAATGGTCCTCAAGGTACTATAAACACAATTCACGGAATGTGAATACAAGAACTGAAATCGAACATCCACGAAATCACTTGATCGAAAGCCAATGCTGCAAGCTTGTCATCGAGTGCGAAGAACTTGCCATTAGGGCATGCAAGGTCTAAGGCACTGGAAGGGAGTCTCTCAGTGAACTTCCCGGATAATGAGTTGAAGTCGACGGAAGGCGACCGTGTCGAAGGAGGGTCATAATGAATCCCACGTCATCGACGTGAGATGAGAGGATGCAAAATTATTTTGGATGATACAGAGAATTAGAGGTAAGTGTAACTGCAGAAGGATAACTCTTGAACATATCGACGACACAACTAGAAGTTTGGCAGCTTTTGGATTCAGAGGATTGGTGGTCATGATGACATAGTAGAGATAAGATGGAAGGAAAAATGAATGGCCCAAAACCCAGGAAGGTCAATGATACAAAGGAGGATATCCCAACCCGACAGGAAGCAAAAGTGTCATGTTCAAGAGTGAGCTACTGACACGACTGATAGATTTCCAAATTTTCCCCCACCATTTCTAGCAAGTACCCCAATTATTTTTTAATCGCAAGCTTGAAGAGGATAGAATATGCTTGTATTTAAGTTCATCCTTCAGACGAATCTGACCTAGTAATTTCAATGAGCCCTAGGAAGGACAAGCCATTTTTGTCATGGTGACAAATCTGATGTCATTTAATAGTTTAACGAGTCTGACAAAGGTGTAACTCGGTATATTTTTCATGTTTAGAGAGTTTGAAAAAGACACGTAAAAGAAAACTCCACATGTTCCCTTTTGGTACATTTGTGTCTCTCAAGCCCAAAAAGGTAGAAAGAAAAACTTGAGAGAACCGCTTGACCATTTCTGTCAAGGAGAACCTTTTTCATAAATAGGGCCTCCTAGCTAGAAAGGGGGTAAACTTATATTGGGCGCATGATGTTTCACATCCATTAACGAGTTTGAAATGAAAAGGGCTTGGCCATCTTTTCGCTTTTAAAAGGTCAAAAAAGAGCTGAAAGCGGACCCCCCATTTTTATTTTCTTTAATGAGTCAGAAAGGGAAAAAATACTCGGCGATCTTTTCTTGTAAGTTTAACGAGTTGAGAAAAGAGTTCAAACGTGACTCATCGTCATCGTCGAACATCCATCACCTGTCATTGCACAAGTAAGGTAAAGTCTATTATCGAGTCCTTAAGGCAAAATAGGTCAAAATATTTACAAAACCTGATATTTTCATGAAAAATGAATAAAAAGGGGAAAAGTAAATATATTTTTACCTTTTACCATTTTACCTTTGTTGTGAATACTTTTTACCCACCTTTTCCCTAGTTGTTCTAAAGCAGTTTGCAAGAGATCCTAGAGGTCAATTGATGAGTCGCCAGTTCCAGGTAACAGCTGAAGCCCTGAGCTCCATTTTCATGCTATTTATTTCTACATTTAGCCATTTTTTTGGATTTTTAGGGAGCTTTTTGAAAATCATTTTCGCCCTCGGGCAGTGCAATTTTCGAGCACAAAATCACGCTAGCCAAGGGTGATTAGCAAAGCCATCTGTGCCGATTGGCACAATTATTTTTAAAATAGGCATGTCGACGCTGTGGATAGGGAAAACCCTATGTTCTCAAAAATTGACCGTTTAATCTTGAATTTTATGTGCCAAGGATGATTATTGATTCAAACTAATGGCTTTTGCAGGAGAGAATCACAGAGAATGGTCGATTGGAAGGAACAGGAACATGAAGATGTTGACACCCAGGCAATGAATGACCCAAATTTCCTGGAGGCTTTGAGGGCTTACGAGCTCCTCAAATTCTTCTTTACGCTAGGGATGCGGGCCCAGCCTGAGTTGCTTCAATACTTGATAATCCTTTGGGACATTAATCGAGAGATTTTTGTCATTGGCGACCAAGAGTTGGAGTTGACAACTTCAGATATTTACTTCATCACTAGACTATATTGCAGAGGTGAGCTAGCGAACTTGTATGGGTCACGTCCGATCGGGGCAAGCATATCTTCCGTGCTTGCCAAACACTGCCCTAAGGCCCTGATATCCAAGAGTAGAAAGATAGAGAGTTCCAGTGTGCGGGATCTGACACTGAGGGTGCTTCTGTTGACTATCAATAGAGTGGCGGGGTCCTAGGTAGAGCATGAGACTAACAAGTCGAAGTTCATTTATGCTATTGACTGCACAGCTCCTACGATATTCAATTGGGTAGAGGCTATGAAGATGAACATCAAGTGCCAGTTGTCCAAGGCCAAGGCAGGGAATCTGAAGCAATTTAGGTTCAGATCTGTACTTGTGACCTTCTTCCTGGAACAGGTGCCACTGTTCCAGTATCATTTGATTGAGGTAGATCGTCCTATGCCAAGCGATCCGCGGATGGCCTGCTGTAGTCGTTTGATGCCCAAGATCACTGGGGGTCAGCATATGTCATACCGACCTACATTCTTTTCATGGCTACGATGACAGAATATCGTCGTGGAGGACTGGCCATACAACAGCACTAATTTCCATGGAGATCCAGATATGCCCTTACCAGATGGAGAGAACTTGAGATTTTTTAATTTTTCTGGGTATATATGTGCTTATAACATTTCTCTTGTTTATGCAAATGTTGGACTAGATCACCTAGCTTGGATTTCCCCGATAACTAGGGGCATCCCTCGCCCTATTGATGTTGTCGGCCCTTGTCAGGAAGGGAGCGTGTCACACGGAATGAGTCGTTCTTGCGGACAAGATCGACCTCCCTAGTATCTAATGAAATGTAGTGACAAGCAAGCCAATCAAAAACTATCTTTCTCTAAATATGCAATTTATGAACAAAGGCAAACAAGTGTTTTGGGCCTACCTTGGGTCCAATGCAAGTTTGTGGAAGCCTCACTCCTTTGATCCAAATGAGCTCCCTTGTAGCGAATCTGCAAACACAAACAAGCACACAAATTAAATAGCACCTGAAAAGCCAATATCATGAAGCATACCTATCATGATGATCAAGGAACTCATGAAACAAATGACATGAGACAATTTGTTGAGGAAAATGAATCTAATTGTATTAATTCAAATCAAAGAAGAACTTTACAACCTGTGCCTTGATGCTGTACAAGCTCCTCCCAGGGTCCAACAAGAAGTCTCCTCTACTTTGACAAGTTTCACTCTCTTCCCAATGAAGCCAAAAGGTATGTGATCTCTTCTCTCAAGCTTAACTAGGAAGTCTCAATTCCACTAGCATTTACCCTAAAAAATGTTCAGCTTCTAACCTCCCTAGCAACCAGCCCAATGCCTTAATTTATAGTGCAATGGAGGGAAGTTACTAGGTCCTCCTTCAAAAGGGATAAGCTCCTCTCATCAAGGGATTAGCTCCTTCACTTTTGGGATGCATGAACCACCTAGGAGCGAACCATCCACGTCAAGGTTCCTTCTAGAATCATGTAGAATTAACCCAAAGTGAGTTTTTAAGAATAAACTTGCGCCTTTTTGACTTTCACAGGGGTTCGCACCCACTCCTTTAGAGACAGAGCGGGCAGGTCCGCAGGTAACATGAACAGGGGGTGCGGGACCACACGCAATAGTGAGAGAAAGTGCAGAACCAGAGCTTTGTTGATTTTTAAGGTCTTTCTCTCATTTTCAAAGCTTGACATGAAGAGCTGAGGTTTGAGACTTGCTTAGGAGGACAGTATGAATGATGATAGACCCATACTGACTGCAAATAGTCATGGTGACAATATTTTGTGTAACAGAGCGACAATGAAGAGGAGATCGCGAGGAATCTTGAGGGGTTAACTCATGGTATCCTGGAGTATGCTCGAATAGTAGACATGCCCCGTCGGTACCAGAGACACATGGTGGGAGTCTTAGATCGGATCTGTCGATTTCTGAGTCGTGTTGCACGAGTTGTCTTGTGCTACCATGACCACCATGTTGATTAGTTCCTAGGTCTAGCACTTACATATTTTTTGAGGCCTGCGTGCCACGGATGTATGAGGCCTGCGAGCCGCCGATGTTATTTTAGACACACATATTATTTTTTGGGGTTCTGATGTATCAAACATTCTCACCATATATATATATATATATATATATATATATATATGTTGTATTTTCTTGTCTATTATGGTACAAATGGTTTGTCTTATCTTTTACATGTTTTGTAAATGTTTATCCAACATGTAATTAGCTAATGCATCTATCAATGTATTCATGCGTCTAGGAATATGATCATATGTTATATAATCAAAATGCCTTTCCAATAGATAAATACGAAGATACATTCTCAATATTTGAGGGTTCCTGACGGAATATTTCCCGTTAAGTTGAAGGAAAACAAGATGTGAATCCAGGTTGACAACCAATTCTCTGATGCCTAGAGCGATGGCTTCTAACAATAGTTCGATGACCACACTATATTCAAAAATATTGTTGGTTGTGCAACCTATACATATACCTTGAAGATCAATCAACTCACCGTTAGGGTCATAGATAGCCCATGCCACGATGATAGGTTCCGGGTACTACGACAAGCACCATCAGCGAAACCAACGTGAGGAGTCATAGACATCTGCAAAGAAAGAAATCATAGTAAATAGGAAAGTTGTTTGAAAACTATCAGACAAAACCATGTTGTACAAAAATGAATCACACACTGATGTACATACGTAACAATGCAAGATGACCTAAGCATAGTACATTTTGAGGGAGTCCATGTTGGGACTCGTGTAATCAATTAACATAGATGACCACCGAATTTTTATCATTGTTATGACGAGTAAGCATCGACTCAGACAAATAATAGAGTAGAACTCATATAAGGCTTTACCCCCATGCCCACTAGGCGAGGGAGGGTTACGAGTCAGAGGACAATTAGGGAAAACTTGGGTAGGGTAAAAAATCCTGAATCCATGAAGGGATGAAGGGATCTTGATCACGTCAGGATAAACTAACATGTCAATAGGCAATGGAGAAGAGGACTCTTTGAAAGTAGTAGACATGACTTCCGGGCAAGGCAGGAATGAGGAGTGATGATGAGTATCGATCCATGGTGGTTCCTCAAGAGACATGATTTCCATGATACCTTCTTCAGCAAGGAATGTCTTGGCTAAGGGATTAGACGATTCCAAAGTGCCAAGCTAAGGGGGATTGAGAGTACATATCAAGAGAGGTCTTTGACATATGAGAATCAGAGGATGTAGAGTTCGAAGCCGAAACAATTTCCATGTAATTGACTTCGGCGAGACTAAGTAGCATAACCTCGCCCCAAGTATCAACAAGATTGGGTGCAAGTATGACCTAGGGATCAGATTTGACCGAGATCATGTTGACATAGGCAACATGAGGAGGTGGGAGTGGAAAATTTCCCATTAAGGCAGAATCTTTAAAGAGACCTGCCCCCACACTCTCATAGGGAGAATCAGAGTGCTTGACGTACGGAACATTTCCATCCAAGGAGGAAGAGGCAAAGAAAGATAGTTGATCGACAGTGACAATTTTCCCTTGATGGGGAAAACGGATCACGCGAAACAAAGAGGAGGCCACAACATGCATGGAATGAGTCCAACTTAGGCCGAGTAGAATATTATAATTGAGATTGGTGTAAACAATTCCCACTTCGACTTGCACTATCTTGCCTTCCAGGTTGATGGCAAGGTTAGGTAAGACACCGAAAGGTCATGAGTCACACCCATCGAAAGCTTCCAAAGTGTTCGAAGACTAGTTCAGTGCACGGGAACCAATAGCCTTCCAACATACAGTTAACATGATGCAGGTGGAAGCACCTTCATTGATGACAGTGCGGTGGATGGTATTCTCACTGATGATTACCTAAATGAGAAAGGAAATCTAATGATGGAGCCATGGAACATGGTTCTCCATATCGAAACATATCAAATTGGAATCGGTGGGATCGATGCCACTGATAGCTGACAGCAAATATTTTCGCTTTGATGGGCAGCTTTGGAGTACCTCGAGAGCCGACATGGCTAACGACGCCTGAGATAAATCCTTAATAATATTGTAGTGTTGAGGAGCTTGGGCGTTGGGATTATACGAGGATTTCTGCGCACACCTCGAGAGGGTGGCTGCATAGCAGAATTAGGGTTAGGGCGCTCAATTCACAGAGGGCCAGAACTCGGGGTAGAAGAAGAAGGTGCAAATTCTTTTTCTTTCCCAGCTGTAAGAGCTGGAGTTTGATAGTATTTCGATTGGGTAGACAGATTAATAGGCACGCTCATCATGAACACTTGAGGTCCAGAGGAAGAAGATCGGGGTTGGTCTACCATTTGGGTCTATTGAGATGGAAATAGCTCCTTGAGGACAAAAAGGGTCCCTTTGAGTAGGCAGCTAACTTCGGATCATCGAGGACAATCCTTAGTGTACTGATCCTCCTCACAAATGAGGCAGGGATACTTAGGTTTACATTGCAAAGATCTACAATAGTTTCCAAGGATATAAGATTGTCGGGGTGGGTAAGATGTCTCCTTGGTTGATTCCTGATTCTTGTCAATGAGCAGATTTGATCGTATCAGCCCGAGCCTTCTTTCAATAATTGATACACTAGAATATCCAAAAATGGAATTTGTCTCTAGAATACTGCTTTTGGGTATTCTAAGAATCGCATCAGGACAAGGTATTATTCTTTTTTCCCAATCGCGAGCAGATGATTTGGGAGGACCCTATTTCAGAGCATTAGCTTTAGCTTTGCCTTTGCCTTTATTTTTTCCTTTCAAGGATTTGTCCACTGTGGTAGACTGGACAATGTGGACCTTTGAGGTTTTACCAGGGCCAGGTGGATTTTGAGATGAACTATTAGGAGCAGCATTCGAGACCGACTTCTATTTGGAAGAAGTTTTAACAGGGGTCTGGGATACTGAACTAATAGCTCCATCAACGGGAGGAATAGTTGGTGACTTTGACGTTGCAGGATCGGATGATGGTCGCAGAGCATTGGGTAATAACTTGTACAAAGTGCTAGACTGAGAGTAAACTAGATCCAAGTGTTGGGCATGAGCAATGGCCTGCTCTTCAGCAACGCATCCACCCATAGCTATATCGCGAGCAATTGGGGCTACGAATGATTTGGTAAACCATTCAGTGAGCAACTGATCAACAATCTCAAATTTAATCAGGCGACGTCTACGTCTCCATTCATGGATGTGATCAGAGATGTGTGTCACAGTGTCTTGCTTAAGCGCTGTGAGAAAATAGGTGCTAGTTTCATAGTAAACCGACAACTAAAAATGTGTGAGGAAAGCCATGGCTAAAGAGTTAAAGTCATGGTAAGTACTTCGAAGTAGCTCGATGTACCATTTCACTGCAGCACCCATGAGGGTTTGTTGGAAAAGACAAAGACAAATGGAATCATCCACGGAAGAGTTCGACCTGCACCAGAGGTGATATGTCATCACATGGGCCTAAGAATCTTCTTTATCTTTTCCATCGAACTTTGGGCAATCACTTGGTATCTTGGATGGCACCGGAGGCTAGTACGGTGAATGAAGGATTAGATCATTCGTAAGGTATGATACATCTGACAACTCAAGTGTAGCCAAGAAAGGTAATTGAGTGTTGAAAGGAATGGGAGGTCGATAAGTGGGCCCATAGGGAGGAGCCCAACCCTGTTGGGTAGGATTTTGGCCCCACACTAGGGGACTTCGGCCATATGGCATCTAAGGTTGCCCCCATTGCGAATTACCTTGACCATAGGGAGTATTTTGACCTTGAATACCTTGAAACTGTCCAGGCATAGGTTGTTGATAGGAAACGTATGGGTTAAAAGGTTGTTGAGCCTGTTCACCTTGGACATATGGATATGGGACCTGTTGTCCTAGAACATAGAGATGATGAACATGTTGTCCCTAAACAAGAGGATTCAGGACCTGTAGTCCTTGGGCATAAGGTTGATACACTTGTTGCCCTTGGACGTTGGGTTTTTGTACCTAGTGCCCTTGGTTGGTAGGATTCTGAACTTGTTGACCTAGGACAAGAGGGTATTCAGCCTGCTACTGCAGGACTTGACCTTGACTCTGTCCTTGTAAGGATTGACCTTGTTGGTATGTATAAAAGGGTTGTTACTGCCCTGGTTGGTTTTGTTGTTGCAAGGGTTGACCTTGCGATTGCAAAATTTGTCCTTGGGGTTGTAGAGGTTGGCCCTACGCGGGTGTGGGTTGAGAGGTGTGTAGAGCATATTGCATCTCCTGCTGCGTGGCTTGCTGCAACTGTTGTAAGGATTGACCTTGCGGTTGTTGTAGGTGACCTTGCTACGGGATAATTTGCCCTTGTTGTTGTGTGGAGAGCCCTTGTTGCAACAAAAGGTTTCCCTTGCCATAACAAAGGCTGCCTTGGTTGTTGTAAAGGTTGTCCTTGCTATTGCAAGGGTACTTGAGCAGTGCCAAGGAAATTAACGAACTAAATCTGGCTGTATCCAAGCTGGATGTACTACCTAGATTGGAGGGTGTAAGGTTGATTAACCAATCCTTGAGAACCATATGGAACGTAAGGATTTTGGTATTGGACCTGAGCCCCATAAGGCTGCTGATCTAAACATTGCTTGATCCAGATGGACCAACAATATTCTGAACCTATCGGTACTCGACATTGCTTGATCTAGTAGGATCAGTAGGGTTATAAATAATACTAGAAGAGGGATGGTTTATACCAAGCATGTGATCTTGTGAGCCACTCACATTAGTGGAACCTGACACCATAGAAACATTTAGGTTCTGCCCCCCAGGCGGTGGCACAATTTGGCCACTTCTACTAATGGGACAAAGGACCTAACAGAGACAATCTTTGAAATTGTCAGTTGCGACTGATGTATAATTGGATCGATGATACAAGAGTATTCGGAATAATGGGTTGCACCAAGACTGAAGTAACAGCATGTTGGGAAGTCTTCTTCGTGACGAATGGACCTGATGTAGTCCTGATGCCTGACGCCCATACAGGATTATGGTAAAGTGATGAGGCACTAGGTGTACCTAAAACCAAGTGCGCCAAAGACACATAGTTGGGTGGAAAATTGGCGGGAATTCATTCCGAGAAAAGGAAACCCTCTGGAGGAAATTGCAATTGCAATTCTTCCCCTTTTTCCCTTCAACAGTGTGTGGAGTAGAAACTTCGGACTCATCCGAAGATGTGACTGGAGTATCACCTTCAGGTTCCATGTTTGAAAACAAACGATGATGAATGGCCAAAAATGTATTGGGGGATAGTTCCAAAGGAACACCCGGCTGGTCGTATGGACTGTAAGGACGCTGCGATGATATCTCAACAACGTCAAATAGAGGGTTCAAAGGATAGATAACGAGTCCAAGATGACCGTCAGTGGTCGGTGAGTTCTCTAGAGTTTGAATGGGATTATCTGGAGATTTTGGGCCAAGATCAGCAGATGATCATGTATCGAAAGTAGGCGGAGGATGAGATGATAACGGTTGAACACTCAAAACAATTGCGAGTTCAACATTTTGGTCCTTGAGTGACTCCGATAACTCATGAAATGATTCCTTAGACAATCTTTTAGATGGAGGAGAGGAAGAGGAATTGGGTGAACCAGATGCTTCAACCATGATGACCTTGTCTTAGTCAGCAGAACAAATAAGTTCAAGGCTTTAAAATGTCCTTTTAAGGGAACTCATGATTTGGTCAGAAAGATGAAAAGGATGTTTTGGATCATGGGCAATCAATTATTAAGATGCATAAAATACTGATGCTCTTTCATTTTTTAAGAGTCAAGAAAGAAACAAAGATGACTCGATCACTTTCGATTGAAAACAAGCTCGAATGATCTTTTAAGTTTAATGAGTCCAAAAGATCAAATGAGTACTCTGGAAGATCTAGGTAAACAGGATTACCAAGCAACCGTGAACTGCATAATACCTCCTGGAGAACCAAGAAGTAGAAGCAGGTAATCTCCTCGAATGCTATGTTCGGTGTATCACATTCGCAAGGCCGTCGAATCAACTTCCTAAGGATAAAAGGATTACAGCCTAGTGGGGTCTCCCATTATATACTTTACGGTACGAGGAGCGCAAATCCATACTAGCGATGTCTAATGCCGAAGCTAACGACAACTGCTAGGTTTAAAGACACCAGAACACATCTCTAGCCTAGACCTTCTAGATATAATTGTTAATGTCAAATAAGCCTTAGGTTAATTGAATTCCTTTTAAAGTTGATCTTGAGTTAAGTTTCAGTTTTCAGGTCGTAGCAATGCTACTAAAAAAAAATTCAAATGCAACTAAATGAGACAAGACCCTTTCAATTCAATGAAATGCCTACACTAGAGAGGGTAGAAACTACTCAATCAAATGCAAACAATCAAGAAAATGAAAATGAAATGATCTTTCACTACCTTACTTTCTCAAAAAGTAAACTAATGAAAAATGCATTCCAATTCCTAATTTCATGACAAGCACTTATCTATTAGTCATTTTGAAAGCAAAAATTCTCTTCCTTTTTCAAATGCTGATGCAATTCTAGTCATTTAAAAGATGCAAATTATCGCAACATAATGATGCAACAAGATAGAATTTCATACTTTTCCATGAAACAACAAAAGAAGCTTTCGCATAAAATCTTTCAGTGAAAAAGTTGTCGAGACAATAAGCTCTTTAAGTGGACGAAAACATGAAAAGAGAAGTTCATTCAGATCAATGAAACACAGACTTTACCAAACACAAGGCCAACAATGTAATCTATGCCAGAAAAGAAACGTTTAGGCAAGTAAACAAAACTTTTTCAAACTTGTGCAAAAAGAGGTCAAAGTCATAAAAAGGACCAAAAACAAAATGCAAAGAGCAAACACACCTACAACCTGACTTAGTGAGTTCACAAACTTTTGAATGGGCAACCAACTAGATGTCTTAGTGTCGCTGGCCACTCAATGACTCAATCAATCAAATAGAAAGATGACAAGCCAACAAGAAAACAAAACCAAATGAAAAGTAGCTTTCTAATCAGGTAGAAAACGGTCCAAAAGACTTACAGGGTCAAAACCACAAGAGCAGAACACACTGTCCAAGATTGGGGTCAAGCCCTAATCTTCACTTACAGGCATCGGTGCAACTGCCTAACTGACAACAAGTGCTAGAGGCTAGTCGGTGCGACTGTTTTTCAACAACTCGCACTGTTCAACTAACTGTTAGAGGATTAAGTGTGTTGATCAAGGTAGCTAAGGAAAAATAAAAAAATTCCAAAAACAGGGACCAGATCTACTACTATGAATTTTAGACACATGCCATTAAGCAGTAGAAAAGAAACAGAACCAAATGGAAAACGTGAAACTAGAAAAGTTCTCATGAAATCATGAAATCCGAGACAAACAAAAGGATTGGGATCCCCAGTGGAGTCGACAATTTGTGGTGATGTAAAATTATAAGTGTAGACACGAACACATTCCTCTAGCCCGATAATGGGTCTAGCCACAACAGATAAATTCTATGGAAGATTTCCTTAGGTTAGAATCAATCAAGACGACCTACCTCTTGGTCGCTTATCCTGCTTGATGATGTCCTCGCTTGCTCGCTCCAGCAATCTCTCGCTTCCTTCTTCAAGCTCCTGAAACAAGTAAACAACAACAATACACAAACATAATAATAGACAAATTGCAATTCAACCTACTCAACAAGCCCAGAAACATTAAGCCATGAATATGTAATATTACAAAACATGTAGGAAATTAATCGATAGTTTCATATATTAATATCAAAGAGAGATTACAACCATTTGTGTTGATGTTGTTGTCTTCATGTGACAAGACTAGGTTCCCACACACTTCTGCTAGCATTCCATGATAGCTTCAAACAACAAAATTTTTAAAGCTCTTCCCTTTAGGCTTCACTCCAAACAAAAACATACTTCTTCCTCACACAACTAGATAGCTACAACTAGAAATAGCTTGCTTGTCTACTCCAACCAAAATAGCATCAAAAAGTTGCAACTATAACACTCACACTAGCTTGTGCTTGGGAAGAAGGGAGGTTTATATAGGAAATATGGATGGGAGATGGATCCTCTTCTCATGGGAGAATGACTTATCACTTGAGGTAGTTCCATCATTATAGGGGAAAGGAGCTCAAACTATCATCCTCGACCCCATCCGGCCAAACCATTTACCAAACTTCTGTTACGAAACTCCTAGAGATGGAAGCTTCAGCTCTAATTTATAAAAATTTCTACAACAGGATCGGCACGACTAGAGCAGAACTCAGTCACTCTGATCGGCACAAGAAGTAGTGATAATCTCTACACATCAGCGAGGGGAAGACAAAGGCCATTAGCATTGGTCTTGTAAATTGGGAAAAACAAAAGTTTTAGGGGAAATGGTGCAAAAGGGAATTTATCTGTTCATGAAGAGGGACACAATGGAAGTTTCCTCATGAAGGAAAAATGATATAGGAGCATGAGGCTTGAAGACAAAAGACTTCGAATTTTATTCCAAAAATACAAAAAATGTTTACAAGCAAAGTAGTGGAATCCTTTAGCTATCACTTTACAAAGCTTTCTAGATAGGATTTGAGGTAGAATTAAGGGATTTGAATTATCTTGTAATTAATTCATGTATGTAGGATTAGTTGATATTCGTGAGGAGAATATCATGCATATTAGATAGATTCGATCGATTGATTTAGGACCTGATTGCTGTATGTACAGGTACTTATGTAAGTTTTGAATTAGCAGAATGGTATTTTGGCTATGGAGGATTGGAATGTAAAATTTGGAATCTCTCTGTATTTCGTGAATACTATGTATGGATTGTCAAATCCCGTAGGTTTTAATTTCCTTTGAAATATTTCAAAGTTTTGTTGATTTCGAGTTTGAACCCTTTAGAATTAGATTTTATATAATCTTGTGTGGTCGCACCTAAATATTCACTCATTGTGCATTGAAATAACTTGGATTTATTCGAAATCATAGAATATAATGTAGAGACAGACTAAACTTGGCGAAAGTGCTAAGTCTTGGCAGAACAAGGAAACCCTGACAAATTCGTGAGAAACCCAGGAGAAGATCTGAATCGTCTGATGAACAGATTAAATAGATCTAATGGTCATCATGCGCCAATAAGCACAGACGTTAATCAGAATAGAAGAGCGGTCTTCGTAGGCGTAAGCAGTATATTGCACTGTCTCAAAGTGGTAAGTGGTATTTTGCAAATTCACGTGATTAACCTTAGCAGTTGACACGTAGCATGGGAAAACCACTTTTCTCACGCACTCTCGACTTGTTATGCATCGTGTAAGAATTCATGCAAGATTACACGATAGCCATTGGATCAAGCAGAATTGATCGACGATGGAGATCGGCTAAGCTAGTTGGCGAGCGAGTGACGTGATAGCCGTTCGATTAGACGGGTCAGATCTGATGGTGATCGCGTCAGAAGATGCATGTGAATTAAATTAAATTTTGTACGCAATAAGGTTATAAACTGGGGTTTTAATTCCTTTTGGTTCCGTGGAAAATTTAAAGGTTTGCCATATACCGGGTAAATTAAATAGTTCTGTTATTTTAGCAGAATAACTAAAATTGAAGGTTGATGACTGATACTCCAAAGGAAAACCAAGAAGAATTTCCGCTCGAACTTGAAGGAATAGTTTCTAGTTTTGAACGATTATCATTAACATCTGCAACCAACCCACCACAAAACATGTGGGGTTCACTATAGAGGTCCTCTAGGATCAAGGAACGAGGAGTATAGGGATAGTGACAAAATTTTGTGTAACAATGCCTCTTCAAGAACTATGTTTTGGACGCTCTTGGTTGGAAATCTATTCAAGATATATGCTGCACAAGCGATAGCTTCAACCCAATAATCATTTGGCAAATGCTTTGCCTTCAACATACTCCTTGTCATTTCCATAATGGTCCTATTCTTTCTTTCCGCTACACCATTTTGCTGAGGTGTATACCTTGTTGTAAATTTCTTGTGAATTCCATGCTCCCTACAAAAATGAAGGAAATCATTTGAGATGTATTCTCCACCTCTATCAGTCCTAAGGACTTTGATGTAGTGTCCGCTTTGCTTCTCAACAAGAGACTTGTATTGGCGAAAGCACTCAAACACTTCACTTTTCTATTTTAGGAGAAAGACCGATGTCTTCCTTGTGTATTCATCTATGAAGGTCAATACATAGTGGCTTCCACCAATTGATGGTGTCTTCATTGGTCCACATAAATCTAAGTGGAAAATCTCAAAAGGTGCTTTAGCCCTTATTGAATTTCCTGCTAGAAATGCCTCTCTATATTGCTTGCCCAAGATACATCCTTCATATAGGCTGTCCTGTTTTTATATGAGTGGTAGTCCCTTCACCATGCCTTTTCTATGTAGAAAATTCAAACCTCCAAAGTTGAGATGACCAAATCTCAAATGCCGTAACCAGTTTTCATCTTTTACCTTTTCCTGAAAGTTTACTTGTGTGATAAATGCCTCTTTTCTTCCATTCTCTTGTGAGTTCATTGACAGTTGTGCTTGTGCACCTTCTTTCTGCAAATTTGATTTTAATTTTAGGGGAAACATTCTATTGTTTGTCATCTAAACCTTTGCAATCAGTTGTCTACTTGGAGGCCTATCCAAAATTGTGCACAAATCATTTTTGAAGAAGACGTTGTAGCCCTTTTGCATGAGCTATCCAATGCTTATGAGGTTATGCTTTAGACTGGGGACAAAGTATACATCTGATATGTACTTATTCTCCCCCTTCTTTGTTAGGATATTAACTGTACCTTTTCCCATGACAGAGACTTTGCTATCAGTTCCTAATGTCACTTCATATTTCACACTTTCATCTAGATTGGAAAACATTTCTATGTTTGTTAACATGTGGTTGCTACACCCTGAATCTAGATACCATATATCACTATGTTTTTCTAAAAGCATCCTATCATGGTTCTAATTTTATTTTATGAAATTTACACTTGGTTTGTTACTAATGTCATATTGTTTCTTTCTACATTCATTTGCATAATGACCATACTTTTTACAGTAATGACATTGAACTTGAGATTTATCATACCTCTGACCTTGTTCTTGATTTTGGCTTGGGCCTTGACTTGGATTTTGATTGCTGCCTCTTGCATTTGAGCTTGAAGGGCTACTTCTTCCACCTCTGTGTGGGCTTCTTCCTCTTCCTCTAGCAAATGATCTTCCTCTGCCTCAACCTTGACCAAATGATACTTGTGTCTTGAAGGCATGCTCCAATGAGGAGCTTGTTGCTCTAATTAGTCTATGTTCATGAGAAATTAGTGATGCATTAAACTCAGCCAATGAGAATTGTGAGAGATACTTTGTCTTTTATATGGCCACAAGAATGGCATCAAACCTTGCTGGCAAACTTCTCAAAACTTTCTCAACTATTCTTCTTTCCTCAATTGTCTCACCATGAGACCTGATTTGAGTAACCAACCCACTTACCTGTGTAAAAAACGAGTCTACATTCTTAGGCTCTTCCATACAAAGTGCTTCATAGTCTCTTCTCAACATTTGCAGCTTTGTTGTCTTGACTTGTGTCATGCCTTGGTAGGCTATCTGGAGGGTGTCCCAGGCTTGCTTGGACTTCGTTGTTGCTGCAACCCCTGGGAAAATACTTTCATGAACTGCTTGGAAAATATAGAACAAGCCTTTTGAATCCTTCTTCCTGTTGTCCCTTAACAAATCTCTTTCTAGTTGAGATAAGGCATTGTATGCCACTGCATCTGCTGGTTCTTGAAAACCATTCTCCACCAAATCCCAAATATCTTGAGAAGAAAATAGGGCCTTCATTGTAATAGCCCAATAATCATAATTTTTTCCATTAAACTGCGGTATTTGATGATTATTCAAGCTTGTGCTTGATGTTTCCATTTCTGAGCATAAGAAAAAAAAACTTACTACCTGCTGGTAAATATGTTAAATACAATCTTCCCTCAATATACTTTTAACTGCTAGTAAAAACACTTGTTTTTACACTAAAAATGTTTGACCTTCTCTGATACCATGTTTGAAAAAAATAGAATTGAATTTACACGGAGAGGCAGAGGGGTGTTAATTTCGCGAAGCCAATTTCACGTAGCTCGATTTTGCGAAGTCGCGGAGCTAGATTTCGTGTAGCTACACAGGGACTTAAAAACACAGTATTCACTCACGACAAAAAAAATGAAGTAGAACAGAGTAAGTTTGGAGAGACACCATAATAACTTAGGATTGAATCCTAATACATGAAAATACATTCACATGAGACTGCGGCTCATTCAACAAGTAAAACTAAAGTTTTACAATGATTTATACTTACAGGGAATAACACACAGAAAAATACAGTAACTGTTGTTTTTCACGCGCCCACTCATAATCACGTAGGTGTTTGTGGAGTGTGGGCTATAGTCGCAGAACGAACACTTGCCCATATCTATTTACCAAAATACATTAAATGCCTTAAATTCTTTGTTGTGTTTCGGAATGGTTCACGCGATACTTCTATTCTGGGTTCAATCCTTCCATCTTCAAATAGAGACGCAACTTACAAAAATACTTCTGACAAGTATGGCTATTGTCAGGGTGTTTAACACGGTGGTTGGGATTAATATTTCCAACAGGATAGGTCATGCTCCTCACCCATGTTCGAAGGGTCCTCCTTGCCCTTGCCCTTGCTCATTTCTATGACTTATACTTAATTAGGATTTTTTAAGTCACGCACGATATATCTATCAATTATGTTACTATCTTGTAACTAATCGTAGCGGGTTGGACACCCCCGAGTTCCCCAACAATGCATATATGCCTCTAAGATTAAATAGAATGGGGACATTCTTGCTGGAGCTACGGAGCTTCATGCATAGGAGCTGTAGCGCTCAGAAAGTCAAATATGTTGAATTGGGATTACTTTTGTGTGTATAGAAATATGATCGAAAGTGCCTAGGTTCGAACCAATAACTTTTGAGATAACACATACAGTAAATTTTTTGTCATGTTTTTAATTCAGACTTTTAACAACTAACAACCCAACCGGGTTCAAATTTCTTGATAAACCAGGTTCGACTTCTAGAGAGAAGGGTCATCTATGATAGAAAGGCATGATTCAACCCTTCTAGAAGGCCAAGTCAAGAGCTTAGCCAACCCAAATAAGGCCTTTATAGGCAGGTAGGGGGAAAGACTAAGGAAAGACATAAAGACCTCCTATAAGTAAGGGGTTCATACCTTCACCTTCTTGGTAAGTCTTGGTATACCTTCCGAGTAAGGTCAAGCCTCATACTTCCTCTTCAATGTACCCTTAAATACCTAGTGAGTGTATTCCCATACTTATTTGTAGGTTGGAGAGAGAAAGGTAAATATGTTGTATTATTGGCCCATGCACGATGTGGTAGATCAATGAATGAGTTGATAGATCATTGTGATGTCCACTGTTTGCTGCTAGAATTCTAATGTCTGGCGTATAAAAGGAAAGACAGTGAGGGACAACACGTAAAGGAGTAGGTTTTCATTGGGATTGTGAAACCACTAACTAACAGGTATCACCTTCTCTATTTTACAGTCAACGTAGAAAAAATTGCGAAAAAAAATTGTACATAGTTGAAGGAAGCTTATCAATTCTTCTTAGATTTCGACTTCAGAAGCTCAATTGAGGAAAACATTTTTAAACTTCGAGTAAAATTTATAGGTTATGCGAACAGTAACCACAAAGAGAGAGGTTGGAAACAAGAAAACATACCTGATACCTATGTTTTCTTTGGTATGTTTTCATTACTAGTGGCAGAGCTTGTTTCGTGCGACTCACTCAGAATACCTTAGATGCTGGGTGATATATTGCTTACCTTTATGAAATTTATTCATCCTATCTGGGCTCTAGATATGGATCAGGATTTGCTAGAACCGGATAACCTATGTCTCCCTCCACCCTACCTACTTACAAATAGGATGTTGCGTTTAAATTTCCTACACCTCTGCCACGCTTGAAGAACCGTTCACGAGTTCAGTATTAGAAAAAATAGACAAGAGAGCAGAGAGAAATTACATACAATACAAATCTTGCTTGATACTTTTATTGATCATCACAGGTACAAATATATAAGACACAAATTACTGACTTCGATGCAAACAGATCACCGTTACAACTCACACATTGGAAACAAGACTGACTCCTTGTAACTCCTAATGACAACTACACATAACATGGAAGCATTACTTCCAACACCCTCCCCTAATGCTTACATGCAAAACATATTAAAACAATATATGTCTAGGTGGTCTTCATCAGCACCCACATCTACTCTAGAATCTTGCAAACACTGCTCTTTCACCACCACATCTTCGAGCTGTTACTTGACCTCCATTTAAAATGTAACTGCCTCTGACCATCGTTGATGAACTTTGCAGGATCAACAATATTGAAAAGTCAACTTGTCGGGGCTCCCACAATAAGATACGTCAAGTAACTAACCATCCGCAGATAGATGGGCAGACCGAGAGGATCAACGCATTGTTGGAGGACTACTTGCGACATTATGTGACCGCTGATCAGAAGAATTGGCCTGAACTCTTGGATATTGCTCAGTTTAGCTACAATATTCAAAAGAGTTTTGCGACGGGGTATAGTCCATTTGAGTTGGTGAATGGGCAGATGCCGGTTACACCGCATACCGTAGTGACGGTGGGCTTCTTGAGGAGTCCTCATGCGAAGAAGTTCATGAAGGCTTGGGAGGAGACCTTGGAGTTGGCACGGTTGCACTTGCACGAAGCTGCAAGGAGGATGAAGAAATATGTTGATCGAGGAAGATGGGAGGCACACTTCAATGTGGGAGATATGGTGTTTCTTAGGATTACCGGGGAACAGTTTTAGCCAACCAAGGGGACTGCAAGCAAATTGACACGAAAGTATGAGGGACCATTCCGAGTGAAGAAGAGAGTGGGGGAGGTTGCTTATGAGCTGGAGCTTCCGCACCATATGCACATGAAGCATCCAGCTTTTCATGTGAGTGAGTTGAAGAGATGTAGACTTGATTCAGACCATCCAGAGAGCGTTGAACCGCCGAGAAGACCAGCCGGGATTGTGGACAAGCCAGGACTGAAGATTTTGAGCTACAGAACTATAGGGATTGGTTGCCACATGAAAGGGGAGTATCTTGTCAGATGGAAGAATGCACCAGAAGAGGAAAGTTGGGAATCAGAGGACTCACTTTGGAGATGGAAGAAGAAGATTGCGAAGTATGAACGGAAGATACTGAGGCAGTCGGGATTGTCGAGGGCGACAATGATTTCCAGTGGGGGAGGATGTGACGACCTGCGGTCATTGGGCGACCGGGCGCGCGTGCCTACCTCCGCGGAAAACAACTAAGGCGTGAAATCAACCATCGTTTATAGACGAGCCAGGGCGCACATGAGCGGTGGGCGAGCCGACTCATTGTAGGGGTGTCGCACATCGGGTGAAGGCGTCGGTTTAGCATAAACGATGGCATTTTGGAGGGTCGGTCGGTTGGAGGTCGCCCACGGTTGGAGGCGTATATACACTTGGTGGAAACGCTCATTTCAACCATCGAACTTCGCACTCTTTCATCGCATAAGGAGTAGTGCGAAGTCGCACTTAAGGCCGCAGCGCGCAGTAGTGTGGAGATGCGCCCGCCGAGTCGGGCAAGGCACGGGCACGTCGTGTAGGGCGGTTGAGGCGCGGGTGGAGGGTGTAGTAAGGTGCCCGCCCGCCGACTTGGGTACACGGTCTCGGTTGAAAAAGGGGCACGAGTGTGCACGGGTGCGCCCGCCCATTTGGGCATAAGATTGTGTGTATTTGTTGGGTGAACGAGTTCGGTTGTGAATGGGCGCGGGTCGTGCACGGGCGCGCCCGCCCGTTCGACATAAACTTGTGTATTGTATTTTGGGTGGAGTGTTGTGGTGTGACCGCCGTGTGCTCTTGCACGGGCGGGCGCCCAACCTCGTTTATGAACGCCGGTGGAGCGCCGCTCCCGGTCATTGTAATATTTCTTCATATATAATAAAAGAAGATTTCCTCTTGCATATTGTTGGGTTATTATTGTTGTTCATGTATTATTAATGGATTCCGCACATTAATAATGTTAATTCATGGTTATTATGAATTGTTGAAGGCGTAGTTCGTAAAGTTAATCTAACTATGGAAAGAGTTGGTAACTTAGGCGGTGCCGCACCCGGCCAATTTAAGGAAAAAAGAATTGGGGGCGTGACACAACCAGCTGTGACAAACACGGACAGTAAAAAATGACAGATTGAATGCTTTCTCCTCAAATAAAATTTAATATATACCCTCCAATAGCTCCAAGGGGCATAGAAGAAAACAAGATTTTTTAAACACAGACGACAAAAATTCAAACTCACATATAAAAGTTTAAAAATTATGCTGAAACGTGATTCCAAACCCTATGAGCCTAGCTCATTATATGCTTTTCTTGATATAAAATTTGAAAGTTATTTTTAAATACAAAATTAAAATTCTAAATAATGATAGATCATGTGTTTCTTAGTATCATTTTGGTAAATGTTAATCTCCTTATGGATAATAATTCTGATATGATTTATTTCATTTTCTCACCCATTTTCACATTAATCCATGTCATATATTGATCAAATTTTTTAGATTAATGTTGGAAAATCTACTTCCAATAACTGACTAGGTATCACAATTATCCATCCAAGTGTTATAGCATTTATTACTGATGTCATGAATGTAATCTTATTTAACTGATTTTTAATATTAAGCAGAGCAATCTCTGCTCCACGATTCCCTTTATTCTTTGTTATAGTATCAAAGTGCAAGTTGCTTAAAACTCTTTGAAAGCAACGAAAAAGTCAGGGCACATAAGACTTCAGAAAGAATTGTGTCTCCGTTTTTTGTAGCAAGTGTCGTCCGAGTTCACGAATAAAAAGCAAAAAAAATAGAAAACAACTTGAATTTCACACGTATGGAAAAAAAAAGTATATCAATTTCACACCTTTAAAAAGGGCTAAGTCACTTTCTCACTTCATAAAAATAGAAAGCGCGCAAGAGGAAACAAACTTACGAAATTATCAAATTTTTAAGATTGTCGCACTCTCCCAAGTTAAAACTGGTACAAAATTGGGCAGATAACCTCTGGCACTTTTTTCGAGCCATTTTTGGCAGGGGTTCAATTAATGTCAAAGATTAGGAACATGAGCGCGAGATTGTTTTATCACAAGATACGCTCGGCAGCGGAAGATTAGCCAAGGATTTAAAAAATGGGTACGAGATTGTTTGAAAGCAAATTGTTTACTTTTCGTGGCTCCGTGCATTGAAAACAACCCTCATGTCCTTCTCCGAAAGGTTTATTTTTTTATTAAAAGGCTTCGTGTTTTTGTGAAACAATGACATGTGACAGATCATTTGTCTTAATTCGTATCAAAAGTTTTGTTGAGAAACCTTAAGAATTGAATTTTTTTTATGAAACGAAAGAGCCCTTGACTTCTGTCATTTTGTTGTTCCAAATTTTTTAAGAGGGCTCATTGGCAAGTATTATATGAGGAAGTCTTGAATAAATAAAAGGAGGACTTGATATTGAAGAGTGAAGTAAAGTTGTAACTTTGGTATTGTTCCTTATTGTTTGAAAATAAGGGAGTTTATTCCCAAAAAAATATATATATATATAACGCGTCGGTTTATTTGAAGAGCATTTGAAGGTGATTTTTTTTAAATAATTAAAAGATTTGAATTTGCAAGGTGTTTTAAGAAGGGCTTGTAATTTTTTTTGGGAGAGCATCACTTTTGTGAAAATTTATAACCATATTTTTTTGAAGTTGACCAACACAGAAGTCATCACAAATATGTTTTTGTTTGAGATAACCACTATGTATGCAAGTACATTTGCTTGTTAAGTTACAATTAGTGAGCGCTGAACAAATCAGAAATGAAAAAAACGTTTTGGTGTAAGAGGGAGTAATCTGATTGAAAATGAACAGTTTGATGAATCCAACAATAGAGATTGTTGACGACAATTTGGTGAATCCAACAACAGAGCTTGTTGATGAAAGTGAAGTAGTAATTGGATCAACCAATGTTATGATCAATATAGCAATTCAATTTCCCAATATTAAATTTGCTGAAGACTTGTTATTTCATGATGCATGGTTGCAGATGATGCAACAAAAACATCATATCGACATGATGTTATTCCATGAGAGAAGCCCACTTGAGTTTGAAAAAAAAGTGGAAGACAACCTATTTGTAGTACCACAGGTTAGTAAAGAAGTCGAAGACACAGAGACAGAAGCAAAGGCAAAGAAAGAAGCGCAACAAGAGAAAGCTCTCATTGCATAGTAGAATGAACATAACCAATGTGGTTCTGTAGACGCTTTTACACTTATCAATGATTTCCAATATGCAAGTAAACATGTCGATTATGAAGAAGAATTAAGTTTCCTTGAAGCATGGCTTGCAACACCATGTCTAGATGAGGGCTACCAAGACATTGTAGCAATGAATCTTGAAGACAACATGGATGATGAAAACCTTAATGAATTTTTCATGCATTGGAGTACTAAAGAAATGAAATTGTATTGTGGACTTATGTTGTAGAAAATATTGATGATAAAAAGAACACTATATAAGAAGACATGTGGTAGCAGTTAACATACAAGTCAATTTTTGAAGAAGTCCAGGACACGCTTAAACAGTTTGGAACAATATAAGAGCAACATTAGCAAATAAATAAACTAAGGTTTAAAAGATACAATTAAAAGGAAAAGTTGAAACAATTTAGAGGCTATAGGATTTGGAAGAAAATAAAGAGAAAAAGAAACTTAGATGATCTCAAATTTTTAAATTGCAAGCCTAATTGAGACACATACCAACATAGATCTTATTTTAAATTTATTTATGGTTGAAATTAAGGGGAGTGTTGGAGGATCTAATTCCGCCCACCTGCTAGGTGTTATAATTGTCCATCTAGGTGTCAATTAGCTAAGAGACTCATTCTACAACCCAGTATGATGTGTAACATTGCTCATCCTTCATAAAAGTTGAAAATTTTCTTATATCAGCCAAAATAAAAAAATCTGAAAATTCAAGAATTAAATAACTATACAAAACATTTAAATAATGTCTGCTCATAAAAAAAATTACACATGAAGAAATAAGAATTTTAAAAAATATAAAAATAAAATAAAAATAATAAAATAAAATTAACCATACAAAACATTTAAATAATGTCAGCTCATAAAAAAAAATTGCACAAGAAAAATTGGATCCCTCTCGCTCATGTTAGATCAATGTTTAAAATAGATCTATGCTAGTAGTTAGTTGAGTTGAGTCAATTTCTTTTGAGTTCAGTTCATTCTCATTACTAGTTGAGTTGACTCAATTTCTGTTAATTAGATCCCTCTCGCTCATGCTAAATCAATGTTTAAAATAGATCTATACTAGTAGTTAGTTGAGTTGATTCAATTTCTTGAATTCAGTTCATTCTCATTTTTGAGTTCAGTTCATTCTCATTGTTAATTGAGTTGACTCAATTTCTGTTGAATTCAATTCACTCTCACTAGAGTCATTTATTACCGATATCTCCAATATAATTTTATTTAATTGATTTGTAACATTAAAAAGATCAATCTTACTCTTCATTTTTTTCAACGAAGACATCTCCGAATATAGACATACGAAAGGCTATTCATTAGATTTAGGTTGTCATGATTTTCTTAACTATTTTGTGTGAAAATTTAAGGCAGAAGATTTATATTTACTTCGTGAGTATTGTTCTCCCGACAGACTACTTCCACATTGTTCTCTAAACAAATCTATTTTTAATCACATTATGTGGAAAAGTGTTTATTCTTATACAATATACTTTCGTTGGTAAAGGGAACATTAACATTGTAAGCTGCTTAATTTTAGCATAATATTTGATTAATGTTGAGGTTCTCTTGTTCTTATGTTTTACTTGCTCTTTTTGCCAAAACATTAAGGTTGAAAACCGAGTAGAACGGAGTTTTTTAAATATTTAAAGCACCTTATTTAATGTCCAAATTTACACACAAGAAAAATGTGATGTATAACCACGTATCGACCAAATTTCTAAATAACATAAAATTTGTATAAAAAGTATCATGAGAGTTAGGTAAGTTTAAGATATCGATATATTTATATATTTGTGTGTCGCAGAGTATTTTGGCTGTGGGTTCTGTTTTTCGTTTACTCTACGAACAATTTTGATGATATTTTTGTCATCCATTTTCTTTATCAGGGTATTTTAATTTAATTGTGTTGATAAGCGTTCTTTTTATTGGAATCAGGTATTTTAACAATTTTACTAATTAAAAATAATAATCAGAGAGTTTAAATTTAAATATGTCAGTGTATTCTACTAATCGCCACAATATCAATTGAGGATTAAAGAATAGGAAGACTACAAAACGTTACACATACACTTATCATGCTAGTGGAAAGGTGTATTTCGGAATAAGATTATTACCCATTTCAAAACATTGATAACGTGTGTCAAATTCCAAATAACAGGTGTCCATCATTATCACTAACCTATCCATCAATTTCACCCCTTTATTATGTTTTATCTACTGGAGCTTAGCTGAAAGCCCGATCAATCAAAATCCAAATTCTCTTTGGTATTAAACATCAACGTATATTTTCCGTGTGAGAAATTTGAAAATATGCACACTCACATTTGTAGAGTAAAAAAAGACAGAAATCTTGAATTAAAATATCATCAACCTATGATGAATACCTTTAAATTTTTCCCTAAATGTTGAAAATGTCAATTTGTATGAATTAAAGATAAATATACAATGAAATGCAAATTGTTACCTCATGATGTATGGTTGCAGATGATGCAACAAAAACATCATATTGACATGATGATATTACGTGAGAGAAGCCCACTTGAGTTTGAAAAAAAAAGTGGAAGACAACCTATTTGCAGCCCCATAGGTTAGTAAAGAAGTCGAAGAAACAAAGACAAAAGCAAAGACAAAGAAAGAAGTGCAACAAAAGAAAGCTCTCATTGCGTAGTAGAATGAACATAACCAATGTTGTTCTGTAGACTCTTTTACACTTATCATTGATTTCCAATGTGAAAGTAAACATGTCGATTTTGAAGAAGAATTAAGTTTCCTTGAAGCATGGCTTGCAACACCATGTCTAGATGAGGTCTGCCAAGACATTGCAACAATGAATCTTGAAGACAACATGGATGATGAAAACCTTAATGAATTTTTCATTCATTGGAGTACTAAAGAAATGAAATTGTATTATGGACTTATATTGCAGCAAAGTATTGATGATGAAAAGAACACTATATAAGATGACATGTGGCAGCAATCAACATACAAGTCGATTTTTGAAGAAGCCCAAGACACGCTTAAACATTCTCGAACAATAGAAGAGCAACATTAGCAAATAAATAAACTAAGGTTTAAAAGATACAATAAAAAAGAAAAGTTGAAACAATTTAGAGGTTATAGGATTTGGAAGAAAATAAAGAGAAAAGGAAACTCAGATGATCTCAAATTTTTAAATGGCAAAACCTAGTTGAGACATATACCAACATAGATCTTAGTTTAAATTTATTTATGGTTGAAATTAAGGGGAGTGTTGACGGATCTAATTCCACTCACCTGCTAGTTGTCACAATTGTCCATCCAGGTGTCATTTCGCTGAGAGACTCATTCTACGGCCCTGTATGATGTGCAACGTTGTTCGTCCGTCATCAAAGTTGAAATTTTTCTCATATCGGCCAAAAAAAAAAATAAAAAAAAAATCTAAAAGTCTACAAATTAATTAACTATACAAAACATTTAAATAATGTCTTCTCATAAAAAAATTGCACAGGAAGAAATAAATTTTTTAAAAAACTCTAAAAATAAAATAAAAACAACTATACAAAACATTTAAATAATATCAGCTCATAAAAAAAATTGCACATAAAAATTGGATCCCTCTCACTCATGTTAGATCATTGTTTAAAATAGATCTATGCTAATAGTTAATTGAGTTGAGTCGATTTTTTTTTAATTCAGTTCATTCTCATGGTTAGTTGAGTTGACTCAATTTCTGTTCAATTCAATTCACTATCACTACAGTCATTTATTACCAATATCTCCAATATAATTTTATTTAATAGATTTGTAATATTAAAAAAAAAACAATCGTACTCTTCGTTTTTTCCGATGAAGACATCTCCGAATATAGACATACGAAAGGCTATTCATTAGATTTAAGTTGTCATGATTTTCTTAACTATTTTGTGTGAAAATTTAAGGCAGTAGATTTAGATTTACGTCGTGAGAATTGTTCTCTCGACAGGCTTCATCCACATTGTTCTCTAAACAAATTTATTTTTAATCACATTATGTGGAAAAGTGTTTATTCTTATACAATATACTTTCGTTGTCGTAATTAGCTGGTAAAGGGAACATTAACATTGTAAGCTGCTTAATTTTAGCATAATCTTTGATTAATGTTGAGGTTCTCTTGTTCTTATGTTTTACTTGCTCTTTTTGCCAAAAACATTAAGGCTGAAAACCGAGTAGAACGGAGTTTTTTAAATATTTAAATCACCTTATTTATTGTACCAATTTCCACACAAGAAAAATGTGATGTATAACCAGGTATCGACCAAATTTCTAAATAACATAAAATTTGTATAAAAAGTATCATGATAGTTAGGTCAGTTTAAGATATCGATATAATTATATATTTGTGTGTCTCAGAATATTTTGGCTGTGGGTTCTGTTTTGCGTTTATACGAACAATTTTGATGATATTTTTGTCATCCATTTTCTTTAGCAGGGGTGTTTTAATTTAATTATGTCGATAAGCATTTTTTTTTTTTATTGGAATGGGGGTATTTTAACTATTTTACTCATTAAAAAAATATTGAAGCCAGAGTTTAAATTTAAATATGCGACTATATTCTAGTAGTCGTTATAATATCAATTGATGTAATTCACATCACTAATTTTCTTTCATATCTAAATCACATTATTAAAACCTGTTTAAATTAAATTTTACAAAGTTTTATTAAAAATTTACCATGTCATTTGCTAATTGACACTTATGAGGATTAATGAGAATGGGAAGAATACAAAACGTTACACATACACTTGTCATGGTAGTGGAAAGGTGCATTTCAGAATAAGATGATTATCCATGTCAAAACATTGATAACGTGTGTCAAATTCCAAATAACAGGTGTCCATCAGTTTCATTAACATGTCCATCAATTTCACCCTTTTATTGTGTAGCATTAACATGTCCATCAATTTCACCCCTTTATTCTTTTTTATCTACAGGAGCTTAGTTCAAACCCCAATCAATCAAAATCCAAATTCTCTTTGCTATTAAATATCAAGATATATTTTCCATGTGAGAAATTTGAAAATATGCACACTGGCATTTGTAGAGTAAAAAAAGACAGAAACCTTGAATTAAAATATCATCAACCTATGATGATGAATACCTTTAATTTTTTCCCTAAATATTAAAAATGTCAATTTGTATGAAGTAAGATACATATACAATGCAATGCAAATTGTTACCTCATGATGTTTGGTTACGGATGATGCAACAAAAACATCATATCGACATGATGTTATTCCGTGAGAGAAGCTCACTTGAGTCTGAAGAAAAAGTGGAAGACAACCTATTTGTAGCACAACAGGTTAGTAAAGAAGTCGAAGAGATAGAGACAGAAGTAGAGGCAAAGAAAGAAGCCCAACAAGAGAAAGCTCCTGTTGCATAGTAGAATGAACATAACCAATGTCGTTCTGTAGATGCTTTTACACTTATCATTGATTTCCAATGTGCAGGTAAACATGTCGATTATGAAGAAGAATTAAGTTTCCTTGAAGCATGGCTTGCAACACCATGTCTAGATGAGGTCTGCCAAGACGTTGGAACAATGAATCTTGAAGACAACATGGATGATGAAAACCTTAATGAATTTTTCATGCATTGGAGTATTGAAGAGATGAAATTGTATTATGGATTTATGTTGCAGAAAAATACTGATGATGAAAAGAACACTATATAAGATGACTTGTGGTAGCAGTCAACACACAAGTCGATTTTTGAAGCAGTTCAGGACACGCTTACACAGCCTGGAACAATACAAGAGCAACATAAGCGAATAAATAAACTAAGGTTTAAAAGATACAATAAAAAGGAAGAGTTGAAACAATTTAGAGGCTATAGGATTTGGAAGAAAATAAAGAAAAAAGGAAATTGAGATGATCTCAAATTTTTAAATTGCAACCCTAGTTGAGACATATAGCAACATAGAACTTAGTTTAAATTTATTTATGGTTGAAATTAAGGGGAGCGTTGGAGGATCTAATTCCACCCACCTACGAGGTGTCACAATTGTCCATCCAAGTGTCATTTAGCTGAGAGACTCATTCTACAGCCTAGTATGATGTGTAATGCTGTTTGTCCGTCATAAAAGTTGAAATTTTTCTCATATCGGCCAAAATAAATAAATCTAAAAATTAAATAACTATATAAAACATTTAAATAATGTCTACTCATAAAAAAAATTGCACATGAAGAAATAAAAATTTTAAAAAATCTAAAAATAAAATAAAAATAACCATAAGAAATATTTAAATACTGTCATCTCTTAAAAAAAAGTTGCACATGAAAAATTGGATCTCTCTCACTGATGTTAGATCAATGTTTAAAATAAATCTATGCTAGTAGTTAGTTAAGTTAGTTAAGTTGAGTCAATTTCTTTTGAGTTCAGTTCATTCTCATTGTTAGTTGAGTTGACTCACTTCTGTTGAATTCAATTCACTCTCCCTGTACTCATTTATTACCAATATATCCCATGTAATTTTTGTTAAAGTATTTGTAATATTCAAAAGAACAATATTTGTTAAAGACATCTCTGACTATAGACATACGAAAGGCTATTCATTAGATTTAAGTTGTCATGATTTTCTTAACTATTTTGTGTGAAAATTTAATGCTTGTAGATTTAGATTTACCTCGTGAGAATTGTTCTCTCGACAGATTTCATCCACATTGTTCTCTAAACAAATTTATTTTTAATCACATTATGTGGAAAAGTGTTTATTCTTATACAATATACTTTCGTTGTCGTAATTAGCTGGTAAAGGCCGGAACATTAACATTGTAAGCTGCTTAATTTTAGCATAATCTTTGATTAATGTTGAGGTTCTCTTGTTCTTATGTTTTACTTGTTTTTCTTGCCAAAAACATTGAGGTTCAAAACCGAGTAGAACGGAGTTTTTTAAATATTTAAAGCACCTTATTTATTGTCCAAATTTCCACACAAGAAAAGTGTTATGTATAACCAGGTATCGACCAAATTTCTAAATAACATAAAATTTGTATAAAAAGTATCATGACAGTTAGGTAAGTTTAAGATCTCGATATATTTATATATTTGTGTGTCGCAGAATATTTTGGCCGTGGGTTCTGTTTTGTGTTTACTCTACGAACAATTTTGATGATATTTTTGTCATCCATTTTTTTTAATCAAGCGTATTTTAATTTAATTATGTTGATAAGCGTTTTTTTTATCGGAATGGGTACTTTAATTATTTTATAAATTAAAAATAATGATCGGAGAGTTTAAATTTAACAATACCAGTCTATTCTAGTAGTCGCCATAATATCAATTGATGTAATTCACACCACTAACTTTCTTTCATATCTAAATCACATGATTAAAACCGGTTTAAAATAAATTTTTAGAAAGTTTTATTAAAAATTTACCATGTCATTTGTTAATTGACACCTATGAGGATAAATGAGAATGGGAAGACTGCAAATTGTTACACATACACTTGTCATGGTAGTGGAAAGGTGTATTTCGGAATAAGATGATTATCCATTTCAAAACATTGATAACGTGTGTCCAATTCCAAATAATAGGTGTCCATCAGTTTCATTAACATGTCCATCAATTTCACCCCTTTATTATGTAGCATTAACCTCTCCATCAATTTCACCCCTTTATTATGTTTTATCTACCGGAGCTTAGGTATTAAACATCAAGATACATTTTCCATGTGAGAAATTTGAAAATATGCACATTCACATTTGTAGAGTAAAAAAAGACAGAAACCTTGAATTAAAATATCATCAACCTATGATGATGAATACCTTTAATTTTTTCCCTAAATATTGAAAATGTGAGTTTGTATGAAGTAAATATACATATATAATGTAAATTGTTAAGAGTAAAATAACTTCAAATTTTTTTTGTGATGTACATATTGTGAAAAGTAATTCGAATAAATATAAAATATAAAAACATGAATATAATCAATGAATATGAATATAAACAACTAACATGAATATAATCAATAAATAGATATTCTAATCAAAGACTAATATAAAAAAAATGTATCATCAATAAAATTTATTTTGTCCATAAATACTATGATACAAGCAGATTAGATCTTTTTAATTTGTAAATTGAGTACAAAATACAAATTTAATATGAATTATCACCCAAAACATAATATATAAAAAAAAAAACAAAAAGAGATCAAAAAAATCAATATCTAATAAAAAAATCGCATTAGCTTTTACAATTCTATGTTACTAAATATAAAAAAAATATTAAATAACAAGCGAAATTGTGCATGTTAATAACTAGAAATGAATTTGAGTGAGATAACATGCATCGTCCTGAGCTTCATTTTAATTTTATGTTATTAAATATTAAAAAAATAGTCATCTTCATTTTAATTTTAATTTTAAGTTTTATATATATATATACATATATATACATATGTTTTTATAATTTTAAGTTTTAGATTTTTGGGTTTTATAACTTTAGATGGTATATTATTTAGATTTCGTATTATTTATCTTTTATAAATTTAAGTTTTTAAATTTTTATAATATTAGTTTTTTATAAGTTCATTTTATTTACGTTAATCTTACATTTTAATAAATATTAAAAAAATAAAAATTTGTAGGTTTTAATACAGATTATATAAAACAAAATATTATTAAAAATAAATTTATAATCAATATTATGATAATTTATAAATAATTTATTTTATATTTTTTAAATTAGTTTATAAATAGTTTACAATCAGTGTTTCATAATTTTATAATATTCATTATCATAGATAAATAATATTTAAAACATTATTATTTGCAATATAATTAACAAAAAATATTAATAATATCTTTAATACAATATTAATTATGTTTAAAGATAATCGTGTTTTAAATATGTTTAATAAAATATTAATTTTAAATCTCTTTTAAACATTTTCTAATCATATTTACTACAGTTTTAATTTATAATCATGTTTTAATTTTTGGTTAATACATGTTTTAAAC
Organism: Pinus tabuliformis; assembly: GCA_031772625.1. Classification (NCBI taxonomy): domain Eukaryota; kingdom Viridiplantae; phylum Streptophyta; class Pinopsida; order Pinales; family Pinaceae; genus Pinus; species Pinus tabuliformis. The sequence continues at coordinate 1,332,396,194 of CM062805.1, forward strand.
ATCTTTAATACAATATTTTCTTTTTTTAAATTACTAATACTTAGTGTTATTAACATAATAACATTAAAATCATTAATAATATTTAAATTGTAACGTTAATATTAATAATATAATATTAGTAGTTATATATATATATATATATATATATATATATATATATATATATATATATATATATATATATATATATATATATAATATTATAAATATTAAATATTAGAAAAATGCATCATTTGTTTTATTAATATTATAAAATTAAGGGATTAATATTATAAACATAAGCTATTAATATGAAAATACAAAGATTTGATCCTTGCATTTATAATGTTAATCCCTCAGACATATAATATTAATTCCAAAAATTTATAATATTAATGCCTTAAATTTATAATATTATTAATAAGCTCTTAAAATAGTATATATATATATATATATATATATATATATATATATAAAATAATAATAATAATAATAATTATCATAAATAAATAATATCTTTTGAAAAAAAATGATTATTAATAATATCACTAACATTAAAATTAATGTTAAAAATAATAATATTATTAATAATAATAAAAAAAACCAATTAATAACATTTAATGTTTTGAATAGAATAATATTAAAATTATTAATAACATTTAAATGGTAAAATTAATATTCATAGTTTTGTTAATTAAAAGAAATATTTATATTTATTATTAAAAATATTAAATATTATAAAAAGGTCTTTCCTCGTGGAGAGAAAATTATTAGGATTTATAAAATTAATCTGTGAATTTCATATTAATCTCATAGTTTTATAATCCCTCGTGTTTATGATATCAATCTTAGGGTTTATACTCTTTTAGGCTTATACTATTAATCTTAGTGTTTAATATAAATCTCTTGGGTTTCTAATATTACCAATCCCTTTTTTTATTAATCCCTTCAGTTTATTATATTAATCCAAAATATGTTAATAATTTTATGGTTTATAAAATTAATCATCAGGTTTAATATTAATCCATTAGTTTTATAATCCCTCGGGTGTAAGGTTTATAACTGTAGGGTTTATAATATTAATCATAAAATTTTTAATCCCTTGAATTTATAATATTAACCTTAGGGTTTATAATCTCGTGGTCTTATAATAATAATCCATTGGGTTTATAATATTAATAATCCCATGAGTTTAGAATATTAATCTCTAATATGTATAACAATATATTAGGATTTATAATATTAATCGTAGGTTTTATAATCCCTTAGGCTTATAATATTTATCTTAGGGTCTAATGTGGATCTCTTGGGTTTATAATATTATTATTCTCTTTAGTTTTATTAATACCTTGGGTTTATTATATTAATCCCTAATATGTATAATGATATATTAGGGTTTATAATATTAATCTTACATTTTATATAATAATCTAAGAGTTTATAAAAATAATCCTAGGGTTTAATATTAATCCCATGGTTTATTATTAGTCCCTTCGGTTTAGAGTCTTAAGATTTATAATCATAGGATTTATAATATTAGCCTTAAAGTTTTTAATCTCTTACATTTAAAATATTTATCATAGGTTTTATAATCATGTGGTCTTATAATATTAATCCCTTGGGTTTATAATATTGATAATCTCATCGACTTAAAATATTTATCTCTAATATGTATGACAATATATTAGGGTATATAACCTTAAGGCTTATATTATTAATCTTATGTTTGATATATTAATATTAGGGTTTAATATTGATCCATTAGGTTTAAAATCTCTTGGGTTTATAATATTAATCCCTTGACTTTGTTAATCCTTTATTGATCCTTTAGGGTTGAATATTAATCCATTAAGTTTATAATCCCTTGAGTTTATAGTATTAATCCTTTGGCTTTATTAATCTTAAGGTTTATCTTCCTAGGATTTAATATTAATTCTAAGGTTTAATGTTATTCCCTTGGGTCTTTAGTATTAATCCTTTCGGTTTATTAATTACATACATTTATAACTTTAACCCTAAAGTTCATAATACTGATATAAGGGTTTACTATTCATTTCATCATTTATATCCCTTCAAATTATAATATTTATTCCTTTTGTTTAATATTATTCCCATGGGTTTATAATCTGTTGGGTTTATGAGTCCCTTCAGTTTATGATATCACTCCCTTGGGTTTATTAATCTAAGGGTTCATATTCCTAGGATATAATATTATTCACAAGATTTATAATATTAATCATATGGTTCAATTTAAATTTCTTGGGTTATAATCCATTGGGTTAATAATATTCTATTAATATGAAAATAAACCATGGTCAATAATGATCAACCGTGTTTATTTTAGGAGCTATAATATTTATCTTAGGGTTTATATACATTGGGTTTATAATATTAAATCATTGGGTTTAATATTATTCCCTTGGGTTTTTACTATTAATCCCTTACTTTTATTAGTCCCTTTGGTTTATAATATCAATCCCTTGGGTTTATTAATCTAAGGGTTCATATTCCTAGGGTAGAATATTATTCATATGGTTTATAATATTAATCTTAGGGTTTAATATAAATCCCTTCGGTTTATAACCATGGTCAACCATGATTAATAAGGGTAAAATGTCACACTGTGACAAATATTGTCTCCATATGAAAATCTACGATGTTCAACCATTGTCAACCATCATCAACCATGGTTAGGATTTATAATCCCTTAGGCTTAATCATGGTACATATGAAAATCGAACATGGACAATCATGGTCAACCATTGTCCAACATCACATTGTGAGAAATATTGTATCAACACGAAAATCAACCATCGTCAACGATCATGAGCCATGGCCAACCATGGCTAATCATTATCGACCATGGTCCAACATCGCATTGTGACAAATATTTTCTCAATATGAAAATAAATGATGGTAAACTATGGTCAATCATGGTCACCTTGTGACAAAGATTGTCTCATGGTCCAACATGACATTTTCACAACCATGGCCATCCATGGTAAACCATGGTCGACCATGATTTAGCTTCGCATTGTGACAAACATTGTCAATATAAAAATCATCCATTGTCAACCATGGTCCAATGTCACATTATGATAAAGATTCTATCAATATAAAAATGAATCATGGTAAACCATGGTCCAACGTCACATTGTGGAAAATATTTTCTCAATATAAAAATCAACGATGGTCAACCATGTTTTTTTTACGTCTTATAATATTTATCTTAAGGTTTATACACCTTGGGTTTATAGTATTAATCCTTTGGGGCTTTTCGTTTATTAGAATTAATCCTTTGTTTTTATTACTACTTTGGGTTTATAATATCAATCCCTTGGGTTTATTAACCTAAGGGTTCATATTCCTAGGTTATAATACTATTTATAAGGTTTATAATATCAATACTAGGTTTAATATAAATCCCTTGTCTTTACAATCCATTGGGTTTGCAATATAAATTCCTGGGTTCATAATATTAATTATAGGGTTTATATTCACTTGGTTTAATATTAACCCTAGAGTTTGCAATATTAATCCCTTGGTTTTATTAATTTTAGGGTTTATATTCCTATGGCTTAATAGTCATCCTAAGATTTAATGTTATTCCTGTGGGTTTACAATCCTTTAGGTTTTTAATATTAATCCATTGGCTTTATAATATTAATCATAAGGTTCATGATATGAATCTTCGGGTTTAATGTTTATTTTATGGTTTATAAAATTTATCATATTGTTTTTAATATTATCTCGATATAATTCTAATGAACAATAATGAATTCAATTTATGAGTCAACTTAAACTTTTCACTTGAGTTTGTTTGCTATCAAAATTTACTATTATAACTTAGACAATAACAACATACAAATTCCATGTTAATTAATAAATAAATTATAATTTTAATTATTTAATCTTTAAATTTTTATATTAATATTTAATAATTATTTTTATTTTCTATTTTTATGCCAATAGGTGTCCCCCCTATTGGAATTGGGCACTTTAATCACTTTACTAATTAAAAACATTGATCATAGGATTTAAATTTAAAGATGCCAATATATTCTCGTAGTTGCCACAATATCAATCGATGTAATTCACACCACTAACTTCTCTTCATATCTAAATCACGTGATTAAACCTTGTTTAAATTAAATTTTTACAAAGCTTCATTAAAAATTTACCATGCCATTTGTTAATTGACACCTATGATAACGTGTATCTAATTCCAAATAAGAGGTGTCTGTTAGTTTCATTAACCTGTCCATCAATTTCACCCCTTTATTATGTTTTATCTACTAGAGGCTTAGTTCAAACCCCAATCAATCAAAATCCAAATTCTCTTTGCTATTAAACATCAAGATATATTTTCCATGTGAGAAATTTGAAAATATGCACACTCACGTTTGTAGAGTAAAAAAAGACAGAAACCCTAAATTAAAATATCATCAACCTATGATGATGAATACCTTTACTTTTTTACCTAAATGTTGAAAATGTCAATTCCTATGAAGTAAAGATACATATACAATAAAATGTAAATTGTTCGAATAAGAATAAAATAACTTCATATTTTTTATGCAATAGAGATGTACATATTGTAAAAAGTAATTTGACTAAATGAAAAATATAAAAACATTAATATAATCAATGAATATGAATATAAACAACTAACATGAATATAATCAATAAATACATATTCTAATCAATAACTAATATAAAAAAAATGTATAATTATTAAAATTTATTTCGTCCATGAGTACTATGATACAAACATATTAGATCCTTTTAATTTGTAAATTAATATGAATGATAGCCAAAAACATAATATTTAAAAAAATTGTAAAACAAATGTGACCAGCTTTTACCGTTCACCATTATTAAATTAAAAAAAAAAATCTAATAAAAAAACTGCATTAGGTTTTACAATTTTATTTTATTAAATATTAAATTTTTTTTTATTAAATAACAAGTTCATTATCTAAATAGTTTTGAGCGTTACCAATCTTTTTACCACTACGATGTTCCTTCTTTTCACTATAGTTAGTTTTTAGAGCATTTGGCCCCGTTGTCTAAAGAAATTGTGCATGCTAATAAGTAGAAATGAATTTGAATGAGATAATATGCATGGTTGTTAGTTTCATTTTAATTCTATGTTATTAAATATTAAAAAAATAATCATATATATTTATATTAAATAACAAGTTCATAAGTGTTATAACTTATATTTTTATAATTTTAAGTTATAGATTTTTGGGTTTTCTAACTTTCAGTGATTTAGACGGTATATTATTTAGGTTTCTTATTATATGTTGTTTAAAAGTTTAAGTTTTTAAATCTTTATAATAATATTTTTCTATAATTTAATTTTATTTATGTTAATTTTAGGTTTTAACAAATATTTAAAAATAAAAAAATTCAAATTTTAATACATATTATATAAACAAAATATTATTAAAAATAAGTTTGATAATTTATAAAAAAAAATATTTTATATTTTTTTATATTAGTTTATAAATAGTTTACCATTAGTATTTCATAATTTTCTAATATTCATTATCATAAATAAATAATATTTAAAACATTGTTATTAACAATATTATTAATAAAAAATATTAATAATATCTTTAATAGGATATTAATTATGTTTAAAAATAATCATGTTTTAAACATGTTTAATAGAATATTAATTTTAAACTTGTTTTTAACATGTTCCAATCATATTTAATATATGTTTTCTCATACTTAATACAATTTAAAATTTTAATTTATAATCATGTTTAATCACTTTAATAGTGTTTTAATTTTTGGTTAATACATGTTTTAAACATTGTTTAGTAATCTTCGGCAAAATCACATAATCAATCTTTTGTCGACGCGTTTCGAACCAACCAGTGTGGTTCATCGTCAGGACAAGTTTAAAATTACTAATATTTAATGTTATTAACATAGGAACATTATAATCATTGGTAGTTAAATATATATATATATATATATATATATATATATATATATATATATATATATATATATATATATATATATATACTAAATACTAGAAAAATGCATCCTTTATTTGATTAATATTATAAAAATAAGGGATTAATATTATAAACCTAAGCGATTGATATGAAAACCCAAATATCTGATCTTTTACGTTTATAATGTAAATATGTTCGAGATATAATATTAATCCCAAAAAATTATAATATTAATGCCTTAAATTTATAATATTATTAATAAGATTTTAAAATAGTTTATAAATAATTTATAATAAATAATTTATATTTTTATAATAGTTTTTCCGAAGAAAAAAACAAAACTTTTCATTAGCATAATAAAAAGTTTTACAATCTGTTTGGATCACTGATCATACTAGATGGCTCGGCTAGAGCTGATCATACTATCTGCTGGCTCATAGAGCATCAAGAAACATAAGACGGTAAACAGACGCAGTCTTTGAAGACTACAGTCACAATCCCTCATCCGGAGGATATACATAAACTTTTTAAAGACACGACTTGGGCCTCCTTCAGAAGAGGAAAACGACCCCGTGAAAACAACTGTCATAAGAACTGTATCATAACCGAGAGATAAAAAGGAAAGTTTTTTAACACTGTTTTGTTTTCCAGATCGGAAATGTAGTAAATATTTATGGAAACAGAGTCTGTTAATGAAAGTATTTTATACATGAGATCGAAAAAACGTAAGCAAAAAAAGAAGGGAAGAGTCCCTTGTCATTGAGGAGGAGCAAAAGGAGGCTGCTGTGAAAAGTTTTGCTGCCCCTGGCAGTATTCCTCTATTGACCAGTCGCCCAAAACCTGTTGTAAACCAGCTTTAGATAGCTGGTCGGCTTCTTCATTTTTCTCCCTGTAGATATGACAAATATGAAAACTGTTAAAAGATGACTTCAATAACAAAATTTCTTCTAACAGTGGCTTTAAAACCTGATTATGACAAGATGCAGTTCCATTGACCCATTTAATGACATTTTGTGAATCGCCAAAAAATTGAATAGTGAAGATGTTCCTCTGAAGAAGCCAGCACAGCAAAAGGTGTAAAGCAGACAGTTCAGCAAAATTGTTTGTCTCGGGGCCTAATCCAACAGAAGCTTTTAAAAAATGATCGGCGGATAAATGAATGCTAATCCCAGCTCCAGCCCTGTTGTCCTGGGAGGCTCCATCAAAGAAGGCCCACGGAGTACCTTCCTTGATAATAAGCGGCTTATCACGGCTTGGGGGATTTTTCACTTCAGGGGCCGGAATAGCAGAATATATGGCTGCGCAATTAGAAGCTATAACAGAAGTGGGGATGGTTTTGTCATGGAAAATACTTTTGTTTCTCGCAAGCCATACTCCCCAGAAGAAAATTAGAGGAAGATTTCTCAGGTTTCCTTCCGGATGGTTCTGCCACCAATTTTTCCATGCAACGTCTAAAGGCTCAGCTCCCCATTGTGCTTTTACATTAAGCATAACTGTAAACGCTTCCCAAATCTTTAAAGAAACTGTGCAGGATGTAAAAAGATGACTAATAGATTCTTCTTCTGACTTACAAAGCGGACATCTTCCAGGACCAACAAGGAATCTGGCTTGAAGTCTGTCCCATGTTGGGACTTTTCCTTTAAGCAAACACCAAATAAAAATCCTGGCCTTTGCTGGACTGGTAAGTTTCCAAATGTTTTTATCCCACCACTCCGGGATATCCCATCCTTTCTGTTTCATTAAGAAGGAATAACCATCTTTTGGATAGTGTTCTCCAGTTTTCCCCAGGGCCCAGATCAGCTTATCTGGTTCGTTTTTGAGTCTGACATGAGAACGGTGGAGTTCTTGGATGAAGGATGCCCATTCATTCTTCCATCTGATATTTAACCCTAGTTCCTCATCACTTTTCCAAGCCTGACCCCATATAGTGGAGTGGCCTACTTTCTCCACCTGATTTAGGGTGACTATTCCCTTGCTGTCGAGGTGTCTGAGAAGCCCTGGAGACAGAGCATAAGATTCATTGCAGCCCACCCAAGGGTCCCTTCCGATTCTGATGTGACTACCATCTCCCACTTTCCAAGCCAGTCCTTGTTCTATCACAGAGAAGGCTTCCAGAGTAGCCTTCCAAATGACTGATATATTCTTTCGTTTCTTATCTGGATTCCTAATCCAATCTTCTAAAGGGATCGGGTCAATATACTTTCTTTTAACCACCTTTGTCCAGAGATTCTCCATTGAAATTAACCTCCACCCAGACTTTGCTGGCAAAGACAAGCTGAATTCAGGGAGTCTTTTGATTCCCCAACCACCCCATTCTTTAGGTCTGGCAATCTTGTCCCATGCCACCCATGGAAGAACCGATGATTCCTTTGCTGATCCTGCCCATAGGAATCTGCTGCATATCTTCCTGATTTTCTCCATCACACCCTTGGGTACCGAAGTTAAAGCAGCCCAGTATACTGGGATGGCTAACAAGACTGATTTTAGGAGTGTCAGTCTACCGGCTCTGGAGAGCCATCTGAAACTCCAATGATTTATTCTGGATTCAATTTTTGCTATAAGCCAATTCCAATCCTCTTTCTTGTAGGCTACAGGTTTTAGCCAGAACCCCAAGTATTTAAAGGGAGTGTCCAGGGGCTGGAGAGGGAAAGTAAACAGATTGGTCAATCTATCTCTTTCTCTCCTGACAAGATCTGCTGCACATATTTGTGACTTTCTAGAGTTTATCTGCATTCCAGAGGCTTTCAGAAATAGATCAAAGATGCTTTTATACTCCTTAATTTCATTTGGTGAACCATTTGTAAAAATCAGAATGTCATCAACAAAAAGCAAATGAGTGATAAAGAGGTTTATAGCTACCTCGATACCTTTTACCTTCCCATCTCTTCTGGCTTTGTGGATCAATCGGCTCAGACCTTCTACCACTAACAGGAAAAGGAGCAGCGATAATGGACAGCCCTGTCTGAGACCTCTTTGACTGCTGAAAAAAGAGGATGCTGAGCCATTTATCAGGACTGCAAAACTGACATTTGTAATGCATCCCATAATCCAGCTGGTGAAGGAATAGTTGAAACCCAAATGTGTCAACAGCATCCAGAGATATAGCTAGCTAATGCGGTCATAGGCCTTGGATAAATCTATTTTTAAAACTGCTCCCTTCATTTTCTTTTGTCTGACACTGTGAATAACCTCCTGTGCTACCCCAATAGCTTCATGAATTTGCCTTCCATCTAGAAAACCGAATTGTTCCATTGAGATGTTCCTGGATAAAATTGGAAAGATTCGGATAGCAATCACCTTTGCTATAATTTTATAAATACAGTTGCAAAGGGAAATCGGCCTAAAGTCTTCAAAGGTCTCCGGGTCATCTTTCTTTGGGATGAGGGCTATAAAAGTAGAATTGAAAGGCTTGAAAACCTCTCCCTTCAGTCTAGATTCTTCTATAACATCAGTGATTTCAGAGCCTATCAAGTCAAAAAAGGAAAGGAAGAGCTCAATAGTCCACCCATCAGGGCCAGGACTCTTGTCTTTTGCCATAATTTTCATTGCTGCCTCAACCTCCTCCTTTGTAACCGGTAAAGAAAGCTCCTCTGCTTCCTCCTCCTCTACAAACCTCGGAAAACATTGAGTTGTTGTAATGACTTCGGCTATGGTAGCCTCCCCTGGATTAGAGAAGATTCTCTCAAAGTGTCTCTTTCCTAAGCTTGATAGATCTCCAAAGGAGCTGACCTCCCTTCCTTCTTCATCTTTAAGACTCCAAATGGTGTTAACTGATTTTCTTCCTTTTGCATAGTTATGAAAAAACCTTGTATTTTCATCACCTGATTTTAACCATATTGCCCTGCTCTTGATCCTCCATTCTTCCTCCTTGTCTAAAAGAATTTTGTTTTGAAGCTTCTCCAAAAGTAGAATTCTATCTTTTGATGCCTGCGACTGATAACCATCCACCTCTGTGCTCTCCAACATCTTCAATTCCTCCCTAATTTTTGATAGATTTTCATTTTGCTTCATCTTCCTGTCTTTTGCCCACGATATGGTTGCTTTTTTTAGTCTCTTGAGGTTCTCCATGAACAGAAAACCTTTATCCTCTCTTGCATTCATATCCGGGTGAATCCATGTATCTTTAAAAAGATTGCTGAAGGAGGGATCTTGAAGCCATGCAGGGTTGAATTTGAAGGGGGCCGGAGGCTTAGGAGGAGGGAAGGCTATATCCAAAAAGATAGGAAAATTATCAGAATTACCAGTTTCCTCCACCCATTGCCTGAAAATAGGAGCATTGGAAATGAGCGCCTCAGAAAGAAGAAAACGGTCTAGTCTCTTAGCAATCCAGTCCTCTCCTACTCTTCTGTTCCTCCAAGTAGGCTTCAGCTTTACCGGAGAGGGATCTGTGAGATTATTGTCCTCAAGGAGATTATGAAAGAAGTCCGACAAGGGATCCTCCCTGGCTGAAGGTCCCCAAGCCTCAGCTCTTCCAATAGAAAAGTTTAGGTCACCTCCCACAATCAACATAGAGGACTTCATTAGAGATTTTGCCATCAAATCCACCCAGAACGCTTCTCTTCCTTGACAAGGACCATAAATATTTACAATTGAAAAAGGGAGGGGAAAAACAGTTGTGAGAATCTCCATACCCAGAACTTGCTTCGTCCCCCACTGATTAATGACTTTGATTCTTCCTTCTTTGTAACCGATAGCAAGTCCCCCGGAATGTCCAGAAGAATCAATGGCAGTAAAGACCCATCCCGGTAAGAGGGTTTTTAACATAGCTTCCACCTTAGAGCCTATCCCCAGTGTTTCTTGAAGAAAGACAATGTCTGATTTTGAGTTTAGAATCCAGTCCCGCAAGGCCAATTTTTTGGGTTTATTGGCCAACCCTCTACAATTCCAGGATGACAGAATCATTTGATAATCTGGTCGGGGGTCTGCACAGCTCTAAGAACCCCAGGAATAGAATATTGTTTACCATCAGCTACGTCAATCTTTGCTTTCAGTTTTGCCTTTGAAAGGTCTGATTTCCTACCTCTTTTATTCTTAGCTGAGCTAAGGCCAAAAGATTGTCCTAAGCCCCCAGCAGTAACAGGCAAGCCAGATTTTCCCCCCATAGATCTAAGGTTATAAGGGCACGGGTTATGATTTGAAGGGGAGGCAAGAGGAGGCCACTTCTCTTCACTATTCAAATCAAGAGACAGTAATGCAACAGAAATTGAATCAATATCAGACATAATCTTAGGAGCTTCCACCTTATCATTCTGGTCCGAGTTATGTAATGGGAAAGAAGATGGTGTATTTTGCACAGAAATAGAATTATGCTCAGGAATTTGAAGAGATATGGAGGGAAAACCTGAGCACATACCCTTATCCTGAGCGCTGTCGGGTTGGAGATCTGCCGCTGCATCCTTGGTAGTCTCCTCCACTGCATCCGCCGGCTGAGAGTCATTTTTCTGGGTCGCCTCATGGAGCTGGGGTTCTTCCACCTCGGCCTCTTTCACATTTTCCTCCATCTCCATTTCTTCCACTTCCTGGCTTGCGCTTACTGCTTTCTCCTGAGGAGGAGGGACCCGGTAGAATGCTTGTTCACTGGTAACAGGGGTCCTTCGGAATCTTCTCCTTCTTCTGAAACGAGGGCAATCCTTGGCAAGGTGCCTGTACTCATGGCAGCTATGACATCGGAAAGGCAAGTGCTCGTAATCGAGGATCTGCTCGAAAACATACTCCTTATACTGAAGATTGACCTTTTGTGGGAGGCCTCCACCCGGGTTGAGACTCACCAAGATACGGGCCATTGCCCTGTTCTTCGTCTTCAAAAAGGACATATCTGCCTCCAGAAAGGAACCCACTGAATTGCCAATTGTTCTGAACACATTTTCCGTCCAAAGAAACGACGGTAAGCCCGGGGCCCTCACCCATACCGGGAATTCATCTGTTCTCTCTTTGAGAGCGTCGAAAAGGGGGCTCCAATGCTTCATCAAGACCGGGATGTTCCCTATGCTCCAGTTCCGCTCCAGAACCCACTCTGCGTCCTTCTTGTCCTCAAAACGGAACATGAACCAGCCTTTGGCTAAGCATTGGGCTTCAAAACGAAGAGGGTTATCCGAAACGAACACTTGTTCACCCCAGGATTGAATGAATTCCGATGTGAACTTCTTTCCTCTTGCCCTTCCCACAAGGGTGCTTTCGGCGACTTCTAGAGACTCTTCAATGGATATTTCCATGCCTAAAACTATATTCCTTTCTAAATCCTTAGAACCAATCTGTCCATGGGGTTTTCGCTTCTCACCTTTCTTTCTTGGGTCTTCAACTGGAACCCTAGATCCCTCAGCTTTGCCTGTCCATGCTGGACCCTCCTGGGCCGAATCCGCTGGTAATTCTACCTTTAGCTGAGGCTGTACAGGGGCTGAGAAAAATTGTGCATGGCTCCCGGAAGGAAGAGGACCATGTGTCGATTCATTAAAACCTCCTTTCTCTCCCGCGGAAGTGTCAAGGCGCCCCACGGGACCATCGCATGGGGGATTGTATGAGAGGAACCCGACCTTTGGCAACGAAACCCTCGAAAGCGGAGAGACTCCACCCGAAACCCTTCCGGTACCAAGACCCGAGGAAAGCCCCAAAATTTCTGTGTCCTCCAAACCTTTCACAGAGAAAAGCCGGAAAGACCCAAGGTTTTCTTTGTTAGCAGATAAAACAACACCAGAAGATGACCCATCCGCCACCGCTCCCCTATCCGGCGACTTATATGAAACCTGGAGACGAGGATTGTAGAAATCTCTGTTTGAGCCACCACCTTGGATTAAAAATGAAGGTTTAACCTCCTGCGAGAAGACTGTCTGTCTCGAAAACTCATATGCCCCAAAAAACTGCTCGACATTTTGAACTGTGGGTTCCTTACCCCACATAGACAGGATATCCTCAAGCTCCGGGTCCAAGTCCACCGTCTCACTCGGATTAACCATGGTTAGCGGAGTGTTCCAGGGAAACGACAGCAAGCCGACAAGGGAGATGATCGCCTACACCCGAGAAGCTAGGATAGAGATAAAAACGATAGTCTTGCAGTTTAACCTTTTTAGGAATACTTACACAGTAAAAAGTAAACATAACTGCCACCTCCAGCTGCCAGTCGATCGTGGAAAAGCCCCTGCGCCTGCACCTGTACGAGAGCAGGGTTCCACCTGCAGAAAACTTACCCGTGACCCGAGCGGGGTTCCACCTGAAACCCTAGCCTCCGAACCCTAGCCATTCTTCCTCCCAACCGTTCACTTCAGTCACACCTTTGGTTACCATACAATGGTAAGCCTAATTAGATCAGAGTCAATCCAAATATTTTTATAATAGTTATTATGGTAAAAAATTAATATCCTTTTGAGAAAAACATAAATAAAAATGTTTATTAATAATATCAATAACATTAATATTAATATTAAAAAAAAAAAATTGATAACATTATTAATACAATATTAATAATGTTTAAAAAATATTATTCATAACATTATTAGTTATAATGATTTCTAAAAATTAATAATATTTAGCATTTTTAATGTGATATTATTAAAATTATTAATAACAGTTAAATTGTAAAATTAATATTCATAGTATTATTAGTTAAAAAATATTTTATATTTATTATTAAAAATATTAAATATTAGAAAAAAAATTCCCTCATGGAGAAAAAACTATTAGGCAATATAAAATTAATCCGTGAGTTTAATATTAATCTCTTAGTTTTATAATCCCTCACTTTTATATTATTAATCCTAGGGTTTATATTGTGTAATCTTAGTGTTTAATATAAATCTCTTGGCTTTATAATATTACCAATCCCCTCGTTTTATTAATCCCCTGTGTTTATTATATTAATCCCTAATATGTTAATAATCTTAGGGTTTATAAAATTAATCGTAAGGTTTAATATTAATCCATTAGGTTTATAATCACTTGGGTGTTATGTTTATAACTGTAAGGTTTATAATATTAATCTTAAGGTTTTTAATCCCTTGAATTTATAATATTAACCTTAGGGTATATAATCTGGTGGTCTTATAATAATAATCCATTCGGTTTATAATATTAATAGTTCCATGAGTTTAGAATATTAATCTCTAATATGTATAACAATATATTATGATTTATAATATTAGTCATAGGGTTTATAATCCCTTAGCCTTATCAGATTTATCTTAGGGTTTAATGTCAATATCTTGGGTTTATAATATTATTAATCTCATTAGTTTTATTAATCCCTAATATGTATAATAATATATTAGGGTTTATAATATTAATCTTAGGTTTGATATAATAATCTTAGAGTTTATAAAATTAATCCTAGGGGTTAATATTAATCCCACAGTTTATTATTAATCCCTTGGGTTTAGAGTCTTAAGATTTATAATTGTAGGGTTTATAATATTAACCCTAAGGTTTTTAATCCCTACGTTTACAATATTAATCATAGGTTTTATAATCATGTGGTCTTATAATATTAATCCCTTGGGTTTATAATATTGATAATCCCATCGGCTTAAAATATTTATCTCTAATATGTATAACAATATATTAGGGTTTATAATCTTAAGGCTTATAATATTAATCTTATGTTTGATATATTAATCTTAGGGTTTAATATTAATCCATTAGGTTTAAAATCTCTTGGGTTTATAATATTAATCCCTTGAGTTTATTAATCCTTTATTGATCCTTTAGGGTTTAATATTAATCCCTTAAGTTTATAATCCCTTGAGTTTATAGTATTAATCCTTTGGGTTTATTAATCTTAAGGTTTATGTTCCTAGGATTTAATATTAATCCTAAGATTTAATGTTATTCCCTTGGGTTTTTAATATTAATCCCTTCGGCTTATTAATCACATACATTTATAATTTTAATCCTAATGTTTATAATACTAATCTAAGGGTTTAATTTCTGTTTTATCTAAATATGAGGGGGTTTACGCAGTGCATTATATTAGATATCATTTTTGGGATTAAACTGTGTTAAGTAAGTCATTCACGTATGACCATTTCCATGAGAGGTAGTCGTAACTTAAATTCAAAAAAAGTGAATGGATCTCTACTTGAATGGTTCATGAGGCACAATACCTGCTAAGGTTTGGCAAATGAGGTAGCAAGCTAAGTGGGCTTGATTGTGGGGAAAACTCCACAGTTAAGTGCACTTGAGTCAGAGGCAATTTGGGATGGGTGACCTCCTGGGAAGCCCCAGTTACCGATTGCAAGCTCCAAAAGTGATGATTGACACTATGTGATTCATTTCACTAGTTCAATCCTACTTCTTCACCCATGTGAGCATCACCCGATGGAATGAGTGCTGAGTGAATTATTCAAAAATCACGATAAATTAGTCAGTTACGACTACCTCTCATGGAAATCGTCATATGTGAATGACTTACTTAACGCGGTTGAATCCCAAAAATGATATCTAATTTTATTTTATTGTTTATATCCCTTCAATTTATAATATTTATTCTTTTTGTTTAATATTATTCTCATGGGTTTATAATCTGTTGGGTTTATGAGTCCCTTCAGTTTATGATATCACTCCCTTGGGTTTATTAATATAAGTGTTAGTATTCCTAGGATACAATATTATACAAAAGATTTATAATATGAATCATAGGGTTCAATTTAAATTCCTTGGCTTATAATCCATTGGGTTTATAATATTCTGTTAATATGAAAATTAACCATGGTCAATGATGATCAATCGTGTTTGTTTTAGGAGTTATAATATTTATATTAGGGTTTATATACATTGGGTTTATAATATTAAATAAGTGGGTCTAATATTATTCCCTTTGGTTTTTACTATTAATCCCTTACTTTTATTAGTCCCTTTGGTTTATAATATCAATCCCTTGGGTTTATTAATCTAAGGGTTCATATTCCTAGGGTAGAATATTATTTGTATGCTTTAAAATATTAATCCTAGGGTTTAATATAGATCCCTTCGGTTTATACCCGTGGTCAACCATGGTCAACAAGGGTCAAATGTCACATTGTGACAAATATTGTCTCGATATGAAAATCTATGATGTTCAACCATTGTCAACCATCATCAACCATGGTTAGGGTTTATAATCCCTTAGGCTTAAGCATGGTACATATGAAAATCGATCATGGACAATAATGGTCAACCATTGTCCAACATCACATTGTGAAAAATATTGTATCAATACGAAAATCAACCATTTTCAATGATCATCAACCATGACCGACCATGGTTAATCATTCTTGACCATGGTCCAACATCGCATTGTGACAAATATTTTCTCAATATGAAAATAAATTATGATCAACTATGGTCAATCATGGTCACATTGTGACAAAGATTGTCTCATGGTCCAACATCACATTTTCACAACAATGGTCATCCATGGTCAACCATGGTCGACCATGATCGAGCATCGCATTGTGACAAACATTGTCAATATGAAAATCATCCATGGTCAACCATGGTCCAATGTCACATTATGATAAAGATTATACCAATATGAAAACGAATCATGGTAAACCATGGTCCAACATCACATTGTGACAAATATTGTGTCAATACAAAAATCAACCATGGTCAACCATGTTTTTTTACGTCTTATAATGTTTATCTTAAGGTTTATATATCTTGGGTTTATAATATTAATTCTTTAGGGCTTTTGGGTTTTTAGAATTAATCCCTTGTTTTTATTACTGCCTTGGGTTTATAATATCAATCTCTTGGGTTTATTAACATAAGGGTTCATATTCCTAGGGTATAATACTATTTATAAGGTTTATAATATCAATCCTAGGTTTAATATAAATCCCTTGGCTTTACAATCCATTGGGTTTAAAATATAAATTCCTGGGTTCAAATATTAATTATGGGGTTTATATTCATGGGGTTTAATATTAAGCCTAGAGTATACAATATTAATCCCTTGGGTTTATAATCCTTTGGGTTTTTAATGTCAATTCCTTGTGTTTATTAATCCATTGGGAATATAATATTAATCATAAGGCTCATGATATGAATCCTCAGGTTTAATGTTTATTTTAGGGTTTATAAAATTTATCATAGTGACTATATCGCTTTGGTTTATAATATTAGTCCCTTGGGTTTAATATTATTCACATGGGTTCATAATCCCTTACGTTTTTAGTATTTATAGCCTAGTTTTATTAGTCCCTTCGGCTTATAATATCGAGTGTTTAATACTGTAACATTGGAATGGTACAAAAACTTATCCAACATCACATTGTCACAAACATTGTCTCAATATGAAAATAATTCTAACAATCAATATCACAATGTTACATTACATTATAACTTATTCAATGTCAGATTGTTACATTGAAAAAATTAGATTTAATATAAGTTTTATAATATTATGGTATTTTAATATTTGGTTTTAATATTTGGTTTATAATATTAAAGTTTAATATTGGGTTTATAATTTGTAGTATTCATATTTATAATATTAATCTTAGGGTTTACTGTTAATCCCTTGGGTTTTGAATATTAATTCTTTCAATTTATTAATCCCTTAACTTTATAATATTAATCCCCGGGGTTTAAAATTACCCCCCTAAGTTTGTAATCTATTGATTTTATAATATTAATCCCTTAGGTTTACTAATTCCTTGGATTTATAGTTTTAAACTCTTGGGTTTATATTATTAATCCTAAGGTTTATAATATTAATATTAAGGTTTATATTCCTAGGGTTTAATATTACTCCTAGGGTCTAATGTTATTCCCTTGGGTTTATAATCCATCGGGTTTTTAATATTAATCTAATGAGTTTATTAATCCCTTGGTTTGATAATATTGATCCTAGAGTTTCTAACATTAATCATAGGGTTTATATTCCTAGATTTTAATATTACACCTACGGTTTAATGTTTATTTTATGGTTTATATTTCTTTTGTTTATAACATTAATTCCCTATGTTTAATATTATTCCTATGGGTTTATAATCCATTAGGTTTATGAGTCCCTTGCGTTTATGATATCGATCTCTTAGGCTTATTAATTTAAGGGTTCATATTCCTAGGGTATAAAATTATTCACAAGGTTTATAATATTAATCCTATCTGACAAACATTGTCTCAATATGTAAATAACTCTAATAATCATTGTCGCAATGTTACATTACATTATAACTTATTAAATGTTGCATTATTACATTGAAAAACTTGGACTTAATATAAGGTTTATAATATTAGGGCCTTTTAATATATGGTTTATAAAATTAAAGTTCAACGTTGGGTTTATAATTTGTAGTATTAGGGTTTATAATATTAATTCTAGGGTTCTCTCTTAATCCCTTGGGTTTTGAATATTAATCCTTTTAGTTTAGCAATCCCTTAGCTTTATAATATTAATCCCTTGTGTTTAAAATTATCCCCCTGAGTTTGTAATCTATTGAGTTTATAATATTAACTCCTTAAGTTTATTAATTCCCTCGATTTATAGTATTAATCTCTTGGGTTTATAATATTAATCCTAAGGTTTATAATATTAATCTTAGGGTTTATATTCCTAGGGTTTAATATTAATCCTAGGGTATAATGTTATTCCCTTGGGTTTATAATCCATCGGGTTTTTATTATTAATCTAATGGGTTTACTAATCCATTCATTTTCTAATATTGATCCTAGAGTTTCTAATATTAATCATAGGGTTTATATTCATAGGTTTTAATATTACACCTATGGTTTAATGTTTATATTATGGTTTACTGTTTAGTTTATTGTTTATATCTCTTTTGTTTATAACATTAATTCCCTGTGTTTAATATTATTCCTATGGGTTTATAATCCATTAGGTTTTCCAGTCCCTAGAATTTATGACATCAATCCCTTAGGATTATTAATTTAAGGGTTCATATTCCTAGGGTATTATATTATTCATAAGGTTTATAATATTAAACCTAGGGTTTAAATTAAATCTCTTGGATTTATAATCCATTGGGTTTATATTATTTTGTCAATATGAAAATCAACCATGGTCAATGATGGTCAACTGTGTTTATTTTAGGGCTTATAATATTTATCTTAGGGTTTATATACATTGAATTTATAATATTAGATCCTTGGGTTTAATATTATTCCCTTTGGGTTTATAATATTAGATCCTTGTGTTTATTAGTCCCTTTAGTTTATAATATCAATCCCTTGGGTTTATTAATGTAAGGGTTCATATTCCTATGGTGTAGTATTATTCATAGGGTTTATAATATTAATCCTAAGATTTAATATAAATTCTTTCGGTTTATAATCATGGTCAACCATGATTAATGAGGATCCAATGTCACATTGTGACACAAATTGTCTGAATATAAAAATCAACCATATTCAACCATTATCAACCATGATCATTCATGTTCAACCATGGTCCAACATCACATTGTAACAAAGATTGTCTCAATATGAAAATCAACCGTGCTCAACCATTTTCAATCATGGTCAACCATGGTTAAATGTCACATTATGAAAAATATTATATCAAAATGAAAACCAATCATGGTCAATATAAAAATAAATCATGGTCAATCATGGTCCAACGTCACATTGTGACAAGTTTGTCTCAATATGAAAATCAACCATTGTCAATGATGGTCAATCATTACTAACCATGGTCCAATGTCGCATGGTGACAAAGATTGTCTCAATATGAAAATAAATCATGGTCAACCATGGTCAATAATCATCAATAGCCATGGTCACATTATGACACAGATTGTCTCATGGTCCAACACCACATTGTCACAACCATGGTCCAATGTCACATTGTGACAAAGATTGTCAATATCAAAATCAACCATGGTCCACCAAGGTCAATCATGGTCAACCATGGTCTAACGTCACATTGTGACAAAGATTCTTTGAATATGAAAATCAATCATGGTCAACCATGGTCCAATATCGCATTGTGAAAATATTGTCTCAGTATGAAAATCAATCATGGTCAACCATGGTCCAACATCGCATTGTGACAAACATTGTCTCAATATGAAAATCAACCATGGTGAACAATGTTTGTTTTAGAGTTTATAATATTTATCTTAGGGTTTATATACCTTGGGTTTACAATATTAATCCTTTGGGTTTTTGAGTTTTTAGTATTAATACCTTGTTTTATTAGTGCCTTGGGTTTATAATATCAATCCCTTGGATTTATTAATCTAAGGGTTCATATTCCTAGGGTATAATATTATTGATAACGTTTATAATATTAATCCTATGGTTTAATATAAATCCCTTTGGTTTATAATATAAATTCCTTGGGTTTATAAAATAAATCATAGGGTTTATATTCATAGGGTATAATATTAACCTTAGGGTTTACAATATTAAACCCTTGAGTTTATTAATTTAGAGTTTATATTGTTATGGTTTAATATTCTTCCTAGGGTTTGATGTTATTCCCTTGGGTTTATAAATCCTTAGTTTTTAATATTATTCCCTTAGACTTTTAGTATTAACCCCTTAGTTTTATAATATTAATCATACAATTTATAAAATGTTTATAATATTAATCATATGTTTTATATTCCTAGGGTCTAATGTTATTCCCTTGGGTTTATAATATTAATCCTAAGGTTTATATATTAATCATATGGTTTATATTCCTAGGGTCTAATGTTATTCCCTTAGGTTTATAATCCCTCTGGTTTTTAATATTAATCCAATGAGTTTATTGATCCCTTGGGTTTATGATATTAATCTTAGGGTTTAATATTCAACCTATGGTTTATAATATTAATCCCTTAAGTTTATAATCCTTTGGGTTTATAGTATTAATCATTTGGGTTTATTAATCTTAGGGTTTATGTTCCTAGGATTTAATATTAATCCTGAGGTTTAATGTTTTTCCCATGGGTTTAAAATCCCTTAGGTATTAATCTCTTGTGTTTATAATATTAATCCTAAAGTTTATAATATTAATCTTAGGGTTTATATTCCTAGGGTTTAATATTAATCCTAGGGTCTAATGTTATTCCCTTGAGTTTATAATCCATCAGGTTTTTAATATTAATCTAATGGGTTTATTAATCCCTTGGTTTTATAATATTGATCCTAGTGTTTCTAATATTAATCATAGGGTTTATATTCCTAGGTTTTAATCTTATGCCTATGGTTTAATGTTTATCTTAGGGTTTAATGTTTATTTTATGGTTTATTTTATTGTTTATATCACTTTTGTTTATCATATTAATTCCTTGTATTTAATACTATTCCTATGGGTTTATAATCCCTTAGGCTTATTAATTTAAGGGTTCATATTCCTAGGGTATAATATTATTCACAAAGGTTATAATATTAATCTTAGGGTTTAATTTAAATCTCTTGGATTTATAATCTATTGGGTTTATACTATTCTATAAATATGAAAATCAACCATGGTCAACAATGGTCAACCGTGTTTATTTTAGGGTTTATAATATTTATCTTAGGGTTTATATACATTGCATTTATAATATTAGATCCTTGGGTTTAATATTATTCCCTTTGGGTTTATAATCCCTTGGGTTTTTAGTGTTAATCCATTGTGTTTATTAGTCCCTTTGGTTTATAATATCAATCCCTTGGGTTTATTAATCTAAGGGTTCATATTCCTATGGTGTAATATTATTCATAAGGTTCATAATATTAATCCTAGGATTTAATATAAATCCTTTCGGTTTGTAATCATGGTCAACCATGATCAACTAGGGTCTAATGTCACATTGTGACACAAATTGTCTCACTATGAAAATCAACCATGTTCAACCATCGTCAACCATAGTCATCCATGGTCCAACATTACATTGTAACAAATATTGTCTCAATATGAAAATCAACCATGGTCAACCATTTTCAATCATGGTCAACCATGGTCAAATGTCACATTGTGACAAAGATTATATCAAAATGAAAACCAATCATGGTCAATATGAAAATCAATCATGGTCAATCATGGTCCAACATCACATTGTGACAAGTTTGTCTCAATATGAAAATCAACCATTTTCAACCATGGTCAATCATTACCAACCATGGTCCAATGTCGCATTGTGACAAAGATTGTCTCAATATGAAAATCAACCATGGTTAACCATGGTCAGTAATCATCAATAGCCATGGTCACATTATGACAAAGATTGTCTCATGGTCCAACGCCACATTTTCACAACCATGGTCATCCATGGTCAACCATGGTCCAACGTCGCATTGTGCCAAAGATTGTCAATATCAAAATCAACCATGGTCTACCAAGGTCAATCATGGTCAACCATGCTCAACCATGGTCCAACATCACATTGTGGCAAATATTCTCTCAATATGAAAATCAATCATGGTCAACCATGGTCCAACATCCCACTGTGACAAATATTTGCTCAATATGAAAATCAACCACGTCAACCATCTTTGTTTTAGGGTTTATAATATTTATCTTAAGGTTTATATACCTTGGGTTTACAATATTAATCCTTTGGGTTTTTTATTTTAGTATTAATACATTGATTTTAGTAGTTCCTTAGGTTTATAATATCAATCCCTTGGATTAATTAATCTAAGGGTTCATATTCCTAGGGTATAATATTATTGATAGGGTTTATACTATTAATCCTATGGTTTGATATAAATCCCTTTGGTTTATAATACATTGGGTTTATAATATAAATCATAGGGTTTATATTCCTAGGGTATAATATTAAGCCTATGGTTTACAATATTAATCCCTTGAGTTTATTAATTTTAGAGTTTATATTGCTATGGTTTAATATTCATCCTAGGGTTTGATGTTATTCCCTTGGGTTTATATTCCCTTGGTTTTTAATATTAATCCCTTGGGTTTATTAATCTATTGAGTTTATAACATTAATCATAAGGTTCATGATATGAATCTTCAGGTTTAATGTTTATTTTAAGGTTTATAATATTTATATTAGGGTCTATATCCATTGGGCTTATAATATTAATCCCTTGGGTTTAATATTATTCCCTTGAGTTTTTAGTATTAATCCCTTTGTTTTATAATATTAATCATACAATTTATAAAAGGTTTATAATATTAATCATATGGTTTATATTCCTAGGATCTAATGTTATTCCCTTCGGTTTATAATATTAAACCTAAGGTTTATATATTAATCATATGGTTTATATTCTTAGGGTCTAATGCTTTTTCGCTTGGTTTATAATCCCTATGGTTTTTAATATTAGTCAAAGGAGTTTATTGATCTCTTGGGTTTATGATATTAATCTTAGGGTTTAATATAATATTAATCTCTTAAGTTTATAATCCTTTGGGTTTATAGTATTAATCATTTGGGTTTATTAATCTTAGGGTTTATGTTCCTAGGATTTAATATTAATCCTCAGGTTTAATGTTTTTCCCATGGGTTTAAAATCCCTTAGGTTTCTTAATCACATATGTTTATAATCTTAATCCTAAGGTTTATAATATTAATCTTAGAGTTTAATGTTTATTTTAGGGTTTATATACCTTTAGTTTATAATATTAATTCCTTGTGTGTAATATTATTCACATGGGTTTATATTCCTAGGGTATAATATTATTCACAAGGTTTATAATAGTAATTCTAGGCTCTAATTTAAATCTCTTGGGCTTATAATACATTGGGTTTATAATACAAATTCCTTGGGTTTATTAATCCATTGGTTTAGAATATTATGTTAATTATGTTATAGTTTGAAATATAACTATTAATATAATATTATATAAAAACATATCATTATATTAATATATAGTATAATATTAATATAATAACCATATTATCTTTTATATCATTATTAACCCAAATATTTAATTCTTAATAGCTATTTTTATATTATATACTAAATAATTATTAATGTAGTACATATCCCTATATCAATAGCATTTACTAATGTAGTTGTAAGTCTATTTCATATATCAACTACATTAATAAATATAGTTGTGCTATATGTGTATGGTTCAGGGTTGAACAGAGTATGGTTCAGGGTTTAACAGTGGTGCTCTAGCACAGCATTGGAAATGCCTACGGTTAGTTAAAATATTACGCCAACGACCTGTTGTGCTCTACAACAACCCCCCATTTCATATCATTTTTATTCACAAAACTATCATATGAAATGGGTCCCTTTAGAGTTTGATTGGTATCAATATTGTATTATTTAAAAAGGTCTGAAAACCAAATGAAAACATTATAAAAAACCTTTTTGAAAAACCCATTTTGATCAAATAAATCAATCTTTTATCATTGTGATAAAGCGATCGCAAGATCGCATATCGCAATGACATAAGGAACATAAGTAAGTGGCACATTGGTTTCCGCCGATGCGATATCGCTATCGGCAATACTCTATGCACATCCTTTAAGCGCCCCCAGACCATTCCCCCGATGTGATGCGATATCGCTATCGGCAATCAGCGATATACTATCCATGTCTCATGTAATGCCAATACTCCCGATGCGATGCGATATCGCTATCGGCGATCGTGGTTTCAAAAGGTGTCAATATAAGAGGTTTAAGCTTTCCCCGATGGCCGATTTCGATAAAGCACAGATTTCAAAAAGCCGTTAAAATGGAGGGATATTACGATCAATTCATATTAAAAGCTTGATCTATCAAGCAATGATTCACCTGCGCTCAACCGCCAAAACATTTATAACACGCTTAAACAAATCATTTGGCCGATTAATGGTATAATGGGCATTTAAGGATTGGCAGGTTTTAAACGGCCATTTAATGAAATTGTAAGTCCTAAAATCTTCCTATGGATTGTATCCGCGGCCATTTTAAAAGTTAATCTCCCACCACGCATCGGTCAATATATCTCATCACATTGAAATTTTCATTGCCAATTCTCTGTGTTACGTTTATTTTCGCTTCTGTGCAGAATTCATCCAAAGAAGAAACCTCAAGCAAAATGGGGAAGAAATCTAAGAAGACCACAGGCGCTTCCGTTGCGCCAGCCGCAGGACAAGCTGTCGCTGATCCCTCAAACAAAAAGAAAGGATTGATTTCGGATACTACATGTTCTGGTCTCGGCAGAACTACTTGGCAAAGTACCTACAACTTGATTGAAGTCGAAGAACCTAAAGTAACAACAGTACAAGCTACTGCAGATTCAACTCGGAAATCTGATGGCACTCTAAAGGACTTAGCTGACTCCTTCCTTCATCGGATAGCAGCTAGGGAACAAATTCTTCCATATACAGATGTAATACGGTGGGCAATTGAGGAAATTCCAATCATGGATAGAACCTTCAGCACCAGAGACGGGAGAATTTTCGGGTCATTCAAAGCTGATGATTTAAGGCAAATGTATCATTTGCCTGAGCCAGATAAGAAATACAATAAGGCGTTCCTGGAAAAATTCCGGAATGAGAACAAAGTTGAATCCGAACCCATCTGGGATTGGAGACAAAATCCGGCAAAGCACAAACATGAATCTTCCGGTAAGTACTCGGTTGATTCCCTGGCTTCTCCTTATTGCTACGCTGGAATAATGATGTGAAGATTGTGGGGATTGCATGATTCTTCTAATTTCACTATAGAAATGGTTCCCTTAATGGAAGCGACATGCAACAGCATAATAATGGATTGGGCCACTATTCTCTCAGATAAACTAGCCACAGCTGTTCTTGAGTTTAGGAATAAGACCCGCATTTCTGAAAGGATAATTCCCCCATTCTATTACAGTGCCTATATCTTAGATACCTTGTGTTTTAATTCTGAATTTCCCGTGCTCGGCTGGAGGTGGATGCCATAAGACCCCATGCCTATTCACATTTACCACCAGAAATTATGGAAATCCTCTTACAAGCACCATTTGTATCAAGTCTGCAATGGCTTTATGTTGCCTATTTATTATTCTATTTTTGATAAACCTATCCCTAAGATTTCCTACCAAGCTGGGATTGATTTAACAGCAGTAGGGAGATGGTTCGGGGAGGAGAAGTTCACTTATATAAGCGTTTTTGGTAGCCAAGCCGAACCTCATGTCCTCCCTTTATACATACCTGATAAACTGCTGGCAAGGGAAATCATTTACCAGATCATTGCTGAGAGTGTCACACAGACTCTCAAGAAGAATAAGAAGCAGGGCTGGCCCTCTTTTCCTTTGAGATGTGGTGTCTATACCTTGCATGATCTCAAACATGCAGAAAAGGAAGATACGAAGATTAAATCATTAACTCTGGCAACTCTCCCTAATAGGCAATTTGATCCAAGAAAATTTGCCTATAATGCACTAGAACAGGCCAAGTTGTCAAAATTTGATCATAAAGAAGATATGTTTGATGACCTGTTCTCCTCCGCTGAGTCAATAATGCAGGTTAAGGCATTTGCTAGAATGAAATATCAAGATGAAGGGTTGGTCTAGTTTAATAAACTTAGAGAACAGAGGTTGCAAACTCTGCCTCTAGATCTATTAGCAACAACCCCAACAACTTCGACAAGCGAGCCTGAATGGCAACAGTCAAAGGAGCCTCCGGTTACAACAATAGAACCAGAAAAGCCACAGGAGGAAACTCAGACTACAGAGCAGAAGAAAGTGCAGGAAGAGACCCAGATGAAAGAGCAGAAACAGACCACCACTGAAGTTAATGTGGATACTCATATTGACCCAAAATTGCTCCAGGAATGGCAGCAATTTGACTCTATTATCAGTGGTCTGGAATGTTAAAAGGACACTGAAACTTCAAAGGCAACAGACACACAGGAAACCACTTCACCACAGGTTCTGAGTGGAACCAGCGACCCACCCATGTCAAAAGAGGTAGCGATAATACCAAAAGACCCCTCCGATCAAATCATTTTGCAGGTAGAAGAGATTCCTCCCTTGGATGTCTTCTACAGCCCAAGGCATAAAGCTGTAGTTAAACGACAAAGGAAAAGAAGAAGGACTGATCAACCTTCCCTTTTCCCAGAACAGACGCTCACGGGCAATGTGGTTTGGAATGAGGAATTTGACCCCTCCGATGACCTGACAAAACTGTAACAATATGCTGGAGCCTATTCGGCAGCGACAATAGATAAGGCATCGGAGGTGAGTCTTTTGCTGAAAACAAGGGATCAGGAAATTTTCGTGTTATAGGCACAGCTGACTGAAGCAAAGCAGAAAGCAGAGCAGGCAGAGCAGCAATTGTTGACGCAACAGCAATTAAACAGTCAACTAACTCAACAATTGCAGGCAGAAAAACAAAGGATTGACCAAAGCGCAATCCAGAAGCAGAAAGAATTATCAGAGGCATTAGCACAATTGAAGGCAGCGAATGAGCAAATGGTGAAAACAAAAGATGAGCAAATTGCTCAATTATCAGCACAGCTCGAGAAAACAAAGGGCGTTCCACAAGTGGCTGAATTCAGAGTAGAAGCACTACAAATAAATACTGCATTAATATCCCAAATTAAGCTTCTATGTCAACAAATCGCCCAGGAAGAGCCACTATGTGAATTAACGGCATCCATAAGTAATAAAGTAGACAAGGCTAGGACTGAATTGGATCAAGCTGAAGAAACGATAGCTGCATTTCTCGACTGGCAAGATACTGATCAAGGACAAGCGGCGAATTTACCAAGAATCTTAGAGGCACATAAAGATATACTCTTTACAGAATGGCAGTCCCAGTTAATGAAAGCAGAGAGGGCAGTTTCAAGATGAAAATCAACTTCAAGCAATTTAGTTGAATTAGTCAATAACACTCTCTACTTATCAAACATGATTTCCCAATGCACAGCAGGAAAATTGACAACGATGAAAACATTGGAGCAATCATGTTATCCAGATTTAGAGGAGAAGGGAAGATTAATTGCTGGGATTAACAGTTTAACCTGGGACACCTATTGGTTCTTCTTGGTAAAACCACACACACAGAGAGCCGCCCTCAAGTGCCTTACGGATGCAATTGGGTATATTATCCCCGATATTCAGGATGCCACCTATGCCGCCCAGCTCAGCTCTCGCCTCAACAAACCACCTGAAGTGGAGCCAATGCTTGCGATAAGTCAGCTCAGATTTAAAGGCAAGCAGCCTACTTGATGATTCATGCCGCCGACTGCCAGATTGCTGAAGAAAATAGGATCAAAATTAATTGATACCAATTAAGTAGGATTTCAGTTTTTTTTAGATAGTTAGATTAATTAAGTATTTATAGACCCTTTCATTGTTTTGGAAAGGGTCGTAAAGTTTTGTACTTGACTTAAAGACTGAAGTTGCACTATTGTGCTTCAGCCATATTCTTTTATGAAACTGGACCAGTTATTCTAAATTTGACAAGGAAGATTTTATGCAATTGTGCACTATTGTCTTTGTTTGAAAGTGTTTCTGCGTTGAAGGAAGAATCTCAAGTAGCGATTGATATTGGGAGTGTCTAGCAGCTCATATGGTACTTTTATCTATGTCTGAATTCATTCTTTTCATATGAATTGTTATTTGATTATCTTTGCTATTATCGAATATATGTATGTGCTTTAACAACAGTTTTGTATTCCTTCCACTATTGGATGTTTATGGTATGCTTTTCTTTTAATCATATATGTGTTGATGATATAAATGACAAGTGTAGTAATATTGCTTTAATCGCTTTTCTTAACTATTTGAGCAAAGTAATCCTTGAATGAATTAATGTCCATGTCTGTTAGATGGAGTCATCTATATGCTTGTCCATAGACATAGATCATCAAGCGCTACACTTCAAAGCTCAATAGTTCCCGGGATAAGTCATAGTTCTTGTATTTTTGTTGATAGATTTAGTTATTCGCCCATCATTAGATTAGTCAATCAATTATCCATTCATCCCGTTTATCCATTGCTGGGAAACGGGTCCCATTATCCCCAGTCGGAGCCACCATTCCAAACGGAAAAGGAACTGTACTAAGGTCCGAACCAGGTGGTTATCCCCCAATGTTGTTGCAGCGATTTTTGAGGCATCAACATTTTTGGCGCTAGAAGGAGGGCATCAACTGTGAATGGAAAACAAACCCAAATCTGCAAGCTATTCTAAGAGTAATTCTCCCTCAGTATCCCCTCGGACTTCCCAATTGCATGCTGGTTCTCCAGTATCCAAACAAGAAGAAGAGAAATCAACTACCACTTCTCAAACCCATCATACTCCAGAACAATTATGTCTTGAATCCCCTGAAGTCCAGTCTCTTATCCACAAACTTCAGAGCTTCTCGATTTCACCACAGAAATCTGGGGTATCACAAAGTAGTGCGACTTCGCAGTTCAATTTACCTCACCCTCTCACCAGACTTCAGAGCGAAAAGCTCGGTATTGAATCCACTGAGTTCCCTTTACCCAAAAGGAAAAAGGCGAAGAAATATACTGAAGGATCTGACAGTGAAGAGCTTTCATCCACATCCTCCATTACATCTTCCTCTCTGCAAAGTTAGCCATCCACTTCCCCATTACATATTGTTGTTCATCAGGGATTAGGAGCTTTAACATCCCAACCTGCTCACTCCTCAACATTATTCCCTTCTTAGATATTTGGAATTCCAACAGTAGTATCATCCACTACTGCTATTACAATGGCAGATCCATGGACCAGGCCTGGTGCAGTCAACATGCCTGCACCATTGCATGCATTACCAGATGCTCCTGAAAAATGGCTACCCAAGTTTAACCCAGATGATGGGACCCAGGATGAGGAACATATTAATAATTTCATGTTGGCAGTCAACTTGAAAGGAGTAACAGAACAAGATGTTGTTGTTAGACTTTTCCCTTACACCTTGCAAGGATCAGCAGGATCCTGGTATTTTTCTTTACCCTCTGGTTCCATTACCAGTTGGAACACTTGCCAAGAGTAGTTTCTTACCAAATATGGAGATGATAGGTCTTTGGCTACGCTAATAAACGATCTCTCCAATCTTAGGATAGAGCATAGGGAACCAATTAAGGAATTTAATGCTCGATTCAATAAACTCCTGAATAAAATCCCGACGGCCTCCAAACCAAGTGAACAAATTCGAAGCGAATGGTATATAACCGCCCTACCTGCCAATATAGCCATTTTTGTAGATAGGGCTGGGAAACCTACCTTAGCCGAAAATATGAAAGAAGCACTTGCTGTGGAGAAACATATCAATGCTCTAGAAA
Source organism: Pinus tabuliformis (assembly GCA_031772625.1). NCBI lineage: Eukaryota > Viridiplantae > Streptophyta > Pinopsida > Pinales > Pinaceae > Pinus > Pinus tabuliformis. The sequence goes on from CM062805.1 coordinate 1,332,426,239, forward strand.
AGAAAGCTGCTCTGGAAGACAGAAAAGCCAAAAAGGTCTCTTTCAAAGATGACTCAAGGAAGAAAACCCCAAAAGACCCATATGACATGGAGGGTTTGCAAAAAGTCCTAAAAACTTTGTCAAATGAAATGGTTGAAATAAAAAAACAGGTAGCTGAAACCTCAACCAAAAAACCCTTTAGGACTTATAAGAAAACTGAATCAAAGCCACAAAATGTCATATCTAATGCAGATTCAGAGCAAGAAGAAGAGGAAGATGAAACAATCTCACCAACTGATGCTGAAGAAGAAGTAGTTGAATGTCATGGAATGTGGGATTTTACACTCCCCAACTCCGATACTGATAATGAAGAAGAAGCATTCTCGGTCACTACTAGGAGTAAAAGTACGTCCGAACCTGTTCAGGCAACATCAAAGAAAAGGAGTGCAGGTGCTGCTACAACAAAGGAAAAAACACCTGCAAAGAAATCACCTGCAGCAGTCCCCCAAGACCAGCCTTCGACTTCTAATAGTCCTTCAGCATCTAAAACATTAGTGGTATCTGATTCAATGGAATACAATATTGTTGATGACATGAAGAAAACTAAAGCAAACATTACTATGTTTGAACTTAGTAAATTAAAACATCAGCAGAAATTGCTTCTCAAAGAATTGAATGTTGTTCCTTCTTCACCTCTTCCCAGTGCTAAAGCTGCTAATGATTCAGGGCAACCTCCGCCTGGTATGGTTGAAGCTACCGATGCGGTTTTGATTGGAGATAGATCAAACTCTCATACTCCACCTTTCCTTCTAACCTATGAGATCTACAACAGAAAACTGCACAACTGTTTGATTGACTCAGGGGCATCTTCTAACATAATGCTAGCTTCAGTTTGTTCAAAACTGAACATTGAACCCCAGAAGTCTGCTATTCATATTGTACAGTTGGACAGGACCAAATTTCAGGTTGTGGGAGAGATTAATTCCGTAACTATCAGGTTATCTGTTGATCCCAGAGTAGTACAAAGGATTGATATCCTAATAGCCGATATACCTGAATTTTACGGTTTAATATTGAGTAGGGACTGGTCTGAAAAACTACATGGGTATATTTCTACTGATTGGTCACATATGTGGCTTCCCTATAAGGGTAAGCCAAATCAAATAAGGATCGATCGGGAAAAACATATGGCCCATACAGTTACAGAATTCGAACAAGAAAACCAACCAATAGCGTTCAATAACAACATCTTGGGGAATTATTCTTCAGAGTCATTCTTTAGCAACATCGCTGCCCAACCCTCTCCTTTCTCAGTAAACCATTTTACATCTCAGATTGAGAATTTTTCACAGACAGATAGGTTTAGCTGTTTCAATGATACTGAGAAAACTATAAATAAAATTGTTAATACTTCTTTATTTTGGTCGTTATATTTCGATGGGTCCAAATCTAGTGAGGGCTCAGGAGCAGGATGTATTTTGGTTAGCCCACAAGGAGAAAAAACAATGCTGTCCTGTAGGCTGGAATTTGAATGCACTAACAATAAAGCCGAGTATGAAGCCTTAGTCCAAGGACTGTATAAAGCGATCGGCCTTAAAGTGCAATATTTAAAAGTATTCGGTGATTTTGAAATTATTATCAAACAGGTGAGAAATACAATTCATTGTCTTTCAAATCATCTTAAACATTATCAGTCGCTAGTACAAGAACTCACTTCACACTTTTCGGCATTCAATATTTCCTCCATCCCTAGGTCTCAAAACTCGGCAGCCGACCTGCTAGCCAATGTAGCTCCCAAGCTCCTACCTTCTGAAGACTACAGCCCAGATAGATTTTCAGTAGAATTGCTTTTTAGGCCATCAATTCCTGACAATGTCACTAATTGGAGAGTATTCAACCATGATGAGGATATTTTACAATTCTTAACTTCTGAAAAGTCCTATGATAATCAAATTATTGAGGAAAATGAGCATGCATTTCAAATGAGAGAAACACCTCAGGAAAATTCAATCCCCAAGCTCGTGGTAAAGCTGGAGGACCTTTATGATATTAAAGACAGGTTTAAACCTGTAACTAATACAAAGCTCCAAAGTTCTACCCTAAGGTTTGAGTTGATAAATCTTGGCACTGAGCAAACTCCTCAAAACATTAATTTAGGATTAGGACTTTCCTTGGAAGAGAAAGAGGCATTCATTAAACTGTTAAGGAAAAATAAACAGGTTTTTGCTTGGAAATATGATGATTTGAAGACATATGATACATCCATTATCCAGCATACCCTTCCAATGCTTCCCGATTAGAAACCAATTCAACAGAAGTTAAGAAAAATACATCCAAGCTTAGAGAGTCAAATAAAAACTGAACTTAACAAACTCTTGAAAGCCAAGATTAATTTTCCAGTTCGACACTCAAACTGGGTCTCCAATATGGTGCCAGTCAGAAAGAAAAATGGTGACATTCGGATTTGTATTGATTTCAGAAATTTGAACAAAACAAGCTTAAAAGACAATTTCCCATTACCTACCATGGAGCAAATACTCCAATCAGTAGCAGGTTCTGAATTAATGTCCTTCCTAGACGGTTTCTCAGGATATAACCAAGTTTTGGTCCATCCTAATGACCAGCTTAAAACCACATTCAGAACAAAATGGGGAACATATGCATATCAAAAAATGCCTTTCGGACTTATTAATGCAGGAGCGACATTCCAAAGAGCGATGGATATAGCTTTTAAAGGGTTGATTAATAGAACAGTACTCGTCTATCTAGATGATATTACTGTATTCTCTAAAGAGAGGTCAAATCATTTGCATGACCTAAATCAAATCTTTCAACGCTGCAAAAGATATGGTATTTCTCTTAACCCTAAAAAATATTTCTTTGCTCTTGACCAAGGAAAGCTCTTAGGCTTTATTGTGTCTAAAAATGGCATTTATATTGATCCTGATCGGATCAAAGAAATCTCTGAAATCCCTTCCCACATAATAAGAAATCCATGCAGTCATTTTTTAGGCCAAATCAATTTTGTTAAAAGATTTGTTCCAGATTTTTCTCAAATTATTTTGCCACTTCAAACTATGATCAAGAAAAATTCAGTCTTTATGTGGGGATCATCAGAAAAAGAAGCGTTTGATTTAATCAAGCAATCAATAATCAATGCCCCAGCCTTAAATACTCCCAATTTTTCTAATCATTTTACATTATATACTATCACATCCACCTCGTCTTATGCAGCAGTACTCACGCAGCTCAACGATCACAATTTGGAAGCACCCATTTCATTTTTTAGTTCAAATCTTCAGGGTGCTGAATTGAATTACTCCGAAGTAGAAAAACAAGCCTTTGCTGTATTTAAAGCGGTCAAACATTATAGACCCTTCCTTTTGAAAACCCACACAAAAGTTATAGTTCCTTTCCCTGCGGTTAGGCAACTATTAATCCAAAGAGAACTGGGTGAAAAAAGGGAAAACTGGGTCACAGCACTTCAAGAATATGACTTAGAAATTAAGCCAGCAAAGATTGTTAGGGGCCAATGTTTTTGCAGGTTATTGGCAGGAGCATCCAACATTCCAGAATCAGGTGATACAGATCAAACTGAAGAAGTTAACCAGATAAGTGTTACTGATTCTGAGTCCCAATATGCAGATTTAATCTTTTATTTGAAAAATGGTTATGCACCTCCTAACCTGTCTTACAAAAACAAAAGGGCCATTAGATTAAAAGCGAAAAATTTTACGATTATTGATGATGTGCTTTTTAGGCAGAATTATGATTCAATCTTATTAAGATGCCTTGAGAAACCTGAAGCACAAAAGGTTCTGCAGGAGTTACATGATGGACCAGCAGGAGGACATTTTGGAGCTGACACAATAGCTCACAAAATTATTCATGCTGGATACTATTGGCCCACTCTGTTTAGAGATGCCCACGAGTATGTAAGGAAATGCTGCAATTGTCAAACTTTTAGTGGAAGACAACGAAAACTAGCTTTCCCTCTGCAACCAGTCAACATTGAACAACCATTTGAGAAATGGGGATTGGACATCATTGGGGAAATTACTCCACCTTCTTCCAAATAGCATAAGTATATCCTTACTGCTACCGATTATTTTACTAAATGGGTTGAGGCAATACCTTTGAAGACAGCAAATTCTGAAGCAATCATTGAATTCATAGATCAATTCATCATTACCAGGTTTGGTGTCCCAAATTCTCTTGTTTTTGATAATGCATCTTACTTCTCAGGCAATGCTATGTTTGATTTCGCTATTAAAAGAGGATTTAAATTGAAATATTCTGCTAATTACTATCCCCAGGGCAATGGTTTAGCAGAGTCCACCAATAAAAATCTGATCAAAATCATTAAGCGAACTATCGAATAGAATCATAAAAATTGGCACAAATCCTTAATATTCGCACTATGGGTTGATAGGATAACACAGAAAGCTTCTATAGGATCTTCTCCGTTCAACCTTGTGTATGGAAAAGAAGCAGTACTACCCACAAATCTTGTTCTTCCTTCTCTAGCCCTAGTTCAGTTCATTGAGGAAAGTCCTTCTTCTTCTATTCAATTTAGACATGATCAAATTCTAAAACTAGAAGAGGAAAGAGAAAAAGCCAGGGTTATTCATGCCAAACATTAGCAAGTCATCAATGCAGCTTTTGATTCAGTCTCATCCGGTTCAAAACAATTTCAAGTCGGTGATTTAGTTCTGAAATGGGACAAAGCCCATGAGGACAAAGGAAAACACACCAAGTTCCAGAAGATGTGGCTTGGACCATTTCAGATCTGTGAGAAGATAGGCCATTCGACCTTCATATTGCAAGATTTGTCAGGTTTGAGAGATTCTCTCCCTATTAATGGCCTTATCTTGAAGAAATTCTTTAATTGAGGAGGTAACCCCTTCTCCTTTTTAGTTTAATAGAGTTTTGTAGTTTGTAGGATTTTTAGAAAATAATGTTGTAAGGTATCCTCCATTGACCTTTGCTGTGTTTGAAAACTTGATCCACAGAAGTAATATGATATTTGCTTTTAAAATAATAGACCTTTAACCAAAAGGGAAATCCACAATCCACACTTCAAGTTTTGTGAACTCTTCTCAAAGTTTAGAAGTATTGTAAATCATTTTTTGTTCTCAAATAGGTCACAAAAGGTTATCAATATCAAGATAGAAGCTAATCCAACTTCAGCATCTTCAACTCTTACCCTGTCATCCATCTACTCTTAAGGAGAAAATTGTCCACCCCATTCACCAAAGTTCATGATTACTCAGAGTGTAATTCTAAAATTTTGATATAAAATATAAGAGGTCTTATTACAAGCATGCTTACCATGATCATAGGGAAATAGTTTAACCGAAATTACCAATACTGCATACCATAACAGGGTAATGGCTTAAGAATTATAAGACAAGGGGTCTCATCACGAGCCAGCTTGTTCGGTTAGATTATTACCAGTGAATGGCATTGTCAATAGCTGGCTACCAAACTAGGACAATGGCATTTTAGCTTATCAATAACAGAAAAAGGAAAAGAGATACAAAATATGAAAACATATTTTGAATTCATTCTGTTAATCACACTCTTAAATTGGATGGGACAATGGACAATAACATGGTTAAAAGGTATCCCTGTCGAAACTATGAACGTTTGCTGGCAGCAGAGGCTCTACCTATGACAGATGAGTTCACTATAAAAGCTGATTTGGAAAGGTTTTCTGTTTTATCATTATAAACCAATAAAGGCCTATTTAAAACTTAGAATGTATCTATTTTCTTAAAAAGAGAGGAAATTAGCAAAATAGTTTCATTTTACTCGGAATGCATTTATACCTAGTTATATTAAAATTTTCCCCTTTGATTAGAACTCTATTTTGAAAAAGTTTAAGTATTTCTATACTTTTCAGAGATAATTGTTTCTTCCAGCGAATCGCCAATTGTTGTGCTCTACAACAACCCCCCATTTCATATCATTTTTATTCACAAAACTATCATATGAAATGGGTCCCTTTAGAGTTTGATTGGTATCAATATTGTATTATTTAAAAAAGTCTGAAAACCAAATGAAAACATTATAAAAAACCTTTTTGAAAAACCCATTTTGATCAAATAAATCAATCTTTTATCATTGCGATAAAGCGATCGCAAGATCGCATATCACAATGACATAAGGAACATAAGTAAGTGGCACATTGGTTTCCGCCGATGCGATATCGCTATCTGCTATCGGCAATACTCTATGCACATCCTTTAAGCGCCCCCAGACCATTCCCCCGATGCGATGCGATATCGTTATCGGCAATCGGCGATATACTATCCATGTCTCATGTAATGCCAATACTCCCGATGCGATGCGATATCGCTATCAGCGATCAGGGTTTCAAAAGGTGTCAATATAAGAGGTTTAAGCTTTCCCCGATGGCCGGTTGCGATAAAGCACAGATTTCAAAAAGCCGTTAAAATGGAGGGATATTACGATTAATTCATATTAAAAGCTTGATCTGTCAGGCAATGATTCACCTGCGCTCAACCGCCAAAACATCTATAACACGCTTAAACAAATCATTCGGCCGATTAATGGTATAATGGGCATTTAAGGATTGGCAGGTTTTAAACGGCCATTTAATGAAATTGTAAGTCCTAAAATCTTCCTATGGATTGTATCCGCGGCCATTTTAAAAGTTAATCTCCCACCACGCATCGGTCAATATATCTCATCACATTGAAGTTTTCATTGCCAATTCTCTGTGTTACGTTTATTTTCGCTTCTGTGCAGAATTCATCCAAAGAAGAAAACTCAAGCAAAATGGGGAAGAAATCTAAGAAGACCACAGGCGCTTCCGTTGCGCCAGCCGCAGGACAAGCTGTCACTGATCCCTCAAACAAAAAGAAAGGATTGATTTTGGATACTACATGTTCTGGTCTCGGCAGAACTACTTGGAAAAGTACCTACAACTTGATTGAAGTCGAAGAACCTAAAGTGACAACAGTACAAGCTACTGCAGATTCAACTCGGAAATCTGATGGCACTCTAAAGGACTTAGCTGACTCCTTCCTTCATCGGATAGCAGCTAGGGAACAAATTCTTCCATATACAAATGTAGTGCGGTGGGCAATTGAGGAAATTCCAATCATGGATAGAACCTTCAGCACCAGAGACGGGAGAATTTTCGGGTCATTCAAAGCTGATGATTTAAGGCAAATGTATCATTTGCCTGAGCTAGAGAAGAAATACAATAAGGCGTTCCTGGAAAAATTCCGGAATGACAATGAAGTTGAATCCGAACCCATCCGGGATTGGAGACAAAATCCGGCAAAGCACAAACATGAATCTTCCGGTAAGTACTCGGTTGATTCCCTGGCTTCTCCTTATTGCTATGCTGGAATAATGATGTGTAGATTGTGGGGATTGAATGATTCTTCTAATTTCACTATAGAAATGGTTCCCTTAATGGAAGCGGCATGCAACAGCATAATAATGGATTGGGCCATTATTCTCTCAGATAAACTAGCCACAGCTGTTCTTGAGTTTAGGAATAAGACCCGCATTTCTGAAAGGATAATTCCCCCATTCTATTACAGTGCCTATATCTTAGATACCTTGTGTTTTAATTCTGAATTTCCCGTGCTCGGCTGGAGGTGGATGCCACAAGACCCCATGCCTATTCACATTTACCACCAAAAATTATGGAAATCCTCTTACAAGCACCATTTATATCAAGTCTGCAATGGCTTTATGTTGCCTATTTATTTTTCTATTTTTGATAAACCTATCCCTAAGATTTCCTACCAAGCTGGGATTGATTTAACAGCAGTAGGGAGATGGTTCGGGGAGGAGAAGTTCACTTATATAAGAGTTTTCGGTAGCCAAGCCGAACCTCATGTCCTCCCTTTATACATACCTGATAAACTGCTGGCAAGGGAAATCGCTTACCAGATCATTGCTGAGAGTGTCACACAGACTCTCAAGAAGAATAAGAAGCAGGGCTGGCCCTCTTTTCCTTTGAGATGCGGTGTCTATACCTTGCATGATCTCAAACATGCAGAAAAGGAAGCTACGAAGATTAAATCATTAACTCTGGCAACTCTCCCTAATAGGCAATTTGATCCAAGCAAAGTTGCCTATAATGCACTAGAACAGGCCAAGTTGTCAAAATTTGATCATAAAGAAGATATGTTTGATGACCTGTTCTCCTCCGCTGAGTCAATAATGCAGGTTAAGGCATTTGCTAGAATGAAATATCAAGATGAAGGGTTGGTCGAGTTTAATAAACTTAGAGAACAGAGGTTGCAAACTCTGCCTCTAGATCTATTAGCAACAACCCCAACAACTTCGACAAGCGAGCCTGAACGGAAACAGTCAAAGGAGCCTCCGGTTACAACAATAGAACCAGAAAAGCCACAGGAGGAAACTCAGACTACAGAGCAGAAGAAAGTGCAGGAAGAGACCCAGATGAAAGAGCAGAAACAGACCACCACTGAAGTTAACGTTGATACTCATATTGACCCAAAATTGCTCCAGGAATGACAGCAATTTGACTCTATTATCAGTGGTTTGGAATGTTCAAAGGACACTGAAACTTCAAAGGCAATAGACACAAAGGAAACCAGTTCACCACAGGTTCTGAGTGGAACCAGCGACCCACCCATGTCAAAAGAGGTAGAGATAATACCAAAAGACCCCTCCGATCAAATCATTTTGCAGATAGAAGAGATTCCTCCCTTGGATGTCTTCTACAGCCCAAGGCATAAAGCTATAGTTAAACAGAAAAGGAAAAGAAGAAGGACTGATCAACCTTCCCTTTTCCCAGAACAGACGGTCACGAGCAATGTGGTTTGGAAGGAGGAATTTGACCCCTCCGATGACCTGACAAAACTGTCACAATATGCTGAAGCCTATTCGGCAGCGACAATAGATAAGGCATCGGAGGTGAATCTTTTGCTGAAAACAAGGGATGAGGAAATTTTCGTGTTACAGGCACAGCTGACTGAAGCAAAGCAGAAAGCAGAGCAGGCAGAGCAGCAATTGTTGACGCAACAGCAATTAAACAGTCAACTAACTCAACAATTGCAGGCAGAAAAACAAAGGATTGACCAAAACGCAATCCAGAAGCAGAAAGAATTATCAGAGGCATTGGCACAATTGAAGGCAGTGAATGAGCAAATGGTGAAACAAAAGATGAGCAAATTGCTCAATTATCAGCACAGCTCGAGAAAACAAAGGGCGTTCCATAAGTGGCTGAATTCAGAGTAGAAGCACTACAAATAAATACTGCATTAATATCCCAAATTAAGCTTCTATGTCAACAAATCGCCCAGGCAGAGCCACTATGTGAATTAACGGCATCCATAAGTAACAAAGTAGACAAGGCTAGGACTGAATTGGATCAAGCTGAAGAAACGATAGCTGCATTTCTCGACTGGCAAGATACTGATCAATGACAAGCAGCGAATTTACCAAGAATCTTAGAGGCACATAAAGATATTCTCTTTACAGAATGGCAGTCCCAGTTAATGAAAGCAGAGAGGGCAGTTTCAAGATGCAAATCAACTTCAAGCAATTTAGTTGAATTAGTCAATAACACTCTCTACTTATCAAACATGATTTCCCAATGCACACCAGGAAAATTAACAACGATGAAAACATTGGAGCAATCATGTTATCCAGATTTAGAGGAGAAGGGAAGATTAATTGTTGGGATTAACAGTTTAACCTGGGACACCTATTGGTTCTTCTTGGTAAAACCACACACACAGAGAGCTGCCCTCAAGTGCCTTACGGATGCAATCGGGTATATTATCCCCGATATTCAAGATGCCACCTATGACGCCCAGCTCAGCTCTCGCCTCAAAAGACCACCTGAAGTGGAGCCGATGCTTGCGATAAGTCAGCTCAGATTTAAAGGCAAGCAGCCTACTTGATGATTCATGCCGCCGACTGCCAGATTGCTGAAGAAAATAGGATCAAAATTAATTGATACCAATTAAGTAGGATTTCAGTTTTTTTTAGATAGTTAGATTAATTAAGTATTTATAGACCCTTTCATTGTTTTGGAAAGGGTCGTAAAGTTTTGTACTTGACTTAAAGACTGAAGTTGCACTATTGTGCTTCAGCCATATTCTTTTATGAAACTGGACCAGTTATTCTAAATTTGACAAGGAAGCTTTTATGCAATTGTGCACTATTGTCTTTGTTTGAAAGTGTTTCTGTGTTGAAGGAAGAATCTCAAGTAGCGATTGATATTGGGAGTGTCTAGCAGCTCATATGGTACTTTTATCTATGTCTGAATTCATTCTTTTCATATGAATTGTTATTTTATTATCTTTGCTATTATCGAATATATGTATGTGCTTTAACAGCAGTTCTGTATTCCTTCCACTATTGGATGTTTATGGTATGCTTTTATTTTAATCATATATGTGTTGATGATATAAATGACAAGTGTAGTAATATTGCTTTAATCGCTTTGCTTAACTATTTGAGCAAAGTAATCCTTGAATGAATTAATGTCCATGTCTGTTAGATGGAGTCATCTATATGCCTGTCCATAGACATAGATCATCAAGCGCTACACTTCAAAGCTCAATAGTTCTCGGGATAAGTCATAGTTTTTGCATTTTTGTTGATAGATTTAGTTATTCGCCCATCATTAGATTAGTCAATCAGTTATCCATTCATCCCGTTTATCCATTGCTGGGAAACTGGTCCCATTATCCCCAGTCGGAGCAACCATTCCAAATAGAAAAGGCACTGTACTAAGGTTCGGATCGGGTGGTTATCCCCCAATGTTGTTGCAGCGATTTTCGAGGCATCAACACGACCTTGGGTTGAACAGTGGTACTCTCGCATAGCGCTAGTCTGATTTCTAGTGTATTTCTGCGTCGGACTTTCTCAGAACTTCAGATCATGTCTGCGAACACCCGGTAATGCATTATAATTTTTCGTTTCACAGGTCACAGGTTAGTCCTAGGTGACAAATATAGGCATAATGCATGACCTGGATAAAATGGCAGATTGGAAAAATTCACACTTCTAAAATGACTTGAAAATGTTGTGCAAAGATGACGCAGAGCTTTTAAGAAAATCAGCAAAAACAATCTCGAGCGGTGTGATGCAAAAAGACAGGGTAAGATCTATTTTGTAAAAGATTAAAAACATGAAAAAAAATAGATCCAAAGATTTTAGGGATTATGTTGAGAATTTTAAGGAAAAAATAGTGGATTCTAAGTAATAAACAATGATATATTTTCCCAATATAAATTATAGCCTTCAGCCATTGAAATGGCCAGCCAATATTAGATGAAGATTAGACCCGGAGATGTAATAGTGTTTTTTATAAAATTATCGATGTTTTAATTCCTGCGTTGTGGCATGTATGCATGTGAGGTGAGGTAATACGTGGACTGCATATTTGTGGACTGGGTGTGCATTGTAAAGTTGTAATATTGTAGTTAACTGTGAACAAGAATTGAATTCGTTTTTTGTTTCCATCTAGTAGTTATATAGTATTAGAGTGTAGAAGATTTTTACCGAGGAGAAGTATTAGAAGAAGGTACAATATGAGGAAGATGCTAAAAGTTTAAATTTAGAGAAAATTTGGTGAAGTATCATGTAGTAAAGTGGAGACTTGTTATGACAGAAAAATTCAATGAGTGAGGTATCATGTAGCAATATGTTGCAGTCATGAATTAAACTGTTACTAGAAAACCAAAAAACATATGACCAGGAAGTCGTATTGTTGTTGGAATTTAATTCCAACTGCAACATAAACAGCTGGACATAAATCTGATTTGCTGTAGATATTCCAGGCTGTTGGATGCCTCAAAGTCGTGCTTGATATTTTCCACATTTATGTGCATTAAATTTTCAGCATTAAATTCCCCTGCAACAGCTTTCTTCAAAAGGCATCACCGCTTGCTGCATTCAATACGCAGATAAGCTTTAGAAGATATTTGTATTATTTTATTGTTTAAAGACAAATATGTTTTAACATATAAATGTAATGAACAACAGTTCTGTTTTAAGTTAGAAGAATGATATAGAGTCTTTTTCGTAACGCACAGCAGTGCTGAAACTGTAATTTTCTGAGATAGTGAAAAATCGGTTTGTGGAACTGAAGCATTCCTGCTGTAATCCCTCTGTCAAGAGGAAGATGCTCTTCAGCATAATCTTTTGTGAAAATCCCTCTATGTGAGGAAGACGAATTTGTATCAGTTGGTTTACTGTTTATAAATAGAAGTTTTATTTGCGCGTTGTTGTTACACCGTAAGCAGAAAATAGTTTCTCGTTGCTGTTACACCGTAACCAGAAAATAGTCTTGACATCAAAACAGAGTGTTGCTGATACACCAGTTTCAGCGTTGCTGAAACACCGTATTCCGCAAACGATTTTTATTTCCGCTGTGTTAAAACACAGTATTGTTCTGTTTTTCAGTTTTGTTTAGAATTATCAGAAATTCCAACATGGTATCAGAGTTGGTCTAGGCACTCAGTGAGTCAAAAAACAAAGATTGTTTTTTCACTGTAGGAGCTGTAAGAAGCTTATTGAGCAGATTTTCTCCAGCAGAGAAAGTTTTTGCCTATTTTTATTTATACAGTCAGTATCTCTTCTTTATTCATATGGGTTAAAATGGCAGATGCTGGAATAGGTTTGAAAAATTCCCAACTGCCACAGTTTAATGGGAAAAATCGCAGTTATTGGTCCATAACAATGAAAGCGTTGTTTGCTTCTCAAGGAATATGGGAGCTGGTTGAAACTGGCTATGCTGAACCTGCAGATGCAACAGCGTTGGCTGCTTTGACAGTAGCAGAAAGAGACCAGTTGAGGAGCGACAGGAAGAAGGATACCAAAGCCCTCTTTTTTCTCTTCCAATCAGTACATGAAAGTGTTTTTCCACGGATTGCAGCAGCAACAAAATCCAAGTAGGCATGGGATATTCTCAAAACTACCTATCAAGGCATGGAGAAGGTGAAGACTGCAAAATTGCAGATGTTGAGGAGAGACTTTGAAACACTCAGCATGAAGGAATCTGACACAATAGATTCATTCTTCACTCAGGTTATTCGGTTGATAACCCAGACAAGATCTCATGGTGAGATTCTTGAAGAAAGAAGGATTGTAGAGAAGATCTTGAGAATTTTACCTTCAAGGTTTGAATCTATTGTGGTAGCAATAGAAGAAATAAAGGATCTCTCACAGTTCACAGTAGATGAACTGAGTGCTTCTCCTATGTCTCATGAACACAGACTGAGTAGAGGAATAGATTCCTCCTTTGAGCAAGCATTCAAGACTCAGATGTCTTTTGGCCAAGGAAAAGGTCGAGGCAGAGCAAATAACAGAGGTCGTGGAAGAAGCCAAAATAAAGGCAGAAATAATCCTGCAAGCACAAGCGGAAGGAGCTGCAATCAAAACCAAAATGAAGGTTCAAGCAAACAGCAAGCTCATGGACAAAGGTATGACAAATCCCAAGTCCAATGTCATTATTGTAAGAAATATGGGCACTATGCCAATGAATGTAGGAAAAAACAAAATGACATGAATAGTAGGCAGAATGCTAATTTTGCAAATGAAGAAGATAAGAATTCAAAGAACGTGCTGTTAACATGTAACATAGCACAAGACAAACAAAAAGATTTTTGGTTCTTAGACTCAGGTTGTAGTAATCACATGACTGGAAATATTGCAATGTTTGCCAATTTGGATGAAAATGTGAAATCTGAGGTAACAACAGGAACTGATAGTAAGATATCTGTCAAGGGTAAAGGCAGAGTCAGTATCCAAGCAAGAAATGGAGAACAGATGATTGTGCCAGAGGTATACTCTGTACCTGGTCTGAAATGTAATCTTTTGAGCATTGGACAGTTCATTGACAAAGGTTACAATGTGTTCTTCAAAGATGATATGTGTACAATCAGAGACATACCTCCAAGTAAGAAGATCATTGCACAGGTGCAGATGACCAGCAACAGAATGTTTCTTCTCAAACTTAGGGCAGATTTGAAGGAAGGAAGAACTATTGCAGCTGTAACACAAGAAGTCTTTCAGGGACAAGTGAAAGATGAGAATTGGTTGTGGCACTTGAGATTTGGACATCTCAATTTCGGAGGCTTGAATCTGTTGCACAGAAAGGGAATGGTAAAGGGATTGCCATTGATCGAGAAACCGGACAGCCTTTGTGAAGGCTGCATCTTGGGCAAGCAACACAAAGAAAGCTTTCCAGCAGGAAATAGTATAAGGGCAAAAGCACCCTTGGAAATTGTTCACTCTGATGTGTGTGGACCGATGCAATTACCATCATTTGATGGAAATAAATATGTTTTAACTTTCATTGATGATTACACCAGAAAGACATGGGTGTATATGCTGAAACAGAAGAGTGAAGTGTTTGAGAAATTCCGCCACTTCAAAACTCTTGTTGAGAAGCAGTGTGGGCATTATATCAAAGTGCTCAGAACAGATAGAGGAGGAGAGTACATCTCTAAGGACTTTCTGCGTTTTTGTAGAGAGAATGGCATACAAAAGTAGTTCACCACGAGGTATACATCTCAGCAAAACGGTGTTGCCGAAAGGAATAATAGGACCATTCTTGACATGGTCAGAAGTATGCTGAAGGCAAAACACTTGCCGCATGAGTATTGGGCAGAAGCTGTCATTTGCGCAGTTTACATCTTGAATAGATGCCCAACTAAAGCTGTCATGAACAAAATACCAGAAGAAGCATGGAGTGGTCAAAAGAAAACTATCACTCACATGAGAGTATTCGGTTGTGTAGCATATGCACATGTACCGGATCAGCTAAGGCAGAAGCTTGACAGTAAGGGGGAGAAGTGTGTCTTTATTGGCTATTGTGATGAGTCAAAAGCATACAAACTCTATAATCCATCCACCAAGAAATTAATAGTAAGCACAGATGTGCAGTTCATTGAAGATGAAGCTTAGGATGGAAGCTTAGAGAAGACAGTGAATGTGAAGACAATTGTGTCTCACGAAGAAGAAGAGGAAGGGACAGCAGCAAATAATCATTCCTTGATGGCTCCTCCTCCACCACAACAAGTACAACAAACCACAACACAAGCTGGAATTCGAACAGCCTTAAGAAGTCAAGGAAGTGTTTCTCCAAGCACACCACAGGGATAAGAAATACCCTCAAGTTCGGATGGAACTCCAAGCACACCAAGAAGACCAAGATTCAGAAATCTGAATGAGATTTATGAACAAGGAAAGGTAAGTAACAATACCAGTTTGAATTCATTATTCGCTTTGTATTGTCATGTTGATGACTCAATTCATTTTGAAGATGCTGTAAATGAAGATAAATGGATTGAAGCAATGAATGAAGAAATTGGTGCAATTGAGAAGAGTAAAACATGAGAGTTAGTGGACCTCCCTGAAGGCAAAGATGCCATTGGAGTTAAGTGGGTCTATAAGACCAAAAGCAATGCTGAAAGCAAAATTGACAGGCACAAAGCAAGACTTGTTGTGAAAGGCTACAAGCAGCAACAAGGCAAAGACTATGATGAAACCTTTGCACCAGTAGCAAGGATGGAAACAGTCAGAACAGTGTTGTCTATTGCAGCACAACACAAATGGAAGATTTATCAGATGGATGTTAAATCTGCATTCCTGAATGGAGTGTTAAAAGAAGAGGTTTATGTTGAACAACCTCCAGGCTATGAAGTTGAAGGCCAAGAGCATAAAGTCTGCAAACTAAAGAAGGCTCTTTATGGGCTGAAGCAAGCTCCAAGAGCATGGTACAGCAGAATAGATGCTTATCTGATTGAGAATGGGTTTGATAAGTGTGATGGTGAACCCACACTCTACATAAAGGAGAATGACGGTAAGATTCTTATTGTTGTTTTATATGTAGATGATTTGATTTTTACCAGCAATGATGCTTCTCTCATTGCTGATTTTAAAGCAGTCATGAAAAGTGAATTTGAAATGACTGACTTGGGCTTCTTAAGATATTTTCTTGGAATTGAAGTAGACCAAAGTGAAAATGGTGTTTTCATTTCTCAAGTTAAATATGTAGAAGCAGTGTTGAAGAGATTTAACATGCAGAACAGCAAGGCAGCTGTGACTCCAACTGTAATGGGGTTGAAATTGACCAAAGAAGACAGCAGCAAGGATTTTGATCCAAAACTGTACAAGAGCATAGTTGGCAGCCTTATGTACTTGACTGCAACTAGGCCGGACATTATGCACGCTGTGAGTTTAATCTCCAGATTTATGGAAAGACTGAAAGAGACTCATTGGCAAGCAGCCAAGAGGATTCTAAGGTATGTGAATGGAACGAAGGGGTTTGGTATTTTATACTCCTCTTCTGAAAGTTTCATGTTGACAGGTTACACTGGCAGTGATTGGGCTGGAAGTGTTGATGATAGGAAAAACAAATCGGGATATGTGTTTCATATGGGATCGGGAGCCATCTCATGGGCTTCCAAGAAGCAACCAGTTGTGTCTTTGTCAACAGCAGAGACAGAGTATGTGGCAGCAATAGCAGCAACATGCCAAGCAGTGTGGCTGAGAAGAGTTCTCAGAGATTTGTGTCATGAACAAGAAAAGGGCACAACCATTTACTGTGACAATAGCTCAGCAATAGCATTGTCTAAAAACTCTGTTTTTCATAAAAGGACAAAGCACATAGACACAAAATTTCACTTCATACGTGAATTGGTTAACAATGGTGAAATTGTTTTGCAGCACTGCAAAACAGAGGATCAGTTCGCTGACATCTTGACAAAACCATTGGGAAAGAAAAGTTTTGATCATTTCAGGAAATGCCTGGGTATGCAAAAAAACCCAGCAA
Organism: Pinus tabuliformis; assembly: GCA_031772625.1. Classification (NCBI taxonomy): domain Eukaryota; kingdom Viridiplantae; phylum Streptophyta; class Pinopsida; order Pinales; family Pinaceae; genus Pinus; species Pinus tabuliformis. The sequence goes on from CM062805.1 coordinate 1,332,443,025, forward strand.
TTGAAATTAAGGGGGAGTGTTGGAATTTAATTCCAACTGCAACATAAACAGCTGGACAAAAATCTGATTTGCTGTAGATATTCCAAGCTGTTGGATGCCTCAAAGTCGTGCTTGATATTTTCCACATTTATGTGCATTAAATTTTCAGCATTAAATTCCCCTGCAACAACCGACTTCATTTCTTCAAAAGGCATCACCACTTGCTGCATTCAATACGCAGATAAGCTTTAAAAGATATTTGTATTATTTTATTGTTTAAAGACAAATATGTTTTAACATATAAATGTAATGAACAGCAGTTCTGTTTTAAGTTAGAAGAATGATATAGAGTCTTTTTTGTAACGCACAGCAGTGCTGAAACTGTAATTTTCTGAGATAGTGAAAAATCGGTTTGTGGAACTGAAGCGTTCCTGCTGTAATCCCTCTATCAAGAGGAAGATGCTCTTCAGCATATTTTTTTGTGAAAATCCCTCTATGTGAGGAACACGAATTTGTATCAGTTGGTTTACTGTTTATAAATAGAAGTTTTATTTGCGCGTTGCTGTTACACCGTAAGAAGAAAATAGTTTCTCGTTGCTATTACACCGTAACCAGAAAATAGTCTTGACGTCAAAACAGAGTGTCGTTGATACACGAGTTTCAGCGTTGCTGAAACACCGTCACTGATACACTGCAAACAGCAACTGACGAAACTGCGTCACTGATACACCAGTTTCAGCGTTGCTGAAACACCGTATTCCGCAAACGATTTTTATTTCCGCTATGTTAAAATAGAGAATTGTTCTTTTTTTTCAATTTTGTTTAGAATTATCAGAAATTCCAACAATTGTGACTTGACATCAGATGTGTGAGAAATTTTAGACATTATGTTGAGAGCCCTGTATAGAAAATAGTGGATCCAACAATGTATTTTACAAATATAAATTGTAGCGTGGAGTTGAAATGGGCGGCCATTAGATGAAGATGAGGCCCTTCCGGCCAGAGAGGCGACGAGATGTAATAGTGTTCTTTTAATAAAATTCTGTGTTTTGATTAATCGTGAACAAGAATTCGTTTTTTGGGACTTCTCCAGCGAATGACTTATATTTTATATTATATTTGTAATTTAAATGCTTGAAGTCTGAGTAAGTCACCCTTCGGTTCAGACACTATCAACATTTTTTTCCCAAGCAGATTAATATATTCTGGAATATTTCAGAAGACGGTAACTTTTCAAACATATACGAAAAACTTATTCAAACGAAAAACTTATTCAATTCTTAATAAGTATATTCCATAGAAAATGTCCCCGCGGGCGAAAATATCTATCAGATAAGAAATGTTGTCAATTATAACTTCAAATAACTTCATTTAAAAAAATAGTTTTTAAAAATCTTATTCGATGAGACAAAGTACTATAAATCTGCAGATCACTAACTAGTATAACCAACACGCCTTATTATATACCTGCCAGACAGGTAGCCACAGTTACATATTCCTTTAGATTTTAATCCCATGAACAATATCAACGACATTGAATCAACAACAGTTCACAAGACAGTCTGGATCTTTGATATATTCCAATAATAGTTAATACCACCAGAGGCAAATCTAAGTTTATGGAATGCATCTTCTACTCCAGATAGCATTAATTAAGTTTTCAGTCGAACAAGTAAAGGAGTATAATATAACAGTATGAGTACGAGTATGTTATCATTTTCCCAAAATACCTCTAGGTAGCAGGAAAGGGAATTTCTAGTTCTTCCTTAGATGATTTGAAATACTGTAAATTGTCTCTGCATGCATTGCAAATGAACTCTAGAATGTTTTCTCTGGCATAGCAGACCATTAGATAAGAATTGTAGTGCAAGTGGACTCTAGAATTTCTTCTCTCGGTAGAGAAGATATTAGTTAATAGAAAGAAAACCATGGATAAATGGCCCGGATGTGAAAATTCGGTGATTAGCGGCAGATAGAATCTCAACCCCAATTCCTGACCAGTGCTGCACCGAGGAGAGCTATAAAAGCTCTCAAATGCAACTAAAATTTTGAAATTCGTTAATTGATTAAATCTCGATGGAATGTGCTAATTTTGATGGAAATTTTGTGATCGTATGAAACGGTGTGGGCTAATTTAATTGAAAATTTTGTGATGGGACACAACGCTGTGGGCTCCCCCATTCATTTCATTTTAGTCTTTTTAGGATGATTTGGGTCCAAATCTGTGAGTGAAGTTGGAAATTAGCTTGGTAGTCACCATTAAACACGAGCATAAAGTTATCTTGATAAAAGGTGAATGCAAGGTAGTATTTTGCATTTCCAATCAAAATTATCATAATTCGGGTTATACATTAAAATTTGTAAAGGACTTAAATTTAGATGGAAGGAGAGTTTTTTAATGTAATTTATTATGTAATTAGAAATATAATAAAGTAGTTTTCGATGGTCAGCTTAATTGGTGAAGAGTGAGAGATGTAAAATTTAAATCTTTCTGCAATTTGGTTGGTGTAAGGAGAAGAGACTGTAGACTTTAGATGTTTACTAGTAGTTATTTTTCAGATGAGTTGTTGGGTTTTTTTGGGATTATATATATATATATATATATATATATATATATATATATCTATATATATATAAAAGTTGTAAATTTTATTAAATTAATAGTTAACGTTCTAGGTTCCATTGGTTCTGTTTATGTAAGTATACATCTAGCATTGTTAAGATTTAAAATATCATAGGAATTAACTAAATTATACTTTTATTTTAAATAATAATAATTATTATACATTTAAAAAACAATTAACAAAATTCTTAACTTTCATTTTATCATGGAGAAGATTAGCTTTCACTTTATCATGGATATTCTTAGCTTGTGTCTAAGTATTTTTACAATACCATAGGTCAATACCATGGTTTATTAATACCAAATGCTAAAAAATCCACAACTCATTTCATACGACATTTATTTAATTAATTGGGAAAAAGAAATCGCTATTTTGGAGATAAATCTCAATCTTTAAAAATATTTTATAATATTCTATTAAAGTCAAATCTTTACCATCCACAGAAAACAATCAAATTAAAGAGAAAAAAATATTATTAAAAAAAATCAAATTAACTCTAAAACAATCCATGAACATATAAAAAAAATGGTAGTGTGAAAATAAACCCCAAAAATACATCGAAAGACATGTTCTGGCATCCTAACTTCTTGTCAAAGAAACCATATAAAAAATAAAAAAAATATAAAAGCAGATAATGACTTTGATTCTTACTGTAGAAATTAAAAGTAGTGAAATATAAATGTAGATAATAATTTATTAAAAGTAATGAAATATAAATGTAGATAATGATTTTGATTTTGATTAAAGAGCACATAGCTTGAAAGCATTCTTGAGGAATTGAAAAACGGAGAGGGGGTGTCCTCCTGAATTGCATGGAGCAGTAAAAAAAAGTGTTGAGAGTTTCTCTCGCTCAAGATGGAATAAAAAGCCCAATAGTGGATTTTCTTGGTTCATGATTTTGGTAAAGAAAAAAGTGACTTAAAAGCTTTGAACACATATTATTTTCCATAGTGATCTTATAGCCCAACATGGGGTGGTATCCATAGAGAATTAATATTGCTCACACCTAATTAGTAGCCTTGGAGCCCAATTGGTGAAAATTTAAATGTATTTCTCATTTTCTTTGGTTATGAATAAATAACATTCCATTATAGATGTTAGTGGGTCTGATTGTTCTGCTGATGAATTAGTTTGCAATACCGGTTTGGAAATACAATGGTTCAATTAAAATTCAATTTTTTTAGCATTTTGGAATGTTCTTGCTTTTTTTTATGAAGGATAATATCAACCTCATCATTAGTTTCCCTCCTTAAATTCACAAGTGCACCTAGTAGCTAGTTTCTTTCACAAAAAACACGAACATGTCTTGTAGTGGACCATTTTGGTCGAATTTGAAGGTTTTAAAGGTTGGAATGATGATCTAAGGGGTATTAATTGTAATTAATGGAAGATTATATTCATTAATATGATGATGCTGGATGAGTACTTGTATTGATTTTTACTTTTCTACTTTATTTACAATGACCTGTCGAAGGAAGGAGATAGTCATTTGCCCTATTCTTGATAACTTGTGTTTGTTGTTCAAGGAAAGTTTTGGTATATAATGTGAATTTTATTGAAAGGTTATGTGACACTATTATTATTTTATGAGTTCATTTATATCACGATTTGGTCCTATATTTTTTATGAGTTTATTTATATTACGATTTGCTTTCATGTTGGCTTCGTCACAGAAAGAAAATAATCATCCCCATACTTATTAACCGTTTTCAATTTTTTCCTTGTGGATTGTTTGGAGACACATGTGAATGGTTTTAAATAATGTTGTGATTTTCAAATTAGTCATATATATGATTTTATTTTTTCATGATATTATTTGTTTATTAATTTAATAAAAAAAAATTGTAAGTTTTGCAGTAATACATCTTCATCATATCCAATATATTATCCTAATTGAGACGGGGAATTGAACTAGTGACTTCACATCAATAAGTACTTTATTTGTTTTTATCTTAGGAATATTTTGAGATATAATTATGAATTTTTAAGTAAAATGTTAACGAGCAAGTTTAGTAATGAGTTAATCTCTTAATATTTTGACTACCTACATGAATATTGATATTTAGTTAAATGCATATGGTGTGAAATTCACATGGTTTAAAATGTTTATTATATTGATAGTATGATTTTAAATCATTTATACCCTATGGTTATCATCTTTGAAGGTGAGAAAACCTTATTTACATGACAACCTAGTGATTATTTGAGGTTATTAGATGCACCTTAAGGATGGATTTAGGAAATAAAATAAATGGTTATGTTTATACTCTTTTTTAATCCCCTCCACACTTGATTACCATTATTCTAGAAAGATATTATGTGGCACATTGTCAATTGCTAATTCTAATTAAAAAATATCTTGAAATTTGATTCATCACAAGGAGAACACTTTTTACTAAAGGTATTTATGGAATCTTCCCAAAAAATTTCTTCATTGTTTGGTTCTAACAAAGGTCGCTAGCAAAGGTGGATATATAGAGATTTCAATAGATGTTTTTTTGATTGATGCACTTAAATTATATTAATTGCACCATTGTGCCAACACATGTAGTCATTATTACATTTATAACCAAGAACCTCGAATTTTCTATAATTAATTTATTAAATTTTGATTGATTTTAAAAAATGCATTGTAAACTTATAAGAACATTGGTGGATGACCATATGCAATACATCCAATGAGTTTGAAAATTTTTCTATGAAATATTGATTTTTATTTAAAATGTTAAATAAAAAGTTTCAATAGATATCCAAAGAAGGTGCCCTCATGTGTTCCTTATATAGGTGGGTGGGAAAATATTTCAATATTTCATGATATCTCAAATATTAGTAGTCACAAAGAACACCATTACATCCATATGTGATAAGAACTACACTAGGTTTAGTAATTTTGTTATATAATATAAGTTCATTATTTTAAAAGATTAAAAATATTGAGTAGTGTGGTTATTATCCTAGGAACACAAAAATGCACATAACAAATTGTAGGAACACAAAAACGCACATAACAAATTGTATTGATTTATAAATTTTAAAAACTATAATAATGTGCTAGGAAAACTTAGATTCATGAGTGTGTGATCTGTAAACTGTCATGCATATTTTACTGGACAATTCGTCACAACAAATCTCATAATATCATATTAAAAATCTCAGATTCTATACTAGTACAGTTTTATTAAACATTAATATATGTCAATTTAACTATAATTAGTGCATGCATGCAAATGGAAATTATGCAAAAAAATAAAGAACAACAAAATAAGCTCACACACACACACATAAGACACAAAATATGATCTGGGAAACCCTTTAGGGAGAAAACCTGACTGGAAGGTGAGACCGCTTCACTTTGTTTCTATCTAGAAATACAGTTGTAGGTACAAAGAAATAAGACTTGTGGTCTATGGGTTGCTACAGTGCACAAATCCTCTGTGTGTTGTCTACCTGATATATCTCTTGGCTACCTTTGTTCAACTATGGAACAAAATTCTCTTGAAACAATGGAATGTCTCTTTCTCACAGTAGCCTGGTTATAACACAATCTCATAGCCTACTAGTTATTAAGTTTGATTACATCAACTTTTAACTAGAGTCACAATATAGAATCTTCTAGAGTATTTTACATCACAAAAACATGGATAGCCCCTTTTCCATGAATAATGGGGGATGGTGCGATATCCTCCTGAATTATGGGTGTGAAAACAAGAAGGTTAACTTCTGAGTGGCGTAACTTTTGCATATGGACTTTGATTGATGCAGTTCTTGCACCATTGGAAAGATATTTGTTTGTATAACAACATGAAAAAGTTCTATGCTAAAGAAGAAAATTTTTACCCCCAAAAAAATTTGTTTGATGCCCCAAAACGCTCTCAGAAAGTTTGATACCCTGTTTTGTCATACTGCCTCCCGCTAGTAAAAATAGCCCCATGAGCTAATTCCTCCACTTTTTCCACTCTGAATGCATCGAGATGGATGAGAAACAATATAATGATCCGATCGAGATCACACCTCCCCATTTTGCGAGGCGTTTGTCCCAAAAATATTCTACTGAATGAGGTGAGGAAATTTTTCCTCCACCTTTTGTCGGGTGTACCATTTACATTTGCTTGGAAGTTGTCCCTTCAACCCAATATTCCAAAGATCATACTATCCCTGTCTTTTAGTTCTGACTTATTTTGTAAAATTGTATCTTCTATCCACTTTGCCTGAGCATCTAGTGCCAAATTCTCCACAGAAGGTAGGACTTATTCCTCTTCCTGATATAGCATGGAAAGATGATAGAGTTTCAAATTATCTACATTCACAATTGAGTAAATGTGCATATATGGTGGTAAACTGAGTCGATATGGATTATCATCCACCTTTTCCAGTATCTCAAAGGGACCATACCTTAGAGCCTTGATTTTCTTAACATGCCCCTCCAACCTCTCCTTGTTCAACTATAACCACACTTTGTCTCCCACAGTGAATGATTTCTTTGATCTGTGTTGATCATGCCTAGCCTTATACCTTTCCTCTGACTTTTGTAGTATTTCTTGTACATGTAGTTGGATCTACATGATATTTTCTATAATTTTTTCATCCCTCAAAGCATCTCCTATAATATCTTCCCTCACTCCTCCTTGCTTCCCATATGCAATGTCCAATGGTGAAGGTGGAGAATATCCAAAACAAGTTTCAAATGGTTACTTTCCTATAGAAGTGTGGACTGCTCTATTGTAACAATGTTGTATATTTACTTGATTTTCCTCCCAGTTCTTCAAATGCTTCTCATTATATCCCTTAGAAGTTGCACCAAAGTCTTGTTGACTACTTTTGTTTGCCCATCTATTTATGGATGGAATGTTATAGATTTCTTCAACTTCATGTCCATCATCTCCCACAATGTAGTCCAAAATGCATTGAGAAATCTTGTATCCCTATCTAAAATTATGCTCATTGGTATCCCAAAGTGAACCTAGAATTATCCAAAGAACAAGTTTGTTGCTTCTTTCCCACTGATGGTCTTTTTACAAGGCATCAGAACACACATCTTGTTGAACCTCTCAACTACCATGAACAAGTAGTCATGTCCCTTCCTAGTTGTCGGTAAGCGTCCCTCAAATTGCATGGAGATGCTTTCCCAAGGATGAGTAGGTACAAGCAATGGATGATATAGACCCTGTTTCCTATTACTAGGCTTGCTAGTACAACAAAACATTGCATCCTATTATGACCCTAGCTACCTACTCTCGTATCTTGGGCCAATACACATACCTCTGCATGTTAACCACAATCTTCCCTACACCAAAGTGCATCACAACCTTGGACGTGTGAGCCTCTCTAATCAGCTGCAATCTCTCACCTTTAGGAACCCATAGCTTGTCCATCCTGTAGAGTAACCCATACTAGAGATGCCAGCCAACAATGTTATCACCATCATGCACATGACTCTGACTCTACAACTGTTGATACACCTCCTTGAAGTCCTCATCCTTTGAATATGCCCCTTTGTATGCATCATGAGTGAATGGCTCCATGTGCATAAGATTCCCCAAAGTTGTAATATTCGATGTGGGTGCCCTTGAAAGCATGTTGACCAACTTGTTTTTGCTGCCTTTCTTATACTTGATCACCAAATGAAACTAGTATAAAAACCCAATCCACTTGTAATGCCTGGTCTTCTTTATCTTAAATTGATTCTGCAAGTATTGTAATGAATGGTGATCCATGTGGATTTCTGTCTCCTTTCTGATAAAATAGTGCTTCCACTTCTTCACGTCTTGCACCATGACATAGAGCTCATTGTCGTAGGTAGGTTAGTTAAGGACTTCCCCTTGAAATACTTCAGAATGGTAGCATATAATCCTTCCTCCTTGCATCAAGACAACTCTCATAACATACCCACTCACATTTATCTCCACTTCAAAGGTTCATTGCAAGTTTGGTAATGATAGAACTCGTGCTTGGATGATCTTCTTCTTTAGCTCCTTGAAATCCTTTTGTTGAACTTTTCCCCATTGGAAACTCTAGCTACTTGTTGTTATGGTGTGGAGTGGTGTTGCTACTATTGAAAACAAGGATATGAATTTCCTCAGGTACAGTGCTAACCTAATGAAACTCATGACCTTAGAAACATTATTAGGCACTTGCCATTTCATGATGGCCTCAATCTTGGAAGGATCTATCTTAAGCTCTCCTCCACCGATCACATACCCTAGATACGCCAAAGTTTTTCGCACAAACTCACACTTCTTGACATTTACTAGTAGTTGGTGCCACTTCAATGTTTCTAACACCTATGTCAAATGTGAAATATTCTCCTCTAAGGAAACACTATATACCAGTATATCATCCAAAAAGAAAATAATAAATGAATCTATAAAAGAGCACAATATATCATTTAGTAATCTCATAAACATATTTGGTGCATTACATAGGCCAAATGGCATGACTAATCACTTATACAAACCTTGCATGGTTATGAAGGTGGTCTTCGAGGTATCTTCTTCTTTGACTCGAACATGATGATATCTAAACTGCAAGTCTAGCTTGGTGAAGTACTTTGATTGTTGCAACTGATCTAACATATCATCTATCATGGGTATGGGGTATCTGTTCTTGAGTGTGATTTTGTTCAACACCCTATATTATATACACATCTACCAATTCCCATCCTTCTTCAACACAATAATGATGAATGACCCACATGGTGATGTACTCGGTCGAATGACACCCTCTTATAGCAGTTACTGCAATTGTCTCTTCATCTCACTTGCTTCTATAATAAACTACTTGTATAGCCCAATATTTGGTAATGGGGAGTCTGACAATAGCTCGGTCTCGTGCTCCACTTCTCTCTTAGGTGGTAACCCTTTAGGTTCTCGGAACACATCCTTATATTCCTGTAAAAAATCCTCCAATTGTTGTTTTTGTTTCTTAGTACACCCCTCCAGAGATGCTTTTCCTCTTATTAACTTCTCTATAGACTCACTTTCTCTTAAAGAAAAGTAAAACATACTTCTTATTGGGATTGATCAATTTCTTGGCTTGGTTGGCACTTACCAGTCATATTTTCGACTTTCCTTTGTGTGCGTTTATGATAAACTATTTTCCATCCTTGATGAGCCAATACTGGTTGGCTCTCCTCATGAATATTGCATCACACATGTACATGTATGGACTCCTAAAAATGACTCCACATACATCAAGGCGAACCACATCTCGATCTACTTCATTAATATAATCAGCATTGATAGAAAATGTAATTTTACATTATTTTGTTACATTTATCTCTGCATCCTTATTTACCCATCCCAACGGATATGGGCTTGGATGATCAAATATTTCCAGCCCCAAGTTCTTGATTAGCTCTACTGCAATGAGATTCACCTGTGATCCTGAGTCAAACAGAGCATCAATCTTTGTCTTCTTGAGCTGTATCTTTATATGGAAGATTTTGGCCATTTATTTATCTTCAGGTTATTGAAGTTTACTCAAATTCACCTCCTTCTACACTAATGTATAGACAATCTTCTCATCCACATCTGGGCTTCTTTCAACCTAGTTGCTTAAATCAGTGGCCATGAGATTCTTCTTCTTATTATATTTCTTCTTGTTCTTTAGGTTTAGCTCTGGATGCAACTTCCAACACTTCTCTTTTGTATGGACATCAATGTTGCAGTGGTCATAGTGGTTTCTAGGGCCTTTTCACTGGTGTGCTATGGATGTCGACTTTTTATATTTTCCCCCTTTTTATTATTCTTTCCCTCCTTATAAGCATCTTGTTTCTCCTTCTCCTTCGGTTCACTTGATTTTTTTCTCTTGATAACTATGTTCTCTAGATATTGGGCATGTACACAAGCCTCGTCCAATGATTTGGGCTTGAATAGAATCACTTGCTCACGTAGATGGTGGTGCAGACCCCACTTAGTCACTGGAGGTTCTTCATCAAAATTAGTTTGTGCGTGGCTCTCCCACCAAGTCATTCCATGGCCCTCTAATTTCAGTCATGCAAATGAGATATTTTGCCCTCCCTCGATATGATGGATACTAAAGTAAACTTCTAGGTGCTGCAACCAATGGTTTAGCTTCAAAGCATCGATCTCACTATGGTACTACTTGATATCATTTTTTTCTTCCATTTCAAAGAACGACTAATTCATTGCACTCAAACTAGATTGACATTTTCTAGGTTCTTTTTTCGTATGGTTCTTCGTTTCTTCCAAATCAAACAATCCCTTTCTGATTTTTCCTCTACATTTGAACCCCCACCTTCTCCAAATATCCTAAGCATATTTCTCAGGGCCTTCATGATGAGGTTTACATTGCGATTTATGTCTACGAATTGTTGTTCCAAACTCAAAAACCTCACCTCTAGAGGATCACAAGGGTCATTTACAAATTCATCAGCCATGATTAGGGTTTTACAATTTTCGACCCCGCCGAGCTAGATCCTCTGCAAACTCCACAAAATAGCCAAAGAAAACTGGATTTGATACCAATATGATCCATAAAATATCATGGATATTCCACTAGATAGTTCGCCACAACATATTTGATAATATTGTATTAAAAATATGAGATTCTACAATAATAAAATTTTATTAAACTTTAAGATCTATAGATTTAGTTGTAATTAGTGCATACATGCGAATTGAAATTATGCAAAAAAATAGAGAGTGATAAAATAAGCACACACGCACACATAAGACACAAAATATGCAATGGGAAACCCTTTCGGGAGAAAACCTAGCTGGAAGGTGAGGTCGCTTCACTCTCTTTGTCTGGAAATATGGCTGCAAATACAAGGAGGTAAGGCTTGTGGCCCGTGGGTTTCTATAGTGCACAAATCCTCCTAGTGTGCTCTACTTCCTATCCATATTGGCTATATTTTCTCAACTACGGAACAAAATTCCCTCGAAAGAATGGAATGCCTTTTCCTCCTAGTGCCCCGGTTATAACACAACCCAATAACCTGCTAGTGGTTAAATTTGACTTCATCAATTTTTAACTATTCCAATATAAACAATTCTAGAGTATTTTACATCACAAACACGTGGCTAGCCCCCTTTCCATGAATAATTTGGACTGATGCAATGTCCTCCCAAATTATAGGTGTTAAAAAAGGAAGGTCAACTTCTAGGTGGCATAGCTTTTGCATATAGACTCTGATTGACGCACTTCTTACGCTATTGGAAATATCTCTTCATGTATAACAACATGAAAATGTGCTACACTAAAGCGCTAAGACTTTTCCCCTAAAATTTGTCATTTTATGCCTCAATACATTCCCAGAAGGTTTCAGATCTCATTTCGCCGAACTACGTCCCGTTAGTAAAAACGGTCCTTGGTCAAAACATAGGGCTGGGTTACACTTTTTAGTGAAATTAGGGAATGTTTCTTAGAAAACTAGATGCTTGATTAAGCAATTTTAAGCACTTGATCGAGCAATTTTAAGCACTTGATCAAGCAATTTTTAAGCACTTAATCGAGCTATTGAGGTGCTTAAAAGTAGGTTGATGGAGCATTTAAACAAACTCTCAGTCGAGTTGTTTTCTAACCTGAGTCAATAACTTGATTGAGAGTTATGGCTTGATCGAGCTATATATTTTGATCGAGCCATTGCATCGATCAAGATTTATGGATTGATTGAGTTATATCTTTGATCAATTCATTTGCTCTATCAAAATATATAGCTTGACTGAGCATTATTTCTACTTCAAAAGCCCGAGTCGTGACCCACACAAGTCATTTTCCTCAAACTGCAAGAGGAAAAGGAATTTGACGGGAGATTTTTAAACTCAAACGACATGGAGGAACTCAATCTAGCTACCCATCAACCTTGCCAATAACCTAGAGGCTCAAGCCAAGGTAGGTTTCTTGTCATTTTTGTCTCTTTAATTTTTTGTTTTGTTTTTTTGTTTGTTTGTTTGTTTTTTTGTTTGTTTGTTTGTTTTGTTTTGTTCATTTCTTTTTTTTCTCTATAAAATAAAATAAATTAATTTGAAAAAGAAAACTAACATACAAAAACTGCAAAAAATCCTGAAAATCACCATGAAAACCACAAAAAAACACCAAGAAAACCCTTGAAAAGCACCCAAAAAACTATAATTTAGGTTTATTTTTATTTTTAAAATTTCATTGTGAACATTATCTACAATATTAACATGTTTATTATAAAATTTTATATGGTAAATTTTATTTTTAATTATTTTATGTTTTAAAGTTTCTTTCAAGATTTTAGTGAAATAAAATTTCAAAACAAATTGTTGTTTTGTTATTAAAAATGCATTTTAAATTTCGAACAAACTTGATCAGAAATATGCCCAAAACAATTTCAAAACAAAAAACAATTAAACTATAAAACTCCAATAAATAAATAAATTAGGAACTTTAAATTGACATAATAAATATGGTTTCTCATGTTGAACCTCTATTAAATCAAATAAGAAATTTTATTCCTTTTTTTATTTTAAATTTAAATAATTTTATATTTAAATATTTTTTTAATTATAAATATAGTAATTTGTTTTATAAAATTAATTCTACTTAAATAAAATACTTTACCAATTTAATTAAAAGTCTATAACATTTTTTTATTTCACGAAATTTTATTAACCCCACACACACATACATATATATATAACATAACTAACATATATATAACTATAACTATAAAATGTAACATTTAACATATATATATATATATATATATATATATATATATATATATATATATATATATATAGATATATATCATAACTATAACTATTATATATATACAACATAACTAGATATATAATTATATAATATAACATAGCATGTAACATAACTATATAACTAGATATATAACATAGTTATAGTTATAACATTTCTCACACAGACATATATAACATTTAACATAGTTTTATAACTATTTAACATAATGTGTTCTTCATAATTTAACATAAGGTGGGTGATGCTCAACAACCTTTTAAAGACGAGTTGATCTATAAACTGTAATTTTTCTTAAAATTTTCATTACTCATATTTGTAGAATTATTTAATATAATGATACATGACAACTGTGTATCTCTTAGTTCTCACCCTTATTAAATTTATTAGTTGAGTAATGATTTTGTAACTTACACTTCCTATATTTTTATTTAACTATATAACACAACATAGCATATATATATATATATATATATATATATATATATATATATATATATATATATATATATATATATATATATATATATATATATATATATAGTTTCAACAAATCACCATTGATACATACATTAATCCATGATGAAAAGTGCATTCAAAGTGAATATATAAGAATTTTTCTTATTTTCTAATTTTCACCATACCGTTTCATTATGTAGTGTGTCATACCAGAAATATTGTCTTCGTGTGCTTGCACCTAGTACATGTCATTTGTAAAAATCAAATATTATAACAACATGTCTTATGGAATACTTGGTTGGCATGAAGGTTTATTAGTTTTCTGAATAGGTTTATTTCAATTTTTTTACATATATTTACATATTTCTCCTCTAGGAATAAAATGCATTATTTCTAAATGGGAAAAAGCGTAAGTTATATTTCCAAGATCACATTTTTATATTTTGTTTACATGGAACTCAATACTTTGGTTGATAATTTATCAAAATCGACACTCTATTTAGTTTAGGAATTTAGCCTAGATTATTCTACTTGAGTTTATAAATGGTTTTTGTTGTCAGTTCATTCTTTTTATGTGAACATTTTTTTGTTGGATTAGTCTAAATGTATTATATGTAGTTTTCAAATCCATCTCCCATACACCCCCAACCCATTGGAGTGTTGGGAAATATGTTATACATGGTCGGGCTAGATCACATAGGCATACTAGAGTGGATGTTCCACTCAAAGATCTTCACTTCGACACAAGTTAGAGTGTCAGAGGCAGTGATTTTGTCTTTGTTGATGATATTGCTATAAATAGTGGACCTTCTTCACCTATTGCAAGTATACATATTTCATTTTAAATCCTCTTTAAACTTTATGTGTTTATGTCTTGAAATTATCTTTAATTTTTAAATTGTCTTCAATTGATGTGTTTGAATTTAATATATATGTTATTATGCTTCTAATTTGTTATATATATATATATGTGTGTGTGTGTGTGTGTGTGTGTGTGTTTATGATTTGCAAACCCTCAACAGGGTGAAGGCGAATATCAAAGTGTAGTATTAGTCCCTTCGAGGAACGACGTTATAGCCAGTATCACAATTGAGGATGCTAGGGCCCAACAGAGATGGACCACACGAGAGTTGGATAAAATCTCTATTATTTCACCTACTAGGCATAGTTTGTCACTGATGTTGGATAACATCAATAAGTTTATTGAGACATACCAGAGGGCAAGCCCACAAAATCACCTCTTATATTCCATACATAGGATTAGAAGGCTAGAGGCCCACATAATTGGAAGGAAGTGAAAGATGCCACGAATAACATTGATATTCATGGGGAGTTGATTGACATCTCTTCAGAATGTCATGCTACACATGCTGGTCTGATTCTGCTAAAATATTTTAAGAATATTGATGCAACCCCTTTTGTTTATGATCAATTCATTGGAGCTTGGGGTCAATTCCCCCACTACAACCAGGTCCCCATTTACTTTGCAAAGCATATATATGCATTTCTTGTGCTACATATGAGTCTAAATTACACCAGCACCAGATCTAAGTTTTATGGACCCAGTTTGGGACATAGTTATGAACGTGTTGGGGCTCGCAAGGACCCTACACATGTGGTACCACCTCCGAGATTGTTGCCACAACCATCTCAGAGTGTGGTATTGCTAATAGAGCTAGAGAAGTCGTCACAACTTGGCGTTGAGACTAGGCATACCATTGTAGATAGCATGCATAGGACATTGGCCATTGTGCATGTCACATTGCATGGAGAGATGAGAAGAGCACCTTCGTTGTCGCGTGGCCCACTAGTTACATTACACGATGTTTCACATCTCGAGATTCTAGGGAAATTATGAGCAAATTTCTTCATATGCACGGATGTGTCATGATACTGTCTGTGACCCTTAGAGGGTGCATGGCCCATGTGACATAGACCAGGTACATATATACAAAACTTTTGCGCCTTGTTGTTAAATTTTACATTATTTGTGTCAATAAGTTTGTATGAGATTGCATTTATATTAATAATTTCATGATAACATGCATGCACAACCCAACTACACAGATGAGCTTCTGAGGTCATCTGAGGGGGCAGTTGACCAACCAGAGCAGCCTCCTCTAGTGCATGTTTCCATGGATTAGTCTCCTCCACCTCCACCTCCACCTCATAACACTCATGGACTAACAGTTGATGTGAATTTTTGTATTCCTAATATTTTAACATTTTCTTTCTTTAAAATTACATGTATGCATGCTAATTAATTTGTAGACTAATTATAATTTGTCTTTGTCATTGTGTACACAGGCCCAAATGCATAGGGGTGTTGATGGCATAGTTATGTGGACACATGATTGGGATGTTGGGTATGGAAGCATTGATCCACATGTAAGTGAACACTAAACCCAGATTCATTAGAACCCCATCCCACCTAACTTCTATTTGCACTTGACTGAGTCATGAGTATGGGACTATTTAAATACGCAATTCAAAATCATATATTTCTATATTGTTTATATTTGTACAAATAATGTTTTAATTATTTTGAACATGAATGTGTTATATTGCAGTACCAGATTATGGGTACTCACTCTATGCAATAGAACACACATAAGAGTTATAGAAGTGATAATTTCAATAGTGGATCATAGATAGTTTGTATATTTTCAGGCCCATTTCCTAGGGCATATTCACATGTGATGTACAAACTTTGTATATTTTCATACATGGATAGTTTATGGATACATAAACTATCCAGAAATATAGATCTAACCCAGAAATATTATAGATCTGATATGAAAATATAAGACAATGCAAATAAACCCAGAAATAATAAGAGAGAAATGATTCTGTATTGATCAAAACCCTTAAGGTAGGGAAACACCATACATTCACTCCTTAAGGAAGGAGAATACGCCACAAGCCATATGCCTGTTCATACAATAATCCTTCACTATCTCCCATGTGGAGTCTCTAGCTTCTATATAGGTCTCATACATACAATACCATGGATCATTACCATGGTTTCTGCATACCATCAAACTAATACCATGGGCCCATTACATTATTATTAACTACTTGTGGTCCCTTACATGACATGGGTTAACCACCTTATTTATTACTATGGCCCATCCCATTATTACATTATTACCTTGGGTACCTCCCTTGGTACCCCATATTATCCCCCCTAGGTAAATGTTATATACCTAGGGGAGATAATATGGGGTACCAAGGGATGTACCCAAGGTAATAATGTAATAATGGGATGGGCCATAGTAATAAATAAGGTGGTTAACCCATGTGATGTAAGGGACCACAAGTAGTTAATAATAATGTAATGGGCCCATGGTATTAGTTTGATGGTATGAGGAAACCATGGTAATGATCCATGGTATTGTATGTATGAGGCCTATATAGAGGCTAGAGACTCCACATGGGAGATAGTGAAGGATTATTGTATGAACAGGCATATGGCTTGTGGAGTATTCTCCTTCCTTAAGGAGTGAATGTATGGTGTTGCCCTACCTTAAGGGTTTGATAATAAAGAAGAATTTCTATCTATTTCTATCTTGTTATTCTTGGGTTATTTCTATTATCATAATATAGATCTGGGTCAGATCTATATTATGATAATAGAAATAACCCAAGAATAACAAGATAGAAATAGATAGAAATTCTTCTTTATTATCAAACCCTTAAGGTAGGGCAACACCATACATTCACTCCTTAAGGAAGGAGAATACTACACAAGCCATATGCCTATTCATACAATAATCCTTCACTATCTCCCATGTGGAGTCTCTAGCCTCTATATAGGCCTCATACCTACAATACCATGGATCATTACCATGGTTTCCTCATACCATCAAACTAATACCATGGGCCCATTACATTATTATTAACTACTTGTGGTCCCTTACATGACATGGGTTAACCACCTTATTTATTACTATGGCCCATCCCATTATTACATTATTACCTTGGGTACCTCCCTTGGTACCCCATATTATCCCCCCTAGGTATATAACATTCCACCCCCCTAACCATGTTTCGCCCTCGAAACATGGGAAGAACATAAATAATAAGATCTACTCAAAAGAGTAGTCCACTGGTACCATGCACGTGCATCTAGCCATCCAAGAGAAAGGTGAACCCTCGATCTCGCTGGGGCCTCGCTCGCTTGAGATGGAAGTTGACCGTTGCAGCTCTTCAGTGTTGATGAGTAGTAGGTGGATCTAGGATCCTTGCTATCCATCATATGGGGGTTGTTGTCCTTGTGGCTAGTTGGTTGCCATCGTGTTGGTTGTTTTATTGCAGGGTGATGTAGGTGATGATATGTTGAAGTTTTAACCCACGGTGTCTTTTTCTTTAATTCACCCTGCTGTGGTTCCTGTTTTTGTGTGTTCTTGTCCAATATGACTTCAACCACTGAGCCGTCCTCTGATGTATCAGCACCTGTAACCTTTTTTGCTTCAGCCTCTGTTTGTGTTTGATTATCTATCATTACTAGCTCATCATCAGACTCTGGAACATCTTCTGCTTCATCCTCCTTGGACTCTACCTTCTTATTAATGGAAATATCCTGTAATGTAATTTTCTTCTTTTCATACCAGAGCTTCAGGAATTTCTTCTGCACATTAATATTTATGGTACCCATTGATTCCATCCAAGGGTATCCCAAAACAGCATCCATGTTATCCATATCTGAAGCATAAAAATCACCATGCAACACATATTTATCCATAGAAATCTTCAAATCCTTGTACACTTGAACATCCTCATTATCAACTTGTGCAGTTTCAATGAGTTTTTCTGGAACTTGCAATCTTTTTGCCAAATTAACACTTATAAGATTTTGCTTGCAACTAGGATTTATAGTCACAATGATTTTCTACTTCTGAATCAATCCATGAACCTACAATAAGGAGACACCCGTAGCAATTAACCCCTTATGTGTCTCATTCTCCTTTTTTCTAGCCCGAGACCATTTTTCCAAAAAGACTTTTTCAAATTCTGCATCTGGAAGTTTGATCACCCGCTGGTAGTCAAGTGATGAATATCATTGTATAGCGTCATCTCTCATATTAAGCACCATTGGAAGCTTCCAATATGTCCCCTGTGTGGACTTGTATCTTTGTATGAATTCTTCAATAGTAGGACCATAATATTTTCCCGGTAAAATATAGAACCTTGCTAGAAGCCATGAAGAGAGTTTTGAAAAAATTCACTTAGTTGGCGAAAATTTGAAATTGTCACCGTTGAGTCAATATTGCTCAGAATCCATATTATGACATGTTTTTGGAAATGGAACAGCCATTCTGCCTCTGCCCATGTGATAGAAATCTTGATCTAGGCACTAGAATTCCATATCTGTGCTGCTACTCTCCCGCCGTCACCCAAAATTTCTGAAAAAAGAGCTGATTTTAAATCAGCGATATCTCCCTCATTCGGACTTCGATTCGACTGATTTTGTTTTTTGAAATTGGGTATTTTTTCCCAAAGAATCCAGATCTGCAATTAGATTTTGCAGATCTTGTACCAGGACGTCTAGATCTGCGCCGCAAAATCGCTGCGTTGAAAATTGTCTGCAACCCCACTGATTTTTAGATCAGTGATATCTCCTTCATCCGAACTCCGATTCAACTGATTTTTTTTTTGAATTCGACTATTTTTGCACAAAGAATCCAGATCTGTAATTATATTTTACATATCTTGCACCAAAATGTACAAATCTGACCTGCAAAGTCGCCGCCCCCGAAACCCTGCAAAAAAAAAAAAAAAAAATCTCCACTTTTGTGCCCAAGAAAGTGCTCTGATACCAATTGTTATAGATCTGACCCAGAAATATTATGATAATATAAATAACCCAAGAATAATAAGATAGAAATAGATAGAAATTCTTCTTTATTATCAAACCCTTATGGTAGGGCAACACCATACATTCACTCCTTAAGGAAGGAGAATACTCCACAAGCCATATGCCTGTTCATACAATAATCCTTCACTATCTCCCATGTGGAGTCTCTAGCCTCTATATAGACCTCATACATACAATACCATGGATCATTACCATGGTTTCCTCATACCATCAAACTAATACCATGGGCCCATTACATTATTATTAACTACTTGTGGTCCCTTACATGACATGGGTTAACCACCTTATTTATTACTATGGCCCATCCCATTATTACATTATTACCTTGGGTACCTCCCTTGGTACCCCATATTATCCCCCCTAGGTATATAACAGATTATGGGTACTCACTCTATGCAATAGAACACACATAAGAGTTCCAGGAGTGATAATTTCAATAGTGGATCATAGATAGTTTGTATATTTTCAGGCCCATTTCCTAGGGCATATTCACATGTGATGTACAAACTTTGTATATTTTCATACATGGATAGTTTATGGATGCATAAACATTATTTCAGTTTATGGATACTTATTATTTTAGTTTGTGGATGTTCATTTGTATAATATAATTTGTATATATTTTCATATGGATAGTTTATTATCATACATAGCTAACAAGTTAACAATTTTGACTTCTCAAAAAACAACCTAAGAAAATAATTGCAATCTTAGACTATGATGAAAATATTTTTGATACTTAAAATGAACTAAAATATATGTTCATCGTTCAATTAAAATACACAAATATGATTGAAATACATTTTAAATTCAATTTTAAAAAATGTCTTCAACTAGTAATGTTCAACTAATAACTTGTTTTATTAAATTTTATTTCTTTTGAGGTCATCTACAACAACTTAGTCATAACACATGATATAAGTCATGTGTATTGGAAGTTAATATATGAAAAAATAATTAATGATATGTTTTTAGATAATTTTATATAGTTTTATGAACATTCCTAAATTTAGTTGCCTATCAAATGTTTCAATCAATTCCTTAACTTAAGACATTCAATTAAGAACATTCAAGAAGTAAAATTTTACAAAATAACAATTTTGAATTCTAGTTTCATAGACTAAGGAAATAAGTACAATATTACTATGATGCAAGTCACTTTAATACTTAAAATGAACTAAAATATATCATGTACATCAATTTAATATTGAATTTGTAGAAAGTGTCTTTTATTGCAAAATCAATGTATGTTAAATTGCAGTGATTTTAATTTAGATGTGAAGATGTAAAGCAGTAAAACATTTTATTCTATTTAATAATCATAACATTATATATATATATATATATATATATATATATTGTTGCACTTCTTACATTCCAATATGAAGCACGTGTATAACTCTTTCCATATTTTATATCAAACTAACACATGACATATTTATTATTATTTTTTTCTCGGTAAAAGCTAAATCTATTAAGAAAGTAAAAATATGTACATAGAGGTTACATTTCAGGAGGAGGCCTCAGCCAGTCCTCAGCAAGAAAGTCATGGATATTACAATATAACATTTCAGTCACAATTACAGTAAGGTCCTGCAGACTAGATGCAGCAAACTTATGAAATTCTGGACCTACATTGACAACCATTACCAAAATGACCAAAAAGTCTCTGCTATAGACCAAAACAGCTAACAGGGTATGCCAGTACTTAACTTTGGACTTGCTATCCATGACCTTAATAGCAAAAAAACAAAACAAAAGAGCAGGATGGCCACCCGGCCAGAGATTACTGTGCTGAACCGCCATGATTCGGGGATGTTGGCATTTCCTTCCTTTCCGGGCTGGGCGATGCTACCCAGGTAACATACCCGTCTTCATCTATCACTGGCTCGCCGTTGGGATGAGTGACCAGATGGAGGACTCCAGAGTACCTATGCGAAGGACCAACAGGTGGAACATCTATCTGAGTTGGAGGTGAATTCGGCCTCTGTTCCTGAACCATGGCGCTTTCATTAACTAGATTCGGAGGCAGAGTTTGAACAGGAGCCGGAGGGTCTTCTTGCTGTTGACCCGCACGATACACACGCCCTGACAGATCCCCAAGCAGGATACTGTTATCTTGAGAGGGGTCGTTCTCCGTGGGAGCAGAACTGGAGGAATTACCTTCCTCTTCTACCACCGAAACAGTGAAATTGATAGTAATAAGAGGCCTATTAACATCACTCTGGAAAGAAAAGCTGGAAGACTGAAACGAGCTGTTCGGACGAGCTCCCACAGGTTCCTGCGACGGAGGAGATGGCGGAATTGAAGAAATGGGATTGACAGTCGGGGGTACAGGATGAGCTCGACCTCCCCGATTACCATAGTTGCTGCCCCTCCGAGGAATGCCGCGCCTGCGCATTTTGATAGCAGGCACCGAGAACTGATGAAGGCAGAAGGAAATACAGTGACACGGAGAGGAGGGAGCTCTGGATACCTCCTGAATTCTTCCACTCCAGACACACATCGTAATGCTGCAAGACAGGAGCGGCTTGGTATTAAAGAACAATGTAGCATTAATGCCATGAGCTGGTATCAGTACCCAAAACCCATGCGCCTTCATGTTTGCCATGCGCGAGGTGAAATCGAACCAGTTTCGAGACATCTCCACAGTTATTGCAATCACCTTGAACCTATAAATTTCAACTACCTCCTGTACCATGCGGTACGCCCTTATGCCAGCAAAGAAGCCAGCTGTCGGATCTGTGAGGTTTGACATGGTTACCTGGAGGGAGCACCCGCATCCGGGTGGGTTCTTTTGATCTGAGCTATGTCATTCATGACAATCTCCTGAATTTTGATTATCAGATCCTCTGAATCAAGGTTAGAGATAGGACCTTCAAAGTGATTGTTTTTGGCTTCCACTCCAAGGTTAGCAAGAAGGTCAGCAAGCTTATTGCCTTCCCTCCTGATGTGTTTGCAGGAAATTGCTTGATGCTGAGCCATCCACTTGGAGATTAGCTCTAACCTTTGCGCCATTCGCCAACTTTTGCTTACTTTGTGAGCAGGGGAACCGTGCAGCATTTTAATGAGCATTCTGATGATGATTTGTGAATCCCCTTCAACAATGAGGGGAAAGAAACCATTATTTTTAGCTAATTTCAGACCTCTCCATAAACCCTCCAATTCTGCTGAGTTGTTTGTGTCCCATCCGATCGATCCCATATAAATACATAGAGGATTGCCATTGTGATCCCTGAAGACTCCTCCATATCCCGCCTTGCCTGGATTTCCTTTAGAGGCTCCATCAAAGTTGAGCTGAAACATGTTTATGGGAGGCGGAGTCCAAGTATTTGGCTCTGGTCCCTGCATTACGTGGTTCTTTGTTCCTGCGACCATTTGATTCATCTGAATCCCCCAATTGTCCCATATTGTTTTTTCCTGAGCTGTAGTGGGGAAGTCTTCTGCGTGCCATTCTCTAGTTGAAAGAGTTTCCACTAGGTTCTGATGAAATTTGGTCCATATTTGCTCTAGAGACAAAGAGTGATTTTTGAAGATTCTACTGTTACGCTCTTTCCATATATTCCACATTAATAGTCCTGGTATTAGTCGCCAAAGAGCATTAAGTAAGTTGCTTTGATAAGGCGGTTGTTCCCATTTGCATATGGTCTCTTTAATGTCTCCCTGTACTCTGCCTTCTTTTTGACAGCGAAAGACTGCCTTCTCCCAAAGTTTTTTACTGAATTGGCAAGTCTGCATCAAATGTAGCGCAGTTTCCTCCTCCTTCATACACATTAGGCATATGGATGGCCCTGAGAAGCTTCTTTTTCTAAGATTATCCCAGGTTAGGATTCGATTATGACAAAGAAGCCATAAGAATGTAGAGACTTTCGGCCAGTTAGCTGAGCGCCAGATTATTTCCCAAATTTTATCTTTATGGAGCCGATCTTGGATAATGATTTTGTATGCTTCCTTTGTTGTAAAGATTCCTTTCTCTTCATATCCCCACCTGAGGATGTCCATACCTTCTGAGTTTGTGACTTGCCTCTTTTGAAGTTCTGTATTAAGGTAATACTTCGTTTGCTCAGAGCAATTAGTTAAGAAATGAGCTGCATCTTTCCATTGCCTATGCTCTTGATTGGTATCTGTTTTCCAGAACAATCTGACTGTGTCATGTGGATTCATTTCTCGTTCTGGAATTTGATGATCTTGTAAAATGTCTCTTAGCCTAGGTAATTGTTGCCATGAATCCTCCCAAAATCTCGCTGTGGTTCCGCTTTTGATTTCCCAAAAACTGTGTTCTTGTATGAGACTCCTTTGTTGAATTGCTGAATTCCAAAATACCGAACCCGTGCTTAGCTCAGTCATTCTTACTCTTTCTTCCATATGACAATTGCGTGTGTACTTGGCTGTCCAGAGAGTGGCCCATGGAGTGCTGGGATGAGCAAGCCATCTCCACCAGATCTTAGCTCCCATTGCTCTGTTGCTATGCTCAGGGTCCCTTAACCCAATACCTCCTGCTATTTTGGGAAGACAGACTTTTTCCCATTTCACTAAAGCCCATTTTCTGTTATGCCCCGAACTTCCCCATAGAAAATTGTGCTGCAGAGTCTTAATTTCTTTGAGAACCCACTTGGGGGCGGCTAGGATGGAGAAGAGATAAAGGGGCATGGATTGAAGGACCGCTTTTATTAGAACAATTCTACTGGCCATATTCAGAGCTCGGTTGGTCCAAAGGGTAAGCCGCTTCTCAAGTTTTTCCAGGAGTTGCTTCCAAGAGGAGTGCTTAAGGGCAGAGGCCATTAAAGGGGCACCTAGATATTTGGAGGGCAGAGATGCAGTAGTGAATCCCAAGATGCGTTCAATAGATCTCTGTGTGGTTGCAGGGGTATTAAAGAAAAATATTTGGGATTTAACTCGATTTATGAGAGCTCCTGAAGCATCAGAGAAGGTTGTCAGGATAGATTTGAGGATACGAGCTTCTTGCACTGAAGAATATCCATAAAGCATGTTATCATCTACAAATTGCTGATGGGTATAGACGGGAGAGTTATTGAAAGAGAGACCCCGTAATTGCTGTGTCAATCTGGCTGAAGCAATGTATCGGCCTAAACCCTCTGCCATGATGACAAAAAGGAAGGGAGATAAGGGGTCACCTTGTCTTATGCCTCTGGAGGGCCGGTAAGTAGCTGAAGGAATGCCATTGATTAAGACAGAGAAGAAGACAGAAGATAGAAGGTTGAAAATCCATCTTACCCACGAATGAGCAAAACCAAAAGCTAAAAGGATTTTTTGAATATAAGCCCAACTAAGACTGTCGAATGCTTTGGATAAGTCTAGTTTGAGCAACATACCTGGTTTCTTGGTTTGCTTTAAGGAGTGAATTATCTCATGCGTTAGAATAATACCATCTGTAATTTGGCGACCTTCAACATAGCCCGATTGCTCTGGCGATATGATCAGAGGGAGCAGAGGCTTTAATCTTGTCGCTATGACTTTTGAGATTACTTTGTATATGATATTACACAGCGCAATCGGTCTATATTTGTCTGGGGTGTTGGAATCTTCTCCTTTTGGGATTAAGGCTATGAAGGTTGCATTTAATCCCGGATACATCCATCTGAGTGCTCTAGATTCCTCTACAACTTGCCAGACTTCCTCCTTTATCAAATCCCAAAACTTGTGAAAAAAATTGGATGTAAAGCCATCCGGTCCTGGCGCTTTGCCTTCCTTCAGATTTCGCATAACTTCTTCAACTTCTTCTAAGTTAATGGGTTTGAGGAGGAGATTGTTGTGTTCCTCTGTTATTATCCTTGGTATGTTCTTGATTACCTTATTGATGGCCGGCATTCTATTAAAGTCGGGTTCCTGATGCGCCTTCTCAAAATACTTCAGGAATTCCGCTTCAATACCTTCATGAGTTTCCACTTTATTCCCCTGTTCATTGTTGATATGAGAGATGTGATTGATCATCCTGCGCTGCACCGTCGTTTTATGAAAGAATTTAGTATTCTTTTCTCCATTTTTTAGCCATCTGACCCTTGATTTCTGTCTCCAAAGTATTTCCTCCTGTTTGGCTCTTTCTATGATTTTGGTTTCTAAGACTTGCTCCTGCTTGGTTAATTCCTCTGTGCGCCCTTCAGAGATGATGATTTGTTGGATTTTTTTCATTTCTGTATTAAGAGCAGCTTGTTCTGTGAAGATGTTGCCAAATGTATTGTGATTCCATCTTTTTATTACCCCTTTAAGATGTTTAAGCTTTTGTTGAAATCTCGCCATCCTGGTGCCTTCAGATGGATTGAAGTGGAGCCAAGTGGTTCTTACTAGCCTCTCAAAGTCCGGGTGAGTGAACCAAAATTCTTCAAAACGAAAGGGGCGTTTGCTATTTTTACCTGGCCTATTCCATTGCAGTTCGATGGGCCAATGATCTGATCCTGAGACAGGAAGTATGGAAGCTATAAATTCCCCTCCAAGGTGAACTGCATTATCTGAGATGAGAAACCGATCAAGGCGCGATGTAATCTGCTGTTCTCCCTCCCTTTTATTACTCCATGTGAAGATACCGTTGCCTGTAGGAACATCTACCAGCCAGCTGTTTTGAATAAAGGTTTTTAGTAGTTGACCCTCATTGTTTGCATTGTTTCTGCCTCCACGTTTTTCTTCTGTGCCCGTTGTCATATTGTAGTCACCTCCCGCAATCCATAGTGGATGAGGTCTGTCTGAGCTGAGATCTGATAGTGTGTTCAGGATCTGAGCTTTTTGAACTGTGTCCTGAGGAAAATAAACATTTGTTATTAACCCATGGGTATTAGAACCTAAGAGGTGGAAGTTTGCCTGAATGAAATTTTTGTTAGCTTGAATATTATTTAGCTGTATGACTCGCGCATCCCAGAGGATTGCAAGTCCACCCGAAGCGCCCTGAGCATCAACAGCTATTACATGTCCCCCTGGCCATGCTTTCCTTGCTATTTTTTCCAAAAAATTTGAGCCACATTTCGTTTCCTGTAAGAAAAGAATGCTTGGTTTTTCTTGCATCAGCATATTTTTTAATAATCTTCCTTTCCTGGGGCTGTTGAGCCCTCTGATATTCCATGATATTAACTTCATTGAGAAATTTGTGGGTGAGGATTAAAATACCTAGTCAGTTTGGCATACCTCCCTGACTCCACTAAAATCTCTCCAATCTTGATAGTTCTTTCCAAAGTGGATTTCCTACCTCTTTTCTTATTGTCCTTTGTGATAAATTTTCCATCCCATGGACTTCCTATTTGGACCCCTAGCGAATATTTCTTCTGTGCTTTGTGCAGAACTTCAACTAGGTTATCCACTTGCTTTTCTGATATTTTTTCAAAGTTCTTTGTCTTGCATGCCTGTTCCAAGCCCAGAATGTCCAGCTCCCCTATGTCTAAGGGTTCCGGGTCTTCTTCCATTATTTGAGGTGCTTGTGAGGGATCCTCTCACTCCTGTGTGGATTTCTCATGAGGCTGCGAGTATTCAACATCCATACCTTGAGTATGCCATGACAGGGTGTTTGCTGGGGTAGACAAGTTATCTTGCTTCTGTATCTTCTTTCCTCCTTGTCTTGATGTCTCGCCTGGCTGTTCTGAGTGGATCTCTTTGTCTTTGGCCACTGCCTTTTCCTTTTCTTGCTCATCCTCCTTGTCCAGTACTTCGAATCTATTGCTAGTTGTGGGTTTGGCTTTGTTGACCGGATTTGCTTTGGTGCTCCCTGTTGCCTTCTTATTTCCTCTTCTGCGATTTGTAACCTTGGTGTATCCATCTGTAGTTTGATTGTCAGAGCTGTCTTGTGGAGAAGATGCTTTGTTCTGAGGACAGTCTCTAAAGAGATGCCCTAGCTCATGGCATTTCCTACATCTGAAGGGCACATATTCATAATCTATAACTTGTGTCCATTCAGAGTCCTCATGAAAGAAGCTTACCGTATCCGGCAATGGTTGCTTGAGATCCATATAAACACAGATCCGAGCGTAGGAAGTGTAGCTGCATCTTTTTGTTTCTTCTGCGATCTTGACAAACTCGCCAATAGCGTTCCCTATTTCTTGCAGAGACTTTTCCTCCCAATATTCCCACGGTAGTGAATAAAGCCTTATCCACACTGGCGCATAGGTCAGGTCCTCCTTGTCTGGGTTAAATCTTTCAACCCAGCCTTTCAGATATAGTCCCGCTGAATTAAAAAAATACGGACCCTGATCCAGAATCCTGTTGCGGTCCTCCAGGCAGTTGAAAACTACAGTGAAGAAACCTTTGGCCCCTAGATGGAGCGAAAGATGCCCTTTAGGATGCCATTTAGTATTGATCCAGCTTCTTAGCGCTCTCTCCGTTGGCCAGATTCCTATGAATTTGCCGATTAACGCATGATCTCTCATGTACTGTATTCTGGCGTTGATGCGCTCGCTTGGAAAGTCCACTCTTGGTTTATGGACTGCCACAGGTTTGCAGGTTGATGAGCTTGCCTTGCTTTTTTCCTCTTCTTCTATATCCTTGTCTTTCTTCTGTTCGTGGTCATTGGCATTGCTTCTGCTGCCCTGTTCCCTTTCTCTGTCGGCCGTAGACCGTTCTCTGTTTTCCGTATCTGGGGGAGGCCCCTGGCCCTCCCCCTGCGGTGCTTCCATTCTGCTTGAACCGTATGGACCGCTCTTCGTGCTTGTCGGTGCTGCAGTCTCTGCCCTCTGTACGTAGTAAGACCGTTCTGCCGAGTTCAGATTTGCAATAACCCTAGGTCGGGTTTCAGCATCGCTCTCTCCCATGACATATTTATTATTAATAACATAAAAATATTTCAATTTTGTTCATAACCTAGATTGTTGAATTTCCATTTTCAGTAAAATGGACCATATCAACTTGGTTAATACATACTGAAATGGATTTTCTAGAAACCAAATATGTATGACATGTATATAGATATATAAAATTTCTTGCATGCTCAACATCAATACTATACACATGACATTTAAAAAATTTAACATGAAAATTTTTAATTAAATCTAAATCTAAATCCCTATTGATTTTGAAGCACCTCCTTGAAATTTGGTGTACTTTAGAAACTTATGAACCTAAAGGAAACTAAATCTTATATAAGATATATGTACACCATTATGAATCCATCCTAGATAAGAGGGAAACATTTATATATTCAAAATTACAAAATTACAAGAGTATTCAACTGTGACATTTATAGATTACAAAATAATACATTTGAGATCTCTTATACTATATTAGATTACACTTGACTTCTATAGACTCAACTTTAGGGATTTCCATTCATTTGACCAAAGGCTCATAGGAATGCAAGTATCTATAATACGTTCATGATATGATATTTTCATCTTCTGTCTCCTTGGTTCACCATTCTTTGTTTTGATTTCTATGAGATTGACTTTGAGATGCTATGAATATATGACTGTATTGCCAAGATATATATTCAGGCATAAAATCACTATAAACTATATGATTAGCCTATTTTTTAACCTTTTTCAAAACAATGGCCCATCACAACCATGTCACCAAGTTGGTATGTGAATTATCCATGTTCATATATTCTCACCAACCTACTTTTCACCTATGTACATTTCATCAAATAATAGGCCACATTCTCTTCATTTCCTACAGGAGCAGTGATAACAAAAACATCAACTACAACCAAAATACAAAACATGTATCATTTAAATATGTTTAAGATTTTAATTTATAGATGAAATTGTTATTGATAGATGAGCCACATACCTTCCCTTACAATATCATAGACCCAATCATAATCAAGTCCAGTGATGGCCTCTTCATTGTGCATCTCTTGCCATGTCAGAATTATATGAGGTCCCTTTGGATTAAGAGGGACATATTTCATCCTTTCACATACCTATGTTTTTCACAGTGCTCAAGTCTACATCCATCAACACCAATGCAAAACTCAAAAAAAACATGTAAGCTTTCTTCTCTCAATGGAAAATATTCCCCCCATGTCCTTGCTCCATACTGAGTGTAATTCCCTTGTTCCTTCTACATTATTACAATACCAAGGAATGGATCTATTCACATCACCAAGTTCAATATTCAAGAAGAACCTATGCATGTGCCTTATAGATTCATGACCTTCATGTTTTAAATGGTATTTGCACCAATTGACCAACTCTAGTGATTATTTGAGTCGATCTGCATCATGACTCATTTGGTACCTCCTAATTTCTTGCTTCACACAAGAAACTAAACCATCATGCTCACCCTTTCCATTTCTTGTTTCAAAGTAGCTCCAAGTATGTTGAATTTTTGTCTTCTTATGTAGTTTGCTCAACAAATAAAAAGTGTGTGCTAACTTGAACTACCCTGCACAACCATCTGACCCTATCCATTGCTTCCTAAATGATATGCCATTTTTTTTAATGATTCATAAATCAAGTCAAATCAATGTTGCACAAATAATGTGTCATGACCACGATCACCATTGATGTAAAAGTGATACTCCTTAATCACATCATGTGACTCATTAGTGTTATCCATATCATCAATATTTAATTGTGCATGTTTGTATAGAACATGTACTAATATGGACACTTGGTCTCAGTGATAATAATCACTATGTATCTCTGTCTCAGGAGAAAATGTGTAATTCTCAGCAAAGTCCACCACTAATAATATTGTTCCTGGCTGAAATACTTCACAAGAATGCTTAAATTTAGACACTTGCCACTTGGAATTATTCGAGTATTTGGTATATTTATAGATATGGTTTTGAAACACCCCCATGAATGTGAAATAGGAATCTCATCCTCAACATAGTTGATCCTCTTATGAATCAGAGTTGAAGAACATGGTTTATTTCCCATGACATACTAATAATTCTTCCATGTGATGGTGACATCTGACATCCCAAACTAGTTTGGATCAATAAGAAAGTTCATATGGAGCAATGCCAAATCACCACGGGTGTGGAGCCTGATTATCTTCTGTATTCAAAGGTATCGCCACATTGGACCCCAGTTCAAAATGGGGAGGCAACGTCGCCCATAAAATATTCGCTGCAGGGTGGCCCGGGGGAGCATCTGTGACCTTTGGGGAGCCCCACCTAGCGGGGGGTTTTGGGGGTAGCGCCCTCGAAGCTAAAAAAAGATGTAAAATTGCCTTGTAAAATTATTGTAATTTCTAGTCAATCTAGGCCATTCATTAGGCAGATGATCTGACGGTAGAACTTATGTTTAGTTTAGGATCTTTTTCCCTAGAAGGCAACCCCTCTCTTTGTATGAGGGCATTGTATTGAGTCTGTGTAATATATGTGTATTCTCTGAGCGAGAAGTACAGAAGTGAGACTGTGAGAGAAAATAGAGGATATTACAGCGGATCTGTTGTAGGTTGTGTCTCTTCATTTTGCTGGTTAATAGAAAGGAAAGACTTGTTGTTGGGGGTGGACGTAGCCCAAACTGGGTGAACCACGTATATTTGTGTCTCTCTTGTTTTATGCATTTTTCTGTGTTTATATCTCTGCAATATTTTATGTGTTCCATTGCTCTGTAATATATAATTTTCTAACAACTAGTATCAGAGCCGAAGGTCTATTTGGCTGATAAACTCGCAGGAAAGAAGGGTTCCTCATTCGAGTGGGAGCAATGGCGGAAGATGGTAAGTTTAGGGTCAAGAAATTTAACGGCCAAAACTTCTCGCTGTGGAAGATGCAGATGGAAGATTATGTGTATCAGAAATATCTGTACCTACCATTGGGCGGAAAAACAAAGATGCCGACGGGAATGACAGATGAAGAATGGAACCTTATCAATAGAAGGGCACTTGGAACAGTACTGTTGTGCCTTGCAACATTGGTCGCCTTCAACATTTCGAAAGAAACAATGACAGAGGGTTTGATTAAGGCATTGGATAAACTATATGAAAAACCCTTAGCGTCAAACAAGGTATTTCTTATAAAACAGTTATTTAATATGAAGATGTCGGAAGGTGGATTTGTTGTAGACCATTTAAATGATTTTAATATTGTTACAAGTCAGTTATGTTCTGTAGGGGTAAAATTTGATGATGAAGTTAGAGCTCTATTATTCTTGTGCTCATTACCAGAAAGTTGGAATGGTTTAGTAATGGCCATTAGTAACTCTGTTTCTAGATCTAGTACTTTAAAGTTTGATGATGTTGTCGGTGCTACCCTTAGCGAGGAAATGCAATGGAAAATCTCTGGTGAGACATCAGATAATGCTTTGAGTTCAGAGTCTAGGGGAAGAAAAATGGAAAGAGGAAAGAGCTCAGGATATTGCAGTAAATCAAGGAAAGACAGATCGAAGTCTAGATCGGGGATAGTGTGCTGGAAATGCGGAAAGAAAGGACACTTAAAGAAATACTGTAGATCTCGGAAGGGAAAAGAAGGAGATGCACAACAAGAAAATAATCATGAAGCAAATGTGACAGGTGAGGTGTTACAAGATGCTTTGATTCTTTCTTTCGAAAATATTACTGATTCCTGGGTGGTAGATTCAGGGGCCTCATTCCATGCCACACCTAATAAGAAATACTTTCATGACTATGTTCAAGGAGATTTTGGACAAGTTCATTTGGGTGATGATAAACCCTGTAAAATTGTTGGAATGGGTAAGTTTCTTGTAAAACAGCAGAATGGAAACCAATGGCTACTAAAGGAGGTAAGGCATTTTCCAGATCTAAAGAAAAATCCGATTTCAACAGGGTAGTGAGGCAGTGAAGGTTGTGTGACAACTTTCACAGAAAAAGCTTGGAAGGTTACCAAAGGAGCCCTGGTAATAGAAAAAGGCGAAAATGTTGGTACATTGTATTTATGCAATGGTATTTATAACTTTTTCAATGCTTTAACTTCCAAAGGAGCAAGTGCAACATTATGGCATCATAGGCTGGAACACATGAGTGAAAAGGGGATGAAGATTCTTCACTCAAGGAATTTGTTGCCGGGTTTGAAGAATGTTGATTTGGACTTTTGTGAGAATTGCATTTATGGAAAACAGAAGAAAGTCAGATTTCTTAGAGTTGGGAAAGAAAAGAAGAGCAAAAAATTAGAGCTTGTGCATACAGATGTATGGGGACCTGCTCAGGTGTCATCTCTCAGTGGCTCTCGTTATTATGTTACTTTTATTGATGATGCAACTAGAAAAACTTGGATTTATTGTATTAAGAATAAATCTGATGTATTTGAGACTTTCAAGAAATGGAAAGCTTTGGTTGAGATTAAGACAGGAAAGAAATTAAAGTGTCTCAGATCAGACAATGGAGGTGAATATTGCAGCAAAGAGTTTGATAGGTACTGTTTAGAGCATGGAATTCATAGAGAGAAGACAGTTCCAAGAACACCACAAGAAAATGGTGTGTCAGAAAGGATGAACAGAACAATCATGGAGCGTGCAAGGTGCATGAGATTGCAAGCAGGATTGCCTTCACAATTTTGGGCAGATGCTGTAGATACTACTGTTTATCTAATAAACAAAGGGCCTTCAAGTACCTTGGATGGTGGTGTTCCAGAGGAAGCATGGATAGGTAAAAAGGTAGACTACTCTTTTTTAAAGCCTTTTTGTTGTGAGGCCTTTGTCCATATTGATAAAGAAAATAGAACAAAGCTTGAGGCAAAGTCAAAGAAATGTACCTTTATTGGATATGGTATTAATGATTTTGGTTATCGCTTATATGATTACGAAAATCAAAAAATCATTAGGAGCAGAGATGTAATACTCAATGAAAAGGTCTTGTATAAGAAACAGTTGCAGGAAAAGAAACGGGAAAAAGAAAACAAGGAATACGCAGTTCTTGATGAAATTACTGAAAAAGTAAAGGTGCCTGAAAATAATAATAATCAACAACCACAACAACAACAACCACCACAACAACAACAGGCACCCCAAACACCTAAAAGTGGTGTTAGAAGATCTACCAGGATAAGTAGACCCCCTGAACGATACTCTCCTTCATTATATTATTTATTGTTGACTGATTCCGGTGAACCCGAATGTTATGAAGAAGCAATGCATGTTGAAAGCTGGAAAAAGTGGGAGGTAGCCATGGAAGAAGAGATGGACTCCTTAATGCATAACTAGACTTGGGACTTAGTCAGGTTGCCTGCAGTAAAAACTACATTGAAGAATAAATGGGTTTACAAGTTGAAGGAAGAAGATGGAGGAAAACAGAGGTACAAAGCTAGACTTGTGGTGAAGGGGTTTACACAGAAGAAAGGTATTGATTTTGATGAAATATTTTCTCCTGTTGTTAAAATGACTTCAATCAAAACTATTTTAAGTCTAGTAGCAGTTGAAGATTTGCATCTTGAGCAGTTAGGTGTAAAGACAACCTTTCTCCATGGGGATTTGGAGGAAGAGATATATATGCAGTAACCACTAGGATATGAAGTGAAAGGGAAGGAGAAACTAGTGTGCAGGTTGAAGAAGAGCTTGTATGGCTTAAAACATGCTCCAAGGTAAAGGTATCTAAAATTTGACAAGTTTATGTCTGAACAAGGTTATACTAGATGTCACTCTGATCATTATGTTTATCTGAAAAAGCAAAATGATGGCAGCTATATTATATTGTTATTGTATGTAGATGACATGCTTGTTGCAGGGTCTAACATGCAGGAAATAAATGTGCTCAAAAGAAAATTGGAAAATTCATTTGCAATGAAGGATTTGGGAGCTACAAAACAAATCCTTGGTATGAGAATAACTAGAGACAGGAAAAATCGTAAATTAACATTGTCTCAGAATGAGTACATACAAAAGGTGTTGAAAAGATTTAATATGCACAATGCAAAACTACTTAGTACACCTTTTGCTAGCCATTTCAAACTTAGTAAGGAAATGTCCCCGAAGACCCAAGAAGACATGGATTATATGTCTAAAGTTCCATATGCATCAGCAATTGGAAGCTTAATGTATGCAATGGCCTGCACAAGGCCTGATATTGCACATGCAGTGGGAGTTGTAAGAAGGCACATGAACAATCCATGAAAGGAACATTGGATGGCAGTGAAATAGATTCTCATATATTGAAAGGTGCCACAAATCAAGCATTATGCTTTGGTGGTTCAAACATTTCTCTACAGGGATATGTTGATGCAGATATGGCAGGTGACAGAGATAACAGGAGGAGCACTACAGGATATGTATTTACTATTGGTGGAATAGCTATCAGTTGGGTTTCAAAAATCCAAAGTGTTGTTTCACTTTCAACAACAGAAGCAGAGTATGTTGCTGCTACAGAGGCTAGTAAAGAAATGATTTGGTTACAAAGGTTTATGGGTGAATTGGGTAAAAAGCATGATATGGGCACGTTGTACAGTGATAGCCAAAGTGCCATTCATCTTGCAAAGAACTCAGCATTTCATTCCAAGACTAAACACACACAGCTCAAGTACCATTTCACACGATCAGTGTTGGAAGATGGAGAGTTGAAGCTGGAAAAGATACACACTAGCTAGAATCCTGCAGATATGCTAACAAAAGTTGTAACCAGGGAGAAACTGAGAATATGCTCAGTTTCAATTGGTCTTCAAGGATGACGATGAAGATGAGAAATAGCTGGGTCCAAAGAGGAGTCATTGTCCAGCAAATGAAGCAATGGTGGAGTTGCTATAATCATTCTCCAAGTGGGAGATTATTGGGTGTGGAGCCTGATTATCTTATGTATTCAAAGGTATCGCCACATTGGACCCTAGTTCGAAATGGGGTGGCAACGCCGCCCGTAAAATATTCACTGCAGGGGGGGTCCACAGGGGGGGTTGGGTGGGGGGGTGCGCTATGACCTTTGGGGAGCCCCCCCTGGCGGGGGGTTTTGGGGGCAGTGCCCTCGAAGAAAAAAACAGATGTAAAATTGCCTTGCAGAAGTATAGTAATTTCTAGTCAATTTGGGCCGTTCATTAGACAGATGATGTGATGGTAGAACTTATGTTTAGTTTAGGGTTTTTTTCCCTAGAAGGAATCCCCTCTCTTTTTATGAGGGCATTGTATTGAGTCTTTGTAATATATGTCTATTCTCTGAGCAAGAAGCAGAGAGGTGAGACTATGAGAGAAAACATAGGATATTACAGCGGAATTACTGTAGGTTGTGTCTCTTCATTTTGCTAGATAATAGAAAGGAAGGACTGGCTATTCAAGGTGGACGTAGCCCAAATTGGGTGAACCACATATATCTGTGTCTCTCTTGTTTTATGCATTTTTCTGTGTTTATATCTCTGCAATATTTTATGTGTTCCATTGCTCCGTAATATATAATTTTCTAACACTCTTCACCCACTAATACATATTTTCTTGTAATACAACCCTTTTGGCTCCTTTCTACACAATATTTATGAAAACAAATCACCCATTATAGGAGGAGAAGGGCCGTCATGACAGTTCTTCCTGTAAAATTCCCAAAAAGTGTCATATGAAGTTGAAATTCAACATGAGATAAAAAACAACACGTTTCATGGATTGTATTAGGCCTAAGAAACCATGACTTCAATTTCTAAAACATCTTTATGGATATCTTCACATGGAAATTGATTTCCTGAAATTCCTCAAACAATGTAACTTCTGTCATTTCTACAATTTGCGTAGAGTGTTGCACATACTCACCTTTAGCTATGAAATGTCATACGACATGATTTCTTTATGGAATAGCACAGGAATGACTCTCCTAAAACTCTAACACAAACTTTATGATTCCTACTCTAAGCCTATGTTGGTAGGGTTTCCTAATGATAAGATCCCAGCAAGTAGATTCATCATTTTCATTCACTCAAACCCTGAATTTGGTATGATTGTGTAAGGTTTTTCGTGAGACATGGAGCAATTTTGACATTGTTGCCAACTTTTGCTGTCTTGATGTACTTGGTGCAACAATAGAAATTGTGATTGCCTTACATGAAGCTCAAACATCAAGTTTTCTTGATTTTCCAAACATACTGAATGCCTTTGATATATTTTCAGTGAAATTCATATGTGTCTTCTTTCTTTTAGCATCTTGGACACCCAAAAGATTTGTGGTGTGTTTTATTTCTTATTTTTTATCAACCCATGTAGCATCTGACCTTGTGAAACAACTGAATGTTTCTCAAAATGTTGTCGAATGATGTTATTGACACGGTCTCTAATAGTGCAAGCAGGGATAGACTCACTAAGGTTGTTTATTCTACTTGCATCCAAATTGTCTACAAATAGTCCACCCCTCTCCAAACCACTGCAACTCCTTGTTATCCTTTCAACTTGAGAGGAAATAGTTTTTTCTTCTAGTGGTTGATCAACATGATAGGAAAATATTCTTCCTCCATTGGTTCATTAACTTGACATGGCACATGTTTTTCCCCTAGTGACAATTGATTAGCTTGATAGGGCACATGTTCCTCTAGTGGTTGGTCAAGTCCATAGCGCACATCTTGATCATCATCTGGTTGATCAACTTTATGGGACACATCCTCTCCCTCATATGGTTATTCAATTTCCATTCTTTCATAGTGGAATACAAGGTATACTTGTAATTCAAGTGAATCATCATCATAAGACAAGTGAATAGTTATTTTACACATGTTAATTTA
This sequence comes from Pinus tabuliformis, assembly GCA_031772625.1. Taxonomy (NCBI): domain Eukaryota; kingdom Viridiplantae; phylum Streptophyta; class Pinopsida; order Pinales; family Pinaceae; genus Pinus; species Pinus tabuliformis. Next base: position 1,332,480,184 of record CM062805.1, read on the forward strand.
AGAAATTACCATAGGTGGAAGGTCATGATATGATTTGATAGTTGGAAACTAGGTAGAAGAAGTTGACATGGACCAAGGGTTATAAGTTAAAACATGGAAATAAAATGGCTTCGAGCTCATGGAAGGATGAGTCAAAGAAGAGTGCACTAGTAAAGGTGTTAGTCCATGTGTCAACAAAAAGGGTGATTTAGAATATGATGAAAGGTAAAATAATTCTTCCTCACTCAACAAAAATCAATTTAGAGACCCTAGGGTTCTAGTCACATGGACTAAGGGTTCTAAGTTGAAAGATGAAAAGGAAAGTGTTTTGAGCTCAGGGAAAGATGGGTCAAAAAGGAGAGAAGGTTAGTAAAAGTATCGGTCCTTGTGTCAACAAAAAGGGTGATTCGAAATATTATGAAAGGTAAAATCTTCAACATGTATGAAAGGGAAAATAATTTTCATGATAATGTTAGTTGTATGTAGGAGGCACCTAAAGATGATACAATCCTTATGAAACATGTAACTAATGACAAACATTATATTCTGATAAGTAAATTACTTGGCAAGAAAGGAAATAAATCAACAACACTTGAGACTATTGCATTTGTAAGAACACCTAAACACATACATTTTATTTAGGAAAACCAAATGAATCACATATATAAAACAAAATGAAAAATAAATGGTTAATTTTCCCTTTAATTCGAATGTGTGAAAAAGAGAAACAAGAAAGGTTTATGTGAGGTTTTGCGTATGACAAAAATTCCTAAAAGTACCTAATGCCCTTCAACTCAAGTAGTAACTAGGCCTTGTGAATATTTTAGAATAGGGTAATGGGGCCACATCATAAATGTCATTGGTGACAACTCCATGAGCCAAAAGCCTAACCAAGGAATGGAGAGGGTTTTAGTGTCCAAACATACTAGGGATACGTCTTGAGAGAATTGGTGGTGCTTCCAATACCCTCAACAAGATCATCTCAAGTCTAAGTTCCCCTGCACCTCAACCTATAGGGAAAGATACCCTAATATTTGACCACTAAATTACCTATGTCCAGTGGGAATGGACGAATCTCAGATTTTGGTTGTTAGTTTTGGACCCAGAACCCATACCAGTGTCGGGAGACAACATGAAGGTCCGTTATAATCGCCACCTAGGCCTTACCCCCTTCACAAGTTTCTCTCCATGTACGAGATTTCTCATTGCATGATGCATGATTTTAATCTCCTTAAAAGGAAACTTTAGATGTTTCAATATAAAAGAAAAACTATGATGGCTTATGTGTTGCTTATCACCATGGTCCTAGCCTAAAATATAAATTATGTTGTGGCCCATATGGGAATTTAGTGTATTCAAGTTAAGATTGTTTTTAGAAAGGCTTTTCTTCACTTACGGTGTGCAACAAAATATAAGCTCAAATAAATTAGGTGCAAATATTACGGAAAGAGGATACCCTTTATACAAAGTTTAAGTGAGCTTAGTGTGTGGGGTGAATGTGTGTGCAAGCAAAATTGTGAGGATACAAAGTGTTAATTGATGTGGATATACGGTGATCCTTTATAATTCCCTTAATTAAACTATGTAATGTTTGACCCTTTCAAGAAAAGAAATGATGCATGCGGATGATGGACCACTTACTTATTTCCTAATTATACTATGTGAGCATATGTTTGTTTACAAAATTTCAAAGTAAAATATACAAAATTACTCTACTTGTAATGGTTAGTAAATGAAATTGGTTAGTAGTGATGGTGTGTTCAAGGTGAATCTAGTGCACATACAAATTGTTTGAATTGCAAGTATGTGGATATGTCATTCATGATCCTTTAATAAAATTCCCCTAATTACACTATGTGATATTTGTTCCTTGCAAGAAAAGAAATGATGTTTGGATGATGGGTGGCCACTTAGTTCTTTCCTAATTATACTATGTGAGCATATGTTTGAGTGCAAAATTCCAAAGTAAAATAATATGTCTCAATTTCTCTACTTGTAATTTTTAGTATAGAAAATTGGTTAGTATTGATGGTGTGAGCAAGGCAAATCTAGTGCAAATACAAAGGGTTTGAATTGCAAGTATGTGTGAAATATATGTATTATATAGTTATAACGTGTGGTTAAATATATTTCTATAAATGGTTGATAAAATACAATATTGTCATTTTTTTAAAATTTAATTTGATAGATCATAAGGACATTGTCTCCATTTACTAAGTGAAACATTTGACTTTTTTCAAAATTTGTTATTCTTAGCAATAATTTATCATTTCTTCAAGAGGCTATATAAATCCTAAACTAAAAGTGAGTTCTACAACAAAGTGAAGCATTTCAAGACCTTTTTCAAATTTACTTATTCTTAGCAACATTTTTTTATTTATTCAAAAGATAGATGTAAATCCCAAACTAAAAGTGATCCTTATTTTAACAAGGAAAGTATTATATTTTTGTTCATATATATCATATATCAAACATTTCAATTATTTAAATCCAATGTCAATTATTTAAATCTACTCATTTGTATAATAATTTGCAAGGTTGTTGAACTAAATCTACTAATAGAAATTAAGTTTAAATTCCTATATAGGAAACTTCTAAATGTACATATCTCAGAGGGAATTATTACTTAAAGAACTTAATGGTGTGGCGAATCTTTTTAATTTGAGAGAATGGGAGATTCTTGAAAAATCAAGCTAGTGATTACTAAAGTGAAGGACCAAATTGATTTCATGAGATAAAATAAAATATATATCTATAAATTCATACAAACTTAATCAACTATAAGATAAATTGTGATTGAAAAACCATACAATACATAAATACACACTCCATGATACAATAAGGAACATATTCAACTAATTTTTAAGTATATTAATATTTGAAATCCTACTATACAAAATCAAATTAGTTGGAAAAAAAAAATCATTAGAAACACCATATCATTTAACATTTTAAAATGTGCAACTAAAATTACCATAAAACAATAGTAAGGATATCTTTCTTAAATGAAGAACTTATCATAACTATAGAGAATTTCACAATTCCAAATAAAAGTGGAAGAAATGTGGGATGAAAAGGACAATGAAATTGTTGATAAGAAAACAAAAATAAGTCAAGAGATAGAGGTTTTAGTGGATTTAGAGAACAAGGAATATGCTTCAAGGTCTTATCAACAATTAATGTACATTGTTATCATTTGTGTTGAAGAGGAGCACAAATGAATTTAGTGTTTTTTTTGGCAGAATGTACATTGAAATTTTAGCACAACAATAAAGTAGGGCACAAGGAGGGGTAAGAGGATTTAAAAACCTATATGTCTCTACAAGGAACCTTTTTTATGCATGTGCGAAAATGGATATCCAATGCCTTTTATGTTTTCAATTATTTTCATCAAATCTTGACAAAGTTCAAAATAAAGAACTCTTTTCTACTTTTGAACCATATTTTGGAATATATTTCACGATTACATATGTTGAGAAACAACTAGATGAATTTAATCGACAGTAGATTGAGACAATCTAAGAAGATTAACAATGTTTAGAAACTTTTTGGCGAAATCACATAATTGATCATTTGTCGACGCGTTTCGAACCAACTAGTGTGGTTCATCGTCAGGACAAGTTGAAGATACAGATCCAGTATAGCGAGTTAAATAGTCCAAGCAGAGACTCCAACGGCTAAAAAGACTAACGGCTATTTTTCAACTTAAGGACCCAGTCAAACCCCCTTTTAACTAAATTAATATTAATATTCTTTATAATTATTATTATACTTCTAGAGCTAAATAAACTGGGTAAAAATTTTAACTAGATTAGAGGTTATTAATCTATTTATATATTTAAATTATTCTATATATATATATATATATATATATATATATATATATATATAATATTTTTCCATACCTAATATAATACTATATTTAATATTTAGTTTTTAAATTATTTATATAAATTATTAGAAAACTATAATTTTTACTAAAAATTGAATTAGATCAATGGTTAGTTATCAAAACTAAACCATTTATTTATATATATATATATATATATATATATATATATATATATATATATATATATATATATATAAAAGTATATATATAAATTAATATATTACCATACCTAACATTCTAATAATATTATATTTAATGTTTAAATATATATATATATGTTTTTAATTATATATATATAAATATATCAATTTAAAATTCTTTAATATCTAATCATTCTAATAAATTTTTATTTAAGGTTTAGATATTAAAATATTATATCAATTTATATCAATTATCAGCCAAACCTATATAATTATTAAAACTTAAATCATTACCTTACAATCTAAGGATAGTTCAATTATTCTTAATCATATATTATGCTAAATATTCCCAGGTTGCCAAATTTAATAATCTTCGAATATAAAGGGAAAAAGAGGGGACTAAATCAAGACCATAAGGGCGATAATTAAAAGAAGAACAAATCAAATCAAGAGAAAAGCAAGCAAATAAACCACAAACCCAAAGGAAACAATTCTTAAGGAAATGAAACAAGAAACACTGAGACCATACCAAGAAGGGACCGCGGAGGCTAGGAAGATAGGGCTGGGACCCAGCAGCTGCTGATCTTCCAGCCATCATCCCTATTAAGATTATTCGGCCTTTTTTCAATCTCCAGGGCCTCCCTAAACTTGCGATGGTGAAACTGAGCAACTCTAGCAATGACTTGAGCCTCTTCGATACATACATGATGCATCGTCTTCTCGGCATGCTCTGCCAAGGCTGAGGATTTTGTCCTACCATGCCTCAGGTCGGCTGAATGCTCGCTAATCCTTTGATTGATAGAGCGTCCTGTCTCACCAATATATGGAATCCCACAAGAACAAGGGATGACATAGACGCCCTTCATGTCTTTAGGGTCAATAGGATCTTTTACAGACCTGAGGGAGCTACGGATAGTATTAAGAGGTCTAAAACTTGCGGGCACATCAAATTTTTTCAGAATCCTTGCAATCCTATCCGTGGTCCCTTGGATATAAGGAAGGTTAACTCCCATGACACGATCATTAGGATCCCTACGGATTGACGGCTCCTTTTTAGCCTTGAGGAAGGCCTTTTGACCCAGGTGCCTATCATAACCATTTTTCAAAAAGACATCTCGGAGATGAGCCTTCTCCTTTTCCAAGCTCTCTTCATCCGAGATTCTAACAGCACGGGTGGAAAGAGTGCTTAGAACACCTAACTTTTGAGCTGGGAAATGATGGGAAGAAGCATGCAAGTATTGCTCAGTATGCGTCTTCTTCCTAAACACTTGATGAGAAAAGGAACCATCCGCTTTCTTAGAGATGAGAACATCCAAGAACGGAAGACAACCATTGTCTTCTTTTTCCATCGTGAATTTTATGGCAGCGGACTGGTTATTAAGATGATTGAAGAAATGATCAAGCTCATCAGGACCATGAGACCAGACAACACCAGTGTCATCAACGAACCTTTTCCAAAGCTTCAAAAGGAGACGAGACGAGGCCAAAGCCTTAGACTCAAAATCCTCCATAAAGAGATTGGCGACTACCGGGGACAAGGGGGAGCCCATGGCAGCCCCACAAGTCTGCTCATAGAATTCTCCTTCGAAGCTGAAAAAGGTGGAGGTAAGGCAAAGCTCAACCAATTTCGCCGTATCATGGTCGGTGAGCTTATAAATCAACTTCATGGCCTCATTGATAGGAATACAGGTGTAAAGAGAGACCACGTCGAAACTTACCAGAATGTCCTCGGGCTCAAGCTTAATCCTTTTTAGATCATCAATAAAGGACGCTGAGTCTTTGATGAAGGACTCAGTATGACCAACCAAGGGCCTCAATTTAGTGGCAAGGAACTTGGCTAGGAGGTAAGTCGAACCACCTATGGTGTTGACAATGGGTCTCAAGGGGACCCTTTCCTTATGGATCTTTGGAAGGCCATAAATCCTAGGAGCAATGAGGTTTCCCTCAATAAGCTTCTGGGATGGGGTTTCCGAGAAGACGATGCATCATGTATGTATCGAAGAGGCTCAAGTCATTGCTAGAGTTGCTCAGTTTCACCATCGCAAGTTTAGGGAGGCCCTGGAGATGGAAAAAAGGCCGAATAATCTTAATAGGGATGATGGCTGGAAGATCAGCAGCTGCTGGGTCCCAGCCCTATCTTCCTAGCCTCCGCGGTCCCTTCTTGGTATGGTCTCAGTGTTTCTTGTTTCCTTTCCTTAAGAATTGTTTCCTTTGGTTTTGTGGTTTATTTGCTTGCTTTTCTCTTGATTTGATTTGTTCTTCTTTTAATTATCGCCCTTATGGTCTTGATTTAGTCTCCTCTTTTTCCCTTTATATTCGAAGATTATTAAATTTGGCAACCTGGGAATATTTAGCATAATATCTGATTAAGAATAATTGAACTATCCTTAGATTGTAAGGTAATCATTTAAGTTTTAATAATTATATAGATTTGGCTGATAATTGATATAAATTGATATAATATTTTAATATCTAAACCTTAAATAAAAATTTATTAGAATGATTAGATATTAAAGAATTTTAAATTGATATATTTATATATATATAATTAAAAACATATATATATATATATATATATATATATATATATATATATTTAAACATTAAATATAATATTATTAGAATGTTAGGTATGGTAATATATTAATTTATATATATATATTTATATATATATATATATAATTAAATAAATAAATAAATGGTTTAGTTTTGATAACTAACCATTGATCTAATTCAATTTTTAGTAAAAATTATAGTTTTCTAATAATTTATATAAATAATTTAAAAACTAAATATTAAATATAGTATTATATTACGTATGGAAAAATATTATATATATATATATATAGAATAATTTAAATATATAAATAGATTAATAACCTCTGATCTAGTTAAAATTTTTACCCAGTTTATTTAGCTCTAGAAGTATAATAATAATTATAAAGAATATTAATATTAATTTAGTTAAAAGGGGGTTTGACTGGGTCCTTAAGTTGAAAAATAGCCGTTAGTCTTTTTAGCCGTTGGAGTCTCTGCTTGGACTATTTAACTCGCTATACTAGATCTGTATCTTCAACTTGTCTTGACGATGAACCACACTAGTTGGTTCGAAACGCGTCGACAAATGATCAATTATGTGATTTCGCCAAAAAGTTTCTAAACAAACGTTATGGATCACAGAAGTCTAAATTCCTTGATAATTTCCCTGCACGGAGAAGCCGCTGCTAAAAAGGTTCATCGTTTCGAGCGGACACGCATGCAGGTCACAAAGTTGAAGTCTGATCTAGTATTTCTTAAGCGGTGCAGAGACTCTTCGGTTATTCCTAGTTTTGCCAGGATTAAGCATAGCCTCAATGTGCCTAGGAATCAGGGTGTTTTTCTGAAGGCTAGCTTAGGGTTGGTTAGATCTGAGATTTGCAGGGTAAGGAAGGGTTTGGATCATCTGTCCAGGCTTCTTTTGGCTGCTCATCTTGAGCTGTCAAATAATTTCCCGGCTTCTCTCTGGTCCAGAATTGATGCATGTTCGGCTTTGAAGTCCATGAGATTGGAAGAATTGCTGAGGATGAGGCAGTCTGCCAAGTTTAATAAACTCTCTGGTTGCTCTGATCTGTACTCAGGTCGTTCTTCCGATGAGGGTTCAGGGAGTCGGATCTCGGTTAAGCAGGTCGCCTCTCTGAGGTCCTGGGTTCTAAGCAGCTCGTATGCGGGATGTCATGAACCGCCCACCTCAGGCTCCGATCGGCTGAAGGGCATTTCTGATGTGGACAAGGTCGTGGAAAGTCTGTGTGCTGGTCCTATCGCTCATGCCTCATTCAGCAATGGATGGCGGCCTCCGTAGGTTGTGGCTGATTACGGACAGAACGCTGAGGATTCTATCGTGGTTGAACAGTCCCAAGGGTTTACAATGGGTCTGAACCAGTCTTCAGAAGTTCTAAACGCGGCTGGTCAGGAAGATCCGGCAAGTTTAGTTGAAGTATCAGATGAGAGGTCTGCGGATTCGGTCGAGCTCCCTCTGGTCGAGTCTCAGAACTCTCGGGCCAGTGTTTCCGCGGTGGTTGTTGATGATGCGTCCGGAAAGAAAGAACAGGTAGATCAGTTACGCGCAGGTGTGAAGGTTCCGGGCATTTCAGCTCCCGTAGGCTCCAGTTGGGACGGTTTCAATGAGCCACAGGCGCGTTCTATTCAGTTTGCGGGTTCCCAGGAGCAGGTTGCGGAGGATGGAGGTCGGTTATCCATTGAGAATTACCTTATTAACGATTGTGATAGTAATAATAAAAAGGGTTATAATACTAAAGGTAATGGTATTATTAATAAGAATTATGTTAGTAATATTAATAAGATTTGTGTTAGTAATATTAATAAGAATTGCGTTAACAATATTAATAGGAATTGCGTTAGTAATATTAATAAGAATTGTGTTAGTAATATTAATAAGAATTGCCTTATTAACGAGTGTGATAATAAAGAGGGTTATAATACTAAAGGTAAAGATAAGGGCGATGATATTATTGGAGATAGGCTTGTTAATAATATTAATGAAGATTGCCTTAGTAAATATTATGAGAAAGGTAATAAAGATGATTATGGTTTGGTCACTGATAACATGAGTTGTAAATTTAATAATTTTAAGATTAATAAAGAGGGTCGTAATAATAGAGCTGTAAATGGGAATAGTAGCCGTATTGATAGTATTGGAAACAAGGGTAGTTCTGAGAGTGTTTCGAGTCAGGGCAATAAGGTATTAAATCTGTCTAGTTTTTCTTTTCCGCCTGCGGTCTTTAGTCTCTTAGGAAGGGGTCTTAACTTTGCCTTAGCACCCAGGAAAATCCCGGTGGATGACATCATTTGTGATGTAGAATTTGGCATTAAGAACCTTCCGGATAAGATTAAAGACACTATCAGGCAAGATTGTGCCGTGGCCCTAAGGAGAGCTAAGCCTCCCCGTAGCAATATCAGCAAGACTGAGTTTGAGGCTTTGAAGGCCTTGAACAAGAATCGTGAAATCGTGGTCTTGAAAGCTGATAAAGGTGGGGCTGCCGTCATTATGGATAGAAGTGATTACAGAAATAAGATGCTCGATCATCTCTGTAATAGTGGAAGTTACAAGAAGTTGTCGAAGAATCCCCTTAAGAAGGTATCCAGAGCAGTCGCTCTTGCGATCAAATCTTGCAATTCCACTATTCCTCTATCCCAGAAGCTTATTGAGGGAAACCCCATTGCTCCTAGGATTTATGGCCTTCCAAAGATCCATAAGGAAAGGGTCCCCTTGAGACCCATTGTCAACACCATAGGTGGTCCGACTTACCTCCTAGCCAAGTTCCTTGCCGCTAAATTGAGGCCCTTGGTTGGTCATACTGAGTCCTTTGTCAAAGACTCAGCTTCCTTTATTGATGATCTAAAAAGGATTAAGCTTGAGCCAGAGGACATTCTGGTAAGTTTCGACGTGGTCTCTCTTTACACCTGTATTCCTATCAATGAGGCCATGAAGGTGATTTATAAGCTCACCGACCATGATACGGCGAAATTGGTTGAGCTTTGCCTTACCTCCACCTTTTTCAGCTTCGAAGGAGAATTCTATGAGTAGACTTGTGGGGTTGCCATGGGCTCCCCCTTGTCCCCGGTAGTCGCCAATCTCTTTATGGAGGATTTTGAGTCTAAGGCTTTGGCCTCGTCTCGTCTCCTTCTGAAGCTTTGGAAAAGGTTCGTTGATGACACTGGTGTTGTCTGGTCTCATGGTCCTAATGAGCTTGATCATTTCTTCAATCATCTTAATAACCAGTCCGCCGCCATAAATTCACGATGGAAAAAGAAGACAATGGTTGTCTTCCGTTCTTAGATGTTCTCATCTCTAAGAAAGCGGATGGTTCCTTTTCTCATCAAGTGTTTAGGAAGAAGACGCATACTAAGCAATACTTGCATGCTTCTTCCCATCATTTCCCAGCTCAAAAGTTAGGTGTTCTAAGCACTCTTGCCACCCGTGCTGTTAGAATCTCGGATGAAGAGAGCTTGGAAAAGGAGAAGGCTCATCTCCTAGATGTCTTTTTGAAAAATGGTTATGATAGGCACCTGGGTCAAAAGGCCTTCCTCAAGGCTAAAAGGGAGCCATCAATCCGTAGGGATCCTAATGATTGTGTCATGCGAGTTAACCTTCCTTATATCCAAGGGACCACGGATAGGATTGCGAGGATTCTGAAAAAATTTGATGTGCCCGCAACTTTTAGACCTCTTAATACTATCCGTAGCTCCCTCAGGTCTGTAAAAGATCCTATTGACCCTAAAGACATGAAGGGCGTCTATGTCATCCCTTGTTCTTGTGGGATTCCATATATTGGTGAGACAGGATGCTCTATCAATCAAAGGATTAGCGAGCATTCAGCCGACCTGAGGCATGGTAGGACAAAATCCTCAGCCTTGGCAGAGCATGCCGAGAAGACGATGCATCATGTATGTATCGAAGAGGCTCAAGTCATTGCTAGAGTTGCTCAGTTTCACCATCGCAAGTTTAGGGAGGCCCTGGAGATTGAAAAAAGGCCGAATAATCTTAATAGGGATGATGGCTGGAAGATCAGCAGCTGCTGGGTCCCAGCCCTATCTTCCTAGCCTCCGCGGTCCCTTCTTGGTATGGTCTCAGTGTTTCTTGTTTCCTTTCCTTAAGAATTGTTTCCTTTGGGTTTGTGGTTTATTTGCTTGCTTTTCTCTTGATTTGATTTGTTCTTCTTTTAATTATCGCCCTTATGGTCTTGATTTAGTTCCCTCTTTTTCCCTTTATATTCGAAGATTATTAAATTTGGCAACCTGGGAATATTTAGCATAATATATGATTAAGAATAATTGAACTATCCTTAGATTGTAAGGTAATCATTTAAGTTTTAATAATTATATAGGTTTGGCTGATAATTGATATAAATTGATATAATATTTTAATATCTAAACCTTAAATAAAAATTTATTAGAATGATTAGATATTAAAGAATTTTAAATTGATATATTTATATATATATAATTAGAAACATATATATATATATATATATATATATATATATATATATATATATATATATATATATATATATATATATATATATATATATATATATAATAATTTAAATAGATAAATAGATTAATAACCTCTGATCTAGTTAAAATTTTTACCCAGTTTATTTAGCTCTAGAAGTATAATAATAATTATAAAGAATATTAATATTAATTTAGTTAAAAGGGGGTTTGACTGGGTCCTTAAGTTGAAAAATAGCCGTTAGTCTTTTTAGCCGTTGGAGTCTCTGCTTGGACTATTTAACTCGCTATACTGGATCTGTATCTTCAACTTGTCCTGACGATGAACCACACTAGTTGGTTCGAAACGTGTCGACAAATGATCAATTATGTGATTTCGCCAAAAAGTTTCTAAACAAACGTTATGGATCACAGAAGTCTAAATTCCTTGAAGATTAACAATGTAAACATTTCTAGCATATCTTCAATACATGAATGCTAATTTATTTCTTTTGCATTTATTATTTATGAATTAAATATTGATTCATCAGATGAGTCTTCCATGGATAAATATATTTATATGCAATAATGCACTCCTTTTTGTGCAAGCACGAATCTACACTACACTTTGTATGTCTTTAAAAAACTTGTTCCTTTTAAAAAAATTTCATAACCTTCATGTGACAATTGAAAGAAGAAATTTGTGAGGGTTTCAAAGGTAAGGATCATCATTTAGGATTCAAAGAACCATTAAATGTTATCTATAATGATTAATGTTATCATAGTTTAATATTGCTAAATATATATTTAACAAATAATGTCTTCTCATTTGATGCACATTGGAAATAGGGATGTTCTTGCTCCTTGTAGATCTTGCCACATTTTCTCTCTTTTAACTCCTACTTTGAATATCAAAAATTAACCAAACTAATGTTTATAGGTTTTGGAGCACCTATTTAACACCCATTTTTTCTAATCCCTCTTGTAAATAAATTGCCATGAATTGTAATTCATGTAAATAATATATGGAAATTATGTTCCAATGGTTTTCTTTGGTTAAATCACATCCTTAGTTTTTTTGTGTTTGCTCAAACCATTAAAATTCAAAGGTGATTCATATATTGCATGAATTCAAGTGGTTTCAAAAAATTCCAATGAACTATGTTTCCAAGTAGTTTTCAATAATTTGCATGGTTTCAAGTGGTTTTCAATCATTTGTATGGTTTCAAGTGGTTTTCCATAATTTGTATGGTTTCAGGTGGTTTTATTTAGTTGTTCTTACATCTCATATTTTAACTACATGGTATTACTTTCAATGCTTATTTTATCTTAATTTTATTATTACATTATCCATTTTGTTTTGGTTGTCAATCATATTTCTTATTGCATACAATATGGAGACAGTAATATGAGAAGTGGGACAATTTGAATTACCTGTATTTAAATGAACTTCTTGTTCTACCAATGTCTGACGTCTTTTTCTCATCCTTTCTCTAGATTTCTCTTATATTTCCTCTATGGATGGAAATTTCTTTCCTTTTCTAGATCAAAATCTCCAATTTCCCATGTTTGTTGTGAATCTTTGTGTAATTTCCTCGCTCTATTATTTTTCTATGAAAGAATGTTTGTTTTTTTTTTTTTTGCACAATCAAATTTAGAAACTAAACTATTTTTTTTTTTTTTAGTAGAGGCTCTATCGAGATATAGGCTTGGTCAATCCCTTGAGCCATATGCTTCACCATTAATACAATTAATAAAGAGTTCGTAAATTTGGTAAGGCCATGGGTGGGTTAGTTTTTAAATGGCTCAATCGAGCCTTTGAGCTCGATCAAGCCGATGGTTAACTATGTATGCCACTCGATTGAGGGTTTCTTTAACGCTTGATCTAGCAATTTGAATTTTGAATTTAAGCACTCGATCGAGCATTTAAAGCTCTCGATCGAGCTCTTGAAGTCCTAAAAATTACAATTTTATCACCTCTTCTGCAGATTTCTCTGTAACCACATTTTGCAACATATAAGATTTAGGGTAGAAATTGTCCTTAAATGAATTTGACACTTTCGAATTCATATGATAATTTTCATCTAATTTCATTTAAACATAACACTTGAAACTTTTTGCGGACAATTTCAAAGGGCCTAAATATAAGATCAATAACATAAAATATACACAACAAAAAAATTTCAAAAAATACCTCTATCTTCGTTTACGAGTCCTCTTCAAAATGGTACTCTTCGTTTTTCAATTTATTTAAAGAGTTGAAAAAAATCTTATGTGAACACATGTGTCTCCAAAATGCAATTGAAATATTACTTTGCCAACTTCGAAAAATAATAAAAGTACAAATTTTCATAAAAAAAAATTAAATTTTTAATATGAAGAAATTAGTTTTGTCCATGTAGATCATGCTTATCTCTCTCTCTCTCTCTCTCTCTCTCTCTCTCTCTCTCTCTCTCTATATATATATATATATATATATATATATATATATATATATATATATATATATATATATATATACTTACACTTTTTAGTGTAAGTTATGTTATGTGAACACATGCATATCTCTTAAGTTTTGTGGAAATTTGCAAGGACATATATTGCATTTAATGGAATATTGAGAGATTATACGACACTTAAATTTTTTGCAAAAAATATCATTAGGATAAATACATAATCTCCACATATTGTCTTTTTACTCTAAATCTAAATTCATATTTCTTATATGAATTTTTAGGGGTGAAATTCGATAAAAGAGGAAAAAATTGAAATTTCATCACCACATTTGGCCCAAAAGTGTAACCCATATTCATGATTTCAGCCCCCCATGAGCTGATTCCTCCACTTTTTCCACTTTGAATGCATTGATATGGATGAAAAACAATATAATGATCCAATCTGGATCAATGTGTCTAATTGTGTTATATATATAACACAATTAGACACATTGATCCAAATTGGATCATTATAACATCTAATTGTGTTATATATATAACACAATTAGACACATTGATCCAAATTGGATCATTATATTGTTTTTCATCCATATCAATGCATTCAAAGTGGAAAAAGTGGAGGAATCAGCTCATGGGGGGCTGAAATCATGAATATGGGTTACACTTTTGGGCCAAATGTGGTGATGAAATTTCAATTTTTTCCTCTTTTATCAAATATATATATCTTTGCAAGCACTAAAGGTAGGTGTGTGTGAGTGTGTGTGCACGTGCACTTTCCTTCAACGATTCCAACCATAAAGAACCAATGTCCACCATCTTCGGATGATCACAACATTGTTGGATTCCTTGAGCTCTTCATTTCATTGGTTAATTTGGTTCATTGTTCAATTTTGCAAAATGGTACTATATTCTCATTTTTTATCTACATAGTAATTGTGTATCTTTGGTGAGGAAGATATTATGTAAATTGTTTGTTACTTATTCATTATATTTTTAGTGGATTGAAATGTTGAATTTAAATTAAATTTACCATTTTCTTAAAATTTAAAATACTCCACATGGTGCATTGAATTCTTTTGGATGTAGAAATTTAATGTGTAGATTCAAATCTGCTCACGAAATTTACTAGATCACAAGACCTAAATATACTCTATTCATCTGCGGAAAGAAAATCACGATCAAGAATACAAATCATTAACACGCATTAGGATTAAACACACATACACATAGATTTGTCTAGGGGAAAGCAACTTCTCAAAACCCCTTACTATTTGTATTGCATTAATCAAAGAATTTGGATGAATACAATATGCTCTACTCAAGCTTGAGCTCAACCTACACCTATATCTTTTATCCTTTGCTTGACTAACTGACCTTGGTCAATACTTGGAAAATTTTCCAAGCCTCCAAGATCCTATTTCCTTGGTTGTTCCATTGTGAATTAGGCCCCTATTAATTAGGAAATTCACCAATTTAGATTGCACAATTCCTATAGGTCCTTCTCTTACTGCATGCATGACTCGTATAACTTTGACTAGTTTACAATTGATAGTACATTGCCCTTGAATTCCAATATCAACTGGGTAATTTGAATTATCTTCGTGCATGAGTTAATTTAGAAGAATTGATAAATTAACTAGATGATTACTCAGTGTGAAAAAAGCTACACCCCCTTAACTGAACCTCCACTAGTTCTACTAATAGTGACGACTAATTACATTGACAATATCTCAAATTAGCTGAAATAGATTTCTACAAATTAGCAATTGATCATGTACTCAAGTGTCTCCAACTCAAATTTACTAAGTTAACAAAGTTACAAGAGCCATTTCCCCTCAGTTAGCTACCTCCAAGTATTATGCTGAAATTGAAATTCGAATTTCTCCTCATTTAAGCAAGGAAAATTAAATTAGGAATTTCTTGTTGCATTTTCAACATTCCCTCTTAGCAATTAAGGGATTATCAGAGACCATGATCTTGCTTCTATGGAACTGAAATTTGCCTCTTGAAAAATGCTTTGTCAAAATATATGCATTTCCTCTGATGGAATGTACTGCAATGACATACTTTGACTCTACAAATAATATCGTAGATGGTGATACCAGATGTCGATATGCCTAGATTGATAATGAAATATTGGATTCTCAAAGAGTTTGATGCAACCTTGTCATAGTAAACCACTGTAGGATCCATCATTTGACCAAATAATCCAACAAGAATATTTCTCATCTAGATAGCCTCACATGTTGCTTGAATTGCAGCCATGTATTCTGCTTCCACTGAGGTGAGTGCCACAGATATCTGCTTCCTGCTATACCAAGAAAGAGCTACTGACCCAACACTGAAAATTCCTTCTGAAGTGTTCTTCTTGTCTGATGGACTCCCCACCCAATATGCATTTGTGAATCCTTGTAGCTTCACTCCCTCTGTCCATTTGTACCAAAGATCGAACTGAGTAGTGCCTCTAAGGTATCTCAACACATGCTTTAATGCATCCCAATACAGATTGGTTGGCTTAACCGTGCCTTGACTAAGCTAGTTAACTTCATAACACATTTTTGGTCATGTTTTCACCAAATACACGAGTGAACCCACAAGCTACCTATAGATGGAAGCCTTCACTTCCTCACCTCAAGTGGCATCTTCTTTCCTCTATTTACCTACTAGAGGAGTGTCCATGGGTTTACTACTCTCCATGCAGAACTTCTTCAGTATCTTGTTGGCATACTTGCTTTGAGATACAAATAGCTTCCCATCTACTTGCCATACTTCCAAACCGAGAAAATAATGCATGAGTCCTACATCCTTCATCTCGAATTTTCTTGTAAGGTCCTCCTTACAATATATGATCAAGTGCTCATAACTAGTAAGGACCAGTTCATCGACATATAAACAATCATCAATAATTTACCTTCTACCTTAATGTGATAAGGGTTTGCTGCTTCACTTTTAGTGAATCCCAAACTAGTGAGATATCTATCAATCTTGGTATACCAAGCACAGGGTGCTTGATTGAGTCCATACAATGCTTGCTTGAGTCTAGACACATGTGACTCTTTGTTAAATGTATCAAACCCCTTTGGATTCTCAATATACACCTCCTCCTCAATAACTCCATTGAGGAATGTTGTTTTCACATCCATATGGTGGATCTTCCACCCATCTATGCTAACAGTGCTAAAATTGACATGATGGATGAGTACCTTGCTACTGGAGAAGAGGTCTCCTAATAGTCAATTCCCTCTGCCTAAGAGAACCCCTTGGCCACAAATCTAGCCTTTTGCTTCTCTATGTTCCCATATGCTGCATGCTTTACCTTTTAAATCCATCTAGAACCAACCATTGATTTGTCTATTGGTCTTGGGACCACTTCCCAAACATTGTTTCTGACAATGGAATCATATTCCTATACCATAACATCAAACCATACTGGTTGCTACATTGATCCCTCGAATGAGGATGGTTCTGTCTCAACTAGCTCACTCATCAGAGCCATGTACCTAGTGTATTGATCTAGTGACCTCTTTTACATGCGTTGTGATGTGGGTGCTCCCACATTCTCTTTAGCACATCACAATAATCTTTCAGCTTCCCTGGTCCACTTCCTTTCTTTTTTGGATGTCTCTGCTTGAGAAAATGTCTCCACTCTCTCCTCCTCTACTTTTGATTTATCCACAACTTCTAGAGGTTCTTCCATTGGAGCCAAAAGCTCTTAATTAGGCTGCAGCTGAAGCTCCCTCTCAAGAGAACACCTCATTTCCTTCTCTTCATAAAACTTCACATCTCGTCTGACCATTGCCATCCTAATGGATGGAATCACATCTAATAGTTGCGAGGTGTACCTGTGTACCCCATAAATATGCCCAACTCTATTGTTGGCTCTAGATTTTCCCTTGATTCCTTGGAAACATGATAATAAACTAATGGTCCAAAGATCCTGAAGTGTGAAACATTTGGTTTTTTCCCTGAAAAAACTTCTTATGGTGTACTCATTCCAAGAATCATGTGAGGACTCATGTTCTACAAATAGACCATTGTGTTGCATGATTCATCCCACAAGTGTAGAGGTAGGCTTTGATCAGGCAACATCAGCCATGTTTCTCCCACAATGCTTTTGTTCTTCCTCTTAGCCACCCCATTTTGTTGTGGGTTATGAGGTGTTGTCAATTTTCGTTGAATTCCTTCCTTTGAACAAAAAAAAATGTAAACTCATTCGACACATAATCACCACTATTATCACTCCTGAGAGCCTTCGATTTCCTACTAGTCTCTTTCTCAACAAGTGCTTTAAACTCAAAAAAATTGGAGAATCTCTGGTCTTTCTTCTGCATGAAGTAGATCCAACACTCCATGATAAATCATCCACAAATATAACATAATACCTATGCTTCATGGTGGAGGCTGTCAAGAAAGGTCCACATACATTAGAGTGGATCCTTTCAAGGATTTCATGCACCTTGATTTTCCCACCATTGAATGTGTATTTTTTGTACTTCCCTAAGTTACAACTTTTGCATGTATCCTACTTCTCTAGTGCTCCATTCGGAAGGCCTATATAAATATTGTTCATGATCTTCAAAATGCCATGATCCAAATGGTCAAGTCTTCTATGCCATAATTTGTCGACATATTGGCTCTGCACCTTCTCTACTTTTGTGCTCAATGTTTTACAATCTTCCACATCTAATTTGTAGAGGTTCTTCCCCTAAACCCCCATATTCTTCACTTGTCCAAAGGTGATACGTCTCAAGAAATCCTTCCTCTTGTTGAATATCACATCGTAGCCACGGTCTTCCAACACCGCGATGAAAACTAGATTCTTCTTCAAACCCAGTACAAACATCACATCGTTAAGCTTGAGAGGAGAGCCAGACTCCCTCTAAAAAGTAATGGTACCAATGCTCGTCATTATATACCTTCCATCATATCCCATATGAATGTGCATCTGGAGATGCTTCTCTTCCAAGTCACTGTCAAATTATTTATTGCCCATCATGTGGAATAAGGCACCACTATTGAGATACCACAAACTACCCATCATTGTGCTTTCTTGATCTGAAAATGGGGCTCTTAGGCTTCTTGTCTAACCTACAAGAACCTCTCCCACTTCCAAAGCTTTTAATATTCCAAAGTCTTCATGATTAAGTAATGTGGAATTAAAAATGTTGGAAAATAAGGTGTATGCTTATGTCTGTTTTAGAATTTTTTATGTGCTTTTAATATTCTGTTGTTATGCTGATACAACATATGTATAGCAGTAAACAATGCAACAAGAAATCAAAACAAACAGAACAACAATTTAATTAGAAGTTCACCCAAAAATCTTGGGCTACGTTTCCATGAGCTCTAGTAAACTCAACTAGGCTCTCTGGGATTATGGCAAAGTCCTTTTTACAAGCTCTTGGCTCAACTCCATTGTTTTACACAAAAACGATGGGTTTAGACACCATTTTATCCCTGGCTCTTGAAGCTCTCGGCTTTCTGGCTCTGGCTCTTTAGCTTTGGCTCTGGCTCTTGGCTCTAGCTCTTAGCTCTGGCTCTTGGCTCTGGCTCTGGCTCTTCAGCTCTGGCTTCTTGGCCATCTACAACCTTCAGCTCTCTGGCTTTTCACTTGAACTTCAAGTGACCCCAAAGGCTCCCTTAGTTTCTCTGCGCAGTAGCTCTTCGGCTCTCTCTGCTCTCCTAGCTCTAAAATTGCTTTCAGCATTCATCTTGCTCTCAATTCAGCTTTCTAGGTTACTTTGAGGCATTTTCCTGGCTTTTCGGCCTCCCCAGCCATTTGCCTACATTCAATCATTCCCCTGTGGCTTTGTGGCTTCTTTGCGCTATCAATTCGACCAGCCATTTGGCTCTGTAGTTCTGTGGCTTTCAAACGCCTCATCATCTGCCAAAACACCTTCTTGTAGCTTGGAATGATGATTAGGGGCGTTACAAAAGGAATTTGGGCCGTTTCATGGGCAAAAACCCACAAATGGTCGTTCTC
Organism: Pinus tabuliformis; assembly: GCA_031772625.1. NCBI lineage: Eukaryota > Viridiplantae > Streptophyta > Pinopsida > Pinales > Pinaceae > Pinus > Pinus tabuliformis. The sequence continues at coordinate 1,332,499,627 of CM062805.1, forward strand.
GACTTACACAGGAAAATACATAGAAAACCTATAAAAATCCACCCAAACTCGTCTATCGGACTTTAAAAATTATGAACTCCACCTTATATTCCATCAGGTCCACCTTTTAAATCGCTTATCGCATCCCTACCATTGATTTGGGAGATCTAGATCCAACAGTGGTGGTTCATTTCAAGCGGCTCTTTCATATGGGGGTTAACGGCCCGATAAGGGTGGTTTTCTCTCTTCTCAGCCTAGACACGTGGTAGCCATTATATGGGATTGGGCGGAACGCGGCCAAAACCATTTACCATCTTTGGTCCTCCCAAAATCCCGCTTGTTTCAGACTTGCAATAATATGCAGTGGCATTTATAAACCCCTTCGGGTCCGATTTCAACGCATTGGCGCTTTCCCTTCACTTTTCATTTATTTAGCGAAAAGGCGAAAATACATAGAAAAATGTCACTTGACAGATCTCAAATCTTATGGAATAACATTTATAGCTCTATCGGGTCCATCTATCGCATCACACACACACACACACACACATATATATATATAACCCCGCTCCTTTGTGTAGCTCCAATTCGATTTTGTGATATCGTAATCGTGTATTGCAGGGGCCCAGGCTTCTGTGCATATGGCATCGCCGATTGTGATCCACCGATATCGGCGATCGGCATATTGCTCAGCCCAGTCCTTATGAGAAATGTGCATGTGCCTTCCTCTGACCCAATTTGTCGGGGATCAGCAATCGGGGGTGCTTCCCCTTTTTTTCTTAAATCCGCCTTTGACCTCCTCCGATGCAATTTTCTTCATAAAGCCTTTTAGGCCATTTTTTGAAGATTTGCCTCTTTTTCTAAAGAACCAAGGGCATCTTCTTTCCGCGATAACTTCTGCATACTAAGTCCATTTTTTCCCATTCAAGTTGCAGCAGATTCAGAACGAGACGATCTCTACAATGGGGCTATTTCTGAGAGCAGCCCATGACTTTCATTTTCCTCTGATTTACAAAGGATTTGTTTCATTTGGAACCTTTTACCTCTTATATGAAGTCTTTTAGACTTAGAGGTTTATCCAGAATCCATTTTTGGATCATGCCTTCCCACTAAAAGAACTTTTGGTCTCCAAAAGACTGATATACTGATCTGAACAGTAAATGAGAATGACTCACACTCTTCTTTTACCCTCCCCCTACACTTGCCTTGCATAGTGCCTCTGAACCAATGTTTTTGACCACTTCCCTTCTTTGATGGGCTGGTCTTGCTGGGAAGAACTGTCTTCCTCCTTGCCTTCCTGCAGAACTTCTACTGAGATGGTCATAGAAGATAGTTTGAACTCTTATGCCTTGATCATTGATTCAAGGTGGCTCAAACAAATGCGAAGTACATCTGTTCCACAAACTTTCATTTGTACGTGTTTGAAAAACTGTCAACAACTACAAAAACACAGACAACAACTGGATGGCCTAAACTCTTGCTTCAACAAAAGAAACAGATTTTCACATCTTGTGAACACCTCCATGTCTTAAATCTGCATACAAATGATGGACTAGATAACAAGCGCACAAAACATGCCTTTAAACAAATGACCCTTCAAGTCGAGCATGTAGAAAAAGACCATTAGGACTCTTTTTCAAAAGATGAAACTCTTCATAATTATCTCCATTTGGAGACCAAATTAACTTCTTCCAAGTCAACATGGCATCACATGCATGTCAAAGAAATCAACCCTGCAAGTTAATTACACATACATGTTCAAAAGCAAGGAAATCATCAACATCCCTGTGTTCATGCATCTCTTGCTCATGCATGCATTTCATACTTCAACTTTCACTTAAGCACATTGTACATTCGAAGCTAAAATGAAATATAATGTAGATGCATAAATAGACATGCAATCTTAATCGGATAAGAACTCTACACGTTTCTTACCAATCCCTTTCAAATGTACTACCTTTGTCTGCACATCAGCATCATCATGTGAATCATCCTGATACATGTCATTCATGGAATCATCCTTTCCATTTCTGCCATCTTCTCTTTCCACTTTCTTCAGCTTTTGTGGAAGCATTGTTGGATTCAGAGTCCAACATTTTGTAGCAAGATGTCCTTGCTTATGGAAGTAAGTGCACTACATGTGCACCCTCTTAATAGCATGATTTTCCTTGTCCAATGGACCTTTGGCTTCTTGATTCTTTTCTTTCAAAAGCTTCCCATGTGTGGCCATTCTCTTCCAACATCTAGAAACATTATGGTTATCCAAACCACAAAAGGAACAAGCAATTCTTTTCCCATACATAGGTGGAAATTTACCATGCTTTGCACAATCAAAAGGAAAATATTTAGAACAAGATTTATACCTGCCTCTTTCACCTTTATTTCCTTCATGAGGAAGTGAAGCAAATGAAGAAGTGGCTTCCCTTGGAACCCCATCAATCTCTTCAAGGCTGTTGGAGTCTCTCCAACTCTCTGGTTCAAGTGTGTGCTTCTGAACACCTGCACCCTGCAATTGATGTTTCAATCTATTGCATTCCTCCTGAATACAATCTTCACACTTTGTAATGCAACTCCTTCTTGGAGTTGTTTCAATGGCCTTCATGGAAGCTTTGGAAGACTTTCCATAAGAATTTCCATATCCAAGACCCAAAAACTTAGGCCTTTCCTCAACCATTATTGGTTCAACAACCTTGTGCATGCTTTCCCAAGCCTCTTCCTTCATAGCCCATCTTGGACATTAGCTTGGAACCTATGCCTTTAGTATGTTTTTCAAAAGAACCAATATAAGCATTCTTAGAGGAATTTGAAGACAAACTGGAATGGTTTACCTCTTCTTCAAGCTGATACTTGATTAAGGCTTCTTGGGCAACAAAGAGTTGTGTCTCTAACTCATGCATCCTTCTGAGGTTCATATTTGCAATATGAAGTTTCCTCTCCATTTCCTGCAATTTGTCAGAAAGCAACTACTTCTCTTCCTTCATGGAATTCAACTGCTCTCTAAGTATGCTACTCTTCCTTCCATCCTCATACATTTCTCTCACCATTTCCATCATGGTGGACAAATCTTGCTTCATGTCTTCATCAAAGAGTCTTGTGATGAAGAAAGAAGAATTCGAGGACTCATTTGTAGAATTTGTCATTATTCCAATTACTTCCTCTTTCTTTTTTTCCTTGTTGGATAGAGCTATCTATAGCTTTCTCTTCACCTCTGAAAACTTAAACAATAATCAGTCTACAAAACAAGCATACAATCAGCCTCTAACTGTTTAAACACCTTTCAAACAAGCAATCTTTGCTCTGTCAATCAAGCATTCTGATATAACCTTCTTTGAAGATGTGGTTAATCAATCTCGGGCTTTGATAACACCTGATCTGAAAATGGGGCTTTTAGGATTCTTGTCTAACTTACAAGAACCTCTCCCACTTCCAAAGCTTTTAATATTCCCAAGTCTTCATGATTAACCAATGCAAAATTAAAAATGCTTGAAAATAAGGTGTATGCTTATGTCTGTTTTAGAACTGTTTATGTACTTTTGATATTCTGTTGTTATGCTAATACAACATATGTATAACAGTAAACAATGCAGCAAGAAATGAAAACACACAAAACAACAATTTAATTAGGAGTTCACCCAAAACTCTTGGGCTACATCTCCGTGAACTCTAGTCGACTCAACTAGGCTCTCTGGGATTATGGTGTAGGTTTTAATCCCGTACAGAAATTACCTGCATACGAATTCTAAAACACAAAAATAAACAATGTGAGAGCATAACACATAAAACACATATACACAGAGATTTCCCCTGGATCCCAAAACCAGGACTACCAGCTTGATTTTTCATTATGTTCCTTTCAATGTTATAATACATATTTATACATGCTGAAGCATCCAATACCATGGACCGAAAACCATCGTGTCCAAAAAGCATGTGCGAAAATCATGCACAAAACCATAGATGGGAACCTAACATAGGGTCCAAACCCAAAATTTTCCAGGGCGCTACCCCAGACCCCATAAGTGGGGTCACAAGTACACCTTGAACCCCCTGTGACCCCCCCTGGCTACATAATCGATACAACAAAGGGGAGATCCGCCCCCCTCTAACCCCCTGGTTAACTACGTGGGCTAGTCGTGGAAAGAACATAACACAACCCAACATATGGAAAAGTCCTTTTTACAAGTTCTTGTCTCAACTCCACTGTTTCACACAAAAACGATGGGTTTAGACACCATTTTATCCCTAGATCTTGAAGCTCTCGGCTTTTTGGCTCTTGGCTCTGGCTCTGGCTCTTCGGCTTTGGCTCTGGCTCTTGGCTCTGGTTCTGGCTCTTCGGCTCTATCTTTGGCTCTGGCTCTTCAGCTATGGCATCTTGGCCCTCTACAATCTTCAGCTCTCTAGCTTTTCACTTGAACTTCAAGTGACCCCAAAGGCTCCCTCAGCTGCTCAGTGTAGAAGCTCTTCAGTTCTCTCTGCTCTCCTATCTTTGCAACTACTTTCAACATTCAACTTGCTCTCAATTGAGCTCTCTGGGTTCTTTTGAGGCATTTTCTCAGCTTTTCGGCTTCCCCAGCCGTTTCCCTATGTTTAATCATTTCCTTGTGGATCTGTGGCTTTTCTGCGTTGTTTGTTTGACTGGCCATCTGGCTCCATGGCTTTGTGGCTTTCAAATGCCTCATCATCTGCAAAAATGCCTGCTTGTAGCTTGGAATGATGATTAGGGGCATTACAGAAGGAATCGGGGCTGTTTCATAGGAAAAAACCCACAAATGGTCGTTCTCGGCTTACATAAGAAAATACACAGAAAACCTGTAAAAATCCGCCCAAACGTGGTCTATCAGACTTCAAAAATTATGAAATCCACCTTATATTCCATTGGGTCCACATTTTAAATCGCTTATCGCATCCCCACCGTTGATCTGGGAGATCTATATCCAACGGTGGTGGTTCATTTCGGGCAGCTCTTTCATACGGGGGTTTCTCTCTCCTTAGCCTAGACACATGGTAGCCATTGTATGGGATCAGGCGAAACTTGGACAAAACCATTTACCGCCTTCGGTGCTCCCGAAATCCTGCTTGTTTTGGACTTTAAATAATATGCAGTGGCATTTATAAACCCCGTCAAGTCCAGTTACATCGCATTGGCACATTCCCTTCACTTTTCGTTTATTTAGCGAAAAGGAGAAAATACATAGAAAAATGTCATTTGACGGATCTCAAATATTATGGAATATCATTTATAGCTCTATCAGTTCTGGCTATCGTATCGTGATATATATATATATATATATATATATATATATATATATATATATATATATAGCCCTGCTCCTCTGTGTAGCTCCAATTCGATTTTGAGATATCGCAATCACATATCACATGGGCCCAGGGTTCTGTGCATATGGCATCACTGATTGCAATCCACTAATATCGGTGATTTGCATATCGCTTGGCTTGGTGCTTATGTTATATGTGCATGTGCCTTCCTTTGACCCGATTTGTCGGGGATTGGCAATCGGGGGTGCTTCCCCTTTTTCGCTTAAATCCACCTTTGACCTCCTCTAATGCGATTTTCTGCATAAAGCCTTTTAGGCCATTTTTTGAAGATTTTCCTCTTTTTCTAAAGAACCAAGCGCATCTTCTTTCCGCAATAACTTCTGCATACTAAGTCCATTTTTTCTCATTCTAGTTGCAACAGATTCAGAACGAGACAATCTCTACAATGGAGCTATTTTTGATAGCAAGCTGTGACTTTCATTTTCCTCTGATTTGCAAAGGATTTGTGCCATTTGGCACCTTTTATCTCTTATATGAAGTGTTTTAGACTTAGAGGTTTATCCAAGATCCATTTTTTAATCATTTCCATGCATGCAATGAGGGTAAAATCAAGTTTGAACTGTAAAGCCAAGGTTTCACCCATTTCTTCTCATGAGTTCTTCTTGCTTGCCTTCTTGTGTAGGAATTTTGTCACATAGTGTCACAGTTCATGACAGAGAAAGCACTTGATTTTGGACAAGTCTTTCTTCTTTCCCCCTTGCCCTGACTCTGCCTTGGATTGGGTTTTCTTCCCTTTCCCTTTCTTTTCCTTTCCATCCAACAAATATTTCTTCTCGTCATCACCCTTAGATGAGGTTTTGTCTCTGGTGTTTCACCTTATCTTCTCCTATAACAGATCATACTAAAGGTGTTCTCGATTTGGTAGCTTCTCCCTCCTATTTACCGAATCCTGGTAGTTGTGCAACCTCTTGGCAAGGCCTAGAAGTTCTAGGCTTAACATAACATCCTCTACTATAGTAACACCCACTTGACTAATTTCATCATGACAATGTGTCAACCTGCTCAGGTATTGTGGTATTGTGTCACCCTTCTGCATCTTGATATTCTAAATCTTGTCCTTCAGTGCCAGCTTCATGTGGTCACTATTGTTCTGGAACACATTTGTCAAGGCTTGCCACATTGCATATTGAGTCTCTTTCCCATGGATATTCGAGACAATATGGTCTCGAACTCCCTCCAATATGATCATCCTCGCCTTTTCTACACACTTCCTCCATTCTACTAGATATTGAGCATCAGATGTTGGAGGCTTTGGGATATCATTATTTATGAATTCCTTCAGCCCATTATCTTCCAACACTGCCTCCATCCTATCCTTCTATGCAACATAGTTCAAGCTACCCTCAAGGGCATACTCAAGTTCCAGTCCAAAGAAAGCCATCCTACTAGCTCTGAAGAATTTCTCCTGCAAATTCAATCCACCTGCAAAGACAACTTCGAATTATCTTCTCTATTGTGATTCCTTCTCTAATACCATGTACAAATTTAATGTGTAGATTCAAAACTGCTCATGAAGTTTACTAGATAGTGAGACTTGAAGCTACTCTACACATTTGTGGAAAGCAAACCATGATTGAGGACATAAATCATTAACATGCATCAATATTCAACACACATACACATAGATTTATCTAGATGAATACAATATGCTTTGTTCAAGCTTGATCTCAACCTACACATGTATCCTTTATCCTTTTCCTGACTAAACAACCTTGGCCAATACTTAGCCAATTTTCCAAGCGTCGAAGCTCTTATTTCCTTGCCTTGTTCCCTTGGGAATTAGGCCCTTATTAATTAGGAAATTTTCCAATTTGGATTGCGCAATTCCTATAGGTACTTCTCTGACTGCATGCATGACATGTACAACTTTGACTAGTTTAAAACTGATAGTACACTGCCCTTGAACTCTAATCTCAATTGGGTAACTCGAATTATCTACATGCATGATTTAGTTTAGGTTGATTGATCAGTTAACTGGATGATTACTAAGTGTGAAAAAAGTTACACACCCTTGATTGAACCTCCACTAGTTCTACTAACAGTGAGAACTAGTTACACTGACAATAACTCAAATTAACTGAAATAGATTACTACAAATTAGCAATCAATCATGTAGAACTGAACTCAAGTGACTCCAACTCGAATTTATTGATTTAACTGAGTGAAAATAGTCATGTCACCTCAATTGACTACCTCCAAGTATTTTGCTAAAATTGAAATTTGAATTTCTCCTAATTTAATCAAGAAAAAATTAAATTAGGACTTTATTGTTGCATTTTCAACATTGGCTAACACCAGAAGTGCATGATAGAACTTTATAGGATGTGTTATTAACATTTCATTGTCCTACATCAAACACATACATAAAATGGTAAAGAAAATAAAAAAGCATATTTGTTCAATTCTCATTATAACACTGGATGACACTATACTTTGAAATTCTTGATATTAAAAGTGCACGGTTGAGGTATTTTTATTAAAAAAGATACTATACTTGAAGGTACTCTAGTAAATGTATGGATGCACTATTAGTGGTGCCTTCCTACATGTTACATATATCAATATATTTTACTTATATAAATCAATTTATTTTGCTTTCAAGTGCATTTTTAAATGCTCAATAGCACTATTAGTAGTGATCTTGGATGTCATAAATGCATTGAAGAACATAATAATAATATGACTTTATCACTTTGTTAGTTCCCTTTATAATATTAGGTGGCTCTATGCTTGGTGCTTCTTGATATTATAAGCACACTATTGGGTACACACAATATCTAAAAAATACCAAAACTCATTGGTCTTTTAGGAAATGTATATATGCACTATTAATATTACCACTCTACATATTTCACACAATAATAAGTTTTGTTAAAATAAAACATTTTCCCATGCTTCTTAGCATGTTTTTGAATGTTTGATAGGACTTTTGCTATTTTATTTTTCAAACAAGAACAATAATGTTCTATTTATAAAAATATGCTTGCGGACATAACAATCACATCAAAAGGGGGAACATTCTGTCTATCTGACTCACACACATGACTCCTTGGAATTCCTAGTGGATCAAAAAGCCTAATTTCTTTGATATATAAATTGTTATGCCTATATGCATAAACATGCCAAAAGGCCTACAAAATTTACATCAAATACTAACTGACAGGAGGTGGAATTACATCTTTATTCCCTTTACACAAATTGACACAAAACATAACATAATGAAGAATTACCAGAAGACTTTCCCAATAATTTAAAGAATCGTGGAGATTCTAGGAGTTGGAGATTATTTATTTATGGTATTTCCTACCCCTTGTCAAAGGAGACGAGGGACGTTAGTTTTCTTTAACACTTTTGAAAAATATGGATAGGAAGAGGAATTATCGCCTTCAAAATCCCCTTCCTTCTATTTCACCTTTTTTGTAGGTGTGGCTTCTTTTTATACCCCCAATTCCTTGCTTTGGTATGTTTAAAGATTGTCTAAAATACCACTTCCAATGGACTTTGTGAAATTATCTCTTTATCCTTCTCTACATATGCACTTCTAACATCTCTATCAATGTGACGACCAATATTATAATGTGATTTTTCAAACCATACCTTTTCACCCTTTGATTTTTCATTTGTGGATCTATAAACTAAAAGTTCTAGATGGTTCTTGGTGTTTCTTGGAGATTGAAATACCTGTTCCTCTTTTGATGCAACCTCTTCCATTGTGACTAAATTTTCATGAGTTTAAATATATTTGAGGGGAGGCATGTCATTTAATCCCTCAGAACTCACACATTGGGAGTTGACTAATTGTGTATCTTAAATGGTAATTGATCATAATCCACTTCCTAAACATTAGTACAATTATCTAGCTAGGGATTATTTTCATAGAGAGTTCCTCATCAAGATCCAGTTGTACATAAATCTTGGCAGAAGATTGAATATCTTCTTGTGGTTCTTTGCAATTGATATAGTGACCCAAAAAATTTCCAATATTCCTAAAAGTGTCTTTGTTCCAATAGTGAAGATGAAAATATGGAAATTTAACCCAAATAGGAACATTAGATTGAACACTATTTTTAGGCTTGAAATATCAAATCCATTGATCTAGATATAAACCATGATTTCCCATTAAATATGGCCCACTTTGGAAATTTATACCTTGATATGCTTTCTTTTCAAAGAGGAAAAATAAAAACTCTCTCCCATAAAAGGAAAGAGAAAATATCCTTCAATCATGGATCTTCAATTTTTATCCACCCAAAGACTTAGAGAGCATAGAAAATATCATAAGCCCATAAAATGTCCAATCATACCTCTCTTTGCTAGCCTCAAGATCGATTGGCATGGACTGCAATTTTTAGGACATCCTCTGATTTATTTAGAAATCAAGTCAGCTTTAAGCACTGGAACCTCATACCATGGACAATTAGCGCATTGAAAGCATCAATATCATGATCATGTGGAGGAGGCATATGGTTAGGCACTTTATAATGTGACACCATTAGCTAGGAATCTAGGGTTTCTATAGTTCTTTCCTAGTCGATCATTTATTATTTTCTATCAATGTTGTTGTACATCATAAGAAATTGTAAAACATATATAATTAGTATTAATAGAACACCACTTTGTCACTTATGTCTCTAATATTTTGTGCCATTGTTGGCTATGCATCTTGATATTATAAAAGCACTACTTAGTGCAATATATTGCAAAAATATTTTGGACTTGTCAATAATCTAGGAAATGTACAGAGACACCTTAAATAGTGCCTTGATATATACCAAGAGAAATGATAAGACTTATTTAAAATAACCTACCAAATGCATTGATAGTATTTGTTTAAATTTAAAAACTTCATGCATTTATCAGTGATCTTGTAAATTTAAGAGAGCACAAATGATGCTCTCTACATTTTAAACGTGCTACCAAAATTATTGGTATGCTTCAAAATATACAAACATGTCATTGTTGATGTCACTGGTGATTATGATAATAATAATAATTACAAATAGAATTATAATTTAGTTAATTTTTTTTATCTTATTTTATCTTGGCAATGTGAGATGTATCATGATTTAAGTGTTTTGATACCTATAGTTTAGGGACTAGTTAATTTATATGAATGCACTTGTTTAATTGATCATTACAAACCACTGAATCATGAAAGACTATAAAAAAATATTATATCAAATTCTTAAATATATAAATTATGAAATGATCCAAGATGCCAAAGCTTATCAATAATTAAATAATTGTTTCTATGTAATTAATTAATATCGTGTATTCACAAATAATAATCACCTTTTTTTACTCTTAAATTTGAGCATTCTAAACTATGTTAGGTTTCACATCATGAGTAAGATTTTGAATGACATATAAACATGATCATTTTGATTTTAAAGAATGGTTCCAATGCTCATAGGAAAGAACACATATGGTGTTGATTTTCCAAGATGGGAAAGATAAGATGTTCAAATGGATGGAAATAACTATATCTCGACTTCTATATAACGAGAACAACGATATAAGGTAAATGGATGGTCAAGGCTCATAGACATAATAAGCATCAAAGCACTTAGGTAATCATACATATTACATTGTTAAGATTAAAAAGACCATAAAAATTAATAATTTATAACTTTATTTTAAATAATATTTATTATTATTAATTATAAAAGGAATTGATGTATGATTTTCACATCTATACATTTAAAAAAATTATGACAAGATTTTTAACCATAGATATTCACCCCAATTTTATTATGTATATTCCTAATATGTAAACATGCATTTTTACAATACCATGGGTCAATACCATGGTTTATTAATACCACGTGCCCAAAAAACAATAAGATACTTGTTCACATGAGATTTTTTAGTTAATCAATTTAATTGAAAGGGAAAAAAAACATAACTATTTTGGAGATAAATCTTAACCTTTACTTTTTTTACTACCAAAAAGATTCTAAAATATTCAATTGAGATTAAATCCACTAATAATTAGTTATAATTAAATTATAATTTTGAAAAGCCTATTCTAAAATAGATAGGCCTACTAACATAATTATCTTATTTTCTAATATTATGGCTAATTAAAGTAAGACTTTAGTTACCTACGATAGGTGTTTGGGGTCATCGATTAGCAGTAGGTGCACGCGGCTAAATTGGACTGCAAGCCATGTGGATGCACATTCAATTAGTTGGCACATTCCAAATGACATTGAAATAATTCCCATTATATGTGAACATTGGTCATGATACGTTGTGTTCAGTTGGCCTTGCAGAACCATAATGGATCCTCATCATTGTTGGTAGTGTTTCCTTGCTTATCCGGACAAGGGTGGTGTCACGATGAGATGTCGAAGTCCATTAAACCTTATTTCTTTCACCTGCACCTTGCCAAGGGAGCCATTCAATAGGGAGAATGTTGGTGTCATGATGAGACGTCGAAGTCCATCAACCTTATTTCTTTCACCTGCACCTTGCCAAGGGAGCCATTCAATAAGGAGAATGTTGAATTATGTTATGCAATCACAGGGGAATCATGCCTCTTGTGCTTCTTTCATCATCATACTCTATCCTAGGACTGTTTTTGAGATTGTTATGGTTCTCTTAGAATTGGAATGTTGGTATAGTGGTGGGCCTCACTATCATCCACCCTAGGCCTCCTTTGCTTATAGGTTGGTTCTATAACCTCCGTTGGCCCCCCAGTTTCACTATTCTGTTGTTTCCCTGTAAGTGACTCCTATGCTTTATCATAATTCAGAGACTTTAATCATCACAGATCCAATCAAGGTATGTCCAAATTCCAACTTCCATTCTTAGTATTTGGCCCAATTCATGGTATCAAGTTTGAGATTGAGCAGCTTTGAAGGGTGTGGAAGTCTAATGGTAGCTAAATTGGTCTCAACCTTCTGTCATTTCTCATACTGTAGGGATATCCACTACAACTCTTTCAAAAACTCTCTAGATATCGGAATGAATCTTTGGAGTATGCTTTCCATTTCTCATAAGCCATCGTGAATTACAATTCATGGTGATGAGCTAAACTGAAATCCTCCTAGAATTTGTGTTGTTGCGACACACATGCGATTGTTGTCGCGACTGTCTGTTCTTCCACAACATCCTGGAGAAGTCTCCACAACCAAAGTGCCTCGCACGTTGCTACACACATGGCTTGATACTCTGCTTCTGCTGAGGACAAGGAGATTGTGTTCTGGTTCTTGCTGCTCCAAGTGATCACCCCAGAGCCAAGAATGAATGCATAACATGTTATAGATCTGTGATCATCTCCATTTCCTGCCCAATCTGAATCTGCAAATCCTGCCAGTCTAACATCAGAAGAGTCAGTGTAAATAATTCCATAATCTACAGTACCTTGTAGATACCTCAAAACATTCTTCGTTGAATTCCAGTGGCTTTCAAGTGGCTTAGACATAAATTGGCTTAATACACTGACTCCATAAGCCAAATCAGGTCTAGTGGTGGTTAGGTAGATCAGACTCCAAACCAGTTGTTTGTAAAGTGTTGCATTTGCCACTTTTGAGCCATCCTCACACTACAATTTGATGTTCTGCTGCAATGGTACCTGTGCAGACTTGCACTGATCCATTCTAAACTTCTTTAATAGGCCTTTGACATACTTTGCTTGAGATAAAAATGTTTGGCCTGAATCTCTCCAAATTTTGAGACCTAAACAATATTTGAGTTCACCGAGATACTTCATCTCAAACATCTGTGACATCTACTGCTTGATTTCATCAATTAGATATATAACATCACCTGTAATTATCAAATCATCTACATATAATGAAATCAGCAATACGCACCCTTGTTCATCTTTCATGGTGTAAAGATTAGGGTCATTCTTGCTTCTATTATAGCCAGCTTGTAGAAAAAATGAATCGATTTTCTCATACCATGACCTGGGAGCTTGTTTTAGTCCATAGAGTGCTTTCTTCAACCTACAGACTAAATGTTCTTTTCCCTTCTGGACAAACCCTTCCGGTTGCTCTAAATAAACCTCTTCTTTCAATTCCCCATTTAGAAATGCAGACTTTACATCTAGTTGGTGCATTATCGAATGTTTCTTGGTAGCTAGGGAAATTAACATCCTGATGGTGTTCAATTTAGCTACAGGGGCGAAGGTTTCCTCGTAATATATCCCTTCTTTTTGTGTGTACCCCTTTGCAACCAATATAGATTTTAGTTTTTCTATAGTTCCATCTACATTAATTTTGAGTTTATATAACTATTTGCAACCTATGACCTATTTTCCTCTAGGGAGTTCTACCAATTCCCAAGTGTTATTTCTGATTATTAAATCATATTCCTGTTCCATGGCTATTTTCCATTCATTACTTTCATTTTCTTCTTTATAACTAGATAGTTCAACAACATTCATCATACTAGTTATAAATGGATTTTCCCTATATCTTTTATGCATTTGAGCTTTCCTACCCGATCTCTTGAGTGGTGGGGTGGTGGTTTCAAACCTTATTTCTTCCTGTTGCTGCTACTATTGCTGCTGCTACTGTTGTTGTTGTTGATGTTGTTGTAGTTGCTGTTGTTGTTGCTGTTAATCCTCTGCCTTTGTTTGCCACTGATCTTGATTGTTCTCTGAATCCTCTTCGTGAAAGTATGGAATATCCTATCCATCATAGTGCTCATTAGTTTCTTCATTATCCTTCTCATGGAATTTAACATCTCTACTAACAAAGATCTTGTGAGTAGGGGGATTAAATAATCTATATGCTTTATATGATGAACAATACCCTATAAAAGTACATCAGATGGCTTTTGAGTCTAATTTTCTTCTATCTTCCTTTGGTATGTGGGAAAATGCTTTACATCCAAATATTCTTAAGTGTTTTACTACAGGCTTACATCCATATAAAGCTTCAAAAGGAGTTTTAAACTCAAGACTTCTTGTAGGACTCCTATTTTTTAAATAAGCAGCAGTACTCACTGCTTCAGCCCAAAAACCATTTGAAAGATTCTTACCTTTCAGCATAATTCTCGCACATTCCACCAGAGTTCTGTTCTTCCTTTCTGTTACTCCATTCTGTTGTGGAGTATGGGGTACTATGAACTGCTGAAAAATTCCATGATCTTTACAATATCTGATCAGCTCATCTTTCCTATATTCTCCCCCTTGATCAAAACAAAGATTTTTTATCTGTTTCCCTATTTGTCTTTCAACCATATTTTTAAACTGCTTAAAGCATTCGAATGTATGACTCTTCTTACTTAAGAAATACACCCAAGAAAACTTCGTACAGTCATCAATAAACAGTAGGAAATACACTGCACCTCCTAATGATTTTGTCTGCATGGGACCACAGAGGTCTGTGTGCACTAACTCCAGTATATCCCTATGTTTCCTTTCTATTCTAACAGGGAATTCTTCTCTATGCATTTTTCCTAAAGTACAAGCATCACAATCATTATGTACTTGCTTTAGCATAGGAAGATCTCTTACCATTTCTTTCCTCTGTAGTAATAGCAAATCATTGTAATTGATGTGGCCAAATCTCTGGTGCCAAAGCTCTTTTGTAGTCAATCTCGTTGCTGTCAATGCTCTAACTGGTGCAGGTCTCAAATCCAACTTGTACAGTCCTCCTGTTCAAATTCTTATAGCAATTGTCTTCATTCCATCTAGCAGATCCTTAATGTAACAGTTAGATTTTAAAAATTCAACTTTCAAATCTTGATCTATAATCATAGATACAGAAATCAAGTTCTTAGTTATGCCAGGCTCATACATTACATTATAAATTTGTTTGACATTACCATCAGGTAGAATAACAGAAACTTTCCCACATCCTTTGATTTGATGGCCTCTGTCATCTCCTAGGTAAATCTGTGTGCCTTCGTTCATCTCTTTAAAATCCTCCAGCCAGTGCTTATTCCCTGTCATGTTTGTTGACGCTCTTGAATCTACATACCAGATGTCTGCATCAACATTTTCATCATGATTTGCCATGAACAATCTCAAATTCTGCACCTAATCACTCTTCGCGAGATGACCTGCATGTCTCTTTGACTTCTGTTGTTCTTCATGAAACTTCTTTTTCCTACATTCCCTAGCAATAACCCAATTTTCCACAATAATAACATTTTGTTTCAAAGTAGTTTTTATTCGGGAGCATACCTTGGGTAAGATTTGCCCGTTTATGTGAACTTGCTCTGTTTTGCTATTGTGGACCTCCTTTCCCTTTGTAGAATATTTTCCTCGCCACCTGTTAGAGCCTAGATTTGTCTCAAGCTGAAAAGACAAGGTTCTAGGTCGACATCAAACCACGCTCATCCTCGTAGCTAGCCCTACGAGGACAGGAGAGGGCTCTCTCCGGGTCAATCTCGACAAAAGGTAATCGATGAGGCTCGAGATGACTAAATTGGCAATTTATCTTGGGCTAGGTATGAAGTACAAGGAGTTTGAGGTTGATTTTTGAGGTTTTTGTTGAATCAAAGGGAAAGGCAATTTTGGGTGCGGGGATGAGACATAGTTTTTGCAGAGGTCTATTTGGGGCAAGGTAGGTGATCGTCTTGATTCTTTTAAAGAGAATGAATGGGTAGATCTGACTGGTGAGGAGCTAAGGAGAGCAAGAAGCTTTCAAGGATTCTCCTTAAACAGATGAAAACATGGAAAATCAAACAAATTCAAAGGCAGAGTATAACAATCTATGGATTCTACCTTAACACTTCATTTGTTCAATTGCAGAAGATGAGGGAAGGAAAATGATATACATAACAACTTACAAATACTGAAAGAAGCACACCATCAACACATAAAGCCACATGGACCCCAAACAGTGCTGCAAAACCCTGGTCTTTCCTTTGCCAAAAATGGAGAAGTGAATGTACAATAGAGTGTCAAGCTTTTCCCAAGAGTCCAACCCTTGCTACTGACTGAAAATATACATAATATAGACCATTCCAACCCATCTCCTAGCCTCTAGGGGTCGAGCTCCTCCTTCTAGGAGCAGTTTGAACTAATTCCAAACATGGAGCTGAAAACTAGGCATCCAAACAACCTGCCTCTAAAAGAAGGGAAACTGATCCATTTCATTAAATTTTTGCTATTTTGTGAATGAATCATCTAGAATAGGTAAATAAGTGCCAAAGTTACATCATATACATCAAATTACATCAAGATAAGTCAAATATTACATCAGAAGGTGAAACTAGTGAAAACTGGCCGAATTTCTGAGCTGGAAGATGAAAATTTGACCAAAAATCTCTATGCGTCGCGCGCCCAAGCTCTATGCGTCGCGCGCCTAAGCTCTATGCATCGCGTGCCTTTCAACCTATTTTTGGGCACTTCCTGACATCAAAATCAAGCTCATATTAGCTTGTTGGAAAGCCCTGGATGTCTGCTATCCAGCCCAAGTGGAATTTCCCAATTTGGAGCTCATTTGCCCCTTCAAAATTTCATTCTCCCACAAGTACTTCCTGCTGATGCAAAAGGTGGCAGAAAGGTGATTTTCATGGTGTTTTTGACCCTTTTGATCATCCTGAACTTGATGAAATGCCTTGGCCATACTAGATCATGCATAACTTACCATGAAAAATCCAAAAATATAAAGTTTTCCTCCAGCAAGTGTCCCAATCATAAGCGCGCGCGTCGATGCGCTACGCGTTGTGCTGAAAAATCTGTTTTGCAAGCCAATAATTTCCAATATGAAAAAAATTTCTCCGAATTCGCTCAAATTCGGAGTGAAGACCCTCCATCATGTATCATGCCCAGCCACCGAAGCCTCAGCCAAAATCTGAAGTGGATTAGACCTCTTTCATCGTTTTAATGCTCTGCTCAACCTCCTCTTCAAAATATTTATTTTTGCCTTACCGACGTGCATGCGAGCCCAATAGTGATGTTTCATATGACAGAGCATGTCTTTGTCTCCTCCAAATGTCGATTGATTTTCTCAAGCCAAAATTGCCGCTCAAAAGGTGTCAAATTGCCATGTCTTTTCCGGGCCAACTCTCCATGAAAAAACAGTCACTGCTTTGATTATGAGGGGATTTGACAAGTGAGTAGAAAAGAGAATAATGCGGGGGAAATAACTATTAGGAACAAAAGTGACAATAGCCTTGGTAGTGTTTGAAAAATGTCAATGGAGGATGTGGACAAGTGAAAATGGGACTATGTCATAACATAAATGATAAACAGTGTGCAAATGACAATGGCCATAACAATGACAATAGTGATGTAATGGCTAAGAGAGAGCGTGAGGCTAAGGTTAATAATGAGCATAGACACCACTGAAAATAGATGACACAAGCATATATTAATAGCACAAGTTTGGAAAACCCCCACCAGTCCCTAATATTTGTTTCAAACCCTAAGAAGTGAATTTGGAAATAAACATAGGGTTTTACATTCCTTTACATTAAACACTTGTTTCTCCACATTCAAAACACCATAATTCCGACATGAATCTGGACGAAGAAGCAAAAATTTTTGGCTCTGAGATTATATGTGTCACGTGCTTACCTAGTGCGTTGCGCGCGGTATGTGCGTAGCGCACATGCAAATTTGCACAAGTCGGTGAAGCCCAGTACGTCACGCACCTCTTGTGCGTCGCGCGCCTCTTGTGCATAGCGCACCTGCTCTGTGTGTAGCGCGCACTTCCACCTCCAGTCCAAGGCTTTGAAAACGCTTCAAACTTGACTTCAACACTCCAACTCGGTTTTGCTTTGGGAAATTTGTGAAAATGATTTGTTTTCAATGCTTTATATGGGTTGTAAAATATCTCATAAACCATAACCCATTTTTATAATGTTTGGCTTTTTGGCACTTTATCATTTAATGCAATTCTGTCTTTGGCTTTTCACACTTTTTCTGAATCTTGGACTGATGAAATGTCTTGATTTTTGCAGGGATTTTGGCATTTGGCTTTGGCAAAAATCAGAGGCTTGCTTTGAAACTTCTTATGGTGAAACAAATACATCAATATTACAAAAAATAAATTTCACAGTTTCTAGTTCAAAACATAGTTTTGAACTAAATATGTCTTCAAATGTTTTTGAGAATAAAAATATGAAATGGGAACCTCTCGAAACCAACCTCATGGCCTGCGAGCTTTTATCACATGTATCAAAAGATTTGAAACCATAGACTCTAGGACTAAAGACTCTTTTAATGAAAATAATCATTTATGACTATGATGACGTGACCTCAAACTTCAATGATTTTTGAGGAATTTTAATTAGCCCTGTAGGTACAAGCATGAGGAAAGACAAGACGACCAGACCCTCTCGTCAGTCAATGGCATGCCCCTAGCGAAATGCAATGAAGTGGAATGAGCGAGACACCTAAGAATGATATGCAAAAAGTGAACTGATCCCTGACGGAGAGCTGTAAGAACCGACTCTAACATTGGCTCCAATGGGGATGGTGGCTCCAAAGAGCCGCCAAGAATGGCAGATCTCTGGGATATCTAGACAGTGCCTTATCCATTGGGTAATGGAGTCAAAACTCAAGCTAAAATGCATGACTGAAAACTGACACAAACTAACTTAACAACAAGACTGAAAACTGACTCACAAATGACGCATGACTCAACTAAAAACTGACGTGATACTTAAACACAATCGACAAACTAAAAATGATGCTCAAAGTGGAGCTTATTCATCGCAACCTACTCTAACAGTTTCATTCATCACCTGATCAAGTGAAATGAAACAACCAATGCAACCAAGTAAGTATCCCATCTGCTGTTTGAATTCTCCGCAAGTGCTTGCTTATGAACAACAAGAGAGAACTACTGAAAGGCAACTCCCATGACAACTTGGAAATAGATCCGTTGAATGATATGGATCCTCTATCCGCCTCCAAAAACACTGCATAAGGATCTTGAAATTCAAGCACACTGGAACTTAGCTCATCCAATGGATTACTTCTCTTTTCCTCATACGATGAATGAAAACTTTGATCTGAGCCTTGTGACGAGACCTCTACTGAAAATGACAAAGAAACCGGCTGCCGGATCAAGTTTATATCAGTACACGTTTCAGGCTCACATGTAGTCAATGGATAAGGACTTTGACTGCAAACCTCATCCAAAACATCAGCTATTGGATCATGAAAAACTTGAAAAGACTGCTGCAACCCATTTTCTATTGGTTCCAATGTGATTACATGATTGCCTACATGCTGCTCATTCTTTACTGAAGATTTACTTTGCAATTTTCCCTTCCAAAGTTGAGATGATTCAAAAAAAAATGGTATGAAATCTTCTCATATCATTTGATCACATGTGCCAGCTTCCATGTCTTCATCTGCAACTTGACAAGCAATGGCTTTCGGGGACTGCAAAGCTGAATATGAGAAGTCTGGAACAAAGTGTTCATCGCCCTCAAGAGGGTCCAAATCAAGACTTGTTGACAGCTGATTTCTGATTGCATGGAGGTTGTCTCTGATGAACTGACATGAATCAAAACAAAAAGGCAAAGATCCTTCACTTACTTCAAAATTTGCTGCACTTTCCTCGTCATTGTCATAGCTGATATGCATCGGTTGATCACTGTATTCGAGCTACTATAAGTGAACTTCTTCTGCCCACAAACGAGCTGTTGATTTGTCTGCAAGATTAGCTTCTATTCGGAGAACATAATCATCATCATACTGATCAAATTGAGGCAAATCATCAGTATAAAAGACATCATCAAGCATACATGTCATATCAACATATCTCTCTTCTCCAAGATGATTAATAAGACAATAATCATCAGATCTATAACAATTGGGATAAGAAATAAGATGTTTTGGATCAGTAGCTTGTTCTTCTTCAATCAGCGAGCCATGGGCGTGAACACTATTCTCATTCCTTGCATTGATCTTGTCCATCATCTTTTCCACTGCACTTACCAAAATGTCAAGCTTCACCTCTAGAGATGTTGATTCCTCCGAATCTATGTTTTTCATCTCTTCTTCCTTCAACCTTGCCCTTGGGATCAGCAAGTGAGCCTCTACATTTACTGCATTGTTCTACATCGCTTCAAGTGTTGCAAGGTTCCTTTCTCTTAGCTGAAACTCCATCTCCGGATCAAAGGCACCCGAATAGTGCAAGAGAGCAGATCTAGGAGTAGGCCTTATCTCAACTGGCATTGAATAATAAACTTGCTTAAATCTGGCTGAAAACTGTTGTACTGTCTCCCCTGGTAATCTTTTCAGCTGGTTATACTCTTCTATAATCAAGAAGAGGTTCTGTCCCATCATCCACCTGTCGAGAAAAAATTTGACGAACTGTCGTAAATCTGAGATGCTCGCATCAGGCAGGGTTTTGAACCAACTCTTGACTTTGCCTTGCAAAGAAAGAGCAAAAATCCTTATACTAACATCTTCACTATCAACTTCAAAAAGGTCTAGAAAGGACTCAAAATTTTGCACATGTTTCTCAGCATTGACATTCTCACATTCGTCGTCAAACCTCGGCAAGTATAGATCATAGTTTTTGGGGAAATCATGAAGAAAAGAAGGTAAAACAAGAGGTTTATACCGATCTGGAATTTTACAAGGTATAGGGGTATGTACAGGAGGTATAGAATCAGTCTTGGTCTCTTGGGGCTCATCAATTTGAAGATGGTCATCACAAAATTCGGAAAAAGGATCCTGATCAAGCTCAAAGGCATGCAAATATTTGGTATTCACAATCTTCAAAGGGAAAGAATCAACTACAGGCCGAGGATCTCTTCTCAAATACAATATACTTTGTAAAGCCTTCTTGACATTCTTGGGAAAAGAGAAGAAATAATTTATGACAAAGAAAAAAATGTCTTGGATGAAATTCCAACTTGAATACCTGATCTGTCCATGTTGTCCTTTCATGTTTTTGCTGGTCGGGATCATCCTCCAGTGGAGTCTTTGGATCTGATCTCGAAAATGATTTAGAGTCGCCAGGTGAATGATTTCAGCCTTGCCAGTGTCTGATCGTTGTCCACCATCAACAATCATATCTGAACTTGATACATGTCCTGGGGTAATTAACAAGTTAAATGTCACGTTTACAAGCTATACCGGAGATTGACTGAAGCAGTGTTTATCTACTTCCGCTAATGCAAAGCAAAAGCGTTTCGAAGGCTACTTGGCATAACTTCAGGCTCCGTCTGTAGCTATAAAACAAATGACATCAACAAGAAAACCATTTTCTTCCCCAGTATGGTCGCCACTATGTTAGAGCCTAGATTTGTCTCAGGCTGAAAAGACAAGGTTCTAGGTCCACATCAAACCACGCTCATCCTCGTAGCTAGCCCTACGAGGACAAGAGAGGGCTCTCTCTGGGTCAATCTTGGCAAAAGGTAATCAATGAGGCTCGAGATGACTAAATTGGCAATTGATCTTAGGCTAGGTATGAAGTACAAGGAGTTTGAGGTTGATTTTTGAGGTTTTTGTTGAATCAAAGGGAAAGGCAATTTTGGGTGCGGGGATGAGACACAGTTTTTGTAGAGGTCTATTTGGGGCAAGCTAGGGGATCTTCTTGATTCTTTTAAAGAGAATGAATGGGTAGATCTGACTGGTGAGGAGCTAAGGAGAGCAAGAAGCTTTCAAGGATTCTCCTTAAACAGATGAAAACATGGAAAATCAAACAAATTCAAAGGCAGAGCATAACAATCTATGGGTTCTACCTTAACACTTCATTTGTTCAATTGCAGAAGATAAGAGAAGGAAAATGATATACATAAAAACTTACAAATACTGAAGGAAGCACACCATCAACACATAAAGCCACATGGATCCCAAATAGTGCTGCAAAACCCTGGTCTTTCCTTTGCCAAAAATGGAGAAGTGAATGTACAATAGAGTGTCAAGCTTTTCCCAAGAGTCCAACCCTTGCTACTAATTGAAAATCTACATAATATAGACCATGCCAACCCATCTCCTTGCCTCTAAGGGTCGAGCTCCTCCTTCTAGGAGTAGTTTGAACCAATTCCAAACATGGAGCTGAAAACTAGGCATCCAAACAACTTGCCTCTAAAAGAAGGGAAACTGATCCATTTCATTAAATTTTTGCTATTTTGTGAATGAATCATCTAGAATAGGTAAATAAGTGCCAAATTTACATCATATACATCAAATTACATCAAGATAAGTCAAATATTACATCAGAAGGTGAAACTAGTGAAAACTGGCTGAATTTCTGAGCTGGAAGATGAAAATTTGACCAAAAATCTCTATGCGCCGCGCGCCTAAGCTCTATGCATCACGCACCTTTCAGCCTACTTTTGGGGCACTTCCCGATATCAAAATAAATCTCATGTTAGCTTGTTGGAAAGCCCTGGATGTCTGCTATCCAGCCCAAGTGGAATTTCCCAATTTGGAGCTCATTTGCCCCTTCAAAATTTCATTCACCCACAAGTACTTCCTGCTGATGCAAAAGGTGGCAGAAAGGTGATTTTCATGCTACTTTTGACCCTTTTGATCATCCAGAACTTGATGAAATGCCTTGGCCATACTAGAGCATGCATAACTTACCATGACAAATCCAAAATATAAAGTTTTCCTCCAGCAAGTGTCCCAATCATAAGCACGCGCGTCGACGCGCTACGCGTTGGGCTGAAAAATCTGTTTTGTAAGCCAATAATTTCCAAAATGACAAACATTTCTCTGAATTCGCTCAAATTCAGAGTGAAGACCCTCCATCATGTATCATGCCCAGCCACCGAAGCCTCAGCCAAAATCCGAAGTGGATTAGACCTCTTTCGCCGTTTTAATGCTCTGCTCAACCTCCTCTTCAAAATCTTTATTTTTGCTTTACCGACGTGCATGCAAGCCCAATAGTGATGTTTCATATGACGGAGCATGTCTTTGTCTCCTCGAGATGTCGATTGATTTTCTCAAGCCAAAATTGCCGCTCAAAAGGTGTCAAATCACCATGTCTTTTCCGGGCCAACTCTCCATGAAAAAACAGTCACTGCTTTGATTATGAGGGGATTTGACAAGTGAGTAGAAAAGAGAATAATGCGGGGGGAATAACTATTAGGAACAAAAGTGACAATAGCCTTGGCAGTGTTTGAAAAATGTCAATGGAGGATGTGGACAAGTGAAAATGGTACTATGTCATAACGTAAATGATAAACAGTGTGCAAATGACAATGGCCATAACAATGACAGCAGTGATGTAATGGCTAAGAGAGAGCGTGAGGCTAAGCTTAATAATGAGCATGGACACCACTAAAAATAGATGACACAGGCATATATTAATAGCACAAGTTTGGAAAACCCCCACCAGTCCCTAATATTTGTTTCAAACCCTAAGAAGTGAATTTGGAAATAAACATAGGGTTTTACATTCCTTTACATTAAACACTTGTTTCTCCACATTCAAAACACCATAATCATGTCCAAAATTCACTGGGTAAACGTAAAGAACCTACTTGCAAGCAGTGGAGGCAATTTGGCATGAATCTGGATGAAGAAGCAGAATTTTTTCTGGCTCTGAGATTATATGCGTCGCGTGCTTACCCAGTGCGTTGCACACGGTATGTGTGTAGCACGCATGCAAATTTGCACAGGCCGGTGAAGCCCAGTGCGTCGCGCGGCTCTTGTGCGTAGCGCGCACTTCCACCTCCAGTCCAAGGCTTTGAAAACGCTTCAAACTTGACTTCAACACTCCAACTCAGTTTTGCTTTGGGAAATTTGTGAAAATGATTTGTTTTCAATGCTTTATATGGGTTGTAAAATATCTGATAAACCATAACCCATTTTTATAATGTTTGGCTTTTTGGCACTTTATCATTTAATGCAACTCTGTCTTTGGCTTTTCACTCTTTTTCTGAAGCTTGCACTGATGAAATGTCTTGATTTTTGCAGGGATTTTGGCATTTGGCTTTGGCAAAAATCAGAGGCTTGCTTTGAAACTTCTTATGGTGAAACAAATACATCAATATTACAAAAAATAAATTTCACAGTTTCTAGTTCAAAACAGAGTTTTGAACTAAAAATGTCTTCAAATGTTTTTGAGAATAAGAATATAAAATTGGAACCTCTCGAAACCAACCTCATGGCCTGCGAGCTTTTATCACATGTATCAAAAGATTTGAAACCCTAGACTCTAGGACTAAAGACTCTTTTTAACGAAAATAATCATTTATGACTATAATGACGTGACCTAAAACTTCAGAGATTTTTGAGGAATTTTAATTAGCCCTGTAGGTACAAGCATGAGGAAAGACAAGACGACCAGACCCTCTCGTCAGTCAATGGCATGCCCCTAGCGAAATGCAACGAAGTGGAATGAGCGAGACACCTAAGAATGATATGCAAAAAGCGAACTGATCTCTGACGGAGAGCTGTAAGGACCGACTCTAACACCACCAATGCAAGATCGGCACTCTGGGGCTTCAAAGTCAATCTCCTCTCTTCTTCCTGCATCAATACACTTGTCATCTCTTCAAAATGTGAGACCTTTTCTCTGGAATTGATCCCAATGATGAACATCTAATAATCATTAGTGACACCATTCATTATAATGGTCACAAGATCTGTATCGTCCATTGTATGGCCAATATCTGATAATTTGGTTTTTAGATCCTTGATCCTTGCTACGAATGAAACAATCATTTCATTCTCCTCAATTTTCATGGACAAGATCTTACTCTTGAGGAACAAAAGACAATTTGAATTTCTGATCTTGTACAATTTCTTCAGAATTCCCCAAATCTCTTTAGCTGACTTACCTTCTCTGATGTGTAGTATAATGCAGTCTTTCACTAACATCTTTAACATTGTCCTTGCTCTTCTTTCTCATTTCTCTCAATATGGGACAAATTTTGATCTGGTCGCGAGCCTCGGCTCATCCCCATTCACAATCTGTCAAGCACTCTGCGCTTCTAGCAGATTCTGCATCTTAAACTTCCAATTTGCATAATTGAAACCATCGAGCTTGTTATGATCATTCATGCATGCTTCAAATATGTTGTTATTCATCTCGACGATTTAGAAAAAAAAAAAATTCGATAGGTAAATGATGTTAAATTTACCCCAAATCTATGATAGAGATAGATCATTGTTGTTCGATCTCGCAGCACACACATAGATGACCGTGGCTTCCTTCTCAGCCTCCAGAAAACCTCCTGTTGTCAGCTACAACCTTGTTCTTCGCTTCCCCACTCAGCTTCTCTGACAGCTACAGCCTTGCTCTTGGCTCCCTTTGCAATTTCTTTGATTTACACGATCATCACTGATATTTTCCCAATATCTGAGACTAGTCACAACCGTCGCTGATATTTGCCCAATATCCAAGACTAGTCGTAGAAATACACCAATTTTTAGAGACTAGTCGCAACCGTCGTAGTTGTACACTGGAAAGGTGCAACGATTGAAAAAATGAAATTTTGGAGAAGTGGAGTAGTGTATCGTCACGGCTATCCACTCAAAACCTACAACGATTTTAGTTCAAAGAACCACCCACCAGCCAGCATACAGGTTCCTCAGCCCTGATGCTCTGATACCGTGATAAAAATGGAAATGTTTGTATTAATGAAAAATAAAACCCACTGGTTAGCTCTACGAAAGAGAGTTTGAACCAGGAGAGTCTGGCTATACAGAACACCCTACATTGTTCATCAACATACACATTAAATAGAATACATAGTTTTAGGGAGGTTAGAACAACATCCTAAGAAATAGAAACTAATTCCTATCTTGAGGCTACGTGAACCAACTCTACCTATTCTAGGATATTCTCCATTATCTTCAACAAGTCTAGGGTGGTGACCAATATCATCGGTTGGATCTGCATTTGCAAGGCTTAGCGTCTAGCATTTTGCCTCCAGTTGATCATGGTTAACAGTTACGGTCACAGTTAGCATCTCAAAGAGTAAGGGCTTTTGGTGCCTCGCAACACTTCAATGGTTGTTCAATTCATGACACCATTGGCCATAGTGCATTAATCACAACCGTCGATTAGTTTGTGACTCAAAAACTCTTCATGGAACATGTTGCGTGCCAACTCACTAAGAAGCTACACACGGGTCCGATGTTAATTCACTGTCAATCCCAATTCATTATGTAGTTTTCAATTTTGTTTTTGTACAATTTGATCTAATATAGAGAGGCAACCTTTTTGTTATAGTTGGCACCAATGTTGATTAATCTTTATCGGGATATTATTGGTGAGGGGAAAAAATCGGAAAAAATCGTAAAAAAATAGGGAAAACAAATTGGTAAAAATCGGGAAAAAATCATAATATACAAAAATATTCATCTTTTTTCAATTTTTTGAATATCTAAAGCATCTACAACATAAAATAAATACATTGACACATAAATATGATAAAATAGCTAATATATAAGATGTGTAATATCATTTCTAGTGTTACATCACACATAACAGTGGATCATGTCGTGAATAATTGTCCTGAATAGTAAGTCCTGACTCCTGAATCCCAAGTCAGTCTCAAAATATCAACAAAAAATATAATAATGTATCTCATATCATGAGTCATAATTTCATATACAATGAAATGAACCAAATAAGTAAAGTCTAATACTATTTATTTCCTTTGCCCCTCAAGATGTAGATGTCAGTGGACTCTGCTGTGCTCTAGAAGTTGAAGAACTAGGAGCTACAGGAGGTAGACCACGTCCTCTACTGGTGACAGGGGTAACTTGGATAGGTTATGTCACTTCCTCCTCCTCATAAAAAACATATATATCTATATATATATATATATATATATATATATTTACCTTTTCCGTGATTTTTATGAAAAAATCGCGATTATTTCAAAAAATCGCAATTTTTTCATAAAAATCGTCGAAAAAAATACATGTATTTATCATGCAATTATATCGCCGGTTTCAAAAAACCACGATTTTACGATATAATCGCGATAAAATCGTGATTAGTGCAACACTAGTTGGCACACCAACCAGGACACTAACACTCTTTTATCTTGATGGATATGTTTGAAGGAATAAAATATGTAATCTGAAGGAGATAGACTTGTGTTATTAGTTCGGTTTACCATCTGGGTGGCCAATAACACAACTATCATCAATGTATCATTCTGCATTCGTAATATAAATCCTAACATTATATATAATAATAAAAAATCAAGAGTCTAGTTAAATGAATTAACCATATCATGACTTCTATATAATTATCTTTTTTCCTATCAATAATTCCAATTAAATCAATAATTTAATTAAATGACTTAATAACCTCCCAAATTTCCACCTATTTTGAAGTAACTAATTCCTATTTTTGGGGAACCAAGAAAGGAATGGGAAGGTTCTTCATGCTCATCATTCATTCATGCAATTTTAATGGGAAGAGAGTAGTCTAAGAAAATCAGAGTTCCTAAGATGAAAATAAAACTCTATGTAGAAAAATCAACTCAATTATTATATGATACATGGAGTATGAATGAAGAATTGTAGTGTAACAATAGGCACCAATAGCACATGGAAACACATGTTCTATAATACTCCCTCCCACCCCATGCTCTTCTTAGGTTATAGAAGGTGTTATCTAGTTTGTTCTAACTCAACTTCCAAGATTTATTACGAAAAGTGGGTTACCAAAAACCTCAAGCACCTACACAACCTCAATATTTTGAACTATATTATTTTCATGTCATAGGCTTTATTTATTTGTCGCATGTTCCACCTTCCAACAATGGATATAGAGATGAAATATTTAGACAATCCTATCAAATTACCAGAATTTTCATCCATACATGTTACATATTTCCTAGATTCAGTGAAGGACAAGAAACACCTGCTATATCCCCTCTTCCTCAACATTTCATATCGCATGTTCTAGGTTGATGGGATTCTGATAAAATAATTTCATGAATTGGAGAGAAGAACCATTCAATATATTTTCAATGGTGGCCTTCATCCAAGCATCGATGGGATCCTAGTGCCCTCAATTATTCCCCCAGACTGCTCTAGATAGTTTCTCTCCCCACCTAAAAGTTTGAGTACCCATGATTTTCCTTTAGCTCTTTTTTTCTAAACAATGGCGATTGTGGAAGGTAGAATCCTTTGGTCAGTGAAACCAGTCCCCTATTGTTGGAAAAGCACAGGGATCAAAAATATGTTGTGCATGAAGGTTTCAATGGCACCCACTTCCATGATGTAGTGTTCAATTTCTGTACTACAATGGTGGGGGCTGGGATTATGGCTATGTGTACTACTTTGAAGGTCTTGGGATTGATCCACTATAGTTTGATCATTATATTTATTTACATGTTCATGGATAATTAAATTGAAATTCTCTTAAGGTTTAACAAATCCGGGGAAACGACTTCCTATGGCAGTGTCATTGGAGATGCATTTGGGAAAATTTTGTGAATTTTGGTGCAAATATATGTTATTATTAACAATTTGGGAATTATTATTGTCTATATCATTATCATAAGTGATGTGCTATCTAGAGCATCATCAAATGGATTGCATCATGTTGGTATATTTGCAAAATGGTTTGGATTTCATTGGTGGAATGGACATGTTTCGATCCTAGTGCTCACCATAGTCCTTATTTTGTCTCCATTAATGTATTTCAAGAGAATGGATTCTTTGAAATTCATTTCTTCATCTATCAATTACTCTTTCTATTGTATTTTTTGCAATCATGGCTAGTATCATGATTATAAAATTGTTTAGTGGCACCATCCAAGTGCCAAGATTATTACCAAATGTTGTGGATCATACTTAATTCTTGATGCTTTTAATTGTGGCGCAAGTTATTGTGAATGCTTATATGTTTCATTAAAATGTTCATTTTATATACAATGAATTTGAGGATCCTTCAAAAATGCAACCATTTGGTTGCACATTAGTGGCATTGTGCTCAATTGTATACATAACTACATGATTTTTTGGTGTTCTTCTATTTGGAGACCAGAGTATGGATGATGTCTTGGCTAATTTTGACACCAACTTGGGCATTCTGTATAGTGCTATGTTGAATGAAATTGCTGATGTGACCTATATTATATATCTGATGCTAGTATTTTCTCTCATTTTTTCCCTGAATGTTGTACAAACAAAACATCCATATTTTAACCTTATGCTAGCCTCAAGAGCATTAGAAATAGGAGTGGACCCAATTTCAACTTATATGGTTGAGATGGATTCCAAATATAGATATTAAATCATGGTTTTGCAGGATAAGCTTGAGAAACACCTTAATTAAATTAATTTTCCGTAATTAAAATATTTCCTAAGTCTAAACTAGGAAAAGTTGTAAATTAAAGTTAATTAATTAAGGAGGTTCGAGATTGTTGATTTCGCTAGATACTTATATTGATGAAGTCTAATTGATTTTATCCATTGATAGATATTAAATCGTGGTCATTGAAGACTCAATGAGAGATTATAAGAGAAACTTGAAGGGATGGAAAGAGACACATCAGGAATTAGAGTGATCAGTGTGATCAAGGAAGACCGAGCTACCCAGTTTACAATCTTCAAAAAGGGTGCAGTTCGAGGCAGAGGGGGAGCATTAGAGAGATGGAGTAGTAAATAATTTGGGAGCATAATTCTTGAGAGATTCCCAATGATTTTTCAATGTTGGAGTAGCAGAAAAAGGGAGGTCAAAATTCATTTTTAGGGAGGTTGTACAAACAACACAAATAGTCATAAATCCCAGAGTGATTTGTTGGAAGAGAGTTGATTCCAGTGTCAAAAGTTAGATAAGCTTCTAGGAGGTAGGGTGAGTCACTTCTAGAGGCAAAGGGAGGTAGGATGACTTAGTTTGAGATAATTTCTAGGTAGTGCGAGTAGATTAGAAGCCACTAGTGTGCATTCTAGGAAGAGGTGTAAGTAGCCAATAAGGAGTATGAACTATTGGATAGAGGTTGAGTTGGTTTGTAGAGGAGATAATTTATCTCGAGATTATTTTTCCAATTGTGATCTATATTTTTTGGAGATTTTCCAGTTGTAATAATTTCTAAATTGTTGATAATAAAATAAACCTCATTTGTTGCATTGATTTTCCCTTCAAGGTTTTTCTAGGGACGTTTAGTCCAAAAATATTGGTGTCTACTTTTATTTGTATGCATATATTCCTCAGTTCCCGATTTATTATTCCACAACATATTTTTATCTTGAAGAGTGCATAAATTATTTAATCATTATTTGACGTAAACAAACAAACTACTAAGATTAAAATACAGTTGGTGTTTTTTTGGAAATTTTGCATCTTCCCCCTAGAATGAATGGGTTAGCTCATCCCTTTTTGTGAGTTTTCCAAGCTCTTGGCCTCTTATGGTTTCTCCATGACTTTCATCATGCTCTCTTCTAATCACACTTCTCACACAAGGTCTCTCAAGTATTCAGGATTGGGCATCTGCTACATCAAGCTCTCAAAAGTCAAGATGGATTCCAAAGATGAGAATGATGGAGGCAAGGGTTTCTGTATAGTACGCCTTTTGCACACTGAGTAGCTAGGGATACTACATGATGTAAGAGCATCCAATGGTGAGGTGATAGTTGGACATGCTATCTAAGGCACACTTTAAAAAAAAATTACTTTGGTTTATCTTACTTTTATTTTCTTTCCAAGAAGGCTATCACAGCCAATGTCAAATTTTTATTTTTATTTTTTTTAAGTTATGAGGTAGTTTTAGATTAGTTTAATAACCATAACAGGAAATGCAACTGTAAAGTGTAACTGTAGGTAGTTCCTCAACTGAATGAGGCTATCAGCAATATAAAAATACATTTCATAGAATGAACGGGGGTTGTTGCCCAGAAAAGAGAAAGATAGCAGAGACTGTAAACTTTCTGACAACATAATCAAGAAGAAAAGACAGTGATACTTTTCAGGTAACCAGAGACTATATTTTATGATTTATTTTCTGTACTGTGCATAAATGAAATCTATGAATGGAGAACAAGCATGAAGACTGTGCAAGAATGAAATCTATGAATGGAGGACAAGCATAAAGACTGTGCATACACCGAGTAACATGACATTCTCAGAATAAAGCCAAGGTACTCGCAGAACATTCACTGACCATCTTACAATTAAGAACTTGAGTCTTTCTTTTATAAATACACATATATATATATATATATATAACTGTTGCATAAGTAACTATTGAGATAGCATCCCAAAATACCATACAGTTTCCATACATCCACATCACATACAAATCTACAATTCAAATAGTCCACGAGTTCAGCATTACATAGAGAGGAGGGAACCAGTGATCCCTGACAGACATAAACAAAGCAGGGACGAAACCAAAACCAAACCCTCGCCACCAGCATACAAGCCACTTGCACAACACAAACAGAAGATGACAGTCAGAGGTAGCATAACCACTTTCAAACAGAAAATCGAAAAATCAGGAGAAGGGTAAATAGTTACCAGAGGTTACCTGAGCAGACGAGAGGGTTTTGACCAAACCCCAAACCAGAAGCAGAGCCGAGGGGAAACCGACATCGTAAACCCCAACAAATACCAGAGGGCCACGAAACCCCAGCTGCTCACAAGGAGCGGGGTTGTTAACGATGAATTGCAGAGAAGAGGAGTAAAATCAGAGAAGAGAATTTACCTTTGAAATGAGCAAGTTTGTCACCAGAGAGGTCGGACCGACGACCTAATAGTGAAGCCATCAAACCAGGTTAGTAATGGAGCTCCCAGAACCAACAAACAGTGAAAAAAAAACCCAATTGACAGAGATAAATTTAGATTCTATCTACAGTGGAAATTACAGACATAAAGGAGAAAGTTACCACATAACACAGCTAAGGCACACAATGACAGAGCCTCAAAGTACGAGGAGAGAAGCAGCCACCACAAACAATGGTGGGAAAATAGCAAACCGCCCATCAATAGAAACCCAGGATTACAGGCAGAACCAGTAGGTGGAAGAGGGTTGAGCGCCACCACCATTGCACAGGAAGAGATCCAAACAACGAATAGAGGAGCAGAGCAACCCAGCAAAACAGCATAATGACTAGGAATAGACTCCCAACGGTGCTAGAAAGCCCAACATGAAGGTCGAAGCCTCGAGAACAGTGGTGGCATTAAAGCCCCATTAAAACCTCACTAAACCCCATAGCTACCTCGTGGGAAAATGTTACGTGGCTCAGCTGCCATGTAGTGTCCACCTCAGCCCGGATTAGTGAGTCATCATTTTTAGTATCAGAGAAGTTCTTTCCTTAGGGAAGAAAGTTTAATTATGGAGGTAGGAAGAAGAGGAAGAGGAAGACGTATTCGGAGAGCAGCCGATGACAAACTACATGAAGAAATCAGGGTCCTAAGTGCCGGACTAGCAGCAGTGGAAGCAGGGAGGCGTAGGGATCTAGAGGATGGTGATGATAGTGACGTAGAGACTACAGCTACAACAGATGAGTCCGATGAGGAAGGACCAGAGATAAAATTGTTGAAATCTGTCTTGTTAGCAAACAGCAAACCGAAACCTAAATTGTTAAATTATGATGGCAGTTTATCTACTGAAGTACTCTTGGATTGGATTAGTGAGTTAGATAAGTACTTCAAATATGAAGAGATTAGTGATGAAAGGAGGATCAGGTTTGTAGCTATGAAGTTGAAGGAGCATGTGGCACTATGGTGGGACAGTGTGCAAGTGGAACGAAGAAGATCCAACAAACCACCAATTAAGAAGTGGGCTAGGATGGTGGCCAAATTGAAGGGTAAATTTTTACCTAAAGACTATCAGATTGTGTTGCATAGACAGGTACTAAACCTGAAGAAGAGGTCAATGACTGTAAAAGAGTACACAGAGGAATTTTATAGAGTGAATCTGCGAGCATGTTATGTCTAGGATAACCCAAAAAAGACCGCAAGGTTCGTGAATGGGTTGCGGATGGAGATACTAGATGAGATCAGTATTCTCTCTCCCATATTTGTAGAAGAAGCATATCAAAGTGGTTTTAAAGCAGAGGAGAAAATTAACAGAAAACAGAATGCTAGGAGAGGACGTGGATCCGGTCGAGGAAAAGGACAGTCCTATGGCAGGGGCAGAATTGCCAGTAGCAATGATGAAGGTAGCAGTTCGAAATCTACAGGGTCAACAAATAAAGAGGGTAAGGCTAGGGGAGGACGGCCTTACCAACGAGGTAGAGGTAATGGCAGAGGAAGAGGAGCTTCCTACCAGTGTTACAAGTGCCACAAATGGGGGCACAGATCGTTTGAATGTCCTGAAAGTGATCAAGCAGGACAAAGGGGAGCATATGTTGCTCAGCCCGAGGAAACCGAGGCCCCACCTCAAGAAGTGGAGAACATGCCTGAAATAGGTGAAGCCTTGGTACTAAATAAAGTCTTGTTGAAGCCAGCTAAAGAATCAGCTGATCCCACACAGTGGAAAGCCCTATTCTGGACTGTGTGTAAGTCGTAGGGGAAGTGTTGTAAACTGATTATTGACAGTAGAAGCACGGATAATTTGGTAGCCACAGAGATTATGGAGAAGCTAGGCTTAAAGTGATTGAAACACCCAACTCCATATCGGGTGTCTTGGCTACAGAAAGGGCACCAACTGCTTGTTAATGAGCAGTGTGAGGTGGAATTTCATATTGGCAGATATAAGGATAAAGTGACATGTGACATTATGCCGATGGATGTGTGCCATACACTGTTAGGTAGGCCTTGGCAATATGACAGGAAGGTGGTACACGATGGGAAAACAAACTATTATAAGTTTGTGAAAGATGGGGTCAAACATACATTGGTACCCATGAAGGAAGAAGATACAGCAGAGAGTAGTGGGCCGAAAGCCTTGTTACTAGGGGGAAAAGAGTTCCTACAGTAGATGGGAGATGATGAAATCAAATTTGCAATCGTGTGGAGGCCAAGGGCAGTGTTAGTTCATACTAAAATTAAGGATTTACCAGAGGAAATCCAAGATATGTTGCATGAATTCAGTGATATAGTGGTGGACGATTTGCCAGATAAGTTACCTCCAAAATGGAGTATCAGCCACCATATCGATTTTATACCAAAAGCCATATTACCCAACAAAGCTGCTTATCAAATAAGCCCGAAAGACAATAAAGAGATTAGAAAATAGGTACAAGAATTGTTGGACAAGGGACTGATTCAGGAAAACCTAAGTCTGTGTGCAGTACCAATAGTTTTGGCTCCCAAGAAAGGAGGAGAATGGCGAATGTGTACCGACTCCTGAGCAATCAATAAGATTACTATTAGGTACAAGTTTCCTTTACCACGCATGGATGATATGATGGACTTCTTAAGTGGAGTAGCATACTTCTCCAAGATTGATTTGAAAAGCGGTTATCATCAGATATGGATTCGGGAAGGAGATAAGTGGAAGACTGCTTTTAAGACCAATGAGGGCTTGTATGAGTGGCTGGTCATGCCATTCAGATTAAGTAATGCACCTAGCACATTCATGTGCTTGATGAACGAGATGTTGAAAGACTACATCGGGAAGTTCATTATTGTGTACTTGGATGATATTCTTATTCTCAGTAAGATCAAGGAGGAACATTTCAGACACGTCAGGTGTGTCTTGGAAAAACTACAACAAAATAAATTGTTGTTAAATTTGAAGAAATGCACATTTTTCAAGAAGAGATTGATTTATTTGGAGTTCGTGATCTCAGAAAATGAGTTGAAGATGGATCCAGAAAAGGTGGCGACCATAGTTAGCTAGCCGTCCCCAAGGAGTTTATTTCAAGTGTGAAGTTTTCATGGGCTAGTAAGCTTTTACAGGAAGTTTATAAGGGATTTTAGTGGTACCTGCGTGCCCATGGTGAAACTATCAAGAAAGCAAATTAGCCATTTCATTGGACTGATTCAGCGGAAAGCAGTTTTCAGCTGCTGAAAAAGAAGATTACTGAATGACTTGTTTTACGGTTATCGGATTTCAACAAACTTTTTCAAATTCATTGCAATGCCAGTGGGACAGCCATTGGAGCAGTGTTGAGTCAAGAGGATAAACCGGTGGCCTATTTTAGTGAAAAATTAAACGAGAGCAGACAGAAATATTCATGCTATGATAAGGAATTCTATGTCGTAGTACAAGCACTGAAACACTAGAGACACTATTTGTTGGGAAATGAATTCGTCCTATTTTCAGACAATTCTGCTCTGCAATATGTTATGCAGTAGCACAAGTTAAACCATAAACATGGAAAGTGGGTGGAATATCTCCAAAGTTTCACGTTTGTTTTAAAGCACTTTAGTGGACAAGCCAACAAAGCGGCAGAGGCATTAAGTCGAAGGAGTTTGATTTTGCAAGAAAGTAGAGTACAGGTGTTGG
This sequence comes from Pinus tabuliformis, assembly GCA_031772625.1. Lineage (NCBI taxonomy): Eukaryota > Viridiplantae > Streptophyta > Pinopsida > Pinales > Pinaceae > Pinus > Pinus tabuliformis. Next base: position 1,332,535,144 of record CM062805.1, read on the forward strand.
GTTTTGAACATCTTAAAGATCTGTACGAAACAAATGCAGATTTTCACGAAGCATACAAAGCTTGCCAGAATCTGCTGTTGAGGGACAACAGCTTGTGGTTAGATTATAACTTGCAGGAAGGATTGTTGTTCAAAGGTGGAAAATTGTGCATCCCAGAGTGTTCAATGAGGGAAAATCTAATCCAGGAGAAGCACAATGGTGGTCTAGCCAGACATTTTGGTGTAGACAAGACATTGGACCAGGTAAGTCATTTTTATTGGCTAAAGATGCGACGAGACGTGCAATGGTATGTGGCTAGATGCAAGATGTGTCAACTGGCGAAGGGACATAGTCAAAATATGGGACTGTATACACCATTACCTATTCTGGACAGGCCTTGGGATTCAGTCAGCTTAGATTTTGTTTTGGGTTTGCCGAGAACACAAAAAGGATACGATTCAATTATGGTAGTGGTGGATCATTTTACAAAAATGGCACATTTTATTCCTTGCAAGAAGACCAATGATGCCACACATGTAGCCCATCTATTCTTTATAGAAATTGTCAGACTGCATGGCTTATAGAAGTCTATTCTTTCAAATAGGGACGTGAAGTTTACGGGCCATTTCTGGTAAACTTTGTGGAAGAAATTGAACACTAAACTGAGTTTCAGTTCAGCTTATCATCCACAAACTGATGGGCAAACTGAAGTAGTAAACCGAAGTCTAGGAAATCTGCTACTAACCTAGTTGGAGAGAATTCACGACAGTGGGATCACGTACTCACCCAGGCAGAGTTTGCTTATAACGACTCTCCAAACAGGAGCATAGGTAGAAGCCCTTTCCAGATCCTGTATGGCATGCACCCCCGAGGAGTGCACGAATTACGAGATTTGGGTCGGTTGGAATGGAGGAGTGCTGACGGAGAATAATTTGGCAAGATGATTAATGAACTTCACGAATAGGTGAAAGCTAAATTGCATAATAGCATCCAATGATATAAGCAAAAGGCAAATTCAAAGCGACGGGAAGTGCAGTTTGATATAGGAGATTTGGTACTGGCACACCTACGAAAGGAAAGGTTCCCTAGAGGAGAGTACAACAAGCTGAAATTCAAAAAGATAGGGCCTTGCCAAATTCTGCGAAAATTATCTACAAATGCTTATGAACTACAACTACACCCAGGTATTGGGATCTTGCCCATTTTCAATGTCACAGACCTATACTCCTATATTTCTGCAAACATAGAGGATGATTTAGCAGGACACACATGGGACACCTAGGGAGACGAAGAGACAGAGACATGGATTAGGCAACTGCCCACAACCAAGCCCTTAGAGATTTACCAAATTCTAGACACTCAGGTAGCTAGGAAGACACGCCGGAAGGAGTACTTGCAGTACTTAGTTAAATGGAAGAACCATCCAATAGAGGACAGTACCTGGATGGATGCCAGACAGATTCAACGCGTTGGGTATTCGATTGAAGAGCTCATGGACAGGAACCATGAGTTTCATTCACACCAGGAGCCTAGTGTAGGAGCATCCAATGGCGAGGTGACAGTTGGACATGCTGTCTAAGGCACACTTTAAAAAAATTTACTTTGGTTTATCTTACTGTTATTTTCTTTCCAAGAAGGCTGTCACAACCAATGTCAATTTTTATTTATTTATTTTTAAGTTATGAAGTAGTTTTAGATTAGTTTAATAACCATAATAGGAAATGCAACTGTAAAGTGTAACTGCAGGTAGTTCCTCAACTGAATGAGGCTACCAGCAATATAAAAATACATTTCATAGAATGAACGGGGGTTGCTGACTAGAAAAGAGAAGGATAGCAGAGACTATAAACTTTCTGACAACATAATCAAGAAGAAAAGACAGTGATACTTTTCAGGTAACTAGAGACTATATTTTATGATTTATTTTCTGTACTGTGCATAAATGAAATCTATGAATGGAGAACAAGCATGAAGACTATGCAAGAATGAAATCTATGAATGGAGGACAAGCATAAAGACTGTGCATACACCGAGTAACACGACATTCTCAGAATAAAGCCAAGGTACTTGCAGAACTTTCACTGACCATCTTACAATTAAGAACTTGAGTATATATATATATATATATATATATATATATATATATATATATATATATATATATATATATATATAATTGTTGCATAAGTAACTGTCGAGATAGCATCCCAAAATACCATACAGTTTCCATACATCCACATCACATACAAATCTACAGTTCCAATAGTCCACGAGTTCAGCATTACATACAGAGGAGGGAACCAGTGATCCCCAACAGACATAAACAAAGCAGGGACGAAACCAAAACCAAACCCTCACCACCAGCGTATGAGCCACTTGCACAGCACAAACTAAAGACGACAGTCAGAGGCAGCATAACCACTTTCAAACAGAAAATCACGAAATTAGGAGAATGGTGAATAGTTACCAGTGGTTACCTTAGCGGACGAGAGGGTTTTGACCAAACCCCAAACCAACAGTAGAGTCGAGGGGAAACTAACACCGTAAACCCCAGCAAAGACTAGAGGAATTGGAGCCATACTCACAGGGCCATGAAACCTCAGCTACTCACAAGGAGCAGGGTTGTTAGCGGATGAATTGTAAAGAAGAGGAGTAAAATCAGAGAAGAGCATTTACCTTTGAAATGAGCAGGTTTGTCGCCGGAGAGGTCGGGCCGAGGACCTGACAGTGAAGCCATCAAACCAGGTTAGTAGCGGAGCTCCCAGAACCAACAAACAGTGAAAACAAAACCCAATTGACAGAGATACATTTAGATTCTATCTACAGTGAAAATTGCAGACATAGAGGAGCAAGTTACCACATAACAGAGCCGAGGCACACAACGGCGGAGCCTCAAAGTACCAGGAGAGAAGCAGCCACCACAAACGATGGTGGGAAAACATAAAACTGCCCATCAATAGAAACCCAAGACTGCAGGCGGAACCAGTAGGTGGAAGAGGGCCGAGCGCCACCACCATTGCATAGGAAGAGATCCAAACAGCAGACAGAGCAGCGGAGCAACCCAACGGAACAACATAATGACCAGGAATAGACTCCCAATGGTGCCATAGAGCCCAACACGAAGTTCGAAGCCTCGAGAACAGTGGTGGCATTAAAGCCCCATTAAAACCTCACTAAACCCCACAGCTACCTCGTAGGAAAATGTCACATGGGTCAACTGCCACACAGCGTCCACCTCAGCCCGGATTGGTGAGTCATCACTACAGGTGCCAAAACTTCATCCACGTGGTATTTCCTCATCACCTTTCTAGCTAATATCTGCACGGCCAATTGAACTATGGGGTCTGAGATGGACAAAATGGAATACTTGTGTGACTTTTTCACAAGTTCATAATCTTTTGTCATTCGCTCTACAAGCTCCTTCTCTCCCGTCTTTCCGCCAAACTCCTTGGCCATGTTTAGACCTTCATGTCGCAGGTGTGTAATCTTGTGAATGAGTATATTTGTGATGGGTATATGCCCTCCTATCCATAAACACCGATCATGCACCAAAATTAGCAGTTGGCTTATGCAAATTGTGTTAATGGGGGTGGGGTGTTAATGTGGCACCAATATCAAGTTGAGAAATTATGATTGCTCAACACCACAGACCCATTCCTTTGTTTCTAGTGATGTAACACTTGTTTCTTTATAATACACTCTCTTCATGTATTTTTCCGTTGCTAAGTGTGGGAACTTAGCATGATCTGTGAGGTCCCAATCCTCCATCTTTAATAGTGGGACTCATGAGAGTCGTGGACCTTTAAAAGGCACCTCCTCAAGTAGCAAGGGCATGGAGATGGTGAATTTCTTTGAGTTTGGGTCTTTAGTGATCTTCGCTCTTCCCTTTCTTGGAGGGATATACTTAGGAAAATTTGTTAAAGGTTTCGCTCCTTCGGCGTTGATGTCTTCAGTTCCCTCTCCTCCTTCCACCTCCAGGTCTACAACCTTCTCTTTTCCTTTTGTTGGCTACTTATATTTCTTCTGAGTTGATGTCATGGTATGCTTCCTTGGGTTAGCGCGTACCTGCACTGACTTTTATTCTTTTCTTGTCGTGCAAGTTACTTGTTGGCAAGTTGTTTATCTTTCGCCATGGATTGTTTTTGCCTTGGCGACCTTAGTGCTGTGGGCACCGCAGGAATAGCTTCAACACTAGATACTTCAAGTCCTGTGGTGTCGAATACAATGACTTCCAAACTCAAAGCTTCTGTGGGGTTGGTGGCAGTGATCCTCTCCATAAACAACTCATGGGCTTCAAGAGAAATGTCTATGTGTGCGAAGAATTTCTCCAAAAACACTTGACTCATGAGCGATAGAGAGAAAATTTCAACAACTCTAAGGGTGCAAAGTGTTCTCTATTGGACCAGCATGTGTAATTTATAGGGGGTTTTGAATTTGAATTTGATCGTTCTCCCCAAATTATGAAAATTAATGTTGTTTTGGTGGCAAATATTCAAAGATTTTTGCCTTAAATGCTGCTAGCCCACTCCTCTTAACTGTCTTTTGGTTGTCAAGTCTTGAACAGTGACTGCAATAGTTACTTTTCTGCTGTGCTGCATGACATCTTCCTCCATAGCGCAACTTCTTGTGTGTAGCTCATATGTTGCAACTTCACCATCTTCCATGCAACTTGTGTGCTGCATAGCCCTCTAACCCTCATAGTGTAGTTTATAGTCTCGCACTCCCTTGCAACTGCCTAGAGCACTAAGACTGTCCTGCCGCCATATAGTCATTGCATAGGATACCATGTATATTGCTTCAATCGTCTCCAATTCACTCTTCCCAAAAAAGGTTCCCCATTCAGCTTCGCGAGTTGAACTGTGCCTCCATCTGTAATCTCTTTCATAATATATGGCCATAGTCAATGCATCTGAAATTTCCCTGGAAAATTAGTGAATTTACTATCATATAACAAGACAAGGTCATTTACCTTGAACGTGCAGAGCTTGATGTGGCGATTGTGCCAAATATTTTCACGTTCCTTCTATACTTGCTGATGAAATCCTACCAAAAATCAGTCCTTTTCAGGCTCCATCAGTTGTGTGAGTCATTCCTCCAAGGCTTCATGATCTTCCATACCTGTGAGATTTGCTATGCATAGACTAGGCATAATATACTCCATTGGCATTACAAATTCTACACCATAGACCAATATGAATGACGATTTTCCTGTCAGCTTCTTGCAAGTAGTCTTAAATGTCGAGAGCAATTCAGGTACACGTACATCCTAGTCATTTCATTGAACGTTGCAGATCTTCTTTAGTGCATTCTCCAAAATCTTGTTGAAGGATTCAACAGTTCCATTAGTCTGTGGGTGATACAGTGTACTCTTCTAATGTTAGACCTGGAATTCTTCTGTCAACGTGTTGATTGTTTCTTTCAAGAAGCGCATACCTCTGTCGCCCATCAACACTTTCGGGAAGCCAAATCTAGTTAAGACAAATTCAAACAAAAATTTTGTTGTTGTAGCCCCTGTACAATCCTTAATCGGCTGTGCCTCTACCCATATGGTTAAATATTTTGTCATGGTGATGATATAGAGCACCCAAGTTTTCTTTCCTGGGGGCTGAATTAGCCCAACAAAATTAATCACCCATTTTCCAAATGGTTGCAAAGATACTTGAGGTTGTAATGGAAATCCATCTCTTTGCGATGATCTTCCCATCCTTTGACTTGCATCGCATGCCTTATAATACGCCTTGGATTCCTTGTGCAGCATTGGCCACCATAGACCTGTATGCAAAAAAATTTTGCAGTCACCTTTCCTACTTAATGTCCTCCCGTAGCCCCTCCATGAGCCTCAGCGAGAATGCTATCTCTCTCAAAATCTGGCACATGTATCCGCAATATTTCATCTGCACTCATATTATATAGATGTCCCACAATAACTGAGAAATTTACCACACGTATTACGAGTTCCTTTTTTCTGACTTGTGTACCCTCTCAGTCCCATCCCCATAGTCAAGAAATAAATGATATCTACAAAGTGATTATCTGATATGTGCATCACGAAGAGCTGCACATTTGGCAAACTTTCCTCCAAATTATTGGGCTCCTCTCCTGTTTCTATTCAAGACAGATGGTCAAGCCCTACATTTAGCCTCCCTCATTTGACAATTACTTCAAAGTCATACTCCTGGAATAGTAGCAACCACTTGCAGATCTTCCCCCCCAAAATAGCCTTATTGACTAGGTATTTCAAGGCAGAATGATCTGTGTACATTTTGAAATGCCCTCCTAACAGATAGTGCCTGAATTTCCGCAACACGTACACCATGGCAAATCCTTCACGCTTAGTCATTGAGTAATTCTTCTCATCCTTCAATAATTTCCTACTTGTGAAGGCTATAGGGTGGTCAATTTCTTCTTCATCAGCTTGCATTAACACTGCACCCAACACAATGAAAGAGGCATCCACATGTACATGAAATTCCTTCGAGTCCAAGAATACCAAGATCAGCGCAATGACCATCTTTTCTTTCAATACATCCAAGTTGCGCTGAAATTATTCATCCCAACAGGATGTTGCGTCCTTCTTCAGCAATTTCTCCATGGGCCCGGTAATCTAAGTATATGATTTGATAATTTTTTTGTAATATCCCGTATGTCCTAGTGTCAGTGTAGCTTCTTAACACTTCTCTGGGCCTCTAGATTCACTATCACTACAATCTTGGTAGGTTCCACCATCAACCCTTTCTTGCATATCACGTGACCCAGCAGGATCCCAAAGGGAACACAGAAGAGGCATTTCTTCAAATTCAGCGTGATCTGATATTTGTGACATGTATCCAACATCAGGAACAGACTTGCTCCATGGTGCTTCACTAAACCGAACACTGTCTAATAATCAAAGTATACTTCAAGAACTTATGGATGAACTCCTTAAATGATGTTATATCTATGTGAGAGAATATTGCATGCACATTCTTGAGTCCAAACGACATCACAATATACTGGAAACAACCCCATTCCATTGCGAAGGTTGTTTTTCTACTATCCTTTGGCATGGTCTTGATCTGATGATACCTTGAAAACCCATCAGTGAATGAGTAGGCCTCCTGCCCTCCAGCATTTTCTAATACTTCATCAGTAAATGGCTTTGGGAATGGATCATGGACAAAGGCATCATTAATCTTCCTCAGATCTATGTAAATCCTTATTTCACTCTTTTGTTTCTTCTCTTGAACCACCATTGAGATCACCCAATCAAATTCCTCTACAAGTTCTATGATACCCACCTCCAGCATCTTATATAGCTCCTAACAAACCTTTTCCTTGTATTTGGGATTAAGATGATATGGCCTTTGCTTAATAGGCTTCGCGTCCGGCTTCATAGTAATCTTCATGATGCCCAAGACACCTATTATGGCATTCAAGTCCAAAAACCTGGTAGGAAAAATATCTTGGTACTCGCGAAGTAGCTCAGCAACTTTATCCATAGTGGTGTTCTCCCAATAATCCTCAATCTTTGCAAACTTCGGTTCTTGTTCAGTACCAATGTTTACCTGCTTTGTCTTCAATGGCATGGTGATTTTCATGTTTTCTATTTGCAGACCTTTGAATTCACGATATCCTTCTGCTTTTGGGATATTAATGTTCCTTGGATCCTCATCATCTTCTTTGGCGGTCACATTATAGTATTCTAGCACCTAGTGCAGCTGGGTGCTCCAATCTAGTTGGACCCACTCCAATGGTTCTTGTGGCATTCTGAAGATAAATGCCTTAATCTCCTGTAGGGATTCATCAACGCTCGCGAAGTCGTCTTCAAAACTGAAGGTCAATAAGAAACCTTCCCTCAATATATCCCACTCTGTGGTGCCAAGGCGGAGCTCTATTTCCATATACTAGTTCATGGGAATTATATCCAAAGTATGGAAAAATAGGTGTACCTACTCAGGTTGCAGCTCTGTTCCATAAGCTTTAATCCATTTTGCTAGGTGATCGCACAGATTATCCTTCCCGCTATATTTCTCAACCAATCTAGTGTTAGGTTGCCCAAACTGTAACCTCATCATTCTTCGGTAATCCCACCATCCATAAAATATATCCTTGTGTGTACCCCACCATCGTACAGGCGTAGTGCGCAGTGCCAAATATAATACTTGGAAGCAGTGCTCCTGAGGGAATTCACGCTCAAATGCATCCAAAAAATTATCTACGTCAGTTAAACCATCATAATAGGGTAAATTCCTTACCTCCAACGAAACACAGTGCAACGATTTCGTCATCATATTACAACGTAGTGTAGATACTTCATGTAGTCGATTCTGCCAATGTTCCAACTCTTCATCTGAATCAGAGGTGCAAGAACTCTCCCGATCTGTTGCGACCCTCCCATCTATTATCGGATTGATCCAGTCTTCATCTCACATTGTTATTTTATAGATCTGGTCTAGTTCATCCTCACTTTCTTCATAATCGCAGACTGGTTTAGTGTAGCGTGCCCCTTCTGCAGGGTCCAACGACACTACAACCCAAAGTGATTTCCTTTCAAAAGACATTGTCCTCTTCTTCAAGTTGATGACCCCATTCATGCAAATGGCCCAGTCAATTCCTAGGAGTGAAGGGTATGGATAACAGCCATCAACAATATCTATCACTTCAAATTCAGCCATCATGCTCTCACCTTCTATATCAATTGTGACTCCGTATAACCATCCCATAGGGATGATCTTCTGTTGGTTCTCCATTCTAAGCTGAATCGGAGACCACTGCAGCACATGCCTCCCCATTCTTTCCCATGTTTGTTTTGGCAAAACGTTCACATCAAACCCCAGATCCAAGATGACCTGGTCCATCTCATAATCTTCTATCTACATGGTGAGCCTTATCTCACGCCATGTTATTTCCTTATTTTTTCCAATTTTTCTAAATATGCGATATTGATCAAGGGCATTTTCTTTTCTGGGACATTTTTTTATTAACTCCTGCAGGCCTTTCACAGCTTTGCTATCACCCAGAAGTTTCATGCAGGTCTCCAAGAACATGGTAAGAACATAGGGATCGACCTCTATAGGCACGGCGGTATCTTGCATCTTGTCCTGACTCCCTAAGGTGGATGCCTCAGCGAAGCTTTTCTTGGCCTCCATAAACGTTTCCTTCGTATGCTCCAAATCAAAACCAACTTCCTTTTCTGGGACCTTGCGGACTCGTCCACCCTCTTCAGGTTGTTTTCCCTTATCATCACCAGGTATTATTCCGCTCCTCAACAATATATTCACACTCTGATCCTCTTCACAGGGCTCAGTTCTCATCATTTTTAAGTTATGCATAGGTTTTTGAGGCTGCGCTTTCTTTTCCTTCATCTTAGCTATCAGTATTGGGCATTCCTCTATAGCATGGACAAACTAGCTGCAGTATTGACATGATGGGTGTGTATGATTCTGACACTCTAGAACGTAGTGCCCTGGTGTTCCGAAATTTTAACAGATAACTTGACCCCGGCCTCTTCCAGGCCCTCCTCCTCCTTGGCCTCGTCCTTGTCCCTGATATCTGTTAGGGTCCCACCCTAACCCCCTTATTTATGTAATGCGATCGAGTCATAGTCAAGAGTCAATAAAGCCCATATTAATAATTGTAAGTGGTTAACCCGCAATTAATGACGGGACCACAGTTAGTTGCAAATGGGTTGTAGTATTAGATAGATGGTATTAATAAAACCCAGGCTATTGATCCATGATATTGCATGTATGAGTCATATATAAAGGATAGAGACTCCCTACGAGGAGCATCGTGTCTTATTTTTGAATCGAGCTCTGCTCTATTGGAGGTTGCCCCCTCGAAGAGGCCAGTGAACATTGCTTTCTGAGTAATAAAATATTTGTTGTTGTATCTCACTATTCTATGTTCTGGGTATCTTTCTTCGCATATTCTGTATTTCGGTATCTTTTTTCAGGTTAAGAGCATAACAAGTGGTATCAGAACACTTTCCAGGGCCAGTGGGATTTCCCTTTCTTAGCAATTTTTTTTTGGGCTAGAGACGTGTTCTAGTGTCTTTAAACCACGGGACCTGTCGTTGAGCGCATAAACCTGTGGATTTGGGGAGGCCTGCACGTAGGAAATACAAGAGGTGGTCACGCTTCTTGGACTCCCTTGTAACCCCTGTGGGTACCCCTTCGAGTAGTAGCGCATTAGACAGAACCACATACGGACTATCTTCCAAGTACCTTCTAGGTATATCGGAAGCCCCTTAGCTCCTCCGCAACCTCTCCATAGATAAACCGTCGGCCGTCTTGCTGCTACAGTACACCGAGAACAACACTCGGAGTGATTACTCGCCCGTACGATAGGGTAGTCGAGTTGTACGGCTAAGGGTACGATTGATCGTCCTTAGTTAGAGCCCTGAAACATTGGGCCGAGTATTACTGTCAGACCCTTATGTCTATTGTGATCTATAGCACCTGACACTCCTCGAGACCATAGTTCCCTTTTCTATCTGGGGATCACGCATCATCTCTGCCAGATCCACTCGTGCAAAGGGGTGCAGCAGCAGTAGACATCAGTCCCGCAGTTCCGAGTTAGCAGACCAGCCATTCCGATCTATTAGATCCATCAGATTCGTAGCAGCAGTCTGTTCTGCCACCCAGAGCTATCCGATTCGCCATTCAGATCTCTCAGATCCACCAGATTTAAGTAGTTGAGTGGGGTTCCTATGCCGGGGCAGAATTTTCGCAGGACCTTTGGAAGCATTGACATTTTGAGGATTTGGCGACTGCAAAGTCTGAGATCTCCTGGGGCACTTATTGGTGATCTAGCCCATCAGAATCAGGATGACAAGCTGAGCATGGTGGTACCATTCAATTCTTACTGAAATTTTTTTTTCGGGCGGTCCCAAATCTCAAGAACATCTGATCGGTGCATGGTAGAAACTAGAGCTCAAGCTATGGCCAATGAGAGGATTGACAAACTTGAACTAACCTTACAATCCATCCAAAGTCAACTTGACAGACTATCTACCCTAATCTCGAAGGGTAAGGAGGAAGCCCACGAGGAGGCATATAATGGAAATGGACACAGTGAGGGTGAGTCTAGCCACTCTCCTCATGTCTGGGGCACCCACCAAGAATCCCGTCTGTGACCTCCCAAGTTGGATATGCATAAATTTGACGGTTCTCACCCAGCAGCATGGATAGCACAAATGGAGCAATATTTCAATCTGAATAACATCTTAGATAATGAGACTTAGCTTATGGTGGGGAGCATGTACTTGGACAATGAAAGGTGGCAATGGTGGGAATGGCATCAACGTTGCAATGGACCTTTTCTGGCTTGGACCAACTTCAAAAAATCTCCTACAGACCGCTTTGACTAGGAATCTTCTTTTTTGGGTCATCTTACTAAGCTCCGATAGACTAGCACAGTGGATGAATATATTACAACGTTTGAAGCCTTAGCCTTCCGCACTAGGGGTCTCTCAGATGTGTTCTACACGGAATATTTTATCAGCGGTATTAAAGAAGCCATAAAAGCCCAAGTCCTACTGCACCACCCTCCCACATGGATGGAGGCTTGCAAGGTAGCTCATAACATGGAACGTGCGTTAGCAACCCAGTACAGTCGCCTAAATTTCTCTGCTAAGGGTCGCCCCCCACAGGCTCACAACGCGACTCAAACACTTAAGGTCCAAAAGGTGTCACCTGCAGAATGGCCGAAGGAAGAAAGCAAGGATTATGTTACTACTGTGATGAAAAATACTCCCCAGGTCATAAATGCAAGGAGCCCAATTTTTTTCAAATTGATGCCACTGACTACAGCCCATCGGAGGAAGATCCACCACTTGAGGAACATGAGGTGGTAGAAGAGGACAACCAAAAGGACAATGTCCCTGACGAACCAGTTATTTCGCTGCATGCTTTGGTAGGGATTTCTTCACCTCAAACTCTCAAAAGCAGAGGTTTTATTAAACATCGCCCAATAGTAGTCTTGATTGATAGTGGAAGTACACATAATTTCATCCATCAGAAAGTCGCGGAAGCAGTGCATTCTTTTGTACGAGCAGTTTCTAACTTCCAAGTCCAAATTGCGGATGGGGGCACAATGAAATGTGAAGGCCCCTGTGAAAATGTCAAACTTCAAATGGGGGATTATCAGTTGAAGACCCACATGTTTTCCATACACATGGGAGAGTGCGACATTGTCCTCAACGCTGAATGTCTCCGCACTCTTGGGCCAATCACAATGGATTTCTAAGAGTTATATATGAGTTTTAAGTAGAACAACTCCACACATACCCTCCGTGGACTCCAGGCGGGAGCTCCCTCTATCATCAGCTTGCATAGGATGGAAAAATTGCTACAAAAGGACCATCATGGAGTTATAGCTCAATTTAATGCTATCCAGGCAATCACAACCAAGTCTTTGTTGATTCATCCTGAGATGCAACATATTTTAAATAACCATCTGCCGGTCTTTAACAAGCCTCATGAGCTTCCACCCTCGAGAGGGGAACATGATCATAGCATCACCTTGGTTCCAGTAGCCCAACCCCCAAATGTGCGCCCATACAGATATCCATTCACCCAAAAGAATGAAATAGAAAAAATAATCAAGGAAATTTTGGAAGCAGGTGTCATTCGTCCCAGCATTAGTCCTTATTCATCACCGGTGGTCATGGTGCTCAAGAAAGATGGGGAGTGGCGGATGTGTCCAGAATTCAGGGCCCTCAATAAGTTGACAGTTAAAGATAAATTTCCCATCCCGGTGGTTGATGATTTGCTGGATGAACTCAATGGGGCTCAATTCTTCTCTAAGTTGGATCTACGCTCATGCTACCACCAAATTCACATGAAGGAAGTTGACATTCCAAAGAATGCTTTTCGAACTCATGAAGGCCATTATGAGTTCCTAGTCATGCCATTCGGTCTTTGTAATGCCTCATCTACTTTTCAGAGCCTTATGAACCACCTTCTCAAACCATATCTCAAGAAATTTTTCCTTGTCTTCTTCGATGACATCCTCATCTATAGTTGCACTTGGGCCGCACATCTTCAGCATGTAGATCTACTATTGCAACTGCTCCGCAAGCATAAAATATTTGTTAAGATGTCCAAGTGTTCGTTTGGCATGGAAGAAGTTGAGTATTTGGGCCACATTGTGGGGCGTGAAGGTGTCAAGGTGGACCCCAAAAAGATCCAAGCAATGCAGGATTGGCCTCAACCTAGGACCTTGAAGAGCCTGAGAGGATTTTTGGGTCTCACAGGCTATTATCGAAAATTTCTCCGCAATTATGGTCACATAGCGAAGCCCATCACTCAACTCCTAAAGAAAAATTCATTCTTCTGGAATTAGGACGCACGACAGGCCTTTACAGCTCTCAAAAATGCCATGTGTTCCACTCCAGTCTTAGCACTACCTGAATTCACCAAATCTTTTGTCATTGAATGTGATGCTTCAGGTACGGGTATTAGAGCGGTCTTAATGTAGGAAGGAAAACCTTTGGCCTTCACAAGCCAACAACTAAGTGGGAAGAATCTGGGCCAATCTACCTACGAGAAGGAAATGATGGCCATCTTACATGCAGTAGAGACCTGGTGACCTTACTTATTGGGGCAACGTTTCCAAATCCACATAGACCGTCAGAGTCTTAAATATTTGTTGGAGCGACGCCTATCCTCCCCATAACAAAATAAATGGCTCGCCAAAATGCTGGGATATGATTATGAGATCATTTACAAGAAAGGGAAAGACTATAGTGTAGCAGATGCATTATCTCGCTAGTTTGAGGAGGAAAGTACTCTACTAGCAATTTCCCTCCCCATTCCAGAATGGATTGAAGAGGCTCGCAGGGAATGGTTTTCACATCCCAGGCTCTCCCAACTCATTTCTCAATTACAGGCGGATCCAAATTCCACCAAGGGCTACTCGTGGCAGGATGAGATTCTTCGCTACATGGATAGAGTCGTAATATCACCAACATCCACCCTCAAAAGTCGCATTTTGGCAGAATTTCACTCATCCCCCATTGCAGGACATTCAGGCTTTCAGAAGACGTATACTCACACCAGAAGATCATTTTTTTTGGACAGGCATGAAAAATTACATCTTTAATTTCGTAGCAGAATGCGATTTTTGTCAACGCCACAAAGGCGAGACCGTCAACACACCAGGCACATTACAACTGTTGCCCATCCCGGCATCAATATGGACGGAGATTTCTATGGATTTCATTACAGGTCTTCTAAAGTCAGGAAACAAGTCAGTCATCATGGTGGTTGTGGACAGACTTTCAAAGTATGCTCATTTCTGCGCCCTACCCCACCCATTTACACCGACTTTGGTCGCTCAATCTTTCATGGATCAGATCTTCAAATTGCATGGCATGCCCACTTCTATTGTGTCCGATTGCGACCCGATCTTCACCAGTAATTTTTGGCAGGAACTCTTCAGGCTACAAGGCACTCAACTAAAACTCAGTACTTCCTATCATCCACAAACGGATGGTCAAACTGAAGCCGTCAACAAATTTCTAGAAACCTACCTTAGGCGTTTCACTTCAAAAAAGCAACATCTTTGGGTACAGTGGTTACCTCTGGCTGAATGGTGGTATAACACCAACTATCATGCCACCACCAAAATGACTCCCTATGAAGCAGTATATGGTCAACTCACTCCTTCCCCTACTTCTTATATCAAGGGGTGCTCAAAGGTACAAGCAGTGGATCAACTCCTACAACACTGCGCAACCATGCTCGCCCATCTTAGAGAAAATCTTCATCAAGCTCAAAACTGCATGAAGCAATAGGTAGAACAGCATCGCTCAGAGTGCCAATTTCAAGAAGGAGATCAGGTCCTTTTGAGGCTGCAACCATATAAGCAAACATCACTCAAAAACAAGGGTTGTCAGAAACTATCTCCAAAATTCTACGGACCATATCAAGTACTTCAGCGCATTGGAGAAGTGGCTTACAAGTTGGCTTTGACACCTACTGCAAAAATCCATCCAGTTTTCCATGTCTCATGCCTCAAGAAAGTGATTGGGAACAATTGCAGAATTCAAACCAGTCTACCTGAATTGGACGAAGAAGGGTCAATCTGGCTCCAACCTGAACAGGTCCTAGACACACGAGATAGGCACCTGCAGGGCCGCATGATTAGGGAAGTCCTTGTCAAGTGGAAAGACACCTCTCCGGAAGATACAAATTGGGAACCAACCACTATTCTTCAGCAGTTTCCGCAGCTTCAGCCTTGAGGACAAGGCTAGTCTTAAGGGGGAGGGCATGTTAGGGTCCCACCCTAACCCCCTTATTTATATAATGGTATCGAGTCATAGTCAAGAGTCAATAAAGCCCATATTAATAATTGTAAGTGGTTAACCCGCAAATAATGACGGGACCATAGTTAGTTGTAAATGGGCCGTAGTATTAGATAGATGGTATTAATAAAACCCAGGGTATTGATCCATGGTATTGCATGTATGAGTCATTTATAAAGGATAGAGACTCCCTACGAGGAGCATCGTGTCTTATTTTTGAATCGAGATCTGCTCTATTGGAGGTTGCCCCCTCGAAGAGGCCAGTGAACATTGCTTTCTGAATAATAAAATATTTGCTGTTGTCTCTCACTATTCTATGTTCTGGGTATCTTTCTTCGCATATTCTGTATTTGGGTAACTTTTTGCAGGTTAAGAGCATAACAATAACCTCTACACACCCCTCCGATGCCTTGATCTAGAGGCTGAGTTTTTGCTTGAATCTCGTATGTAGGCATTCTTTCCATCATCATCTCATAGCTACAACAATGGTACTCATCGTGGCCCACTAATTTGCAGAAGTCACAGAACAACTGCTGGGGTGTCTGAACAGACGTTTGAAGCAAATGACAGTTATCTGTTGCATGTTTCCCAACAACCTGACAAATAGTGCACCATAGCGCAGCTCCCATGCTTGGCCCTACTAGGGCTTCTCACTTCAGGGGGATTGGTACCCCTCTTGTAATATAATTCACGAATATGGGACAATGGTCTTTATTATGCCCTTGGCTCTTACACTTCAGATACCAAACTTCCATGTGCACCTCTAGTTTAGTCTCCTTGTCTTTCTTCAAGCTCTATAATTCCAAGCAGGGGTATTGTAACTGGGAGTGAGTCTGCTACACCCCCAAGGTCGCATCCTGAATGGGCATTGCATGCAATCTCATTGGGATATCCAAGGCTTTTGCCTATGTTCTTATCTTCTATTGTGACAAAGAAATCCTTAGGTGTGGCAGAAGCGAAGCTATAAACCATTCACAATGCTGACCATTTGTGAGCTACATGTTTGCTTCTCAAATTACACATTTCAACCTTTGATCTAATTCCCAAGGCGTCTCATCAACCCTCATCGTGATTTCCTTTAATCAAACTATTGACTACGAGTTAGACTTAGGCTTACTAAACTCCTAGTTTAAAGCAGCCTTAATATCTTCTAGAAATGCAAGAGGTTGATAAAAAAAAAAACTTGATATACCAAGTCAGTGCATGATCCTAAAATGCATTAACCAACTGTGCTTTCTTTATATTATCATCAGTAATCTATTGTGCAATCCAAAAAACACCCTAAACAAACCAAAATTTCTCTGTGTCTTCACTCTCTATGACTTTTAAAATCGGTAGCTTCATTGTATTCACCATGACATATGGTGGTGGTGGAGTTGGAGGTGTGGGCGACGATGTATCTGGTGGGGGTGGAGGTGGAGGTGGAGTGGATGGATGATTTATTCGAGGGAACCCTTGAGTGATTAGTTGAACAACACTTCGCGACAGAGTCTGTTCTGCCCCTTCTTCATCACTTACAGGAGGTCCAATAAGAGGGCTATACCTTGGTCCTACTCTTTCTCGATCTCTAAAGAATTGTCTACTTTGCATAGATCCAAAAATCAAGGTAATGGCATCACCCATTTTTTTTAAAAACAACATTTTAATCTTGGTATAAAAAAACCTTAGATACTTACCTCGCAGTCCATTGAAAAACCTTTGCTCCACTTTTCTCTAGTTGACCTAAGTATCAACCCCAAACTCTGTAAAATATTCTCCTATAATTCAATCGAGAAAGTGATCAATAGCCTGTGTGATCTGGTTTTAAGAGGCTTCTAATTGCCACACTAATTCAGGAGTCCGCGCTATAGGATTATCAAGCTTCCACCTTCCTTAGCTAGCTGTCAATTTGGCTAACCACTTGTACAGTTCGATGGGCAAAGTAAAGAATAAGATCTCATGTATCTTCGTGTACGAGTACCTGTTCAACCACTACTCCTTTGACAGGCGCAGATTCATGTTTTCTTCCACCATGAACTCATGAATTTTCTGCACCAACGAATTTTCAATTTCTTTCTTGGTCGATTCTAGTGATGTGACATCACACATCTGTTTCAAGTAGATCCCAGTCCTAACAATGGAACCATTTGTTGGCTCAGGGGGTCCTGACCTAGGTTCAGAGTTAGTTGCACCAACCAAAAAAACCCTACACTACTGGCCTTTCAGCAACAACCTGCATAGCGTAGGCTGCAGTCTCACCTGAAGTAGTATGTGGGGATGTTGGAACCAAGTTTATGCATCCAGAGATCACTATGATGTCTTTTAGCACCCTAGATCTACCTTCACATGGATCTATAAGCCCCTAGGGCTCGATACAACAACTTTGTCTAAACGGCCCTTAGACCTTCACAAAGGTCTATGATTGGTCGTTGTGGACCCTTAACAGTCAATTTATCTACTTACACGCACCTGAAAACAACCCTAGAGTAGATTTCACACAAATCTACTTAGGTTATTATTAAACATAATAGAATTCATCTGAGTCTTCACAAAAGTATTTAACATGCATTGCATACAATTAGTAAGTCTTATTAAAGAGAATCACACATCATTATATCAATATTCCATAAACATATTATTCATGAACAGCATATGTCATAAACAAAAGTAAACAACAATACATAATATTTCTTTAGGAACAACTCTTTATTGATTTCCAGTTCAAAATACAGACTCAAAACTTCCCAGTGCACTCAGCTGCAAGGGTCCATGCACTGAGTTGTAGACTCTACCTAGGCCTCTGTGCACTCAGTTGCAAATCCTTTCTCTCCTATCTGACCCACTTATCTATGCCATCACTTCTCAGACTGCATTCGTTATTCACATATACATGCCTTAGACTCTCTAAGACACACCTATTTATCACTTTTTACATACAATCCCATGGTCCATGGACCATTGGTGGATCTCAAAACCGACTCAAATTTTACATAAACAAGGGGCTAAAATCCCTTTGACTCCTAATCATCTATACACTTTGCATCCACAAATTATGGAGAATTTACATTATTTACAAAAATTACATCAAAACTTGGGTCATTTTAAGCCCAAAACTGACTAAGGGGACCCCACCCCAATAGGCCCCCAACACAAAGATCGAGACTCGCCCTCGAGTCACTCGGTTGGTGCTATGATCTTGCTGCAAAGATCCCCCAGATCCACCTGAACTACTGCAACCTCGAAAACGCTCTGTGTAGCTGCCTGCTCGACCTCTTCGACTAAATTCTTTGTGGCTGAGCCTTCTATGGCCAGCCTGATTATCTGTTGCATCTGCTGCAAGTCCTTCAGCTTATACTAGACAGTTGTCATGATCTTGATCGGATTCTAGTGATGTGACATCACACATCTCTTTCAAGTAGATCTTGATCCCGGAAACGTAACCATTTTTTGGCTTAGGGGGTCCTGATCCAAGTTCAGAGTTAGTTGTGCCAACCAACAAAACCCTACACTACTAGCTCTTTAGGCAACAACTTGTGTAGCGCAGGCTGCAAACTCACCCAAAGCAGTATGGGGGGATGCTGGAACCAAGTTTTCGCATCCAGAGATTAGTGTGATGTCTTTTAGTGCCCTAGATCTGCCTTCACACAGATCTATAAGCCCCGTAGGGCTCAGTAATGCAACTTTGTCTAAACAGCCCTTAGACCTTTACGAAGGTCTACGATGGGTCTTTGTGGACCCTTAATAGTTAATTTATCTAATTACGTGCACCCGAAAACAATCCTAGAGTAGAGTTCGCATAGATCTACTTAGGTTATTATTTAACATAACATAATAACTAACTAAGGGGACCCCATCCAAACAAATGGCCAAACATGGTCACCCATTGTCCTACTTCCCATTGTCACAATGATTTCCCCAATATGAAAATTAGCCATGGAAAAACATGGGCAATGATGTTTGTTTTATGGTTTTTCATATTTATCTTGGGCTTTATATACCTTAGGTTTATAATATTTACCCCTTGGGCTTAATATTATTCCCTTGGGTTTATAATCCCTTGGCGTTTTAGTATTAACACTTTTGGTTTATTAGTCCCTTGGATTTATAATGTCAATCCCTTGGGTTTATTAACTTAAGCGTTCTTATTCCTAGGGTTTATTAATTACAAGATTTTATAATATTAATCCGTTGGGTTTATAATAATAATGTTAGGGGTTATAATCTTAGGGTTTAGTATATTAAACTTACAGTTTAATATATTTATCTTCGAGTTTATAATATTAATCTTATGGATTATACAATATTGGGGTTATGATGTTAGGGTTTATAATATTTAGTTTAATATTAGAGTTTGATATAAACCATGGTCAACGAAGGTTAATCTTTGTTAACCATGGTCAATCTTGGCCAACCATGGCTAGCCGTCCTATGTGAAATCAATCATCGTCAACCATGGTCCAACTTCATATGTTGACAAAGATTCTATCAATATTAAAATCAACCCTTCTCAACCATGGTCCAATGTCGCATTGTGAAAAAGATTATGTCGATATGGTAATCAATAGTGGTCAAACATGGTCGACCATTGTCCAATGTGGCATGGTGACAAGGATTGTCTCAATATGAAAACTAAACATGGGTAAATCATGGTCAACCATGCTTATTTTAGCGTTCATAATATTTATCTCGAAGCTTATATACCTTGCGTTTATAATATTTATCTCGAAGCTTATATACCTTGCGTTTATAATATTTATCCCTTGAGTTTAATATTATTCCCTTGGGTTTATAATCCCTTTGGTTTTTAGTATTGATCCCATTGGTTTATTAAGTTAATACATTGTGTTTATTAAATTAAGGGTTCTTATTCCTAGGGCATAATATTATTCATAGGATTTCCACTATCAAATGTCACATTATGACAAAGATTATGTTGATATGGCAATCAATAATGTTCAAACATTGTCGTCCATCATCCTATGTCACATTGTGACAATGATTATCTCAATATGAAAATCAACCATGGTCAACCACATGGAAAATTTTAGGGGCTAATCTTCGCAGGTGGGCTAATTTTCCATGCTTTTTCCAAAAAAAGATTCACGAATTTCCATTTTTTATAAAATTGATTCGCCCAAATTTTCCAATATAAAATTATTTTACCTTTAAAATAGCCAACATTATATAGAGAGTATATAAAATCATTATAAATCTGAATAATTTTCCAAATACATCAACAAACATTTTATAGTTTGTATATTCAGGACTAGTGAGTTTCGTCAATGTTTTAAACTTCAAGATAATTTTTCATCCTTAAAATTTTCCCTCGTCAACCATGTTTATTTTAGGGTTTATTATATCTATCTTGTGGTTTATATTCCTTGGGTTTATAATATTTATCCCTTGTGTTTAATATTATTCCCTTGGGTTTATATTCCCTTTAGTTTTTAGTATTAATCCTTTTGATTTATTAGTCCCTTGGGTCTATTAATCTAAGGGTTCTTATTCTTAGGTTATAATATTAATCACAGGGTTTTCATGGTCCAACGTCACAGTGACAAATATTGTGTCAATATGGTAATCAATAATGGTCAAACATGGTCACCCATCATCATATGTCGTATCATGACAATGATTGTCTCAATATGAAAATAAACCATGGTAAATTGTGGTAAACCATGGTCAACCATGTTTATTTGATGGTTTATAATATTTATCTTAGGGTTTACATACCTTGGGTTTATAGTATTTATCCCTTGGGTCTACTATTATTCCCTTCAGTTTATAATCCCTTGGGTTTTAGTATTAACCATTCAGGTTTATTAGTCCCTTAGATTTACGATTCCAATCCCTTTGGTTTATTAATCTAATGGTTCTTATTCCTAGGGCATAATATTATTCATAGTGTTTCCACGATCCAAAGTTTCATTGTCACAAATATTGTGTCGAAATGGAAATCAATAATGGTAAAAAATGGTCGCCCATTTTCCTACTTCACATTGTAGCAACAATTGTCTCAATATGAAAATGATCCGTGGAAAACCATGGTCAAGCATGTTTATTTTAGGGTTTATAATATTTATCTTGGGGTTTATATACCTTAGGTTTATAATATTTATCTCGTGGGTTTAATTTTATTCCCTTGGGTTTATATTCCCTTAGGTTTTTAGTATTAATACTTTTGGTTTATTAGTCCCTTGGATTTATAATGTCAATCCCTTGCATTTATTAACTTAAGGGTTCTTATTCCTAAGGTTTATTAATTACAAGAATTTATAATATTAATTCGTTGGGTTTATAATAATAACGTTAGGGGTTATAATCTTAGGGTTTAGTATATTAAACTTACAGTTTAATATATTTATCTTCGAGTTTATAATATTAATCTTATGGATTATACAATATTGGGGTTATGATGTTAAGGTTTATAATATTTAGTTTAATATTATAGTTTGATATAAACCATGGTCAATGAAGGTTATTCTTCGTTAACAATAGTCAATCTTGGTCAATCATGGTCAACCATGGTCCAACTTCATATGGTAAAAACGATTCTATCAATATCAAAATCAACCTTGGTCAACAATGATCCAACATCGCATTGTGAAAAAGATTATGTCGTTATGGTAATCAATAATGGTCAAACATGATCGACCATTGTCCAATGCCACATGGTGACAAGGATTGTCTTAATATGAAAATTAAACATAGTAAATCATGGTCAACCATGTTTATTTTAGGGTTTATAATATTTACCTTGAAGCTTATATACCTTTCATTTATAATATCTATCCCTTGATTTTATAATCCCTTGGGTTTTTAGTATTGATCCCTTTGGTTTATAATGTTAATCCCTTGGGTTTATGAATATAAGGGTTCTTATTCCTAGGGCATAATATTATTCATAGGATTTCAACTGTCAATGTAACATTGTGACAAAGATTATATCGATATGGAAATTGAAAATGGTCAAACATGGTTGCCCATTGTCCTACATCGAATTATGAAAATGATTGTCTCAATATGAAAATCAACCATGGTAAACCATGGTCAACCATGTTTGTTTTAGGGTTTATTATATCTATCTTAGGGTTTATAGTCCTTGGGTTTATAATATGTATCCCTTATGTTTATAATCCCTTGAATTTTTGGTATTAATCCTTTTGGTTTATTAGTCCCTTTGGTCTATAAATCTAAGGGTTCTTATTCTTATGATATAATATTAATCACAGGGTTTTCATGGTCCAATGTCGCATTGTGACAAATATTGTGTCAATATGGTAATCAATAACGATCAAACATGGTCGTCCATCGTCATATGTCACATTGTGACAAGGATTGCCTCAATACAAAAGTAAACCATGGTAAACCGTGGTCAACCATGATCAACCATGGTCGACCATGTTTATTTTATAATTTATAATATTTATCTTAGGGTTTACATACCTTGGATTTATAATATTTATCCCTTGGGTTGACTATTATTTCATTGGGTTTTTAGTATTAATCCTTCAGGTTTATTAGTCTCTTAGGTTTATAATTTCAATCCCTTTGGTTTATTAATCTAAGGATTCTTATTCTTAGGGAATAATATTATTCATAGGGTTTCCACAATCCAAATTCGCATTGAGACAAAGATTTTGTCGAGATGGAAATCAATAATGGTCAAACATGGTCACCCATTGTCCTACTTCACATTGTGAAAACGATTGTCTCAATATAAAAATAAACTAGGGAAAACCATGGTCAACCATGTTTCTTTTAGGGTTTATAATATTTATCTTAGGGTTTATATACCTTAGGTTTATAATATTTATCCCTTGGGTTTATAAACCCTTGGGCTTTTAGTATTAATACTTTTGGTTTATTAGTCCCCTGGATATATAATGTCACTCCCTTGGGTTTATTAACTGAAGGGTTCCTATTGCTATTGTATAATATTATTCATAGGTTTTCCATTGTCAAATGTCACATTGTGACAAATATTGTGTCGATATGGTAATCAATAATGGTCAAACATCATCACCCATTGTCCTACGTCGCATTGTGACAAGGATTGTCTCAATATGAAAATCAAACATGGTAAACCATGGTCAACCATGTTTATTTTAGGGTTTATTATATTTACCTTTTGGTTTAAAATATTTATTCCTTGTGTTTAATATTATTCCCTTGAGTTTATAATCCCTTGAGTTTTTAGTATTAATCCTTTTGGTTTATTAGTCCCTTGGGTTTATTAATCTAAGGGTTCTTATTCCTAGGATATAATATTAATCATAGGGTTTCCATGGTCCAATGTCACATTGTGACAAAGATTGTGTCGATATGGTAATCAATAATGGTCAAACATGGTCACCCATTGTCATACGTCACATTGTGACAAGGATTGTCTCAATATGAAAATAAACCATGGTCAACCATGTTTATTTTATGGTTTATAATATTTATCTTAGGGTTTATATACCTTGGGTTTATAATATTTATCCCTTCGGTCTACTATTATTCCCTTGGGTTTATAATCCCTTGGGTTTTTAGTATTAATCCTTTTGGTTTACTAGTCCCTTGGGTTTATAATGTCAATCTCTTTGGTTTATTAATCTAAGGGTTCTTATTCACAGGTATAATATTATTCATAAGGTTTCCATGGTCCAACGTCTCATTGTGACAAAGATTGTGTCAATATGACAATCAATAATGGTCAAACATGGTGGCCCATTGTCCTACATCACATTGTGACAATAATTGTCTCAATATGAAAATCAACCATGGTCAACCATGTTTATTTTAGGGTTTATAATATTTATCTTGGGGTTTATATACTTTAGGTTTATAATACTATCCCTTCAATTTAATATTATTCCCTTGGGTTTATTAACTTAAGGGTTCTTATTCCTAGGGTATAATATTATTCATATGGTTTTCATGGTCCAAAATCACATTGTGTCAAAGATTGTGTTGATATGGCAATCAATAATGGTCAAACATGATCACCCATCATCCTACATCGCATTGAGACACATATTGTCTCAATATGAAAATCAACCATGGTAAAATATGGTCAACCATGTTTATTTTAAGGTTTATAATATTTATATTGGGGTTTATATACCTTCGGTTTATAATATTTATCCCTTGCGTTTATAACCTCTTGGGTTTTAGTATTAATCCTTTTGGTTTATTAGTCGATTAGAGTTTATATCCCTTATATTTTTAGTATTATTCCCTTTGGTTTATTATTCCCTTGGGTTTATTAATCTAAAGGTTCTTAGGCCTAGGGTTGAATATTATTCATAGGGTTTATAATATTAATCCTTGGGTTCAATATAAATACCCTTGGTTTATAACCATGGAAAACCATGGTCCAACATCACATTGTAACAAAAATTTTCTCAATATGAAAATCAACCATGGTCCAACGTTTCATTGTAACAAAGATTTGCTACATATGAAAACCAATCATGGTCAACCATGGTGCAACATCGCATTATCACAGTGATTGTCTCAACATGAAAATCAACTATGGTCACCCATGATAATTCTAGGGTTTACAATATTTATCTTATGGTTTATATACCTTGGTTTATAATGTTAATCTCTTGGGTGTAATATTATTCACTTTGGTTTATAATCCCCTGAGCTTAATTAATTAAACCCATATATATATATATATATATATATATATATATATATAGATATAATAGATAGATATATAATTTTTTAATAAATAATAATAATAATAAATAAATTATTGTTAATTAATTAATTAATATAAAAAAATAAATTAATGAATAATAATTATTATTTAATGAATTATTATTGTTATTTATTTATTGTTTTTATATTAACTAATTAATTAACAATAATTAATTTATTACTATTATTAACAATAAATATAACACACACACACACATATATATGAAATTACCATTATTATTATTATTATTATTGTTATTATTGTTAATTAATTACTCATTATTAACTATGTATTATTAGTTAATATTATTAATTAATATAATTATATTTATTATTTAATAATGATATTATTATTTTTTAGTAAGTTTGGTGAGACTATATGTTCATCATGTCCAAGAGGGAAATTGAAATGGTGACTTCACATTAAGAAGTTCCATAAGAGAATAGTCGATCACATCTATACACAACCCCTCAACAATAATAATATTAAATTTAATTAAAAATAATAATAGTAATAATATTATTAAATAATAATAATTTGTTGATATTATAAAATTATTAATATAAATTAATAATCATGGTTAATGATAATAATAATAATATTTTTATCATAATAGTTATTTTTAAATATTATTATTATTTTTAATATTATATATTTATCAATATGAATATCAATTTTATGATTAATATTAGATTTATACCATTAATGCTTAGCAGTATTTTTCAACCACATTTACTAATGTGGTTGGGTTTATAATATTAACAATCTCTAGGGTTTATTAATCCCTTGGGTTTATAATATTAATAATCATGTGGGTTTATCAATTCCTTGGGTTTAAAATATCAATTGTGTTTAAAATGTTAATTCCTCAGTTTATAAATCCCTTGTATTTTTAACATTGATCTCATAGATTTGTTGATCGCTTAGGTTTATAATATTTATCCCTTGGGTTCACTAATTTTTTGGGTTTATAATATTAAAAATTTGTGTTTATTAGTCCCTTGGGTTTATAATATTAATAATTCCTTTGGGTTTTTAATTGAATTCCTTAGTATTTTTAGTTTAAAATATTAATTCCTAGGGTTTAATAATCCCTTGAGTTTAAAATGTTAATTGATAGGGTTTATTAATCCCATGTATTTTTAATATTGATTCCTTCGGTTTATTAATCCTTTAGGTTTATAATATTTATCACTTGGGTTTACTAATTCATTGGGTTTATAATATTAAATCCTTCGGTTTGTTAGTGAGTTCATTTTATAATATTAATAATTTCTTTAATTTATAATTTAACTCCTTGGGTTTATAACTTAATCTCTTTGGTTTATTAATTTGTTGGGTTTAAAATATTAATCCCTAAGAAATTAATATCTTGGGATAAATATTTAAAATATGAATGATCAATAAACACGAGGAATTCATAAACTCTAGGGTTTAATATATGAAAGTTTAAACCCTAAAATTTAAATTTTATAATATTTTATTATTATATTATTAAATATTTAATATTATTATATAAAATCTTCTTATATTATTTTTTTTTAACAAGAACGGTTATGGTGTTTCATTATCTGCTTGGCCAATGGCCACAAATTCGGTTACAAAATGAGGAGCACTTTCCAACATGCCGTTCTGCCAAGAGGGGATTGGCTTTTGCTCTTATCCTCTTCCTCTTTTTACAATTTTCAAAATGGTCTTTGAATGCTAATTGTCCTAGATGAAAAATGCAGACAAACTGATTTAATAGGAAACAATAAAACATATCTTTTCATGGAATAGGAGTCCACAGAAATTCCTTGTTTCTGAGAACGGTTCCAGCTTCTAAATGGACTGCAATGTTTGCTTGGGCGTCTGCTGCTTTGTTATTTGCTCTTAGAACATGAAAATATGTCAAGCGAAGCGATTTTGAAATGCTTTTGATTCTGGAAAGAAGCCTGGCTAGGTGCAGATCAGAAGGGTTGGAGTTGGTCACCACAGCTCTTATAATAACTTGGGAGTCTCCGAGAATGTTTGCTTCCCGAATTCCCAGCTCCTTGAGGAAGATTACCCCTTGCAAGAGGGCAAGAGCCTCGGCTTGCATGCTTGATGTATGTCCAAGCCCCCAGGCAAAGTTATGAGAAGAAATGTTGTCTGGCATGATAATGTGACCACCTGCCCCAGCTTTCCCTAGATTCCCTTTAGCTGCTCCGTCAAGAAAAAGAGATGGAATTAATTGCTTGGACAACCATTACTGGAATTCAATCTCATTTTTCCTGATTTGCCAAACTTCAAGTTCTGGAGGTGGGCTTCTTGGTTTATGGAAGCTAATCTTGAAGGCCGTTCCCAGCTCTCTGTCATGTTGACTGAGGTTTGAATTTTCATCTATGCCTTCCAACCACTCACTTAATTGGCACTTCACTGAATTAGCTACTATTCTGTGATCATGAGCTTTGTCTTGAAAAATCCTCCTGTTTCTTTCTAACCAAACCTGCCAACTAGTGAATTTTGGCAAAGCACTCCATGCTGCTCTGATCTTTTTGTTCTTTGGTTGAACACCTGGGTATCTGGCCATCCAACCTGCAAACAGCTCTTGAACTGAAGTGGGGAAATTGAGATCGAGATTCCAATTATCCAGCAGATCCTGCCAGACAGATTTTGTGAAATTACATTCGATCATTATATGGAGAGCGGTTTCAGAATTTGTCTTATAAAGAACACATCTGGATGGTCCCTTAAATCCTTTGTTTTGAAGTCTGTCCTCGGTAAGAATTTTTTGATGGCTAAAAATCCAGCAAAAATGATCAATTTTTGGTATAGACGGGAAGTTCCATATCCCTGCCCAGGGAGCTGGGTTGGGAGGGACGTTTGGGCGCTCTAAGAACTTGAGGTAACCTTGTTTGACTGTATAACCAGAGCGACTGTTTTCCCAGCCTCTTGCGTCCTTTCTGTTGGCGTGGAGGGGAGCCAATCCATGGAGATGGGCTTTGAGAGCCGTCCATTCATTTTCCAGATCGATGGGCACTGGTAACCTCTTCCAGCCCGTCCAGTAATTCTCTGTCCAATCCGACAGATCCCACAGAGTATGTATGTGCGTTGCCTCCAACCAATTCCTAAGCACTGTAAAATTGCCAGCGTCTTCCAAAGGGGGTCGATTCATGATTTTGTCCTTCCAAACCTGAATTTTCTTACCGTTACCAAGAACCCAATGGGCATAACTGTTAATCATAAACGTGATTTTGTTAAGGAGAATGCTGAAGTGCGTTCTGGGCGAGTTTTTGGGGTGGTCTAAACACCGGAGCCACGGGCCTCTAAAGTACTTCTTCCATAGCGCAATCTGAGCCCAGCTAGGATTAGGAGCGATTATTTTCCATGCTAGTTTGGCTCCCATAGCAAGATTTTTGGCATTCAGATCTTTGAGATTTAATCCTCCTTCGAGATATGGTTTTGTGACTATATCCCAACAGATTAGAGAGAATTTCTTGTCATTGTGCTTGTCTCCTTTCCAAAAAAAGCCCCTGATTCATCCATCTTTTTTATAGTTCCCACTGGTGCCAGAAGGACTGCAAATTTGAAGATCGAAAGACTGTTGAGAACTGCTTTGACAAGCACAGCTTTGCCAGCGATGTTAAGCCAAGAGGAACCCTAGGAATGCATCTTTGATTTGAATTTATCTATGAGAGAAGTCCAGTCTTTCCTTGCCAGTCTCTTGTTGAAGACTGGCAGCCCAAGATATTTGAAAGAGGACAAACTAATGGAGGCATAAAATCCCAAACATCTAGCTATGGAGGATGCAGTGGAAGCAGGAGTATTCCAACAAAAAATCTGACATTTCCCCTTGTTTAGCTCACTGCCTGAGATTTTGCAGAAGTCATCCAAAACTGCTTTGAAGTTGATAGCTGATTAAGGAGTTGCAGCTCCCAGACAGAGGGTATCGTCAACGAAAAGTGCATGATTGATGCGCTTCACCCCTCTTGCAATGCACAACCTGTTGATAGCATGATCTTGCTGCTTTTTATTCAGATAGAAACTAAGAACAGAGGCTTGAATGACAAAAAGGAGAGGTGAAAGAGAGCACCCCTGCCTCAATCCTCTAGAGGCTTTGAAAAATTCAGCGGCCCTTCCATTCACTAGAGGAGCAATCCAGGGCTCTGTAATACAGGCTTTTAACAACTTTATAAAACCTTGCCCGAATCCCATTTTAAGCATTACATCAAACAAAAATTTATGATTAACACGATCAAAGGCATTTGATAGGTCGAGTTTGATGACCATACCTCTTTCCTTACGATGCTGGCTGGAATGGATTGCCTCTTGGACCAGCACGAAATTGTCCACTAGCTGTTTGCCTTTGATGAATCCCCCTTGATTGTCCGGAATGATTTTGGGGAGGAATATTTTCAACCTGTTTGCTATCATTTTGGTGATCACTTTGTACCTGATGTTGCATAGTGAAATTGGACGGAATCTGCTGAAGGTGTTTGCCCATTTTTCCTTAGGGATAAGGGCTAGAAATGCCGAATTTCTGCAGCCTCCAATCTTCTGACAGTTCTGTGATTTCTGGATCATTTTGAGGAATTCCTTCTCAATAATCTGCCAACAAGTTTGTAAGAATCTTGGGGTGAAACCGTCCGGGCCCGGGGCTTTATCCGGGTCCATGGCGAATAGAGCCTCCTTGACTTCTTTAAGCGTGATTATGCTTTCTAGAGCCTGATTGATTTTGGATGTGATGATCTTAGGAACAGCATCTAAGAGGCTGAAATTTTGATCTGCTCTGATGTCTTCTCTGTACAGATTCTCAAAATGCTCAGAGGCTGCTTTTTTTATGCTAGTAAAGTCCCTTAGAACACTGCTTTCTTCTTTTATTTCTTTAATAGAGTTCCGGCCTTTCCTAGCTTGAGCTTGCTTGTGAAAAAAGGAGGTATTCCTCTCTCCGGCTTTAAGCCAAAGACTTCTAGATTTGAGTCTCCAGTACTCTTCTTCGGCCAGGCATGCTTTGTGGAAGTTTTGTTGAAGCTTGGCCTCCTTTTCCAGATCTTCATTTGAAATATCAGATGTTTCAAATTGAAGGTGATGCCGTTCCAGATCTGATTGAGTTTTTTTCCTTTCCTCAGCTGGGTTGGGCAAGGTCCTGGCCCATTTTTTTAGCATGGCTTTCACTCTTCTGAGTTTTTCTTCCCACACAAAGAAGGCAGAGCCCTTGACTAGGTTTTTCCAGCAATCTCTGACCTTATCCATGAAGTCTGCCTCCTTGATCCAAAGAGAGCAGAATCTGAATGGAGTAGGCCCTAGATCCTGAGAAGTCACCAAATCCAGACTGATAGGCTTGTGGTCTCATGTACTGTTGTGCAGGATGTGTGATCTAGCTTCTAACCCAATGAGTAGGAAGGAACTTTGAACCAAGAAGCGGTCCAATCTTGCCGCTATATGTCCTGGCCCAGCCCTTTTGTTTGACCATGTGAACTTGCCAATGGTAGGCTTGATATCGATCAGATCCCAGTCTTGCATGACATCCTCTACTGTTTCTCTTGCTGGGTCTCTGACAATACTGCCTCCTCTCTTTTCTGAAGGCAGAAGGGTGAGGTTGAAATCTCCTGCAATGATGATGTTCTCCAAGTCTTCCCGGTCTGCCAAATTTTTGATGGAGTCCCAACATAATTTCTTTTCACTTGCACTATTTGGAGCATATACATTGACTAGACTCATAATTGCTTTAGATTCTAAGTGTTGCAACTTTAACAATATCCAATGAGTATTTAGGGTTTTAGAGATGAGGAAGAACTTATGTGGATTCCAGAGCGACCCAAGTCCTCCTGAAGCTCCCCGAGCCGAAGTTGCATGCACACCGTCTTTTTTCCAAAACTTTCTACTTGCTTGGAGGAAGGATGATTCCTCCATCTTAGTCTCCTGGATGAGGAGGATGTCCGGGGTTTCCTGCCTTATCAGACTTCTCATCGCCTCTTCCTTGGCTTTGGATCCCATACCCCTACAGTTCCAGGAGACAATCTTCATTACTTACTTTTGTTGTGGAAAGCTCCTTTGGAGCTCTGGATTGGGGCCTTCTTCGTCTTCGGAGTTTTTGCTAGAAGTTTCTCTAGCATAGGCTGGCTGCCTTGGAGCTTGTCTTTGTATGTTTTTTGTTCCCTTTTTTCTTTTGTTGACATTCGGCCTCTTGTAGATCTTCTGGGGGTGGATTGCGATTCCCCTATTTCCCCTTCTTCCTCTGACTCATCAGATTCTTGGGTTTCCTCCTAGTCTTCAGATGTCTTTCCTTTGGGAATCTCTGGCTCACTTTTAGATAGTCGGGGAGACTTCTTTCGGGGTTTCTGTATTGTGGGAAATTATGGTTTCTGATCCCAGGATCTCATATCTATTCCCTTGACTTTCCATGGGCGGCTTCTGAGCAGGCGCTGTTTGGGGTGTTCTGGTGCTAGCATTTGCGGCCTTCCTGGAGGTAGTTCTGGATCTCTTCGCCTGATTCCATCCTTCCTCTTTCCCTTTATCTTCAGCCCCTTTGGATGGGCAGTCTCTAGCGAAATGTCCATAGACTTGGCACTTCCGACATTTGAACGGCAGCTGCTCATAGTCTAGTTTCTGAATATGTGTCCATGGGCCCACCCTTATTTTGACAGCTTCAGGAAGACCAACCTCCAGATCCACCTCCACGCAAATTCTGGTGCAGTCATACTGGTCTCTATTGTTGGCCCTGTCAATGAATTTCCCGAGGGTGTTCCCGATGTGCTTCAGGGAATCCCAGTTCCAGCAATGGACCGGAAGATTGGGGAGTCTTACCCATACTGGGACTGCTGAAGGTACATCCATTGCCGGGTCGAAATCTGGCGTCCATTTGTTCAGGTACAGCCCTTGAGGCCCCATGAAATAGGGTCCATTTCTGAATATGAGATCCTTGTCTTCTTTTTCTGAGAATTCAAAAAGAAAGTATCCTCTTCCGAGAAAGTAAGATGTTACCTTGCCCTGGATCAACGGAGCCCAGTTTCTGGAGACCCAGTTCTCTGTTGATTTAGGAGAGGGCCAGAGACCTGTAAACTGACCCACTAGGGCACGTTCCGACAACGAAAGGGCTACTTGGATTGGACCTTCGGGGGGGAGGGCGATCTCAGGGATGTCATCGAGTCTTTTGACGAACTTAGCGGCTTCCATTGCTTTCTTCTTGTGGAGCGAGGCCAACAAGGATCTGAAGGCCTCAGCTGCAGAGGATGGAGGAGGGGAGGAAGATCCCGGGGGAGGGTCCGGATCTTCCATGAAGATCCAGCTCTAACCGCAGCTGGAAAAAGAGGGAGAAGGGCGGGCAAACGCAGGGCGAAAGGAGCACCCACGCTCAGCAACCAAGGAAGGGACGAGGCCACAGGGCGGATCCGCAGGAGCGGACCTCGCGGAACAGAGCCGAGCGCAGCAGCTCAGGCTTCCCGTCGTGCAGCGTTCAGTTCGCAGAGCCCTCGAAGGTCTGGTTGAAACGGCCACTTCTTATATTATTACTATATTATATTAAATTATTATATTTTGTTTCCAAATAGTATAATATATTTTATTTTAATATATGATTTATATGTAATTAATATCATTAATATACTCCAAGTAAATATATAAAATATTTTGACAATTATATTAATAAATATATAATAATTATTAACAATAATATAATAGTAGAGATAAATACATATTATTAATAATATTTAAATGTTTTCAGTCACATTAATCACATTGTAAGGATTGGGTTGACGTTTCGAAGAACCAACTAACGTGGTTCCAAACCTGGACCCAATCCTTACAATGTGATTAATTGGAAAGACTATTCTCTATATTGTGGATCACAAAAGTTTTAGATCTAATGTTATTATTATGTTATATGTTAATTATATTATAGTTTTAAATATAACTATTAAAATATTAACAAAATTTATATAATAATTAACATTATATTGATATACAAAATAATGTTAATATAATAACTATAATTATATAAATAAACAATAATATGACTATTATTATTTATATAATTATTAATAATAAAAAATAACTAGCTTTTAACAAAATACAAGTAATGATTATTAATATAATGGGGTGGATATATACTTATCCGTCTATATTAACACATTAATAAATGTAATTGTGCTAATATATTCTCCAGAATAAAACATTGACATATAAAAAGTGATAATCACTGAGCTGCACCGGACCATGTTCTTCTCTATACGTGTGATACACATAGAAATTTACAACTGATTCCTTCGTGATCTTGAGTAAGTCGAGGTTTATCTGGATATGTCGTGAATATAAGGAATTCTTTTTCTTATGCACTAAATTTGCGGAACTTCAAATATAACAGTTTTATCTCTAGGTTAGTTTTGGAATAATAAAAAATAAAAATATATTAGAAAAAGACAATTGACAATGAAACTAGGGATATATAAATATTTTTTTATTAGAAGACAAAGAAAGCATAAATTTTGATCACTTTTCAGCCTAGATTCATTGTTTTTCCTTTTTATTAGGATTCAGCATAACCATAATTATATATTCATTATTTTTAACTAACTAGTATTTAGCATAATCATATATACATTAGATCACTTCAGCATAATCATAATAAAATATTATATGTTCATTACTATTACTGTTATTGGGTAGATGATTTCATTTCTATTAACGAATATTTTCTCTAATGGCATGCTCTCGTCTGCTCTAATTCTAGAGTTCCCTTGCACTAGATGGATGCATGCATGCAGCGGGCAATTTACAATATTTCAACAATATTTCTAATCATAAAAGGAAAAATTAAAAATTCCCTTTCCTGAAGGAATTTTGGGAAAGTAATGGCATGCTCATAAGCTAACGTAGATGTTATTGTATACTCCTTTACTTATTCGACTCAGAACCATAGAGAAGATTTTTTAATGCTATCTGCAGTAGAAGACTCATTCCATAAACTTTAATTTGCTTCTAATTGCATTAATTTTAGTTGGAATAAATATCAAAATCCAAACTGTCTTCTCTACTGTTGTTGATTCAATGTTGTTGGACTAAAATGTAGAGGAATATGTAACTGTGGCTAGCTGGTATGTGTATAATATGGAGTGCTATTTTATATGTATATATATAAATGTGATAGAGGGGGTTAGTTCGATACAGGGGGTTAGTTGTTCAGTCCTCGTCAACATTATTCACTTATTGGTCACTGTCAAAACTCTTCACTTATTGGTTAGACTGTGAATCATATAAAAGGGAAAAAAAGCTGGTCTATTTTGTAGCCTGGAATAATATTTTTAAATAAGTGATAGTATCTGATAGAAATAAAACCCACTAGGACATTTTCCATAGAATACCATTATTAAGAATTGAATGAGTTTTTCGTGCAACTTTGAAAAGTTACTGTCTTCTGAAATATTCCAGCAGATATTAATCTGCTTATGAAAAAACTGTTGACTTTGTCTGAACCTAAGGGTGACTTACTTAGACTTGAAGCATTTAAAGTGCAAATATAATATAAAATATAGGTCATTCGCTGCAAAAGTCTCACAAATGATCTTTGCATTTTCAAATCATTCTGACAGTTTGAATTTTTCCAATCTGCCATCATGCGTTATGCCTTTATTTGTCACCCATGACTAACCCTGTGACTTACGAAACGAAAAATTATAACGAATTTCTGGGTGGCCGCGGTCATGATTTGAAGATCTGAGAAAGTCCGACGCAGAAATGCACTGAAAATGAGACCCGCGCTGATTGTGCGAGGGTACCTCTGTTGAACCCTAGGTCGTTCGCGGTCGATATGGTAAGGGGTCAATATTTTCACCAACCAAATACATGGTACATGATTATCATCCCCAAAATCTGTAGGACTGAAAACGAGTGTAGTTGAGGAGGTACCTGATAAGGAAAGTGGGACGGTGATTTGATAACAAAATTATTATCAAAATTGTTGACTCTGATAAACATTATTAAAAGTACAACCGCATGTTCATATATTAGCGCAAAACCGACCCCACAGCCAAAATATTCTGCGACACAAGAACATATAATAAATACCAATACGAATATCTTAAACTTACCTAACTGCCATGATACTTCTTATATAAATTTTCTGTTTTTAGGAAATTTGGTCGATACGTGGTAATACATAATAATTTATTTGTGTGGATATTTGCTCGATAAATAATATGCTTTAAACCAAAAAAAAAAAACAACAACAACACTCTATTGTACTGGGTTCTGAACCTTACTCTTACTGGAAAGAAGAGCACGAAACACATCAGAACAAAAGAAATCCTCAGCATTAAACAAAGATTGAGCTAAAATTAAGCTGCTTACGTTGCTGTTCCCTTAACCAGCTAATTACGACAACAAAAGTATATTGTATAAGAAACAACAATTTTCCAGATAATGTGATTAAAAATCAATTTGTTTAGAAAGTAATGGCGATCCAGTCTGTTCAGAGAACGATTCTCGCTCCGTAAATCTAAATCTATTGGCTTAACAAAAATGTAAGAAAATTATGACACCTTAAATCTAATGAATAGCCGTAATGTGATGTTTCTTGGGAAAATAACAAAATAATACAAGCATATCGGAGATGTCGTGATCTTAATGTGAAGGTTGGTGGAAAAATGAAATAAATCATGTCAGAATTATTATCGATCATGAGATTAACTTCTACCAAAACCAAAATTGCTTCACTGATACTAAGAAACCTAATATTTTTTGTTATTTAATATTTTTTTACTTAAAATTTTATATCAAGAAAAGGATATTCTCAGTAAGGCTCTTAGGGTTTGGAATCATGCTTCTGTATAAGTTTTAAACTTTTATAACACGTGGTTTGAATTTTTATTGTCTGTGTTCACAAAATATGACTTGCTTCTATGCCCCTCGGAGCTACGGGAGAATTGATAGAGAGAAAGAATTGGAAAAATACAGATATTACACTAATAAATATTTTTGTTTATAAAACTTCTCACATATAACCATGTATTTAGCCACTCTTGACTTTCCTCGTCCAAAACAGTGACCTGATTATAATCTTCACAGAAAACAATGACCTAATCAGGAGTATGGTATATAAAGACTTAATTCACTGAATATAAAATCATTGACAAACTCTAACTTAACTTGCCTTTTCTCTGGCTAATTCACACGCGACAAACTCACACTCAAACTTCTAATATTTTATTAGATTTAACTCAACTCATCTATCCCTACATTGCATGCATAAGCTAATAATTTACTATTTGCATGATCGATATGTATGGCCGTTGTGCAGTCCCTGTTTCTCTACTACTCCACTAATCTGTAATGAATTTCTTAAGCAATTAGGTTTTTTTTGTTTTTAAGAATTTTATGATACATGCCTGATAAAATGCATTCTTTCTCATTATTCTCGCCTTGCTGTCCTCCATTCTGTTTAAACTTATTTTGCTGAGTGAATAGATTTATTATCCAATAAAACCACGGCTTCAACCTTTTTGCACTCTCAAACACTATTTAGTAGGAAATTAATGTCTTTCCTCATAAGTGGAAACTTCAAACAAAATTGAATTCCTATACTTACTAACTGTATAATTCCTTAAAAGAAAAAATATAATGCACTTTGGGTGGTTGCAGTCATGCTTAGGTTGTAGAAAAAAGGATCCACCCACCAATGCGCTGAAAATTAGACGCGCGCTAACTGTGGTAGACTCTCCCGTTCAACCCTAAAATTTTGGTGTCGATTTGGTCATCTGTCAATAGATTCACCGACCATCGCACTACAGAATACGTGATGTAGGACATTAACGATATCATCATATTGAAATCTGTCCCACTCCTATAACCGGCAGTATATTAGGAGGCACCTGATCAGGCAAAGTGAGGGGAAGGTAATTTGATTACAAAGATACCATCAACAATATTGGCCTTAGAATGACCACAAAACGGACACCTCAAAATATCTTACATATACAAATATGTAGCTGTCAATACATCTATACAACAGAAACAAATTCATTTTAACTCTCATATATAGAGATATGAGCGTAGGTTAATTATTATAAGTTCATGTCTTTTCTGTAAGTATATTTTTCGATAAAAATAAAATTTGTAAGTGATTTTACAAGGATTATTTGGAGTCGTAATTTTTCAGACTTTGAGTGTATTAATTTTTTTTGGGTATAAAATTGATTTATTATTTTAAAAAAGATATTTTCAACTATCAAATTCAAGATATTATAAAAAAAATTATCATTTACTTTTAATTAAATAGAGAATTTTTTTAATCAAAAGTTTAAATAATTTTTGTTTTTTAATTTTAAAAATATAAAAAAAATATATATTTTTAAAATTTTGACAATTCGTTAGGTATTTATCATGCATTTTAATTTGTTTGTTATTTATACCAATTATGCATCGTAATTATTGGTTTGTTATTTATTAGGCATATTTTATTGTATTGGTTCACTGTATTTTTTTCTAAAATAAATTAGAAATTTGTAGCCTAAATTGATTAAGTATCGAATATCGATATTTTGTATTACACTTCATCTGTATCACACTTTATTTCTTTATGATATATGTATATTTTATTCGTGGTGGTTGTGGATAACCAATTAATTTATTTTTTGGGATAAATATTTTCTTATAAGTATATTTCAATTTGTAATAATGGTTAAAGAGAAATTAATTAAAAATTTATATGATAATAATATTATTGAGTCGAAATGTTCATTCTACATTGAGGGAGATGCATAATTATGCCTGTATTAAACTTGGAGTTGATACATGTTTCTTGGAAAAATACTTTAAATAAAAAATATATTGGCTTGTAAACGAAAATTTTCTGGAAAAAATCACATTGAGAATATTTGGTCCACGAGTTTCGAACCCAGTGTAGCTCATCCTGAGGACAAGATGAAGAGGCAGATCTCATCTCAAAGGATGTTTAAATAAGGTGAAAAGTCAACCTAACGGCTAGAGGAATGACTAAATTTGACTAGGGAGGGAAAATTATATAGTATAATACTTTATATATTTACATATAATAAATTAACGAAATGGCTATCTTTGACTGGGGATTAGTTAGACTTGTTTGAATAATTAATAAATAATAATTTAGTTTTTCTAATTAATTAACTTATTCATTCCTTATTATTTACTAATAAATGTTATTCAATTTATTTAAATGAATTATCCTACCTAAGAATAAACAATTAAATAAAACCACCTAAAATAATTAAATAAACTAAATGAAAACAAAAATAAATAAATAATAAAAAGGGTAAATCAAGATAAAACAATACACTAAAAATTTTATCATAATAAAAACATAAAAGAGAGGGAGCCATGCATGATTCTCTATATTGTTTTTCCTTATATTTATTTAAATAATTATCCTACTTAAAATTTAAACAATTAAATAAAACTATATAAAAACAAATAAATAATAAAAGGGATAAATCAAGAAACAATAAAAAATAATCAAAATAAAGACATAAAAGAGAGGGTATATATATATATATATATATATATATATATATATATATATATATATATATATATATATAAAATAAAATAAAACAAAAACAAATATGTAAAAAAAATATTGGCTTATAAGAAAAACATTATAAATCATTAATAATCTCATTCTCATTGATTGAACTCACTTGGTCCATTGTATATTACAATCCAATATGATTCTCTATATTGCTTTTTATTATATTTATTTAAATGATTATCTTACTTAAAAATTAAGCAATTAAATAAAACTATATAAAATAAATAAATAAATAATAAAAGGGATAAATCAAGAAACAATAAAAATTAATCAAAATAAGAACATAAAAGAGAGGGTGTTTATATATATATATATATATATATATATATATATATATATATATATATATATATATATATATATATATATAAAATAAGATTAAAAAATAAAAACTATGTAAAAAAAGTTGGCTTATAAAAAAAAACATTATAAAACATTAATAATCTCATTCTCATTTATTGAACTCACTTGGTCCATTTTTTATATTACAATCTAATTAATTAACTTATTCATTCCTTATTATTTACTAATTAATATTATTCAATTTATTTAAATGAATTATCCTACTTAAGAATAAACAATTAAATAAAACCACATAAAATAAGTAAATAAACTAAATGAAAATAAAAATAAATAAATAATAAAAAGGGTAAATCAAGATAAAACAATACACTAAAATTTTTATCATAATAAAAACATAAAAGAGAGGGAGCCATGCATGATTCTCTATATTGATTTTTATTATATTTATTTAAATGATTATCCTACTTAAAAATTAAGCAATTAAATAAAACTATAGAAAAATAAATAAATAAATAATAAGAGGGATAAATCAAGAAACAATAAAAATTAATTAAAATAAAAACATAAAAGAGAGGGTGTTTATATATATGTGTGTGTAAAAAAATGTTGGCTTATAAAAAAAACATTATAAGACATTAATAATACCATTCTCATTGATTGAACTCACTTGGTCTGTTGTTAATATTACAATCCAATATGAAAAAGATGTAGTAAAAATATTTCACTTTTGCTTTTGGAGTTCTAAATATAATAGTTCCATATCTATATTAAACAATATAACTTTATATAGATAAAGTAATTAAATTTTTTAAAAACTTCTCTTTATTTTATAAATATTTCAATATAAAAGTTAAATAAATTGTTTCAATATCCATATTAATTAATATATCTCAATATGAAACCTATATAGAAATAAAAAAAATAGTATATATATATATATGGGTTAGTTATATGATGTTAAACTTGGTAAAATATTTCAATGCTCAAAAGTAATTAAAGGTAAACTAATTTAGTTATTTTAAAGAAATGTGTAGGTCATTCAATTTACAATATAAAATATTAATAATAATAAACTATTCAAAAATACAATTTGAACAATGAAAAATTACACATTGTAAGAGATTAAATCTCTTGACGTGTAAATCCTTTTCAACCTTTGCATTCTAAGAAAAGTTTTGCATGTGATGAGATTTTATCCTCCCTCTCTAATCTTAGTAGATATGTGAGGGTGATGTGTAATTATGTTGCTCAGCTTGGAGTTGACACGTGCCTCTTAAGAAAATACTTCAAATAGAAAAAATGTTAGTTAAAAAAAAAAAAAAACATTATAAAACAACAATAATCTCATTATCTAGGTCTTTGTCAATATTACAATTAGTATGAAAGAGACGTGCTAAAAACATTTCACTTTTACTTTTGGAGTTCTAAATAAAATATTTCCATATCTATATTAAATAATATAATTTTATATAACTCTATAGATAAAGTAATTAAAAAGATTAAAAAACTTTTATTTCTTTTATAAATATTAATTCAATAATAAGAAATTATTCAAAAATATTAATTTAATATAAAATATTCAAAATTAATCAATTATTCAAAAATAAAATTTAAAGAAAATGAAAAATTACACATGTTAACACGTATAGAAAACCACTATAAATCCATTTAAATCACGGATTCATCAACCCCTAAGAAGGATTAAATCTCTTAACCTAATATATATGTAACATATTCAACACCGTAAAAAACTCTTGGGGCACATAGTGTAATATCCCCCATTACTGTAAAAAATTATTTTATTTACTGTAACCAAACAAACTATTACTATTTGTCTGAATTATAAACTATTTTGGAATTTAGTTATTGAAGAATAAATTTTGTAGTTATGAGTAAATACTGTTTACTAGGTAATTAGTTATGGAAACAGTTATGTGTTCCAAAACTAAATCCTAGAGTATTTTTACAAAAAATGATCAAGAGGATGGGGATCTGAGATCAAGAGATAGAGGATACTATGTTGAAAGGTCAGACAATCTATAATGACTATGTCTGGTTAAGACCTGATAGCTAGTAAACCTTAAAGTCTCTAAAGAGAGAGAGAAATCTTGAAGTAAGGAGTAGCACCGGGGGAAGATTTACCAGAGTAGGTAATCTCATCAGATTTAGTTCTGAACAACGTAAACAAATAAGTACATAATTGTTATATAAGTTGTTCACTGAATCTAAGAACAATAGCTAGGAGATTGGCTAAACGGTTAGAGGTATAATTGTCAATTATTGTGTAAAAAAGTATAGGTAATGTTTTCCTATTTCTGGAGTATGTCATTAGAGTTATTTTCTATTTAATTGAAACAATTATTTTAAAGAATGATAGAGAATCCGAGGAAAAACCCTTACTATATTCGTAGGAAGAATCTGTATTAAGAATATCAAAAGATTTAGTAAAGAAACTAGAATGAACAACAAATATTGGGAAAGGATAGGTATTCCCTGTCAACAGAACTATTACATTAACCAAATAAGGTAGATTTCCCTATATTGCATCTTATCTAACTCAGGAACAACATTTAAAATCATATATTAATCAAAAGAGTGGCAAACATTGATGGATGAAATAATCAAGTATACATTGCAATCAACAGACATTAAACTGTTCTTGAACTGTACACCATAAATATATGCATGGATAAGAACTCTGTATATGCAATAAATATACAAATTAATTCTGAATAGTCATGGTGAAAAACAAGAAATTCAACAAGCTCACGAATTTAGTCATGTAAGACAGAAGTAGAGACTTCTGGAAATTTTCATTGAAATACAAAAGATTACAGTGTTAGAAAGGCATCGCATATTGTGGCATTATGAGCTCCAAAAGAAAAAACTTAAACATTTTTTCTTGTAAGTCAAAAATATTGAGATTTTAGAGAACTAGGGCTAAATCTATGCAAAAATATTTACACATTCCCGAGCTACATTACATCAAACAAAGTGTAGAATAAACCCTCGGAAGAATCGAGGAAGGATAGCCCTCGACTTCCAAAAAAAAAAAACTTTGTGTTTAAATAAAAGCTCAGAAAAATAATCAGAAACCTAGCAGTGAAATATGAATATCTTCTCAATTATAAACTCGAGTCATATATTTAAGTGTTCCAATATAATATTAGGGATGTCAATGAGGGAGCCCTTTGCTAAAATACCTTCACACTGAGCCATATCCATATGCCTTCTTGCCTTATAAAAAGACCTCACACAAACTTCTGGAAACAAACTCAAGACAAGCTACCAGAGGAGCCATGACTCCAACAGTCTCGGAAGACCCATCTAGAGTTTTCTTTATAGTCTTTTCAGCTTGGTGACCTGTACATAGAAACCCTATTCTATATAGATTTAGAGAGATTCATATTACCTAGAGTTTGTTGCAGATAATGAAACTAGAAGGAGGGTTTACCTCAACGCGGGGATGAATCTTCCGTCCCGGGAGCTAGACCTTTCACCATAACAGAGAAATGGTATTGGAAACATGCAATGGAAATAGGAATCAATAATAAACATTCTAAACCTTCAAATACATAGACAATTATGCAGAAAGAAGATCTGAAATCCTACCTTTGGAGAAAACATCATAGCCCAGCCTTTGCAGAACGAATTCTAGAGCATTTAAGTGGTTTTGGGTTCTTCAGGGCATTCTGAGTTGCCAGAATGCAGTAGAAATGGTCTAGTGAACCTGGATAGCAAACGAAGACAACCATCGAAGGGAATAGCAAACCCATAACCTCTAGGAAAGTCCAGAGTTAAACAATGATAAGTTGAAACCTCACTGCTGAGAAATGAAGGGACAATAACCTAAGGACCATTCGATCCGGCGAGCCAAGATGAGTCGTTGATGGAGGAACCTGATCCTAAGGGTTAGGTGGGATAAGGATAGATGGATCACCTCCAAGAAGCCACCCGGACCCAGAGTTTGATAAATAGATGTGTTACATATGGTATTAGATTGCTCAGGTTCCAAAACTGAGGCCTCTAGAATAAGGAATAACAAAATTTTGTTGTGCACGTAGGAGATAACAGTTAAATAATTAGCATAAGGTGAGCTAGAAATCTACCACATGATTCCATATATGGAATAGGGCCAAATTCATTTCAGGAGGGGAATCTTGAGGTTTGGGTGCAGCTGCGCAATGATACGCAAAATCCCAATGCAGACCTCCAGACAACTATCCAAGAACTGAAAGGGGAAATGGCCCGACTCCAGGCTAACAATGAAAGATTGATGTAGGAACAAGAAAAGATCCTAAAAAGTTTGTCAGATAGACAAAATCATCGGCCACTAGCCCCCAGTCCAGAGCACGACCACACGAATGGGGAACAAGAGTTCCGAACTAAAAATATGGAAATAGAAGGAGGATAAGAAAACCAAGAAGAATAATCAGGAAACGTGTCTGATCACAAGACATAGAAGAAACAAAAGATTGAACTCCATGGGGAGTTTCATAAAATCAAGCCTCCTCTCTTTGATGGGGAGCAAGAAGAGGCAACGGAAGCATGGTTAATTAATATGAACAAGTATTTCCAACTATACGAATATGATTACAATTTGAAGGCCCGTTTGGCCATTTTCCAGCTTCAAGGGAAAGCTACATTGTGGTGGGAGGAAGCAAAAATAGTCCATGGGGTCAATGAGCAAAACATAACTTGGGAGAAATTCCAAAAATTCTTTAAGGAGAAATATTTGACCGAGAGGTTTTATGATGAAAAAGCAAAAGAGTTTCATGACCTCCATCTAGGCCAAATGACCATGGATGAATTTATAGCAAAATTTACATCATTATTAAGATACATTCCTTATATTATTGAAGAAAAAGCTAAGGTACAATGGTTTTTTAGTAGTCTTCCATTGTTCATGAAAGAACAGCTAGAATTTGACAATCCAAAAACCATGGATGAAGTCATTCAGAAAGCACGAATTTTTTATCAGCAAAATAAATCAAAGGGAGATACCAGTAAAAGATGGGTAGGCAAGAAGGGAAATAAATTCATTCCCAACCATAAGGGAAATAAGAGCACCAACACTGAGTATATAAAGTTCAAAGTAATAGGAATGGGAATAAGCCCAGATTTAAAGTACCAGGTGAAGCTAGGACAAATGAACAAACTAGCATAAATGAAACAGAATTAATTAATAGACCACCTGTATAGTGTTGGGGATGCGGAGGCCCGCATTATGTTAAAAATTGCCCTCAACACAGGGGAACGGATCAGATCTCTCAAATTCAGGAGGCATCCACTATGGGAGAAGTGGCAAGAAGCATCCCTAAGATCAATGCAACTCTTGAAGATC
Source organism: Pinus tabuliformis (assembly GCA_031772625.1). NCBI lineage: Eukaryota > Viridiplantae > Streptophyta > Pinopsida > Pinales > Pinaceae > Pinus > Pinus tabuliformis. Next base: position 1,332,579,251 of record CM062805.1, read on the forward strand.
ATCAGGTAGAGTTTCAGCCAACTATGGTTGAATTTGAAGGTACTATTTTTTACCAGACCTACTCTATTTTAATAGATCCTGGGGCTACTTTAAGCTACATTAGTCCCAGGTTAGTGGAACAATGTAAATTACAAGTTGTTAAATTTAAAAACCCATGGTTAGTACAGCTAGCCACAGGGGCAAAAAGAAGAGTTCTATCTAAAGTAAACAACTGCCCCTTGAAATTAAATGGTCAACCTATCATAGCTAATTTAAATGTGCTACCTCTAGGGTCATATGTTATTCTGATAGGTATGGATTGGTTAGAAAATCACTTGTCCTTAATGAATTGTAAAGCAAAGTCTATTAGCTACCGAGATGAAGTGGGAGAGAGACAAGAAATTCAAAGTGTTTAGAAACCTCTGTAATTAAGGCCAATAACAACCTCCCAATTAGGGAAATGCATCAAAAAATGTTTTCAAGTTTATGCCATACAAGTACGGTATTTTGAATCTAAATATAAGTCTATATCACTAGAGAACATACTTGTGATACAAAATTTTCCAGATGTGTTTCCTGAAGAAATACCAGGCCTACCCCTTAACAGAGATGTAGATTTTACTATTAAGCTGATTCTGGGAGTTGCTCCAGTTTACCAGGCACCATACCAAATGAGTATATCTGAGCTAACAGAATTAAAGATGCAACTCCAAGAGTTACCTGATAAGAGGTATATCTGTCCCAGTGTGTCTCCTTGGGGAGCTCCGATTTTATTTGTTAAAAAGAAGGACGAAACCCTACGAATGTGCATGGATTACCGCCAGCTAAATAAGTTGACCATTAAAAACAAATACCCCCTTCCCTAGATAGATGAGCTCTTTGACCGGGCGAAAGGCGCAACCGTATTCTCAAAGATTGATCTCTGCTCTAGGTATCATCAAATCAGAATAAAAGAGGAAGATATTGCAAAAACTACTTTCAAGACATGTTACAGACATTATGAGTTTGCGGTCCTACCATTTGGACTAACTAATGCCCCAGCAACTTTTATGTGTCTCATGAACAACATATTTCATCAATTCTTAGATAAATTTGTATTAATATTCATTGGTGACATACTAATCTATTCTCGGAATGTGGAAGAACATAAGGAATATCTCCGTGTTGTTTTGCAAGTCCTACGAGAACACCAGCTATATGCCAAGTACAGTAAATGTGATTTCTTTAAGGAGCAAATCCAATACTTGGGACACGTCATCACCAAGGACGAAATTGTGTAGATTCAAAAAAGATAAGAACCATTATGGAATGGAGAATACCAAAGGATGTAGCCAACATAAGATCATTTATGGGCTTAGCAGGTTACTATCAGAGATTTGTGGAGGGTTTCTCCCATGTAGCCTATCCTATCACCTCTCTACAAAATAAAGGAAAATTGTTCCAATGGACCCCCAATTGTCAAAGGGGCTTTCATCAGCTCAAGCATCTTCTTACCATGGTGAGCAATGCTGATTCCAACAAAGAATATGTGGTTTGTACTGATGTCAGCAAGGAAGGAGTGGGTGGCGTATTAATGCAAGAGGGGAGAGTGGTTGCCTACAAATCTAGGGATCTTAAAGAGTCTGAGCAAGGAGCTAACTGCAGTCGTTCATCCATTAAAAATGTGGCGGCATTACCTATTAGGTAAGAAATTCTTGTTAATGACTGACCACCATAGTCTGATAAATTATTTCAAACAACCAACTTTAAATGTCAGGCAAGCTCGTTTGGAAGATTTCCTGAGTGAATTCAATTTTGAAATTAAACATTTAAAAGGAAAGGAAAACCGGGTCGCAGATGCTCCAAGCCAGAAGGTAAATTGTTTATATGAAATTTCTTTTAGTTAATCACGAACTACCTTTTTTGAGAAGACTCAAGAACCAGCCATGCAGGATCCAACAAATAAACATTTATGGCAGCAGGAAAAAATTCTTAACAACCATGAACAATAATTAGGTTATGAAATAAATGTAGAAAATTTGTTGATTTTTAGGAAAAGGATATATGTGCCTAACCAACAACATCTTAAAAATCTCATTCTTGATGAATACCATAAGATCCCTTATGCAGGTCATCCCGAGTACTAGAAAATGATTTCTGCTATGCGGAAAGAATGTTTTTGTCTTGGTATGAAGAAGGAAGTGGCAGAATATTTAGCCAAATTCTTGGAATGCCAGCAAGTGAAAGTTGAGCACCAACATCCAGCAAGGTTACTTCACCCTCTACCTATCCCAGAATGGAAATGGGAAACCATATCTATTGATTTTATTACCGGGCTGCCTAAATCGAGGAAGAAAAATGACTCCATCATGGTGGTGGTGGAAAAATTGAGCAAATATGCTCATTTCATACATGTTCAATCAACTTATAGAGTAGTCCAAATTGCTAATATTTTTATGCAGAACATTTTTAAACTGCACGGAATCCCTAAGATGATTATTTCTTACCGTGATGTAAAATTTACACAGCTTTCTCGAAAGCCCTCTTTGAAGGATTGGGCACACAAATGCACTTCAGTATAGCTTACCATTCGCAAATGGATGAGCAGACTGAAAGAGTAAACCAAGTTGCTGAAGACATGCTGCAAACATATATAATGCAGCAACCCACAAAATGGGAAGTTTATTTGCACCTAGTGGAGTGCGCATATAACTATGGGTACCATGCAACCATTCAGATGAGCCACTTTGGAGTTTTTATATGGACGCAAGTCCTGGAAACCATTAATTTGGAGTGGACCAGAAGACAAACTGTACTAGGGTCGAACATGTTGGAAGAAATGGAGGAAATGGTGAAAATGTATGGATTAATTTAAAGGTTGCTTAGGACCGACAGAAGAACTTTGCCAATCGGAACAAGAGTTTCCGAGAATTCCAAGTGGGAGACCATGTCTACATTTGAGTGTGAGCCAAGAAAAGCACCTTACAATGGGCAGGGTGTGCTAAACTAGCACCTCGATATTGCGGGTCGCTTTAGATCCTGGCTCGAATCGGACTGGTGGCTTATCAACTTGCCTTACCCAGTCATATTCGTGTACATAATGTCTTTCATGTTTCTCTACTTAAGAAATATTTATATGATGCTAACCACATAATCCAATGGTAAGATATACAGGTAAGGTATATCTATATATATATATACTTTACAAATGTGTTAAATAACTATTTAACGACCTAACGCTTTTGTTGCAATGTTCAGGTCGAACCTTTACTTATACTAAATCGGACAGAAGTAATGTTTCGAAAATGAGTTATCACCTATGTTAAAGTGCAATAGTAGCACCACAGGCCCAAAGAGGTCACCTGGGAAGATGAACAAGTCATGAGAGAAAAAATTTTGGGTTTATTTGCAGGAAGAGAATATCAGGACAATGTTCCATTTCGGGGAGGGAGATGTTATATCCCCCATTAATGTAAATATTTATTTTATTTATTGCAACCAAATAGACTATTACTATTTGTTTGAATTATAAACTATTTTGGAATTTAGTTATTGAAGAATAAATTTTTCAGTTATGGGTAAATACTGTTTTACTAGGTAATTAGTTATGGAAACAATTATCTGTTCCAAAACTACATCATTTTTACAAAAATTGATCAAGAGGATTGGGATATGAGATTAAGAGATAGAGGGGACTGTGCTGAAAGGTCAGGCAGTCTATAATGGCTATGTCTGGTTAAGACCAGATAGTTGGTAAGCTTTAAAGTCTCTAAAGAGAGAGAGAACTCTTGAAGTAAGGAGTAACACAGGGCAAAGATTTACCAGAGTAGGTAATCTCACTGTAGGGAGGAAATAAAGTGAAAATCTTATATCAGATTTAGTTCTGGACAACGTAAACAGATAAGTACAAAATTGTTTATATAAGTTGTTCACTGAATCTAAGAATAGTAGCTAGGAGATTGGCTAAACTGTTAGAGATATAATTGTCAATTATTGTGTAAAAGTATAGGTAATGTTTTCCTATTTCTGGAGTATGTCATTAGAGTTCTTTTTTATTTAATTGAAACAATTCTTTTAAAGAATAATAGAGAATCTGAGGAAAAACCCTTACTACATTTGCAGGAAGAAACTGTATTAAGAATATCAAAAGATTTAGTAAAGAAACTAGAATGACAAACAAATCTTGGGAAAGGATAGGTATTCCCTGTAAACAGAACTATTACATTAACCAAATAAGGTAGATTTCCCTATATTGCATCTTATCTAACTCAGGAACAACATTTAAAATCATCTATTAATCAAAAGAGTGGTAAACATTGATGGATGAAATAATCAAGTATACATTGCAATCAACAGACATTAAACTGTTCTTGAGTTCTACACCATAAATCTATGCAAGCATTAAAAATCTGTAGATGCAATAAATATACAAATTAATTCTGAATTGTCATTGAGAAAAACAAGGAATTCAACAAGCTCACAAATTTAGTCATGTAAGAAAGAAGTAGCAACTTCTCGACATTTTCATTGAAATACAAAAGATTACAGTCTTAGATAGGTGTCACATATTGTGGCATTATGAGCTCCAAAAGAAAACAATTAAACATTTTTTCTTGTAAGTCAAAGATACTGAGATTTTACTGAACTAGGGCTAAATCTATGCAAAAATCTTTACACATTTCTAAGTTTCATTACATCAAACAAAGTGTAAAATAAACCCTCAGAAGAATTGAGGAAGGATAGCCCACAACTTCCAAAAAAAAATAACTCTGTGTTTAAATAAAAACTCAAAAAAAAATCGAAAATCCAATAGTGAAATATGAAAACCTCTTCTTAATTATAAACTCCAGTTGTATATTTAAGTGTTCCAATATAATATTAGGGATGGCGACCAGAGAGCCCTTTTCTAAAAAACCTCCACACTCGGTCGTAGCCGTAGGCCTCCTTGCCTTATAAAAAGACCTCACACAAACTTCTGGAAACAAACACAAGACAAGCTATCAGAGGAGCCATGACTCCAGCAGTCTCGGAAGACCCATCTAGAGTTTTCTTTATAGTATTTTCAGCTTGGTGGCCTGTCCATAAAAACCCTATTCTAGAAAAATTTAGATAGATTCGTATTACCTGGAGTTGGTTGCCGATAATGAAACCAGAAGGAGGGTTTGCCTCAGTGCCAATTTGAATCTTCCGTCCCAGGAGCTAGACATTTCACCATAACAGAGAAATGGTATTAGAAACACGCAATGGAAATAGGAATCAGCAATAAATGTTCTAAACCCTGAAATACATAGACAGTTATGCGGAAAGAAGATCTGAAAGATTACCTTCGAAGAAAACATCCCAGCCCTAACCTCCGTAGAATGAATTCCAGAGCATTGAAGTGGTTTCAAGTCCTACAAGGGATTCCAAGTTGCCGAAATGTAGTGGAAATGGTCCAGTGAATTGGGATAGCAGACGAAGACAACCATCAAAGGGCAGAGTAGAGCCATAACCTCTCGGAAAGTCTGGAGTGAAACAATGACAAGTTGAAACCTCGTTGCCGAGAAATGAAGGGGCGATAACCTAAGGACTGTTTGATCTAGCAGTCCAAGGTGAGTCATTGATGGAGGAACCTCATCCCGAGGTTTAGGTGGAATAAGGATAGATGGATCACCTCCGGGTAGCCACCTGGACCTAGACAGCCGAAGCACTAAATTCACTTGCATTTCCTGAGCGAGTTTCAAGGTTATGGCCTATGAATATTAATGCAAAGGCCGACATAATACCCATAGGTTTTAATTACACAGAATTGTAACCATTCTAATGTCAAATCCCACGTACATCTAAAATCCTGCCGCATTCATTATTCAATAATTCATAGCATGTAAAGTCCAACCATTTAAATTGGATAATGACAATTATTATGGTTGTTAAAAGTCATACATAATGGTTAATCCATGTTTATGTTTTGGTTTAGCTTATATATGTATTATGGGGTGACTTAATATATCTATATATATATATATATATATATATATATATATATATATATAGATATATATATATATATATATATATATATATATATATATATATATATATATTAGAGTTTGATAGATAGATGTGTTACACATAGATTCAACACCCCTCAAAAACTCTTGGGGCACTTATATTGTGAAGAGTTCACTTGTCAAACTTGTGATTTCAATGAATCCCTACCAGATTTGAAAATAAACCAATTTTTTTTTTCAAAAAGTCTCACTTAATGAATAAGCATATATATAATAACACTTGTGTGTATATATATAATAGTGCTTATTTGTATATATATGTGTTAACACTAACCTTAGTGAAATATTTCAATACTCATAAGGAAAAGTAATTAGAGGTAAAAAAAGAATTACTTCAAAGAAATGTGTAATTCATTCAATTTTTAATATAAAATATTATAATAAATTAATCAAAAGTACAATTCAAATGGTGAAAAATTACATACAGTAAGAGATATAGAAAACCACTATACATGTGTCTAAATCACAAATTATCAAGCACTAAAAGCCCGATTAAATCTTCTTAATTGTAAACCTTTTTTCAAGTTTTGCATTCTAAAAAGAGTTTTGCATATAATGAGATATGATCCCGCTATATTCTTGGTAGATCCATGGTTAATATGTATCTATATTGGTTCTACAACACAATATAAGGGCCATGTACAATTCTTTGAATAGACAAGCCTACTTTTTAAATTAAAATTAATTTAAGCTATAATAAAAATAAAAATAAAAGTAATTATACATATTTGAATGATATAGAAAACCACTATACATGTGTCTAAATCACAAATTATCAAGCACTAAAAGGGATTAAATCTTCTTAAGTGTAAACCTTTTTTCAAGTTTTGCATTCTAAAAAGAGTTTTGCATATAATGAGATGTGATCCCGCTATATTCTTGGTAGATCCATGGTTAATATGTATCTATATTGGTTTTACAACACAATATAAGGGCCATGTACAATTATTTGAATAGACAAGCCTACTTTTTAAATTAAAATTAATTTAAGCTATAATCAAAATAAAAATAAAAGTAATTATACATATTTGAATATGTTTACTTAAATATGACACGCCTACTTTTTAAATTAAAATTAATTTCAGCTATAATAAAATATATATATATATATATATATATATATATATTTGGATAATTTTACTTAAAGTATTATAAAAAGTACTCCCACTTAGTGTTCTTGCTCTATTGGTTGTTGATATTGCAACCCAATACAAAAGTGATATGGTAAACATATTTCACTCTCATTTTTGCTGATATTGCAACCTAATACAAAGACAATATGGTAAAAATATTTCACTCATAGATAACATATTTCCATGTTCTTATGAAATAAGATAATTTTATATCAACTTTAAAAAAAAATTCAAATAATAAAAATAGAGAACAAATAAAGTTCATATTATTTATATTTTCATATTTCCAATATATGAATAAACTATTTAATATCCATGTTAACTAATATATTTAGTATCAACTTTAGAGAAAATATAAACATATATATGAACACAATTTCAATGTGCAAAGACAGAAGTAATTGAAAGTAATATTGAAATGTATTTAAAAATATATTAATAGAAATAAAAGATTTAATGTAGCCATTGTAATTCATAAATAGAATATCTCAATGTTCACGTTAACTAAATTATTTCAATGACAACAATTTCCATATTGTATATGCTTTAAAATAATAATAATAATAATAAATTGTGTGTATATTATATAAAGTAATTGAAAAAAAAAATTCGAATATGTTTGGTAAAGAGAGAGAAGTCGGCGTTGAGAGGATCGGCGAAACCCTGCTGCGCGTTCGTTCGGCCCATGGCCCTCATGGCTCCTCCGAATCCAGCGTTCCAACACTACGCGCAGGAGCAGGCTGAGGCTTAGAACCAGGATCAGGAGCAAGCCCATCCCAAGGTGGAGGAAGTAAACGTCCATGCCTTACTTCTGGTAGCTCCAGGCATTCCCCAAACCCTTCATCAACGCTTATTCGACAAGCTTCCCACGGAGACTTTCGATAGAGGCAACTTCTTCCCAATTGAACTCTGCGAAGATGGCAAGAAATGGCGCCTGGTGTTGTCCCGTAATGACATGGCCAGGGACTCCATCATCTTCCTCATTGATCAAGCGTGGCCCTACCGGCCTCTAGATGCTCGTAATCAGGAAATCTGGGTCTGCGACGTTGTCAGCGGTAGATGGGCAATCCCCTTTAACGGATCTGCTACCTCCGCCCCTGGGAGAATGCTGCAAGGAGCCGGGGTGTTCACTTCTAGCGGGGGAAGGTATAAAACCCCCAGATCTGCCATTGATCAATCAAATCGGGCTTTCAATAGACAGATTGGCGAAGATCTTGCAGGTCTGATACCCCGGACAGAAAATAGTCATGATAGATTTGCTCTTGGAAGTGCAAGAGGCCCTAGCACTATGTCTAGGCACTTCTTCGATTCCTTTTAGATCCAAATTTCTCAGCCTACAGGCAGAACCATCCTGTAATGGATCAATTCCTCAGATTTGGTGCTGAATCTCAAACTGGATCTAGAATGGCAGATTGGGATCCCTTCAGGCCATCAGAGACTCCTCTTTCAAGGCAAGCAACTTGAAGACCTTCTTCCCCTCTCTTTTTACAACATTTCCAGGAACAACTCTTTGGTGGTTACCCTTCGTCTGAGAGGAGGTGCAGCGGGACAGTCATCCTCTACTCCTCCTTTCTCATACAAAGATGTAGTACACTCTGAGAACCCCAAACTCCCGGAGGTCCTTAAATCTAAGCCCTTTTTGGTTGATAAGATAGATGAAGCCCCCTCTGTTGAAATCACCCATGATGATCTTACAACCCAACTTCAAGAATTTGCAGAAAGAGCCATCATTTTCAGATTCAACGGACTGTGGCCACGATCTCAGGATCTCTATGCATGGATCCATGCAAACTGGACTCATCATTGTAAGATCAGTTTCTGTTCAAAAGGTTACTTCATTGTTCTATTTGATAACAGCAAGCATTATAAAAACGCTTTAGAAGAAGGCCCTTGGTTCATGGGAACTGCATGGCTCTTCTTGACTCCTTGGTTCCCAGATTTTGATCCAGCAACTGCAGTCATTACCAGGACACCTGTATGGATCAGGCTTCCAAATTTACCTGCCCACTTATGGTATACTCTTGTATATAGTGCCATAGGAAACACCTTGGGCAGCTTCATTAGGGGAGATTTCTGGCGGGAAACCAAAGGTCTCTACACATATGCCAGAATATGTGTGGAGCTGGATTTAAGCAAAGGACTTCCAGACCAAATCATTCTCAAGATCAATGACTTTGTTTGGACCCAGAATCTGGATTACGAAAGCACTGCCTTCCGCTGCCGCCACTGTCACCTAACAGGGCACCTGCAGAATTCTTGCCCATCGTTGCCTACAAAATCGAAAAAGGGCAACATTGCAAAGACCAAACCCAAGCGTTGGACCCCTTGTCCTCAAGCTCGGAAGATGAGGAGAGCGATGTAGAACCGGACCAGGCACCTCAGATGATGGATCCATCCACTGATACTCCTGCGCACACCTCTGTCATAGCAATCTCCTAGAAATGCGTCCATGAGACCTCCTCTTCTGAATTAGATAGGGAGATCCCCCTGTTGGAGAACTCCAATCTTCAAGTTGTTTTAGCTCATACTCCCCAGGATGGTTGGATAAAAGTCAATAAAAAGAAAAGGAAAAAACATCGTGTTGAGAATTCTGCCCCTGTGGGGTAATTGTCAGTTTTTTCTCTAAAGTTAATTGTTGTAGCTCCATGAATGGTTCACTCCTTCTCCGAGACCGAGGTTGATAGTGTCATCATTTCCGGTCAGCGGGTTTCTTGTCTCTCTTGATTGTACTATATTTTACTCAATAGAAATAGTTTAATTTTACTGAGAAAGAAAAGAATTGAAAAAATAAATTCTTATTTTTATAGTATTTGAGGTATCATTATTTTACATTTTGGCCCTTTCTCTATTAATTTTGAATGGAGAAAAGATTTATTAGAAATGCATATTTAAGCTATTTTATTCCATGTACTAAATAGATTTTCAAGGACTTGAATACAATTATGCATTCAAAAATGAAAAATTATATATATATATATATATAAACTATTTTAATATCCATGCTAACTAATTTATTTAATATTAACTTTAGAAAAAACATAAACATATATATGAACAAAATTTTTGTCACACCTTCTTACAAAACTTGAAATATAATTATGCTATGAGTAATATATATATATATATATATATATATATATATATATATATATATATATATATACACACACACATAATCCCTTTTGCATCATTCTTAATGAATATTTTTTTTTTTCTAAGTATCATTTGATGACTAAAAGTGACCACACATTCTAATGCTATGTTCTCTTTCCATATTGACCTTTCGAGGTGTAGCATAGGTGATGTATGTGGTTATCTTGTAAACAATGGTAGGTATTGGATGTTCTAACCATACCTTTAAACTACGACTCCTATGTTTCCAAGCGAAATAATGAATGGCGCTAAGGTAGTTTAACTCATATGTTTCCCAACCATATAATGAATGGCGCTAAGGTATGTACATATCTCCATACACCCTGCTTAAATGTTTTTAATTTATCCTTTCATCCCACTAGCACCTATGCTAAGGTTGTACCTTTCCCCATTACACCTTGTTCTAATGTATTAATTCCTCCCTTCATCTCACTGGCGCCTACCTATTTCTCCACCACTTAAGCCTCTCCAACTCAGAGTCTTCACATGCTTATCGCACACTCTTCTGACTTATCCCCTTCTGGAGGTTGTCACAGATTAACGATGCCAGAGTCCTCCTCCTAAATCAATGGTCTTCTTGGCCAGGTGTTGGTACCCTAAACCCTTTTGAGTTTATACTTCGCCTGCTAGGGTTTCATTGTCTTGTTGTTGTGACAAGAGTCACACCATGGATACCTAGCTTCTGCAAGGCTATGAAGGTGACATTTTCTGCATTACCTAGCTTGTTCGATGTGTATTCTCTCAGCATACAACCATCTAGGTATTGGGTTATTTCTCGTACGCTGCTTTCATATACAATTCGGGCATGATTTCATGTCAATTTATAATTTCCAAAGCTTAATATTGGTCTCTATGTTTCAATGTGTTGTAGTCTATGCGGAGGAGAGGATATGTATGACCCTCTTTCAATGGAATGCCTTGTTTATGGCACATGTATTTCATTTCTCCAAGAACCCCTAATTCTTCCATTTTCGAGCCATGTTCTTCTAAGTGTTGGGTCAGGGTCAACCTCCTTTCAGGGCTTCCAGGGTTTACCCTCTTGTACCACGCTATGCCTGGCAAAGCTTTCGGCATCCTGGAGTTGGGTAGCAACTTGCACGACAAGGTAACATTTGTCTCATCAAAAATACTTGTTACATTTACGGCTTAACCCCGAATTTGATTCTCACAATTCCCCTTCAATTTTCCTTTCTTTGGTTGTTTTCCAAATGGCGGGTTCCCTAGGTCAGCAGAGGAATCACTCTACGAACTAGCAGGTAATAGGGTTTACACCTTCTATGTTGTTTTCTATGTATTAGCGGTTTATTCTTACTCTAGCTGTTTTCAACAACCTTTTTGTTGTCACATTCGATGTTGACAGGTAAAAGTTTGAGGTTATCATTCATTTTCATTTTACGGACAATATTGCAATCCCTAGTTCTCACACACCTGTTTTTTTTGCTCCAAGTGGGAACACTTCACATGGTCTTCTTCCCCAGTAGTTGTTGCTTGTTTGATATGATTCTTGTTTCCTTGGATCCCTCAATGCATTATTCCTGTTTCATTCTCTTGACGGCCTCTATCTATTATTACAGTGATGATTAGTCTGGTTTCGATGAATCTTATTTCTATTACCCTTATTCGAAGGGACTGTATTAAGAAATGTGTTTGCCCTCGCCATACTTGTAATATTAAAGAAGCATCATTGGATCACCATGTTGGCTGGACTATACCATTGGATCTTATCCAAGTAATTTATATTGTACTAATATTTCTTGTTTTTGTTTTTTATGGGTCCCCCATGTTGGGTCTAAGATATAATCTGTAGGTGCTTGTTTCTTTTAAAGAACCTGCTTCTTCCCTCCAACATAATTGTAATCGTTGAATATTTGAAGGAATTTAATAAGATTATTCTCTTTTTGGATTTCACCAGTCTCATCTAATTATGGAATAGAATTTATCATACAGTGTTTAGATACATTTTTTATTTTGTTAATATAACGAGTTCTGTAAAGTTTAGCTACTCCGCTAAAAGACTGGTTGTGGAAGAATAATTTTTCCTATTTACAGTATCATATACTCTCGGTAAAATCAAAGCAGTTATAATATGCATAGTTGTATTTTTTTTTCTGTTTATACATTCATTATATTAAGGTCTCATGTGCCTATGTGTTTTCTTAAATTATTTCCTCTTCTGCATAACAGGGTAGTTGTTCTTTTTCCCGTTAAGAAAATATTTACAATTAGTGATGTTGTAAGTTTCCTATCTTATCGCGAGAGTAATTTTTAGTTATTGTTGGGCTGATCTAGTTAATTGTGAATTTACATTTACTTTGATTAGGTTTGATCTTAGGACTGTAGAAACCAGCTATCTTTCTTAGTGTATGCTTCACTATTTCTCACCCACCCTGCAGCAAGTTCTACGTTCAAGGGAATCCCTAGGACTGAAAATGGATCTTGGGTTCTTAATCATGGTGACATTGTACTAATTGTTTATTTCCTTCATGTCTGAGCAGCGAGTAATCTCTCTCCAATTCCCTGGCAGGGCTAGCACTGCATGCCTTCAATTTTCTGCCCAGCTCCACATTTTATCTTAGGACTACCCTTTTAGTCCCACTGGAAAGGGGAATGACTGAGCGAAAAGCTTAGGGGATTCTTGAATACCTTTTTAAATGTTAAATAATGTATGATTATAGAATCTAAGCTTGTCTTCACATCAACGCGTAAATCTGGTGATTTACTTTACATACATTCAAAACTAGAAATTTACTTGTACACATGCAAGTTTTTTCATTTTTGTTTTTTGTTTTGTTTTTTTTTTTTTTCTAAAATCCTATTTAGGACATTTCCTATTATACTGAATTACCACAATAAAATTATTGATATTTCTCCATCATCATGGAGTTTAACTTTAACACTTACCAGTAATTCAAATTTGACTTCAAAACATGCACTATAATATCTATAAAGTATCAACTCAAGTATTATAACTATGTTAACATAACATACAGTGCAATTTTATCCAAATCCTGCACTTCCATGCCCTTAATTTAGTTACTCTCTAGACCATACAGTCCCAAGGAATAACATGTAACCGAAAATTCCATTCCTTAAATAATTTACACTAAAACAATATCCACCCCTTAATTATAGCATGCAGGAGATAATTATTTAAACATTTCATTAACAATTTTTAAGAATAATATGAGAATGACAGTAACACAATAATGATAGCAATGTCTAGATGATGTAATCGCTGGAAATTACGGCGTGGGAAATGACTTTCCTCCCAACCATGAACCAAGTGCTCTCTAGTTCCCCTTGAGCTGAGAAGCTTGATTCTGGCCTTTAACAACTTCTTGTTGATACTAAATTCATGTCTAATATACATGATTGTCAGAAGATATTTCCTTTTGGTAGCATTCTGCCTTTCAAGGTCTGCTTATCCCCTTAGCCTAGGTTGTTTCCTCTTTTCTTTAAAAATAGATAAAAAAGAAAATCTGGTTTTTTCTCCAACATATCCAAAACATTGTCAGGCGGAAAGAGTCGATAGTGCGGACACAACCAACCTCCCTAGGAGCCTAAGACTCTCTAGTGACAAGCAAGACAAACAAGAGCAATCCTTCTCTAAACATGCATTTACCATACAAGAAATCAAGTGTTTAGATCCTACCTGTAGTCCAACGCTGTTGTAGTAGTCCAGCCTTGCCGATCCGGATGAGCTCCTCCTTCACTTCGAGACCTGCATTCACTAACAATCAAACGATTAAATAGCACTTGATAATCTCATAAAATAAAACATATTTAACATATAGACCAAGGAGTACATGAAACAACTCATAAATAACAAGTTATTGAGAAGAATGGACTCATTTGCATTAATAGGAAACAAAAGGAAAAATTACAACCTGAGCCTTGGTGTTGTGCAAGTCCCTCCCAGGGTCCATCAAGAGTTCTCCTTTACTTTGACAAAGCTCACCCACTTCCAAATGAAACAAAAAAGGATGGGAATCTCTCCTCATAAGCTTCTAAATGGGAGTCCTAATTCCAGCAGCATCTACCCTTAGAAATGTTTAGCTTTCAACCTCTCCTCCTTCTGGCCCAATGCCTGTATTTATAGTGCTCAAGAGGAAGTTAATCAGGTCCACCATCAATGGGATAATCCCCTCTTTGGATGGGATTGCTCCTCTCTTTATGGGATAAGTTCCTCTTTCATAGGGGTACATGAACCATCTGGAGGCGCTCAATACACGTCGAACAACCTTCTAGAATGCTCTAGAAATGACCACAAGTAACTTTTTAAAGATGAAACTCGCGCCTTTTGACCTTTACAGGGGTACGCACCTGCCCCTTTACATACAGAGCGTACAAGTACACAGCTTTTGTGAACATTAGGTGCGTACACGCAGGTAAGGCCGAGAGAATCTGCGTACCCAGAGATAAACACATTTACAAAGACTTTCTCTCTTTATGGAGTTTGACATGGAGAGCAGAGGCATAAGACTTGCCCAGGAGGACAGCATGACTGTTGATAGAGCCATACTAACTGTAAATAGTCATGGTGACATTTTTTAGTGTAACAGATTGCCCCCTAAAGTGCGAAGCCTGTAGTAGATTAGGGTTTTGTATTATCTAGGAAGGGTGAAGCGCTTTATCATTTCAAGGATTATCTCGTGGAGAGCCTGGTCAGAACCTGCAATTTTCAACACAAAATACATGTATAAGATTATATCATCGCTGAGGTAGGCATTCCCATACTCAGATCAAAACTTTAACTAACAGACTAACTATTATGATACAGGAATGATCTTGCAGTACATCATAATTATAGACTTTTGTAGACACAGTATGGACGCAGCCATCTGTTTATGATTAGTCTACTAGATAATGAATACAAAACTCCTCGCAGCCTGGATGGTGGGAACTAGATCCAGGGTCTTCATTTCTACTTCCCGAATTGGTACGATTCTAGCCATGCGAATAAATGAGTTGATGTCGAACATGGTAGAAACCACTTGATTACCAGTCGATGATGTAAACTGTTAACAAGTGTGAGAGAGACCACCAGTAATGTCAATGGTTCTCAAAGTACCTAGTACAATCCATGAGATGTGAATGAATGAGTTGATGTCGAACATTTCACGGAATCCTTCGATCGAAAGTCAATGATGTAAACTGACGTCAAAGGCGAGAAACCTGCCATTGATGCATGCAGACTTCAAGGTACTGACGATCTCTAAGTCATCTTTCTAGATAATGTGCTGATGTCGATAGAAAGCGACCCGTTGCAGGCAAGCCCACAACACGAAATCATAGTTCAAGTTGAAGAAATATTGCTGTAAGGACTGACTCAGGGATGGTCAAAATGGATGACAAGTATTTTGCAGATGAAAGTTTTATTTGCAGACCTCTTGAACACATAACGACACAACAGATGGCTTGGTAACAAATGACTCAAAGTTAATCCCCGGAACCCGGCTGAAGATTTTCAATGTGGTTTGATCAACTGTGAGGTAAAGGATCTCCCAACCCAAGTGAATGAAAAGTGTCGTGTTCAAGAGTGGTAATAAGGTTTCTTCTGAGACAAAGGATAACAAATAGGCTCATTCTTCTCTCTTTTCCCCCACCATTTCTGGCAAGTACCTCTTTATTTTTAACAAGCTTGAGGAGGATAACATATGCTTGATTATAAGCTCATCCTTCGGATGAGTCCAACCTAGTTTTGATTCGAACCCTAGGAAGGAGTGGTTCGTCCCTGTTTTGTAATTGAACAGGCCCTTTACTGTGAAATTTTAACGAGCCCAGTATAGGAGAAACTCGGCGTTTTTCAATTTTAGAGAGTCTGAAAAACTTAAGAAGACTCCAGGTTGAACTTTTTCGTAAATTTGTGTCCCCCAAGCCCGAAAAAGTATAAAATAATACCTGGGAGAACCGCTTGATCTTTTGACCAAGGAGTACTTTCATGATTAGTGCCACTGATCTGAAAAGTAAAAAGCGATCAAGGACACGTCGTTTTATTTCTAGTATCGAGTTTGAAACGACAAAAACCCGGCAATCTTTTCCTGTTTTTACGGTCAGAAAAGGGCTATAAGGGGACCGTCTTTTAATTCCGTTTTAACGAGTGTAAAAGAAACGCTCGGCAATCTTTTCATATTTTATGAGTCAGAAAAGGGCTTAAAAGATGACTCTGATGTTTTGGTTCGTGAAAAATGACAATTTTCCCTCTAAATCCTTTTGTCCTGCACAAAAACAACACATTACTCATACCTGTTTAAGATAGGCAAAAATACATTGAAAAATATCCTTTCATGGTGAAAAATAAACAAACTTAGCATTCATTCATCCAAAAAACCTATAAAAAGACTCTTTACAATGTCATTTTTACCATTTTACTGTTGAGGTTGAGAAAAGGGCTTTTGGCAAGAAACTTCCCGTGGACATTGCGGAGAATCCGACCGTCAGAATCGAGCGCCGTCTCTTTTAGGTATTCCACAACATCCTCCTCTTCAATTTCATCCGTTTAGAATTTCATTTCAAGTTTTAGTTTGATTTTTTAGGGGGTTTAGGGTTTTAGGATATGTTTCTCGGGGTACGCAAGTGCCCCATGGGCGACCTGCGTACCCCGACCTTTTTCGTATATAGGAAAAAGGTCGGGGTACGCATCCCGCCTTCAGACCAGCTGCGTACCGCCGCTCTGTGTTCTGAACGCGGGGTGCGTACCCCATGAAACACGCATTTTGAAACCCCAAACTCCAATTTCAACCAACCAAATTTTATTTAATGAATTCTAACTATTGTTTTTTGGTGTGTAGGGCAGTCACCATGCTAGATTGGAGAGAAAGAGAACACGAGGACGTTGATTTGGCCGCAATAAATCATCAACCCTCCATTGATGCGTTAAAAGCATGCGGTCTGTACAAATACTGGGCCATACCTGGCATGAGGGGCCAGGTGCCATTCCTTGAGTGGCTGGTTGAAAGGTGGAACATTCAGGATCAATGCTTCTACATCGGAGAGAACCAGCTCGAGATAGAGTCCTCCGACATATATTTTCTCACTGGCTTGCCTAACAGGGGCGAGCAACTCTCTCTATTCGGGACTAGGCCGGGTGGCCAATCCCTTACTAGTCTCCGGCTAGAGTGGTGCAACAATCAAAACCAGGAGAAGGGGATAGAAATCAAATACATATCCCGACCTGAACTTATGGTGATAGCCTTTACTGTTACCAGACTTTGCGGTGCGGCCGCCTTGCACCATGCCACCGGGTCCCAAATGCGGATGGCTATAGATTGCTTCCAAGGCACTATTTTCAACTGGTGCGATGCTGTGTTGGCCAATATGAAGGGCCAACTGACTAGGGCAAAGACCGGACGATTGAAGACCTTTGGATATGGGCCTTTGGTTGTGAGCTTTGCCCTAGAGAGAGTTCCAATGCTGATCCCCCAGCATCTTACTGTTCCAGTTGGGGCTCCTCGGGAGCCTAAGTTGACGAGATGGGTTGCGGTAATGGCCCGGCATCCTGATGAGGGCGCGACAGTTGTTCGATTTCCTGATGGTTACTTTCACTGGATAGAGGGCCAGGTCTTTGCTATTCAGGATTTTCCCTATGCCGGAATGGATTTTCGGAATGATCTGGACATGGTTCTTCCACAGGGAGAACAGTGGGATGACAGAGGTACTTCATTTTTCACAAGTTTTTAATTTATCTATTTTTTTTGTTTTTTATATATATCGTCTCAAAACTGACAATGGAAAAATGCAAAATGCAGATGTAGGTCCACGGCGTCCGGCCAATCTCCGGGCTTTTGAGAGAAGAGTACCAACTGTACCAGCACCAGCCCCACAGGATGCGGCCGCAAAGACCTTAGCCGAGTTGGAACAGGATCTAGAGCGTCTGACGGCGGATATACCAGAGACCACCATAGATGACATTCCTATTCGACTTCAGTGCTATGTGGTTGCAGTCCCAGGACCTTTTAGGAGGTTCCTGTGTAGGGTAGCGCGGGCAGTGGTCTCGTATAGAGAGCACCATCAGTGATTGGCTAGTCACTCTTGTAGACACATATGACATTTTTGGTTTTTGTACTTATCATTTTTGCCGATCATAAGGTGTTTTTCAACCTATGATCGAAGACGATGTATATTTTTGACACGCTCCTATCTATATATATATATCATTATTACCGGCTTATCTTGTTTAACATATGTGATGAAATGTTTTAAATTTACTTGCATGATTATCACAAATGTCTGTCCAACATTCGAGAAGCAATTGCATCTGCTAATGTATTTAAAGATCTTGGAATATGCTGATATTCAATGTAATCAAATTCACGTTCCAAGAGATGCACTCTCAAAAACAACCTTAATAACACAGGATTTCTAATGGCATATACTCTATTAAGCTGTAATACAACGAGTTCAGAATCTAACCTCACTATCAAACGTCGAATTCCAAATGAAATAGATTCAGACAATAATTCAACCACTGCACTGTATTCTGCAATGTTGTTCGTTGTTTGACCGAGGCTCACCCCATGCATAGAAACTAACTCGTCAGAGGGCGAATAGATAACCCAAGCTGCGGAAGAGATATTCCATGTACTACGACAAGCACCATTGGCAAATCCAATGTACATTTGGAGAGGCGTCGACATCTGCAATATCAAGAGTAAAACCAAGATAAGCCAGAATAACGACAAAAAAACACACTTTCTAAGCTAAGCACACTATCTAAACTAACAAACATACTAGCTAGAAAGAAAACCTAACCTAACTAAAAATTCTCCATACCCATCACTTAAGCATAATACCTCTTTAGGTAAAGTCCATTTCTGGGTTTACCCAAAGAGTCCCCATCAAAATCTACCAGCTCATAGGCCCCTTTTGCTAGCTTTCGCTTTACAATGTAGGGTCCATGCCACATAGGAATGAATTTTCCAGTACCTAGCTTATCGTTAGCTTGATCATATAATAGCACTAGGTCTCCCTCCGAAAAACTTCGAGGGGTCACATTTCTATCATACTGAGCTTTCATTCGCTTCGCGTGAGTCTCGATTGCTAATGCAGCGTCACGTCGAGTCTCATCTAATTGAGCTAAGTATAATAAACGTTTCTCCTCTTCGGAAGTAGCTGGGAGTAATTCGACAGCCATTTGAAGTGATGGGATTTCGCATTCAATGGGTAACACAGCTTCCAAGCCATAAACTAGCTGGAAAGGAGTGAACCCTGTTGATGTTTTCACTGAAGTTCGGTATGCCCATAGCGCTGAAAATAACATGTTGTGCCAATTCGATCGATGAATGCCAATGATTCGTCGGATCATGATAACCAGAACTTTGTTGATAGATTCAACCAAACCGTTGGCTTGCGGATAATAAGGAGTAGAGCTATCGTGGCGCAAACCAAGCTGGCTTGTAAGCTCAGACATCATGATGTTTCGAAAATGGCTCCCATGGTCAGTGATGATCGCTTGCGGGACACCAAACCTAGTTATAATGTGATTGAATACGAAAACTGCAGCTATTTTGCCGCTTGCGTCGAATGTAGGCATCGCCTCGGCCCATTTAGTAAAATAATCAACCGCGAGGATGATATACGCATGCCCCCCGGCCGAGTGAGGGTTACAAGTAATAAAATCGATACCCCATTTGGCGAAAGGACCAACGGCAATTATAGGATGGATAGGAGCAGGTGGTGCGCGCATCTTGCGATCGAACACTTGACAGTTGTGGCATTTTCGGACCGCAATGATACAATCTTTAAACATGGACGGCCAGAAATAGCCAGCACGCAACACCTTCTGAGCTGTGGCATACCCAGACATATGACCGCCACACGCTCCAGAGTGACAATCATTCAGAACTCTCTTAGCCTCTTCGTGAGTTAAACAACGTCGAAAAACCAAGTCTGCCCCCCGGCGATAAAGTGTATCTCCAATAATTCTGTATTGCTGGGATTGAAACCGAATTTTCCGACGCTCCGACTTTGAAGCTTCAGGCCAAAAGGTTTGGGTTTGGAGATAGATGATTATATCCCCAAACCACGGATCTAAAGTACTAATAAGAAACAAAGATTCGTCTGCAATGGACTCCTCTGCCACAGTTTCTGTGTCAGCACGCGGGAAATCACACTTCAATTCCGCAAAAACTAAGGATTTCTTAGACTTGGACTTCTCGAACTCCAAGTCGAACTCTTGCAGGATAACGATCCATTTAGAGTACTTGCCCCCTAGCAGTTGTTTATTCAAAATATAAATCATCGGGTTGCAATCTGAAATAACTGTAGTTTTACGGAGAAGAATGTAGTGACGAAAACGCTGGACAGCTTGAACGGCTGCCAGGGCCAATTTCTCCACATGCGAATATTTTAGCTCAGTGGGGTTTAACGTCCTACTAAGATAATATATCACATGTTCCGTTCCAAATTTATCTTCTTGGACTAACACCATTCCAATAGTGGAATGCGAAGCTGCGAGGTATAAGAAGTAGTCCTGGTTGAAGTTGGGAGGATGCAACAACGGTGCATGGGTCAACGCGTGCTTAAGTGCATCAAAAGATTGTTGGGCAATCTCGTCCCAAAAGAATTGAGCGTTCTGTTTCAACAACCGTGTAAAACCCTTAGTGACCTCGGCGTAGTTTGGAATGAATCGGCGTAAAAAGTTTGCTTTCCCTTGCAAACTTTGGAGTTGGCGCAAACTCGAAGGAGGAGGCAATTTGATGATAGCTTCGACCTTCGAGGGATCGACGCGAATGCCGGCTTTTGAAACAACAAATCCTAGCAATCGACCCGCTTCTATACAAAAAACACACTTGTGCGGATTCAACCGAAAACGATAATGCCTACACCTCATAAATATTGCTCGTAAGTGGACAAGGTGATCGGCTCGATGTAAAGAATGAGCAGGCAAATCATCGAGGTACGGTTGCACAATGTGCTTGATGTCATGAAATGCATAAGACATCGCCCATTGAAAAGTGGCTCCGGCATTCTTAAGCCCAAAAGGTAATTTGCAGTAAGCAAATGTCCCCCATGGACAAATGAATGCCGTTTTTGGTTGATCGGCAGGTAGAATATTGATTTGATTATAGCCCGAAAAACCATCCATAAAGGAAAACATTTCACTTCCGGCACAATCATCAATTATTTGATCGATATAGGGCGTAGGATAGTTGTCTTTTGGACAAGCTCGATTTATATCCCTATAGTCGATACAGATTCTTATTGTTCCTTGTTTCTTGTTAACCGGAACAATATTCGATACCCAATCCGTTAACGGGATTGGATAAATGAAACCTGCTTTCAACAGCTTTTCGACTTCTGCTTTAATCGCAGCTGCTTTTCGAGGGTGAATCTGACGCAACCATTGCCGGACGGGTTTAGCGTCCGGGTAGGTCTTTATTTCATGAACAACAATGGCAGGATCGATTCCTGGCATTTCCTCGTAAGACCAGGCAAACACATCGCGGAATTCTTGGAATAGGGCCTTGTAAGTTTGAATTTCATCTTCTGTACATGAGGCACCTATATGAATGTTTTCCTCAATTCCGGGATTCACTGAAATGTCAATGGGAATAGTGCGAGAAATATTCCCTAAATTCAACTCTGAATCAGGATGTTTCGTTGGATTCTGAGCGTCTTTGACATATTCAGCGGTAAAAATAGATGAAAAATTGTTTCACAAGCATCACCCTCAGGTAAAAACGAAGATCTATGATGGAGATCTTCCCATGGTAGATCGTCTACACTTAGGATTTCGCGAAGTCGTTCGTCAGATGACACGACTTCGGGAAACGCTATCCGTTCTGAGGTTGGTGTGAAAAGTGATTCCTCACTGACCACATTCATTTGGTCGATTTGGGTTGAACGCGAGTCGGTAAAAGACACGACGGCTTCATAAGCAATTTCATATGGACTCAAAGGCATAGCATCACCGAATGAGTCTATCTCAGATTCAGATGGGACAATCCAAGGATCGTCGTAAATAATGGTGTCTGATGTAATCATATGAATTGATGCAAATGAAGGGTCTGCG
Source organism: Pinus tabuliformis (assembly GCA_031772625.1). Taxonomy (NCBI): domain Eukaryota; kingdom Viridiplantae; phylum Streptophyta; class Pinopsida; order Pinales; family Pinaceae; genus Pinus; species Pinus tabuliformis. The sequence goes on from CM062805.1 coordinate 1,332,601,558, forward strand.
TTGATTGGTGGGAAAGGAAAAGTTCCCAGTAAACCGGAATCTTTAACTAAACCTACGCCAACGTCCCTATAAGGGATTTCCGTCTTACCGACATGCTGGATACTCTCTGAAGAGGCTGGGTCGGATGAAAAGTATGTCAGCTGATCAATTGTCACGATCTTGCCGTTATGTGGAAACTTTATTACTCTGAAGACCGATGAAACGACCGTTGTCATAGCATATGACCAACTTCGACCCAAAAGAAGGTTGTAGTATAGAGGGGCATCAACCACCTCCACATCCAGACTAACGGTTTTACCTTCTACCCCTATAGGCAATTCCTGTAGAATACCAAACGGACGGAACCCACGACCATCAAAGGCCTTAAGGATGGTCAGGGATTGGTTCAGCGAAGGAGAACCAAGCGATCTCCAACACTGGAATAGGCCTGGTTTTTACTATCACTAGAATCTGGAAAGCCATTTGATGGGGTAGGCGTGGTGTACTACTTTCTAGATCGAAGATTATCAGATTCGGGTCCTGAACATCAACAGCTCCGATAACCGACAAAATTAATTTTCGTTGTGTTGGGCATGATTGCAGCACTTCTAAAGCCGACATTGCTGAGGGTGAAACAGCTAAGTCCTCAACAATGTTGTAATTCTGGGCCGCTCTCGCATGTGGATTGAAAGCAGACCTTCGAAGTACACCCTTGGCGGGCGGTTTGATTACTAAGTCCGGGTTAGGTTTTTCGATCTGTAGTGGATCGGAACCAGGAGCTGAGGTTGATGGATTAGAATGAGAAGATTCTGCTTCCTTACCATCAACAGGATTCTTACTACCATAATCTTGCGACCGAGTCGCAATCCTCACATGAGACATCATCAAAATGGGTTCTTCACTGGCAGTTGAGGAAGAACCTATCATCTTACTCTCCTGCTTTGGAAATGGATCTTTCAACACAGTAGGAGTGGGAGAACCTTTGACTATTTTCACAACCTCGGCCCGATGAGGGCAATCTCTTGTAAAATGATCCTCTTCACAAATAAGACAAGGATATCGAGGTTTGCGCTTTTCGTCATTGGTTTCCGACTTTTCTGTTTTCTCCTTCGGAGCCTTGTCTGCTTTAGCCTTCTTCTTTCCTTTCTTCTTTCCACCATTTTTTGATTTGGCCATAGATGACTCTACAGCATGAACATCGGCGGAAAGTTCAGGAGAAGACTCTCCTGTCGGGGAATCAGGCAAGGTGATTATAGGAGTAGTAGAATTCTTGGAAGACTTCTTCTTGCTCTTTGTGTTCACCGTACCAATCATACCATCAGCGGCATGAGATCCCGAAGGAGCAGCAGCGATTTGGTTCGACTTTGGAAGATCTGGGATCTTCTCATGTAACGTACCCGACTGAGTGTAAACTAAGTCAAGATACTACGCCTGAGCAATGACTTGCTCCTCAGTAACTACTCCGGCCTTAGCTACATCTTCAGTAATCTTCGGTAATAATGATTTAACAAACCATTCAGCTAAGATTTGGTCTGGAATAAAAACTTTCACTAACCTTCTTCGACGTCTCCACTCATGAATGTGATCGGAAATATACGTGGACGTCGATTGTTTTAGTGAAGTTAATAACTCCGTGCCGTTATCGTATCTGACCGGCAACTGAAAGTGAGTTAAGAACGAGGTAGCTAACTGGCTAAAATTGTAAAACAGGCCCGTGGTAACTCAATGTACCACTTGGCCGCGAGACCAATGAGTGTACACTGGAAAAGACGTAAGCGGATCGAATCATCCGAGATAGAATTTGAAGCACACCAGAGGTGGTAAGTCATCACATGATTCGACAGGTCCTCTCCAGACTTACCTTCAAACTTGGGTATATCACTAGGCAACTTATTTGGCATTGCCGGCCAAAACAGAAGATAATTGATTGGATCGTTCGTTAGGCGCGACAAGTCGGGTAAATCCAAAGTTGCGATAAACGGCAATTGCCGGTTAGGATCTCTAAAACTCTGGGTCACAAGACCAGTCCCAGGAGGAGGATATCCAGGATAACTTGGAACAGGAATTGCATTCGGGATATTATACCCTCCTGGAAAACCAGGATTAACCGGACCGTACTGGGGTTGTTGAGGTTGTTGATAAGTGTACCCAGGATACGGTTGATACTGGTAAACCAGTTGTTGGACAGCAGGCCCGTATTGGTACTGTCCCTGGTGCTGTTGATAAGTAAATTGTGGTTGACTTGTTACAACAGTACTTAAACCAGGCTGCCCTACAGGCATCTGGACCGTGGTTTGAATCGTAGATCCGGACAACGGTAAAGATGTCTGAGGGGTGGTTGCAGAGACAGTAGAAACCGGAGCTGTCGATACTCCAGAAGTAAGTGTGGTAGATGTTGCGGTAGTTGCAGCAGCCGTTTGAGATGGAGTACTAGGTGCGATTGGCGGCTGAGTAACTACCGAAGTTACAGAAGTTTGAACATTTGACTGGACATGTTGCGGTTGCTGGGGTGAACCAGAAACTACGGGTTGTCCGGTTTGAGGTAACAACTGTATACTTGGCTGCAACACCTGTTGACCTTGTGATGGATCCCACACTATCATTCCGGGGTATTGACCCATAACAGGTTGAGGATACTGAGATCCGTAACCAGGTTGAGGGTAGGGTTGATAATTGAAAGGTACATTTCCCGGACCTTGAACATAAGACTGACCCTGAGGTGGTTGATAACCTTGACTCGAGTATTGACCTTGAGGTTGATAACCTTGGGGTAAATACTGATACTGGGGTTGACCTTGACCTTGAGGTTGATACCCTTGAGGTTGATATTGATACTGAGGTTGACCCTGGGGTACATATTGAGGCTGGGGTTGACCTTGAGGCATGTATTGTACCATAGGTACATACTGGCCTTGAGGTTGCCCCCCAGACACAATTTGTGTACCTTGAGGTTGCCCCCCAGGTGTTAATTGAGGCTGCCCCCCAGGCGGTAATTGGCCACCTTGAGGTTGAGAAACGGGAACTGATCCTGACATCATGTAAATGTTCCCTACACCCAACGGTCTATTACCATTGTTTCCAGCTAATAACCCATGATCAATGGGTTGAGGAGATGCCCCCGCAAAGGTACCAGAAAGTGACTGATACCCGGTGGGAACAGAAGGACCGCCGTGCAAGAAAGATTCAGAAGATTGAGTGAACACGGACAACTGACCAGACATATTTACAGGAGTATAAATACCTCCAGGTGGAAAAGGAGTACGAGGTGGAGAAAAACTTAACCCTGAGTTGTCTAAATAGTTAGTTAACGAAAGGTACCAAGTAGTACTTCTAGGAGGACTGTAAAAGATAGATTCACGCTCCCTTAGATTAATAGTAAGTTGATCTTCAAGGTTAGAGACGCCTATTTCTTCCTCTGGAGCAAGTTCTTCAATAGCAATCAAACCAGTAGGAAGATTTTCGGTGATAACTCGTTCTACTCTTGGTGAATTTAGAACACTAGAAGTTGGAGTAACATGCTCAGATATTTCAGGTTCCTCACCTAAATCACTAGTAGATGAAAAACTACCAGCAAGCTCGGAAACTGTAACAGCTTCGGGATTATAACCTGTCTCTAGACTTTGGTAATCTGGATGGACTACCAAGGAAGACTCTCCTTCTTCAGGTGATCCTACTCTAATGCCACTAGGAGGAGTTACAAGGACCTTCAATCCTTCGTACTGACCTGGGACGTCTTCAGGAGGTCCACCTCGCGATCTACGGAGTTTCCTCAACAAATCAGTTCCGGTAACAATCTCAGGTGACTTGCCCCGAAGTCTACGGGACTGTCTTGGTAATTCCGCCACAGCTAAAAACTTTTAACTACTACACACGAAAACAAAGTAAAATCTCAAATCAAACCACCTAAAGTCGCTAAAGAACCAAACAAATTTGAATCACACACCTAAAGAATCTAGGGCGTCAAACCATGCACAAACAGTAGCCTTCCGGACCGAAAACACTAGTTGGAGATGAAACCCAACATCGCCGAATTCAGTACAGAAGTGGAGGGTGGAACAGTTACCCCGGCAACCTGCTTAATGAATAGACCGACACAAGTTCCTCCACTTTAACCGTCTCGAGTGAAGTGAACCCCCCGAAAAATCCAAGTGAGTCTAGCCGACGTCTGCTCCAGGTACAGTGGGATCTTCCCTCCACCGTCACCTTGGGTAGAATCCTAAGATTATGGCCACTAAGGTTACCAACAGCGGCAAATACACCTGGGGGAACAGTCTAAACTCCGACAGCATGCAAGGGCAAAGTATCAAGCTCAATCCCCTTACCGGCTCCTTGACAACAATCCAAGGTTTACCGATAAGTGACCCCTGGCTCCTCGACAATGGTTAATCCGAGGTTTACCGTTTGTAATACGTGCGTGTCTGGCGTCGTTCCCAACGAGGGAGGATTGATCCCCTCACTGGTTCGGACACGAGCTCGTGCTTCTCCTTTAAGAGGAGCTTTCCCAGAGTATAAATGCAACAGTTGGATTATTCTACCACAAGATAAGCTACTTGTTTGGTTTTGTTGTCTTGGAGAGTTAATTACTCTCCTACTCCAAGACACTAGCCTGATCTATATTGGTGCTTCAGAGCCCTAGTAAAAGAAAAAATTACTATGTTGATTTTACTTTAAGCGTTAATTTTTATGGTTTTCTTTAAAGACAAAAGGTAGCGGAAATGAAACCAATGGTGTGTAGACTCGACTCAAACCACTACAAAGATGCACTTAGGATGATTTACACTACTTTTCTTTTTCAATGAAATTCTTAGCTAAGAAAGTTTAGAGAATGCAAATTTATATAAAAACAACTCTCTTGGCAACGAAAATCAAAGAAATAAAACTCTTTATCTTTCCAAGCATACAAACATGACCACTCATTACGTGCACGAAAAATTCTTTCTCTTTCAAAATACTCCAAAAGCTACTTGAAACAAAACTTTTCAAAGGAGATGTTTTTGTATTTTTTTTTAAATAAAGCATATAAATCTATTTTAACAAAAATCAATCTCAAAATCTATAAAGTCTATGAAAAATTGACTCACAAGCAAATCAAAAGGAAATTTACTCTAAAGCAAACCTGACGAGGCAAAAGCCTACAAGGATGATTCTAGGTTGTTTTACTTGACCACAATCAGGCCAAGGACCAGCTAATGCAGAATCAAAAAACCAGTCAAAACAAAACTCAAATCTTTTTGTTCTTTTTGTAAAATGGAATTCAATACTCAATCAACAAGCACTTCGAAATTCGCCAAAGAGACAACTCAAAGGTAAGTTGCTCTCACAGGTAGACTTTTATGACAGGTCCGACTCCTAAGAAGGCTGACAAAACCAAAGAGATCTAAGGCTTGACAACTTCTACCGCCAAAGTCACTACAGGACCTACTCAAAAATCAAACCCTAGGGCTTAAACTTCTATGAAATCCACTAAAACACTCAATGCTATCGAAACAAGTTCAGGTGAAGATCTTTGACAGGAGACTAATGGATCTGGGCAGTAAAAACTAAGAAAAAGCAAAATCTAAGAGGAAAAATGTAAAAATGGAAATTTCTTAATTTTTAGCAGGGTACGCAGGCAACCTGTTAAGCCAGATGCGGGCCCGCTCTGTGCACACAGCAACAGTGCGTACAGGTACGCACTGTGCAATACTCAGAGGGTGCGTACTACTGGAAAAACCAAGAAAAACTAAATCTAATTTAACCCTAAGCTAGCCCACCCAAATACAAAGTCACACAGCCAAAAACCAGAAAATAAATGACTTTTCTCAGATCAAAGTTGCATACAAAGGAAAAAACTTTCACATCAATGGATTCCCCAGCGGAGTCGCCATTTTGTCAGGCGGAAAGAGCCGATAGTGCAGACACAACCAACCTCCCTAGGAGCCTAAGACTCTCTAGTGACAAACAAGACAAACAAGAGCAATCCTTCTCTAAACATGCATTTACCATACAAGAAATCAAGTGTTTAGATCCTACCTGTAGTCCAACGTTGTTGTAGTAATCCAGCCTTGCCAATCCGGATGAGCTCCTCCTTCACTTCGAGACCTGCATTCACTAACAATCAAACGATTAAATAGCACTTGATAATCTCATAAAATAAAACATATTTAACATATAGACCAAGGAGTACATGAAACAACTCATAAATAACAAGTTATTGAGAAGAATGGACTCATTTGCATTAATAGGAAACAAAAGGAACAATTACAACCTGAGCCTTGCTGTTGTGCAAGTCCCTCCCAGGGTCCATCAAGAGTTCTCCTTTACTTTGACAAAGCTCACCCACTTCCAAATGAAACAAGAAAGGATGGGAATCTCTCCTCACAAGCTTCTAAATGGGAGTCCTAATTCCAGCAGCATCTACCCTTAAAAATGTTTAGCTTTCAACCTCTCCTCCTTCTGGCCCAATGCCTGTATTTATAGTGCTCAAGAGGAAGTTAATCAGGTCCACCATCAATGGGATAATCCCCTCTTTGGATGGGATTACTCTTCTCTTTATGGGATAAGTTCCTCTTTCATAGGGGTACATGAACCATCTGGAGGCGCTCAATACACATCGAACAACCTTCTAGAATGCTCTAGAAATGACCACAAGTAACTTTTTAAAGATGAAACTCGCGCCTTTTGACCTTTACAGGGGTACGCACCTGCCCCTTTACATACAGAGCGTACAAGTACGTAGCTTTTGTGAACATTAGGTGCGTACACGCAGGTAAGGCCGAGAGAATCTGCGTACCCAGAGATAAACACATTTACAAAGACTTTCTCTCTTTCTGGAGTTTGACATGGAGAGCAGAGGCATAAGACTTGCCCAGGAGGACAGCATGACTGTTGATAGAGCCATACTAACTGTAAATAGTCATGGTGACATTTTTTAGTGTAACAAACATGTATTTCTCTCCCACAAATTTATTCCCCTGGTATTTATCTTCAACTAAGTGGGTATTTATCTGAATATCTACTTTCTATATTAAAAAGCTTCCCTTTCCCACCATTTCCAGCTTAAAAATATTAATTATTTATTATAAAATCTACATTCAGTTTTTCTTTCAAGTGGCCCCTAGCTAGTTACAACACTAGTTTTAAAACATATAACCATAGAAATATTTACATAAAGAAGAGGGTGTTACAATTTCCCCCTCTCAAAATAACACCATCCTCAGTGTTCTATTTATTATTATATGTCCAACTATTTTTAGGAAAACACTTGGTACGCTTCCTTCATAGAATCCTCCTGCTCCCACGTAGCCTCCTTAGGAGTAAAGTACTTCCATTGTACCTTAACCTGAGCGACGACTCGATTCTGGAGCATGGTCTCTCTTCGATCCAGAATATGGAGTGGCTCTGGCAGGAAGTCTCCTTCGGGTTCCACCTATATCACATTCCAATCAACCACATGAGAACTATTGTGGACATATTTTTTTAATAATGATACATGAAATACGTTATGTAATTTAATATGAGTGGGAAAATCTAGCTAATAAGTTACAAGTCTAACTCTATCCAAGATTTCGAAAGGTCCATAGTAACATGGGGCCAGTTTAGCAAAAGTTCTGGTTTGAAGTGTGCTCTTTCACGGTTTTACCCGTAAAAACACATGATCCCCAATTTTGTATTCCTTATGTACCCTATTCTTGTGTGCATATCTCGATCTTAGGTTGCTCTAATATTCTAGCATATTATCCTCACCCAGTGTTCCATTCCTACAATGCATCCAGTCTTAACCGTAGATTATTCTCTGCTTAGCTCTAGCTAAGAGGTGTATGGCAATTTTTGCCATACAAGGCTTCGAAAGGAGTCATTTTAATGCTAGATTGGTAGCTGCTATTATAGGAAAACTCTGTTAAATGTAGAAAATATTCCCATTTTGAAGGCTTGTGCATGACATACATTCTTAGGATATCTTCAAGAATCTGATTTGTTCATTCGGTTTGGCCATTTGTTTGTGGGTGATATGCGGTACTGAATTTCATTTGTGTACCTAATCCCAAAAAGAGTGATTTCCAGAACTTGGAGGTAAACTTTGGGTCTCTGTCTGATACAATAGCTTTTGGTACTCCGTGTAGTCGAAAGATGTCCCTCAAAAAAACACTAGCTATTTGAGCGGTCCCAAAAGTGGATTGTACAGGTATAAAATGACTTTCCTTCGTCAACACATCTACTACCACCATAATAGAATCATGCTGACATTTTGTTCAGGGTAATCTGGTAATAAAATCTATTGAAATGGTTTCCCACTTCCACTCTGGTACGGGTAAAGGGTTCAAAAATCTCGTAGGATGTTGATGTTCCACTTTAACCTGCTCGCATTCCATGCATTTATTTAAATATTCTACCACATCTCTTTTCATGCCCAGCCAAAATAATTTTTTTCTTAGTGCAGTCAACATTTTTTGGTATTCGGGATGGCTTGCATAAGGTGTCTTGTGATACTCATCTAATATTGTATGTTTCAAGGTACTCTCATTGGGTACATATATCCTATTTTGGTATGTAAGTAATTTTTGCATAGTTTCTGCATATCCAGATACCCCTTTTTTCTGCATTTTCTGTTGAAGTTCTTGATACTGAGGATCTTGGGGTATAGCTTGTTTAATTTTTTCTACAAATTCTATATTTACTTTACTAACAGTCACTCCAAGCACTAGATGTGCATGCCTACTCAAGGTGTCTGCCAACTTATTCTCCTTCCCTTGAATATGCTTGATTTCAAAATCAAAGTCACTGAGGAATGCCAACCACCTCGCCTGTCTTACGTTCAGATCCGACTGACTGAAAAAATATTTTAGATTGAGGTGATCAGTCACCAAGGTAAATTTCCTCCCCAAAAGGTAATGTCTCCATGTTTTAAGTGCATGTATTACTGCTGCTAATTCCAAGTCATACACAACATAATTTTGCTCATGTACTTTCAATTTTCTGGATCTGTAAGCTATCACCGCGTTATCTTGCATCAACACTCCCCCCGGCCCCTCCAAACATGCATTTGTACATATTGTGAATGGTTTCTCTGGATCTACAATCTTAAGTATAGGGGTTGTAGTCAATAGTAGCTTCAGCCTATCGAAGCTTTCTTGACACTTGGCTATCCATTCGAACTTTACACCCTTTTTCTGCAAAGAAGTGATGGGATGTGCTAGTTTAGAAAAAGATTCTATAAAACGATAGTAGTAATCTGAAATCCCCATAAGGGAACACACTGTTGGTATGTCTTTAGGTACTGGCCAATTCATAATAGCTTTGATTTTCTCTAGATCCACAACCAATCCTTCTTTGGAAATAATATGCCCCAAATACTGAATTCTATCCTTGTAAAATTCACACTTGCTGAGTTTGGCATACAATCGATGCTCCCTTAAGGTTTGGAGTACTATTCTCAAGTGTTCCTTATGTTCTTCCTCACTTTTGGAATAAATCAATATGTCATCTATAAACACTAGTACAAATTTATCCAAATAGGGATGAAGTATACTATTCATCAAACACATAAACATTGTTGGTGCGTTTGTGAGGCCAAAAGGCAATACCACAAACTCATAATCACTGTATCTAGTTTTGAAAGGTATCTTGTATATGTCTCCATTATCGATTCGTAACTCGTGATAACAAATTCTCAGCTGAATTTTTGAGAATATGCTTTCCTCTCTCACCTGATCGAACAAATCATTTATTCAAGCAATTCATATAACTACATTTTTAATTCTAGTAATTATGGAGTACTCAGTCTATAAGGTGCTTTAGAAACTCACACTACCCCAGGTACCAAGTCAATGGTAAAATCTATGTCTCTATGTGGGGGTAATCCTGGAATTTCTTTTAGAAAGACATCTTGAAATTCTCTAATCACAGGTAAACTGCTCAATGTTTCCTTTTCGGTCAGTTGTTCATTAGTTTCTATTTGTACCAAATACAACTGGCATCCTTTCCTAGCACTCATTTTTAACTGTAATGTTGTGATCTAATGGACTAACACGAGTTTTGGTTTCCCTCTAATTAACCAACTCTGTCCCTCTAGATCTACACATTGAACTATTTTTTCTAGGCAGTTTATGACAACACCCTATTTTTCTAACCAATCCATGCCTATTAGTATGTCATACGATCCCAAGGGAAGTATATTTAGATATTTTACTGTGAAATAACCATTTAAATTAATACCACACTATCTTGTTTGATTGGTAACTTGTCTCTTTCTATTAGCTGCTAACTGGACCATTGAGGCATTCCTAAATTTTTCACTTTTTAACTTACATTTTTCTACAATTTGCGGGCTAATATAGCTCATACTAGCTCTCAGATCTATTAATATAGAGATAGTATGGTTTAGGATGGTACCTTCAATTTCAATCATGGTGGACCACTGCTCAGCTTGGCTATCGTCCAATGTTGCACTAATTCTAGGAATGTTTCGAGCCATGTCGTTAACAGTTGATGCCTCTTGAATGGTCTGAATATTCTGGACTAATCTGGGGTTATGTGGGTAGTCTTTGAGTAAGTGCGGCTCCCCACAACCCCAACACTTTAATGGTTCTCGCTCTTTGGTGCCACCATTCCTCTTACTATTTAACTCCATAGGTTTTGATCTTGTATAAGATTGTGCTGGGAGAGTGACATTCCCTCGGCCAACCTTCTTCTTTTGGTGATCTTTACCAAAAATTTTCAGGTAAGGAGGCTTCTTCTTCTTAAAACTCCTTGTTGGCTTATTTTTATCCTTATTCTGCCAAGCCTTTCCATTATCATTCATGTTCTTAAACTATTGATAACACAACTGAGCTTTACTTACCATTTCATCCATGGTTTTTGGCTGATCAAACTCAATTCGCTCCTTATATGAAACTAGTAAACAGTTCAAAAACCACTTTATTTTGGCCTTTTCCTCCTTAATATATGGTACATAATGCAGCAAATTAGTGAACTTTTTCACAAATTCATCCATGGATAGTTGTCCCAGCTTTAGCTTGTGGAATTCATCCATGGACACTTGTCCCAAATTTATATCAAAATATTTATTTTATGATGTAAATTATATTGTCAAAATAAAATAAAAATAAGAAATTCTAAAAATTTATTAAATTTAAACTTTATTTATTTATTTTATTATCATTATTATTATTATTATTTGAGTTAAATATATATACATGTAATAAGATTATTGACCATAGATATTCACTTTTACTTTACCATGGAGATGTGTAGACTTTGTTACAATACCATGAACCAATATCATGCCTTACTAACACTTCATGTCTAGGGAAACTATAACTCCTGTTTATATGACAATTTTTTCCATTAATCAATTTAATTAAAAAGACATAAATAGCATAACTACTTCTGAGATAAATCTTAAACTTTGATCTATGACTATTAGTAAAACTAGTACAACCAAATTAAAAATATTAATGTGGTTGATATAGCCGAAGGTTTCATAAATATAATTAAAAAACTATTGCAACAAGAAAAATGTCTTAATAATGCACATTTACTTGATTAACCATGTATAGAAAGGTTATGTGTTAACTATATATATATATATATATATATATATATATAGCCAATATCTTATCATGAAGAACTAATTGAAATAATATCAAATCCCTAGGAAATTGGTGGGCATGGGGAAGCTAATGTTTTAAATTTATTAAAAGTAATGGACCATTTTTCTAAATAAAATTGCTATAGTAAAATGAATGTTATAAATAATAATGAGGAACTTATCATGGAAGAACTTATTAAAATTGGAATAATCTCAAATCTTTATGAAATTAATGAGACATAATACAATCTATTTTTTTTTAATTATTAAAAGTCAATACAACCTAAAAAACTCTTTAATACACTACAATATGAATAATTATAACTTTTATTAGAAATACAAAATACCTACACCTTTTATCCAAATAACTTTATGCACATGTTTAGGGATGACTAACCAACAAATTCCCATCTCCACTGAGAGTTGGACTCAAATCCTCATGAAAAAAGACTCAAATGAAACAATCAATGAAATAGGAGCCCACCTCGTTTTGTCCGATCACAAAATATTCATTGAAATTAGCCCACACCGTTTCATACGATCACAAAATTTCCATCAAAATTAACACATTCCACCGAGGTTAAATCAATTGAGGATTTTGCAGTTTCATGGAATTTCAAAGTTTTTGTTGCATTTGAGAGTTTGTATACCTCTCCTCTGTGCAGTGTTGGCCATGGATTGGGGTTGAGCTTCTATCTGGTGCCAATCAACGAATTTACACTTCCGGGATGATAAAAATCGAATATATAAATGAAATGGCTTTCCAGGTGAGATACCTGGAGAGTGCCCAAACACTACACAAAATACACACTATTCAATCAGGAGAACAACCTAGTACATATAGGCTTTCTCATAATCAAGGTGGTTTCAACCACTCCCTAGATAGTAGGATCTGAGACCTAAGATAGAGTCTCAATCCTATCATCATCATAACAGTAATCTAACTTTAGCTTCTCCATTAATTCCAACACTCCCGCTTAATGGAGAAACGATACTGAAAAAATAACATATGCCTACTGGTCTAGTCTCAACTAGGATTACAATTAAGACATGAAAAAAAACTTGGTAATAGAGTTTTCATCTTAGTCTTCTTGCTTGAGAGTCCATACTTGTTCATTTTGAATCGAGGCTTCATCTTCACTTTCCTCGCCATGAGGTAGTGATGTACCTTCACCTCATTTCTTCCCCTGTGAAGGAAAGCTTGAATTCTTATTCTCGTCCTTCTCAGAATTATGGTAGGCTAGATAGGAGAATTTTCCTTCTCACTATTTCCGGTGTCAATCATCTGAAAGTCAGCTATGATGTCTTCATCATTCATTGATGTAATGACTACACACACAAAAATATTAGCAAGATCATCACAATTTAAATATAAATTTTCTCCACCTTTGTCTTCTTCTGCCACGTCTTTGCAATCAACTTCATGTGGCTCCTCTAATTGATCTTCAACACTTTGTTCCACTTCACACCCTTCTTGAAGATCAACTCGTGAATCTTGCACAACAGATTGTGCCTCTTGATTCTGGTGGTCATCAACAAAACCACATTGCTTTTCTGAAATTTCTTCTGACTTGAACATACTACCCATGCTAATTCCAAATGCCAATATGAGAAAATTGTCATCATCAGAATCAAAAATATCTAAAAATATAGACATGTTTTTAAGTCCAGCTTATCTCACTTCGAGATTTCTTTCTGACTCCACATGGTCCTCGAGCTCCAACAACCCCGTTACCTCGTAGGTGGGAAACTTCTCCCTTTGGCATCTCTTCAACTGTAGAACCTTGTAAACTGTGGCTTATGTGTCATGCAGGTCTTAGTGCCCTCGGCTCTGGTGACGAGCAACTACACGACCTCTCACAAGTGATGACAAGACCTCTCACAAGCTGGAAACGTCCTCAATATCTACTTCTGAAGCACATATTTCCAATTGATTTTTGGGATCTCCACAACCTGCAACTTCTACGATTCTCAAACAATAAAATTTCAAGAATAAATCTGATACAAGAGAAGCATTTCCACATGGATGAGCAAGCTACCACTGAAAACATAAACCAACGTTCTGCAATCGACTACCCTCCTCTGATCCTGTAGCAATTTTCACTTTACACTGCACCCAGAGGTAGATCTACCGATCTAGCGTAAATGAGGTGATATTTTGCTCGTATATTTTCCAGTATACCCACAATTAAATATTATTTTAAACAACCGTGATCATGGATATGTTAAATAAATATTGATTAATCTGTGTAAATGGACAGGTTTGAGAGTGATTTACCGCCCGTGGATATATTTATATGCACCGCTGATCCTATCAAAGAACCTCCGCTAACTATTGTAAACACAGTATTGTCTGCTCTCACCTTAGATTGTTGAAGGGACATGTATGCACGCTGTACTTAACCTTTAATCATCTATATTCTCCAACCACCATGATATTGGATCACACTACGATCCGCACAAAGCTAAACCCTGGAAACCCTAAATTTGCTAAGAAAAAATTCTAAACAATGTTGGAGAGCCCACAAATTTTATTTTTTGTGCACCTTTGTTTTTGCAGGTTCATTTGAATCCAAATTCACATTGGAGGTTGCAATAAAAAATCTCTGATGCAACTGATCTCCACGCAGCCTCGATTGACCTCCACTGGCGATCAAGCCTCCTTCTCCTCGACGCAGGTCCAACTGGCCATGCCCACGCAGCCTTCTCTTTCACCACCCAAATCCAATCCTTCTCTTCAGTGGTCAAAAAACAAGCAACCTTTCACCACGCTCTCAGATCAGACATGACACTCCATTTTGCATTGCGTGGACCTAGATCCGGTTTCTGCTGTGCGGATCACATGCAGCCCTCTTTGTGGCCTCCTCCACTCAAACGGCAGAGCTCCACCTCAACCTCTCTGGGTGATCTCAACATTGCCGAGCACTCTTAATAGACGTTGTTCTGCTTGGCGGGCCTCAAGCAGTCATACTGCCATCATACACCGAACAGAATCCGGTCTCCTCTATTCTACTGGCCCACACTAGTTTGAATCTTGTCGTCCATGCCAATCCCTCAGTTGGACAGTGATCCACTCACTCCCTTGGCGTGCGATTCCTCCACTTGGCCTCCGTGGCAGTCTTCACTAGCATACACACTCAACTGAATTTCTCTTCTAATACATGGTATTCCCTCAGTGATCTAGCCTCCATGCAGCCCCTCTCTTGTGATACAATGCACTCGTCACTCTTTTCCACCAAAATCTCATGACGACTTTGTTATAGTCATGCCCTCACTTAGTTTACAGGCTCAACAACCCTACTCACCTTATAGGCTTGATATTCTACTTTTGCTGAGGATAAGGCTACAATATGTTGCTTCTTGTTGCACCAAGAGATGATCCCAGACCCAATACTGAAGGCATAACCTGTAATTGATCTTCTATCATCTAAATTTCTTGCCCAATCAGAATCTGTATAACCTGTCAAACTAACATCAAATGAGTCAGAATACAAAATACCAAAGTGTGAAGTTCCTTGCAGATACCTTAGAACTCCTTTGACTGCAAGCCAATGGTTCTCATGTGGTTGAGTCATGAACTGACTCAAAACACTCACTGCATAAGCTAGATTTGGTCTCATTGTAGTCAAATAAATAAGACTACCAACCAACTGCCTGTACAATGTTGCACCTGCATATTTCGAACCATCATCCACTTGAAGTTTGTGTTTTGTTGTAAAGGCACAAATGCAGCCTTGCACTCATCCATTTTGAATTTGGTTAACGAACTCTTAACATACTTACCATGGGACAAGAAAGTTTGGTTTGATCTCTCCAAATTTCTAGACCCAAACAGTAATGCATTTCTCCAAGGTCCTTCATCTCAAATTTTTGTGATAACTGCTGCTTGATTTCTTCAATGAGATTGTCTGCACTCCCTATCATGATCAGGTCATATACATATAAAGAAATCAACATTATCTATCCCTCATCATTAAACACAATATACAAATTGGGATCATTTTTGCTCCATTTATAACCATGCATGAGAAAAAATGAATCAATTTTTTCATACCAGGATCTAGGAGCCTGCTTTAAACCATATAAAGCTTTCTTTAATCTACATATTAAGTGCTCTTCTCCCTTCTTAACAAACCCCTCAGGCTGCACTAAGTATACTTCTTCTTTTAAATCTCCATTTAAGAAAGCGGATTTAACATCTAATTGATGTATTTTCCAATGATGCTTAGTGGCTAAAGCAATAATCAATCTAATGGTATTTAGTTTTGCAACAGGGCAAAATGTTTCCTCAAAATCAATACCTTCTTTCTGGGAATACCCCTTTGCCACCAACCTTGCTTTATGCTTATCAATAGACCCATCTGCTTTAAATTTCAATTTAAATAACCATATGCAACCTATGGTTTGTTTATCATTAGGATGCTTTACTACATCCCATGTATTGTTCTTAATAATAGATTCATATTCCTCTTTCATTGCTTCCTTCCATTCAGAACTCTTACTATCTTCATAAAAATTAGAAGGCTTTGCAATGTTTAACATACCGGTCATGAGCGCACGATCCCTATATCGAGCTGGTAACTGTTTCGGCCTGCTCGATCTCCTGAGCAATGGGGGTTCAATTATTTTGCTGTGTTCTTCTCTTTATGGACTGAATTCGATTTCTTCCCCTTTATCCTGTTGCTGTTGTCGTTGCTGACTGATCCCTGTTTCACTATCCTCATCTGAAGGTAAAGGTACATGCCATTCTTCATTTGAATAGGATTTCCATCATCAACCTATTCATGGAATACTACGTCTCTACTAACAAACACCTTGTGAGTAGAAGGATCAAACATTTTATAAGGCTTATACTCTGCAGTATCTAATGAAGGTAAATTTAATGGCCTTGAATCTAACTTCTTCCTATTCTCTTTGGGAACATGCGCAAAAGCTTTACAACCAAATACTCTAAAGTGACTTACTGTAGGCTTGAAGCCAAACAATGCTTCAAAAGGAGTTTTATAATCCAGACTTTTAGTAGGACTCCTATTCTTCAAATATACTGCAGTATTGACAGCTTCTGCCCAAAAACCATTAGTTAGATTCTTACCTTTCAACATACTACGAGCACACTCCACCAATGTTCTGTTTTTCCTCTCAGCTACTCCATTCTGCTGAGGAGTGTAGGGTGTTGTAACCTGTTGTTGTATCCCATGCTCGTTGTAGTATTTGATGAAAACCCCTTTCTTGAATTCTCTGCCTTGATCTAATCGAAAAATCCCAATGAACTTTCCTGTCTGCTTCTCAATCATGTTTCTGAATTGCTTGACTCTTCTGTTTAAGAAAATATACCCATGTGAATCTTGTACAGTCATCAACAAAGATTAAAAAATAGTAGACCCCACCTAATGATCTTGTCTGCATTGGGCCACATAAGTTGGTGTGTACAAGTTTGAGTATATCCCTCTGTCTCCTATCTTTAATAGTAGGAAATTCATCTCTATGTTGTTTACCAAATTCACATGTTTCATAGTCAATATGCAACTTTTTCAAAACAGGAAGACCATGTACCATACCTTTGTTCTGCAACAGAAGAAGGTCACTAATATTGATATACCCAAGTCGCTGACACCACAAATTTTTAGCAGACTTATCCGATGACATCAAGGCTTGCTGTGGTGTAATCTTCACATCTAGTTTGTAGTGTCCTCCTATGCAAATACTTGTAGCAATAGGCTTCATCTAGTTCGACAAGTCTTAATAATACAATGAGATTTAAAGAATTCTACCTTGAGATCCTAATCTGTAATCTTTGATATAGAAATCAAATTCTTCTTAATACCAGGAACACACCACACATCAGATATATTCCTGATCTTTCCATCAGGCAGAGTAACAAGAACGTCACCATGTCCCTTGATCTCATACCCTCTATTATCTCCAAGGTATACTTTTACTCCAGTGTTGGATTCTCTAAAATTTCTGAACCATTGCTTTTTACTTGTCATATGTGAGGAGGCTCCAGAATCTACGAACCAAATATCTGATTCATCCTCCTCAGCAGCTAAAGCAGTCTCAGCTTCAACCATAAACAATTTGATAGCCTGATTCTGATCTGCATTTGCATCAGCGAAATGACCTGCATGTCTTATCTTCTTGTACCTTTCCCCATCTGCCTTTTTCTTATGGCAAAATTTAGCAATATGGCCTATCTTACCACAATAAAAGCATTTAGGAGAAGAGTCATGTTTATGCGAGGTCATACATTGTGGTGTCATTTTTCTTGATGTGCTGCCTCTCTTGTGATCAGCCACTACTTTCCCCTTTGACTTGAACTTTCTCATCAATGCAAGATCTGGATCTTAAGGTTTGAGAGACAACCTCCTTTCCTCTTCTTGTAGCAAAATCCCAGTGAGCTCTTCAAAGCTTGGAGGCTTTCTTCTTGCATTCAATCCGGTTATAAACATCTGATAATCATCCATCATGCCATTCATAGTAATCGTCACCAGATCATCATTTGCCATGGTCTGACTGATATCAATTATTTTATCTTTAACTTCCTTTATCCAAGATATGAATGAAGAAACAGACTCATTCTCCTCCATCTTGATTGAGAGAATCTTCTTCCTGAGGTACAAGGTTCGACTGGTGTTCTTGATCTCATACATCTCTTTAAGAATTGTCCAAATGTCATTCGCTGTCTTGCAATCCTGAATGTGAGGGATGATGCAATTTTTTACTAATAACTTGGGTAGCACCTTTGCCTTCATCTCTCTTTTCTCCCAGTCTTGAATTGTTGTATTCGATCCACCAATTGCAGTAGTCGGCTTGACTTCATCACCAGTGGCAATACTATAGGCATTTTGTCCCTCAAGCAGAGTCTGGAGCTTAAATTTCCAATTTGTATAATTGAACCTTCAAGCTTATTACTCTCATTGAGATAAGCTTCGGCAATTTGATTATTCATCTTGAATGAATAAAATCTTCAACAATTTAAGCAACCCTCAAATGTTAAGAAAATACCCTGATCATTAAAAATTTCCTTTGCAAAAATCAATTGCCCTAAATTATAATAATTCCTTAAATTTTAAAGGAACTCTAGATATTTTTTTTAAAAGAACACTCCAAATTTAAAAAACATTACAACCCTCAATATCAGGTAATAATCTCTTCAATAAGAGAATTCCAAGTTTTCTTTTTTAATTAAAGCTTAGAAAAAAAACTTCAATTAAAAAAAAATAATTGTCTTAGGGATGATTATTTCTTCACCACCGTGGGGAGGAGGAGGAACAGCAAACCTCTCACTTGACATAGTCACCAAGCTTCTCTCAGTCAATTTACTTATTGGGTGGGGGGGCGATGGTCGAGCCCCTCACCATCGGAATAGTGAGTGACACTTCCTCTGCGCAAAAGGTAGGGCACCTGCAACTGTATGGATCATGGATCCAACCCACATAGCACATGCAACAATATTGGGCTAACTCCTCTCTGCCTCGCGGCCTTCCAATTAAACGCAGGTCCAGCTGCTCCACTGCTTCCACACAGGATCCAGCGCCTTCCTCCATGCGGACTCCTTCCTCCTTCTTGATGCAGGCCTCCTACAAGTTGGTGCGAGCTCCTTTCACCCTGGCAGACTACACAACAGGGAGTTTTTTTTGTTTAATCGCACTTCTCTTCAGCGATCAACCACAAGCCGTCTCGGCTGGCTTCTTCACGTGGCAAAGGTGGGGCAATCTCCCCCTTCTATAGGCAGCCTTAAAAAAAAACACACAGCACAATCGTCGCAACTATTTGCCTCGCATCCGCGACTAGCCGCCGAGGTACACCAGAATCCTATGACGATCCTTCACCGAGGTACACCAAAATCCTGCAACGATGCAGCAAAATAAAAATGGACAAATTCCCCAAGAGTATCGTCATTGATTACTCTTCAACTCCTTGCGATGACATCATGTTCCTCAACTCAGTGTATAGGCCTCTCCTTCCTACTCTCATACGATGATAAAAATCGAATATATAAATGAAATGGCTCTCAAGGTGAGATACCTGGAGAGTGCCCAAGCACTACACGCAATACACACTATTCAATCAGGAGAACAGTCTAGTACATATAGGCTTTCTCACAATCAGGGTGGTTTCAACCACCCCCTAGATAGTAGGATCTGAGACTTAAGATAGAGTCTCAATCCTATCATCATCATAACAGTAATCTAATTTTAACTTTCTCCATTATTTCCAACACGGGATATAATCAGATTCCAGTTTACTCCCATCAGATTTCAAAAAAAATTGGTTGTTTTATTATTATTATTATTATTATGAATAATTTGGTATTGTCTGTTGGAATTAGAGATGAGCGGTTCAGACTCGAGTTTCCGCCGGCTCTATTTGCAGCGGTTTCTCTGAGCCTTCGATCGGCTCAAGAAGCGGAGCAGCGACATAAAAAGTTCAAGCTGCAATATAAGGTTTGCAACAGATGTTTCACTGGCATTGGCAGCAAGCCCGCGTGCAGCGTGTTATATATCGAATTTTATTCGATCAAACAGCCATTCTTTACTGCCCACGTCAGAAGCAGCTTGCTGGTTATCCATTCAAGAAAACATGTCTATGTGGATTTGATTAACCAGTACCCAGCGACAATTAGGTTTCTTCTCTACTGTAGTTGATTCAATGTTGTTGATATTGTTCATGGAACTAAAATCTAGAGGAATATGTAACTGTGGCTGGCCGGTAGGTGTATAATATGGAATGCTATTTTATATGTAGATATATAAATGTGATAGAGGGGGTTAGTTGTTGTAGTCCTTGTCAACATTATTAACTTATTGGTCACTGTCAAAACTCTTCACTTATTGGTTAGACTCTGAATCATGCCGGTCTATTTTGTAGCCTGGAATAAGATTTTTAAATAAGTGATAGAGAAGTTAGTTCACACTAGTTATCCATAGAATACCATTATTAAGAATTGAATGAGTTTTTCGTGCAACCATTATTAAGAATTGAATGAGTTTTTCGTGCAACCATTATTAAGAATTGAATAAGTTTTTCGTGCAACTTTGAAAAGTTACTGTCTTCTGAAATATTCCAGCGGAGATTAATCTTCTTATGAAAAAAATGTTGACAGCGGAGATTAATCTTCTTATGAAAAAAATGTTGACAGTGTCTGAACCTAAGAGTGACTTATTCAGACTTGAAGCATTTAAAGTGCAAATATAAAATAAAATATAGGTCATTCGCTGCAAAAGTCTCACAAATGATCTTTGAAGAGCATTTTCAAATCATTCTAACAGGACGAATTTTTCCAATCTGCCATCATGCGTTATGCCTTTATTTCTCACCCATGACTAACCCTGTGGCTTACGAAACGAAAAATTATAACACATTTTTGGGTGGCCGCAGTCATGATTCGAAGATCTGAGAAAGTCCGACGCAGAAATGCACTGAAAATCAGACCGGCGCTGATTGTGCGAGAGTACCTCTATTGAACCCTAGGTCGTCCGTGGTCGATATGGTAAGGGGTCAATATTTTCACCAACCAAACACATGGTACATCATTATCAGGACTCTGAAAACGAGTGTAGTTGAGGAGGTACCTGATAAGGAAAGTGGGATGGTGATTTGATAACAAAATTATTATCAAAATTGTTGACTCTGATAAACATTATTAAAAATACAACCGCATGTTCATAGAGTAACGCAAAACCGACCCCACATCCAAAATATTCTGCGACACACAAACATATAAATAATCAATACCAATATCTTAAACTTACCTAATAACTGCCATGATACTTCTTAAACAAATTTTCTGCTCTCAGGAAATTTGGTCAATACGTGGTAATACATAATAATTTATTTGTTGGGATATTTGGTCGATAAATAAGGTGCTTTAAATTAATTAAAAAAAAACAAACACTCTATTTTACTGGGTTCTGAACCTTACTCTTATTGGAAAGAAGAGCACGAAACACGTCAGAACAAAAGAAAACCTGAGCATTAATCAAAGATTGAGCTAAAATTAAGCTGTTTACGATGTTGTTCCTTTACCAGCTAATTATGACAACGGAAGTATAATTGTTTAGAAAGTAATGCCGATCCAGTCCGTGCAGAGAACGATTCTCACCCATAAATCTAAATCTATTGGCTTAAATTTTCACACAAAAACATGTAAGAAAATCATGACACCTTTAAATCTAATGAATAGCCGTGATGTTTGTTGGAAAAATAACAAAATAATACAAGAATATCGGAGATGCCGTGATCTGAAGGGTCTATCAAGATGAGATGTCTTAATGTGAAGGTTGGTGGAAAAATGAAATAAATCATGTCAGAATTATTATCGATCATGAGATTAACTTCTACCAAAAGCAAAATTGCGTCACTGATACTAAGAAACTTTATTTTTTTTTCTTTAATCTTTTTTTTATTCAAAAATTACTTTAGAACTTTATATCAAGAAAAGGATATAATGAGTGAGGTTCTTAGGGTTTGGAATCATGCTTCTGAGCGAGGCTCTTAAGTTTTGGAATCATGCTTCTGTATAAGTTTTAAAGTTTTATAACACGTGGTTTGAATTTTTATTGTCTGTGTTCAGACTATCTGGCTTGGTTCCATGCCCCTCGGAGCTACGGGAGAATTGATGGAAAGAAAGAGGAGGAAAAATACAGATATTACACTAATACATATTTTTATTCATAGAACTTCTGACCTATAACCATGCATTGAGCCACTCTTGATTTTCACACAAAATAATAACCTAATAACAATCTTCACACAAAACAATGACCTAAAACCTATATTTAACAATGACATAAAACCTAATTACAAATATAGTATATAAACATCTAATTCACTAAATATGAAATCATGACAAACTCTAACTTTGACTTGCCTTTTCTCTAATTAATTTAGAAAGAACAAACTCACACTCATAATTTAATATTGTACTAGACTTAACTCATTTATCACTCCTTTGTATGGATAAGCTAATAATTGACTATTTCCAACATCAATCACTCCTTTGTATGGATAAGCTAATAATTGACTATTTCCAACATCAATCTTTTTGCACTCTCAAACACTATTCAGTAGGAATTTAATGTCTTTCCTTATAAGAGGAAAATTCAAACAAAATTGAATTCCTATACTTACTAACTGTATAATTCCTTAAAAGAAAAAATATAATGCACTTTGGGCGGTTGCAGTCGTGCTTCTGTTGCAGAAAAAATGACCCACCCACCAATGCACTGAAAATCAGACGCGCGCTAACTTTGGTAGACTCTCCCTGTTCAACCCTAAAATGTTGGTGTGGACCTGGTCATCTGTACATAGATTCACCGACCATCCCACCACAGAATACGTCATGTAGGGACATTAACGATATCATCATATTGAAATATGTCCCACTCCTATAACCGGCAGTATATTAGGAGGCACCTGATCAGGCAAAGTGAGGGGAAGGTAATTTGATTACCAAGATATCATCAACAATATTGGCCTTAGAATGACCACAAAACAGACACCTCAAAATATCTTACATATACAAATATGTAGCTGTCAATCCATCTATACAACAGAAATAAATTCATTTTAACTCTCATATATAGAGATAAGAGCGTAGGTTAATTATTATAAGTTAATGTCTTTTCTGTAAGTATATTTTTCGATGAAAATAAATATTTGTAAGTATATTTTTGGATAAAAATAAAATTTGTAAGTGATTTTATAAGGATTATTTGGAATCGTAATTTTTCAGAATTTGAGTGTATTAGTTTTATTTGGTATAAAATTTATTTACCATTTAAAAAAAGATATTTTCAACTATCAGATTATTAGTTTTATTTGGTCTAAAATTTATTTACCATTAAAAAAAATATTTTCAACTATCAAATCAAGATATTATAAAAAAAATTATCACCGACCCAAAGAAAAACTTATCAAAATTGTAAATAATTTTTGTTTTTAAATTTTAAAAATATAAAATGAAATTATATTTTTAAAATTTTGATAATTGGGTTGAAATATGAAAATGAATTGTGTAAAATTGAGTTAAAGTTTTATTAGTTATTGTTAGTTAATTTTATACCGAATAGTAGTTATGTAATGGAGGAGAGGCTCTTATAAAATTGATGAATGCTCGAGATAATGTAATGATGGAGAATCATTCTTGATTTAATAAAGATCCAATCTCTTGTCTCATGGATGTTTCCTTACACTGTGAAGGTTTTACCACATAAAATCTTGTGTTTACTTGTGTGATTTCTTTTGGATTTCCATTCAGTTAATCTCGTGTTTACTTGTGTGATTCCTTTTGGGTTTCCATTCAATTTAGTTTCATTTCTTTCTTGTTTAAATTAACTGCTTATACCAACAAGTGGTATCGGAACTATAGTTGAGAGTTGTCGAGCAGCAGTTGAAATGAGAGGTTGAAGAAATGTTGTTAGTGGTTGAAGAAATGTTGTTTTACTAAGAGGAAGAATGACAATGTTGCCCCAGCAGCCATTGTGAAGAGGAAATGAGTCAGGACACCGGTTTAAGGGAGGCGGTTATTCAAGCCTTTGAGCCTCCGTCTGTTGTGAAAAAAAAGGACTGCACATTGTCAAGTCATCGAGCCTTCATCAAGACTACCTTCGTCTCTTGTGAAAAAAAGAGATTGCACATTGTTAAGTTGCGGAGCCTTCATCAAGACTACCAACATTTGTTGTGAAAAAAAGGACTGCGCATTTGGAATGATCAACCTTTGAATTGGAGCGAATTGAAGACCATGACGTTGTAGAGAACTCATGTGAGAGTTTGGTGGCTGTGGAAATGAGGAGGCCGGTGCATAGTTCAACTGATAACAGATACAGAAGTGGGAGGTCGTTGCAAAGCTGAAATCGTCGATTGAAAACTGCTCGTTGGAGGAATGTTGTTGAGGGGTTCAACCCACTAGTGGTCTTGCTATCTGAGAAAGGTTGAATGGAGTGGTTTGAAAACTGTTGGCCTGTTCAAAACTGCCCAAAATTACACTAAAGCCTACTGGCCTATCTAGGGATGCATGCAATTGAGGAGCAATTTGTCAGTTTTTTGTTGAATAAGGAAGAGGAGGCCACTACTGCTACGTGAATAGGGTTTTCTAAAGGAAAAACCACTAAAAAAATATGGGTATTTGTGCAAAATTATTCTTTTTTTGAAAGAAAATCTTTTTACAAATTATTTGTTGTGAGTTCAAAAAACTAGTGAAATTTAAGAAAACCAGTGAAATCTTTCCCCAGAAAACTGTAGTGGTTTTTCATTAAATTGAAGAAAATAATTTTCCAGATTCTCATTAAATTGAAAAAAATGAAATTCTTTATGGGGAAAGGAACAGAATTCTGGAATTCTTTTAAGTAACAGAAATTGGAGTAGGTTGTCTCTTCAATTTTTCTTTTGGAAAGGAAAAAAGGAAACTCAAGTAACCAAGAAACCTTAGGTGAAAGACAAAAACCCTAGGAGGAAGGATTAGTAAGAAGGAAATGGCAAAAATGACGAATGCAAAGTTTGAGGTGGAGAAATTCACCAGCAAGAATAACTTTGCTTTATGGAAATTGAAAGTTAGGGATTTGCGAGTGCAACAAGAGTTGCACAAAGCATTAGACGGGGTTAAGAAGAAACTTGTTGGCATGACATATTTGGACTTGGAGGACTTGGATGCTTGAGCTCTCAGTACCATCAGGTTATGCCTGGTGGATGACGTTCTTTTTAATATAGTTGAAGAAACTTTAGTAGCAGGTTTGTGCGGAAAATTGGAAACTTTATATATGACCAAATCGTTAACCAATAGAATTGATCTAAAAGGAAAATTGTACAATCTTCGGATGAAGGAGGGTACAAAAATTGTAGAACATCTAAATATTTTTAATACACTTATTTGCCAATTGTATGATATGGAAGTTAAAGTTTAGGAAGAAGATAAAGCTAACACCTTGTTGTGTTCCCTGCTTGAGTAATGGGACCACTTCATCACCTCTATCAGTTTGAGCACAACTAAGTCCTTGGAATTTGATTCAGTTGTGGGAGCTTTGTTAGCTGAAGAAGTAAGGAAGAAATCCAATGTTGAAACCTCTGCATCAAAATCCATGGTAGCCAGAGGACGGTCAAAAGAAAGAGGGGAGAAAATAGGGGGCTCTTCCAGGTCTAAATCAAAGGGTAAAAAGTGTAAAGCCAAATGTTGTTATTGCAATAAAATTGGAGACCTCAAGAAAGACTGTTGGAAACAGAAAGAGTATGAAAATCCAAATAAGGAAGCAAATCAAGTTGATTCATGTATGATAGATGAAGTTTTATCTATTGAAGAATTATGTATGATAGATGAAACTTTATCTATATGTAATGTCTCTCAAAATTTTGAAAGTTGGCTGTTAGACTTTGGTGCTTCTCATCACATGAGTCGACAAAGAAATTGGTTTACTTCATATGAAGTTGTAAATGGTTATTTTGTGTTTATGGGTAATAATGTATCATGTCAGACTATTGGGATGGGAAATATCAGGATTAAAATGTATGATAACATAGTTAGAACATTAACTAGTGTTAGACATGTACCTCGTTGAAGAAAAATTTGATTTCTTTGGGAGTGTTGGATTCGGATGGTTATAAGTTTATAGGTTAGAATGGAGTGTTGAAAGTCTCAAAAGGTGCCCTAGTTTTTATGAAAGTAGAAAAGCTCAAAAATATTTACAAACTCAAAGGAAGAACTCAGGTCAGTGAAGCAGTGATTGTGTCAAGGAAAGAAGAAGAAGTTAATCGCATACGGCATCAGCGATTGGGTCACATGAATGAGAAAGGCCTTCAGGTACTAATGAACTGTAAATTACTTCCTAATTTGAAATCCTTGAAGGTGGATTTATGTAAACATTGTGTGTATGGAAAATAGTGTAAACAGAGGTTTAAAACTAAAATTCATAATAGTAAAAAAAAAAAATGGACTATATTCATTCTGATCTATGGGGACCATCTCCTGTTGTATCGTATGGAGGTGCTTTATATTTCTTAATGTTTATTGATGATTTCTCCAGAAAATTTTGGGTCTTTGTGCTAAAAAAGAAAGTTGATTTATTCAATGTCTTTAAACAATTTAAAGCAATGGTAGAAAAAATAACAAGAAAATCAATTAAAAGTGTAAGAACTAAAAATGGTGGTGAATTTACTTCTCTAGAATTTGAACAATACTATAAGGATGAAAGAATTGTTAGACATAAAACTGCTATTTATACTCCTCAACAAAATGGTGTTGTTGAACGTATGAATCGAACTCTTATGGAAGGAAACAAAAGCATGATCAACAATGTTAACCTGCAAAAGGATTTGTGGGCAAAAGCAGTAACCAATGCTTGTTATTTAGTTAACAGATCACCTTCAGTAGAGATTAAGTGTAAAATTACTGAAGAAGTTTGGTTAGGTCAGTCTTGTAATTATTCACATTTAAGGATATTTGGTTGTGATGCTTATGCTCTTATTCCTAAAAATCAGCCTTCAAAATTAGATCCAAAATCAAAATGTTATGTCTTTGTTGGGTATGACTATGTGGTGAAAGGATACAAGTTGTGGGATCCTACGTCGTGGAAGATAGTCATTAGTAGAGGTGTAATGTTTGATGAATCTTCTCTTTTAAAATCAAATGATCAAAGAATTGAACAAGAACATGTATTGCCAAATCAACAAATTTAGTTGGAGGCTAGACCTTTTTTCAAAAGTTGAAAGGAAGGAGAGACTTCTAGAGGAAAAGGTGATGAAGATACAAAGGAAATTGTTGAAGTTTTTGAACCAGTTCAGCAATCAGTCACTCTAAGAAGGTCTACAAGGGAAAGAAAAATCCCAAAAGGTGTGAAGATTTTGTTTCATCTTTTGTTTTGATTACTGAAGATGGGGAACATTCTTGTTATCAGGAAGCAGTGGATGATACAGATAATGAAAAATGGAAGATGGCTATGGAAGAAGAAATGGATTCCTTAGCCAAGAAAAATACTTGGGATCTTGTAGAACTTCCTGAAGGGAGAAGTGTTGTTGGATGCAAATAGGTCTTCAAATTGAAACAGAAAGTTGATGGAAATATCAAAAGGTATAAGGCAAGACTAGTAGAAAAAGGGTATTCTCAGGTTGAAGGTATTGACTTTCATGAGATTTTTTCACTATTTGTAAAACTTGTTTCTATCCGTATTGTGTTGGCACTAACTGCATTACTTAACCTTGAGTTAGAATAGTTAGATGTTAAAACAACTTTTCTACATGGTTATTTGGATGAAAAGATATATATGAAAGAGACAAAAGGTTTTGTACAAGGTTGTAATAGAAGATTAGTTTGCAAGCTCAGGAAATCATTGTATGGCATGAGGCAGTCACCCAGGCAATGGTACAAATAGTTTGACTCCTTCATGGTGAGCGAGAACTTTATTAGAAGTGAGTATGATCATTGTGTATACTTCAAGAGTTTCAGTGGCATATTCATTATCTTAGTTTTGTATGTTGACGATATGCTCATTGCAAGCAAAAGCATGGAAGAGATCAATAGGTTAAAGGCTTAGCTCTCTAGGACATTTGATATGAAGGATCTTGGAGCAGCAAAACATATCTTGGGCATGGAGATACACAGAGACAGGAAAAATGGTAAGATTTGGTTATCACAGCAGAAGTATGTGGAAAGGGTACTTGAAAAGTTTTGTATGAATAGTGTTAAACCTGTTAATGTTCCATTAGCTTCTTGTTCTAATCTTTCTTTGGTTTCGAGTCCTAGAACTAATGAAGAAAATCAGTATATGTCTCATGTATCATATGAAAATGTTGTAGGCAACTTAATGTATGCAATGGTATCTACAAGACCTAACATTTCACATGTAGTTGGGGTTGTTAGCAGGTTCATGGAAGATCCAGGAGAAGAACATTGGCGAGCAGTGAAATGGGTGCTTCAGTACTTAAGAGGCACAAGTGACCATTACATTATCTTTAATGGTAATGAAGAATCAGTCTACGAATATGTGGATGTTGATTATGCAGGGGATTTGAACAAAAGGAGGTCTATTACAAGTTATGTCTTTACTCTTGCAAGTGGAGCAATTAGCAGGATGCCAAAGCTTCAAGAAACAGTTATGTTGTCCACTACCAAAGAATATTATATAGCTGCTTCATATGCCAGTAAAGAAGAAATCTGGTTAAAGGGTTTACTTGATGAGATTGGAAGGACACAAGAGAGAGTGAATGTATTTTGTGATTGTCAGAGTTTTATTCACTTGGCTACAAATCCAACTTTTCACAAAAATACCGAGCACATTTATGTAAGGTATCATTTTCTGAGACATGTGATCAATGGCGGAAAAGTAGCTCTCAAGAAGGTCCATACACAAGAGAATTGTGCAGACATATTCACGAAGCCAGTTACAGTAGAGAAGTTGCGATGGTGTTTGGCTTCTCTTGGCTTGCAGAAGAGATGACGAATGGGCATGGGAAAGTGATTAGGAAAATTTTTGTCAAGGTAGAGTTTGTTGAAGTATGACAACGAATTTTGTAAAATTGACTAAAAGATTTATTAGTTACTACTAGTTAGTTTTATACCGAATAGCAGTTATGTAATGGAAGAGAGACTCTTATAAAACTGATGAATGCCCAAGATAATGTAATCATGGAGAATAACTCTTGATTTAATAAAGATCCAATCCCTTGCCCCGTTGATGTTTCCTTGACACACTATCAAAGTTTTACCATGTAAAATCTCATGTTTATTTGTGTGTTGCCTTTTGGGTTTCCATTTAGTTTAGTTTCATTTCTTTCTTGTTTAAATTAATTGCTTGAACCAACAAATTGGTATGTTATTTATCATGCATTGTAATTTGTTTGTTATTTATACCAATTATGCATGGTAATCATTGGTTTTTTATTTATTATGCATATTTTATTTTATTGGTTCATTGTATTACACTTTATTTCTTTATGATGTATGTATATTTTATTCATGGTTGTGGATAACCCATAACTTTATAAGTTTATTATTTGTTATTTTTGGGATAATTTTTTTTTAAAAGTATATCTTATTTTGTAATAATTGTTAAAGAGAAATCAATTAAAAAATTATTTAATAATAATATCATTGAGTTTAAAGGTTAATTCTACAGCCAGGGAGATGAGTAATTATGTTCGTGCTCAACTTGGAGTTGATACATGTCTTTGAGAAAAAGACTTTAAATAAAAAAAATGTTGGCTTATTAAATAGAAAAAATGTTGGATTATAAAAAAGTATTATAAATTCTAAATAAAATATTTCCATATCTATATTAAACAATATAATTTTATATAACTTTGTATAGATAAAGTAATTAAAAAATTCTAAAAAGTTATTTTTATTTTATAAATATTTGAATATAAAAATTAAATAAAAATTTCGAATATCCATATTAATTAATATATCTCAATATGAACACACACACACATAAAAGTTAGTTATATAAAACAAAAATTAGTAAACTATTTCAATATGCAAAAAGAAAAAGTATAGATCCATCTAAATCACAAATTTAAAGTATTAAAAGGGATTAAATATTTTTACGTGTAAATCTTTTTGAACCTTTGCATTCTAAAAAGAGTTTTGCATATAATGAGATTTGATCCTCTCTATCTATTCTATATCAAGCACTAAAAAGGATTAAATCTCTTAATGTGCTATACCACTATAAATCTATTTAAATCATGATTTATCAAGCACTAAATAGGATCAAATCTCTTAATGAGTTATATATGTAACAGATTCAACACCCTAAACAACTCTTGGGTAACTTCCATTCAACACCCCTCACAAATTCTTGGGGCACTTAGATTGTGAAAAGTTCACTTGTTAAACTTGTGATTTCAATAAACTAGAAAATTTTTCAAAAAGTCTCATTTATAGTAAGTGTGTATATATATGTGTTCACGTCAACTTAATAAAATATTTCAATACTAAAAAGAAAAAAAGTAATTAGAGGTAAAAAAAATATTTACTTCAAAGAAATGTGTAATTCATTCAATTTTTAATATAAAATATTAATAATAATAATAAAAATTAATAAAAAATACAATTCAAATAATGAAAAATTACATATGGTAAGAGATACACAAAACCACTATAGATGTGTCTAAATCACAACTTATCAAACACTAAAAGGGATTAAATTTGTTTAAGAGTAATTTTTTTTTCAAGTTTTGCATTCTAAAAAGAGTTTTGCATATAATGAGATGTGATCCCTCTAGTGTCTTGGTAGGGCCATGGTTAATAGGGATCTATACGGGTTCTACAACCCTATATAAGGGCACAACCTAGTATAAGGGTGATGCCAATTTCGTGAGTAGATGGGCATGCTTTTTAAAATAAAAATAAATTAGAATTAATTTCGGTAATAATCAAAATAAAAAAATAATTATACATATTTTTTATGAAATAAGATAATTTTATATCCACTTTAAAAAAAATCAAAATAATTGAAACAAAAAACAAATAAAGTTATATTATTTATATTTCCATATTTCCAATATATAAATAAACTATTTTAATTTCCACGTTAACTAATTTTATTTAATATCAACTTTAGGAAAAACATAAACATATATATGAACACAATTTAAAGGTGTAAAGAGAGCAGTAATTGAAAGTAATATTTAAATATATTTAAAAATATATTAATAGAAATAAAAGCTTTAATGTGGGTAATGTAATTCATAAATAAAATATCTCAATGTTCATGTTAACTAAATTATTTCAATGTAAATATTTTTCATATTATGTATGCTTTAAAATAATAATAATAATAATAATAAATTGTGCATATATTATATAAAGTAATTAAAAATTTCAATTCTTATTGTTATATCATTTGAAGTATCATTATTTTACATTTTGACCCTTTCTCTTTTAATTGTGAATGGAGAAAAGATTTGTTAGAAATGCGAGTTTAAGCTATTTTATTCCATTTACTAAACAAATTTTCAAAGACTTGAATACAATTATGCATACAAAAATGAATACACACACACACACACACAAAGATAAAGAGGGGGAGAAAGATATTCATCTTAGCAATCATCTATCAAGTCCCTAGAGCGATCCAATTTTTAGAGGTACAATATTTTTAAGTTTACACTGTAAAACCGGTTTGCCAAGAGATTTGATCTCGGTTGTTGTGGTTTTTCTAAAAAAATTTATCCCTCTGTTGTTGTTAGATCCATGATTAAGATTAAATTATAAAGTTTCAAAATTGAATTATTCCAAATCGAATAAAAAATTATACCTAAAAATTTAAAGATCAAAGATTTTATGTTTGTATTTTATTTTAATTAAGTTAGTTATATGTTTTTAACATTTGAAAAATATTTATTAATGATGATAATAAATTATATTCATTAAAATTTAAAATTTGTGAAATATATAAAAAATAATGATGATAATTAACATCAATTGGAACCATAATTGGTCTATAAAACTTCTAAAAAGGAAAAAATTACGTAGATTCTTTTATAATCTCTTTATTATGTTCAAAAATAAATAAGAGAAGTGTTCTAAGATTAACATAGCTTTTATAACTGAGGTTTGGAAGAATATTTTGAAATTGAGTTATTATTTGGTTCTATGCAAGGCACATTAGGAGAAAGTGGCTTTCATCTTCAACCTCTTCAATGTCACAAATTTGACATATTCCCGCATTCCACGGTATTGTGCAAAATGTGTATTTCCTAGTTTCACTATGTAGCTCATAGGTAACCAGGTTGGGGAGGCAGCATAAATCATGCTTTCATTGGTTGATTGCTTTAATCATAACGTACCCCAAAAATGAAAATTCCAGTTTGTTCAATTTGAATATGCGCAAGTAGGCTCGACCAACTGGTAGAGGAAGTTTATCATCTTGATCGACTAATGGAATCAATAAGATATGAAGTTTTTCTAGGTTGAACTAACAACTGCTCTCGGTCGAACCGCTCAATAAACTTAGTCAATTGCTAGATCTACTTTTGCACCTGCCCTTGCTACCTCTCCTTTCTTAGACAAGTGCTTGTTTTCCCAACCATCTTATCTTCCCTACCTTCTTATCCTACCTTCTATTCTCTAGTTGGGCTTGACCTTTAGCTACTTTCGGCCCTACCTTCTAAGAAATGATCTTCGGCGATAAGGATGGTCCATATTTTAGCAATGTTGATTGTCTTCTTTGTGCTAATCATAACTCAAATATACTTTTGATCTTCTAGATTAGGTTAACCACTACCCTCTAATATCTTAGATTCCTTTTATTTTATAACTCTTTGTTTCACTACCATTTCTCTTTAAATTTAGATGTAATAATATTTTTAATATTATTGGTGTCATACAAGATGACATCTTACTAAATTCCCCAATAATTTATCCAAGACATGGTGTCTTGATGCCATCTTCACTTCACATGGAAAGAGTTGGAAGCAATTATGGGGAGCCTATTATCATCCATGTTTTTCATCTCATTATTTTACATTAAGTACATAACCATGATTGCGCACTCAATTGGGTAGAGGCCTGCTTCTATTAGGATGATAGGATAGGGTTTATTAAGTTATAAGTTATAAAAATATTTTGGGTTTTCTTTATCCTTCTTCAATATTCTCTAAAGATATTTTAACCATGGACTTCACATCTCTATAATATAAAAGGAGTGACGAGAGTCAAATAGGAGTTTTTTCTCATTCCATGATAAAAAATCTACTAATTTACACTTGTTTTCAAGCCAATAATAAGCTTTCCACTCTCCATTTATCATTTTCACCACTATAGGTATAACTGAGATTGTGATGAATATTTATTCCAATATATTCACATATTATGGAACTTCCTCCAAACTATTATTGTCATACATAAAGTGTCAAGTGATATTATGTGATTTGATTATCATAACTTTTATTTTTTTCATGTACATGATCATGTTTATACTATTGTAGAGGTTGTTGAGGATTCTCAGATAATTATTGAGGTTTCAAGGATTCCATGCCATAAGAATAATATCATTAACATAAGAAGAAAGATAATGACTATACCAGTGAGAGTCAAACAAGCACAACCAACATCTTTCAACCAACATTCTAACTTAGCAAGTTAAATACCAGAGAGAGTAGGGGGACAAGGGACAATATTTCCTAACTCTTAAATTACTATTAATTTATTCTAACCATATGTAGTTTCCTTAACTTGGAAATGTCAATTTTATATAGACTTACCATAGAAAATATCAACTCATGAGGAACTTTTAGCTCTTCTAAATTGTTCCAAAGGTTGGTCTTAGGTATAGTGTCAAAATGTTTTCTAAAATAAAACAAACAATAAAGCATATTGGTTTTATTTTTGAGACACTCCTCCACAACGATCCTCAATGTAATAAGTTGCTCCATAGTCGAATGATATCCCCTTAAGCCACTACTACACCAAGGGCACTTTTGCAACATTTGTTTGAAACAAAAAAAACTTTTATCTCAAAAAAAATCTTTTGTCTCAAAAAATCATTTTTTTATTTTAGTTATTTTATATTAAAAATTAATATCAATTGATTTGTCTTAAATATAAACTTTAAGACAAAAATAGGACGAGACAAAAATATTTTAAGACAAAAAGTTATATTTAAGACAAAAATAGTTTAAGACAAAAGTATTTTAAGACAAAAGTAGTTTGAGACAAAAATATTTTAAGACAAAACTTTATATTTAAGACAAAAATAATTTAAGACGAAAATATTTTGAGACAAAACTTTATATTTAAGACAAAAGTAGTTTGAGACAAAAATTTAAAGACAAAACTTTATATTTAAGACAAAAATAGTTTAAGACAAAATCATTTTAAGACAAAAACAGTTTAAGACAAAATTATTTTAAGACAAAAACAATTTAAGACAAAATTATTTTAAGACAAAACTTTATATTTAAAACAAAAGCATTTTGAGACAAAAATATTTTATTTGGATTCACATGGATGCACTACTAGTTCATTTAGAGAACCTTTGTTGATGTATTATGGTTCAAAGGTGTATGTAGTTGGTGTTGTTTTGGTTATATGCACTCCTACTTAATATAAAAATGATAAACACTATATATTTGTGTGTAAATTATTTGGATTCACATGGATGCACTACTACATGGAGGGGAATTTTAAGACAATTTTTTAAGACAAAATAATTTTTTTGTCTTAAAATTTTCAATATGACACACTAGTAAAAAAGGTAAAGGATTAGGGGTTCATCTTTACGCTATTGATGGTTTCTTCGGGAAGTAGAGCGATGGAGGTTGACAACAACTAAGGATATTTAGGGCAATGGAGGCCAAAAACAGAGGTGTGTGTCATGAGAGGAGTGATGGAGGCACTTTCGAAGAACGTTAATAGATGGTAACATAGTTGGAGTACTTTTCGGGGTCTCCATCGATTATGTTTTAATATGTGTTTTTTGACTGTTTTATTTATTTTGAACGCTACTTATATCAGTTGGTTGTTGTTATTAGCACATTTTTGTGCTAGATTGGCAACATGGATTAGATTCACCTAAAGGATTGTTAAAAAATGCAGCAAGAAATTCTCAATTTGATTTTGCCTTGATTAAATTGAGAAAATTTGAATTTCCACATTAGTAGACAACTTGGATGCAATTAGCTGCAAATCTACACCATAATTTCTACATCGTATCATAGCAAGATTCACATTAGAGCAGGAATTTCGAATTTGTTTCTCAGGAGGTTTGAATTTGCAGTTCAGTGTAGCAAGATCTCTTAAGAAATGAAAATATGACCTTCAATGGGCTAAGGCTAGAGTATGCCTTGGAAGGCAACTCTAATTTCATTGACTAGAAGGATCACATGGAGGAGGTATTCGATGAAAATGGATTGCTAGAATACATCAAGAGAGATGTTACAAAACCAATAGAATCTTATGCCCAAAACCTTGCTCAGTGGAAGAAAGTTGTAGCCAAGGTGTGGATAATAATATTGGAGGGAGTATGAGACCACATTGTCAGCAATCTCCATGGGAAAGAAAATCCTTATGGAATGTGGTGGGCACTCACAAATCTATTCTAGAATGGTAGTGACCACAAAAAGTTGGTGCTCAAGGATAAACTTTGAAATATCAAGATGTAGAAGAATGGCTTTATCCTGCAATATCTGAGGAGGTTCACACAAGTTCGTGATGAGCTTGCAGGAGTTGGTGTTACTCTTTCAAAGGATGACTTGGTAAGAATATCCCTCCTGGGCATTCCCAAGATTTGGCATAACTATCAAGATTAAGTGAATGGGAGGGAGAAACTACCAAATTGGGAACACTTATGGAATGATTTGGTACAAGAGGAAATAAAGCAGAATAATAGAGATGGGACCTCATCCAAGGGCAAGGATGAAGAAAACTTTGCATTGGTTGAAAAGGGAAAGAAGGGAAAAGAGGAATAAATCTCAAACCAAACTAAAATCCAACCAAGGGAGAAAGAAGAAAGATTTGTCAAAAATTAAATGCTTCCATTGTCATGAATACGGGCATTATGCCATGAAGTGCCCACAGAAAAAGGCAATCAAGAAGACCTTAGGAGGAGTAGTGGGTGAAGCCTTGGATTTATAGTTTGACCTTGACTTTACCCTTATCGCATGCATGTCCAAAATAGTGATGGGGAGCGTGTGGTACTAGGACTTAGGTGCATTGTTCCACATGACAGGGTGTAGAGACATTTTCAGTGACTTGGAGGAGAAATATCTCAAGATGCACATCAAGCTAGGGGATGACGGAAGGTACAACATGACCAGTATTGGTATAGTCACCTTTCAGAGGGAGTCAGGCTCCCCTCTCAGGCTCAAGGATGTCATGTTTGTTCTAGGCCTAAAGAAAAATCTCATCTCTATTGCAGTTTTGGAAGACTGTGGTTATGACGTGATCTTCAACAAAGGAAAAACATTCCTAATACACATAATACACATAGCCATGAGATAGGTGAAGAAGATCGAGGTTTGTGTGAAGAATCTATATAATTTAGATGTGGAAGATTGTGTTGCATTAAAAACTAAGGAAGAGAAAGTGTAGGGCCATGATGTAGGTGAACTTTAGCACATAAGCCTTGGCCATTTGCATCATGGCACCTCAAATATTATACAACAAATATCCACTAGCCTCCCTAAAGGAGCACTTGAGCAGTAGGATGTATGTAAAGGATGTACCTTGGGGAAGTACATAAAATCCTCATTTCATGATCAGGACAACAAAGCACATGCATTCCAAGAAAGGATCCACTTTGATGTCTATGGACCTTTCTTGATAGCCTCCACTGCCTGACACAAATATTTTGTCCTTTTTATTGATGACTTCTCACATAAGTGTTGGATCTCTTCATGAGGAAGAAAGATGAGACATTCTCCAAGTTCGTAGAATTCAAGGCACTGGTTGAGAAAGAAACCAGCAAGAAGGTGAAGGCTCTCAGGAGCAATAATGGAGGTGAGTATGTGTTGAATGAATTTAAAAATTTATGTGCGAAAGAAGGCATTCGACGAGAGTTGACAACACCCCGCAACCCACATCAGAATGGAGTGGTTGAAAGAAATATCCATAACATTTTGGAGCAATGAGGGCGATGTTGCATAACCAAGGCCTACCTTTGCATTTGTGGGTTGAGGCATGAAATACAACAGTGTGTTTGTAGAACTGAAGTTCTCATCAGATGTCTCCAAAGACTCAAGGAATAAGATTTAGTTGACCGCATAATTCGGGGTATTTGTGGCTTACACAGAAACTCCCCACAACTAACATGTGTACTTTCCATCACTCATAATGATAGTTGTGTGAACGGATGTAAATTTTGATGAGGATAAATCTATGTGCCACCAAAAGATGAGATTTTAGCTCAAAAAGAGGAACCTCAGGAAGTTGTAGAGCAACCACAAATTGTGGAGCAGAGAGTGGAGACATTCACTAAAGAAAAATCTCTAGAGAAGGCAGAAAAATAACCAAGGAAGTTGATAGACTTGTGCAGGATGCGAAGGAGAATGTGGGATATCCTTCAAATTTGCGTAAGCAAAGGAGGTCACCTGAGAGGTACACTGGCTACATGGCTCTTATGACTGAGCTTATAGAGATTGAGCAATCCTATTTTGAGGAAAAAATAGAGCAACCTGTATGGGTTGATGAAATGTCGAAGGAATATGAATCCATTTCAAAGAACCGTGTTCGTGAAAAGGTCCCAAGAACAACATATAAATCAATAGTGGGTTTGAGATGGATCTTCAAGGTGAAGCAGGCAACAAACGGAAGAATAGGGAAGTATAAGGCTAGATTTGTGGCCAAGGGGTACTCTCAAGTTGAGGGAATTGACTATGAGGAGACATTTTCTCTTGTAGTAAGGTACTCATCCATTAGATCAATTCTTGGTCTGGCTATGTAGATGGGGTGGAATATCCACCAGATGGGTGTAAAAACAACATTTCTGAATGGGGTTATTAAGGAGGAGGTGTACATAGAGTAACAAAAAGGTTTTGAGACATTTGATCAAGAGTCTCATGTGTGCAAACTCAAGTGAGCATTGTATGATCTCAAGCAAGCACCTCGTGCTTGGTACACCAAGATCAATAGTTATCTCACCGGTTTGGGCTTCACCATAAGTGAACCAGATGTAAACCTCATCACATATGGATAGAAGGTAAATTTCTTATTATTGTCTTATATGTTGATAATTTTATTTTAACTAGTGATGAGACATTGATCATATCTTACAAGGAGGACCTTGCAAGGGAATTTGAAATGAAGGACATGGGTCTCATGCACTAATTTATCAGGTTGGAAGTATGACAAGGTGATGGGGAATTATTTGTCTCTCAAGGCAAGTATGAAAATGAGATACTGCAGAGATTCTACATGGAGAGTTGTAAACCCATGGAAACACCTCTAACGAACAACTAAAGGAAGGAGGATTTCCACTTCAGGTGAAGTGGATGCTACCATTTATCGATAGCTAGTGGGTCCACTCATGTATCTTGTGAACACATGAGCAGATATGTGATGTGCAGTCAACGAGCTAAGCCAAGCTATGGTTAGGTCAACCAAACTATTTTGGAAGGGAACTAAGCATATTTTGCAGTACCTCATAGGCACTACCTAGTTTGGACTATGGTACAGACGAGAAAAGGGAGTGAAGTTGTGCAGCTTCATGGATGCAGATTGGACAGGAAGTCCATTAGAACAAAAGAGTACATCAAGTGCAATTTTTAGTGTTGGGTCTGTAGTTGTTTCTTGGTATGACAGGAAGCAAAGATCTATGGTGCTCAGCTAGACAGAAGCATAATACATGGCTGCAAGTCAAGAAACATGTGAGGCGATATGGATGAGAAAGATACTTGTTGGACTATTTGATCAGATGAAGGATCCAATTGTGATAATCAGATTTGCATCAATCTCTCTAAGAATCCTATATTTCACTATCGATCCAAGAATATAGATATCCAATATCACCGTTTACGAGACTGTGTCTAGAGGCAGATGATGCTGCTACACTCCATTCTAATAAAGGAGTAACATGTTGACATTTTGACAAAAGATTTGTCAAGAGGGAAGTTAAAATTTCGTAGGTGTAGGATAGGGGTGTTTGATAATCCCTTTCTTGTAGAGAGGGAGTCTTGAAAGGTGTAGAAAGAAATTCTTAATTTGATTTTTCCTTGATTAAATTGAGAAAATTTGAATTTCCACATCAACAGAGAACTTGGATGCAGTTAACTTGTGTGACATGGCTTGTGTCACCTGGTTTACTCAGTAAATTCGAGTTGGAGGAGTTAGATTTTAGTTAAGCACGTATGATTTCTAATTTGTATCAATCAAAGTTAGATATCTCAAGCTGTTTTCAGTTAAACTAGTTCCAACTACTTGAGGAACTAGTGGAAGGCCAATTGTGTAGTGGGACTTCAGTCAAACTCGGTGATCATCCAGTTAACTGATCAATAAACCTAAAATATCTAATGCATGGAGAATTCTAGTTCCCCAGCTGTGGTGGAGATTCCAAGGCAGTGTATCATCAACTGTAGACTAACCTTGAGTGTACAGGTGTTGCATGCAGTTAGATGATCAACCTTTGGAATTTCGCAATCCATTTTGTAAAAATTCCTAAATAATAGGGGCTTAATTTCTCAAGGAATTGCACAAGGAAATATGGGCTCAAGCAGAGGTAGAAATTTACTAAGTCTAGGTTAGAGCTTCTCAGTGAGCAGAGAGACAAGTCATTCACTTGTAGGTTGTGCTCAGTTGAGCAAATAAATTGCAATACATTTCTATTGATCATATTAATGCAAACATACATTGGGGTTTTTAGTATATTGTTTTCCCTAGGAAAAATTTTGTGTGCATGTGTGTTATTTCTTATTGCATGTATGAAATTTTTGTTCTAAATTGTGAATTACCTTCCAGAGAGCATTAGAGTAGGTTTGTGTCCTATGATTTTGATTAAAACTTCATGAGTAGTTGCAACTCTACACCATAATTTCTACAAGGATGGTGGAGGGAAATTATCTATGACAACTTTTGCGAGAAGAAGACGTTGAGGATAAAATATTGGATTTTGGAAGAATTAGTCACAAAATTCACAAGGGCGGTAATTTTGGTTGCAGGTGTGGAGGTAGATGGATTAAATGTAATTTTGGCTGCAAGTGTGTAGGTAGACAAGTCATAGTTACTCTGATTTTTGTCGATGATGTGTTACTATTTGGTAGATTGACCTCTTTTGATCGGTCTCTAGACTCCTTATGAATAATATTAAATCTCATATGATTTCTTCTTACCTAGATGGTGCATTGATACTGGAGATTTATCATATTTTTGGTGTTATCTCCACTGCACTGGATGCAGATTTTAAATATCTTAGATTTATACTCCAACCTAATTGTTATGGAATTAAGGATTGGAGTTGACTTATAGAGAAAATCCAATGTATAATTTTATCATGGGTACACAGGTGGCTCTCCCTAGGAGGCAAGTTGACTCTAGTTTGAGCAGTCCTTCAGAGCATCTTTGTATATTGGCTTCATATTTTTGCTCTGCCTAAGAATATCAGTAAATGTATCTTTCTGGCTTCATCTTGGCATGGGACAATTTGTGTCGTAAAGGACAGAGTGGGCCTGGTTGTTGTTTACTCTATATGGAGGCGATGGATGACCATACTCATCTATTTCTTTGATTCTCCTTAGTAAAATCAATTTGGAATGGTGTATTTAATATGTTGCATTTACAGGCAGATTAGAACTACTCTTTTGTGGTTTATTGTATTAAGTACTGGATTATTGAATATAAAACATTTGGACAACTTCCAATATACATTGGGGTTTTGACCCAAAGAATGCATTACTGTCCCAAGCTCCTTTGTTGTGATACATCCACCTCCATCCTTGTAAAAAAATCTAAAAGCCTCCCTGAACCTAGACATAACCTCCATCCCATATTCCTTTAGTAGATAAAACCCTTCTCTCATTTTCTGACCATGCCAATCTACCCTCCATCCCATATTCTCTCACGAGCCCTGTGTAAACCACCATTTCGTTCAAGGATGGGGATTTTGATGCCTACTCTAACCATATTTGTTAGATAGCTTCCCCCTTTTCTTGCTTATGGTTTCTTGAGTTGGCCTCCTCTAAATATTCCCTACTCTCCTTAAATTATTTGGAAGGTAGTCTTTGGCTGCTAACTGCATTTTACCGGAGATCCTTGACATGTCCCTTGAAATTTTGATTTGGCCCCATGATCTATTTTATGCCAGTGAGTCGAAAGCTTTAGATTTATTTTCCGCATATTCATTCATGACCAAGCACTATACCACTAGTTCTAAGAATCTTGTGGTTACTATCACCACAATAAATGTATATTGTATTTTAGAGGAGATAAGAATTGTATATTTCCCTTTGCGACACTCAAAAAATATTTTGATGCACCCTATTTCTCTAACACTCTAGTCTACTTTATGACATTAATTCCCATTCCATGTCCATCCATGTGGATGCACTTTATGATGTTATAGGACAACCTAATGTCCTTGTCAACTCCATCTCATCTTCCTTGCCATGTTTTCTAGGACTTGTGTAGCCAACAAGAAATTTGGGAGATGAATGACAAAAAGGTAGAAAATCAAGGGGTTTTCAAGTCATTTATTTAGGGTTCCCACTAGAATAGTCCCACCATATGATCCACCCAATCCCTAAATTGGGGTTTAGTTCTATTTAAATTAATTATTAGATGATCATTGTGGGCCATGATTCCAAGTTAAATGTTATGACTCTTCATAGGATATTATTGGAGATACTTTAGGAGACACCTCTTTGGCTAAAGGGTTAAGGAAGGATTTTGACTTCAATATCAAGACATCAACCATATCCTCAACATTTCTCCCATCAACCATATCCTCAACATATTGAACCAACAATCAAGAAGACAACTGAGGTGAAGCATGGGCATCCTCTCTCGCCCATGTTGTTCAGGATATATATCAATCTATGAATGCCTCTACACTCCACCAACTGTGCATCAATAAAAATTTTGGTTTCCCCACTGTCCACCAAGATGGATACACATTGTCCCTGCATTGTGCCTCTGATTTTCAAAATTTCAAAATTGGGATTTTCCATGTCAAAATTTTAATTCAAGATTGACCATGCATTGGAAGGCCATTAACACAATATTAGGACATAAAAAATTAATAATTGACACAATACCAAATACAATACATAAATTGAGTTTTATCTCACAAGGTATCTAGATGCTAATTGAGCAAGTTCACACGAAGAGAGAAAGGAAATGTCATGATACATTGTTCAATTTGTAATCAA
The DNA here is from genome assembly GCA_031772625.1 of Pinus tabuliformis. NCBI lineage: Eukaryota > Viridiplantae > Streptophyta > Pinopsida > Pinales > Pinaceae > Pinus > Pinus tabuliformis. Next base: position 1,332,643,895 of record CM062805.1, read on the forward strand.
GAGCATTATCTTGGATAAGGGAGAAGTAACATTTAGTTTCTTTCTCATATACAAAGGAAAAATTATGAATCAATGTCAAATGCCTTTCGTGAAGCAATGTTGTTGTAAAGGGTGTTAGGAAGCTTGCATTGTAGGCAAGACCCTCACACCATACTAGATTGTGTTAACCATGTCTAGTGATCTCAAATTTCATGAGCATGTTCAATGAGTGACCATAAATAAGGGGTGTCAGAGTGGCTAATAATCATAGCTTATAGTGGATGACTGTCATCGTACATAACATTCATGGTCCAAGTCATTTTTTTGGTGCCCAATGTTGGTGAATCATTGCATTGCATCATGGTAGCATATCTTGCCTTTTTTAAAGCAAAAATATATTGAAAATAAATTAAGTTATGTCTCATTCAAATGTTAAATATTGTTGTGTTGTGAGTGTTTTTCATATTATATGTATCATATATCTATAATCACTTATTTCAAGCATACTTTAAGAAATAATGGAAGAGGTGTAGGGCCTTGCCATAAGGACTCCCACCAACTCCTCTCCTCGTAGCAAATCAAACACATGCCCTTGTTTCTCTAGTTTGGAAACCCTTGGATGGATATGACAATGAACTCCACCCAACCAATGCTTTAGCCCATAAATCAATTTTTCAAATGTTAGCCCATAAATCAAATCGTGTGTACTCTCCATCTCTCAAGATGACAATGGTCACAAGAGATGTGAAGTTTGATGAGGAGAAGGCAATGAGGTGTTCTCCTGAGAGGGAGCTTCAATTGCAGCCTGATCAGGAGCTTTTGGCTCCAAAGGAAGAACCTCAGGAAGTTGTGGAGTAGCCACAAGCAAAGGAGCAGAGAGTGGAGACATCCAGAGAAGGAAGGAAGCAAACCAGGGAAGCTAACAAATTATTGCAGGATTCTCGAGAGAATGTGGGAGCACCCACATCACAATGCAAGCAAAGGAGGTCATAGGATCAGTACACTGGGTACATGGCTTTGATGAGTGAGCTAGTTGAGACATAAACATCTTCATTCAAGGAAGCAGTGCAATAACCAATATGGGTTGATGCTATGGTAGAGGAATATGATTCCATTGTCAGAAACAGTGTTTTGGAATTGGTCCAAAGACCAACAAACACATCAGTGGTTGGTTCGAGGTGGCTTTATAAGATAAAGCATGCAAAAGACGGGAGCATAGAGAAACACAAGGCCTGATTTGTGGCCAAGGGGTTCTCTCGGGTGGAGGGAATTGACTATGAGGAGGCCTTTGCTCCAGTAGCAAGGTACTCACCCATCAAGTCAATTCTAGCACTGTTAGCACAGATGAGGTGGAAGATCCACCAAATTGATGTGAAGATAACATTCCTCAATGGAGTTATTGAGGAGGAGGTGTATATTGAGCAATCAAAGGGGTTTGAGACCTTCAACAGAGAGTCACATGTGTGCAGACTCAAGCGAGTGTTGTATGGACTCAAACAAGCACCCCGTGCTTGGTATACTAGGATCGATAACTATCTCACTAGTTTGGGCTTCACCAAAACTGAAGCAAATGCAAACCTTTATCACATTGTGGTAGAAGGTAAATTATTGATTAATACAAGGGTACCACCAACCACATTGTATAATGCCTCAATTAGCCCCTATTTGTGGTGCTAAAAATAGTTCTTAACTCGTGGGTAGGATATTTTTGGGTGGAAAAAATTACAAGAGAGTAGCTATGACTTTGTTGCCACATATTAAACATTGGGCACTCAAAAAAATGTTCCATAATTCAAACTCTAGGATGTGGTCCTATGATACTAGGCTAAATTAGTGTTCCTTCAAGTGAGCATGCCAATATTATCTAGGAGGCACATTACAGTCATGTCTCATGGCACTTTGGTTTCGAGAATACAATAGTAGTAATTCAAAAATATTTCTACTAGCCAAATCTTCAATAGGTTGTCCATTGGTATATTAGATCATGCACTGCCTATGTCATTGTAAACCAACCATCAAGAAGTAGGGGTTGTACACTCCTTTAAATAGCCTAGGAAAGCCTTAGGATTTAGTCACTATGGATTAAATGTTATATTTTCCCTCCACCAAGCATGGTAATGTTTGTGTGTTTTTGGACATCGGTCGATTCTCTAAGATGGCCATTTTGGCACCATGCAAGAAGAGTATCAAAGTTGAAGCCTTTTTTGGGCCTTATACCACCATTTTTCAACCTTGTGACACCCAAAAACCTTTATGACTACTATTTTTTTCATTTAAATTATTAAGAAAGATTCATATTAATATCTAACCTCTGTATTAGTTGTTGTTGATGACCAATATGGGATTAAAAGACATATCTTTGGCACTTTTTATGCACCAATTCTTTATATACCTTTGAGGTAAGTGATTTAAACTTATATATATATATATATATATATATATATATATATATATATATATATATATATATATATATATATATATATATATATATATATATAGTGATAGGTTAGTATATTTTAGGTCTATGTGGTGTGATTTTGCAGATAAAGAGCTCAGACTTTCCATAATGATCTTTGAAACTATTGGTGTTTTGAATCCAAAAGAGGCTCCATCTCCGGGACAATGGTTCAAAGAAAGAGGAGGTGAGTAAAATGTATAAGTATAAAAAGTAGGAGAGGAAATGGCTGGTAGATCTGTATATAGTGATAGGTTTCTCACTTGCATAGTGCATTATTAACCTGAAATCATGTCAACATCGTGCCATAGGGTTGATCCCTTCAAGTTGCATAATTTCCTTGTCTTATTTGTTGTGAGATGTAATTTGTTTTGTAGTGCCAACCCTTAATGGGTTACTTTAGTTAGAACTATCTTTTACTTATCTTTCAGCCCATCAATATCTATCGAATCATTCTTGATATGTTACATTATTATCTTCTTATTGATTTCATCCCATGTCACTTGTAATTTCCAATTAATGAACTCCTTCAAGAAGTAAATTATACTCTTGTTATGATGATGATTATGATTAACATCCATTAAGATCATAATTTATCTACGTGACCTTAAAAAGAAAAGAGATAACCTAGATTATTTTAGAATATTATTTCTTGTTCAAAATGCTTTAGGAAAAGCATTCCAAAATTACTATAGTTTTGATGAATTAGGGGCTTAGAAGATTAGTGTTGTAACAAATATTTTGAAATCGAGTTCTAATTTGGGTGTAGTCATGGCACTCTAGGAAAAAGTTCCTTTCATCTTCAACCCTCTTAGTGTCACAGAGATGATAAATTCTAGCATCACACTATATTTTGAGAAAGTGACTTTCATCTTCAACCTTCTTAGTGTCACAAAGATGATAAATTCTAGCATCACAAGTGCCTTTCATCTTCAAACCTCTTAGTGTCACATAGATGATAAATTATAACATCACACTATGTTTTTAGAAAGCTACTTTCATCTTCAAACCTCTTAGTGTGACAAATATAATAAATTCTAGCATCACAATATATTTTGGGAATAGTTCAATGCCCAACTTCATTGTGGAGCTTATAAAAGTTCATAAATGTTTTATAAATGTTGATTTTCTTGTTTGTACTAGTTAGAATTGAGAATTAACTACCTTCTTAAATATTATCTTAACTTTTATTTTCCAACTCTTTATTGCACCATAAAAATTTAAAATTAAAATATAACAATATTTTTAATGTCATCTATATAATAGCATATTTCTATATTCTCCAATTATTTAACACAATATCCACTTAATTTGGTAGCAATCAACTTTACAAACACTATACTTTTGTAACAAACCTTGACATCACTCTCCAACATCTGAGTTTTTTTTTTCCTTTGGTCTAACTAATAATAATGCATCAACTAATGTACTAAAAATCAATATTTCTACTCCATATGTGTCCCTTTTTTTTCAACATACCATTATAAATCATATTTGTATTATTTTCATGAAACTCAACTCACCTACTTAATCCATATATTACATACCTCAATATTATTATAATTATTTTCACCAACTTGACTCGTGATTTAATCTACTAGTTGTATAGTTGGCCATTTAATGTGGTATGACAAGGTCTGCACACCATTGTACACATGGAGGGCGATGAACTTAATTTGTTTACAGTTTCATGTGAGGTGGCAACCTACTTGCTTCCTCTAGCACTCCCTATACTTGATAGTTGTGCAATGGATAGCACAGACCCAATAATCCACCTACTCGTCACCCAATCCCATGTGAGGAGGTATGTGATGGCACGAATCTTCATGGTTACGGTTTCGAGGGTAAATCAATGGTTGTGTATCCTTGGCTCCATACCAACAACTCTAATGTATTAGGGTTAACCCTATCCTATTCCTGACCTCCTAAGTTCTCTTTTATGCCCATTCTCTGCACCCTCTTCCAATTTTGACGGAGCTATTGTTCCTTCACATTTGCAAATGCACATTCATAAACCTGTCCCTTTCTAGGGTCTGATTTGAGGTTAATTTCACCATTTCGAAATTGTTTTCCTACTCCATTTCTCGGGCATAGCCCTGGTTCACCGCGGTGTTTGACAGTCACGGCTTCATTACCATTTCCCACCACTTACGAGAGAACTCTGAGTGACGACATGGGGACAATGAAGGGTTGGTGTTCGGCTATGCGTTCACTTGACCTGGTTTCAGGTAATTTTTTCGAAATTATCTTTTTTACTCAATTTTCCCCTGAAATCTCGTATCTTTCACTCTCGGGATTAAATTTTGGTTCGTTTTATTTCTTGTACAGGTGTTGTAGTGACCCAGGGCATCATTTTTCCCAATGACTCCACTACACTTAAGATTTCCGCTTCCAACACCCAGGTTAGTTTATTGGCTAAGCTTCTCCTGGTTTAAGATTGTTTTAGTCTATTTCCCTTATTTTCTTCGAATCTAACTAGTGAATTCTTTCCTTGAATCCAGGTGGGTCGTCAGCAACAGACCTCAGCAAGTTTATCCAGGTAAGGGTTTTGGGATTTATTATTTGCATGCCATAGTCTAGTTTGCTGGAAATTTCTTACTTGAATGAGTCCACAGTTAATTGATACGTGTTTGTTTGGTCCTCATAGGTATGCTTTATACTGGAGTTTGGACCGGAAGATATCTGTCGCAACTGGCTTACTCTGCACTAATTGTCGCTTGTATGCTTCCAGGTTGGTTCCTTACTGGTTTCGACCTCCTCCACTCCATGGAGTTTGATTCTTGACATTACAATTTCTCCATTATTGTTCTACTAAGTTTTTCCCTAAGGGACCTCAAACTGTAGGACCCTGGCAAGTTACAGTTACCATTTGCTCTCGCAAGCACTACATACAATAGTGATGACTATAGAGCCTCTGTTGAGGGCTAAATTAGTACTGTTAGATGCTAAATCAATACTGTTAGTATTTCAGGTGAATTTAGACACTTTTAACGCTCCTTAGGATAACGTCTTGAACCAACTTTTCCCATTTCTACTATCCCTAAGAACTGTTTAGAAATTCCAAGAAAGCACTATGAAAGTAGTGTTCGTTCAACAACACAATGTTCTGCCATTAATTTTTTCATCAATTCAGGGTTACTTTGAGTCAGAGGGTATTTATCTACCATATAACTGACACTCAACAAACGTGTATATATTATAGACACTTGAATAAATTTCCTTCCAAGGGTATTGAAAGAGATTATATTGAACATTTTTCTTGCCCCCTATTTACTGAACAACAGTGCCACTATGACCAAACAGGACCTTGAAATGATTTTTAGGAGCCATAACAGCTTGCCCTTGAAAAACATCCTGCTCACATATGAAAAATGTTGCTCACAAATGAATTTTATCTCTTTTGAAATCTGTTATTTATGGAATGACATACACAGAAAACTTGAAATTAATAGGGTGCTAACAACATTGACAACAGTAATTCAGTAATAACAGCAGAAATATTTCAGCAATATTCAGCAGTACATTCAATAACTGATTTTAGGGTACCGACAACAGAAAGTCTAGTTGTAGTTTCTGGTAGCATCACCTAAATTCTCGCAGTATAGCACATAGGATTGAAACTCTTCTTGGAAAAGTATGGATGCTAATTTGGGCTAAATGCAAGGTAGTATGGGTGTTGTGCATGGCCAAATTTGTCTCTTACAGACTACCACACGATCACGCATTTGCAAAAGGCCTCTGCTATAAAGCCTAAGAGCCCTTTTTTAGCTAATGATCCTAGTTTAGCTTCTTTTATCTTTTGATTGTGGATATCTGGAATTTACATAAAAATCTCCATTGGCTAACAGAAAAGTACAACCGTTTGAGATAAAATTTATCTTAACATAAAGTATATTCACTAACAAGAAAATATAAACAACAAAATTTCTAATGACCCACAAAGAGTATCAACAGCCAACACTGATGCGGTTATCTTTAGACATTACAACAATAAATGCTATCGTCCAAATAAAAAATAGTTGTAACTTGTCCAAAAGAGTTCAGCCTGCCAAAAATTGAATGGTTCTGTTCAATAATAATAAATTTCTGGAATTGAAATATACTACCCAACTCCAAATTTAGCTGTTCACTAGGGAAAATTTTACACACTTCAGAAAATCTTGCCCACAAGCTACTTGCTGACCTTTGGTAAAAGTAAAAATTATGTCGATAAATGAATAGTAGACAAGGGAAATTGTTTATGGGTTTTATGGTCTCAAATTTTATCACAGATGTCTGATGTAACTAGAAGTCTCTTTACATGTAGTTTCTTAATGTTTTTGGACAGACATGGTTGTCCTCTCGTCTTCACGTGTCCTCTTGTTCATATGCTTGGGCAGGTCCCATACAATAGAATGTACTCCAAGAATGCATTTTGGTGTACCTTGGATGGGAAATTTCCATTTTGGCTCCGTGGCTAGTGGGTATACATATCCATTTTTCTCTGCTTATGCCCATACCGAAATGCTGTCACATATTATTAGTGATCAGTCTGGCAGACTTTATAATGTGCCCTCAAAGTATTGATACCACTGTTTACTTTGTATCTTTATGATACAATCACTTTTATAAATTATGATGATAAATTTTAATTTTTGTTCACCTCCAGTTTAAATTTTCTATTTTGTTTTTAATTATTATGTTTATAGCTATCCCTTGCACCTTTCTTTTTCATGGAAATCCTTGCGGGATCCTATCCCTTTGCTGAGTATCCTTCTGGAGAGTGGTTCAATCATCAGCCACTATAGTGGCTGGTAACCACAAGGCACTAGATTTGATTTGAATTTGTTACCTAAGTCTTCCCCTAGGAAAGCTACCTTGGACAAATAGTTCAACAGATTTTGATAACCTTTGAGGCTGAATGCTATTCTCTCCATCTATTTGTATAGTCTCTACTACACATCCATCTCTATTATCATACAAGTATTATGGTCTAAATGACCCAGACAATTCTTTTTCACTTTCTACCATTTGATAGCTATTATGGCCATTGTAATCATTTTTACCTTGTTGCATTTTGGTGTGTCATTTATATGTTTTCTTTTAAGCAGTCATAATTGTTTCATATTGTCTTCAATTATAGTTTGATATACATAAACCTAGCTGACTGAAAAAACTGCTATGATCAGATCCATGTGTGCTAATAAATTATAAATTTATATGTTTCAATTTTAGAAAAGAAAAATTAATCAGCAGTTAGAGGAGACCTTATATATGTTGTTTTGGGACTTTGAAATTGCCTTTGGCACAGTTCCCAAAATTAACTCATGGAAAAATTAAGCACACCCATAGGCCTCAGATCTCCAACAGCTAGAATATATGGGAGAGTAATGGGCATAATTAAAACTTGCAAGGGATGGGCAGAAAAAAATTACTTGTAACATAGGGGTCAAATGGGGGTGCCCAAACTCTATTTGGAATATATATTTACTAACTAGGGCAATGCCTTGTAGAGGAAGACTGAGGTGGAGTTGACCTTGCAAGGATGGTCATCATTCAAATTGATGTAGATGACTTCATCTTGTTGGCCAAAAATTTCAACAACCTCAACAATCAGTGTGGAGATCTCAGACTTCTCAAACAATTTGGGCCACTAACACAGGCCCATTTAAATTGACTGATGACATGTATTTCAAGTTTTTTGAACTTAAGGGTCTACATCTCCACTGTACAAAGTTTGTTCTGTTGGTGGCAGATATGAAGAGCATTGTCCAAAGTTCTATTCTGTTTACTGGACTAAGTCTTGTAAAGTGGAACTGTGGAGCCTTGCTCTGCTGAAGGAAGGACTGTGTTCCTCCTTAGCAGCTTTCTGCTCTGCCTCTAACAACATGGTTTTAAGAGAGAAGAACATTGCCTCTAGAAGGCTTTCCAAGAAAAACCTTGTGGGAACATTCCTTAACAATTCACACAGAACCATCATTTTATGGTTATGTCTTAAATATTCTCTTAAAATCCCCCTACATGTAGTAGTTGCCGCCACCATTGCTCTGGTCCAAATTTATCGAGCTGGATTTCTAGTGCAACCTGATTGGCTTTTGCAACATGTGACCTTTCTCCCGTATGTGGCAGATTTTGCTGTAGTCTACTGTCAGATGGCAAGCCTTTCTTGGACTGTGTAATAGGAATTGCATTATTGAAGCATGGTTTCTTATTTCATGGTTATTTTTCTATGCTTTTGTCTTGCATATGGACATTTCATTAGGGTCATACCTATATCACCCAATTGGATCTACTTGGGAAACATAGAAAGCCAATACTATTAAATCAGGCCTGTAGTCTGAGAGTTCATTTATGCATCAGGTATATTCTTATGTTGGGTGCAGGGATAGAATATACTACATCTATTGCCAAATATAACATTTTTCTTCTTAGTAATAGAGAGAGATGACCTATTTTCCATCTGGTGATCATTATTGGTGCTTCTTTTACTTACAAGATAGAGATGCTTGCAGTCCTCTCTTATTCTATATATGCATGTATCAGCCATTCACATTGATTATTTTTGGGCATCAATTATATCCATGTAATTCTTTTCTTCCTCCTAGCATAATGTTTTGGGTATGAACTGTAATTGACAATCTTGTACAAATAAGATCGAGTTCTTGAGTTGCATTAATTAGTCATGTGTACTTGTACAACTAAGACGATATGCTTAGGCCCTCTTATTATATTTTGATTACAAGTCCAGTTTGATCTTTTGACACATTCTCTGTTCCATCAGACAATATCGATTTTACGTATTGTTTTAAAATTTCATATCATTAATCATCTCATTTTTTTCCACCTGTCAGGCCGTCAAATGATAGAGCATACAAAGAGGCTAGTTGAAGAAAGGTTCACAATAGTTGGTGGTTACCAATACAATGCTGAGGTAGGCTATTATTTAGCAACTAAAGGCCTTTGTAACCTTTGAACTGGATTAGTAATGACAGGAAGTACACTTGTTGTATTGGTGATAGTCCAAGTTCTTGAAATCATAATGGGTGATCAGATTCTAACAAAGATTTCTACTGTAAAGCTTGATATTATATTTTTATATTTGAATCTAGGTTGTATATGGAGATACAGATTCAATTATGATACAGTTTGGTGTACCAAATATAGAAGAGGCCATGACGCTAGGGAGGGAAGCCTTAGATTATATTAGTGGTACATTTACAAAGGTACAGTGTCAAGAATTTTAAATATCTGTGAAGCCTCTGGAGTTGTTAATGATGTTTTTGTAGGGATGAATGTTTTAATTTAATATCACCTTTCTTTTTAAACTAATCTTCTTTTGACATTCCACTTCCATGAGATCTTTGTAAATATGCACAGGACAAGATGATCAGTTATGCTTTTTTGTGGCCTATCTGCATCTGTTTGGTGCATCTTTGGCATCTAATCAGTGTGTTATTTAACATATGCTTTTATGCAGCCTATTAAACTAGAATTTGAAAAAATATACTACCCATACTTGTTGATAATCAAGAAAAGATGTGTTGGGTTGTTGTGGACAAAGCTAGATGCTTATGACAAAATGGATACTAAAGGTGACAAGCCTGATCTTTTTGTTTCAAAGACATGCCTTAGTGTTTGTGAAGGCTCAAAATGCTCTTAGAAAAATAATTTATTTGATGCCTTCTTAATTATTAAATATTCCCGATCTTTTAAATATTCCATATCAACAGGCATTAAAATAGTGCGAAGGGACAATTGCCTGCTAGTGAAGAGCTTGGTTACAGAGTTCCTTCACAAAATACTCATTGATCATGACATACCTGGTGCAGTGCAGTATGTCAAGAACACTATTTCTGACTTGTTAATGAACAGAATGGATTTGTCACTTTTGGTGATAACTAAGGTGAGAACAATGAATCCTTCTGCATATTTATGACCAAATTTGTTTGACCATTTGTTACTTTTGAAATGGAGAAAATATGATAGGGGGCAGAGGAGATTTACATTGCGAGCAAGTCACTTATTACATATTCCTGGTTTCAAGTGTTAGAAGTATATACTATATACCTATCTGGTGTAGGCCATGGAAGTTTCCTTTTTAAGTCTGTCATGTTTCTTCTCCCTACATTCTGTACTTGGAAGGGATTTAGTCAATATTCATTGCTAGCAATGGGAGGAAGAAGTGTCAAGGGAGGCTCTAATACAATTGAAGGGAATCAAAACATGACAATATATAATATATCTGCATTTTTAATCTCATCCTGACAAAAATTAATTATTGTTTAGCTGCGGCAGAAATAGATGTTTGCAGGTCATATCCTTTATCAAGGCTATCAACATATTCTTAAGGGCATTGTTGTTTGCCTGTGCTAACAATCTCTTTGTTGAGTCAAGGTCTAACAAAGACTGGAGATGACTATGCAGTCAAGGCAACACACGTGGAACTAGCTGAGCGCATGCGGAAGGTAAATACTAGAAATAACTTCTCAGAACAAGTATAATGAACGGTGCAATGCCTTCTGGTTCCATTTCAATCCTATCTCTCTATTTTTATTACTGCAGTGCATCTAAAGACTCTTGTAATATTTTGATTTTTATTGACAATGAGTCCATTGTTGGATTTTTTAAATTGATGTCGTGTTTTAAAGCCAAGTTGCCCCTGGTTTACAGAGGGATGCTGCAACTACTCCAACTGTCGGTGATCGTGTTCCATATGTCATCATAAAGGCTACAAAAGGTGCCAAGGTAATAATTAACCCCTTCTGTGCTCAGCATAAGTCTCGATATTGCACTAAAAAATGGTTATTTTAATTATTTTGTTATGTTTTATTTGGAGGCATAATTTACAGAGGGATTATGGATATTAATTAACCCCTTTTGTGCTCAGCATAAGTCTCGATATTGAAGTAAGTTCTGTCATATTCAAGACCACCGAGCCACATATTCTGTAGATTAAAGGCTAAGTAGAATTATTCTCCAAAATATATCATAGATTAAAGGCTGAGTAGAATTATTCTCAAAATCCTAGATAGTAAGCACTTATTTTGAGCTACATTATGCTTGATCTTGATAGGCTTTTAAGCCTGTTAAAATTATTATCAAAACTCTACACGTTTAGTGCTTATTTTGAGCTCCATTGTACTTGATCTTGCTAGTTTTTTCAATTCCTTTGGTCTTTTCCTTTTCTCAGCTTGTAATTTTCCAAAAGCATAGATGTTTAGTGCTTATTTTGAGCTTCATTGCACTTGATTTTGACCCTTTTTTCATTTCCTTTGGCCTTCTCCTTTTCTCAGCTTGTAATTTGCCACCGAAAAGCATAGACAAACTTTACAAAGAAATGGTAGCCAGTTTCGAACCCTACTTAAATAACTTTCAGAGGTAAGAGCTTTTCAAAGTTTCCTATTATGCAGAAAGAAATCAAAGTTTAGAGCATAGGTTTTTTCAGTTTTATTTTTGTGCAAGTGTTTGGACATGCCAGAAAAGAATTAACAACGCAGGGAGCCTGGTTACATCTGAGCCAGTGGCTGGAAAATGCTCTTTGCTTCTTTCACTTCACAATCGTATACACGCTCAAAAATGTATTGAAGGTATGTACGTAAATATAGGTTTGAAACCCCTTACCCATGTTAAAAGACGTAGAATTTTCTATTTTAAGAAATAATGAGCAATGGTTAGCTACAAAGTAGAGTATTAAGACTTATACTTTTAGAGTTTCATGCAGACAAGGCTTAAATATCACAGACTTTACTCCATACTTTGATGAGGTTCCATTTTTACATGCGTGCCATGACCTTAAGGTAGGTATGCAGGCACCGAGAGGTAAGAATTGAACATATGGCATTGGTGAGCCATTCGGGTACTTGAGGTAGCTATGCTGGCACTCAGAGGCAAGGATCGAACTTAGCGTTGGTGGGCCATTGGGGTACTTTCTGAGCAGTAGGCATGAGGGCACTGAGAGGTAGGATTTGAATTTATCCCAGCGTAATGCTTATCCAAATGTTACAGACCCTAACCCATCTCCATGCTCTAATTAAGGCCTGCATTTTAACATTTGTTGGTTGGGCTGTAGGAATTTATCATAATTATCCAGGTTCGAGTCTAAGAATGGGCTATGCTTGAGAATTTCGCTCTTGCCAAAAATTATGACTTATTCTTCTTTCTTCATGGATATAAATATTTATTCAATTCCAAACGGAAAAGAACATGTCTAACATTCAGGAAGAAAGGGGGATCCCTTGAATTGCTTGTATTTTCAAGTTTGTTCATGGATATGAATATGTTTAATTCCACATGCAAGAAAACATGTCTAACCTTCGTGAAGAAAGGCTGACCGCTTTTCTTGTATTGTCAAGTTTAGTCCCTTTTTATGCTCTTCTTCTTTTACTTTTCTTTATTTTTGTTTCATTGTAGGAACACTCTTGTACCTATTCCCTTGAAGCATAATATATAGGGTGGAAAAACTTGGCTAGAAGTGTTAAATATAGAGAAGTGTTATATACGAGGATGTATAAGTTAAATTTGCGATAAGCCCAGTGGGCTAGTTTAACTGGTTGCTTTAGACCGACCAGTTTCAATTGGAGATTGTTGCAAATTTCATAGGTTCAAGTCCAATAGAATGTGACAAATCATTTTCAGGATTTCCTCCAGCTCTACTTGAGTTATGCATGTCGTCAAAACAAACTTCTAAACCATTTGAATGAAATGATAGTTGGAAGCCATATATGTTTCTGGAGGACCAAAATGATGAACTATATCAAAACTTTTCTAGTTAGAGGAAACATAGCCACAAGAATAACCTGGTTCACTTCTAGGGTAAGAAGAAATTGTTGTTGCCACAGTTGCACTGTGGAAGCCATCAACAGTATAGACCTGTAGCTTTCCCCTGCAAAGAATGGGAAAATGAAGTTGTATACGATGATGAGCATGCAAAAAAAAGACCTATGATAACAGAAACATCATATATTCAACAAGAGCCTTACCTGCGAAGGTTGGCGTGTAGTGGGTGATAATGTTGAAAAACTTTCCAGGAAGACCTTACACTTTTGTTGAATGAACCTAAGATCCAAGTGAAATGGGGAAAGATTTATCCAAGACAGATTGAATATATGATGTTTCTGTTATCATAGGTCTTTTGTTTTGCATGCTCATAGAAATCCACCGTTCGATCATATTTCAAAGCTTTAGCACTTATTTTTTAGAGAGAAACCCCAGAAAATATCGCCTGAATGGCACAGTTTTGAGGTCGGTGAAGAAATTAGCAACTCGATTAGGTTTTGAAAGCTTCCACATTCTCTTTGCTGTCATAGGCTGCGTATTTTAGTGTAGAGTTACCTTCCCTAATTTTGTATAGGGAGCTCATGTTATGTCGTTATTTTGAGTCCTATTATTGTAGTGATATGCATAAAGGCTTTCCTACTTTCTAGACATTTGGTATTTTGGTCTTCACATTTTTATTACTGTAAGTTGTATATTAGGCAGTGTTAAGTTTCATGGCTTTAACATTATTTCTCCTATGATAGGTAGAATATTTTCATCAACTGCTTAAGCGTGTAACGTAGATGGGCAGTTGGCATTCTTAGCGTATCAACCAGTTTTTATTTTCAAGCTACCTTTATCTAAAAATACCGATCTTGCGGTGGAAGAGAATATGGATGGGCTAATGTGGTTACCATCATCCACATGGACCTTATGACAATTGTATATGGTAAAAGCAATTAATCAGCACACACTGTGAACTCATATTCATTTGGTATGCTTATTATGATCTATTACGCATCTGCTATTTTGCTATTCCATATTCAATAGAGTTGCAAACAGATGAGATATTTTGAAGCTTTAATGTCTGTCTTACATGATTTCATCGTGTGTTTATACAGCTGGTGATTTCATTTCACAAAGATGAGATATCAGCTGCCTCATTGCTTTATCCATGTAAAGTTGGATTTCTCAGGAAAGGCGTTGAACTTCCTTTAGGAATATTGTCATTTGTGTGTAGGAGAGTTTATGACACTACGAATAGGTTTTTATGCTGGTTAACTGATCAAGACTACACTAATGTAAGTTTTCCCACACCATACCTGGTTAAATGATGGAAATAGGGCACTTGTTTAGATTTTCATTTTTTCTATTTGTATATCTAAATGTCATGCTGGGTATGCTAAATACATGTTTGAAGGGGCGTTTATTTTGGAGGAGTATTGTTGTCCTCAATGACTTGAGAATCAGCCTACGAGCAGCCTCTACTAGTCAAAGTTCAAATTTGTCTATGATGCAGTGCAAGTATAGAACACGTCCAAAGTTATTTGAGTCTTTGGACTCAAGGATCGAGGTTTGACAAAAGACATTCAATTAGCATCATATCTATTGATGCCAGGTCGTTGGTCCCTAAAGAAATCAGATACCAGATGTTGTAAAAGTTCTACTTTACAAGTGAAACATATCTGGCAGATATTGGATAGTCCTTTTTGTTGATTTTTTCTTTTCCCTCCAACTTGCATTTCAGAACATCTTTTTCCCACTTTTTCCATTTGATATAATTGCTATTTGGAGCTAATTTCCAATTTTAAAGCAGTCCAGGATTACTCTACATTGATGAACAAAGTTAGATTGAAGGTTTAAAATTTAAATGGATTTGTGGTACCAAGGTCCCATTCTTCTTGAATTTTCCAGAAGGGGAGTGTCTTTTGATTTATTGATTGGAATCCTGTCCACGCTGACTTTTTAGATTAAATTTATTTGATAGTGACATGGATTAAAATAAATAGATATAATGGGAGGTGCAACTTTTGTGAATGATTTCTTCCTCAGCACTATTTTGTAGGATGGCTTCTTTATGTAAAAGTTTTCGTCTGGATATAATGACTAATGTGTTTACTTGGGCTCAGGCATATGAGAAATCTGAGGATCCAATTTACGTATTGCAGAATAACATCCCTATTGATCCACAATATTATCTGGAGAATCAACTGAGCAACGTGAAAGACCAAAGCATCATCACTTGCAGTTTGTGCTTGTTGTGGAGGTAAATCCCCTCTACGGACAGAGGCGATCCCTACTAGCCCAGACTGGGTCTAGCAACAATCAAACAATGCTATCACGCAAGTTCCTAATTGCAACTTAAAGGTGGATGATGAGAACCTACTTCGATTCCAACGCTAATATTCATAGAAGAGACGTCGCTCTTGTTCCTTTGCTTCGGCCGGTCACGATCCCCACGATCTTCGTGATTGGACACCTGCACATGCAAAGAACAACACAAATACAAGCATAAAATCCAATAGATGCAATTATATATCAATAAGAAAAGATATAACTCAACATCAATCATTACAAAGGACAATGAGAGTGGAACCATAATGATAGTCATCTATTATTGATAAATAACAAAGAAGAATACAACCATAGTTCTGACGTCAAATCCTCCTTTAGCTAGGTAATCAGCTACACAAGTCTTGCAAAGCTTGTTGGGATGGGAAACGAGCCTCTCTCTCCTTGATGACAAGAATCTCCTCACTTAGATTTGGCCTTATGGATACAAAGAAGGCTCTTGCAACTTCAATCTCTTGAACTCCTGGAATTCTCACTATCACCAACACTCTGCTGGAACTAGAACTACTGTAACTAACTTGCTCAAGGCATAGAGGCAAGCTTTTATAGATAGAGAAGAAAGAGATAGGATCAACCACATTATTCATGGGATTGGTTTTACCACTTGGAAACTTCCATGAAAGGTGGCAAACCACTTTCCCTTCTATGGAGATTCGAAGCCAAACCATCCTAGCTCAACATAGATTCAGTTGGTGAATGGGTTGAAGAGAACCTTCGGAAGCTTGTTGGTTAAAAACTTTGCTCAATTCGGTTGGCGCAAGTGCGACTCTGGGACAGAGCGCCAATGGCGCTCCCTTTTTAGAGGATTTCCCTCATTGGCGCGGGCAGTGAACTGTGGGCCCGTGCTAATGCAAAAAGAGCTGTTTTCATGGATATTTTGCAGGAGATGTCTTCAGGGCATATGAAGCTCATACTTAGAGGAATATAATGCAAGTGGTTTCAGGTCATGTCACTTCTCACAAGTCCCGGAATGAGTCCTCCAGTGTGCGGGAGAGAGGTAAAAGGGACGGTGACAAACGGTGACAAATTGCTGTGTAACAATGCTCTTTTGAAAATTTCACCAGTGTTTCAAATATATCTTGATAGATAGTAATTCTTTCCAGCTAAGTGTTTTTGATTAGTGCCTGTTTTTCTCTGTAGCCACTGTTGAGAATATTTGAGCCCATTTTGAAGAATGCAAGCAAGGAGCTTCTTCATGGTAGTCACACACGAGCAGTTTCCATATCAACTCCTTCAAATAGTGGAATTATGAAATTTGCCAAGAAACAACTCAATTGTATTGGTTGTAAAACACCTATCAGGTATTTCGTTAATACAAGTAGAGGGTGTCCTGCATGTGGTTTCCTTGCTTATAGTAGTGCACAATTTAGAGTAACTATTATTTCAGTTTGGCGCTTTAGAAATCTACTAGGGTTCATCTTTTTGATGTGGAAAAATCTATGAGGTTGCATGATTCCATGCCTACTCTCCTTGTAAGAAACTGTCTAGCGTTCTTATAATAAGAATGTCTGGTTAGGTTGCTTCATACTGAAATTCATGATGTTACCTAATTTCATGTTGCCATTGCAACAAAGAAGATCAGACACTTTGTTCACATTGCAAAGGAAGAGAAGCAAAATTGTATCAGAAAACAGTTGCAAATGGTAAGCTGGTATTCTAATACCATTACTCTTTATTTGGAGAATTTAAAGTAGGCCTTGTGTCTATTGTTCTCACCTATATTTTCTATCATATGACACTAATATTTGATCAATGTTAGTGAGGGAATTAGAAATGCTCTTTGGTAAACTATGGACACAATGTCAGCGATGCCAAGGCTCTCTGCACCAAGATGTTCTTTGCACAAGGTTTTTGAATGCTATATTTCAAGTATTACATTTTCATAACATGATTTAAATTTACATTATGGATGTATTTTGTAACATTTGTGTGATCATGTATTTGTTTTTAATTAATAGGATTTTTTTTTAATTTTTATTTTTATTTTTACAATTACTATCTCTTTTATACTTACATTGATGTCCTATCCTTATTGCAGTCATGACTGCCCAATATTTTATTGTAGGAAGAAAGCTCAGAAAGACCTAACTGAAGCAGAGGTGCAACTAGAGCGCTGGCAGTTTTGAGGATGCTGCCTGTGTAGCTTGTAATTTTTTGTATTATCGAATATTTTTGTTTTCCTGAATTTTCTCTGGTGTATGTTTCTCTGATTTAATGGACCAGGGAATTTATTTGGTCCCTGAATCAGGATGAGCATGGTTTATTTATTGTACAGTAATTGTCAAGTCCTTGTTATTTAATGTTAACCAGTTCGATATATCTTTTCTCCTTGCAAATGAGATGGAGAACAATGGTTCCAACTAGGACATATGGAGTAGGTGTGAATATAAAGCTCAATCATTATGGATCTATTAGCTAAACCATAATTAGTGCTATACTTAAGCTTATTGAATAGGGATAGATAGCTATAGGTTGGGTCTGTTGTTATAAGTACTCTTATATGCTTATGAACATGGTAATACATGTGTTGTAATTACCGTAATATTTGGATTCAGGTTAGGCTAATTGATAGGTCATAACACCCTATATTAGTGGCATATGAGTAATATGTGGCTATCTTATTACGATTCAAACATATTAGTCTCCTGGTTAGTATGATTCCCATTAGATAGAATGACTAGTATTACTATAGATGCCAAGTTTTCTCGGTTCCAGATCATAGATTGACGAGTGACCATGGGGAACATAGACGGCGTATAGGCTGGTTACCTCAAACGATAGTTATGATACATACTTCCCAAGGCACACCCTATAAATGCAATGTGCACGCATATCCCAAATTTTAGGAGAGCACACACTATAAAACATAGATCTGCAGGCTTACATATGTATATCCAGACATGCATATAGTTGAATGGATGGATGGATGGATAGGTAGATAGAGATGGATACACAGATAGATTGGCAGGAGCAAATCCGAGACAATAGTTTGAGCAGATTTATTTTTTTTTAAATAATTTTTGGCAGGAGCAAATCCGAGACAATAGTTTGAGCAGATTTATTTATTTTTGAATAATATTTTTTATTCTCTCTAGAGAGACAATAGATTGAATTATGGACATTTATTTTTTTTTAAATAATTTTTTATATTGTCTCTAGAGAGACAATACTTTGAATTATGGAAATTTATTTTTTTGAAATAATTTTTTATATTGTCTCTAGAGAGACAATAGTTTGAATTATGGACATTTATTTTTTTTTAAATAATTTTTTTTATTGTCTCTAGAGAGACAATAGTTTGAATTATGGACATTTATTTTTTTTTAAATAATTTTTTATATTGTCTCTAGAGAGACAATAGTTTGAATTATGAAATTGTCTCTAAAAAGACAAAAATGTAATTGGCTCTAAAGAGACAAAAATGAAATTGTCTCTAGAGAGACAAATCAAATTGTCTTTATAGAGACAATAATAATAATATGTGTTCTATATTGTCTTTATAGAGACAAATTTTTGAGATATTATATTTTGAGACACCCACTTAGAGACAATATTTAAGACAATATTTGAGTTTCTTTTTGTCTCAAGTTAAGACAATTGACTCAAATATTGTCTTAAAACCCCCCTACATGTAGTAGTGAGCCAACTTGTCCTTTAGCTCTTTTTCCATGTCTATCAAGTGAAATTATAATAATTTATAATATTTAGTAAAGATGCATCTAATTTAATTTTAGATTAGGACTCACATTTTATGTTTTATAATTCTTTTAAATACCACTTCTTAATTTCATATTGAGCATGGAAATAATTACACATCCTCCTCATACTAAGATGCAAAAGATGTCTATCCAATGAAAAAGAATTCCTTATCAAAATAAATACATACAAAATTATTGTTGTGCATATAATAAGCATTTTGTTTCCTAATGAAAATTGTTAACAAAATAAAAATATCTATTCAATGAAAAAGAGTTATTTATCAAAATAAATACATCCAAAATTATTGTTGTGCATGTAATAAGCATTTTGTTTCCTAGTGAAAATTGTTAACGAAATATAACTCTCGTAGGCCACCAAGAGCTTCTCAAAGGTTGCTTACATTAGAATGGTCTTTAAACATCCCCTTGCAGAACGAGAAAAATTGAGTAATTATATTATTTGGTTTTTGATAGGATTAATATAAAGTAATTCTTAATTCAATGTTTTTTTTTATAAAGTAGTTGGTTGCATGTGTATTATTCATTCCGTGTTTGGACCTACTAAATGCATTGTTTTTACTAATATTATTTATTTAAAGCTCAGAAATTTTTAGATCAAAATGTATTATCATTAGTTATTGCACCTCAATACAATTTTTAATAGAGAGAATATTATTAAACAAGCACAAGTCAGAAATATAAAATACCAAGCATGGTTGAATTAACCACCTGTTCAATTCTCACTATGCCTCAAGTCACTGGAACTTCTATAATAACACTAGTTATTCTTAGGTTGGATACAAAGATAATAATATAAATGTGAATATATATGTTTCTCATAGAATACCCATGTCATAGAAGAAATGTTGTTACATGCATTCTAGGAAGATGAGATCAAGTAGTCAATATTTTTTTGAAATACTAAAATCTGCTTCAATCATCCATCTTTTTGGCCATAAGTTAAGGTTTACGGATAATAATTTTGTTATAATTTAAAAGAAATATATGATATGTCAATGTATGTTTCTCTACACTACTAATGTAATTGACCATTAATTCCCCTATATTTTAACTAATCTTGTAACACACTGAAGAATGAAAAGGAAGTTCATTCATACATGATGATAATGTATATTTCTATTTCCTACTCATTGTGGGTTACTCAAAGATAAAATGCTTATAAGTGATAATGCCTTTTTGGCGCTTGTAAAGAGACGAATTAATTAATTAAAAATTGGGTGTTGAGAACATAACATATCACCCTTGTCCAATTATTACATTATATATAGAGGTGAATATATAAAAAAAAATATGTGCGTAGAATGTAGCAATGATAGGTACCCAAGAAAAAAAAAGAGACACATGGTCCTTATAAGATATCAAGATACATATCAATAATCCCTTGGTTGGGTACCTAACACATGAGCACCTCGTTATGAGGGGTCATGGGGTCAATTATCCTCGACACCCTCTAGAGTTCGACTCTTATATGAGTCAGTGAAATTGATCCCTTCGGAGATCTATCTAGGACCATTTTTGTAGATGTTCTGATCACAAATCTTCGAAGTCTGTGAACCACATTCTAAAAAAAATCCCTAGAATTCAAAAGCTCTATCTTTACAAAAAAAAATTAGTCTCATTAAACGAAAAGCCTTATACATAAATAACTCAAAAATTATGTGAATCCTAAAAGATTCAATACTATAAAACATATAAATAATACATAGTTTAAGAAAATTAAAGATTGAAGTACCAATCTTTTAATTAAATATAATCATTAAAACATTAACAATTTACCACTATCATATTGAAAATAAATTAAATTATTTTAAAATTTATTTTTAATTCTAAAATCTTCATCTTATTTATATAAATAGTTTAATGTTTACAAAGTATTTTTGTTTTCCTGCAGTAACACCTACTTAATTAGATAAAAAGCAATAAAAACTACTTAATTAGATAAAAGGCATTAAAATATAAAAACAGTTTAACTTAAAAAAAATTAATAAATATTTTTTTATCTTATCATTATCCAACAAAATGGATTTTAAATTTTAATTTAATAATTTACTTTAAATCATTTTAATATTATTTTATTTATAATTATTAATATTATTTTATTTATAATTATTAATGACTTTTTCCATTCTTATTTTTTTTCCTCAAATTACTTTCAATTTAATTTTTTTATTAATATAAAATATTTGACACATTTTACTTCAGTTGTAGATATACTGAATCAATTCGACATGGAAATAATATACTAGATAATCAAGAAATCCCGTTTATGTCTATTGACCAAGGTGAAAAATTAAAAATTTGCATTTTCCATTTTTTATTTATTTACAAATCGATTTAATTTATTAAATATATATTAATAATTTTAGTAATTTAAAAATATTTAATTTGAAAATATTAAACAAATTTATTTATATAGAGTTTACATTGCACTAAACTAGGATTGTTTGTATTAGTATTTTTAAGTCAAATATTCATTACATCCAAAAACCCTTTAATATCAAAACATATTATTAAGCATAGTTAACAAATTTATATCATTCCCTTAATATATCTATCAAATACAACTAAAACACTAACACTCATATATTTGTGAAAATGGACCAAAATCACAAGATAGTGAGCTTTTAAATTAATCACAATGCTATCACAACTTTAATATAGAAAAATCATAGACTATGCCATATGTATTTTTTAAGACTCATTTTAATTTTTAATTCTAATTTTTTAATATGTAGTTTGTGATTTTCAAAGTTAATGAGTTTTGGGTATTTTAATTTTTTAATATGAGTTTTGGGTATTTTAATTTTTTAATATGAGTTTTGGGTATTTGAATTTTTTAATATGTAGTTTGTGATTTTCAGAGCTAATGAGTTTTGGGTAGTTTATTTGGTATGTTTATATTATGTAAAGTTCTGTAAGTGAAAGGTCCCATATCGAATTTCCTCACTCCTAAAAGCCCCATATCGAATTTACTGATTCCTAAACCACTGTGTCAACATTCTGGCATCTTGGAGGACCAGTTAAACCTAGTTAATGGTAAAAATAACAGTTTACTATTATAAGCAAGGACGGATTGTTAATTTACATTTATATAACATAAGTTATTGTTTTGAGATTCAATACCAAATCGTGATAATCAATTTTAAAAATATTATTTAATACTCAATTATAATGATAGTTAAATTTTAACATTAAATAATAATAAAAAAAACTGGGTAATTTAATTGTTCATTTACTTGTTATGAAATATAAAGTAAAACTAAGAGATTTAATGTTTAAATCCACGACCGATCAGCTAATAGAAAAAATAATTTTGAAAGTATAAATTTATGCTGTTTAAATCCACTACAGATCAGCTAATAGAAAAATAATTTTGAAAATTTAAATTTATGATAAATTTATTTTTATTATTTATAATAATTTCACATTTCAAATATTTTTTTATTTAAATGTAAATATAAATATAGAATTTATAATTTTCAAAATAATTTAAAAAAAAATTAATATTTGTGATGTAAAATTAATTCAAAATTCAATTAAAATATTAAGTATAATTTTTTTAAATAATTTAATAAAAAATGATGAAAAATATTAATTAAATTTTTATTGAATTATTTAATTAAATTTGTAAACTGTATTGTATTTTCTTATACAACAAATAATTCACTTTGGAAAATGGTTAACATTATGTAGTGATTAGTGTGGAAAAATTACATTAAAATATTATATGCAGTTTCAAATTTAAATGTGTACATCTCAAATTTATCTAGAAATAACTAAATCATCGATTATGTTAATCATTAAAATACATAATGTATTGATAAAGCAAATAGCATTAACATCACATGAAAAGTCATAGTATACATGAACAATAATATTTAAATCAATATATATTAGATATATGTCAAAGAATAATATAATTTAAGTATTATAGGTTTTGTAGAGGTTAAACTTGTAGATCAAATCCTATATTTGATTGTGCTATGATCATGATGAATCAAATATATATCGCTAATGAAGATCTTTGAATGATTAGGGATTCCTTAGGCCCATGGGCCTAGTTCTCCATTGTTGATCCATTCAATTGGTTATCAACTCTCTTCTCTCCCAATTCATTTAGCATGCACCCTTGTTTTTTCCCCAAGGAAAAATCGCAATTTTTCATTAATATAGAAAAATTACATGTAGTAGATGCCTGTATGGCATATGCAGTATGTTGGTCATAGCCTTCAAATATATATAATTTTGTACATAATTTACCACGCAGGGTATACTAAAAATTTCATGAAAAAAATATATACAATGTAGAAGCTAGTACTAATATAAATCACTGATGTATACTGAAAAAGTTAGGGCCTGTCGGCCAACTGATAGGCCCGATCTATATAGGGACAATGATAGTACTAGTAGTGTTCATCTCCTTGCTGCTCCTGGATTTTCCGCAATCCTCTGGGATGTGTCGTGGCCTCCTTGGAAAGTTGGTCAACAACCGAGTTATGTTCCCTGTAAATATGTTGACAAAAGATACAATTAAATTGTGCTTTTTAAGATCATGATTTCATCTAGTATGTTCCTGAGAGAGTGCATATGACATGCAGATATGTTGTTGAACCAATTGATGATAATTTTGGAATCTCTAAAATTTTGAATGTGATTGCATGCATGTTCGAGAGAAAGATGGAGGAGATGTCTAAGAGAGATCAATTTCACATAGTTGTTTGTCCCCATCTCTAAACCCATTTGAATTTTGTAGTGATGATTTATAGTTTTATACAGTAGTATAACCCCTCCACAACCTTGTGCTTGTGTTGCTCCATCAAAAAATGCCCATGGAATATTGTGATCAATGGATTTAGGTGATACAACACGGCCAGTAGGGGTATGATTCTCTTTTGGTATTTCATGATATGAAGAAACAATTTTGGTAATGGAGGACTGCCATTAAACAATTTTATCTCTGAAAATGATCCCATTTCTAGTGAGCCAAATAGTCCAACAAATAAGCAGTGGAAGCAATGGACTTTTGGATTCGAGGACACATCTCGCCAGAGATCCTGGGATTCTGATACATTGAGTCCATGCCATATGATGGTTGTGGATAGAACAGTAAGAACCTGTTCCCAAAAGTGATTCACCATTGGGAAAAACAAGAATAGGTGGTCATTTGTTTCCTCTACTTGATGACAGAGGACACACTAGGAGGGACCAGAGAAGGATTGTTTCATTAAATTGCTCCTTCTTGGTGTCTTGTTCAGTAAGACATTCCACATGAACAACTTATTACACATAGGTACTTTTAGTTTCCATAGCCCACCCCACCAATACAAAAGAACAAGTGGCATGTGGGCATCATGAATGATGGGATAACCAGCCTTAGGGGAGTAAGTGCCATGTTCAATAAGGGCCCAAATGAGTTAATCAGCACCTTCCTTGATATGGACATGTGGTTTTGTCAGCGCAGTAATATAGCCCTCCCAATATTATTGCCATTGAACAAGAATACCCAGGTGCTCCACTAAAGTCCATGCCTATAAAAAGACTGCGTTATTCCCAGGGTTAGCAATATGGTCAATCAAATTAATATTTTTGTGTTTGAGAAATTGTATGAGATCATGAGGAAGTCGAAACATGTTACCACATCCTGACTAGGGATTGATTCTAATTCGCACCGACGAACCATCATTAATTCTCCAGGCGAGTCCATTCCTGATGGTGGGCATGGTATGTAGAATTGCTCGCCAAACATGGATATCCCAGTTCGTTTCCAGGTGGGCAAATGAATCCAGTCCATAATCTGATGTGGCTAGATGTATTTGTAATAGATCACTTATGTCCAGAGGTTGAGGGAAGTGACGATAAGCCATCCCATATTTGCAGCTAGTGCATGAGCAAAGGAGGATAGATCCTTTAGTCCCCAACTGCCCCATTTCTTTTGGATTGCAATGAGTTTCTAGCCCACCCAGACAAAAGGTTTTCCTTCCTTATAGCCATTCCAAAGGAATCTGTAGCAAAGTTTTTGTATTCGGGATAAAATTCCTTTAGGAATCCATGCCAGAGACATCCAATAACTAGGTGTAGCCTCCAAGACTATTTTAATAAGCACTAATCGACCCGCCTTGGAGAGGAATTTGTGATTCCAACTGAGCAATAATTTTTTGATCTTGACCACAAGCCATATCTAGTCAGCAATCTTGTAGTTGTGTGGCTTGATCTAGAACCCAAGATATTTGAGTCCATCCTCCAGTTGATGGCTCTGGAAAGGAAATTTCTACTATGCAACTCGAGATACCTATGGGGTGCAGGCTGATAAAGTGATGGAGGATTTCAGTTGATTAGATTCCTTACCTGTGGCCGAAGAGAAAAGTAGTAATATGTCATAAAATGTAGTGGTGTCCTAAATGCCTCTATTTAGAAAGATGAGCACATCATCGACGAAGAGGAGGTGAGTGAGTATACATTGAACTGTAATATTTTGTCCCTGTAATCGCCCTTCTTTCTTGGTTGAGGCTATTAGTCAACTAAGTCCCTCCATGACTATCAGAAAGAGGAGTGGGGAGAGGGGATAACTTTGTCTGAGTCCACGTTTTACATGAAAGAAGTTCGAGGCAGATCCATTTATTAGGACACTGAAGGAGGTGGTCATGGTATAGCACATAACCCAATTTATGAATGGAGGAGGAAAGCCCAGGTGGGTGAGGAAAATTTTGATATAGAGCCAACTAACTCGATCAAAAGCTTTAGCTAGGTCAATTTTGAGAATGGCACCTTTGAGATTTTTAGTTTTCATGGAGTGTAGGGCTTCCTGAGCAGTTCCAATAGCCTCATGAATTTGTCTATTGTGGAGGAATGAAAATTGTTCCGGAGAGATATGACATGAGAGAATAGGCTTAACTCTATTGGCAATAATTTTGGAAATGATCTTGTAAAGACAGTTGTAGAGAGAAATAGGTTTGAAATCATTGAAAGATGTGGGGGAGTCATATTTGGGAATGAAGGCAATGAAGGTTGAGTTGATAACCTCGTACATTCTCCCTGAAATCCTGCAGTCCTCCACCACCTTTAGAATATCATGTCAAATAGTTTTATAAAAGGCTAGATAAAACTCAATAGTCCATCTATCCGACCCTGGACTCTTATCATTTTTGAACCATTTTAGAGTGCTTTCCAATTCTCCCATCATAACAGGAGTTGTAAGCTCCTCTACCTCTTCCGAATCAACAAACCATGGGAAGTGACTAGCAATCCGAACAATTTCAGTGATGGTGGAACCAGGGGGGGCCTTGAAGAGCTTCTAGAAATGAGAGTTTCCTAGGTGTGCTAGCTGATTAAAGGATGTTTCTAGATTACCGTCCTCATATGGCATGTGTCAGATGGTGTTGCTGACTTTCCTTCCCTTTGCATAATTGTTGAAGAACTTTGTATTCTCATCTCTAGCCTTAAGCCAAATAGCCTAACTACGAAGGCTCCATGTTTCTTCTCTCTCTTTAAGGATTTTTGATCTCTATGTCTCCAAATCAATAACGTGGGATTTAGCCTCCACAAATGTAAATCCACACCCCTGCTCATCTAGGAGATCAGCTAGAGAGGACTCAATGGTAATGAGGGTCTTCTTGTCCTAGTCTCTTTTGTCTTTTTCCCATTTAATAGATAATCTCTTAATTTCTTGTAGCTTATGATAGAAACCCTCAGTTGTGGTTCTCCCCATAGAAGGTGGATTAGAGTGCCAGAAATCAGTAACGAGATTGATGTAACTGGGATCCTTTAGCGAGGTGGAGTTGAATTTGAAGGGGGCCCTAGGCTTCTGAAAGGGACCCGACAGCTCCATGAAGATGGGGGAGTGATCGGATATGCCTCCAGATCCAACCCACTGTCTATAATTTGATAGTGCTCTCACCATAGGTTCCTTAATGAGGAACCTATCCAAGCACCTAGCTAGTGCAGCATCCCCAGTTCTTCTATTGTGCCATGTAGGCTGTGATT
The DNA here is from genome assembly GCA_031772625.1 of Pinus tabuliformis. Classification (NCBI taxonomy): domain Eukaryota; kingdom Viridiplantae; phylum Streptophyta; class Pinopsida; order Pinales; family Pinaceae; genus Pinus; species Pinus tabuliformis. The sequence goes on from CM062805.1 coordinate 1,332,671,117, forward strand.
TGACCACGGAAATATCAATCAAGAAGTTTTTTTCAAGGAGATACTCCATAGAGTTAGATAAGGGTTCTACTTGTGCATTTCTTCCCCATGATTCCCCATATCCAATGGAGAAATTCATGTCTCCTCCTAAAATGATATTTTCAGAATTAACAGAGGATAAATTTAGGAGGTGATTCCAAAATTTGGCTATGTTTTGATAAGGGGAATATACATTGATAATATCGAGATCCATGCCCAGATCAAAGGAAAAGATGTCCATACCTAAGAAGCCAACACCTCCCCTAGAGGCCTTGAGGTGGATAGTGCGAGGGTTTATACCAGGGCAAGACCTACAGATCATCCAATGACGTTAAGTGCATGGAAGGTCCATCCTAGCTTTAAGGATTATAGCACAGGAATGATATGGTCAGCCAAGCCAAGTGTTTCTTGTAGGAAGATAATATAAATAAGCTCAGATTCAAATAATCTTCTAAGGGCTAGTCTTTTAGGAGGGCTAGCCAGTCCTCTACAGTTAAAGGAGAGCCACTTCATGGGGGTGGTTGAGGGTGGGTAGATGGTGCTTTAAGTACCAAATCAAGTGTGGATTGTCTTCCATGTGCCACTTCCACCCCAGCTTGTAGGATGGACATAGAAATATGTGATTTTTGTCCCCTGGTGGAATTGGAAGATCATAGAGGGGAGGCCAAGCCAAGCCCAAAATCCTCAAGAGGTTGAGATGCTTAAGAACGGAGATTGTATGAATGGGAGTGGCCTGAGATTATCCAGGGTTCCAAAGGAGGGGGTGATTGAACCAAAATGGGGATAGAAGATCGAGTAGTTGAGATAACCGGATGGTGAAAGTACAGGGGGTAGGTAATAGAAGAAGAGGTAAAGTATCATATAGATGTAGATACAGAATGAAAATGTTGTGTAGAGTAATTAAAAGAAACATCAGAAATAGAACAAGTGAATGGAGGAATACCTGATGATCGAGTGGCCGCAACAGCAGTCTTGGATCTCGTCATAGGTGGGGAGGGAGGAGGGGAGTCGTTGAAGTATGCATCTGAGTCGTTCCGCACACTGTCACTAGAGGTACATTAGACTGAGGAGTCTATTCAACAATTGTAGTGGGTGCAACACGAGCAGCTTCCTTTGCTTCTTTAGAAGGACAGGAAGCCTTAAAAACTAGACACCATTCCTTTTAAATATACCCTACCTTATGACACCTTCGGCACCTAAACTACAGTCCTTCATAATCCAATATTTGTATACAGGTGAAGTTCTTCCACTACAGAGTGATTTTCTCTTCCAACCCTTCCTTGGTATCCAGATAGACTAGAATGCATGCCATAGACCGATTGCCAGAGTTGATCTATGATTTGTAATAATCCAGATAGGAGCCAAGTGCATTGCCAATGTGGATGAAAATGTCTTTAGACCAAAAATGGAGGGCTAATCCTGGTAGCCTGACCCATAGTGGTCCAACTCCAATTTGTTCCTGTTCTGGTTTGAATAAAGGGCTCCAACACTTAAGAAAGACTGGGGCCATATCGATATGTCAATATCTAGAGAGTGCCTAATTGGTGTATTCCTCCTACTAGAAGTAGAGCACAAACCACCCTCAAGCTAGCATTTTAACCTCCAAGAGTTCTTTGAAAATGTTCCCCCATATTTCCTTGACTGAGAGGTGAAGTCACTTGGTAGAATATGCATGACCTCAGACTCTTCCCACTAGAACTCTGCTCGCCATGTCTACAACTTCCCCCATTTGGACCCCTTCCCCAAATTTTAGTGTTATATTCATTCTTGTAGCCTTAACACACTTTAGCTTTCTCTTACCAGTATGCAGTGCGGTCGGTTGATCCTACAAGGGGTCCTGAGTGTCATGATGATCCTTCTCTAGCTGTTGGGTGTTATTACAAACTTTGATCATTGATGTTTCGAAACAACTAGATGGGGAGGAGGAGGAAACCAGCTTAGATGTAGAAGGGGCATGTAGGATGGCTGATGGATGGGGACAACTAGCTGTAGAATGAAACCCTATAGAGGAGGGTAGCTTAAAAGGTGTCTGATGAGGCAAATCTCCTGATGGCAACAGGTTAAATGGGGGAGAGGGCGATGTGAAAGAGGCAGATTGATGGAGAGTATCCAATGATTGGGGGTGGTCAAGTCCTATGGAGTCAATAGAGAGGGCATCAAATGACAGGTAGGATGAGGAAGGACTAGGGTCTGAACGGGATGGTGGGATAACAGTAAATTGTGAAAAAGACAGACACTGAACCCCAACAGGTGTAGCTTACATCAGAGCATTAGGGCACGTCCAGATAGTTTCATAAGGTTTAGGGTTGGTAGAATAGTCCACACCGTCTACTTCCATGTCTGACATCCTACAGGAAATCCTGGCAATAGCGAAGGGAGTTCCGTTGAAAGCAAACCCAAAATGCAAATGTCGACCGTGACGGTGAGAATGACAGGGAGATTGTGAATGATAGCATGTGGTAGATTGTTGCTACAGGTGGTGAGGAGGAAACCCTAACCGCATTCCCAGTTCTGAACAGGCTCAAGCTCCTGGCTAACCATCATGACCATTGAAGCCTCTGCACTCCACTTTTGTACTTAACTTTGTAAAAATTAAGGGTTCTATCATTAAAATTATACTTCCAGAACAACGGTCGCATAGCACATTTGTAGCCTCAGCACCATCCCTATTAGCCATATGCACCCTTGTTATTTGGCATGGGATATTAATAAATTATTGATTATTCTAAGGATGCTAGTGTGTACACTAACCCACCATTTACCATGTTTCCTCCCAGTCAACCCTTAGAGTTTTTCCTCTCCCATAGATGTTATACTCATACTTTTTTCCCATCCAAACATGATTTGTTCCTCCCCTCAGGTATAAAAAGGTTTTATTAGTAACTTTATAACCCTAACAATGTTTAGAGGTGGCTCCAACATTGTTCTGCACAACTCACCAAAAATCATCCACAAAGCTTGTTATGCAACCAAATTGAAAAATAGAAGAAATGATAGATCAACAACTTGAGAAATAGCATGTTTGAGGGGAAAACCTCATTTACATCACATAAATTAACAATTATTGGATGATACAAATGAAAATACATCCTTTCTATATATAGGAGTCTAAGGGGACACAATATAATCAGAGCCTACATAACAATAATAAGGTAAGGACAGAACAATAACAATACTGGACTTCTATGGGGCACAACAACAACAATATGGGGCCTACATTAACAATAACAATAAGGGGACTACACTATTATTATAGGGACCTAACATGCCCCTCTCCTTCAAAAATAGTGTTTTCCTCAACCCTTGAGTAGTTATGGATGCTTCTGTATAAAATTCTCATCCTCCCATGTGGAATCTTCAGCAGGTAAGTTCTTCCACTTAATGAGATACTCTAAAAATGATTAATTTCGTGCCTGTCAGTCTCTTGTTTCCATGAAATATTCATGCTCCAATATTATTTTTCCATCTTCATCAACTTCTAGTAATATTGTTTGAAATGGGAGCTTGTCACCAATAACCTTCTTTAAGCAAGGAAAATTTTAAGGATGGAAAATATTCTTGAAGTTTAAAAACATTGGCAAATCTCACTAATCCCTAATATGAAAACTATAAAATGTTTATTGATATATTTGTAAAATTATTCAAATTTATAATGGTTTTATATATAGTCTCTATATAATGTTGGTGATTTTTAAGGTAAATAATTTTATATTCTAAAATTTGGGTGAATCATCTTTTATAAGAATTGGAAATAAGCGAATATTTTTTGTGGAAAAATCATGGAAAATTAGCCCACTAGGTGAACATTAGCCCCTAAAATTTTCCATGTCTTTAAGCATGAAACATGGAAAATTTGGTGTACTTGAGAAGATGCAGGTAACTCCACTTTGTATGCCATAGCGTCAATCTTTTGCAACACCTTGTAAGGACCATAGTACTTGGGTGATAATTTATTATCCTTCTTAGCTTGCTTGAGGCACATTTGTTTGTATGGTTATAGCCGTAAAAATACCCATTCACCTACATCAAAACTTCTTTCACTGTGATGCTAATCTTCTTATTGTTTCATTTAATTTTGTGCCAGAGTGAGGTTATCCTTTAGGAGTTGGAGAACTTGTTGTTGATTCTCAATGTGATCTGCCACTGCTTGAACCTTAGAATTTTATCTTAAAGATGATGTGATGGACTATTTCTGATATCCATAAAGTGCCATAAATGGGGTCATTTTTGTTGTGGTATGGAAGGAAGTTTAATACCACCATTCAACTAGAGGTATCCACTTGACCCATTGTCTTTCCTTATCAGATACAAAGAAACGAAGATATCCTTCCAAACGTTTTTTCACTATTTCTGTTTTCCGTCATATTGAGGATGATAAGATGAACTATGAGCTAATTGAGTACCAAGGCAAGAAAATAATTTCATCCAAAAGTTTTTAGTGAAAATGGGATCTCAGTCACTTACAATGATCTTTGGTTTTCCATGTAGCATTTGAATTGTTTTCATAAATGTATTAGCAACTTTATTGGCTTTAAAAGGATGAGATAAAGCAAAAAAGTGTGCATACTTGGTAACTATATCAACTACCACCATTACGACACTCCTTTCTTCATATTTGGGTAAACCTGTGATAAAATCCATTGAGACATCCTCCCAAGGCTAAGTTGGAAAGGCTAAAGTTTGTAACAAACTCGGGGTCTTAATTGTCTCAACTTTATTTTGTTGGCAAACCAAAAATTATGTGACAAACTTCTAAATAGAATATTTAAGGTCATCCCTAAAAAATTATTTCTTGATCTTGTGATAAGTTTTTAAAAATCTTGAGTGCCCTCCTAAGGAGGAGGTGTGCAATTCCAAAAGAATACTTTGTTTGAGTTAGGTATTCTTACAAAGATATAAGTGATCTTTGTACCATAATGAATCATGTTTCTAGCTAAATGTATACTAAGCATTGGGTCTTGCTACAAATTTTGAATGAGTATCCACACCTCTTCGTCATTATTCCATTCATCCCTTTCTTCGGTTATCCAATAAGGTTGTATAATAGAAATGGCACAAAGAAATTATTCCACATCCTCATACTTTCTTGAGAGTGCATCTACAACAACATATTGCTTCCCTTTTTTGTAAATGATTTCAAAGTCATAACCCAACATCTTTGTGACCCATTTTTGCTGTTCTTTTGAAGACAATCTTTGTTCCAAAAAGTATTTAAGACTATCACGATCTATTTTTACTTCGAAATGTCTTCACATTAGGTAAGGTTTCTATTGCTTTAGTGCATATAGTATTGCCAAAATTCCTTCTCATAAGTAGGTTTGTGCAAATACTTTCCTTTGATTAGATGGTTTCAAAAGCAATTGGTCTTCCTTCTTGCATTAAAACAACATCAAATCCATTTCCCAAGGCATCACATTCCGCAATAAAGGTTTTTGTGAAGTCTAGCGTAGCTAAGACTCGTGCTTAACACATTAACTCTTTAATATGTTCAAAGGCCTTAGTTTCTTTTGGAGTCCAATAAAATGCATCTTTCTTCATTAATGTTGATAGAGGTGTTGTTATTCTCACGTAATCCTTAGCAAACTTAAGATAATATCCTATCAAACTAAGGAATCCTCGTAGATGTTTTATGGTTGTGGGGTTTTTCCATTCCTTAACGGATTTAATTTTTGTTAGGGTCTACCTTAACAACCTCATGAGATAAATATGACCCAAATATTCCACCTCCTATACTCCAAAGAAACATTTGGAGGTTTCTGCATAAAATTGTTTCTCCTCCAATAGTTTGAGCACCCTGTCAACATGTTGAACATGATCCTTCCAAGGCTTGTTGTAGATTAGTATATCATCAGAAAATATTAATACAAATTTTGCTAAGGAAGGGTTTGAAAATGTAATTCATAAAACCTCGAAAAGTGGAAGGTGCATTAGTAAGGCCAAAAAGTATGATCGAAAATTCATAATGACCCTCATTAGTTTTGAATGTTGTTTTTGGAATGTCTTCATTGTTCATACTAATTTGATGATATCCTCAATGTAGATCCAACTTGTTGAAGTAAATTGCTCCATGTAATTCATGTAACAATTTGTCAATGACAGGAATGGGAAAATTATCTTTAATAGTGAGCTTATTGAACTCCCTATAATCCAAACACATATGCCATGATCCATCCTTCTTATGCACCAATACTACTGGAGCAGAGAAAGAACTTTGACTAGCTTGCATTATATTCACCTCTAGCATTTCTGCAACCATAGCATGATCATGATCACAAATAGGTGGTAGGCCTTTGGGAGTCTCAAATACCTTTGAATGATTTTTCAAGACCTTTTGGAGATCTGTGGAAATACATGATTTTGATGTTTGAATCAATAGTGAGCATAATTTTTAAATTATGCCCCATTGTTATTTCTTTAGAATTTTTTTCATGCCATTAGAGTTGATTATATTTCCTAGTTTCCTTGTGATACCCCTTAATACAAATTCCTTTCCTTCCCAAAAAACTTTCAAGAAAATTTCTTGAAACTTAAATGCTATCATCCCTAAAGATTGTAACCATTCGACTCCTAGTATAACTTCAGCACCACCCATTGGAATGGAAAGCATTGGATTATTCAATACATAACCCCCACCCCCGCCCCCCCACCACCCCCAAATGGTTAGCTTGATATTATGGCACTTTCAAGAGCAATTTATAGTTCCTCCATTTGCAACCATCACTTGACACTCTAGTGTTGGATAAAGGAAGTAATTAAATTCCTTAGCTATATTACAATGAACAAAATTATGGGTACTACCCAAATCAATCAACAATGTTACCTATTTCTTCTTGATATATCCTTCTACCTATAGAGTTTGAGGAGTGGTGATTCCTTCCAATGCATTACAAGATATGTTCATATTCATTTATTCTTTCTTTGGGTTGGTTCCTCGTGTATATCCTCCTCTTTTGATGTTTCTTGTTCCTTTTCTTCAACCTCTATAAAATCTATATAAAATAATATCTTCTCAGCACACTTATGACCTTTATTGTTTTTTTATCATAACTTTAACAAAGACCTTTTTCTGTTTTCTCTTCCAATTGTTGTAGTGTCAACCTTGTAGGTTTTGGAATGCTAGGAGAAACAACACTTTCATATTTATAGTTGTGAGTGGTATACTAACTTGTTGCCGTAATTTTTCTTTCAACTTTTCTTGCCACCACAAATGCCTTCTCCAATGAGGCAGGTTCCCTAAGGTGAACCTCATGTTGGATGTTATCTTTTAAAGTCCCTATGAAGACATCAATACTATGCTCCTCTAGAATATCTCTTACCTTGATATTTAATTTTTGGAAGTCCTCAATGTGCTCCGCCATTTAACCCTCTTGTTTGAGATTTATCAATTGTTAAAGAAGGCGTTTTTCTTTGTATCCTCATAATGTGATATCATTTTTTTCTTAAAATTTGGCCAAGTGACAAGTGGTTTATGAGAAAAAATCCATCGATACCATACAAATTGATTGGCTTCTAAATATAACAATGTAATGCATACCTTTTGTATGTGTTGCACATAATGGAGATCAAAATATTGATCCACCTGTAGTGTCCATGTTACTGAATCCTTTCCATCAAAATTCATCATATCTATCTTTATAATGTGGTGTGTCTTAAACCCAACATTGGAGTCTCTAAAATCATAATTCATATTCTTTTTTTCCTAATCATGATTTTCATGGATTACCTTATCACCACTCGGAAGCTTTTCTTGTAGCAATTTTGTCAAACCTTCCATATCTGCTTTTAAATATTCCATATCCCCTTTTAAACCATCAATGTCTCCTTTTATTTTTTTATCTAAACCATTCATCTTAACATTCATCACTCTCAATTCATTTTTGGTTATTCTTTGGGAGAGTAAAATTTGTTGCACTTGGTCCTGTAACTTTGATATATCATGTTGCATTTCTTCCTCTTCTTCATGCATCATATTAGATATTTTTGGTTGCGTACTGGGTGTGTCCAAATTTTTGTTTCAAGGCATGTTTGAATTAAATAATGATATCACTCCTTCTCTATTCCCTTTGAATCACTTCAAACTGATTCTTCAAACAAAACTTATGCAAACTAAAAAAATATACACACATTTTTCCTTGTTTTTTGGAGCTAGATATTGAAATTATTGTATCTTTGTAGTTTAGGCTCTCCAAAATCTAAAATTCCTTCCTATTCCAGTCCTCTGAATCTTCTTTCCAATGCCACAAGTCAGACAAAAATTGTATTCTTCAAGATAATATTATGCCCAATATCCCATGATGACCTGATTATGGACTCTTTCAGTAGGGAAAACTTGTACAAACTGCCATGTGTCACTATTTTAAACTTCAGCCCAGAACAAGATAAAAACCAAAATACAACTCGTGCACTTTCAATCATTTTTTACGAAATTCAAATTTGATACTCAAAGAGAAAGTTATGACACTTTTCCATTGGTCACTTATTTGAGATGAAATTATGGAGCCTACAAAAACCCTAACTTCCTCAGATAATATATCCGAAAATATACTAAAACAAGATCTGAAATTCATAAACAAATTTCACCCATATTTTGACTCCACGTGGTTGCAATTTTAGATTCTGAAGCTGCGTTGAAAATAATTTATAGCAAAATTTTCAAGATGGCCTTTTTCAAAGAAGCGAAACCCTAGAATCTAACGCTCTCACACCAAATGTTACACAACCAACTCAAAAATAGAAGAAAAGATAGATCAACAACTTTAGAAATATCCTCTTTGAGGTGGAAACTTCCTTTACATCATATAAATGAATAACTATTGGATGATACAAATGATAAGACCTCCTTTCTATATATAGGAGTCTAAGGGGTCACAATATAATCAGATCCTACATAACAATAATAATGTAAGGGAACAACAATAACAATAGTGGTCTTCTATGGGGCCCAAAAATAACAATATGTGGGCTACATTAACAATAATAATAAGGGGACTACACTATTATTATAGGGACCTAACAAGGCTCCACCTATCAAGGTAAAAGCTCAAAATCAACTGAAATATATAAAATGAAAGGTGGAAGAATTAAACCTTGTCTTGGGTGATGGAATCAAATTAAATGATGTTCAACAAATTAAAATTGTATTATCAAGGGCCACTTTTCTTACCAACTTATATCAATGTGAACCATGAGGAAATGGATTGACTACAACTTCACCTACCTTATGATTTACTTTCCCCACTATCTAATTGTTGCAAGATGCTACCTAGTGTGGGTGTTGGCCTCAAGGGAAGATTCTCAAAAGTGATGGTATTGGGTCACACAAGCCCTATTTATGAATTATGGAAAATATATTTTGATGCACACTTGAAAAAGAACCAATCTCAATGTAATCTTGTCTCCTTAGATTTCCACTATCATTATAATATAATGACATTTTCAAGGGTATTGGGAATGGCCTTAGTGATTATTATGAGGCATATTTATAATTCCTAGAGACCAAATACACGGGCATGGCATGAATGATTTTTGGCATGAAGATATTGAAAGGGCTTTAAGAATCCATTTACATAAAATTGGAGAATTTCACCATATTCCAACCCATTGACTATGAAGGAGTGTTCTTCATTAGGAAGGCTCCACTTTAGCAGGAAAGAACAATCCCATAGTTGTTTCTAGGTTTGAAGCCACAAACATCACCCTCTCCACTGACAGGCATCACCAAGTCCCCCATTTCTTTTCTCATTATCCTCCAGTCTTGGATGTTACTTAAACACCAACTACATTAGATTCCTCTAACATTCCTCTTAATGTTTCTTTGGGTATGCCACTTCCTCTCATTCATATATGTTTTCTTCCTTTGTGTTGGCCACACTTGTTATTTCAACACCTTTGGCTAACATGAAATTATCTAATTCACATATCAAACAACCACATTTCTTGAAAATCATTTCAAGTATCTCCAAACCAATCCATCCTCCCTTATTTTTCCTCTTTCGCCTATCCCTCGAAGGGAAAATCTTGCACCCCCTTTGGTTATTTCCTCCCAATACCTTCCTAGCATCTCCAATGATGCCTCTTGATCCTTCAACTTGGGGCACACATGCAAAATATGCTCAAACAATAAGGGGGATTCTCTTTTATAACTTATTCATGTGGATGACCTTCCCATTGCACATAATGTTTTAAGGACTGGAGGTCACTCAATGTATCAATCCAAAACCCTTTGTTATGATTCCAAAAGTTGTTTATCTCTTTATCTCAAGAACAAGAAAATGAAAAGGTATACTATGGAAAGAAAAATATATTGTTGGGGGGCTTAGATAACCTATACATATATGGACTTCTAAATGAAACTTCTTTCCCTTTGTTACAAGGGCCTAGCTAGCCCTAGTAAAAAAACTAGCCTTTTAGTATCTAATGAAGGTTCACAATCTATAGATTCTCTTCTTAGAAGAAACTATGTTCAATGGGACCAAAGCATCTTAGATCCTACTTCAATATTTACTTGGGTGAGACTTATGTTAATGTGTGTAGCTCAATCAGATACTTTTACACAAGCCCAAGTCTCTAGGCATGAAATATTCACCCAAGGTCTATATAGAACATTTAATCTAGTGTGAGAAAGATGCTATTGTAACTTAGCCTAAGTTAGACTTAGGAAAAGAACATAATTATTATGTTGCTTTATTAAGCTAAAGTAAACTTAGGAAACACAAATTTTTTTACTTTAATGATTATGTTTTAATCGCAACCCTTCATCTCAAGTAATTTGATATCTAATATTGGACATCAATCACTTTAGAGATTAGGGTCATGTATTTAGCTCAATTTAAAGTTATAAATTAAGGCTAGGGAGAAGGAGGAGACACCATACAATAGCGCAAGATTGACAAAGAGATCCAGATTAGCCAAGGAGGGTTGATCAACTAAATGATATCCAATGTTGTATGTAATTCCTCATTTGGGCCATTTTCTCAGGAAGGGAGCTCAAGTAAGGTCACATATTAGTGAATAAATAAAACTGGGAAGGATCTATGCATAATTTTTGTGATTAAGATTGGTACACTTTGATTTTGTTATAACTATTTTGGCTAATACCCTAGCTATGTTTTTATTCAGTAGACATCTACTTGGAAATAATTAATTGATTACTAGGGTAAGAAAATTTAACATGGTATCATAGCATAAACTCGGAAGAAATCCTATCTCTTAATCATAGGTTCCAAGTTCATATTGTATAGCCAGGGCCAGGTTGATCCATGATTTAAAAATCAGGCATATAGGCCGTGAAGTGAAAAAAAAAAATTAGGAACAAAAATAATTTTCGTGGATTTAAAAGACTAAAATTGTAGGGGCAAGGGATTGGAATAAACAACAACCAAAATATGATTTTAAAAATAACAATAATAAAGAAATTTGGTGATTCCTTACAATCCTTTTCAGCCACATCCACCGAAACAACGTGGGGGGTTTGATGGCTGGTGACGAACAACCACCTAACTGCTAGTCCATTGTAGCAAGAGAGCAGATGCACATGAAAAGATTGGATAGTCACTAATGAGTTTTTTGTTTCATAGTGTGTAGAAAAATCAGATAATAACTGATAGGGTATCCAAGAATGGCGGTATTAGGCAGCACTCATCTGACAAACATGAAGAATAATAGTCAATGTTGAAACATTTTTATTGGCTGACCAACTACCAGACTAAACCACTAGAAATCCACTAAGAGACAGCTTGCAAGAGGAACCAAAAATGACAACATATATAGGTGAACCAACCACCAAAGAATATTCATCAGAAGGGGTCATGAAAAGACCCATGCACCCAAGGGACACAAGTAGGAGATGACCATTTTAGGTGATTATGGTTGGCTATCGATAGAGAAAACATTCAGTTGCACAAGAAAAGAACCATGTTGTGTGATCAACATGCATATAAAGTTCAACAATTTCTACAGTTAATTTACATGATTATGGCTTGTCTAGCCTAGAACTGTAGGAAACATCACTAAATAGCAGTCATTATGGAGGTGTATGGGTTGTTAGAGATGAAGTAGGGGTGTTTAGTGAAGTTGTGCTAGTGTGTGTGTGTCACTATGAGCACTGTGGAAAATGAACGCTAAAGTGGCACACATAGCAAAATCATAGTGGCCAACAAATTTAGAGGCATTTCCAAGGCTAGAAAAAGTTTTATAGTAATTCAATGATTGACAGAGTTAACACTTGGAGGGAGAGAGGGAGATTTTTCCAATGAGGGTGTGAGTAAACATTTTCAGTATATTTTTTTGACTGCGTCAAAGGCTTTTTCAAGGAAAACTAAGATGGGACTTGCAACTTCATTCCATGGAAGGAGAGGATAACATTACTTCTCAAGGAGAACTACCTAAGGGAGTTTGCAACCACCAAGATTACAACTCCTTCATATTCTACAACTTGGGTAGCTCAGGAGTTGAAATATGTGAAGGTTGGATGTCTCATCATGGATGAGGTAAAAAAATAATTTGATCCCTCACATATTAAGGTAGGGTAATGCCTTTGATATGTGTACAGCTATGATGATATTATATCAAAGTAACAATAAAAGTTAGAAAATGGTGTTGACAAAGAAACTCAAAAACACCAAGATGGTTGAATCAAACATAGTGGCATCATACCTCATAAGGGTTCAAAAAGTTTGAGATGAGCTTGGAGTTGCTGGGGTAGCCTTTCCAGATGATGAGCTTTTGAGGACAACCCTAAGCAAGTTTTAAAAACCCTGTTCTCCCTTTGTGATAGGCATTCTAGTAAGATAAAATATACCAAATTGGAATAGAATGTGGGATGACTTCACCCAGAAGGATATCTAGGATAAATCCTTGTTTGGAGTATGAAATAAGAATGTGGATGATGAGAATCTTACTCTTGATATTCAAGTAATGAGGAGCAAAGTTTCGAGTAATAAGGGGGATGAATCAACCTCGCAGCCATAGAATAAGAAATATTTGACTAAGGTCAAGTGTTTTTCTTGTCATAATATGGGATATTATGCCTCACAATTTCTGGAAAGGAAGGAAGGGGGAAATGGCATGGAAACTAGCTATAATTGAATTGGTAGAAACTATGGAGGAGTTTTCTAAGAAGTTCAAGACAAAATTTGTAATTATTTCATACCTTACCTTAGACCTAGGTCGAGTGTGACCCCCTAGCAATTTTGATAGCTTAGATGCCCCTAGGTCACAGTTTCTCAAACCAAAGGCTAAGTGTACAATCATCTCAGGACTCACACCACTTAGTAAACAAAAAAAAATCAATCCACTAAAAAATTAATGAAGTGGTGACAAAAAATTTACATAATATCTTCCTCACCAAATAGACATGATTGCTACATAGATAAAAAATGAGAATATAGTACCATTTTCCAAAATTCAACAATGAACAAAATTAATCAATGAAATGAAGGGCTTAAGGAATACAACAAAAAAAGAGAACCAACAATGTTGTGATCATACAAAGATGATGAACATTGTCTCTATATATATATATATATATATATATATATATATATATATATATATATATATATATATATATATATATATATATATATATATATATATATATATATATATATATATATATATATATCGAAATATTTTCCCATGCACCTATATAAGGAACACATAAGGGCACCTTATTTGGATATCTATTGAGACCTTTATTTAATATTTTAAATAAAAAAAGATTGCAAAGAAAAATGTTCAAACTCATTGGATGAATTTTATATGGTCTTTCATGAATGTGCTTATAAGTTTACAATGCATTGCTTAAAATTAATTAAAATTAAAATCTATAGATTAGTTATAACAACTTTGAGGTTATTGGTTATAAATGCAACAATGCACTATATGTGTTGGAATAATGATGCAATTAATATAATTTAAGTGCATAAATTAAAAAATATCTATTGAAATCTCTATCTATCCACATTTGCTAGAAACCTTTGTTAGAACCAAATAATGAAGAATTTTTTTGGGGAGGTTCCACAAAATACCTCTAGTGGGAAATTGTTTTCCTTGTGATGAATCAAGTTTCAAGATCTTTATTTAATTATAATTATCAATTTATAATGTGCCACAAAATACTTTTCTATAATGATGTTAATCAAGCATAGAGGGGATAAACAAAGGGTATAAACATAACCATTTATTTTATTTCTTAAATCCATCCTTGAGGTGCATTTAATAACCTCAAATCATCACTACATTCTCATGTAAGGAAGGTATGTTTACCTTCAAAGATGATAACCCTAGGGTTTAAATGATTTAAACTCATTCCTTTAACATCATTAACATTTTAAACCATATGAATTTCATGCCATATGTATTTATCTAAGAATCAATATTCATCTAGGTACTCAAAATACTACGAGATTGACTCCAAACATGCTTCTTAACTCCTTATTTAAATATTCATAGTTATATCCCAAAATCTTGCTAAGGTGAACACAAATAATATTAAGAACAAATAATGTCATATATTATCATATGAATAATTTAAACATCAGAACATGATTTAAAAACTTCACATTAATCTCAAAACAATCTATGGAAAAAAATGGAAAATTATCAATAAGTATGGGGGATGATTATTTTCTTTCTTCAAGGAGGAAAATATGTGACCAAATATAAACATATGCATTAAAACAATTTTTTTTGGCAAACTAATCTTATCATGTCGATAGGACATATCTCACTATGTGCCTATAACCAAACAAACAAACACATGAAAACATTCACTAATTTATGACTAAATCACATATATAAATAGGATGCAAAGCTCATGTCATTTTCTGAAATGTTTGATGGTGATCCCCAATATTTTCCTTTGTATTTTTCAACCTTTCTCTCTTGATGATCCAAGAAGGTACCTGCAAAGACAAAAAACACAAGTGTCAAAGCATATAATACATCAATAATTGAACTACAAACTATGTAAGTGATCAAGGAATCTTACAATAAAAATGATAACAAATATATATGGGAAAAACAAGTATTTGTATTAATAATTAAGAGAAGGAGAATTATAACCAAGCCTTAATTTTGGAATCCTCCTAACAATGATCCTAAATCCAAGCCCTTGAAATCGAAAGAAATACAATGGACATTTAGGAAACATGTAAGGAAGTTTAGAAGTCTAAAATGACAACCTCCAATGTCTAAGAGCCAATGCATTTCCCTTTAAGTGGATTGTACTTATAGGGAAAGGGTGGAAGTTGAGATCCACTCAGGAAGGGTTGAGATCCATAATTGAGGGAATGAGATCCATAATGGGAGGGATGAGATCCAAGATAGGAGGAATTTGATCCCAATCTCCACCTCTTTGGATAGAAACTTTCTCGAGGCTTAAATAGAAGCTTCTTTACCCTTTCTTATTTTTACCTTTGTAAGAATATCATCACACCTTTGTGATGACATCACAAGTCATTAGTTATATAAGGTTTGATCATTGTAGGTTGTGAGATGGAGACCCGAGATGGTCTCCAAAATTTGGGTTTTTTAGGTATTTAATCCATGATTCATATACTTCACAGAGAGGTATTTCTTCCATATTTCAAGGCAAATTATGACAATAGTTCATTAGATAGTGAAAGATTTAGATTTGGAATCATTTGAATAAGTGTGAGAAATTGATGTGTAACAGTAATAGTCTCGCATAACCTTTCAATAACATTCACATTATATACCAAAACTTTCATTGCACAACAAACACAAGTTATCAAGGATAAGGTGAATGATTATCTCCTTATTTCAAAGGGTCATTCTAAATAAACTAGAAAAAATAAAAGCAATCCAAATAGTCATTGAGCATCATCATACACATTAATAAATATTTTTTCCATTAATTACAAATAATTCCCCCTTAGATCATCATTCCAACCTTTAAAACCTTCAAATTCAATAAAAATGAACCAAAATAGCTCACTACAAGACAAGCTTGTATTTTTTGTGAAGGAAACTAACCATTTGTAATTTTTGTGAAGGAAACTAGCATGTAGAAAGTATGTTTATGGATTTAACGATGGAAAGTAGAAATTAGTTGGATATTATCCTTCATAAAATAAGAAAGCACACTCTAAAATGTTAAAAAACTTTGAATTTTAAATTTTTAAATCTAGGAGTCTTCCAGATTCAACCATTGTATTTCCACACATGAATTGCAACCTAATTCATCACACCACAGCCACAGCCACACCCACTAACCTCTATAATGAAATGTTATTATAATTAATACAAATTTATTATTTTGTTAAATATAAATAAATTCATTAACCAAAGAAAAAAAACACACTTAACTTTTCATCAATTGAGCTCCAAGGCTACTAAGTGGGTATGAGAATTTTTTCTCTCAATTATAAGCAAATTCTATATAGATGCTACCCCATGTTAAGTTATGAGACCACAATGGAAAATAATATTTGTTCAGGCTTTCAAGTCACTTTTTTCTTTATGGAAATCATGAACCAATAAATCCACTATTAAGTTCTTTATTCTATCTTTAGCTAGAAAAAATCTTATAAATTTATTTTCTACTTGATACAATACAATAAGACACCCCTTCTTTATTTTCAATTCCTCAAGAATAATCTCCATTCCATACGTGTGCTCTTTAATTTCTATAATAAAAATCTAAATCACTTTCCAACTTTATATTTCATTTCCAATAATATGTTACTTCTTAAACAACAAATTGTGAATTCTTTGACGACATAAAAGATCCAACAATATGAAGAGATATAAGAACATGTCTTCCTATATATTAACTCAGATCTTATATGATCCATGAAGATATGAAAAAATAAAATTAGTGTGACATGTTCTTATATCTCTTCATAAACTTCTCTTTTCTCTGTAAAAACCTCTCTTTCTCAACCTACATTCTTCCCATTATAATTGCATGAATAAATGACGAGGAAGAGGAGTCTTTCCCATTCCTTTTAGGTTAAGAGGTAATTTTGGAAAAAATTAAGTCATTTAAATAGGCCTTTGATTTAATTGATTAATATTAAGAAATAGGATAACTACATAGAAGTTAAGTTAATTGTCATTAATATTAGAAAAATGTGTCAATTTTGGAATAGGGTTTCTAAAATTTTATTTCAATTATTAATGATTATTATGTGGATGGTATGGATTTAACCTTAGTTGAATATTTACAATATTTTTAAAGATTGAGATTTATCTCCAAAGTAGTTATTGTCATTTTCACATGTTAATTAAATTGATTAATTAAAAATTTGTTATATGAAATGAGTTATGGATTTTTGGGCATATGGTATTAATAAACCATAGTATTGTAAAAAAAACTATTTATAGATTAAGAATATCCATGATAAAGTGAAGTGAATCTTCATAATTAAGAATCTCGTTACATCTTATATATATATATATATATATATATATATATATATATATATATATATGTTTTTTTTCTCTGTAAAGACTAATTCTATTAAAAGGAAAGAAAAATATAATTACAAAGAGGCAGAAGCCTCAGTCTAGAGCATCTGAGTGCTTTTAGGTTATCAAAACTGTCCCATAATTGGGAAAACCAGTTACAATGAACATAAAAGAACCAAACATAGGAGCGGGAATACAATGACAAGACCAAAATGAGGATATGGGATAACCCCTTTTGAAGCAGTTGAGAAAAACACCAAGAGACAGAAAAATTGTACATGTCAGCAATATAACCACAGACTGCCAAGCCATAGAAACATTAACAAAACCACATAACTATGAACAGCCGAATCTAACCAGTGAGTAGTAAAAGAACTCTAAGTAGACAAGAGGGGGCCCAAGTGGCGTTACATGGGTATGTCCTGGTCCGGTGGCTCCTCCACGATGTGGAAAGCATTGCCATACCAAATTCGCCATCCCTCGCCATGTCACTAGCCACGCTGCCATCTGGATGATCCAGTGCAGGACAGGTTCTGTTTGAGCTACCCGCAATGGCCATCGAAACAGTGGAATCATGAGAGCTACCACCTGGTGGCCAGGTGTTGCCTGGAGTGTCACCCTCCTCATGCTACTTGCCATGCCTTTCTGCCTTGCCTTCATCTACTGCATTCTTCTTAGAGCCATGGCTACCTGCAACTCTGCGAACACCCTAAGACTATTCTACCGAGGTACATGTAGGAACATGAGGCCGAGCTTCTTCTTTAGAGAAAATGATGGTGATATTGGCCATGATGATGGGCCTATTTAGGTTGCTCTGAAATCTAAAATGTGTCAACTGGAAGGCATTGTGCTGGAAGGGTTTGATGAACGGGCTAGGGGGAGGAGAATTAGCTTGAGAAGAGGTTGAAGAGGCAGGGGCAGTGGTTGATCGATAGACTAAGCAGCCTGAGAACACACGCGACCACCACGGCTCCCTCCATGGTGGCTTCTCATGCAATGACGTACCATGGCTGAGCAGCAAATGGGAAGGTCAATAGAATGGGGCTCTCTGAAGGGAAGCCGAGAATGCTTGGTGAGATCCAAGACAGGGTTCAGAGAGCAAGGCTGGCAATGGGAGGAAGGAAACCCAATTCAAAAATCAAGAACCAGCAGGAGATAATAGCAATTTCCTGTAACTGTTCTATAACAGGGGATTCCTGCATGGAGCAAGTAGAGGCTAGAGGACGGGGTGCAAACAGTGGGGGTGAAGGCCGAATGCGCTATGTTTAAACCATGAACTTCCTTTTCTCGGCTGAAGTGAGCATTTAAGTCATTCTGCAGGCGGACCTGCTCTTGCCTTAGGTGAGCCATCATGTGCAAAATCTGGGATTGGATTATAGTGATGTCTAGCAGCTGGCAGGGCCGAGCGCCATCACACCTAATTAACTCCATTAATGAGCTTGGGAATCACCGGCATCTGGGTGCTCTTCTCCTCCCTATTTCATTTCATTCTTCACAATATTTTGGTATTCCATGAGTTGGATTTCTGAGGCCAGTCTGGAAATTGAGCCTGTGTGAAGATCCAATCCACTTTCTATTCCAATATTATCTAGTAAGTCAACTACTTTAATTCCTTCCCGACGTATGTGCTTGAGAGTGATCGCCCTGTGAGAAGAGAGCCAGATTTCAATGAGTTCAAGCCACTTCGTCATTCTCCAACTGTTGCTCACTTTACTTGAAGGAGTGCCTTGCATGATTTTGATGATCATGTTTATGATGATCTGAGAGTCACCTTCTATAATAAGCGGAAAGTATCCCTTATTTTGAGCCAGAATAAGACCCTGCCATAGACCTTCCAGTTCAGTCGAGTTGTTGGTATCCCAGCCTTTTGATCCTAAAAAGGTTAGAAGAGGAGCACCCTTATAGTCCCTGAATATCCCTCTGAAGCCTGCATTACCTGGGTTGCCTTTCGAGGCTCCATCGAAGTTTAACTGGAACATATGCTTGGGGGGAGGGATCCACTTTTCAGGTGAACTGCCCTTTGGAGGAGTTGTTCCTTTGGATATTGGTACTTGATTCCATTGAAGGTTCCAATTAGCCCAGATATTTTGTTCTTGGGGGAGAGAAGGAAAGTCCTCCTCATACCAGGTATGGAGAAGTAAGGTTTCCTTGATATTTTGGCAGATGATTGTCCAAAGATTCTCCATGGGTGCAGCATGATCCTTGAAGATTCTCTGATTTCTCTCCTTCCAAATATTCCACATGAGGAAGCCCAGAATGAGCTTCCATTGGAAGCTTAAAATCTTGCTTTGATATGGATTCTGATCCTAGTTGCGTACAATGGCTATGATGTCTCCATGTATTCTTCCTTCCTTTTGGCATCAAAAACTGACTTTTTCCTAGAGTTTACGTGCAGTATGACAAGAGTGCATAAGATGCTTTATGGATTCCTCTTCTTGTCTACAATTGGGGCACAGTGAGGGCCCATGATAGTTCCTCTTCCTGAGATTGTCCCAAGTGAGGATTTTATTTTGACATAAAATCCAAAGAAAGGTTGAGATTTTTGGCCAATTGGTAGGGTCCCAGACTTTGTTTCAAAGAGGGTCTTTGACCACATGTTCCTTGATAATGATATTATAAGCCTCCCTAGTGGTGAAGGTACCTTTTTCTTCGTAGCCCCATTTAAGAATGTCCCTTTCTTCTGAGTGTTGTATTTTCCTCTTCATTAATTCTGTATCAAGAGTCTGTTGAATCTAGTTTGTTCCATGTCTTACGATTTGATCCACCTTCATCCATTGCCTGTATCCTTGTGTGTAGAGGGATTCCAAAAAAAATTTACTTTGTCAAAGGGCTGAATATCCTTCTTTGGAAGTTGCATATATGAGATTAGGTCCTTTAACTTGTGCTGCTGCTGCCAGGAATCTTCCCAGAACCTTGCTGTGTTGCCATCCTTAACTTCCCAGAAGCTATATTGCTGAATTAAGCTTCTGTGTTGCTTGGCCGAATTCCAGATTAGGGAACCCATGCTAACTTCTGATATTCTTATTAGCTCTTCTGTTGGGAAATTGCTGGCATATTTTGTTATCCATAGAGTGGCCCAGGGGGTGAATGGCATAGTAAGCCATTTCCACCAGATTCGAGCACCCATGACCTCGTTGCTATGATATGGATCCCTCAATCCAGTTCCACTGGCACTCTTTGGAAGGCACACTGTGTCCCATTTGACTAGAGCCCATTTGTGTTTTTGACCTGAATTGCCCCATAAGAAAGATCACTGGAGATGTTTAATCTCTTTGAGAACCCATTTGGGAGCAGTTAGGATCAAGAAAAGGTACAGTGGTATGGATTGAAGAACAGCTTTTATAAGGACTAAACGACTCTCCATATTGAGGGCTCTGTGAGTCCAAGAGGTAAGGCGAGCCTCCAGATTTTCTAGAAGGATTTTCCAAGAGGAGTGCTTCAAGGCCGAGGCAGTCAAGGGAGCTACTAAATATTTGGAAGGGAGGACAGCAATAGAAAATCCAAGAATGCGGGCTATGGCTGTTTGGGTAGTCACAGGGGTATGAAAAAAGAAGATTTGGGATTTGGCTTTATTGATAGAGGCACCTGAGGCTTCCGAGAAATTCGACAGTAACATTTTGAGTTGGCGAGCTTCCTAGATGGATGGATGACCAAAAAGCATGTTGTCATCAACAAATTGTTGGTGAGTAAAGGTGGAAGAGTTATGAAAAGAAAAACCTCTTAGGAGCTATGATTGCTGAGCCTTTTTAATGTTGCGACCCAACCCTTTTGCCATAATAACGAAAAGAAAGGGGGAGAGAGGGTCTCCCTGTCTAATTCCCTGAGAAGGATGAAATGGGGAGGAGGGAATTCCATTGATCAGTACAGAAAAGAAGGAGGAGGATATAAGACTCATGACCCACCTTACCCAAGGAGGGGAAAAACCAAAAGAAATAAGAGTATTTTTTATGTATTGCGAGCTTAAGCTATCAAGTGCTTTAGAAAGATCTATTTTAAGGAGCATACCTGACTTTTTGGAGTGCTTCAGGGAGTGGATAATTTCATGAGTTAGGATGATGCCATCCATAATCTGCCTGCCTTCGACATATCCAGATTGCTCCGGCAAAATGATGAGAGGGAGCAGCAGTTTGAGTCTGGAGGCAATGATTTTGGAGACAATCTTGTAGATTATGTTGCACAGAGCAATAGGCCTATATTTGTCAGGGGTGCTGGATTGAGCTTCCTTGGGAATAAGGGCAATGAATGTAGCATTCATTCTTGGAAACATCCATCTCAAGGTTCTTGATTCCTCAACAACCTTCCAGACTTCCATTTTAATCAGCTCCCAGAAATTGTAGAAAAAATTTGAGGTGAATCCGTCCGGGCCAGGCACCTTCCCATCCTTTAGTTGACGAACTACCGTTTCCACCTCGTGTAAGTTGACAGGCCTAAGAAGTAGTTGGTTATGCTCCTCTGTAATAAATTAAGGGAGATTCCTTGTAATATTTTCTATGGCATGCGATCTATCTATTTGTGGCTCATGATGAGCTTGCTTGAAATAGTTTAGAAGTTCACTGTCAATTTCTTCATGAGTTTCCACCTTTTCCACCTGCTCATTTTGAATATGAGTGATGTTGTTATTCATTGTACGTTGGATGGTGGTTCTGTGAAAAAATTTTGTGTTTTTTTCTCGATCCTTAAGCCATATTATTCTCGATTTCTGCCTCCATAGTGTTTCTGCCTGTTTTTCCCTCTCTAAGATCTGTGACTCAAGATGCTTTTCCTATTCTGACAGGTCATTTGAAAAGCCTTATATTATAATCCTCTACTACAGTCATTTCATATCTTGATCGAGGGTACTCTGAGTCTGGAAAATATTGCCAAAAGAAGAATGGTTCCATTATTTGATCTTGCCCTTGAGGTGCTTAAGCTTCTACTAAAATTGAAACATTTTTGTACCATTTGGAGGAGAAAAATTGTTCCATTCTATGTTGATTAGGTTATTGAAATCCGGATGAGACATCCAAAAAGCCTCAAAGCGAAATGGTCTTCGGATTGTGTTGCCAGGATGAGTCCATTGAAGAGAGATTGGCCAGTGATCTGACCTTGAGAGCGGCAAGATAGAAGCGGAAAAGTCTCCTCCTATATGTATTGTGTTGTCTGATAGTAAAAATCTGTCCAGACGAGATGCAATATGATGCAACCCTGCTCTTTTGTTGTTCCAGGTGAAAAGTCCATTATTGAATGGCATATCAATAAGCCAGTTGTTCTGAATAAAATCTTTTAGGTTATTCCCTTCCTTATCCCATTTGTTCTTGCCTCCCCCTTTTTCTTCCAGCCTAGTGATCATGTTGAAATCGCCCCCAGTAACCCATAGAGGATGTAGCCTATCAGTGTTGATTGTTGAAAGGGTGTTCGGGATTTCTATCTTGTGCATGGCCTCCTAGGGAAAATACACATTGGTTAGATGTCCGTGTATATTGGTCACTGTGATATGAAACGTTGCTTGAATGAAATTCTTGTTAGCATGGATGTTATTAAGCATAATGGTACGAGCGTCCCATATAACTGCTAAGCCTCCAGATGCCCCAATGGCATCCACTGCTGCTGTGAGACATCTTGGCCAGGCTTTTGCGGCAATTCACTCCAAAGTGATTGAATTGCGTTTGGTTTCTTGCAAGAATAGGATTTGTGGTCTTTCTTGCATTATCATATTTTTGAGTAATCTACCTTTCCCTGGGCCATTGAGCCCTCTGATATTCCATGATATTAACTTCATTGGGAAGTGTTGTGGAGGGAGTTATAGTACTTTGTAAGCTTGGAGTACCTGCCTGACTCCACTAACATTTCTCCAATTCGGATTGTTCGTTGGAGATCTGTTTTCCTTCCATGTTTTTTGTTATCTTTGGTAATAGGTTTCCCATCCCAAAAGCTACCAGTCTAAATACCTAGTCATTTTTGCCTTTGTTCCCTTGTGAGGATTACCTCTAGATTCTCTAGTTGTTGTTCTGGAATTTTGTCATAAGTTTTTGTTTGACATGCCTGCTCTAGGCCTAGAATGTCTAGATCCCCAATATCTATACTTTCTGGTTCCTCTTCCTTGTGTTGAGATTCATTTAATTCTTCAGTTGTTTCTGTTTCTATTCTGGACTCAGATTGTATATTGTCTACCTCCATTCCTTGAATATTCCATGCTAGGACTGTATGCTTAGCTGGGGGGAAAGGATCTTTGAGTAGGGGATCTTCTTGGAGTGTCTTGGAGTCTTCATGAGCAGATTGCTTGTCCTTCTTTGCCTCCCTCCCTAGGGAAGTAGGATTTTTAGAGTTAAGATCATTTTTTTGGGCCAATGCTTCAAAGTTGTTGCTCATGGAAGGCTTGGAAGAGCTGGCTTGAGGCATCTTAGGATTTGAAGCTGGTTTCTTGTGACTTTTCCTAGGACTGCCTACTTTGGTGAAGCCATCAGATTCAGGCTTATCTGGTGCAGATGGGGATGAGGGTTTTTTATTTAAAGGACAGTCCTTAAATAAGTGACCCAAGGCATGACATCTTCTGCATCTGAACGGTACATGTTCATAGTCAATTAACTGAACCCATTCAACATCATCATGGAATATACTTACTGCATATGGAAGTGCCTTTCTGAGGTGTATGTAGACACAAATTCATGCGTAAGAGGTGTATCTTTGGAGTTTTGTTTCCTTTGCAGTTTTGATGAATTCGCCCAGTACATTCCCAATTTCTTGAAGAGAATCTTCTTCCCAGTATTCCATGGGCAGCGAGTAAAGACGAATCCAGACTGGAGCCCAGCTAAGTTCCTTTTTATCAGGTTTGAAATGCTCTACCCATCCCCTGAGATACAGGCAGGCAGCATTCAAAAAAATACGGCCCTCCATCCAGAACCCTGTTCCGGTCCTCTAAGCAATTAAAAATGGTTGTGAAGAACCCATTAGGTCCCAACTGTAGGGTGATGTGTCCTTTTAGGTTCCATTTAGCTGCTATCCAGCCATGCAAAGCTTTCTTAGTCAACCATAGTCCTATGAACTTGCCTATCAATGCATGGTCTTTCATATACTATATCTGAGCATTGATTCGTTGACTTGGGAGTTCTACCTTCAGACGTTCAGTTGCCACTGGCTTGCATGTGGTCGAGGTGACTTCGGGATGTTCTGTATCATTTCTTTTGGTTTGTTATGAGTTTAGATCCATGCTATCCTCATTTTGATCCCCTGGTTTGTCGGCATCCCCATTCTTTTGCCGCTCTTCATTTTCATTAGGGGGAGGCACTGCGTCCTCCCCCTAGGGGGAATTCATGATGTTTAAGACTGCTCTGTTGGAGTCAAATGGATGTATTGCTATCATTGTGGGTAGGTCTGCAGATGTCTGAAAAGGTCTGTCGTTGCAGAGGTTGTAGAAACCCTAGGACGTTGAGCCGCGCTTTAGACTGACCAATCTCACTCCCAGTTTGGCTCAATAGCTACTCTTAGTTGAATCAAATATTTTCTATGTATATGTTTAATTTACATACTAATTTATTATTATTATTATTATTTAAAATAAAATTATAATTTAGTTAATTTCTATTACTATATATATATATATATATATATAGATATCTTAACAATGTGAGATGTATCATAATTTCCCTTATCGTATTTTCCCTTACCGTTTGATCTTTCAGCACGATTTTTCCTCCCCTACACTCCTTTTCTTTGGAGCATCACCCAGTTAGGGGAGGTAGTTAGGGTTTTTTAAGCAACTGCATTTTTTCCACTTCTTTCATGAGAAGTTACAAAATCCATTATTTCTCAATCACTTTCTAACTTCAGAAAATTAATAATATTACTTTACTAAACAAAAAATAACAATATTGTCCAGTTTGTTTTTTTACAGTGGTAAATAAAATATTTATAGTTTTTCTGGGGACATTACATCTTCCTCCTCTGAAAAAAGCATTGTCTGGATGTTTTTCAGCCTCAAACAGCTATGGATATGCTTCTTTCAAGAGTTGTTCATCCTCCCAGGTGGCCTCATCTGGCCCAAAGTGATTCCATTGCACTTTAACCTGGGTGATGGCTCATTTCCATAGTATTACTTCTCCTTGTTTGATTATACTCAGCAGCTCGACCAAGAATTCTCCTTCCGATTCGACCTGAAACAACATAATTTAGAGTCAGTTTTGCCTTTATCATAACAATTAATTGGTCTACTTAGGATTTTTTCTTTACCTGTACATCTTGCCAACTAACTATGTGCTTAGGATCATAATCGTATCTCTTTAGTACTGATACATGGAAAACATTGTGGACCCAAATGTGGCTTGGTAGGGTGAGCTGGTATGCCACTAGCCCAACTGTTGTTAAAATTTGAAATGGTCCACAAAACCAAGTTGTCAACTTGGTACACCCACTCCATTGTAACATACTCCTTTTTGCTCGAATTCTCACATACACATGATCCCCCACTTGATACTCCTTAAAAATTCTCTTCCTATCAGCAAAATTATTTTGCCTATCTTGGGCTACCTTCAAGTTGGATTGTACCTTCTTGACCAATTCTTCCATCTCTTTTAACATTGCGGGACCCAGCATTAACCTATCCTCAAGTCCCCCATAGTTGGAGGGTGTGCGGCATTTTCTGCCGTACAGAACTTCAAACGGGCTCATCTGTAAGGAAGTATGATATCCATTGTTATACTCAAATTCAACCAAGTGCAGATAGTCCTCCCATTTAGAGGGTTGTTGCATTACATAGGACCTCAACATGTTTTCTACTACCTAATTCACCCATTTAGTTTTTCCATCTGTTTGAGGATGATAGGTCGTACTAAAGTTTAATTGAGTCCCCAACCCTTCAACAGGGTTCTCCAAAATGCTGAGGTAAATTTCACATCACAGTCAAAAATTATAGTTTTTGGCAGCCCATGCAGCCTGAAGATGTTTCACATAAAAATATGGGCAATCTGCATTGCTTTGTAAGTGGATTGGACTGATATAAAATGAGCCAATTTGCTTAAATTGTTGACTATGACCATGATGGAATTGTTGTTTCTTTTTTACTTGGGTAATCCTGTTATAAAATCCATAGAGATGGTTTCCCATTTCCACTCCGGAATTGGTACTGGATGCAATAATCCAGCAAGGTGCTAATGTTCCGCTTTAACTTGTTGACATTCCTGACAACGTGTCAAATATTCTGTTGCATATTTCTTAATACCTAGCCAATAGTACTTCTTCCAGAGTGGGGTAATCAACTTTTGATACCCCGGGTTTCCAGCATAGGGTATTTTGTGAAATTCATCTAAAATAAAGTTTTTAATATCATTTTAGTTGGGCATATACCTGTTTTTATATTTCAGCATGCTAATAACATCCATAATGTATCCTTGTTGATTGTATTTACTAGTTGGATTCTGAATTTGCTATCCTATTTGTTTATATTTTAAATCTTGTTCTATTGCCTTTTTAATCATTTCATCGAAGGTAGTTTGCACCCCACTGCAAGCAATTTCATAAAGACAATGTACCTTTCAACTTAAAACTTCCGCTACCCAGTTCTCTTTCCCTTTCAGATGCTTAATTTCGAAGTCAAAATCACTTAGGAAGTCTACCCACTATGCCTGTCTAGCATTTAAGGTAGGCTGACTGAAATAATTAGTCAAGTTGTGATGGTCTGTCATTAAAAAAAATTTTCTTCCCATCAGGTAGTGGCACCACATCTTTAAGGCATGAATAACGGCTACCAACCCCAAATCGCATGCGGAATATTTGTGCTCATGTTCCTTTAATTTCCTAGACTCATAGGCGATACCCCTCCTACCCCTTCCTTACTCGCATCTGTACACACCATGTAGTCCTTAGCTGGATCTATTATGCTTAATATAGGCACTGTGGTGAGCAGATGCTTGAGCTGTTCAAAACTCTTTTGGCATTCTGCAGTCCATTTAAAAATTTTCCCTTTCTTTTGTAGGGAGGTGATAGGGTAGGCCACTCTAGAGAATCCTTCCACAAACCGTTTGTAGTAACCAGCTAACCCCATAAAAGATCTTATATCCGCTACATCCTTTGGTACTGGCCATTCCATTATGGTCCTAATCTTCTTGGGATCCACCACAATTCCATCCTTCGTAATAATATATCTTAAGTACTGAATTTGTTCCTTAAAAAATCACACTTTTTGTACTTGGAGTACAATTGATGTTCCCGAAGGGTTTGCATCACCAGTCTAAGATGTTCCTTGTGCTCCTCCAAATTCCAGGAATATATCAGTATATCGTCAATAAATATTAATATGAATTTGTCTAAATACTGATGAAATATGCTATTCATCAAACATATAAAGGTCGCAGGAGCATTGGTTAACCCAAAGGGTAATAACACAAACTCATAGTGACCATAACAAGTCCTAAAAGCATTTTTAGCTATATCTTCCTCTCTGATTCTGATCTAGTGATATCTCGATCGTAGATCAATCTTCGAGAAAACGGTTGCCCCTTTTACCTAGTCTAATAATTTGTCAATTCTGGGTAAAGGGTACTTTTTCTTAACCGTTAACTTACTCAACTGGCGATAGTCCATGCACATACAAAGGGTACCATCCTTCTTTATGACAAATAGCACGGGAGCTCGCCAAGGCGAAACACTGGGGTGGATGTAATTTTTATCCAACAATTACTGCAATTGCATTTTTAGCTCTGTAAGTTCTGGTATGCTCATATGATAAGGAGCTCGGGACAATAGAGCTGCTTCTGGCATCAAATCAATTATGAAGTCTATATCTCTCTTAGGTGATAGCCCGGGTATCTCTTTCGAAAATACATCTACATATTCTTGAACAACAGGAATATTGTCCAAGGTGGCTGTCTTGTCCTTTGAGTTGGCATACCCAACCTGAATAGCATAAACCTAACACCATTTCCTGATACATTTTGACAGTTGAGAAGCGGTTATTGGCTGAACCTGCACGGGCCTCAGAATGCCTTGCATCTCCTGCATTTCTCCCAGCCCATCCTTGTAGCAGATAATTTTTATCTTACAGTTTATAATGGACTAGCGTTTCTCCAACCAATCCATACCTATCAACACGTCATAAGATCCAAGGGGAAGTATATTTAGGTTTGCCACTAAAGACTGACTTGATATTTCTAGAGGGCAGTTATTGACCTTGGCCAACACTCGCCTCTTTTCCCCCTGTTGCCAGTTGTACTAGCCATGGGTTTTTAAATTTAACAGACTGTAATTTACAATGCTCCATAACCTTAGGACTAACATAACTTAATGTAGCTCTAGGATCAATTAAAATAGATACGGTATGATTAAAAATCTTACCTTCAAACTCCACCATAGTTGGCTGGTATTCTGCTTGATGGTCATCGAGAGCAGCATTAATTTTTGGAATGCTCCAGGCCACATCGCCTATTGTTGATGCCTTGTGGATTTTTGAAACCTTATTAGCTCCTTTCCGGTGAAGACAATTTTTAACATAATGTGGCCATCCACATCCCCAACATTGTACTGGGGGTCTTGTTATTCCTTCGTTATCAAATCTACCAGATTGCTTGCTAATTTTTTGTTCAGATGGTGATTTAATTCTGAGCTGGTTTTTGGCCAGGTTTCTGTTGTTTTGTCCCTTGGAAAATCCTCTACCAGCACTACCATGATTTCCCTTATTGCCAATAGCAATCCTATTACTTTTCTTATCGGCCCATTTCCTGCCCAGAATTTCACCCTTCTGCCTACTTTGCTAGTATCATATCCTGGCTTTTCGTATAGCCTCATCCATTGTTTTTGGGTTATCGAACTCAATTCTCTCCCTCATTGCCACAAGTAAACTACTGATGAAATGTTGTTCCTTGGCCTTTTCCTCACTTATATAAGGTACATATCGCTGCAAAGAGGTAAATCAAGTGATGAACTCATCCATGGTTTGCTTTCCAAGCCACAGGTCATGAAATTCCTTTGCTTTCTCATCATAAAATCATTCCATCAAATATCTTTCCTTGAAATATTTTTGGAACTTCTCCCAAGTTATACTTTGTTCACTTACCCCGCGTACAATCTTGACCTCTTCCCACCATAAGGTGGCTTCCCTTGTAATTGGAAGATAGCCAACCAGGCTTTTAGATTGTGGTCATATTCATATCGTTGGAAATATTTATTCATGTTAATAAGCCAAGCTTCGGCGGCCTCCTCCCTTTCTCCATCGAAGAGTGGTGGCTTAATCTTCCAAAACTCACCCTGCAATTCCACTCACTACCTTTTTGATGTGGGATGTTCATAAGCATTATCTGACTTCTCTTCTCAATTCTCCTCCCCTCCTACTATTCCTTCATGTTCCATGTGGTAACCTTGTTCTTCTGACATCCACTCTCGCTCAGGGCTGGGAATCAACTAGCATTGATTCTGCTTGTCGGACACGCTTTTCATAATTTTTTCCTGTTCCATGGTTAATCTTTCATTGTCCTCCCGTAGGTAGGCCATCTCATTCTTTAGTTCCTGAACCGTTTCCAATATTGTAAGATTAGTGTTGCATGCCTCTTCTCCTAACTGTATCCATATTTCAAGATTGTTTCTAGGGAATGTCACAAGTCCTGGGCCAGCCATATTTCTATGTGGAACACTATTTGTCTGTCTCATAACCAAATATTGCCTGTTCTCCACAAGTTAGTGAGTTAACAATAATCAAGAGACATCAAGAAATAATAATTAATTGATCTTTGCTTAGCACCTTTGCCAGAGGCCACAGTTTTGTAACCTAGGCTCTGATACCACATGTCATAACACCAAAATGCTTACGACAATAGTAAAGTAAAAAAAAATTGATTAATACAAATTTAAACATTATATTTATCATTATTTTATTAACATATCAACTTACCCATGATCATGGTTTATTTACAATGTTTACTATATGGTGAAACCGGTCATGTAGTCCAGACAATTCGAATATAAATTTATGGATTGTTTTCCATTAGTCTCATCATTAAGATGGGAGATCCGTTCATAAAACTTGCTGACGGTCTTGGTACTTGCGCACTTAATTATGTCAAGTCATCACCCACACGTCAACCAACTACCAGGTTTATTGAATTTGGTAATTAAATTCATAGGCTTTGTCATGGTACGTGTTTTGGCAGGATCATCCTCCACAGCTGTGAATCCTGGGTTTCTAAATGCATCAACGGTGTTCAATTCTAGGTTTCAATCCTACGGTTGATCTTCTTTTGGTTGGTGATTCATTCTTGTTTGCTAGGTTTAGGTCTCATTTGGCTCTTCCTTTCCTTCTGGCGCCCGACGATTCACCCTTCTCCTTACGCAGGCGATTTTGGCCTGCAAGTATCAAGGTTCGAGCTCAGGAGCAGGGTCATGGGTTTGTCCCTCAAAGCAGTGTTTAACTGGTTCATGGAACTTGTCCAGTAAGTCATTCGGTTAATCTATCTCTTCCACAGTTCATCTTTCTTTTATGTTTTCGACAGCACGCTGCTAACATTGTTGCTCCTACCTTCCATTGTAGGAGACCCTGTTGTGGGTTTGGGACTTTGAACACCTCTTCAAGCCTTCGGCGATCGAAAAGGTTCGGGTAAGGTCTATTTGTTTCGACTATGGAGAAAATTATACAGAGCTGGTCTTGGCTTCAAGTGCCGGATTACATATGTTATTCTAGTTTTTGCTTCACTTTCCTGAAGCGTTTGAAATATTTTTATAACCTGTATGCTATATTTTCCAGTGAATTGTTCTCATACTTTAGGCTGGGTTTCGTCCGGTTGTTGAACCTACTTCTATGGTCACACCGGTGAATTACTCTGTATTTGGTTTTATGATGGAAAATTGGATCGCAATGTACAGTTTTTATTTAGAATCGAGACCGCTCAGGTCTTTTACTATGCCATAGACATTGTTCTTCCTTTGATTATAAAGCTAGGTTTTTAATTCACTGTATAACTTTTGCCCGGTTCCTCCGAAAGTATTGCCAAGCTATAAAGATGTTATGTGTTTATTTAGTTTGCTTCGTATGCGGTTATTGTTGGAATTCATAAATATGTTGAGTGAGTAATTTTACAGGTTATCATTTAAATGTATATTTTGAACCCTGAAATATGGATTGTATCTGCTAATTATTCTTTACAATCTACGCTCCTATTCGATTTCATTACTGTTCATTCTGAATGATTAGCTTCGCTGTTTAAATTTCCGCTTCTGGGGTTTTCCTGTTTGTGTCATTTATCAGTAGTATGTCTTTGTGTAATGCTGGGTTACTCTACTGTATGATTTTAAAAGTTGTAACCCTAAGTACCTCGAACAGGGTATTTGATCAGAGTCTTCACTTATGACCTCTCTATTTTTGGGTATAATTCTCTGCTGGATTTAATTAAATGACTAGAAGTTTTAGCTCCCGAACAAGGGTACTCTGACGGGTCCTTTCATTACAGCCAATCTGGTTAGGGTTAGGGTGACCTTCTGGGTTGGAGTCTGATATTAAGTCTCTCTCTACCGTGCTCAACTAGTGAGACTCCTTGAATTCTTCTCCTATGTCCCTCGGCCATTATGGTCCTTAAGTAAAACGTTACTTTGACAATTCCAGGGCTGTCGCTGCAAGATTCATCATTTTCTTATTCTTAGGCCCTATTTACTAGCGAGCTCCCCCCCAACTATAGAACTACGTCAAGCTCGCATGGTTCTAGACTCACTCAAACATTATAAGAGCTGGTACCCTACCCTTTCCTCTCAGGAGTGCTACTGCGAATTAATTTTCAATATTGTAAGCTTGTGTAAATAATTCTTCCACTTCTTAAAAGTTAGGTTTTGAATAACTAGGTATAAAGTATTCCTTTCATAGTTAAACAACAAGAAATTACAGCTATCTAGTCTATACAAATATTAACATATTCACTATCTAGACATTCAAGTTTCCACAAGCTTTAATTACACAACAACTTTCCTTCTTTGCTTGATTAAAAACACATAATTATCATTGTGCTACAGGTTCAATCCAAGCGGTGTCACTTACCAGAGTTTTTACCAGATGAGAACTCCAGGTTAGATGTCACCTTTACATTCCTGTTGCTTGTCAACCTCCCATCCGTGAGATTTGTCCTTCAGGACCAAATCTCCCCCAAAGCTCACTTGCCAGACCACTGTCTTCTACAAGTTTTTTGCACACAGTGCTCCTGCTATCTGGTCGTCACTAGACTTAGCAGTCTTTTCCCTTACCGTGTAATCTTTCAGCATGGTTTTTCCTCCCCTACACTCCTTTTCTTTGGAGCATCACCCTATTAGGGGAGGTAGTTAGGGTTTTTTCAGGCCACTGCCTTTTTTCCACTTCTTTCATGAGAAGTTACAAAATCCGTTATTTCTCAATGACTTTCTAACTTCAGAAAATTAATAGTATTATTTTATTAAATAGAAAATAACAATATTGTCTAGTTTGTTTTCTTACAATGGTAAATTAAATATTTACAGTTTTTCTGGGGACATTACAGAATCATGGACCATCTATTTAATAATTTGATTAATAATTTTTTTTTTATAGTTTTTCATAAATTGTTTTTTTAATTATCAATTAAATTAGTTTAGTCATATAGATTAAATTAATATAGTAAACATGAAAATATATATTTTATTATATCTGTTATACATAACAAGATTCTTAATCATAGAGTTTCATTCTTACTTTACTAGAGAGATTTTTAATCTCTAAATAAATCTTGTTACAATATTATGTTGCTTAGTAACACGACATGCCCAAAAACTCATAACTCATGTTTATATAACACATATGCATATAACATTTCTTTTCCAATTAATCAATTTAGTTAAAAAATCATAATTATTTATTAGATAAATCTTAACCTTAGATCTATAAATACTACTAAAAACATTCTATGAAATTAAATCTTAACCTCCCCTAATAATTAATAATAATTAAACTCATTTACCCATTTTAATGCATAAGACCAATGATAACTTTTATTGGAAATGCAAATAGTACCTCGCCTTCCCCGTTTATCAAGATAACTTTATCTTCGTGTTGAATGGCGACCACCAAGCTAATTCCCATTTCCACTCACGGATTTGGACCAAAATCCTCCTCAAAAGACTCAAATGAAACTATTAAAATGAATGAGGAGCCCACCGCATTTTGTCTGATCACAAAATTTCCATCAAAATTAGCACATTCCACCGAGGTTAAATCAATTGCGGATTCTGCGGTTTCAAGGAATTTCAAAGATTTTGTTGCATTTGAGAGCTTTGAGAGCTTTTATACCACTGGTCAGGAATTGGGGTTGGGGTTGAGATTCTATCGGCTGCTAATCACCGAATTTTCACATCCGATCCATCACCAGATTCCACTTTAAACTTGAATCTCGTCCTCCGCTTCTAATCTGAATCGATTTCAGAAATTTTTGGATCGTTTTGGGAGACTCTAAGATTCTCTGTTGGAATCAGAGATGAGCAGTTCAGAGTCGAGTTTCCGCTGGCTCTACCTGAAGCGGCTTCTCCGAGCCTTGGATCGGCTCAAGAGGCGGAGCAGCGATATAAAGAGTTCAAGCTGCAATATAAGGCTCGCAGCGGACGTTACCCTGGCATTGGCAGCAAGCCCGCGGGCAGCGTGGCGTCATGGCCTGATGAATAAAATTTCCTGCGATGAGAAGAATCGAAGGATTCTGAAAAGGATACTTGGACGGAAGAGGTTTCGAAGAATAATGGCGGAGAGGGCCAGATCTCAATTGTGGAAGAGGTTATATCGGATGAGGAGACGATTATTATTATGTCGGTCGTCGGCTAAGAGATTCGAACCCGTGCCCGTGCCCGTGCCAGCCTCTGTGGTTGCTAGGAACCCGGTAGACAGGCGCATGAAGCACTTGCAAAGGCTCATCCCTGGAGCAAAATCGATGGACACTTGTTGCTTATTGACAGAAACAGCGGATTATATCGTTGCCCTGAAAACACAGGTCCAGGTATTGCAATCTTTAGTAAATAATTATGATGTAAATAATTCTTGAATTTTTGTTGTTGGTGGCTAAAAATTCTGGTTTGCCTCAAATTATGGCCCTTGGAGCTCTCTTGGGATATATATTGCATTTTATTGAGGCTGAGAATTCATTCAGATACCCAGTCTTTACTGCCCACGTCTGCAGCAGCTTGCAACAATTCATCCATTCAAGAAAACAAGTGTATGTAGATTTGATTAACCAGTAACTATGTGGATTGTGAATCTTTATCATGCTTCATATGATTTTCTAGATTCTACAAACTCTGCTCAATTAGACCTCATAGATCCTGCAAAATATCCAATTATTATAAATATACATAAGTATTCTATTCTATAGGGTAAGGATTTGATATGCAAAAAGATAATCACTGCAGCTGCATTGGACCATGTTCATCTTTACAGATTTGATAAATTTCTTCCTGATCTTTGAATTCTGTGTGATCTTGTATTGATCGATGTCTATCTATTAAAGATTTTATTTGGAACAGTTTCATATTTAGATTTTTCTTAAAATTTTAAAATATCATAAATTAAAAATGAAAATAAGTAATAAAAATTAGTTAAAAATTTATAAATAATAAAATAAAATAAAAACCCAAAAAAATTGAGATAAAGATATATATATATATATATATTTTAATTAAAACACAAACAAAGTAACCCTTCTCTCTCACACGTATATATAGCATTTGGCATAATCATATATATTTATTATAATTAAGTATATTTAAATTTATTTATATATTTAAAATTTTATTGTAAATAAAAAATAGATAACAAAATCTAAAATTATAGAGTAAAATTTTAACTAAAAATATTATAAATTAATTATTATAATATTATTTTATTATTTTAAAATTCAATGTATTTAAATTCATTTATATCTTTAAAATATATTTTAAATTAAAAATATATATATAATTTTAAATTTTTAAATTTTAAAAAACTATAATAAAATCCAAAATTATATAACAAAATTGGTCAATTATTATGATTAAATCAAACATTCCAGAATTCACTTGCACTATGTGTGTGCATGCATGAATGCAGACATTTTAAGTATTTCTAAACATCGAAAGAATAACTAAAAATTAGCTGGAGACATTTTGGGAAAATGATAGTATACTCTTACTCTAAACTAACGTGATTGTTATATTATACTCTGATTGTTATATTATACGCCCTTACTAATTCGACTGAAAACCTTAGTGTATTTCTTTATGCTTTCTGGAGTAGAAGATTCATTTCATAGATTTAGATTTGTTTTTAATTTTATTAATTTTAATTTGAATAATTATCAGTATAGATTTATTTTAAATATGGATTTAATATGAGTTGAAGGCATTTAATTTTTTCTATTTGTAAATTTGTTTATGAGTATATATTATTTAAATATTTTGTATGGTTATTTAATGATGATTCTCAAACAAAATTTCACATTCATACAAATTATAAAAAAAGTCTCTCAACTTAATCAAAATAGTAAATTGTCTTATAAACTATTATTGATTCAATATCGTTAATAATATCCATGAAATTAAAATCTAGAGAAATATGTAACTATGGCCGTTTGTTAGGTATAGTGTTAGTTATTATATATAGATTGATAATATTTTGTATCATCTAATAAGATTTTAAAAAAATTATTTGTCCGGTTTGATAATATTTTGTATTATGGAATAAGATTTTAAAAATTTTAATGATAGAGAAGTTAGTTGAAGCCCTAAGTCCCACCCTAATTATCCGATAGAAATAAAAGTCCACTGGGACATTTCTTTTTTTATGGAATACAATTATTAAGTATTGAATGAGTTTTTTGTGCAACTTTGGAAAGTTACCTCTTCTGAAGTATTTCAACAGATATTAATCTGCTTATGAAAAAAATGTTGACAGTGTCTGAACCGAAGGGTAACTTACTCAGACTTGAAGCATTTAAAGTACAAATATAAAATAAAATATAGGTCATTCCCTGCAAAAGTCTCACAAATGTTTTCATATCATTCTAATAGTGTGAATTTTTCCAACAAGCCATCATATCCAGGTCATGCATTATGTCCTTATTTGTGACCCAGGACTAACCCTGTGACTTGTCAAACGGATAATTATAACGCACTTCTGGGTGGCCGCAGTCATGACTTGAAGATCTGAGAAAGTCCGAAGCAGAAATGCACTGAAAATCAGACCGGCGCTGATTGTGCGAGAGTACCACTGTTGAACCCTAGGTCGTTGGCGTCGATATGGTAAGGGGTCAATATCTTCACCGGCCAAACACATGGTACATCATTATCATCCTCAAAATCTGTCGGACTCTGAAAACGAGTGTAGGTGAGGAGGCACCTGATAAGGCAAGTGGATGACAAAGATATATCATCAGAATTGTATAAATTATTAAAATACAACCCCATGTTCGTAGAATAAGCGCAAAAGCGACCCCAGAGCCAAAATATTCTGCGACAAACAAATATATATAAATACCATTACCAATATCTTCACTTACCTAACTGCCATGATATTTATACAAATTTTATTTTCTGTGGAAATTGGTGGATACGTGGTTATATATTATATTTTTATTTGATTAGAAATTTGGTACTATTTATATTAAAGAAATTTATTGCAAGGTGGTAAGTTTCAAAATTGTTTTTGTTTCGCTAAGAGTTGTTTGGCTAAGAGGGTGTTTTCTGATATAAGGAAATAGGTTAACAGTCTAAGATTCAGAAGCATCGGGCAAAAGTAAAAGTCTGTTTCTTAAGGATAACCAGCTGGTCATTCTAGATATAATGATGAGTCAGCTCACATTCAGGGATTACAGCCAGAAATAGCTATCCTCATGGTTAGTTTGACAATTAAATTATGATAAATTTTCCCACCATATAAAAAATTAAAAACAGTATTCTACTAAATTTTAAACCTTACTATTATTATTAGAAAGAAAACCTAAGAACAAAAAAACCTCACCATTAAACATAAGAAAAAAAAAAAACCTCACCATTAATCAAAGAATAAGCTAAAATTAAGCTGCTTACGATACTGTTTCCGTTCCCATTCCCGGGTAATTACGACAACGAAAGTATATTGTATAAGAAACAGCATTTTTCAGAGAAAGGGCTGGTAAACAGGTGCATGAAGCAGTTTCAAAGATCGATGGATACTTCCTTCTTATTAAGAGAACCAATGGATATATTGTTGCCCTGGATACACACATAGAGGTACTGCAATCTTTAGTGAATAATAATTATCGTTTGTGGATGAAAACGCAGCTTCAATTTTTTGCACTCTTTTACACTATCTAGTATGAAATTAATGCACTCTTCAACACTATCTAGTAAATGTCTTTAAATTTCTGTATTTACTAACTACTTTCTCACTATAATTTATTAAAAATATTGACGCGACTACTTACAAATAAATTCCAAACACTAAAACTCCATAGACTAAAATTAATGATAAAACTTACTTTATGTATTGCTGTATCCTCTTACCAACCCTATAAATATAATGCACTTAAAACTTGCTTTTATGTATTGCTGTATCCTCCTACCAACCATATAAGTATAATGCACTTTGGGTGGCTGCAGCCATGCTTCACTTTGGGTGGCTGCAGCCATGCTTCAGTTCGGGTGGCTGCAGTCATGCTTCGGTTGCGCCAGAAAAAAAGACCCACGGACCAATGCGCTGAAAATCACACCCGCGCTAATTGTGGTAGGTTCTCACTGTTCAACCCTAAAATATGGGTGTTGATCTGGTGATCTGTCGAAGGATTCACCAACCATCTCACTGCAGAATACGTGATGTAGGCCATTAACGATATTATCATACTGAAATCAGTCCCACTCCTATAACCGGCACTAGATTAGAAGGCACAAGATATCATCAACAATATTGGCCATTACAATGACCGCAAAACAAACGCCTCAAAATATTCTACATATACAAATATGTGACTGTCAAATACAACTATACAACAGAATTCAATTTATTTCAACTCTCATATATAGAGATGAGCGTAGGTCATTATTATAAGTTCTCTGAAAAAAATATTATAAGTTATTGTTTCTTTGTAAATATATTTTTGGATCAATTATTTGGAATTGTAAATTTTACGGATTCTTTAAAAAGTTGTTTCGTCTTATTTTAATTAAACGGACAAAATCATTTACACCTCTCAATATACCAAAATTTTAAATAATTTTTGTTTTTTAAATTCTAAAAATGAATCAAAATTTTAAATAATTTTTGTTTTCTAAATTTTAAGAATGATATAAAGAGAAAATTGATTTTTTATATACATAATAAATCTAAATCTTATAGTAAAAATTGGTTTGTTATTTATTAGGCATATTTTACTGTATTGGTTGATTATATTTTTTTCTAAAATAAATTAGAAATTTGTATCTTAATTTGATTAATGGATGGATTATTGATATTTTTTATTAATTAGAAATTTGTATTTTAATTTGATTAATTGATGGATTATTGATATTTTTAATTATATGTATATTTTATTTATAGTTGTTTTCCACCATTTGTCATATTTTGAGGATAAATTTTGTGCACAAAGTATATCATATCTAGTAATAAATGTTAAGGAGAAATTAATTAAAAAGTTATTCGATAATAATATTATTAATCTTAAATTGAAAAAGTGCGGTGAGAGGAAGCGAAGGAGATGAAACAAGAGATTCTAGGGTTTTACAAAAAGAATGACACCGAGTAACAGACAATCATGGAGGCACAAGGAGGAGGGAGCCCCACTCCCTCCTATAGTAATGTGGTTTCAAATAGAGGAAGAGCAGGGAACAAGAACAAGCCTCCACAATCCTTGGAGGTCAAGACAAAAAACTCTGAAACTCAGAAGGCGGAAGGCAGAAAAACCCATGCAGAACAAGGGACCCACGAGGAAGACTGACAGGAGGAGAAAGCGGAGGACAAAGGGCAGTGACGAGAGAATAGAACCAAGTTGGGGCCCTGCAAACCCAAAACTGTCAGCAAACCACGGGTTATATTGAATGATCCATCTCTACAAGAGCACAAGGATCACATGGAAAACTATGCCATTATATGCAAGTTTATGGGAATCTGGCCATCAGAGAAAGCGTTGTACACTTGGATAAAATACCGCTGGAAACCAAAGGGGGAGTTAAATATATATCTTGGATCCAAAGGTTTTTTACGATGGTGTTCACAAATATGGAGAACAGAGACAGGATTTTTGAAAGAGGACCATACTTCTTTGTAGCTGCTGGTCTCTATATGATGCCATGGATGATGAACTTTGTGTCGGAACGAGAAACCTTCACTTCGGTACCGGCATGGATTAGACTCTACTCCTTGCCTTTAGATTACTAGATGCCATAGTATTTAAAAGCTATAGGTAATAAATTAGGTCATTTCTTAAAGATTTCAGAGGCAACTCTAAGAGGAAAATATACCTCCTATGCCCGTATATGTGTGGAGATGGACCTATCAGGAGCCCTTTCAGATGAGGTCATTCTAGAAGTCTATGACAAAGAATGGGTTCAAACAGTTCACTATGAGCACAACCCGTTTAGATGTCACAAATGTCATGAGCATGGGCACATATCTAAAGATTGTCCTCTTAATAAAAGGGAAGAAAACCTAAACACCAACAAAGGAAAAGATCAGACAGGTTTCACCAAAGTAGGAGGAAGAAAGACACAAAAGAACCTCACTAAGAATGATAAAAAAACAAGAAGGTACAACAGTTTTGAGATCTTAGAAGAAAAAGAAGTAGATGGAGATGACCAAAAAAGTACAGAGAATCAGGCAGTTAGGGGGAAAGGAAAAGAGACCAGCATGGAGTTCACACAGGAATAGAATGAACACACGACGGACCCTTTGAGTACCATGGAGATAGAGAAAGACCATGAAATGACTCAAAGTGAAAGTGGCACAGAGGACCAAGACTTGCAGGAGAACCTAGAGCTAGAAAAGTTTCTAGAATAGGGAGGAAACCTGGGAATAAACTCCATACCTCAGGAGGATGTTGACAAGGTACAACAGATATTCCTTAACAAGTCACATCAAATAGTTGTAGGAGTCAAAAGAGGACATGATAACCAGGAAAATAAAGGGACTTCATCAATAGGGTTAATAATAGGAAAATTAACAGAAAACTCAGGCAAGAGGAGGGGAAGAAAAAGATAGAAAGAACTGTTGCTGGAGTGTGGCAAACACATGATTGACTCAAGAAGGATGAAAGATCTTTCCAGTTACTCCTTCAAAACCCCACCTCAATGAAAATCACAACCTAGAACATTAGAGGACTAGGAAGTAGAAGAAAACAGAGGAATCTAAGTAATAGGATTAGAGAGGAAAAACCTCACATAGTGTTCATATAGGAAATAAAATGCTCAATGGAGAAGATCAGAGAAAAACATAACAAATGGTTAAATAGATATTAATACCTTGAGGTTAAGGCTAAAAAATCTGTGGGGGGAATTCTCACTCTATGGGATTCACAGAAATTTGGTGTGTTTGATGCGGAGGCGTCCACACACCATCTCTCATTGATTATCCAACCGGTGGGTGACAGGCAATGTTACATGATCACCAATGTCTATGGGCCTCAACCAATGGAGGTCAAACTTCGATTCCTCACAACACTGGAGGATTTGAAGAAGAGATACCTAGCTTTGCCCTGGATTCTAGGAGGCGATTTTAACATGACAAAATCACTCACGGAGAAGAAAGGAGGAACTAGAACACTTGGTAGGGATTCTGTTGCCTTCCAAAACTTCCTCACCGACATGAAACTGGTAGATATGGAAACCAGCAATGGGTTCTTCACTTGGAATAACAAAAGGGGGGGCTCTACCCAAGTAGCCTCAAAATTAGATAGATTCATTATCTCATAGGAACTTCTTCTCATGGGAAGTAGCGTGATTGCTCTCATCCTACCTTTTGGAGGTTCAGATCACTAGCCCATTCAATTGGAAGCTTCTCTTTATGGTAAACCGAGGAACAACCCCTTCAGGTTTGAGAATGCTTGGCTCACACATTTAGATTTCCTCACAAATATTGAAAAATGGTGGAAGGAAGAGCTACACTTTCAAGGTACAAAGATGTTCCTTCTACACTGTAGGCTCAAACACATTAAAAACAGACTCAAAGAGTGGAATAAAAAGGAATTTGGAAATATCTTCAAAGCTAAAGTAGAAGTGTAAAAGAGACTAAAGGAAATATACCAAATTCTCATCACAGAAGGCTATATAGATGAAAGGAAAGAGATGGCAAAGCCACTGTAGCATCAATGGGAAAACAGATGTCTACAAGAGGAAATACTTTAGAGACAGAAATCAAGAGCACAATGGACTAAGGAAGGGGAGAGAAATACCAAATTCTTTCACAAATCCACCATAGCTCACAGAAACAATAACAGAATTGTGAAACTTTCAGATCAGTGGGGAATAGAAAGAAACACTCATGAAGAGATGGAATAGGTTCTAGTCTAGCATTTTCAGAGAATTGCTTAGGAAACCACGATAGATAGACATTAGTTTACGAAAAGATTTACTCAATACATACCTAAATTGGTATCTAGAGAAGACAATTTCAATCTCAATAGACCAGTAACAAAGGAAGAGATTGAGGAAGTCATTACAGAGATGCACAACGGGAAAGCACCAGGCCCAGATGGCTTCAATGTGGACTTTTTCAAAACATGTTGGAGGATAGTAAAACAGGATATTCTGGAGGTAGTGGAAGACTCTCGAAGATTTAAAATAGACTTGAAGGTGCTTAATGAATCTTCCATATCCTTAATCCCCAAACAGGAAAAGGCCACCTCTCTAGACAGATTTCAACCTATAGCATTATGCAATGTGGTGTACAAAATAATATCCAAAGTAATTTCCAACCATCTCAAACCTCTCCTCCCTTCCCTAGTGTCAGAGGAGCAAACGTGATATGTGGAAGGAAGCCAAATCCTTAATAACATAATTGAAGCACATGAAGTGGTTCATTCACTCATTACCAATAAATAGGCAGGTATGATCATTTAACTAGACATAGCAAAGGCCTATGATAAACTTAGTTGGTCGTACATTAGAGTAGTTCCAAAAGCCTATGGCTTTGATTACAATTGGAAAGTGGATCATGGCGCTAGTTACCACTGCCAGTTGTTCAATTCTTCTCAACGGCTCTCCCTCCAAAACCTTCAAGCCTACCAGAGGTATCAAGCAAGGTGATCCTCTTTCTCCTTTCCTCTTAATTTTAATGATGGAAGGATTAGGGAGAGCAATCAGTTCTATTAAGGTGGAAGGGAGAATTCAGGGTCTGAGACTCGCTCAAGGTGGGGACACAGTGACTCGTCAACAATTTGTAGATGATACTATGCTTCAAGGCACACCCATAGTCAAGGAATCCAAAGCATTTAAGCAAATTCTGAGTGACTTTACTATGGCTGTAGGCACAGAGGTAAGTCTTACTAAATCAAAGATTTTCTTTCTCAAGACAGATATTTTGATTCAAAGAAATCTTTCTAGAATTTTGGGCTTTTAAAGAGAGGCATTGCCCTCGAAGTACCTAGGAGTTCCCCTCACTGACAAACCGTTACACAAGGAAATCTAGGAGCCTGTTCTAAATAAGCTAAGAGATAAGATCATCAAATGGAAAAATAGAGCCTAAATCTATCAGGGAGGTTGGTTCTAACTAAGGCCATCCTCCAATCCATCCCTATCTATATGCTATCGGCCATTCTGGCACCGGCTGGTGTAAGTATTAAAATAAGAAACATTCACAAAGACTTTCTCTGGGGGGAAAGGTGAAGAAAATAAGAAATGGGCCCTAGTGGCATGGGACAAGGTATTCAAACCTAAATCCCATGGTGGCCTGGGTCTTCATGACCCAGAAATTCTTAACAGAGTTCTAGGAGCCAAAGTCTAGTGGAGATGGCTAAAGGAAATACAAGCCCCCTGGGCAAAACTATGGAAGCAAAAGTATGCTAGGGATTGGTAGGAGAAGAACCTCATAAGAATGACAGGACAAGTAAAAGGTTCACCAATTTGGAATAGGGTGTGGGAGAATAGGGCTCTAGTCCAAAATCATAGTTTCTGGGAGATCAGAAACAGAAATCTGGCCTGGTTCTCGGAGGATAATTGGCAGCAGGAGGACAATCTCCACAGTGAAGAATTAGTTTACATTCACATAGATACCATCAACAAAGGATTAAGGAGGGTAAGTAACTATTGGGATCAATTAAGAAACAATGGTAAATGGCGAACATGGAAACTTCCAGATTAGATGGAAAGGGGCATGTTGAATACTCAAGCTATAGTCCTTAATGGTCTTTTGGAAAAGAGACAAATCTTAGGCTCAACCTTGGACAATCAATTAATATGGGGAAGAACAAAGCAGGTCTCTTCACCCTTAAGGAGGCCAAAAGGATAGAAACAGGGCTGAACTTTTCAAACATTGATAAGAAGTGGAAAGAACTCTAGGATAATCCTCATTGGATGAAATTC
Source organism: Pinus tabuliformis (assembly GCA_031772625.1). Classification (NCBI taxonomy): domain Eukaryota; kingdom Viridiplantae; phylum Streptophyta; class Pinopsida; order Pinales; family Pinaceae; genus Pinus; species Pinus tabuliformis. Next base: position 1,332,715,025 of record CM062805.1, read on the forward strand.
AAATTGTTCAAGTGGTTGGTTCAATAGGGCAAGATTCTGACATGGGATAATCTAAGGAAAAGAGGCTTTGTTTTCCCCTCAAGATGTCACCTGTGTGGACATCAGGAAGAAACCACTAATCATATCCTGAATAGATGCTCATTCACTACAACACTTTGGAACTGGGTTGGAGATGTCTTTGAGCAAACAGATAGACATGTAAATGACATCATTGCCACACTAAAAAACTGACGGAAATTTTTCTTAGATAATGAGATTTTAAACTCCGCCTGGGTGTTGACCCTAGGATTCTTAATCTGGAGTGTTTGGAAGGAGCGCAATTACAGGATTTTCAAGGGTAAGGCGAGCCCCGTAAACAGCGTCCTAAAGCTAATCCTTATGCAACTCAAAGAGACTATTCATATCCGGGGAGGTTCCGCTATTAGAAAACCCATAGGGCAAAGAGAGGCCAGAATCCTAGAGAGGTTAGAGCTTAAGGTTAATCTCCCAAGGGGTTCTATACAGATCAACAAGAATAGCTCAGCAGAAAAGGCTTTCTGACTACCTCCTACACAAGGTTTTGTAAAATTTAACATAGATGGTGCCTCAAAAGGAAATCCAGGAGAAGCAGGTTATGGAGCGGTCATGAGGGATGAGGAAGGAAACATATAGGTAATCTTCCACAGTTATCTAGGCAAAGAAACCAACAAGATGGTTGAGCTCATGGCTATGGAATTATGCTTGGAAACACTGCTCAAGTACAACATACATAATGTCATCATTGACGCTAACTCGGAATTAGTCATTAATTCTGTGAAAAGGATAAATGTTGGCACAACACCAGAGAAAATCTCAAGGCACTGGCAGCTTCTGCAAGTCTACCAAAGAATCTAATCACACCTAAGAGTGCTAAGAGCTCTTAGGTTGGTGCATGTCTGCAGAGAAGCCAACAAGGTAGCGGACTGGCTTGCCAATGAGGGGGTTCGAAACAAGCATATTGACTTGTGCTACTGGTGGGAGGAGGTAATAGATGATAGGTTGAAGAATGAATGCTCATCTCGGACCCTCATCGACAGATAGCAGTACTAGAATAGATCAAGAGAAAGAATTTTACTTCATGTCAATGAAGATTAGGTTCACATCAAAAAGTTTATATGTGGATATGCATTGTCGGTTCTCTAAGAGCACCTCTGCAAGCAAGAACACATGCAAAAATCGTGACAAGAGAAGAGATGAAAGAATATGCCACCAAGACGATCTCCTCAGAGTAGCAACACCATGCATAAGGCATTCCATTCAGGAGGCCCCCCTTCCGGATATGTCTTCCTTGGGCAATGTGTTGGAGGTCAAAGGAAAAGAAAACCGAGGTCAAATACTGCTCGAGATTTACCACTGGTATCGGGAGCCCTCTAACCTAGGAGTGGTTTCCTCAGAGGACAAATGATGCCATTCTGCAAGCGACGCGTGGTGGTGGGAGAAAAGTGATTACCACCTTCATCGATGGGTAATCCACGAGCAGATGTGCGGTCCGATTTGGCTTGTGGCCGTCAGATCCAGGAAGGGAGGATATACGACCACCTTTTGGCGAGCTAGTTGGTGGACCCGAAAGGATAAAACTACTAATCGTTTACCACCTTCATCGGGCACCATCCAAACCAAAGGTAGTTTTTCTGAAAAGCCAGTGATTCCACTTAGGAAGCAACACATGGCGGAGGATGGAAAAAGCAAACCACCTTCATCATACGGTATTCAGCAAGCTTTTAAGCCGCGCGATATGGACACCAGCCGTTCGATCAGGCGGAAAAGATCAATGGTCAGCATTGATCGAGCAACTTAAGGGTTTTTTTTACACGTGTTGGTTTTTTGACCGTCGGATAGGAAGGTGACTAATCAACGATGATTTTTTAGGCACGGACTTTGGTTCCATCATCCAGCTTTCAGTTCCATGGCAGCCTTGGCATTGTTTCTATTTGACTTATGGAGGATTTTATGGGTACTTTAGGTCTCTTCCCTCTCCCTTTGTGGGAGTTTGCACCTCTGTGCGTCTGTTGTAACATGTGTAAATCAAATTTTACCTAAGTTAATAGAAGGATCGCCTCTTGCTTTAGCAAAAAAAAAAAAATATTATTAATATTAAATTAGAAAGTTTCAAAGTTGAATTATTCCACATTGAATAAAAATTTATCCTTAAAAATTTAAAGTTCAAATATTTTTTATTTGCATTTTATTTGTATTAAGTTAATTATATGCTTTTAACATTTGAAAAAAATTTATATTTTTTTATTTGCGGTTTATTTTTATTAAGTTACTTATATGTTTTTAACATTCGAAAAATTGTTATTAACGATCATAATAAGTAATATTCATTAAGATTAAAATTTGTGAAATATTTAAAAAATAATAATGATAATGAACATCTATTGAAATTATAATTGATATATACAAATTTTAAAAGGGTAAACATTACTTAAATTTTGTTATAATCTTATTATTATGTTTTAAAAAAAATAAGAAAAGTGTTCCAAGGTTACCATAATTTTGATGACTTAGGAAGTTTGGAAGAATATTTTGAAATTGAGTTGTTATTTGGGTGTATGTAAGGCATACTAGGAGAAAGTTTCTCTCATATTCAACCTTTTTAGTGTCACAAAGATGACATATTCTTACATTCCACAGTATTGTGAAAAATGTCCAATGGCTAGTTTCGCTATGTAGCAATTGTAGAAAATGTCCAATGCCTAATTTCGCTATGTAGCTCATAGGAGTTGGTTCATATTTAAGAAATGCTTTTTTTCTTCTTTCAGTACTGATTAGAATTCAAATATACTTTTGATCTTCTAATTAGGTTAACCACTTCATTGAAATCTCTTATCTTCCTTTTATTTTCTAACTCTTTGTTTCACCACAATTTCTCTTTAAATATAGATGTAATAATACTTTTAATATTGTTATTATCATACAAGATGACATCTTACAAAATTTCCCAATAATTTACCCAAGACATGGTGTCTCAATGTGATCTTTGCTTCACTTGCTAGTAGTTACGAATAGAGTTGGAAGCAATTATGGGAAACTTCTTGTCATTTGTTAGAGTCTTATAGTTACAGTGATCAAATTTACTCTTTCCATTCTTGATAGGGTCTGAGGTAAAATTAATATATTTTCAAATAAAATTTGACATATCTCTTGATTTCAAAATGGTTCCATGTCATTGTCTAGGTGTGATTGCTACTCCCTCCACTTATTCAATGTCACAAACAATCATCATAGTCATATCATCATTTCCTGTCATAAGTCATCAAATGAGTTACTTGGTCATCCTACTAGTCATAGAATCATAAAATGCATACTTTGAGAGTTAAAATTCTAAGTCATGGTCTAGGATATGCATTTGATTGTCATCATTATCTCAGTCATCAATATCAATTTAGGGAGTCATGTCATCCATTATGGTCATCATCGTGCGAGTTAGCAATTAGGGAATAAAGTTTTTCAAAAAGAATCCAAGTACATCTATGTCACATGGAGATGTAACCTTCCTATTGAAGAAATAATGTTGTAGTACAAATCACATCATCAAGTCATTTTGTAAAAAGTACACATGATGTCACTCTACTATCAAGCCAAAAATCGATTTTCTAAGTTACAAAGGAGAATAAAGACATTTCAAAACTTCATTATATCCTTCCAAAATTTCCAAGAGCTCCTCTCTGCCAATTTGACACTTGTCATATCCATCAGAATTTTGAATTTCACTACCACTGCTTTTTTCATCTGTTTGTTGCATTACTGGGTAATTTGCTATGTTTCTGGGTAATTTGTTGTGTTTCTGGGCATGAAGCTTTTTCATTGCATGTAAAGGGTTAAATTTCGATTAAGTTGATGTAAATAGTTGTTACATGATTTTATCTAAAGTAAATGGGTTTTTCAGTGGTTACTATAGTAAATAATCTTGTAATTAATGCTTTGAGAGATAAACTCAATCAGTTAGCTAATTGGGGAAAGTTGTTTTTTATTCCCCTAGGATTTGGCACTGATAGGATAGGTTCATGAATTAGTTGCTATGGAGCAAGATTCGACCCCTTAGAGGGGAAATATTGTGTGTCTTCTATATGTACTCAAAAACAAGTCTAAGAATGGGTTGGATACTAGAGGTAGATACATTTTGGAACTGGTGTACTTGATTTTCGGCAGAATTAATATACAGTTGTAGCTATTCTTCTGGGATTCATGTGTTGTGGTCAATGACATTGTTTACTTTAGTTACTCTTATGTATTTGATTATTAAATTTTTTCAGTAGCTATCCATGTTTCTTCTCATTATTATCTCTTAAGTGTTAAACATAATACATTATTTGCATACTCTATTTTGTTTGAGATTCTCATATAAGTGTTTCATCCTCTAAACAAGTGAAATCTATATTCATACTTAACTCCTTCTATATTTGATCTGAAAATGAGATCTTAGATTACTTTTAAGGTATTACAGACTCATGTGCATCGATTTGCCTATATCATTTAGTGCAACAGATTGATAAGATTGTGAATAATATAGAGAATGAGCAGTTAAAGAAACATAATGACATACACACATAACACAGCCAAATAATCAAGGAGTTCACCAAAAACTCATGGGCTATGTCTCCTGGTCTAGCCTTCAGTGGTACCTCTCTATTATGTCTTCAACAGTAGAGTTTTACAAAATGTGAACTCAAATTGAGTCTCAACACAACAGATACAAAACAGCAGGAGTTTACTTGAATCTCTCAAGTCTCTCTGAGTACACAAACTCTCCCTCTCGCTCTATGTCTTTGTTTTCTCTCTATCTCAACACTGCTTACCTCTGTCTCTGTCATTCTATGGCTTTTAAGCCAATTGGTGTTGGTCAATTTGTTTTCCCTTTCAAGCTCTCTGGCTTCTGGCCTTTGTCTGCTCAACTCCCCTCTGAGCATTGAACAATCATTGTTAATGTCTTCAGGGATGATGGCCACCTGTTATGCAACAGAAGGGACCATCAGCGCATTAGAAATACCAAAACAGTCGTTCTAGGTTTACACAAAGAAACAATATAAAAATCCGCCCAAACACCTTTTATCGGACCTGGAATTTTATCAATTCCACCCTAAACTCCATCGAGTCCACCTTTATATTGCTATCACAAGTCGCTTGGTCGTGGGTTCCTTTGTATTTGGGTTTATTATGAAAAATCCCAAATACAAAGAAAACCCCGACAAAATGGCTTCATTCCAGACTTCAAATATTTTAAGATCGCATTCATAATCCTTTTCAGGTCCTCTATATAGCACTATCGCATATCCCTTTTGGATTCCAATTGACGATTGCGTCGATCGGCCTTATCGGTTGTCAAGGCATCGCATGGTCATTGGCCTTAGCATCACCCCTTTATACAGTTGCAATGCGATATTGCGATATCGCAATCGCATATCGCCAAACCTTCAAACTATGAGTAAGTCCCTTTGTACATGCATATGAGTGATGCGATATAGCGCGGATAGATATGGACCATCGAATCTGCGCACTTGATCGATGGTCCTCGTCTAATCGCGCTTGATCGCCATTGAAATTTCCACAAGTCCACGCTCGATTAACTCCACCTGCCATCACCGATTTCGATATGCCGATCAGATATGGACCGTTGATCGGCCAGATCCGATGGCTCCTATGCATCGTTCTTTTGACCTCCGATAGGCTCCATTTTTTATTATTTCCTCATGTTTTTCTCTCCCGATAGTGTTTTCTGCCATTTTTAAAGGTTCATCCTTTGTGATAGTTTTTTATTTTTGAAGACTTAGAGGGCTTTTAGGATCCATTTTGGATCACACCTTCCCACTGAAAAGCTTTTGGACCACCAAAAGTTGGTTTTTAAGCATCGATCAAGTGAGGATACAATTTGCTCAGTTGTCCAATTTCTATCCATCATGCACTGCTTGGTTTTGAACCTTTGAGTCTGATTCTAAGGTACTCAACATCCCCTTTGCATGTAGTTCTCACCTTCTTGTCCAGAACTGTGTCTTCCTGCAACTCATTAAGATATTCAGGTAACAGATCATCAATAGAAGGCAACTGAATTTTCTCTTCGGGATCTTTAATCAATGAAGGTTCATACAGCCTCAAGTTCTTTGCATTAACGACTGAATAGATATGAATATAAGATGGAAAATCAAGGCAAAAAGTGTTTTCACCAATTTTCTCAAGTGTCCTGAAAGGCCCATACCTTATTGGCTTCATCTTCTTACCTTCACCTTGCATTCTGTCTTTGCTGATGTATAGTCAGACTTGATCACCAACTAGGAAGCTATGCTCAATTCGATGCTGGTCATGCCTTACCTTGTACTTGGCTTGGCTTCTTTCCAGCTATTCTTGTATTGCCTGGTGAATGTTTTGGATTTGTTCAATGAACTTGGTTGCTTTTTCCACATCACTATGTCCATCAATTGCTATGTCTTTTCGGAAGACAAAATCCAAGGGGGACTTTGGTGTAAATCCAAAACAAGTCTCAAAAGCAGATCTCTGAGTAGAAAAGTGCTTGGCACAGTTGTAAGCATGTTACACATAACACAAATGTTCATCCCAAAGCTTGGGATGCTTACTGCAATAGCCCCTGAGCAACTGGATCACTGTCATGTTGACCACCTCTATTTGGCCATCTTCTTATGGATGAAATGTTGTGCTCTTCTTCAATTTGGTGTCCATCAATTCCCACATACTTGACCAAAACTTCCCAACAAATCGGGAATCTCGATCAGATACAATGGAAGTGGGTAACCCAAAATGAACCCATATATGCTGAAAGAACAACTTCGTTGTTTGTTCAGCTGTAATCTGCTTGTTACAAGGTAATCTGTTGTTCAGCTGTTCCCAAGGACGAGAAGGAACTGGATGTGGAGTGTACAAGCCTATTTTTCTATTACTGGGCTTGCTTTTAGCACACATAGTACACCCTTTAATATATCTAGAAACTGTTTCATGCATTCTTGGCCAATAACAGAACCTTTGCAGTTGTGCAACGGTTTTACTTACACCAAAATGACCTGATATAAGAGAAGTATGTGCTTCTCAGATTAAGTTAACTCTTTCAGTTTGTGGAATGCATAAATTTCCCAAATGATACAAGATTTGGTCCTTAACACAATAATTGAATTCTTCTACTTGTTTTCCATGACTTAAAGTTGCATTTACATATTTAAAATCTATACCTTGAGCATATTGTTCAATGTAGCTTTCATGCATTACTAAGTTATGCTTAAGTATAGTAGATGCATTTATGATAAGTCTGGATAACATATTTGCAACCTTATTATGTATGCCCTTCTTATATCTGATGACAAGATGAAACTGTTGTAGAAAACCCATCCACCTATAGTGTCTTGATTGCTACAATTTAGTTTGTGAGTGAAAATATTGAAGTGGTTGATGATATGTATGTATAATTGTTTCTTTTCCCATTAGGTAATGTTTCCACTTTTTCACACTTTGTACTAATGCATACAATTCTTTACAATATGTGGGATAATTAACTACTACAGAATTAAATGTCTCAAAATGATAGCATATGGGTTTACCATTTTGCATCAACACTACTCCCATTGTATAGTCACTCGCATTTGTTTCAATCTCAAATGGACGTTGAAGATCTAGCAGTGCTAGTACTGGTGTTGTACTAATTTTTTCTTTTAAGGTGTCGAAGGCTTTCTGTTGTTTGCCTCCCCACTGAAACACCTTGTTCAATCTTGTTAAAGCATGTAAGGGAGCTGCAATCAAGGAAAAGCTAGCAATAAACTTTCTCCAATATTGTGTTGCTCCTAGGAAACTCCTAACTTCTGTAGTAGATTTGGGTTTAGTCCAGTTCAAAATGACTTCAACCTTAGAGGGATCTATCTTCAATTCACCACCCCCTACAATATGACCCAAATAATTTAAAGATGTTTTGCCAAATTCACATTTTGATAGCTTCACATAGATATTTTCTCTTTTCAAAACATCTAAAACCTGCTTTACATGCTTCAAATCTTCTTCCCATGTTTTACTGAAAACAAGAATTTCATCTAAATATACAATTACAAAATCATCAATAAAATTTCTGAGCACATCATTCATAACTCTCATGAAAGTGGCAGGAGCATTAGTTAAGCCAAAACGCATAACCAGCGATTCATACAACCCTTTCTTTGTTTTGAAAGCAGTCTTCCATGCATCTTGTTCTACAACTCTGACCTGATGATAGCCACTACGAAGTCCAACTTGGAAAAGTAAATTGCTTCTTTCAATTGATCTAATAGATCATCAATGCGAGGAAGAGGATAACGATTCTTGATCGTTATTTTATTCAGTGCTCTGTAATCAATGCACATCCTCCACGAACCATCTTTCTTTCTCACCAACACGATTGGAGATTCACATGGTGATGTGCTTGGTCTTATGAACCCTTTATCAAGCAACTCTTATGCCTGCTTCTTGATTTCTACATTCTCTAAAGCGGATAACCTGTACATTCCGATGTTAGGTAATGGAGTATCTTACTGCAAATGAATATCACTATTTCCCTTTTGGGTGGCAGACCTTTAGGTTCTTGAAATAGGATATCATATTCTAAAACAACTTTAACTAAATCAGCTTTCTGTTTATCATCACAACCCTCAAATACATTGGTTTTATCAGGGTTATTTTCCTTTACAACCATTAGTAAAAATTGCTTGCATGAATTTAAAATGCTTTTCATCTACCCCAAGATTATGAGAGAGTAATTATTTTTGAGTTTATGAGCTCTTCCAATATATTCAATTTCATCTTTAGTGAGTTGATACTTATTTTCAGCTCTATAGAAAATGGCTTTTCTATCATACAAGTAAGGACTTCCTAAAACAATACCACATATATCCAAGGGAACTATATCTAACTCAACCTCATCTACAAATGTGGACCCAATAGCAAACCTAAGTTTACATTGTCTAGTCACTTGTAGCTTTGCTTTATCACATACCCAACCTAATGGATATGGCTTCTTGTGAGGTGTTGTTAGTAAACCCAACTTCTTTACAATTGTTTCAGAAATCAAGTTTACCTGTGATCCACTATCAAATAAAGTATCAATCTTTTGGTGCTTGGAAATAACTCTAATATGAAAAAGCTCATGTCTTTTTCTCTCATTATCTTCATTATCAATAGATTGTGCAGAATTACTTGTAGATGCTTCAGAATTTTTACCTTTTATACCTATGGTTATGACTATTGTTTCATCACCTGAGTTTGACCCCAAGTCTTTTTGAATATCAACAGTAGTCTTCTTCTTCTTACCACCGAATTTCTTGGGTTTCAGCTCCAGATGCAAAGACCAGCAGTGTTCATCATCATGTCCATCCTTCTTGCAGTGAGTGCATGAAGGTTTGTCTTTTTGTACAACGTTTTTCTTCCTCTCCTTCCATTTCAGCTTCTTATTTTCCTTGTTCTTGCTTGCAGAGGGTTTTGATGATCCCCCAATCTCTGGGTTCACATTCTTGCCTCTAGCCTCTAGATGTGTAGCCTGAACTGATACATCATCTAGGCTAGTGGGGTTAAACATGAGAATAGTGTGCTTCAAATAGCTATGAAAACCACCTATATACTTCAACAAAGTTTTAGGTGAGTCTAGAGAAATGCCTAGAGTTAAAGCTCTTTTTCTAAATTCCTGGGTATAGCTTTGTACACTTTGCCCCTTTAATTGGCGAAGAGTTTACCAACTCATCATTGCTTGCTGCATATAAGCTAGTGGATAGAATTTTCTTTTAATGGCAAAGACAAATTCATTCCAGGTAGAAAGAATTTTACCATGTTTCTTCAAATCAGCTTGTGTCTTGCCTTCCCACCACACTAGGGCAGTTCCTCCAAGGCGAAGGCTAGCCAACTGAATCTTTCTCCTTTCTACATCAATGTTCTGCACCCTCCAATATACATCAATATGTCTAATCCATTTATCTAGCTTTTCTACATTCAATTCTCCATCATAAATTGGCAAATCAAACTTTACATCTAATTTAATCAAAGAAGCCTTCTTCTTTTTCTTATCAGGGTTAGGAGATGAGGATGATGAAGGAGATGGTGGAGGAGATGATGGGGGAGGCATTTCCCCTTTCCCTTTGCCCTATGGAGGGGAATCTAGAGAAGGTTCCTCTGATCCTTTATCTTGTTTGAGTGTTGAAGTGCTTTCACCTCGACCCTTCTTAAATTCCTAATACATCTCTTCCACCATGGCCCTCATGGCCATAAAACTGTCCATGAACTGAGATTCTATTAGGCCCCTATACTACTAGTGTAACCCCTTATTGTTATTAGTACAACCCACTTATTATATTGATGTACCCATGTAGTGCCCATATTGTTACTAATGTGCCCCATAGAAGCCCACTATTGTTATTATTGTGCCCTTACATTATTATTGTTATGTCGGCTCTGGTTATGTTATGACCCCTTAGACTCCTATATATAGAAAGGAGGTCTTTTCATTTGTATCATCCAAGAATTGTTCATTTATGTAATGTAAAGGAGGTTTCCCCCTCGAAGAGGCTGAATTCTAAGGCGTTGATCTATCTTTTCTTGAGCTGGTTTCATAACAGATTCTAATTCTAATGAAATTTCTTTTACTATCCTCCTCCTAAGATAGACTCTTCCAATTTCTGGGTTGACCTCAACAAGTTGTCCTTTTCCTAGTTTGAGCTTTGATCTAGTTAGCATTCAAAAAAAAGTCCAGCACAAGCTTGTCTAACCTTAACAAACCAAAAACCAAAAGCTCTAATACCACTTGATCTAAAAATGAGATCTGAGATTACTTTTAAGGTATTACAGACTCATGTGCATGGATTTGCGTATATCATTTAGTGCAACAGATCGATAAGATTGTGAATAATATAGACAATGAGCAGTTAAAGAAACATAATAGACATACACACATAACACAGCCAAATAATCAAGGAGTTCACCCAAAACTCCTGGGCTACGTCTCCTGGTCTAGCCTTTAGTGGTGACCTCTCTATTATGTCTTCAAGAGCAGAGTTTTAGAAAATGTGAACTCAAATTAAGTCTCAACGCAACAGATACAAAACAGCAAGAGTTTACTTGAATCTCTCAAGTCTCTCTGAGTACACAGACTCTCCCTCTCACTCTCTGTGTCTGTTTTCTCTCTGTCTCAGCACTGCTTGCCTCTGTCTCTGTCATTCTGTGGCTTTTAAGCCAATCGACACCGGTCTGTTCATTTTCCCTTTTGGGATCTCTGGCTTTTGGCCTCTGTCCGCTCAACTCCCCTCTGAGCGTTAAACAATCATTGTTAACATCTTTAGGGATGGTGGCCACCTGTTATGCAATGGAAGGGACCATTGACGCATTAGAAATTCCAAAACAGTCGTTCTCGGTTTACACAGAGAAATACTATAAAATCCGCCCAAACGCCTTTTATTGGACTTGAAATTTTATCAATTCCACCCTAAACTCCATCGGGTCCACCTTTGTATCGCTATCGCAAGTTGCTTGGTCATGGGTTCCTTTGTATTTGGGTTTATTATGAAAAATCAAAAATACAAAGAAAATCCCGACAAAATGGCTTCATTCCAGACTTCAAATGTTATAAGATCACATTCATAATCCTTTTTGGGTCCACTATATATTGCTATCACATATCCCTTTTGGCTTCCGATCGTCGATTGTGCCAATCGGCCTTATCGGTTATCGGTGCATCGCATGGTCATTGGCCTTGGCATCACCCCTTTATATAGTTGCGATGCTATATTGCGATATCACAATCGCATATCGCCAAACCTTCAAACTGCTGGTAAGTCCCTTTGTACATGCATATGAGCGATGTGATATAGCGCAAATATATTTAGGTCATCGGATCTACGCGCTTGATTGATGGTCCTCGTCTAATCGTGCTTGATCGCCAACACAATTTCCACAAGGCCATGCCCAATTAACTCTGCCTGCCATTGTCGATTGTGATATGCCGATCAGATTTGGGCCATTCATCGGCCAGATCCGACGGCTCCTATGCATCATTCTTTTGACCTCCGATAGGCTCTCTTTTTCATTGTTTCTTCTTGTTTTTCTCTCCCGATAGTGTTTTCTGCTATTTTTAAAGGTTCATCCTTTGTGATAGTTTTTTATTTTTGAATACTTAGAGGGTTTTTAGGATCCATTTTGGATCAACATTATTTCCTCATCACCATACTACAACAACACATCCACTTGTGTCTCTGCTTACATCTATGTTGCCTCATTTGATGACTGCAACTAATATTTTGACCTATTTGGCCTAGTTCGTAAACTTAGTGCTCTTTACCTAGCAAACCCTAAATCAAAACCCTACTAAGATGATACCTAGACTAAAACCCTAATGTTCTCCAGTCACTTTCATTAGCTGTGAGGTTGATTTTAGAGAGGGCCCTCTCTGATTTGGAAGGGCTAGTTTCCAAGTTAAAAGTTGGTTTGTGGTTACCTCTTTGGTTTCCTTTCTCAGCCTTTGGAAAACTAAGCAGTGTTAACATTTTGGCACCATTATCAGGGATATAGAATGTCAAATCTTCCCAAGGAATATTTCTTACAATTCGTTGAAGTCTAGACCTGTGGGTAGCAGGTGCTAGCACTCACAGAAGGTTGATTTAGGAATTCAGAGTCAGAGTGCAGATTGAAAAGAACACTGGCTCCAAAAAGGAATATGAGGTCTAATCTTGATCCTAATCCTCCACTAGTAGTTGATTATCCTGAAAATCTATTAAGAAAGTTGAAATCACATCTTCAAGAAGTCAAAATAGGTACACCTCAACTAGTAAGATCTACATCTTTTCCCATAAAAATGGTTGCTCTTGAAGATTTACCTTTTGATATCAAGTTTGAGTTGTATTTATTCAAGTCTAAGTCAGACTCTTTCCTTTGAGAAGATATTTTTGATCCCATTAAGTTTGAACCATATTTTCCATCTTCTAAGTCTCCTGCTAAGTTTGATAAGAAACTCTAGTCACATTTCTATAAACTTCATATTTTGGTTGATCAGCTCCAAATAACCTCTAAAAAGGCTTATATTCAATACCAACTAGAGACTTTATCCATTCCTACATCTTCTGTTACACCTCCTGATATAGTTGTTCCATCATCCTCCACTGCGATCCATCACTTCCTCCAGAATCACCCCCTCCATCAACACCTCATGTTGTGACTTCCATACTACCTTTCGCAACAGTTATGGCAAGATTTTCTCCTTTGGTTTTACCTGCTCAACTCACTGCTTTGCCTAAAAATTATAGTCATAAATTACCTTTGTTTGATGGGACAATAGAAGTTACGGTCAGGCAACATATAGATAAAGTGGTTGACTTTATTGATCTTGAAGAAATTCATAATGAAGATGCCAAAATGTGCATTACAGCATACAGTTTTTCGGGGGAGGTCAATAAATGGTTTCGTTCCTTAATAGTTGATTCTATAATCACTTCCCAATATTTAATAAACCTATTCTTAGCAAAGTGGGAAGAGAAAAAGAACCCTCTCCAAATTATGGCAGAGCACAATGCCTTAAAAAGAAATACTAATGAAAATGTGCAAGATTTCACAGCCAGATTTAATACGATATATAACTCTATCCCAAAAAATATTAAACCTCCTCCTGGCTTGGCACTTCTTTATTATCTAGATGCTTTTGATCCATATATGGCCTACTAGTTGAGGGAGAGAAATCCTTCCACCCTTGAATACATGCAAAGGAATGCAGTAAGTGTTGAGGAAAATCTACTTATCAAGAAGTGAAAGATGAAATCGAAAAAGAGGGTTACCATAAAGTAGGAGCCATCCACTTCATCTACGGGTAAAATCGATACTTTAATTAATACAATGGAGAAGATGATGGACAAAATGAATATCACAGATAGACAAGTAGAAACTCCAATCAGAAATTCCAATTTAGAGGTCAACATCAGCAACCCCAATACATGATTAAGAAAAAGGAGCAGAGGGGTTGAGATCAGCAAGGTCAACAACAAATTTGTACTCATTTCCATCAAAAGTTTACATAGGACCCTAATGAGGAGGAAGAGATCTCAAAGGATCAAATTCACTCTTTTGAGGAAAATCAGCAACCCATTTTCTTAACTCAAGAGGATGAATTTTCTGAAGAATCTTATGCACCTGATGATCAGCGATATGTGCTCTCTACTAATGATTTTTTGGTAGTACGACAGAGGACTACCAAAGAGGTTATCAAAATTCCCTTACCCAAGTTCAAAGGCAATATGGTTTAAGAAATAGAAATGTGCCCATAACTTCAAATCAGAAAAGACAGAATTCTCAAGTAGATATTCATAACAGAGAAATGGTCTCCAGAAATCTAAATAAGGAAAAAGGACCTACTGCAATGAATCTTCCACTAGCATTCTAAAGAAATACAAATAAGCTCAAGTCATAGGACAAAGAAAGGAGATTCCAATTAGAGATCAATTTGAAAAGAAAGACATAACATCTAAAGAGGTAGAAAATAATTCTACTTTATTTAGTCTTGAAAATGAAATTTCAAAACTTAAATTCTCAATTCCATTGACTGAATTAATTAGCAATGACCAATACAAGCTCCAGGTAGTCAAAATGCTTAAGGTTGACCAAATTTCTAATATCGTAAATATTAGTGATGATCACCTCAAGCTTTTGTTTGTCCCCGCTGTAGATGGTAACTTAGAAGATAGTGAAGTTTCCGCCTTTTTACCTTAGTCTCAAAATTAATGACTTCATCCCCCATAATGCTATGCTAGACTCTAGGGCCTCCCATAATCTCATGCCTAAAGTCATCATGGATAAATTAGGATTGGAGATTACTAGGCCACACAGTGACGTTTACGCTTTTGACTGAGGAAGGGTTAAGTGTCTTGGTCTAATCAAAGATCTAGTGGTATCCTTAAATCAAATTCTAGAAAAAAATGTCGTGATGGATGTTGCTGTAGTTGGCATTCCCTCGAGATATGAAATTATTCTCTCCCGATCATGGGGAGCCAAACTTAAAGGCACTTTTCAGTTAGACTTTTCCTATGCTGCTATACCAGTTTTTGGACAACTCAAAAAGTTATACAGGGAAACCAAAATGAAGTACATGATTAGTAGCAAGGAAAAACCCAATAATCACCCAACCCATGTTGTACATACAGATTTAGATTCATTCATTTTTTACAATGATGATTGTTCAGTTGAGTTAGAAGATCGGGTAGAAGGAAAATCAGAAACTGCAGAAATTTCAAGTGCAGAAAAACAGGAACAAGTACCAAGTTGTTTGCAGCCAAGTGCAGCAGTTGAAAAGATAGTTGAAACAATAACTGAGACAGGGCCTATTAGAACAACAAATTATTCTCAAACAGCCTATCAAAATAATTCATCCAAAATCGAGTTTCCCGGTGAAGAAAATGGACTATGGACCATGGATTTTGACAGAGCCTTGGGTAAAGAGGGAGATGGAATTGAGATTTGGATTCATGGTCCTATGAATCAATTATCTAATCTTCCTCCTAATGTTCATTTGTGTTCCTATAAATTAGCATTTGATTGTTCCAACAATGAGGCAGAGTATGAGGCTTTGATAGTTGGTCTTAAAATACTCAAGAAACTAGGTGCTAAGAAGATTTTTGTATATGGTGACTCATAGTTAGTAATAAAGCAAGTCAAAGGGGAATGTTAGGCCAAGCATCCTAGAATGCGAGCATATTGCAATGAAGTATTAGACATTCTTAAGGCTTTTACTGAATACACTCTATCATTGATTCTAAGGAACGGTAATCTCATTGATAATTCCCTTGCCACTTCAGCCAATATGTTCAAAATTCTGATTTATCCCAACAAGAAGTATGAGATCAATGTCAAACATTTCCCTGTTGTTTTGGACAATGTTCGATATTGGCAAGTCTTTCAGAATGATAAAAAAATTGACAATTTCTTATAGATGGAAGAAGAGTTTGTTAGTTCTCAAATTGATGATCGGTTTTATGAAGATGATCAAGAAATGCATGCAACAGAATTAGAAGTACTACAGTTAAAGGATAACTAAATTCCAAGAGGTCTAGTGCCCTTGGAGGTTCTTTTTGATCATGACGATGTTGCATGGAAACTGGCAATGATGCCAACTGAAGTAGGAGTAGAAGACCTTAATATTGGCACCATTGAGAAGCCAAAAATGGTTAAGATATCAAAGTCTTTGAGTCTAGAGATGAAAGATAAATATGCAGCACTCATGAATGAATTTACTGATGTTTTTGCATGGGAATACATTGATCTAAAAGTTTATGACAAGAGCATAATTCATCATACTGTTGGGTGTGGACCCTGATTATCTTTTGTATTCAAAGGTATCGCTGCATTGGACCCCAGTTTGAAATGGGGTGGAAACTCCACTCGTAAAATATTCACTACAGGGTGGGTCCAGGGGGGATCCGTAAAATATTCCCCGAAGCTAAGAATAGATGTAAAATTTCCTTGTAAAATGTTGTAATTTCATAGTCAATCTGGGCCGTTCATTAGGCAGAGATCTAACGGTAGAAGTTATGTTTAATTTAGGGTTTCTTTCCCTAGAAGGCAACCCCTCGCTATATATGAGGGAATTGTATTGCGTCTATGTAGATCAGTATTCTAAGTGAGGAAGAGAGATGAGATTAAGAGCGAAGAGGGAGTTACAGAGGATCTGCTGTAGGTTGTATCTCTTCAGTTTGTTGGATAATATAAAAAGAAGGACTGGCTGTTTCTCCATGGATGTAGCCCAAACTGGGTGAACCACGTATATTTGTGTCTCTCTTTTTTTATGTGTTTTCCGTGTTTATATTTCTACAATATTTTATGTGTTCCATTGCTCTGTAGTATATAATTTTCTAACACATACCATTCCCATAAAACCTGATCAGAAACCCTTCCGCCAAAAACTCAGAAGGATGAATCCAATGTTGTTGCCCTCCATTGAAAAGGAGGTAAATAGTTTGTACACATTTGATATTATTGTTCATCTCCATTTCTCAAATTGGATATCAAATTTTGTACTGGTAAGAAAGAAGACAAGTGAGATTTTCTTGTGTATTGATTTTTTCAATTTAAATAAAGTGTCATTGAAGGACAACTATCCACTTCTAAAAATGGATCATATCCTACAAATGGTGGTTGGTTCTTCTAGGGTTTCATTATTAGATTGATATTCTGAATACAATCAGATCTTGGTTCATCCAGATGACCAAGAAAAGGAAGCCTTCACGAAACATTAGGGTACTTTTATGTACACTAAGATGCCCTTTGGGTTGAAGAATGCAGGAGAAACTTTTCAATGAGCGATCGATATCGCATTTGCCAATGAGAAGGATGCAGTTTTGGTCATTTATCTTGATGACATATCAATTTTTCAAAAACAGATGAAGAACACATGCAGCACTTAAGAAAACTCTTCCAAAAGTGTAGAAAATTTGGCCTGTCGTTGAATCCAAAGAAAACTTTATTTGATATGGAGGAAGGGAAATTGCTTGGTCATATTATATCTAAAGATGGCATCTAAATAAATCCTTCAAGGATTAAAGCAATTCAGTAACTGGATTCTCCTAGGAATAAGAAGGAAATTCAATCATTCAATGGTAAGATCAATTTCTTGAGGAGGTTTATTCCTAACGTTACTGAACATTTAAGGAAAATCACTAATATGTTAAAGAAATACAGCGAGGTGAAATGGTCTGGGGAAGCAAGAAAATCATTTAATCAAGTCAAGTTTACATTGTCCCATGCTCCCATCCTTATTAGCCCGGATTATACACTAGATTTTATCATATTTTCCTTTACTTTTGAACATACATTAGTTGTTGACCTTATGCATAAGAAAGATCATAAAACAGAACAGTCGATTTCCTTCTTTAGTAGGAAAATAAGGGATGAAGCTCTTAAATATGATATCATTGAAAAGTGGGCATTAGCACTAGTTAAATATTCGAAAAACTTTTGGGTTTGTATCCTTCATTCCCATGTTCTTGCCTATGTTCTAAATGTTGATGTCAAGGATGTGTTAACACAGAATGATCCTGAAGGTAGGTGTGGTAAGTGGATAGTTGTTATGCTGGAATATGACTTAGAAATTAGACCTATAAAACTAGTTAAAGTATAGGGCTTAGCTAAGCTTATGGGAGAATCTAACTTACATGCCTTAGACATCAACTTTTTGGCTACACTTTCCCAGGAGAAGGTAGTTGATTCATTCCGTCAGGTATCTCAAATTTTTATTTCATCACCATGGTATTAAGATATAGTTCATGTGTTGCAAAATTTGAATCCTCCATTGGGTTTGTCTAAGAGTAAAGGTAGATCTCTGAAATTGAAGGCTCTTAAGTACTGTATTCTCAATAATTCTTTATATTGGAAAGATACAGGAGGGATTTTATTAAACCGTTTGGTAGAAAATGAAGCTAAGTGATGAATGATTTCCATAAAGGTGATTTTGGTGGTCATGCTTTTTGGAAAACTACAACCAATAAGATACTAAGGGTTGGCTTCTATTGGTTGAACTTGTTTTCTGATGTATATAAGACAATCATGAGTTGTCATCAATGCCAAATTTTCCAAGGAAAGAGAAAATTATTACTGTTGCCCCTGCAACCAATTGCAGTTCAATCACCCTTCCAATAGTGGGGGCTTGACTTCATCGGTGATATTCATCCTTCATCCACAGCTCAGCATAAAGGGATACTTACTACCACTGACTATTTTACAAAGTGGATTGAGGCCATTCCCACAAGACAAGATTTAGACACGGTAATTATACAATTTATGGAGAGAAATATTTTGTCTCGTTTCTGTTGTCCGTAGAAAATCATCATTGATAATGCAACAACTTTCAAATCCAAAAAGATGATAGACTTTTGTGATAAATATCACATAAGACTCGGGAATTCAACAACATATTACCCTCAAGGAAATGGGTTGGCAGAATCATCAAACAAGTCACTGGTGAACATAATCAAAAAGTTGTTGGAAGAGAAGAAAAGGAATTGGCATAAAAAGTTAATTAATTCTCTATGGGCGGATAGAGTTACCACAAATAAAGTTATCGACATGTCATCCTTTTAGTTGGTCTATGGTGTAGATACAGTGTTTCTAACTTCTCTAGTAGTTCCAGTGATGAAAATCTTGCAAGAAATTGATAGTGAGCCAAATGACATTCAGCAAAGAATTACTCAAATGATCCATTTGTAGTAGTCTAGGGAGGAAGTTTTCCATAATACCTTAAAGCTCCAAGAGAATATTAAAAAGATCTATGATAGGAAAACTAAGGCCGAAGATTTCAATTTGGGAGATGTTGTTCTCCTATGGGATGCCCAAAATGAGGATAAAGGAAAACATGCTAAATTCAACAACCTATGGCAAGGACCCTACAAGATTGCAGCATTCAGAGGGAAAAATGATTTCTTATTAGAAGATCTTGATGAGCAAGAACTTCCAGGAGGACCAGTGAATGGTAGACTCCTCAAACACTATTTACCTGATCTTGCAAAAAGGATTTCATTTCCATTGTGAATAACATTTTATTTGCTGCCAAAGAGTGAAGGAGTTGCCAAAGGAGTTTAAAGCCTGAAGAGAAGGCCATAAGGCTTCTCTGATCATTATTTGTTTTAGTTCTAAACTTGAAAATTCAAATCAATTTTTTTTCCTCTGTCTAGTTAGTTAGTCATTTGAGTGTCACGTATTTTGTATATGAATCCATTTCCCAATGAATAAGGCTACCTGGTCTACGGTGTTCTTGACACCTCCTAAAGGAGATGCCATCCCCATTGGAGCCAATGTTAGATTCTTATAGTTACAGTGATCAAATTCACTCTTTCCATTGTTGATGGCATCTCAGGTCAAATTATTATATTTTCAAATAAAATTTGACATATCTCTTGATTTTCAAATGGTTCCAATTCATTGTCTAGGTGTCATTGCTACTCCCTCCACCTATTCAAGGTCACAAATAGCCATCATAGTCATCATTTCCCATCATAAGTCATCAAATGAGTTAGTTGGTCATCATACTAGTCATAGAATCATAAAATGCATAATTTTAGAGTTAAAATTCTAAGTCATGGTCAAGGATATCCATTTGATGGTCATCATTATCTCAGTCATCAATATCAATTTAGGGAGTCAAGTCATCCATTATGGTCATCACCATGGAAGTTAGCAATTAGGTAATAAAGTTTTTCAAAAAGAATCCAAGTACATATATGTCACATGGAGATGTAACCTTCCTATTGAAGAAATAATGTTGCAGTACAAATCACATCATCAAGTCATTTTGTCAAAAGTACACATGATGTCACTCTACTATCAAGCCAAAAATCAATTTTCTAAGTTATAAAGGAGCATAAAGGCATTTCAAAACTTCATTGTATCCTTCCAAAAGTTCCCAGAGCTCCTCTCTATCAGTTTGACACCTGCCATAGCCATTAGAATTTCGAATTTCACCACCACTGCTCTTTTCATCTGTTTGTTGTGTTTCTGGGTAATTTGTTGCGTTTCTAGGCATGAAGCGTTTTCATGCATGTAAAGGGTTAAATGTCAATTAGGTTGATGTAAATAATTATTACATAATTTTATCTAATGTAAATGGGTCTGTTGGTGGTTACTATAGTGAAGAATCTTGTAATTAATACTTTAAGAGATAAACTCAATCAGTTAGCTAATTGGCAAAAGTTGTTTTTGATTCCCTAGGATTTGGTAGTGATAGGATAGGTTCATAAATTAGTTGCTATGGAGCAGTATTTGACCCCTTATAGGGGAAGTATTGTTTGTCTTCTATATGTACTCAAAAAAAAGTCTAAGAATGAGTTGGATATTAGAGGTAGATACATTTTAGAACTGGTGTACTTGATTTTTGGTAGGATTAATATACAGTTGTAGCTATTTTTCTGGGATTCATGTGTTGTGGTCAGTGACATTGTTTTCTTCAATTATTCTTATGCATTTGATTATTAAATGTTTTTAGTATCTATCCATGTTTCTTCTCATGATTATCTCTTAAGTGTTAAACATAATACATTGTTTAAATGCTCTGTTTTGTTTGAGATTCTCATATAAGTGTTTCATCCTCTAAACAAGTGAATTCATTATGCTCACTTAAATCCTTCTATATGACTTCCTCATTGCCATACTACAATGAAATATCCATTTGTGTCTCTAATTACATCTATCTTTCCTCATTTAATGATTGCAACTAATATTTTGACCTATTTGGCCTAGTTCATAAACCTAGAGCTCTTTATCCAACAAACCCTAAATCAAAACCCTACTAAGTTGATACCTAGCCTAAAACCCTAATGTTCTTCAGTCACTTTCATTGGCTGTGAGGTTGGTTTTAGATAGAACTCTCTTTTATTTTGTAGGGCTAGCTACCAATTTAAAAGTTGGTATGTGGTTACCTCTTTGGTTTCCTTTCTCAACCTTGGGAAAACTAGGGAGCATTAGCATCATCCATGTCGTTAATCTGGTTCTTGTACATTAAGTGCCTAACCATGATTGTGCACTTAATTGGGCTAAGGCTTGCTTCTATGAAGATGATAGGATAGGGTGTATTAAGAGTATAAGTTATAAAATATTTTGTATTTTCTCTATCCTTCTTCAAGATTCTCTA
This sequence comes from Pinus tabuliformis, assembly GCA_031772625.1. NCBI lineage: Eukaryota > Viridiplantae > Streptophyta > Pinopsida > Pinales > Pinaceae > Pinus > Pinus tabuliformis. The sequence goes on from CM062805.1 coordinate 1,332,736,644, forward strand.
AAGATATTGTATCCCCAAACTTCACATCTCTATAAGATAAAATGAGTGACAAGAGCCAAATAGGAGTTTGGTGTCATTACACAACCAACGATCTATTAATTTACACTTGTTTTAAAGCCCATAATAATATTTCCACTCTCCATTTATCATTTTTTCAATGCTACAATTATAACTGAGATTGTGATGAATATCTATTCCAATATATCCACATATGAAGGAACTTGCTCCAAACTATTATTGTCATATATGAAAGTCTCAAAAGTGATATTATGTGATTTGATTATCATAAATTTTGTTTTTTTCATGTACGTGATTATGTTTATAATGTTTATACTTGGTTTGAATTTGTATTACACGCAATGAGAAATAACACACATGCACATAGTATTTTTCTAAGGGAAAGCAATCTTCTGAAAAACCCCTTTGTGTGCTTGCATTAATCTAATGAATAGAGATGTATTATAATTTCTTTCTCAATCTGAGCTCAACCTGGAAGTGAATAACCTATCTCTCTGCTCATTGAGAAGTTTTGACCCACACTTAGTCAATTTATGCCTCTTCTTGAGCCCATATTTCCTTGTGCAATTCCTGAGGAAATTAGGCCCTTATTATTTAGGGATTTTCTCCAAAATGATTGCTCAATTCCCAAGGTTGATCATCTAACTGCATGAAACACATGTACACTCAAGACTAGTCTACAATTGGTTTTACACTATCTTGGAATCTCCCACACAACTGGGGAACTCAAATTTTCTGCATGCACTAGATATTTTGGGTTGAATGATCATTTAAATGGATGATCACTGAGTTAGACTGAAGTCTCATTGCACAACTAACCTTCCACTGGTTCCTCCAACAGTTAGAACTAGTTTAACTGAAAACAACTTGAGATAACTCACCTTGGTTGCTACAAATTAGCAATCAGACATGCTTAAGTGAATTCTAACTCCTCTAACTCGAATTTATTGAGTTAATTGAGTGACAAGAGAAATGTCACCTCATTTAATGACATCCAAGTTGTCTTCCAATGTGGAAATTTGAATTTTCTCAATCTTACCAACACAAAATCAAATTGAGTCTTTCTTGCTGCATTATTCAACACTCCCTCTTAGCAAGAAAGGGATTATCAACCACCCCTATCCTGCAGCTGTGGAAATTGAGCTTCCCTCTTGATAAAGCCTTTGTCAAAATGATAGGATCTTGTTCCTTTGTCAAAATGTATTATAGCAACATTATCTACCTTTGCACATAGTCCTCTAAATGGTGATATTGAATATCTATATGCTTGGATCGATCGCGAAATACATGATTCTCAGAGAGTTAATGCAGCTCTGATTCTCACAATATATCAAAATTGGTTCCATCATCTGACTAAACAATCCCACAAGTATCTTTCTCATCCAGATTGCCTCACATGCTGCTTGACTTGCAACCATGTATTTTTCTTCTATCAAGCTAAGTGCTACAGATCATTGCTTCCTATTATACTAGGAAACCGTTGCTGACCTAACAATAAAATTCCACCTGATGTACTCTTTCAGTCTAATGGACTCCCCACCCAATCTGAATCTATAAAGCCACACAACTTCACTCCCTCTGTCCATCTATATGATAGTCCAAACTAGGTAATGCCTCTAAGGTATCATAAAACATGCTTTGTTGCCTTCCAAAATAATTTGGTTGGCATAATCATAGCTTGGCATAGCTGGTTGACTTCATAGCACATATTTGGTCATCACAATATACATCACTGAACCCACTAGCTGTCGATAAATGGTAGCATCCACTTCTTCATCTAAAGTGGCATCCTTCTTCCTCTAGTTGGTCACTAAAGGTGTCTTCATGGGTTTACAACTCTCCATGCAGAATATATGTAGTATCTCATTTGCATACATTCCTTGAGACACAAACAGTTCCCCATCACCTTGCCATACTTCAAACCTGAGGAAGTAGTCCATGAGACCCATGTCCTCCATTTAAAATTCCCTTGCAAGGTCCTCCTTACAAGATTTGATTAGCTACTCATCACCATTTAAAATTAAATTGTCAACATATAAGACAATAATAAGAAATTTACCTTCTACCCAGGATGTGATAGAGGTTTTCATCCACTTCATTTTTGGTGAAGCCCAAACCAGTGAAATAGTTGGCAAGCGTAGCATACAATGCTCACTTGAGTTTGCACACATGAGATTCTTGATCAAATGTCTCAAATCCTTATGGTTTCTCGATGTACACCTCCTCCTAAATAACCCCATTGAGAAATGTTGTTTCTACATCCATCTAGTGGATCTTCCACCCCATCTACATAGCCAGAGCAAGAATATCTCTAATGGATGAATACCTTGCCACAGGAACAAATGTATCCTCATAGTCAATTCCCTCAACTTGAGATAATCCTTTGGCCACAAATATAGCCTTATACTTCTCTATGATTCTGTCTACTGTATTATTTACTTTGAAGATCCATCTTGAACCTATAATTAATTTATTTGTTGGTCTGGGACCACTTCCCAAAAACTTTTCTTTACAATGGGTTCATATTCCTCCACCATTGCATCAACCCATATAGGCTTCTATATTGCTTCCTCAAAATATGATGGCTCAGTCTCTACAAGCTTAGTCATTAGAGCCATGTAGCCATTGTACCTCTCAGGTGTCCTCCTTTTCCTACACAAATTTGAAGGAGCTCCCACATTCTCCCTCGAATCCTAAACAAGTCTATCAGCTTCCATGGTTCTTTTCTTCCTTCTTTGGATGGTACTACTTGACTGGATGTCTCCAATCTCTTCTCCTCAATTTTTGGTTGCTCTATAACTTCCTAACACTCCTCCTTTGGAGCTAAAATATCCTCTTCTAGTGGGATCTGAAGCTCCCTCTCAAGAGATAATTGCATCACTTTCTCTTCATCAAACTTTACATCCCTTCGCACAAATTTAAGTTTGAGGGAAGATAAGTACACTTGGTAGTTGTGACAATTTTCTTTGTAACCCACAAATACCCCCAACTTTGTTGTCGAATGAAGCTTCTTCCTTGATTTTTTGGAGATATGGCAGTAAATAGAGGCTCCAAAAATCTTGAAGTGTATCACATCTGGATTTCTCCTCGAGAAGGCCTCCTCTAGTGTAATCATACCAAGAATCTGAGGAGGACTCCAGTTATGCAAATAGATTGTTGTGTTGCATGCCTTAGCCCACAAATCTAGAGGTAGGCCTTGGTCATGTAACATAACTCTTGCTACTCCCACAATGATCTACTTATTTCTTTCAGCTACCCCATTCTGCTATGGGTTGTGGGGTGTTGTCAGCTCTCTTTGAAAGCCTTCTTTTGCACAAATTTTTTTAATTCACTCAAAATATACTCACCTCCATTATCACTCCTGAGAGCCTTCACTTTCTTGCCAGTTTCTTTCTCAACAAGTGCCTTGAATTCTACAAAGTTTGAGAATGTCTCATATTTCTTCCGCATGAAGAAGATCCAACACTTCCTTGAGAAGTCATTAATAAAAATGACAAAATGTTTTTGTCTAGTAGTGGAGGTTGTTGAGAAAGTTCCATAGACATCAAAGTGGATCCTTTCCAAGACTGCATGTGCTTTTCTATCCTAATCATGAAATGTGTATTTTGCATACTTCCCTGAGGTACATTTTTTGCATACATCCTATTTATCAAGTGATCCTTTAGGGAGGCCAATGGTTATTTGTTGCATACTCTTTAAGGTGCCATGATGCAAATGGCCAAGTATTATGTGCCAAATTTCACTCACATCGTGACTTTGCACTTTCTCTGCTTACTTCTTAATGCGGCACAATATTCCACATATATCTTATACAAGTTCTTCACGTGAACTCTCATCTGCTTCACCTATCCCATGGCCATGTGTCTCATGAACGTTTTTCATTTGTTGAAGATCACATCATAACCACGATCTTCCAAAATTGCAACAAACATGACATTTTTCTTTAGGCCTAGAATGAACATGACATCCTTGAGTCTGAGAGGGGATCCTGACTCCCTCCGAAATGTGACTGTACCAATCCCAATTGCGTTGTACCTTATGTCTCCCCCCATCTCAATGTGCATCTGGAGATATTTCTCCTGTAGGTCACTAAAAAACTCTCTACACCCTGTTATGTGGAACGATGCACTTGAGTCCAAGTACCACACACTCTCCATCATTATGTTGGCTATGGATGTGATAAGGGTGAAATCAAAATTAAAATTTAAAGCCAAATATTCACCTGCTTCTCCTCCTGAGGTCTTCTTACTTGAATTTTTGGGTCGACACTTCGTGGCATAGTGCTTGAATTCATGACAATTGAAGCATCTAATTTTGCACAAATATTTCTTCTTGCCCCCTTGGTTGGATTATGTTTTGGTTTGGTATTTTTGCCCTTTTCCCTTCTTTCCCTTTTCAACCAATGCAATTTTTTCTTCATCCTCTCCCTTGCATGAAATTCCATCTCTGGTATTTTGTCTTATCTCCTCTTGTACCAAATCAAACCATAAGCGTTCCCAATTGTGTAATTTCTCCCTCTTGTTCACTGAGTCTTGGTAGATATGCCATATTTTGAGAAGTCCTAGAAGAGTTAGGCTTACCAAGTCATCTTCTGCAACATTAACAACAACCTAGCCAAGCTCATCATGAACTTGCGTAAATCTTCTCAGATACTGTGGAATGGTGTCATTCTTCTACATATTGATATTTCAAAGTTTATCCTCAGTTTCTTGTGGTTTCTATTATTCTCGAACAATTATGTTAGTGCTTTCCACATTTTGGAAGGAGTTTCTTTCCCATGGATATTTGAGACATTGTGGTCTTGTACTCCCTCCAACATTATTCCCCTTTCCTTGGCTACATCTTTCTTCCATTGGGCTAGGTTATGTGCATCAGATGCCTATGGTTTTGCAATGTCTATCTTGACATATTCTAGCAATCCATTGCCATCTAACACTCCCTCCATGCGATCCTTCCATGCATTGAAATTAGAGTTGCCTTCATAGGCATACTCTAGTCTCATCTCATTGAATGTCATATTCCCAACTCTATAGAGATCTTACTACATTGAACTGAAAATTTGATCCTCCTCAGATAACACTTCAAAATTCTTGTTCTAATGTGAATCCTTCTTTGATACCATGTATAAATTATTATGTATAATTGTAACTGCTCATGAAATTTTAATCTAAATCACAAGACACAATCTTACTCTATTTCTCTGCAGAATTCAATTCACAATTTAGAACATCAATCATAAACATGCAATGAGAAATAACGCATATGCACACGGTATTTTTCCACAGGAAAATAATATACTAAAAGACCCATTTTCCTACTTGCATTAATCTAATTAATAGAGATGTATTACAATTTCTTGCTCAATTTGAGCTCAACCTATAAGTGAATAACCTATCTCTCTTCTCACTGAGAAGCTCTGGCTCACACAATCAATTTTTGCCTCTACTTGTGCCCTTATTTCCTTGCATAATTCCTATGGAAATTAGGCCCCTATTATTTAGGAATTTCATACAAAATTCTTGCGCAATTCCCAAGGTTGATTATCTGACTGCATGCAACACCTGTACATTGAAGACTGGTCTACAACCGATGTTACACTCCCTTGGATTCTCCACTGCAACTGGGGAACTTGAATTCTCTACATGCACTAACTATTTTCAGTTTATTGATCAGTTAACTATATTACCACTGAGTTAGAATAAAGTCTCACTGCATAACTAACCTTCCACTAGTTCCTCCAACAATTAGAACTAGTTTAACTGAAGACAACTTGAAATAACTAACCTTGATTGCTAAAAGTTAGAAATCACAGATGCTTAACCAAACTCTAACTCCTATAAATTGAATTTACTGAGTTAAATGAGTGACAAGAGCCATGTCACCTAAGTTAACTGCATTCAAGTTGTTTGTTGATGTAGAAATTTAAATTTTCTCAATTTGGCCAAGGCAAAATCGAATTGAGACTTCTTGCTACATTTTTCAACACTTACAGAATAAGAAAAAGATAATTAAGTAATTATATTTTTGGATTTTGGATGGAATTAATATAAATCATTGCTTAACTGAATATTTGTTTTATAAAGTAATTAGTTGCATGTGTGCTATTAGTTTAGTAAAATCATTGTCTTTCTTAATATCATTTATTTAAAGTTTAATATTTTTGAAACCAATATTATACTACCATTTATTATTTCACCTCAATACAATGTCAAATTGAGAGAATATTATTAAACAAGCACAAGTCATAAAGATAGAATATCAAAAATGGTTGAATCAACCACCTATTCAATTCTCACTATGCCTCGAACCACTAGAACTTCTACAATAACACTAGTTCATGCTAGGTTGGAGACAAAGATAATACTACGAAGGTGAATATGTATGTTTCTTATATAATACTCATGCCATAGAAGGAATGTTGTTACATGCATTATAGCAAGTTGAGCTCAAGTTGAGCCGTAGTCCTCAAGTGACTAAGGCTCATCATACGCAATCCGATCTCGAAATGCTAATGGAAAACCACTGACAAATCTCTGAACTTTAGCCTTCTCATCAGTAAGATACGATACATACCTCAATAGCTCTAGAAACTTGGTCGTGTACTCTTCATCTGTCATTGATCCCATATTTAGCTCATAGAATTCTTTGGACTTACTGTTGTAGTACCTTTTTGACAAGTGCGTCTTCCTAAAAATCCTCTTGAACTCCTTCCAACTCAAGTCATATTTCCTGATGTCTCTAACTCGCTTAACATCTTCCCACAAAATGTATGATTTACCTTTCAAGCTGAAGATAGCTATTTCGACCTTCATATTATTTGTGTACTCATGCAACTCAAATAATTTATTCATCCAAGTATCCAAGCCTCTACCTCTTCCATCTTCTTCACTTCTCCATCAAAAGTAGGTGGCTTCACTTTCTTAAACTCATCCAGCAAGTATCCCATATCATTCCTCCTATAAGCATGATAGCGATGATGATCATGAAATAGTACATGTACTCATTACCGCTCCTATCCAGAGTGTCCAACAACCTACCATCTCTGACTGTGTTAGATCTATCTAACCTATGTCTTCCAGGAGACCCACTTCCATATGCCCCATTAGTTCTATTCTCATGTCCATGGCTAATCCGAAGCAGCCTTATCACTGCAAGTCTGACAAACTCTAAAGAAGTATTGCATTAACCTATACTTGCTTCTCTTATGCCTGTATGATCTGGTCATTATCTACCTTACAAATCCTTATCTCTTCCTTCAAGCTCCTCAATCTATCTTTCAAATTAGAAGTATGCCCTGCACCATGCTGCTCATCTGATGCATAGGAAGATTCCATGTAGTCTACCACCTTACTAGCCATTTGATCTCTTTCCTGCAATGAATAGTATGTTAGATAAACCAAATCACAATAAATAAACATACCTTATTATGGCTCGGGGAGGATACCTTGTCTACTAGATCACCAAATCAGCATGAAACATGTATAACATAAACATAACAGCATATAGACATTTGCACATAAATGTATTAACACATAAACATCTTTCTAGTTAGGGTCGAGTCATCAATGCAAGGCCATATCAACAACGCATGCTGTTACCTCATGCATGACAACCACCATTACTCCATTGTACACATTGCTAGATGCAACCATCAAGATGCATAAGCAATGCCTAACCAACTACACATACACATAAATGCATGTAGTCAAGCATAAGAGATCAATTATTGTAATCAAACTACAAGACTAATACATGTAATCAAAATATTCAAGAATGTAACCTAACAAACAAGGATTTAAGTAGGTGACATAAAATAAACATGTAAGTGACATATAATCCATATGAAACTAGTCACATACTCATGACAAATGCATTGTACAAAATTAACATCAAATTCTCCATGGAAACCTTACTACAACCATAATAGATCATCAAGCACATGAAATTCAAGTGTAAGATACACACATGCAACTAACATGCATGCATGACCATCACACATTTCCCATCAAGTCTGAGGGTTGAACCATGCTCTAATACCATTGTGTAACACCCTCCTCCCATATCTACCCAAGTAACTAGAAAACCGGGGTAAACATGAGACAAGAGGCTACTATGATTGGATTTGACTTCCTATGTGACCTTAAGGAAGTGGAACCAATGGAAACATCACACACAGTCATCCAACATCATCTTTAGAATCCTCAGGAGATAGGTCAGCCCCTCAAACAGCCTATCCCTAGGTCCCACTGATGTTTTGGACACCTTAGGCCTCAATTGCTCCCATGCTATGGGCAAGAGAGCGTCCAGAAACCCAAAGTTTCTCTCACAGACTTTCCTGCCACCAACCAGAGACTAAAATTTCTAATTTTGTGCCAGTGACCCTGGGATTTAGGCCACCGTTTTAGGCCCAGAGCCCAGGTCACTGCCCAGAATGGAATGATAGCTTAAAATCAATAAAATTACAAGGAAACAATGATACAAAAGAAATAAGTTGAACAAGACCTTAACCAGACCCTTACTAGCCATGATAAGCATTTTGTCAAACATATCATCAACATGTAACCTACAGGTATAAACAACATAATTAAGTGTAGGTATCTCATACTTATCTGAGAATCACTATGAACCATTGTTCCCTCATGTCATTTACTGCATTATCATCTATTAGGTCATAGACACATTATCCATTCATATACAAGTAAAAACATGCAAAGAGACATGCATAGTTGTTGCCATAAAACATACATATAACCAGCATAATAGGAACAGAAATATCATAAACATATCAGCCATAAAATCTAAATATACATTAGTATATTTACACATGAAAATCAAGGGAAAGAAATTCTCATTAATGAATGCAATAAACCAACCAAATATGGGACTAACATGTTCCACATGACCATAGATTGGCTGAGCCAAGTCTCTCTTCAGCCAATCACCCCCGTGTCATATTCCAAGAGTGAATGTGGGACTCATAGAACACACCAAAAACACCAACAAGCATGGATGCCACCAGAGTTCTCCACCTACATCATGAGGAATTTGAGTTCCTCCTAGTGTCTCATGCTTTACCACAATCCATAGTCTAATCCAAGGATCACTAGGCCCTACACCGAGACATACTCTCCAGGATTTACCATACATCCCATCCAGGGGCTACTAGTCCCAATGGAGAGAAAAATACACCTCTTGGCTTTACCGTATATACCACCTTTCACCGGTGTTATCACTGATAATTCCTTTGAAGTAATAAGAAGGAAAAACCAAAGGTAACCACAATCCACTTTTGGAGATCAGGACCTAGCCTTCCTAATGCTTAGAGACGACTCTCTCTTTAAAGTTTAAGTTTTTTTTAGTTAAGATGATTTTAGGCTAGCTATGATTGTTCAAAGGGTGTTTGATTTTGTTTGAGATTTGGTGGTGGGATCTGCTTAGATAGATGGATAAATTGATGTCTTTTAGACCATTGGGCTATGGAGTCAACTAATAAGGAAGAAAAACTGGATTAACTCACTAAAGGGGATGTTCCAAGGGCAAGATAGCAGAGTGTATTTTAGATGTTTGAGACAGAGGGGTGAAAGGGTTTCACTTAGGGTGAGAGAGCAGCTAAGGGTTCTCAAACCTGGATAATGAATGAGGAAGAATGTGGTAATCGAAATCAAAGGGCAATTAAGAATCCTTTAACCTCGATTGTTCATAAAATCATTCTCAACCAAAGAGAAATTAAGAATTCTTTAATTTAAATATCATAATAAAACCTTCAAATGCTTAACTATTAAGACAGAGTGTGATTTAAACAAGTTTTAAAATAGTATTCCAGTTATAACATTTAGATTGAAATGCATATAAGATTATGAATAACTTTGAGAAAAAATGAAAACAACACATGAAAATACTTGTCTGAAATTCGCTTGACACATGAATCCTTGGAAAAGTCTGATCTTTATTAATCAATCCAGCTTGCTGGTTCATCAACTGATATAATAACCTTCTGGGTCTTCTTGATCGAAAGAAATGTCTAATAGAATCCACCCTCCATACTTTGAATTGTGAAGTATTTATACAAAAGTTTATTACAAAATATCTCAAACTAATTTGAGATTTAATCTAGGAAAGAATAATATCTTCTTGCAAGAAGATAGAGATAGCTATTGAACTGTTTCATGTTGTCCCTTTTATTTTGGTATCGTTGGCTTTTATGCTTTGATTTTTAGTCCTTTATGTTGCTTTGTTGTTTGACCTCTCACGCTGGAAGCTTCATTTACTTTAGTCTTTCATCTAATACACTTTGACTCTGATACACTTTGACCCTGTTGATCTGTCTTCATCCTTTTACCATGTTGTTTTACTTTTACTGTACATTAACCTTTTTACTGCATATTTCTACAGTAAATCAGTTAATTTCTCCCATGCTTCAACATTAGGTAATTGGATTTTTAGCATCCTCCTATATATTTCATCTGCCTCAGTGTATTTGGCAAAAGTAGGCTTATTGATAAACAAGTGTTTTACCTCATGCTGGAGGTAAAACAAGTTTTCAAATGTCTAGTAGAGTACTTTGCCTATTGGTAATGCCTTCATTGATGATGTATTCACCTGATCCTTTTCTACCTCTCTGATTTTCTTGTTGTAATCCTCCTGTGTCATGAGCTTGTCATTTATCACTAAGGGATTGGGTAATTCCTTCTCTCTCAAAATTTAGAACTTAACTATAAATCTGTCTACTTCTAGTTGCATATTTTGACACTTATCCTCCAAGTTTTGCATTAAGTTCCTCTTGGAGAGGACCTTTCTGACCTCCAAAATTATCTTTGTTCTGTCTTCTATTTCCAATTCCTGAAGCTCATACTTATTCCTGTTGTTAAGGAATTGGATAATTATGGTAGCCTCTTCTGGCATCTGTCCTAATTTTTCCTTTACTTTCTGGATGGCCTCTATAGCCAACTTTAGCAACTCTACTTGCTCAAAAATCACCTGAATAGATGACCAAATATCATTGATAGAGTCAATGATATTGGCCCATAGTTGTTCCTTAACCTGCCCAAGGGGTTCTTTCAGTGTCAAGTCCTTTTCCAAGGCTTTCAATATTTCACTCATCATGGCAACCTTTTGTACTTCTTCCTTGTGCATGATTTTAGCAAGATTGTAATCAATTTACAAGCTTGTTACCTTTTCTTTGAGCTTGTTCATCTCTATTGTTTGTATGGACATTTCTTCCATAGCTTTAACCAACTGTGTTGCTTCATCGCCTGATGCACCTGTTGCTGATGTAGATTTTGTAGAAACCAATTGTGCTATGACCATTGGAGCTGTGGGAGCCAATGAGGCTACCAATGTGGAAGGAACAACCGTGCTAACTGCTGGGATGACATTCACTAAGGTAGTGCCAATATCATTTTGATTTAATTGGATCAAGCTATCCAATTCTTTTTCTGTCTCCCTCAATTGGTCATCTAGTTTGAGGACTAAGTCCATCAACTCTTCATGCCTTGTTTGATTTTCCAAGACTTCTTGTGTCTGGGGTTGCTACAGCTGAGGTATCTTCAACTGATTTTTTAGCACTACAATGTCATCATTCATCTTTTTGATCAGTTGTTCAGTGGCCTTGATGTCTTTAGGATCATGTCCCAACTCAATTACCAAGTCTTCCAGAGACTTGATTTTGGTGTTTTTGGCCTATGAGGAGGCCCTTTCCAACTGATACTGGGCTGAGATATTATTGAATGAATTCTGCACCTGATGGGCAGCTATGGCTTTTCCTGTAAGGGTGGAGTAAATAATTTCTCCAGCCTATTTATGAAATTCAATTTGGTCAATGGGATCAATACCCCTTGCCAATACCTCAAAATCAATCTTCCTAAAATCTGTTGATGTTCTTGGTTGTTGTACTGTTGGCTTTATGAAGGACATTTGCAACTTTCATTCCTTGATGTAAAAATATGACATCAACCTAGTTTGATTGGTGGGTGTAAGTTTGAGATATTGTGCATAAGATTGTGCCTTCAGTTTCTCATTTCTCATTTTTATTTCTTTGAACCTGTCCTTAATGTCCCTATCTCTATCAGCAGGTTTATTAAATGAGGAGACTTATACACTGAGCTGTCTTTCCAACATCTGAGTTTGTGATGCATATGGCTCCTGTGTTTCTCCACATGGAGTTGCACCCTTGCTCATGTCTAGCTTAGTATTAGTTATTTCTATTGAGCCTTCTGTGTCTTCCTATTCTAAAACATGATTGAGCCTTGCCCTTTTGCTCTGGCTGGCTTCATACATTGGATGTGTCCATACCTGAACTGGAGGCTCCCTCTCTATTCCTTTTGGGATTCTTTTCCTCATTCTGAGCATTTTGAAAAATAGTAGGGGTACTCATGGTTCCTTCTTGCTCTGGTACCTAGAGAAATGAGCTTTCATCAAGCTATCTCTCTAGATCAAACAAGGTATTTTCAACATCTACCATTGTACTATCCCTGTCTATGAGAGTGTTTTCCAACCACTCAGATTGATTGGCATATCTCTCTATTTTTGGTATGGGGTGATGAATGTAAGGTCCCAATTTGACCTTTTGTATTAGTTTGGTCATGCACCCTTGAGGGTAATGACCCTTGAGGGTCATACCTCCATATGAAACTATTATGAAATTTCATTTGTTGTAGAATTTGATCTTCTTCCTGTCCTGCCTCTCTAGAATTGCAAGTAAAAGGGCCTAACTGATTTTTGACCTTAAACTGAGTTATTTTCTTGGCTGAGACAAAGTTGACATTATCCGAGTTCATTATCTGCCTATAATACTCTAGAGAAAATAACCTCATGGGGAGGTATTTGGGCTATTTGTATGGGGCAGGCTGGCAACCATAGATTCTTATTTCAGTGTGATTGTCGTAAAGGTACCAATATCCAACCTTACTTTGCTTGGACAATTGGAGCACTCTTTTGATCTCTTGGCTTATTCTGGGTGCAGGACGTCTTGTCAGGATGATCATGACTGGATGGACAAAAGAGTCAATGAAGTCTGTGTAGGTGTATGGTGATGAATACCTGTGGAATAATGGTGTCCAAAATATGACATACCTAGGCTAGCCTCTAGTATCAACCTTCTGGATGGTTAAGGGAAATCTATCTGACTGATAATACAAAAACATGTGGTATAGTACAGATGAGTACTTGAATACTCTTTCATTGTGCATTTTGGTAAATTTTTCATGCATCCTTTCAAATATGAACTGGGCATAATTGTACAAAGTAGTAGGAGGCTTTCCTGGGGTGAAAATGGACATGAAGGCCATGATGAGCTCATCAACAAATTCCTTTGTGTTATAGCCTAGAATACATGAGATCATGGTTACAATTTGCTTGCCCCTTTCAAAGAAAATGGCAGAAACATATGGAGGGGCATCTTTAGGAATGTTATGCTCTTCTAAAATGAATGTTTAGAATATTTGGGCCAGTCTAGATGGACTCAATTCAGTGTACTGGTCTAACAAATCCCCAATGGAGAGTGGGGTCAAGTTTGGACCTGGTTGGTCTTGCAACATCTCATTTATTAACTCAATTGTAATAGTAAACAAGACTTTTTGTTATGGGGACATTATAGCCCTTTAACTGGGAATGTAATAGGCATGGCACATATGGACAATCTCAGGAAAGACATGTACTTGTGGAAATTGGTATTTGGGCAAACTGGAGTCCCAAAGGCCAATGTCATCAGTATGGTTTACATATTTGTCTTTACTCAAATAATGAATTTTCAGCAGGAGTGTATAGGCACTTGTATCTTTGATTTGAAAATCCCCGTCCACCAGGGGAATGTGGTTAAGGTCCAAATGGGGAGTTGTGACAGGTCTGACATCCATGGCGATGAGGGCAGCCATAATTAAGTTCTTGTGAATTTTAATTTGGCAATACAAGTTTATATCATAGTTTTGAAGGTAACATAGAAACTTTCAGAAGGGTTTGGGCACATAATTTAATTTTTAAAGTAATTTCAATTAATTTTACTTAATTAAAACACTTTAAAGACTGAACGTTTTCAAATTGAAAGGGTGCCTGGTAATTTGTCTTCAAATTCCTGGAATTTGGGTGAATTAACTTCAAATTTGGGGCTTTCGACAACTGCAGAAGGTTGAATGAGCTCTGGTACGAACTGAGAGAATTATTGGGGTCTCTGCAACTTATTCAAGAGTGAAATTGAGGTCAATTGGCAAATTTAGCAATTGCAAGTGTCGCAATGGTTTGCAGAGGATTACAAAGAAAAAGATTGAAAAAAGGTGAAATAGGGCTTCTAGACCTTTTTATTGAGAAACAGTCACTATTTGGCGGGTAAACTACAAATGAACAGTGGGCAGTTTTTCAGGTTGGGTGGGAAGGTGGTTTCCCAAGCTATTGCACCACTTTTATGGAGGAGGCGATATTTTGGAAGCATTACCCAATCTATGCTAGCGCTTGACACATAGTAGATGAGGGGTCGGGCAAAACCACTTTATCGAGCGGGTAAAGGTCGGACATCGGGTGAACCCGATATGGCGTGGACTGTTGGATTTGATTGTTGATCATCGAACGGCAATCAGATGACAGATGTGCATGGATGAAATGGGCAGAGGTTTCAGGGGGGGGCAGGGCTTTAATCCATGGCAGTTTTGGGATTAATTACGAGCTAATCATGGATTTAAATGATCGGGCGGGGCTTAATGATCGGATTGCTTTAGCTTTACGGAGAAGTGGCAAATTAAGTGGGTTTCATCGGGAATTTGGGCTAAAAGTATAATTTATAGCTAAACTAAGGGTTGGGGTATTATATAGGGGATTCAATTATATACAGGAAAAGGTATATCGGGAGCTATAGTATTATATTAAAAATTAATATGAAATGAGCGAAGTGAACACACCCCTAAGCATACATGTAATATTTGCCGATTTTATTCACATACACTTCATACTTAGGCTAAAATATTTTTGTGGGTATTTTGAATGAAATGGAATTTAACATGAGGTTGTTTACTTTTCATAGGCAAATGGAGTTTAACCTTAGGAAAAGAGGTTTTATTATTGAAATGAATGGAAATGAAATTTTTGAAGGGAATTCTAACACTTAATGTCCATGAATCATTAAGCTGAGTGTGCGGTCCCACCAAAAGTCAAAGATGTGCTCTAAGCATTTATGACTTGAAGGATTTTTAGTACTCGAACATACTTGTAAATAGGGAAATTAGTAAGTCTAGAGATGAAATGAATGAGGGGGAGTTAATTAAATCAACTTATAAACCATTGTTTTTTCTTTCTCAATTGCTCATGCACATTTAAAGACATGATTAAGCATGATAATTGTGCTTGTGTCCAATCAAATTTATACTTCAGCAACCTTTCTTCTACTTACCCATTACTTAGCCTAACATTTTTTCTTCATTTATTTGGGTGCATTTAGGCAAGCAGACCCTTATCGTTCATTTTTATTTTGAAAAGTAAAATATCTACTTCTAAACTTGTATCTTCCAAGGGTTCAGATTAAACTGATGAGCTCCTTTTATTTTCTCTACCTACCTAATTATATGCCAAGATTAAGCTATTTGGTTAGATTTTATTCTCTAACTATAAACATAAAATTCAAAGCATGAAATAGTCAATATTAAGTAGCTTGACTACCATGGGTTGTGGCATGTATAACAAGTTGCACACAACCATTACTTAAGACAGTAAAGTAGTAAAATAGTAGTGGCATTTAGGCTTGCACACTTTCATGATCTGTTTTTGTTTTTGGGGTTCATATATTTTCATTTTTTGATCTTTTCTTATTATTTTTGTCCTTTGATATTTCTTTTAGGACATACCCTCTTTACATTTTTTAATTTTTAATATGGAAAACATTTGCAGAAAGCAAAGGTATGTACAATATTACAAGGCTTAACCTTAGCCAATTCAAAATTATGAATCCTATCACTATAGGACTCTAACAGTGGCTCCACATGGGGATGGAATTTCTTAGTGAAATGTCAAGAACTCTAAAGATCAGTAGCCTTTGAATTATGGTTGAAGTTACCTTGAAAAGTGTCCTTGTGTGAATCTGCATTATTAATACTTATGACAGTAAATCTTTCAAAACTTAGGGCCTTCTCTTCGAGATTCAACTTGGAAGGATTACCATCCAAACCAATCTACACTCTGCAATGTTACATACAATGATGCAAAGTAAAGTGAACTATTGTAATTCAGTGGAAAAGTAGTGCTTCAACATCCTACCATTAACAGGTCCTCCTGGTAGATCTGATCCATCTATGTTTCTCAAGAAATAGGCATTGTTTCCTCTATAGCCATAAATGACATAAGGCCCCTGCCATAGAAAATCAAATTTTCCATGCTTGCCTTTATCTTATCTCCTTGAATCCAACTTAAGGACTTTGTCTACTATGTGAAAATCATCTTCTTTAGTATTTTTATCAAATATTTTCTTGATTTTTTCCTGGATTACCTGTGATTTTACATATACTTCTTCCCTGGTTTGTTGCAGGTGTATAGTTTGATTTATTCTTCTCTGAATGTCATTTGGTTCCAGCTGTAATTCCTGGAGGATTTTCATGAATAACACTCCCAAGGATGATGGGAAAACTACATCCATCCCATAAACCAACTGATAGGGTGATGTTCCAATGGACTTCTTAGTAGTCAATCTATTTACCCATAAGGCATTGACTAACTTCTTGTTCCATGTCTTTTTATAATGCTCCAGTAAATTTTTGATAATATTGACCAGACTTTTGTTGGATGACTCTACTAGTCCATTACCTTGAGGGTAATAGGTTGTGGAATGGCTAAGGGTGATATGGTATTTATTACAGAAATCTATCATTCTTTTGGATTAAAGGTTGTTGCATTATCAGTAATGAGCTTCTGGGGACATCCAAATCTTAAAAGGATATTACTCTCTAGGAAGGTGATTATGACAGTGTCTGTGGCTTGCCTAGAAGGTATGACCTCTATCCATTTGGTAAAATAGTTTGTGGCTATCAGTATCCACTTGTGCTGAGCTGAGGATGGGGGGTGTATTTCTCCAATGAAGTCTAACCCCCATTGCTGAAATGGCATCTCAGTGGAAATTGGTTTAAGAGGCAAGGGTAAAAGTTTCCTTTTTCCCTCAAAAATTTGGCATTTATGACAGTAGGTCACATGTTTTTTAACATCTGGAAACAATGTAGGCCAGTAGAAACTAGCCCTCAGAATCTTGTCAATAGTACTCTTTCAATACAAGTGTCCTCCACAGTCCCTTGCATGAAACTCTTGCAAAATCTTGTCATCTTCATCTTTTAATAAACATGTTAAGAGAATACCACTACTGTCCTTCCAAAACAATGCATTATCTACAACACAATATCTCAATGATTTCATTTTTAAGAATCTAGCTTTAGTTCTTGTCAATCCAGGAGGAGCTTGTAAGTTTAGTAATACAAATGTAATATCTGCATACCATGGTGAATCAGTAAAAGGTTCACTAATCTGTCGAGTCGCCATCTCCTCCTGATCATCAAGAGCACTAATGAAGTTGATATCAAGGGCCTGATAGTTCAATTCAGCCATGAGTTTGGCTAAACCTTGGCCTTTGATGAGCTTGGTGTGTTTTATCTCTATGTCATATTCCAATATTGTGGTAATCCATTTTCCAACTTTTTCCTTCAGGCCAATTTTGAGTCGAAATTTCCTTAACTACAGAGTTCGGAACATAAGCAATAATGTGAGAGTACAGAATCTATACTCTGATATCTTTGATAGCCTTAACCAAAGCTAAAGCCTTTTTTTCCATGATATTGTATTTGAGTGTGGAATCTCTTAAGGACTTACTAAAGAATGCTATTGGTTGTCCATATCCTTGATTGTTCTTTTGCAGCAAGACTGCCGCAATGGTGTGTTCTGAAGAAAAATAAAAAATGATAAAATATTTGCTAAAGTCAGGACTAATCAGGACTAGAGTCTTGGTTAATGCTTCCTTAATAGCTTCAAAGGATTGTTTGGCCTCCAATTTCCATTTGATTGATGACTCCTTTCTTAGCATGTTATTTAATTCCCTAATTAATTCTGCTAGATTTGAGATGAATCTCCTAAGAAAATTAATCTTACCTAGAAATGATTGTAGCTCTTTTATGTTTCGGGGATGGGAAATGGTCAAAACAACTTCTATTCTAGCAGGGTCTATCCTAATCCCATCTTTAGATATGATGTGTCCTAACAATTTTCCCTCTTCTAGACTGAAAAGTGTCTTTTTAGGATTTAAAGAAATCCCAAATTTCTTGCATTTGATAAATACTCTTCTAAGGTGGTCTAAGTGTTCATTGTCATATTTAGAGAAGATTGTGATGTCATCCTGGTATACTACTAAGAAATCATGGATTTCCTTGGAAAAAGATATATCCATAGCTCTTTGAAATGTGGCACCTTCATTCATCAATCCAACGGGCATCTCCAAAAACATGAAGGTACCCCAAGGAGTAGTAAGAAGAATAACGAGACTCCCATTAAAAGATCCATCCAAACCCAGACTAAGATAATAAAAGAAGCTCTAGTTAACAAAGTATTGCGAATTCTCCCTAGGGAAACACCTGAAACTTCAACCCCTAGGATTGTAGATATAACCTCCACTGAAACCCAAACAGAGCCAATTACTGAAAACAATCAAGATAAAATAAATCAAGGCAAAACAGTAGAAACACAGACTAAAATGCCTACCAATGAGAAAAAGGATAAAGATACTCAAACTGCACACATTAAGGAAGATCAGAATCAAGAAAACAAACCTCAGCTCTCTTTCAATATTAAAAATGAAAAGATCCTAACTGTAACTGCTAAAGCATATATAACTCTTGTTACAGTTAGGATGGGAGTCCAATTTAAAATCAAAAGATTCACCAGATCTGAACTATAACTGCTGAAGCATATATAGCTCCTGTTCTTCTTGAGTAAGAAAAACAATTTCTTCCTCTATGTTTTCTAGTAACTTAATCTGGGTATCATCCTCCGCTTCTTGGTTTTGTGAATCTTCAACATAGTTTTCTTGGAAAGGGTGCCTAATCTGTTGGTTTGGTGTAGCATTTTTTGCAATATTAGGGTTCTTCCTAACATTTGGGTTTCTTATTTGGGGTTGTTGTTGTTGATTCTCCCATTGATTTTTCCTATCCATGATATCTAATCTATCTGTGATTCTTTCTAAACTTTTAGCTAAAACATCTACTTTTCCATCTGATGTTGAAGCTTCTTCTTTAAATACAACTTTCTTTTCATTCCCCATTCGTGCTTTCTTAGCTAACAGGTTGGCCTCTACACTAACAACATTACTTTGCATTTGTTCAAGTGTTTTAGAGTTTCTCTCCCTTAGCTGGTATGACATGTCAACATCATAACCATTAGGGAACTTAATTAATTCTAGGTCAGGTGGAGGCTTTATGGTGGCTGGAATTTCATTATCGATATTATTAAACCTAGTGCAATAGTCCTAGATTGAATCGTTGGGAGTTCTCCTAATATTGTCATATTCAGAAAGTATTTGCAATGGGTTCTTGTTTTTTCCCATCTATCAATGAATAACCTTTGAAAATTTGCTAAGTCTGCAATATGGTTGGTAGGGAAGGCTTTGAACCACTTCTTGACATCACCAGTTAAAGTTTTGGCAAACAGACTCATTTGGACATCTTCCTCATCTATTTCATGAAATTCAAAAAAGTCAGACATCTTGTTTACATGTTGTTGGGCAGTGTGATGACCGGTAGCATCAAACAGGAAAATCTTACTCTGATAATATACAAGCATGGGATGGAGTTGGGCAGGTAAAACAAAAGGAGGCTATCTGTTTTCCATTGTTGTGATTCTGGTTTGACTTGGGGGTAAAGTTGTGGTGGTTGAAGAAGGGCTTGAAATTGATGGAGGTGAACTAGATGATGATGAAGATGACTGATTAATAAGTGGTTTAGGTGATTGAATTGTGGAAGATACAATTGATGAAGTTGTGGTAAGGGAAGGTCGATTTATAGTGAGTGAAGACTGTGAAGAAATTTGAGTAGAAGCAGCAGTAAGGGCAGCTAGCTCTTTGTTGAAGATAAGCACTATCTATATTACTAATAAACATAGAGGTCAAGGCTTCTAACTTGTCAAAAGCATCAGAGACAAATTTATATAAATCTAGATGAATAACCCTTCTTGATTCAATGAGTTGAGTAAACTCAAGGTCTAAAACTGTTTCATGGATATCATTCTCAGATGTGGTTCTAAATAGTGAGAGGTCAAATGAAAAATCAAAAGGGACTTCTTCTAAAGTTGAAAACTCCTCAAGGAGTGAATTGGCTCTGTCTAGCTAGCTACTACTTGCCTGAGTTTCTTCATTTGTTGGCTTCCTTACAATTCTGTCTGGGTCATCCATTATAGTTGCAGGGTTTGGATCTAGATTGGCCCTATTGTAGTGAATCTTTTTAGGAGCCAAAATTATAAGTTTTTTAAATTGTTTTTATGAAATTTTCTGGAAAATTACTTCAAGTAATGACCTTAAGGGGCTCAAGATTTGATTGAAGGTTTCCTTAAAGTTTTTATGAGACTAAGGATCGAAGTTCCCCAGTATGGTCACCATAAATGTTATCACTTTGATAATTCCTTTGAAGTAATAAGAAGGAAAAACCAAAGGTAACCACAATCCACGTTTGGAGATCAAGACCTAGCCTTACTGATGCTCAGAGAGGGCTCTCTCTTTATAGTTTAACTTTGTTTCAGTTAAGATGTTTTTATGCTAGCTATGATTGTTCAAAGGGTGTTTGATTTTGTTTGAGATTGGGCGGTGGGATCTTCTTAGACAGATGGATAAATTGATGTCTTTTAGAACATTGGGCTATGCAGTCAACTAATAAGGAAGAAAAACTGGATTAACTCACTAAAGGGGATGTTCCAAGGGCAAGATAGCAGAGTGTATTTCAGATGTTTGAGACAGAGGAGTTTAAGGGTTTCACTTGAGGTGAGAGAGCAATTAAGGGTTCTCAAACCTAGATAATGAATGAGGAAGGACGGGGTAATTGAAATCAAAGGGTAGTTAAGAATCCTTTAACCTGGATTATTCATAAAATCAATTTAAAAAAAAAGAGCAATTAAGATTTCTTTAATTTAAATAGCAGAAGAAAACATTCAAATGCTTAACTGTTAAGACAGAGCATGATTTAAACAAGTTCTGAAATATAATTCCAGTTATAATATTTAGATTGAAACACATATAATATTATGAATAACTTTGAGAAAAATGACAACAACACATGAAAATACTTGTCTAAAATTTGCTCAACACATGAATACTTGGAAAAGTCTTATCTTTATTAATCAATCTAGCTTGCTGGCTCATCAACTAATACAATAACCTTTTGGGTCTTCTTGATAAAAAAGTCTATAGAAATGTCTAATAGAATCCACCCTACATACTTCGAATTGTGAAGTATTTATACAAAAGTTTATTACAAAATATCTCAAACTAATTTGAGATTTAATCTAGGAAATAATAATATCTTCTTTTAAGAAGATAGAGACAGCTATTGAACTGTTTCATGTTGTCCCTTTTATTTTCGTACGGTTGGCTTTTATGCTTTGATTTTTAGCCTTTTATGCTACTTTTTTGTTTAATCTTTGACGCTGGAAGCTTCATTTACTTTAGGCTTTCATCTGATACACTTCTACTAATCTGTGTTTATCCTTTTACCATGTTGTTTTACTTTTACTGTACATTAACCTTTTTACTGCATATTTCTACAGTAAATCAATTAATTTCTCCCATGCTTCAACATCAGGTAATTGGATTTTTAGCATCCTCCTATATATTTCATCTGCCTCGATGTATTTGGAAAAAGTAGGCTTATTGATAAACAAGTGTTTTACCTCATGCTGGAGGTAAAACAAGTTTTCAAATGTCTGGTAGAGTACTTTTCCTATTGGTAACACCTTCATTGACGATGTATTCACTTGATACTTTGCTACCTCTATGATTTTCCTGTTGTAATCCTCTTGTGTCATGAGCTTGTCATCTATCACTAAGGGATTGGGGAATCCCTTCTCTCTCAAAATTTCGAACTTAGCCATAAATCTGTCTACTGCTAGCTGCATATTTTAACACTTATCCTACAAGTTTTGCATTAAGTTCCTCTTGGAGAGAACCTTTCCAACCTCAAAAATTGTCTATGTTCTGTCTTCTATTTCCAATTCCTGAAGCTCATACTTATTCTTGTTGTTAAGGAATTTGATAATTCTGGTAGCCTTTTCTGGCATCTTTCCTAATTCTTCCTTTACTTTCTGTATGGCCTCTGTAGCCAGCTTTATCCACTCTACTTGCTCAAAACTAACCTAAATAGATGGCCAAATATCATTGACAGATTCAATGATATTGGCCCATATTTGTTCCTTAGCTTGCCCAAGGCGTTCTTTCAGTGTCAAGTCCTTTTCTAGGGCCTTAAATCTTTTACTCATCCTGGCAACCTTTTATACTTCTTCCTTGTGCATGATTTTAGCAAGCTTGTAATCAGTTTCTAAGATTGTTACCCTTTCTTTGAGATTATTCATCTCTGTTGTCTGTATGGACATTTCTTCCATAACTTTAACCAACTTTATTGCTTCATCACCTGATGCACCTGTTGCTAATGTAGATTTTGTAGAAACTGGTTGTGTTATGGCCATTGGAGCTGTGGGAGCCAATGAGGCTGCCAATGTGGAAGGAATAGTCATGGTAACTACTGGAATGACATTCACTAAGGTAG
This sequence comes from Pinus tabuliformis, assembly GCA_031772625.1. Taxonomy (NCBI): domain Eukaryota; kingdom Viridiplantae; phylum Streptophyta; class Pinopsida; order Pinales; family Pinaceae; genus Pinus; species Pinus tabuliformis. Next base: position 1,332,759,413 of record CM062805.1, read on the forward strand.
TGCCAATATCAGTTTGATTTAACTGGATCAAGCTGTCCAATTATTTTTTTGTCTCCCTCAACTAGTCATATAGTTTGAGGACTAAGTCCATCAATTCTTCATGCCTTGTTTGATTTTCCAAGACTTCCTATGTCTGGGGGTGCTACAGTTGAGGTACCTTCAACTTCTTTTTGAGCGCTACAATGTCATCATTCTTCTTTTTGATCAGTTTTTCAGTGGCCTTGATGTCTTTGGGATCATGTCCCAACTCAATTACCAAGTCTTCCAAAGACTTGATTCTGGTGTCTTTGGCCTGTGAGGAGGCCTTTTCCAACTAATACTAGGCTGAGATATTATTCAATGAATTCTGCAACTGATGGGCAGCTATGGCTTTTCCTGTAAGGGTGGAGTAAATCATTTCTCCATCATGTTTGAGAAATTCAATTTGGTCAATGGGATGAATATCCCTTGCCAATACCTCAAAATTAATCTTCTTGAAATCTGCTGATGTTCTTGGTTGTTGTACAGTTGGCTTTATGAAGGACATTTGCATCTTTCCTTCCTTGATGTCAAAAGCTGACATCAACCTAGTTTGATTGGTGGGTGTAAGTTTGAGATACTGTGCATAAGATTGTGCCTTCAGTCTCTCATTTGTCATTTTGATTTCTTTGAACCTGCCCTTAATGTCCCTATCTCTATCAGCAGTTTTATTAAATGAGGAGACTTCTACACTAAGCTTCCTTTCCAACATTTGAGTTTTTGATGAAGATGGATCCTATGTTTCTCCAAATGGAGTTGTGCCCTTGCTCATGTCTAGCTCAGTATTAGATATTTCTATTGAGCCTTCTATGTCTTCCTGTTCTGAAACAGGATTGAGCCTTGGCCTTTTGCTCTGGATGACTTCATATTGTACCTTGGATGTGTCCATACCTGAACTGGAGGCTCCCTCTCTGTTCCTTTTGGGTTTCTTTTCCTCATTTTGAGGAGTCTGCAAAATAGTAGGGGTACTCATGGTTCCTTCTTGCTCTAGTACATGCAAGAATGAGCTTTCATCAATCTGTCTCTCTAGATCAAACAAGGTATTTTCAACATCTACCTTTGTACTATCCCTCTCTATGAGATTTTTTTCCAACCACTCAGATTGATTGGCATATCTCTCTATTTCTGGTACGGGGTGATGAATGTAAGGTCCCATTTTTAACTTTTGTCTTAGTTTGGTCATAAACCCTTGAGGGTCATACCTCCAGATGAAATTGTTCTGAAACTTCATTTGTTGCAGCATTTGATCTGCTTCCTATCCTGCCTCTCTAGAATTGCAAATAAAAGGGTCTATCTGATTTTTGACCTTGAACTGGGTTCTTTTCTTGGCTGAGACAAAGTTGACATTATCCGAGTTCATTATCTTCCTATAATACTCTAGAGAAAATAACCTTATGGGAAGGTATTTGGGCAGTTTTTATGGGGCAAGATGGAAACCATAGATTCTTATTTCAATGTGATTTTGGTAAAGGTACCAATCTCCCACCTTACTTTGCTTGGACAATTGGAGTACTCTTTTGACCTCTTGGCTTATTCTAGGTGGAGGAATTCCTATTAGCATGGCATGACTTGATGGACAAAAGAGTCAATGAATTCTGTGTAGGTGTATGGTGATGAATACCTATGGAATAATGGTGTCCAAAATATGACAAACCTAGGTTGGCCTCTAGTATCAAGCTTCTGGATGGCGAAGGGAAATCTATCTGACTGATAATGTAAAAACATGTGGTATAGTACAAATGAGTACTTGAATACTCTTTCATTGTGCATTCTGGTAAATTGTTCATGCATCCTTTCACCTATGAACTGGGCATAATTGTACAAAGTAGCAGGAGGCTTTCCTAAGGTGAAAGGACATGAAGGCTAGGATGAGCTCATCAACAAATTCATCAGTGGTATAGCCCAAAATACATGATATCATGGTTACAATTTTCTTGCCCCTTTCAGAGAAAATGGCAAAAATATATGGAGGGGCATCTTTAGGAATGTGCTGCTCTTCTAAAATGAATATTTAGAATATTTGGGCCAGTCTAGATGGACTCAATTTAGTGTACTTGTCTAACAAATCCCCAATGGAGAGTGGGGTCAAGTTTGGACCTGGTTGGACTTGCAACATCTCATTTATTGACTCAGTTGTATAGTAAACAAGACTTTTTGTTCTGGGGACATTATAGCCCTCTGGCTGGGAATGTAACAGAGATGGCACATATGGACAATTTCAGGAAAGACATGTACTTGTGGAAACTGGTATTTGGGAAAATTAGAGTCCTAAAGGCCAATGTCATCAGTATGGTTTAGATATTTGTCTTTACTCAAACAATGAGTTTTGAGCAGGAGTGTATAGGAACTTGTATCTTTGATTCGAAAATCCCTATCCGCCAGGGGAAGGTGGTCAAGGTCTAGATGGGGATTTGTGATAGGTCTGACACCCATGGCAATGGGGGCAGCCATAATTCGATTCCTATGGATTTGAATTTGGAAATACAAGTTTATATCAGAGGTTTGAACGTAACTCAGAAGCTTTTAGAAGGGTTTGGGCACACAATTTAATTTTTAAAGTAATTTCAATTAATTTTACTTAATTAAAACACTTTAAAGACTAAATGTTTTCAAATTGAAAGGGTGTCTGGTAATTTGTCTTCAAATACCTGGAATTTTGGTGAATTAACTTCAAATTTGGGGCTTTTGACAACTGCAAAAGGTTGAACGAGATTTGGTACAAACTAAGAGCTTGATTGGGGTGTCTGCAACTTCTTCAGGAGAGAAATTGAGGTCAATTGGTGAATTCATCGTTTGCAGGTGTCATAATGGTTTGCAGAGGTTTACAAAGAAAAAGAGTGAAAAAAGGCGAAATAGGGCTTCTCGGCCTTTTTATTGAGAAATAATCACTTTTTAGGGAGTAAATTACAAATGAACAGTGGGTGGTTTTTCAGGTTGGGCAGGAAGGTGGTTTCCCAAGCCATCACACCGCTTTTATGGAGGAGGCGGTATTTTGGAGGGGTCACCCGATCTATGCTAGCACTTGACACGTAGCAAATGATGGGTCGAGCAAAACTACTTTATCGGACGGGTAAAGTTCGGACATCAGGTGAACCCGATATGGCCGTGGACTATTGGATTTGAGCACTGACGATTCGATGGCAATCGAATGACAAATGTGCACAGATGAAATGGACAGAGCTATCGGGGGGCCCAGGGCTTTAATCCTTGGCGGTTTTGGGATTAATTACAAGTTAATCATGGGTTTAAATGATCAAGTAGGGTTTAATGATGGGATTACTTTAGCTTGACCTAGAAGTGGTGAATTAAGTGGGTTTCGTCAGGAATATGGGGTAAAGATATAGTTTATAGCTAAACTAATAGTTGGGGTATTATATAGGGGATTTAATTATATACGTGAAAAGATATATCGGGATCTATAGTACTGTGCTAAAAAATAATATGAAATGAGCGGAGTGAACATACCCCTAAGCATACATGTAATATTTGCGCATTTTATCCACATACACTTCATACTTAGGATAAAATCTTTTGTGGGTATTTTGAATGAAATGGAATTTAACATGAGATTGTTTAATTTTCATAGGAAAAATGGAGTTTAACCATAGGAAAAGGGGTTTTATTATGGTAATGAATGGAAATAAATTTTATGAAGGGAATTCTAATACCTAATGTCCATGAGTCATTAAGTCGAGGGCCCGGTCCCACCAAAAGTTAGAGAAATGCTATGATCCCTTATGACTTGAAGGATTTTTATTACTAGAACATACTTGTAAATAGGGAAATTAATAAGTCTAGAGATGAAATGAATGAGGGGGAGTTAATTAAATCAAGTTATAAACCATTGTTTTTTTCTTTCTCAACTGCTCATGCACATTTAAAGACATGATTAAGCATGATAATTGTGCTTTTGTCCAATCAACTTTATACTTTAGCAACCTTTCTTCTACTTACCCTAACATTTTTTCTTCGTTTATTTGGGTGCATTTAGGCTACTAAACCCTTATCATTCATTTTTCTTTTGAAAAGTAAACTATCTACTTCTAACCTTATATCTTCTAAGGGCTCAGATTAAACTAATGATCTCCTTTTATTTTCTCTACCTATCTAATGATCTGCCAAGATTAAGCTGTTTGGTCAGATTTTATTCTCTGACTATAAACATAAAATTCAAAGCATTAAATAGTCAAGATTATGCAGTTTGACTACCATGGGTTGTGGCATGTATAACAAGTTGCACACAACCATTATTTAAGATGGTAAAGGAATGAAAGAATAGTGGAATTTAGGCTTGCGCACTTTCATGATCTATTTTGTTTTTGCGGTTCATATATTTTCATTTTTTTATCATTTCTTATTCTTTTTGTCCTTTGATATTTCTTTTAGGACATACCCTATTTACATTTTTTTTTAATTTTTAGTATGGAAAATATTTGCGGAAAGCAAAGGTATGTACAATATTACAAGGCTTAACCTTAGCCAATTTAAAATTATGAATCCTATCACTATAGGACTCTAACAACCAGCAAGGATTCCTACGCCCACTAAGGCACACAATCTAGCTTTACTGGAACCCACATTCTAGTTCAAGGGTTATTAAGCCAGTGTCTTTACCATGATCCACATTTTGGTTCAGGGACCACTAGCCAATTTGTTTATCAGTCAGAGATCCACCCTACTTAGCTTCGAATCCAATTCTTCCATCCCACCTTAACCGAATATGAGAACCCATCTCATCAAAGCTATCAAGAAATGGCAAGGCTAGGCTGAAGAACATTGTCACACCTAGAAAAACCCATGCCATGATATAAAAGAACCACATGCAATCCCATGCATGCCATATATAGCAAGGAAAATACACATGCAAGTTGATACTTGCAATGAATCATGTTATAGTTGTTTGATCCTTCCTTTCCCTGCTTCATCTTAGCTTCCTCTTGCCTTTCTCGCTCCAATGCCAAAGTTCTCCAAGAAAACTCTAACTGTCCAAAAGTGAGACAGGGAGAGAAAGAATAATGAGAAAGCTCAAAAGTTAAACTGAAAAAAAAAAAAAAAAAAAGGTACCAATTGATCCTCAAAAGCCTTTTTATGAATGAGGCCTATATTTCCTTCATTTTCCATTATTTTCCTTCATTTTCCTCCTCACATGCAAGTTGTGACCTTTCACCTCCCTTTTCTCCTAATTTCCATTATTTTCATAAATAATTGTGTCAAAAATGTCATTTTTCCTTTCCAAATCCTTAGTCATTTCCTTTGCCAATTTATTTAGCCATAAACCACCAAATGGACACCCACTAGGATGCCTTGCCCAACATTCAGCTTGGAATAAGTGTCCCATCGATCGTGGTTATTTTTTTTAACTTTTATTACATGGAATTTTCACTAGGGTTGTTACACGGTCCCCAACCAGAGTTTCTATCCTAGCAGTTTGTTGTAACGCTTATTTTTGTTGCATCGAGAAAGTATTGAGTGGGCAGACAAGGTAACAACATACCTAATAACCAACAACATATTAGAGAAGGTTTCATGGCGAGTGGGCCATTCAGAAAGGCTTTAGGCCAAAGGTTCAAAGAATGAACAAATAAAAGAAGGTCAAGCTTTGAGATCTGGGTGTTATTACACATGTTCATAAGAGATGTTTCCAAGAAAGAAACTATAAAGGAGCAAAGAAATGCAAGAAATGCTAATTGGGAGGTAGAAGAGGTCGAGTATTGAAGAGGGAATTGTTGAGTATTGAAGAGGGAATTAACACAGGAAATTTTTTTATAATTGGGAATCAGTATCATGAAAGTCGGTCTAGAAATATAGAAGGGTCACTAAGGTCCTATGTTAGAGAATAATAATTGGGCGTGACACCCTCATGGCTCCTCCTAATTTAACTCAAGGCCTCCCACTATTAGATATAAAGGGATTTATATCCCAAGGGTTGAAGGTAGTGCATTTTTAGATAGGATTGGGACTGTGGGTAGCAGGCTCAAAATTGGGCTTATGTCAAATTCATATAATTTAAATGCATCAATTAAAAATCATCTATTGAAATCTCTATCTATCCACATTTGTTGGAACCAAAAACAAAAGAAATTATTCAGGGAGATTACACAAATACCTCTAGTAGAAAGTGATTTCCTTGTGATGAATCAAGTTTCAAGATCTTCGTTTAATTATAATTATAAATTTACAATATGCGATATAATATCTTTCTAGAATGATGTTAATCAAGCATAGAAGAGATAAACGAAGGGTATAAACATAACCATTTATTTTATTGTCTAAATCCATCCTTGAGATGCATCTAATAACCTCAAATCATTACTACATTCCCATGTAAGTAAAGTTTGTTTGCCTTCAAAGAAGATAAGCCTAGATTTTAAATGATTTAAACTCATTCCTTTAACATCATAAACATTTTAAACCATATGAATTCCACGCCATATGAATTTAACTAAAAATCAATATTTATCTAGGTACTCAAATACTAAGTTATTGACTCATTACCAAACATGCTTCTTAACTTCTTATTTAAATTCTTATTTAAATATTCATAGTTACATCTCAAAATATTCCTAAGGTAAATATAAATAATATTAAGAAAAAATAATGTCATAAACTATCATAAGACTAATTTAAACATTGCAACATCATTTAAAACCATTCACATTAGTCTCAAAACGATCTATGGAAATTAAAAATAAATTGAAAACTACCAACAAGTATGGGAGATGAGTAATTTATTTCTTCAAGGAGGCCAATATGGGACCAAATCATGATATAAATCAACTCATAAAAAATAATAATCTCACGTAACCTTTCAATAACATTCACATTATATACCAAAACTTTTCTTGCACAAAAAACACAAGTTATTAAGGATAGGGCAAATGACTATCTCCTTCTTTCAAGAATTCGTTGTAAATAAACTAGAAAAAGCAAAATCAATCCAAGTACTCATCGAGCATCATCATACACATTAATAAATATTATTTTCTATTAATTACAATTAATTCCTCCTTATATCATCATTCCAACTTTAAAACCCTCAAATTCAACAAGAATGGACCAAAATGGTACACTATAAGACATGCTTGTATTTTTTGTGAATGTATGGGTATGGATTTAACAAGGGAAGTTATTGATCATGTTGATATTATCCTTCATGAAAGAATCTAACCATTGAATTTCATTTTTTAAAATATAGAGGGATTTTTCCAAGTTGAACCATTGTATTTCCACAAGAACACTCACGCCCACTAATATTTATAATGAAATGTTATTATAATACGAAAATATAATATTTTATTAAAGATTAATAATTTCATAACCAAAGAAAATAAGAAATACACTTACCTTTTTACCAATTGAGCTCCAAGGCTATTAACTAGGTGTGAGCAATTTTTCAATAAATTTTCTATGGATACCACACAATGCTAGGCTATAACGCCAAGGTAAATAATATTTGTTCAAAGCTTTCAAGTCACTTTTTTCTTTACCAACATCATGAGCCATGAAATCCACTATTGATTTATTTCTTCTATATTTAGCTAGATAAATTCTTAGCACTCTCTGTACTACTCCATACAATACAAGAAGACACCCCCTTCTTTGTTTATCAATTCCTCAAGAATGATTTTCATTTTTGTGATCTTTAATTCCTATAGTAAGAATCAAAGTCACCATTTGCTTTTATATTTCATTTCAAACAATATATTTCTTCTTAGACAACAAATTATGTATTCTTGGATAACATAAAAGAGCCAAAAATATGCAGGGATACAAGATCATGTCTTCCTATGTATTCTTGGTGCCTTTTTTCACACTACAATTCTTCTTTCATATCTTCATAGATCATATAAGAGATTAGTTGATTTTTTTTCATAAACTTATTTTTTCTCTTTAAGAACTCTCTTTTACTCAACTTACACTCTCCCTATTAGAATTGCATGAATGAATGGAGAGCAAGAGGATCCTTCCCCATTCCTTTCTTAGATTCTGCAAAAGTAGCCGGTAATGACTTTAAAACAAGGGGTAATGTTGGAGATAATTAACTCGTTTAACTATACTCTTGATTTAATTGGCATTAGTACTAGGAAATAGGATAATTACATAGAAGTTAGGATATGGTTAATAGACTTTGGATTTAATTGACAATAATATTACAAAGGTCTGTCTATTTTGGAATAGGGCTTCTAGAATTTTAATTAAATTACCAATAATTATTATGTGGATGATAGGGATTTAACTTCAATTGAATATTCTAGATTATTCTTAAAGATTGAGATTTATCTCCAAAGTAGATATGTCATTTTAGCTTCTTAATAAAATTTATTAATTAAAAAAGATGTCATATGAAATGAGTTATGATTTTTTGGGCATATGGTATTAATCAACCATGGTATTGGCCCATGGTATTGTAAAAAACTATTTACAGGTTAAGAATATCCATGATAAAGTGGAGGTTAATCTTCATGGTTAAGAATTTCGTTACATGTTTTTTTAAATGTATATATGTTTAATTCACATATTAATTCCTTTTATATTTAATAATAATACTTTTATTATTATTTAAAATGAAGTTGCAATTTAGTTCATTTGTATGATTTTTTAAATCTTAGCAATGTGAGATGATGACTTAAGTTTATGCCTATTGGTGTTGACCAACCATTTAATTTATATGGTTGTGCTAATTACATAGAATCTAGGATATGGTTATGAAAATCCCTTTGGACCATCTTATCTTTCCCATCTTGTAAACTTGGCATGTATTTCACTATGAGCCTTGCAACATTTCATTAAATTCAAAATGATCACATTTATATGTCTTTCCAAATAACTATAACAACAACCTCATGATGTGGAACATAACATAGTTTATATTACTCGAATTTAAGTGTGAAAGAGGTGATCATTATTTATGAATATGTGATATTAGTTTAAATAAAATAATAAAATAAATCTTCAATAATTAATAAGACTTGGGATATTGGACCATTTCATAGTATAGATATTTAATAATAATAATTTTCATTATTATTATTTAAAATGAAATTACAATTCCCCAATGGGGGTGACAAACTTCGAGACGCGTTTGATGTGTGTGCAAAGTATGTTTACATAAGGCAGATGGGAAGGATGAAAAATCATTAGTTCTCCGATTTTATAAGGTGTAAGGTGAGGGGATCGGTGCATCGTGCAACCCTTCATTCATCCTCCGCAAGAATGTGTGCCAATAAGGTCAGTTGGTTAGTGACGAACATCGGGGTTATGGAATGTTATATTTCATTGATAGTGTTGAGGCTAGTAGTTTTTGGTTTGAGCATTGTTAGTCTGGTAGTCTAGAAGTGGTGGAGAAAATGATGTTGTCACTTCCTCGACCGTGAAAGGTTAGCAAAAGCTTCAAGTTCTTCTCTTTGTGCCTAGTTCCTCACTTTTGTCAGTGGATTGAGGGTAATTTTCATGGTAATTTGGTTAGTCTTAGTGTCCCTCCCTATGTTTCTTGATATCTTTACCCTAAGTGGCTTTTGTGTTTCGGACAGCGTTTGGGTATTTTGTCCACTGGTAATCTTCTGATTTTTTCTCTTTCTAGGGTCTTACCCTGGAATGCTAAGACACATCATTGGGTGAGCATAAATTGGTCACAGAGGTTGTAGGGAAGTCTGGCGGAGGTCGTTTTGGCTCATATTTAGTTTAGGTTTTTCTCTCATCTGTTTGTCTTTTGGCATCAAGGCCTTTTACTCGCGCCTTTGTTCACATGTGCTATCCCCAACAGTGGAATGGAAGAGTCATCAGTCTGGCTAGAACGGTTCTTTTCTGTGGGTGTCCTCACCTCCCTCCTAGTGGGTGTGTGGTGGTTTTTAGTTCTAGGAGGGAGGATTTTGCAAGTTAATCTAGGGTGGGTGCCTGGCACGCTTTGGTTCTCGGCTTGTCGATAGGTTCTGCATAACATTGTTAGTCATGTCTTGGGGGCATATTCTTTGGAATTTGCTATGCGGCCTATGTCGTGTAATTATCATTCCCAGCCCATGCAGATGGGAGCTCTGTCTATTTAGGGGGGTTTCAACTTTAAGCAGAAGATGGTGTTGGGGGTTAGAGCTATGGAGAGACCCAAGCAAAGTGGGCGAGCTGCTAGGCATGTGATCAAAGAATCGTCAGGAGCTCGTGGTGGTAGAGGTGGTGCGAGCTTAGTGCGGGGTGGATGTGTAACTGGAGGAGGTAAGAGAGGTAGTGTGTCCTGTGGGGGTGGATTAGGTGTGTGGGGTTAGAGTTGCAAGCAAGGGCGCATAAGAATTGTTGGCTGGTAGATTCACTCTAATGGCTTTTGTGACCTGCTCTAGTCTATTTTGCATCACCTAGACACATACGATAGGATTAGAAAGGAAGAGCATTGAGGTTTTCATTACCATGCTAAATCAACTGCATTACTTTCAATTCTGTGTCAGAGAAAGGATTGTGGTGGTTTGGCAGGGTCAAAATCTGCTTACAAAAAACAACGAGACGCTGGAATCATGGCTAGCTCACTTTGAGCAACATGTTCATTGTTCATTTGGGCCCCCTCCCTCTCTAGGGATGGGGTTGGACAATCCAACATTAATTACTTATGATGGTTAAGCATGGTCAAAGGTTTTTTTCTTATTTTGTTTGTCTTTTGGTGCTTTTGGCCTGGCAGGCTTTGAACCTCTAATTTGTCTTTGCTTTTGTTTTTTGGTAATATGGTGATAACATTGATAAAAAAACTTGGTCGTGGTGAGACTACTTTAATTTTGATAACTATGTACCCTTCTTTTGATTAATGAATATATCCTTGACTTATAAAAAAAAAAAAAATTGAAGTTACAATTTAGTTAATTTCTATGATTTTTTAAATCTTGGCAAGGTGAGATGTACCTTGTCTTAAGTTTATGCCTATTGGTGTTGACCAACCATTTAATTCATATGGTTGTGCTAGTTACATAGAAGTTAGGATATGGTTATGACAATCCCTTTGGACTATCTTATCTTTCCCATTTTGTAAACTAAGAATTTTAGGTGTCATTTTCCTTTGATCCTTCGAACTTTTCATTAAATTCAAAATGATCAAATTTATATGTATTTCAAAATAACTATAACGACTACCTCATTATGTGTAACATGTAGAAATTAATGTGTACATTCGAAACTGCTCATGAAATTTACTAAATCACAAGACTCGAAGCTACTCTACTAATCTGCAGAAGTTAATTCACCATCTATAACACAAATCATAGACATGCAAAAGGAAACATCACACACGCACATAGATTTATCCAGGAGAAAGAAACTGCTCAAAACCCCTTCCTAATTGTATTGCATTAATGAGAGAATAAATATGAAATACATATGCTTGCTAAAGCCTGAGCACTTCCTCCAAATGTATAGTCTATCCCTCTACCTAATTGACTGACTCTAGACAACACTTAGCTAATTTTCAAGTCCTCCAAGCTCTTATTTCCTTGCGCTTTTCCTTAAGTAAATTAGCCCCTATTATTTAGGAAATTCCCTCTATTGAATTGCACAATTCTTCTAGGTCCTTCCTCTCACAGTATACACCACCTGTACACATGGGAATAGCCTACAATTGATAGTACACTACCTTGGAATCTCCATCTTAACTGGGTAACTAGAATTCTCTACGTGCAACAATTATTTTGGGTTGATTGATTAGTTAAATGGTTGATCACTGAGTGTGGTTGAAGTTCCACTTCCACAACTTGATCTCCACTAGTTCCACTAATAGTTAGAACTAGTTTAACTGACAATAACTCAAATTAACTTAAATAGATTGCTACAAATTAGAAATCAACCATACTGAACTGAACTCAAGCTTCCCCAACTTGAATTAACTAAGTTGAATGAATGACAAGTGTCATGTCACCTTGGTTAACTACCTCCAAGATTTATGCTGAAAAAGAAATTCAAATTTTCTCTAGTTTGACCAAGGCAAAGTCAAACTGAGATTTTCTTATTGCATTTTCAACATAACATAGTTTACAACGCTAGAATTTAAGTGTAAAAGGGGTGACTGATGGGCCTCCAAATTAGACATAAATTAAGGCCCATATGACCATCCTTTAGCACATTAAAACTCTCTTTTTTCATTAGATAATGTATTTTTAACTTTAATATGCTTATTAGGAAGGTTTATGGATAATTGCATATGTGTGCCTAATAATAGTTACTTTTGTAGAATATTGTGAGAATATTGGGTAGATTATGGAGGTTTGGAGGAGGAGACAATTTAGGGACTTGATCCCTACTATAGGAGGATCAATATTAGATAATAAATCAACAATATATTCTAAAATTATTGCATAGATTTTGAAGCTCCAATGATTGAGAAAATCTAGGAATGTGTTCCCTGTCATTTAATGCAAATTCCAAGTGTTGGGAACCAAATCCACTAATAGAGTGATTTTGGAAGGGAAAGCTTCCTCCTTTCATGGGGAATTCTTCCTAATCATTTTGTATAAGTACCAAGTCGAATTTTTCTCTAAGGGTTGATTTTTCTTAGTCTTCTTGTGGAGAAAACTCGTCTTTTCGCAGCTCCACTGTCATTTCATTCAAGGATATAATTGTATTGATGGAAATAATGAAGATTGTTACCATGTTTAGCTCCTAAATATTGGTTTCCTTCATAGGAATCTGATTTTCCTTGGGCTTGGCCATCCCAGGAGCCTCAAAGCCCTTTTGTATCATTTACTTTACTTCTTTTCACTTCTTATTCACATGCATCTCTTGTTCTTGTTTTTTTCCTATTTCTACATTTAGTATTGATGATTTCTTGTCATAGGATTGGGTTAAATGGTTGAAGTAAGTTATTTTGCAGGATAAAAAGCATTATTTCATCCTTCGAACAACTTTGGAAGGTCATATTAATCATTGAGCTACTTGGATTAGTTTGCTTATTCTCAAATCTAAATTTCTAGAAGTCCCTTGTGGCAAATAGTAGTAAATTTATGCTATTTTTTAGAACATGCTAACGAGATTCAATCGATTTGATTCCACTTGAATCAAATAAAAAAAAAAAATCCAATTAATAAAAAAAATTACCCTATTGCATTATCACTTGATTAAGCTAGGCATTTGATAGATTAACTAGCACACTAGTTCTCGAATTTTTAGATTTTAGACTAGTAATTTTATGCTAGTTTTAGAATGTGTTAACAAGGGTAATTTTGAGTGATTTCACTTGTAATGGAGACCTAAGACATCCTAGTCAACAAAAAAATTTGTCCCGTCCAAATTGGATTTGATTTTCCTGGTCATTCAGTGAATTATATCTTCCTATAACAAACTTGTTTCTTGTAGCAGATTCTTGTAGCACCCTTCCAGCATGTATATACTTGCTTATATTTTCTCAAAAAGATTGGTTTTGTCCCCTAGGGTTGAATCATCACCCCTAGGCTCCAAATAAATGGTTGAGGAGGAATAAACTCTGCTTAGGACTTGCCTTTTTACCCATGTAAACCATCTCAACAATTTGGTTTAATGGACAGATTTATGAATTGGATAATACAATAATGATTTTCTTGATTGCCACAACCAATGAAATCTGTCAATGGATATAAAATCTTTGAAATGTAATGATTGATATTTAGTTCATGATATTCACTTTATGCAATAAGAATAGGTTTTTGTTCCTTGTATTTTCTTTCCTACAATAGGTTAAGGTTTCCATTTCGAGCATTTCCATTTCTGCAATTAGTTTAGGATTTTATTTTATTACATTCACTCCATTACATCATGACAACGAAGGAAGGACACATTGTATGTTGCACATATAGTGTCGATACCTCTTAAGTTTGTACAAACCCTGGTTTGATAATTAAAGTTGGTAACCTTGGGAGTTGCAACATTATTATTGCAATATTGAGTCTCATTAGTGATTATTATTTATGAATATGTTATATTATTTAAAATAAATCTTCAATAATTGATAAGACTTGGGATCTTATATCATTTCATAATTTAGATATTTAATATTTATTCAATTCTTTCAAGTTACCTTTTTCTTTACCAAAATCATGAGCCAAGAAATCCACTATTTATTTATTTATTCTGTATTTAGCTACAAAAAAACCTTGGCACTCTCTTTACTACTCCATACAATACAAGAAAACACCCACTTCTTTGTTTTTCAATTCATTGAGAATGATTTCCATCTCTATTCTCTTTATTTTTTGTAGTAAGAATCAAAGTCACTATCTACTTTTATATTTCATTTGTAATAGTGTATTGTGTAACCGCCTCCTACCACATTTACCCATGTTCACAAGCTCTCCAGGGTAAACATGAGGTGAGTGTCACTCTGATATGACTTGACCTCCCAGCTCCAGTTATGGAAGTTGGGCCAACAAAGTGACAACAAACTGACATCCCTCAGGAACTACAGACCAATCAAGAGCTTGTAATCCACCCGAGGTGTTCAATCCTTGAGATGGAACTCTTTTTCACACAGTTTACCCTCTAACCACACCCACAAGAAAACATGCATGAAGTTGGGAAGTTGTAACTACACTTACAAGCTTGCTAGTTTGCGGTTATGACCTAATTTCCTCAGTTCAGTGCATGTGGTCATGAGATCTAAGCCACTTTTTCAAGAAATCCTCCAGACGACTACCTAGATCTGCCTATAACTTTCGAAACTCATATCAATAATGATAATGATGCTAAACAGTAAAAACTTAAGCAATTTCTTTACCTAGACATGCCTAATACAGGATAAGAAATTCATCAAACATATGAAAAGCATATAAGCTATAGGTCTTGAATGCATATCTAATCATAAACTTCTGAACTTCATCTAAAAATCACCAAGAAGGCTCAATTCCCTCTCTAGCCAGCTACAACAACACTTGTGAGCCCATGCATTCATAAACCATTCAATAAATTTTATCCAGGTGGATGTTGGTGGCCACCCGCCTATTCCATTAGGACACCCAACATTGTCTCTTTCATTTTTTCAGTTTCCTTAATTGTAGAATAGTTTACTATTTTTGGCAATTTTTTGGGTCCTAAACTTCTGAAGCCGTTTTGAGGACCTAAATGACGTTTTTTGGGAAAATCGGGACCATCAAGGGTCATTTCCTAGTGTTTTCCAGCTAGAAGTTGTATTCATCGGATATATCTTTCTAACTAGGTATTTTTCATGTCAAAAGGAGATCATATGCCAAAGTTACAACCCAGAAAGTTGATGTACCAATTTACCTAAACTGAGCCCATAGTTTTGGTGCTTCATCTCATAGGGTTATGCTTTTGGATGTTTATGCTTTTCCATTATTTATCAATAATAAATATGCCTCTAAGCCTCATTGTAACACAGTTGAGAGGCATGTAGAGGCCACATCTCTTCTCAGAGATAAGCTACCATCGCCCGAGCTAGTCTTATTTCCATTCTATTTGTAAGCATATTTTAGTATCTGATATTAATGAAATGAAGTGTTATTTTTGCATCTCTGTATTTATGGTTATATCTATAATTTTTTGCGTTATTGTTTAAATTCAAATCAATGGTATCAAATCAACCTGCTCTTTCTCTATTTTCCTTTGCATGTCCCCAACAAGGTAGGGATATAAGGAGTTAGGCCTTGAACTAGTCGAACCTTTGCAAGACCAACCTCACAAATCCCAAAGGCCTCCCATGGGGGAAGAAAAGAAATATAAGTGGGTAGGAAATCCTTTCAAAATCTTTCTCAAAGAAGCCCTTGAGCGATATAGGAACACGCTGATGGAAAAATTTTCCCAGATCCTTCAGTGGCTACCCAAGGGCGATGCATCTACATTGAGCAGCTACTTTGTAAATGCCACACCCTTTAAGTCACAAGTTAACTTTGATATTCCCATATTTGAGGGTCAGATAGATGCGGACACTGTAGATAAATGGTTAAATCTGTTAGAAAGATATTTTTTGTTCATGATGTTTCCAACTGGGAAAACATTACTTTTGCTCTTCTCAAAGCCACCCCCCACATCAAGGACTAGTGGGAAACCTACTATGAGCAGAAGGATGAAAGTACGCCCTCACTATTTTTGGCCACACTGACTTGGGATTCATTTTGGGATGCCATCA
This sequence comes from Pinus tabuliformis, assembly GCA_031772625.1. Taxonomy (NCBI): domain Eukaryota; kingdom Viridiplantae; phylum Streptophyta; class Pinopsida; order Pinales; family Pinaceae; genus Pinus; species Pinus tabuliformis. Next base: position 1,332,775,509 of record CM062805.1, read on the forward strand.
AGGAGCAGTACTACGCTATCAGGAGATATGACGATAAATACATAAAGTGGACTGTGCTGTGAAAGGGAAGGGACCAATACATGCCAGATTTCACCAATTTTTTTCATACCATTCGCACGAAGTTGGGTATCAAGGATTCTGAGAAACATTTGGTACTCAAGTACTATGGTTGCCCACACAGATACATCCAGGATGAGATGGAGTTCCTTGAGATATCCTCACTTGGCATGGTGTACCAATACGCTATCAAGATCAAGCAAAGGCTTAAATAGAAAAAGTGAGACTTTGGATCTGTGAATTTGAAGCAAGGGAAAGGTACCCCCAAACCACAGAGCAAAGGAAAAAATCCAAGGCGGGGCAACCCAGGATAACCCACCAAAGCCATAAGTAAAGAACAACACCACAAAGACAAAGAGGGACACGGGAAAGTGGTGTGAGTTCCATAAGAGCTCCACTCACAACACAAGTGATTGTTGGGTCAAGTAGTCACTAGTGGTTGAGTTGAAGGATTTTGAGTCTCACGCATGTTCTAACACTGAGTCAGAACCTGACAAGGGGAATGACAAAGGGAATTAGATCATTGACATGGAGCCTAGTGCCACTGTGGCCACCGCCAAGATCCAGAAGATTGAGCCTGAAGATCTAGAAGAGGGGGAGCACCTATTCCACTCATAGATGTGGGTGAAGGGTTCCTGGTTGCAGTTCATTGTCGATAGTGGGAGCCAAAAGAACCTCATTTCAAGAGAGGTTGTGAAGTGGCTGGGCCTACTGACTATGGAAAATCCACAATTGTATGCCATCGAGTGGCTTCACTAAGGACAAGATCTCCGAATCAGCCAACAGTGCCACCTTCCCTACAACATCAAGCCCTTCACGGATGAGGTAGTGTGTGATGTTGATCCTCTTGAAGTTTGTGATGTATTATTAGGAAAACAATACTTATGGAAGTGACATGTTGTATATGAGTCTAGACCTCACTCTATTATTATTTCCTTGGGTACTAAGTTATACAAGATATCAGAGGTAGCCCCACCTATCGCCATATCTTTGATCTCTACTAAGCAATGTAGTAATCTCATCTCCTAGACTAGGAAGTTTGTTTTCGTTCTGATTTGCTTTCAAAGTAAGGGGAAGGTTCTAGCCATAGTCATGGCCCATAGGAAGGTTTACTCCAATAACAAAAGTAGGTGGATACGGTTGTGGAAGAATACAAGGACATCTTCTCCTCACCCATAAGGATAACCTTGCATTGTCAGGTCAAGCATTCAATCGATCTAAGTCCCGGAGAACCTCTACCAAATGAGCCAATATATCATCGCTCCATTCTAGAAAATGAAGAGATCAAGTGACAAATCCAGGAGTTTCTACAGAAAGGGCACATCTGACCAAGCTACTCGCCTTGTGGGAGCTTGATCGTACTTGTACAGAAGAAGGATGGTACCTAGAGGCTCTGCATTGATTATCAGACACTAAACAAAATCACTGTCAACAATAGTTATCCAATCCCATGGGTTGATGAACTACTAGGCCAAATCAAAGGGGCCATTTGTTTCAGCAAGATCGATCTAAAGTTTGGTTATCAACAGATTCTAGTAGAGCCGATAGATGTATGGAAGATGGCCTTTAAATCCAAGGAAGGACTTTCTGAATGGTTGGTTATGACCTTCGGGTTGACAAATGCCCCTTATGAGGCTGATGGATGAAATCTTGCGGCCCTTCACCAACTCGTTCATGGTGGTTTATCTACATGACATCCTCATGTTCAGCAAGAGCTGGAAAGAACACTTGCAACACATTCGGTGGGTCCTTCAAACCCTTCGGCAGCTCAAATTGTGTGCCAACTTGAAGAAATGCACCTTTGGCATGAGCGAGGTTAATTACCTGGGTTACATCATAGATGAGGGTGGCATGCATATGGACTCGGCTAAGATCTGGTTCATTCAGGACTAGCTAGCCCTGACCACTCTAACATAGCTTCACATCGTTTTGGGCCTTGCAAATTTCTATCAGTGGTTCGTGTTGGGATTCTTGCATATCATTTTGCCTTTAAGTCAGATTACTAAGGGCGGGGAAAAAGAAATTTTTTCCTTGTCTGAGTCCCAACAGAAGGCATTTGTTGAGTTGAAGCACTGCCTCTGCTTAGCACCGATACTCTTACTTCTATACATGCAACATCCATTTTAAATCGAGACAGATGCCTCAGATTATGCTATCGGTGTAATCCTCACCCAACACGAGCATCAATTGGTCTATCGTGAGACACTTTCTAATAAAATTTGTAAGTACCACACCTATGATAAAGAGATGTATTCAATTGTGCAGACTCGTTGTCAATGGAATCACTACTTTCTGGGGAAGGAAACATTCATCCACACCGATCACCGAACTCTTAAGGTTATACAGACACAAGGGAAGTTTTAGAATGATCGTCATCAGAAGTGGTCTACATATCTGCAACAATTCCACTTGAACATTAAATACAAAAAGGATAGAACCAATCATGTGTAGATTGCCTTAGCCGGACCCCGTTGCAACACTGGCTATTGTTCTCAACTCTTGTGGTCACGAGACCACTAGATGACCACAACTATACAAAAATGATCTAGATTTCACCTCAACATACCATATGCTAGTAGCTAGCAAGAAAGTTCTTGATTTCCACCTCCATAATGCATTATTATGCTACTTGGGCCACCTTTGTGTTCCTTCAAGCAAGTGAGCCAACCTGGTTTTGGAGGTGCGTTACATTCAATTTGCAAGACACTTTGTTGTGGAGAAATCTGTGGGTGTGCTACAAAAGTACATTTATTGGCCCAAACTTAGACAGATATTGGGAAATATATTGAATCCTGCATTGTCTATGCCATCGCCAAGCCAACCATCAAGAAGCAAGGCCTATACACTCTTCTGCCTACTCTCATCTAGCCGTGGGAATCCATCTCCATGGACTATATGTGTGGCCTCCCTTCTACCAAGCATGGTAGTGACTTTGTATTTTTGGTCGTGGACAAATTTTCTAAGATGGATATAGTGGTAGTCTCCAAGAAGAGTATCATAGTAGAGGACACTGCCAAACTCTTCTTTGAACGAGTATGGGTACATTTTTGGATCCCACAAGTCACTATATCATTTCAGGATAATAGGTTCCTGAGCACATTCTGCTCAAGCCTATGGACACTATTGAACAAAAATCTCACAAATTGACTGCCTTCCATGATTAGACGGTGTTATGAAACCAGCTCAAGAAAAAGATAGAAAAGATAGATCAACGCCTTAGAATTCAGCCTCTTCGAGGGGGCAACCTCCTTTACGTTACATAAATGAACAATTCTTGGATGATTCAAATGACAAAACCTCCTTTCTATATATAGGAGTATAAGGAGTCACAATATAACCCAGCCGACCTAACAATAATAATATAAAACCACAAAAATAACAATAGAGGGATTCTATGGGGCACAGTAATAACAATATGGGGATAATAGGGGCACCACAATATTAATAAGGGGTACAAATACAATAGTAATGGGCTAATCACTAGTATTATAGGGACCCAACATGCCCCTCTCCTTCAAAAAAGTGTTGTGCTCAACGCTTAAGAAGTTCCGGATGCTTCCGTATAAAATTCTCATCCTCCCATGTGGAATCTTCAGCGGATAAGTTCTTCCACTTGATAAGATACTCTGAAATTGATCGATTTCGTAGCTGTCAAGTTCTTGTTTCTGTGACTGCTCCCGGTTCCAATATAATTTTTCCTTCCTCATCAAGTTCTGGCAATATTGTTTGAACTGGGAGCTTATCGCTTATAACCTTCTTTAAACATGAAACATGGAAAATTGGGTGCAATCAAGAAACTGCAGGAAGCTCCAATTTGTATGCCATAGTACCAATCTTCTGCAACACCTTATATGGACCATAATAGTTTGGTGATAATTTATTGTCCTTCTTAGCTTGCTTGAGGGACATTTGCTTATATGGTTGTAGCCGTAGGAATACCCAATCACCTACATCAAAACTTCTTTCGCTACGATGTTAATCTGCCTGTTGTTTCATTCTATTCTGTTCCAACACGAGGTTATCCTTTAAGAGTTGGAGGACTTGTTGTTGATGTTCGATGTGATGTTCCATTGCTTGAACCTTAGAATTTTCTCTTAAATATGATGTGATGGATGGTGGCTGATACCCATAAAGTGCCATAAATGGGGTCATTTTTGTTGTTGTATGGAAGGAAGTGTTATACCACCATTCAGCCAGAGGCAACCATTTGACCCATTGTTTCTGTTTATCAGATACAAAGCAATGAAGATATCCTTCCAAACATTTGTTTACTATCTCCGTTTTCCCATCAGATTGAGGATGATAAGATGAGCTATGATCTAACTGAGTACCAAGACAAGAAAATAATTCTGTCCAAAAATTTCTAGTGAAAATGGGATCTCTGTCACTTACAATAATCTTTGGGTTTCCATGTAGCTTTTGAATTGTTTCCATAAATGCAGCAGAAACTGTACTGGCTTTAAATGGATGTGATAATGCACAAAAGTGTGCATACTTGGTAAGTCTGTCAACTACCACCATGATGACACTCTTTCCCTTAGACTTAGGTAAACCTGTGATAAAATCCATTGAAACCTCTTCCCAATGTTGGCTTGGAATGGATTAAGGTTGTAATAGACCCGGTGTCTTAATTGTTTCAACTTTATTTTGTTGGAAAACCAAACATTCCGCCACAAACTTTTGAATATCTGATTTAAGGCCATCCCAAAAAATTTCCTTCTTAACCCTGTGGTAAGTTTTTAAAAATCCTGAGTGCCCTCCTAAGGGAGAAGTGTGCAATTCCATAAGAATCTTTTGTTTTAGCTAGGAATTCTTACAGAGGTATAAGCGATCTTTGTACCATAACGAATCATTTTTCCAGCTAAATGTATCAGACATATTGGAATCTTTTTGTAACTTTCGAATAAGTGCCCACACTTTTTCTTCATTCTTCCATTCCTCCCTTGCTTCGTTTATCCAATTTGGTTGGATAATAGAAATGGCGCACAACAATGCTTCCACATCCTCATCCTTTCTTGAGAGTGCATCTGCCACCACATCTTGCTTCCCTTTTTTGTAGATGATTTCAAACTCATAACTCAACATCCTTGTGACCCACTTTTGTTGCTCTTCAGAGGATAATCTTTGTTCTAAAAAGTATTTAAGGCTATCATGATCCGTTTTTACCTTGAAGTGTCTTCCCATTAGGTAGGGTCGCCATTTCTTAAGTGCATGGAGTATTGCCAACATTTCCTTCTCATAAATAGCTTTGAGTAAAAAATTTCCCTTGATTGGACGACTTTCAAAAGCAATGGGTCTTTCATCTTGCATTAAATCAGCACCAATTCCATTTCCTGAAGCATAACATTCCACAATAAAGGTTTTTGTGAAGTCCAGTGTAGCTAAGACCGGTGCTTGGCACATTACCTCTTTAAGATGTTCAAATGCCTTTGTTGCTTCTGTAGTCCATGAAAATGCATCTTTCTTCAATAATGTTGTTAGAGGTGCTGCTATTCTCCCATAATTCTTAACAAACTTGCGATAATACCCTGTCAACCCGAGAAATCCTCACAGATGCTTTATGGAGGTGGGAATTTTCCATTCCTTAATGGCTTTACTTTTGTTAGGGTCTACCTTAACTCCTTCATGAGATACAATATGACCCAGATACTCCACCTCTTGTACTCCAAAGAAACATTTGGATCTTTTTGCATATAATTGTTTCTCCTCCAATAGTTGTAGCACCCTGTCAACATGTTCAACATGATCCTTCCAAGACTTGCTGTAGATTAGTATATCATCAAAAAATACTAACACAAATTTTCTAAGGAATGGTTTGAAAATTGAATTCATCAAACCTTGAAATGTTGAAGGTGCATTGGTAATGTTGGAAATAATACTGAGAGGGGGGGGTGAATCAGTGTTATCAAATTCTTTTTCAATATATTTATACTTTGAATTATTGTATGTCAGTACCATAAAACAATGAGCATGAACAACAAAAACAGATAGTCACACCAAAGAACACCAGATATAAGGTGGAAACCCAATGTGGGTGAAAACCACCTGCTGCAATATGTCTCTATCTTCTATCAATTAGAAACTCCTTTTACAATGATTTTGTACTAGTGCAGTCCTTTACTAGTACGCAGGCTGCAACCTACAGAGAGCTACAACTCTCTCTCGTTTTCCAGTCTCTCCAGGAAGGGAGTTACAACCCCCTACTTCTTTTCTTTCAAGGACCACTTTTCATTAATTTTTAGACTGGATCCAAGAACATCAAATAAACATCGAGTACATGTGAATCGACCAATCTCCTTATACAATCAATCCAATGAGCCACCGAAACTTCTCAGAATGTTGTAAACAGAAAAACAACACCAGTAACCTAAACCCAGAACACAGCAGCAAATAGAAAACAGGCAGCCAACAAATATTTCAAAACAGGTCCGCAACTTCACCAATATACACCTGTGGATACCGCACTTCACCTTCAGCTGCGCTACGTATACCCGCACTGCGCCTTCTTCTGTACTGCGTACCCCGCACTGCGCCTTCAACTGTGTTGCGTATACCCGCACTGTGTCTTCCTCTGTACTGTGTACCCCGCACTGCGCCTTCAGCTGCGCTGCGTATACCCGCACTGTGCCTTCCTCTGTACTGCGTACCCCCGCACTGCGCCTTCAGATCGCCTGCGAACCTTTGATTAGGGCCAAATTAACAGTCCTCCAATGTACCATAGATAGTCAGATCCATAGATCTGATCATGCGCCCGAGAGATCACGACTCAACAATAGATTCGCCTTTTAAATTTTACCTTGATTTAGATCTGGCTTTTAAAACTGATAACCCAAAATTCAGTTCTTATGATATTCAAATTTCAAAGATGTCAAAGCCAAGTGATCTCCTTCCCTATTTATAGTCAAGCCCTTATTCACACCATGGGACAAAACCATCAATAACCAATACAAGGGATCCAAACCGGGCTAAATTAGATCCTATACCACGGGCCAAAACCATAGGATCATGAACGATGGGCTAAATACCACGGGCCAAACATAAGAAACCCCATGTGAGCGCACTTCTCTGCCTTGAAGTGAGTGAACTAGGGGACCGCACTTTCTGAACGGATAAACTGCGAGTATGACCGCACTTCATGGACGACGAACCTGCGGGTCCGCACCTTTTGAACCATTCACCTGCGAACCTTGTAATTTTCATCATTTTGAGAGCCTGAACAGAGTTTTTCCACTTGAGTGAGTTGCCATCAAGTACAACACTTGTACCATAGAGCCAAACCAGAATCATAATGCCAACAGGTAAGGCCAAAAGGCATGACCAAAAATTCATAATGACCCTCATGAGTTCTAAATGCTGTTTTCGGAATGTCTTCAGTCTTCATTCTGATTTGATGATATCCTGAACAAAGATCCAACTTGGTGAAGTAAATTGATCCATGCAATTCATCCAGTAATTCATCAATGACAGGAATGGGAAACTTATCTTTAATAGTGAGCTTGTTGAGTTCCCTATAATCCGGACACAGGCACCATGATCCATCCTTCTTGTGCACCAATACTACTGGAGTAGAGAAAGAACTTTGACTCGGTTGAATTATACCAGCCTCTATCATTTCTACAACCATACGTTCAAATTCACTCTTTTGGGCATAGGGATATCTGTACAACCTGATGTTTGGAGGAACACAACCTAGAATCAGATGAATAGCATGATCATGATCACGAATAGGTGGGAGACCTTTGGGAGTCTCAAATACCTTGGAATGATTGTCCAAGACTATTTGGAGATCTGGAGAAATACTTGATTTCAATGTGGAAACATCTAGCGAACATAATTGTGCAATTACACCTCTTTGTTCCTTTATTAGAAGCTTTGTCATACCGTTAGAGCTGATTATCATTCCTGGTTTCCCTGTAATACCCATTAATTCAACTTCCTTTCCTTCCACAGAAAATTTCATGAAAAGTTCTTGAAAATTAAAAGCTATTGTACCCAAGGATTGTAGCCATTGGACTCCTAGTACAACATCAGCACCTCCCATTGGAATGGAAATCATTGGGCTAGTCAATACATATTCTCCCATGGATAGCTTGATATTATGGCACTTTCCCGAGTAATTTATTGTTCCTCCATTTGCAACCATCACTTGAAACTCTGGTGCTGGATATAAGAAGCAATTCAATTCTTTTGCTACCTTACAATGAATAAAATTGTGGGTACTTCCTGAATCAATCAACACTATTACCTTTTTCTTCTTGATTTGTCCTTCTATCTTGATGGTTTGAGGAGTGGTAATTCCTGCCAATGCATTACAAGGTATGGTCGGATTCACTTCTTCTTTATCTAGGCTTTGTTCCTGGAGTATATCCTCTTCTTTTGACCTTTCTTGCTCCTTTTCTTCTTCCTCTTCACAATCTATGTAGAATAATTTCTTCTCAGCACATTTATGACCATTAGTGTATTTGCTATCACAACTGTAACAAAGACCTTTTCCTCTTTTTTCTTCCAATTTTTGTGGTGTCAACCTTATAGGTTTTGGAAGACTAGGGGCAACAACACTTCCATCTTTATAGTTGTGAGTGGTGTGCTTCCTGGTTGCCATAATTTTGCTTTCCATTTTTCTTGCTAACCTGAATGCCTTCTCTAATGAATCAGGTTCCCAAAGACGAACATCATGTTGGATATTATCCTTTAAAGTCCCTATGAACACATCAATCCTATGCTCCTCTGGAATATTTTTTACCCTTATGTTCAATTTTTGGAACTCCTCAATATGCTCCATTATTGAACCCTTTTGTTTGAAACTTATCAATTGGATAAAAAAAGTGTTGCTTTTTGTATCCTCATAATGTGCTGTTAATTCTTCTGTAAAAATTGCCCAAGTGATAATTTGTTTACAAGAGCAAAGCCATTGATACCATACAAACTAATTTGGTTCCAAATATAAAGTTGCAATACATACCTTTTGTGTGTTTTGCACATTATTGAGATCAAAAAATTGCTCCATCTGTAATATCCATGTTGCGGGATCCTTGCCATCAAACTTTTTCATATCGATTTTTGGAATATGGTGGGTCTTCGATCCAACATTAGGGTCTATTGAATCATGATTAACATTTCTTTTGTTCTCATCATAAGTTTCCTTTACTACCCTTTCACCATTAGTGACCATTTCTTGTAGCAACTTATTCATATTTATCTTCAATTCTTCCATGTCTGTCTTCAAATCTATCTTCCAATCATCCATCTTAGCTTCCATGCCATTCATCTTAGCTTCCACGCCATTTATCTTAGATTCCATGCCGTTTATCTTAGCTTCTGTTAGCTTTTGTGAGACTGACATTTGTTGCACTTGGTCTTGTAATTTTTATATATCATGTAGCATTTCTTCCTCTTCTTCATGAGTCATGCTACTGCTTTTAGGTTGCTTACTAGGTGTTTGCATTTTCTTTCCTCTGGGAATCAGTTACTGATAACAATGCTCTACTATGCCCTTTGAATTCCTTCAAATAATTTTTCAAACCAAGCTTAAGAAAAAAATTTAAAAAATCTACACACCTTTTTTCACTTTGTAGGAGCTCGATATTGCCTCTGATGTATCTTTGTAATTTATGATCATCCAGTTTTGAAATTGTGACCTATAGTATCCCTCTGTGTCCTCTTTCCAATGCCACCAGTTTGATCCCAATTGGATTCTCCAAGGAAGAGTTATGTCAAATCTCCCACAGTGACCTGATTATAGACTAGTTCAGTAGAGCGAAATTGTACGACATGCCATGTGTCCCTGTTTTGACCTATGGCTATGAAAAAGATATACAAGAAAATATAGTCCATCCTCTTTCTATATATTTTTACGAAATTTCAATCCGATGCTCAGAGAGAAAGTTATGATGATTTTCCCCAAGTCACATGTTTGGAATGTAATTCAGGAGTCTACAAAAAGACCAACTTCCTCAGTTCATATCTCCGCAAATATAGCATTAAAAGCTCTAAAATTAAGACTCAAGATTCAGCACGACGTCTTCTCAAATGGGTTTTTTTTTTTAGCTTTTGAAATGTCGTAGAAAAAAAGTTCTAGCGAAAATTCCACGATGACCTGTTTGGAGCAGCGAAACCCTAGAATCCAAACCTCTGATACCAAATGTTATGAAACTAGCTCAAGAAAAAGAAAGAAAAGATAGATCAACGCCTTAGAATTTAGCCTCTTCAAAGGGGGAAACCTCCTTTACATTACACAAATGAACAATTCTTAGATGATTCAAATGACAAAACCTCATTTCTATATATAGGAGTATAAGGAGTGACAATATAACCTAGTCGACCTAACAATAATAATATAAAGCCACAAAAATAACAATAGAGGGATTCTATGGGGCACAGTAATAACAATATGGGGATAATAGGGGCACCACAATATTAATAATGGGTACAACTACAATATTAATGGGGTAATCACTAGTATTATAGGGACCCAACAGACAGAGGTCATCAATAGGATGATAGTGCACATACTCTGCATGTACAACTCAAAGCATCCTAAAAACTAGGATGAGAGTCTTCCATATGTGTATCATAGTTATAATAGAGCTATACATAGTTCAATTGGTCGTAGTCCCTTTCATGTGGGTATAGGATTTCAACCATTATGTCTGATTGATGTTGCCATGCATCATGCGACTACATTGATAGAATCAACACATATATTGTCTGCGGTTGATAAAGCAACCAAATTTATTGAACGCATCCAACACATCCACCAACAGCTTTAGGACATCGTGGAGAAGTCAAATACCAAGTACAAGCAGCGACATGATCAACATCAAGTGCCACACAAGTTTCAGGTGGGCGTTAAAGTTTGGTTGTATTTTTAGAAAGAACGCCTTACTAGAGCCCATTAGAACCTCAGACCACTCCGATATGGTCCTTACACCATTACCAAGGCTATGGGAGACAATGCTTTTGAGCTCATCATGCCCCCATTCCTTGGCCTGCACCTATTTTTCAATGTGTACTACCTTCCACCATACTTCCCACCATTGTCCGACACATTAGACATTTCAAAACAACTCACACCAATAGAGTTAAACCCACATTACATGGAATAGGCCACAACTGTTGATTTATGGACACACTGGTCAAGAAAACTCGCCAGCAGAAGATCCAACTATATCAGGATGTCAAAGCTAGCCAACTCCTGCACCAAGGTAAGTGGCTCATCAGGGACCAAGTTCAAAATGGAGGCACTCAACTCAATGGGGGCCATTGCTTCCTATAAGTGGAGGATTGATACAGGTGGATTTTTGTGGCCAGTTGCATATTCCACTAGGACCCCAACCACTGTCTCTTTCATTTTTTCAGCTTCCTTAATTGTAGCACAATTTACTATTTTTGGCACTTTTGCGGATCCTGAAATTTCAAAGCCGTTTTGAGACCCTAAACAAATTTTTTAGGGGAAATCAGGGCCAACAAGGGATGTTGACTACTGTTAGCCAATCAAAATTTGTAGCCCTCAAATAGATTTTTCTAACGAGGTATTTTGCATGTCAAATGGAGATCGTATGCCAAAGTTAAGACCCTAGGAAGTTGTTGTACCAATTTACCCAAACGAGGCCATAGTTTTAGCGCTTCATCTCCTGGGGTTAGGTTTTTGGATATTTAGGGTTTTCCATTATTTCTTAATAATAAATAGTCCTCCAAGCCTCATTGTAACACAGTTCAAAGGCATGTAACTGCCACATCTATTCTTATATATAAGCTACCATTGCCCGAGCTAGCCTTATTTCCATTTTTTTTGTAAGCATATTTAGTATTTGATATTAATGAAATGAAGTGTTCTTTCTACTGCATCTTTGTATTTATGGTTATAGCTATAATTTTTTCATTCTTTTTTAAATTCAAATCAAACTTATCAAATCATGAAAGAGATCCATAGCTAGAGCACATCATGTGACCAGGTATATAACCAACATATAACCAAAATATAAACTATGAAAAAACACCATAAAATCACCATAATAACTAGTACAAGTTTTCATAGATCACAATAGGAAAATAACTCATTTTAACATATACAAAATCCAACCAAGTCAAATGCTTCCATGTACCACCTGACCATAGATTAGGCTGAGCCAAATATCTCTTTTAGCCAATAATCCCCATGCCATATTTTAAGCATGAATATGGGATCATAAGAGTTAAACCAAAACAAAACCAAACAAGGATTCCAGAGGAAAAATCACCTCAACCATCAACCATAGTGATCTCACCTATACGGTCCATAAATCACTAACACCAACTAGATTGACCTTTACCCAAGTTGTCTAGGGCTCTAGGAACTAATAACTCAACCCACAACTAATTCAAGGCTCCAGAGAAATTGTTCCAACCCGTAACTCGATGGACTAGTAACTCAACCCATAAGGCTCTAGAGCGTTTGTCCCAACCCTCAGACTCCAAGAACTAGTAACTCAACCCAAGTTGTTTCAGGGCTCCAAAGTGTTTGTTCCAACCCACAGCCATAGGGAACCCAAGAACCAATCAGAAAAAAAAGTGGGAAACCCACAAAACCATGGCTATCTAGAAATGGAAAGGAAAGGTTGAAACCACTATCAAACTAGAAAAGTATCCATGACAATGATAATACATAACCAAAGAAACACATGTATATATATACCATGCATCCAAAAAATAGCAAGGAAATCACACATGCAACTTGTTAATTGCAAGGTATCACTGTTGTAGTTGTTGATCTGACTGTCCCCATGCGCTACCTTAATTTTATTTTATTTCTTTCTCTAATCCAAGTGAATGCTAGAGGGATCCAAGCATGCTCTAAGAATTCTCTAAGTGTGCAAGAGTATGAGAGAATGAGAGTGTGCTCAACTAAAAATTGTCAAAAATATGTAATGACAAAAAGCTAAGCCAAAATATGTGAACTATTTATTTGATTACTTTTTATCATTGATGTCCCACTTTTCTTCACTTTCCTTCACTTTTGCTGTAATTTCTCTTGCATGCAAATTTGTGTCTCTTTACCTTCCATTTCTTCTATTTTCCTTTATTTTCATAATTAAATTTCATTTATTGCCTCTTTTCCTTTGCTAATGTGTTTTCCAATTTCCTTATCCATTATTAATCCACAGGTGATGCCCACTGTAATTTTTTCCCACCATTCAACTTGGAATATGTGTCCCATGACCTTGGTATTATTTTATTTACATGTAAAATCAACCAGGGGTTTGTAAGGGGTCTTACAAACACCTCCCCCTTGGGGTAACACCATCCTCGGTGTTCAATGATGCTTATTGTTAGGGTCCTATAATAATAGGATTCATAATTTTGAATTGACTATGGTCAGTATTGTAATATTGTACATACCTTTGCTTTCTGCAAATGTATTCCCAAATTAAAAAATGTAAGGAGGGTATGTCCTAAAAGAACAATCAAAGGACAAAAAAAACAAAGATCAAAAAAACGAAAAATATGAACCCCACAAAAAGAGATAAAAATAGATCATGAAAGTGTGAAAATTCAAATGCCACTACTATTTTAATTTTTACAAATAATGATTATGTGTAGCTTGTTTAAAATACCATAATCCATGATAAGTCAAACAACTCGATCTTGACTTTTCATGCTTTAAATTTAATGTTGATAGATAGAGAATAAAGATCTAGCCGAACAGTTTAATCTTGGCAAATCAATAGTTAAAATAGAGAATGATAGGGAGCTCAACAGTTTAACCTGAGCTCTTGGAAGAAATAAGGTTTGAATTAGTTAGTTTCCTGTTTCAAAGAAAAATGAGTAAGGGTTCGCAAGCTCAAATGAACCCATGTAAATAAGGAATAAAATGTTAAAATAGAAGATGGGTAGGTACAAGCAATTTTTACAATCCTGGATAAACATCATTTGGCATATTACTAATTTCCCTCCCTGGAATGTGCTCCACTACTAAAATCCTTCAGTCATAAATGCTGAGAGCATTTCTCTAACTTTTGGTGGCACTAGACCCTCGGCTTAATGACTCATGGGCATCAAGTATTCGATTCCACCTTATTGAAACCCTTCTCATTCATGAAAACACCCTTTTCCCTTTACACCACTCATTTTACCCTACAAAATCCCCTTTTCCTAAGTTTAAAACACATTCTACCTAGGCAAGGTAAAACCCCCTTAACTAATTCCCCTCTCATTCAAAATACTCAAAAACCCACAAAAAATGATTTTATCCTAAGTATAAGTTTTAAATGTTGGTATTGGGCCACCACAATGAAGAAATTCAAGCCAAACATCATATTTTACATTATGCTTACTATATTTTACATTCCATGCATTCATTTCATATTAACATACTAACCTAATGTATTAGCTTCCCGATATACCTTTTTCCTGTATTAAATAAATCCTTCATATATAATATCCAAACCCCGATTTAAATAATAACTATAGTTTCATCCCCCTCATTGTTTAAATTAACTCCATGCTTCATATTTCCCTGACATAAACATATTAAACTACCAACCCTTGGTGTCATTAAAGAAAACCCCGCAAATCTTCACCCTGATTTCCCTCCATGCAGCTTCACCGCACGACAGTTATTAGATTTCTCACCCCAAGATATGAGGATGTGCATCCATATCCCACTCACTCCCTCTCTGACCTTTATCAGCCTGAGAGCACGCGAGATTCGTAGTTTTTTCTCAGGCCCGATTTTGCTATGTGTCAGCCTCTGGCATAGATTGCACTCCCTCAGGGAAATACCGACCACCTTCCAAAAGCAGTGTGGGCCTCCAAAACCGCCTTCCCGCCCAACGCGAAAACCGTCCATTGTTCATAAAATACTTTCACTGCCAAAATATAACTGTTGCCATTTAAAAGGCTGAGAAGCCCCATTTCATCCTTTTTAGCTCGTTTTTTTGTAAAACCCCAGCAATATGTTTGTGACACCCTGAGCCTTTGTGACCAAAATTCACTATCGTCTATCACCCGAAGAAGCTTCGAACACCCAATTTGAGCATCTAGTTCACATCTGCAGCTACCATACCCTATGCAATCACCATTCAAACCAATTTTCAATCCAATTCACCAAATTCTAGGTATTTTGAGAAAAAACCAGAACAACCCTCTCATTTCAAAATGTAAAGTAAAACTCAAAAGGTTACAATGAAAGTAAAAAAAGCACAGTAAAAGGAAAAAGATAAATCATCCAGATCAAAGAGTATCAGTAAAAGTGTATCAGATTGAAAAATAAAAGTGAATAAAAGCAGCCAGTGGGAAGATAAGCAGCATGGAAGACAGTTACAAATCATACAACTAAAATAAATTCATGTCAAAATGAAGATAGATGAAAAAACAGAGCAATCAAGGTAAACAGTAAAAGTAAACATAGAGGCAGTAAGGGTTAAACAGAGATGAAGACACTTTCACCAGAAACAATGAAGTTTATCCAAAGTAATGGTAAAAACAGTTAAAAGAAACTTAAGGTTAAAAGATGAAATCAGAGCAGGAATGGTACATTTTCCAGAAATTTCTTGTTTAAGTCATAATGTTGCAGAGACTATTGTGGCCAATACAATATGAATTTTTAGAAACTGGAGGATTTTTTTGTTCCTAAAAGGCCAATATACAAAAACTTATCTCACTTTTCACACAGGTATTACAAAAACATAGATAACGACATATCTTCACAGCCTAGTTTTCTGACTCTGCAAAGTCTTGTTTTTGACCTCTTTTGGCAGAGAATATTGTGAATATTTGGAGCTTAATTTTGGGAAACTAAAAGTGGTTTATCTCAATAACAGACTTATCTACAATAACCTCTTTCACTTTTTACATATCTATCTTGGATTGAGATATACAAATGTATCACTAGACCCTAATTTTGCAGAATTTCTAGACAGAATGCACAAAGGAAGGAGGTAGATACTGACTTGGAAGCCTCATCATCAATTAAGAGTTACTATCAAATTCGAATTTCTCTTCTTTTTCACCATCAATCCATAAATATAGTGCCAAATAGATATATTATTTTTTATTGTCCTTTATTTAAGTTCTATTAATGTAAAACAATTTGAGATATTTGTAAAACCAATCTTGATACTTTTTCAAAATATTTCAATTTAGAATTTGTACAAATACTTCTTCATTTGAAGCATTTTGGGGCAGATTATTTTAAATTTGTAGAGTTATTTTGATCATGAACCTAACGGTGATTGTATCATTTTCAAGTCAACAGACTGGAGCAAGTAATAAAAGCATTTCACTGGGAATCTTTAATTACTCCCCCATCCCGATTGACCTCTTTCATTCCTTCCATAATCTGGCCTAGGGAACCCTTAATTGCTTCCTGGATCTGATTAGAAGCCACTTCACCATTTAGCCTCTTGAGATCTGCAAAAATTCACCTATCTTGCCCTGCAAACAATGTCTTTTAGAAGCTTGATCCAATCTTGTTTGTCTGACTTTTGACTCCATAGCCCAATGGAAAAATAAAACTGTTGTTCATCTAAGTAATCCCACCACCCAAATTTAAAACAAAACCCAAGTGAAACCATAACTATCCTAAAATTTATTAACTAAAACAAATTTAAATTATAAAGAGAGAGCCCTCTCTGAGCATCAGGAAGGCTAGGTTCTGATCTCCAAAATTGGTTTGTGGTTACCTCTATTATTTCCTTCTTTAAAACTTTCAAAGGGAATTTTGGAGTGATAACATAATTGGCGACTCCACTGGGGACGACTAACATTTTCTTCAGAAATATTTTACACGTTTAGATCTGATCTATAATGGTGGATAGTGATCAGACACACAAAGGTTAAAATCATCCACCTGGCGACTCCAAATCAATTTCACAATCAAGACTCCACTAGAGGAATGAACTTGAAAGAACAATATGGGAAGATTAGGTTTCCAACTTGGATTCTTATCCAAGGCATCATGTTTTTTCTCATCAATAAGGTTTTTCAATGTATATTGTATTTTAGAGAAGATCTTAGATTAGTTTTTAATTATTTTCCTTGGAAAATTTTAAATATAAAATCTCCTTACACATTTGACCATCATTCTTCTGAATCTTATGATGATCATTTTCCAATCAAGAAATCTCAAATAATCAAGAATGATCTTACAATCCATGTACATATTCCTATACCTTGGAAAGTTCCTGATAGGTATAAGCCACTCATCTTACCTCCTACACTCCATGTTTTCCCTAACAATTATTACAAGTATCTCCCTAGGTTTGATGGAGAAGATGGTAAAATCATTGCCCAAAAACATATTCAAGGTTTTGAGAATTATCTGGACTTATTTGAGATTGATGAAGATGATGTTAGAATCAGACGTTTTTCTCTCTCTTTGCAAAGTAGAGTAAAGAGTTGGTTCAAGAATCTACCTATTGCAAGCATCTCAAATTTCCAACAATTTGTCAAATTTTTCCTTGATAGATGGATAATCAAAGTCAATCTTTTTGTGATCATAGAAGAATATAATCAGTTAAAAAGATAGCCAAATGAAACAATACAACAATTTTCTGACAAATTTAATCAAATCTATTATTCAATGCCATCAAATATAAGACCTCCTCCTAATTTAGCTCTCTTGCATTATCCAAAAGCATTTGATCCAGAGATAGAATTTCAGCTAAGAGAAAGAAACCCCTCAACACTGGAACAGATGCAGAACATTGTAGTAGATGTAGAAGTTAATCTACAAATTAGAAGAGAAAAGTTGAAAGCAGGAGTGGAGAAGAACAACATTGCAGAGGTAAAACTCGACATTTTGGTAAGAAAAATAGAGGAAATGATACAAAAGATCACCATGAAAGATAAATTTTTTGTTCAAAATCCCCATGATACATTTATTTCACAAAAAGAAGAGGTTGATAGCCATGAACAAATTCCTACTAATTTCAACTACCATAGATCAAAAGATATATTTATAGAGCAATAGGTGGAGAGGCAATCTGATGATCTAATGTGTATGTTTGATGACATTTCTTCTTTTAATTATTTTCCTAAATATGATCAATATGATGATAATTATGTTCTTCAAATCCAAACTAACTTTACAGAGCAGTCAGAAACTAGTTTGGGAAATAAAGAAATTTAGTATCAGCAGCTTGAAAATAGTGATCATCTTATTCATATCAGCTATGAAAGTGAGGAAGAAAGTGAAAAAAACTGGAAATAAGTGAAGCTTCTTTTCCTCTTTGTTTTGCTTCATTTCATTTCATCAGAGAAAACTTTAAAGCAATAAAAAATCAACAGCCTTTAGGTATTGATATTGACAACAAAGAAGACAATGAAAATCTTAATCAAGATTCTTCAGTTTCACAAGTGCAGTTATCAAATTCTATTGACATTTGATCAGATGACACAGGAAAGTTCTATACCACTATGCTTTGAATCATTTCAGTTTTTAAAGGAAATATGGTATAATATCTCCAAAGAAAAGGATGAACAGCATGCAGAAATCCATGAAATCCCATTAAAACCCATATGTAATAGGTTGCAACAATCCTTCTACATCTTTTATGATCCAATTACTGATATGTTAGATGATGAATGCAATCCGAATTTTTCTCCATTAAATAACTATGAGATTCAAAACCAAGATGATAAAGGTTTCACCAGGCAGACATTTCAATCAGTAGAAATATCATCACAAAGCTTATCTAAAAATCTACAGGGTGATAAAGATGAAAATGACATTTCACTTTCATGGCATAGAGGCCATCCAGAACAATTGTATAGTTGCTTAGATAAATTAAACATTAGTGTATATATCCTGGAAGATCCTTTTGTACAGTTTCTAGAGTCAACAAAGGAAATCAAGTCTTTCCTTATCTTCTCATTTGTTGACAAGGTTATAATTGGTTTTAGAATCTGAGTTTTGATAACAAACAAGCTAAATACATCAAATTACATAATGCTTTAAAGGTTGCATTGGTTGTTTCGTTTTACCTAACCAGCAGTTAAACAGCTGATTAGAGTAAGTAGGTAGGAATTTAGTTTATTTTAGTTTTCATTTTTCAGCAAGTTATGAAATAATTCATTAGAATTTGAAGCCCGAAGAGAAGGTCATAAAGATCTTTATGATCTATTAGTTTGGTTTGAGAATTGCAGTACCTTCTTTCAGTTTTAGATCAGATTTCAGTTTACAGAAAATGGTGTATTTTTAGTTCAAGATTTTCAGTCACAGAGATTATACAACAAAGCATATACATGTTTTGGATTTGCCCAAAGGATCAGGCTACTAGTCGACAGTGTTCTTGACATCTCACAAGGAGATGCCATCCCCATGTGGAGCCACTCTTAGGGTCCTATAATAATAGGATTCATAATTTTGAATTGACTATGGTCAGTATTATAATATTGTACATACCTTTTCTTTTTGCAAATGTATTCCCAAATTAAAAAATGTAAAGAGGGTGTGTCCTAAAATAACAATCAAAGGACAAAAAGGAACAAAGATGAAAAAATTGAGAAATATGAACCCCACAAAAAGAGATAAAAATAGACCATGAAAGTGTGCAATTTCAACCACTACTATTTTACTTTTTCTACAAATAATGATTATGTGTAGCTTGTTTAAAATACCATAATCCATGATAAGTCAAACAGCTTAATCTTGACTTTTCATGATTTAAATTTAATGTTGATAGATAGAGAATAAATATCTATCCAAATAGTTTAATCTTGGCAGATCAATAGTTAAAATAGAGAAGATAGGAAGCTCAACAGTTTAACCTGAGTTCTTGGATGAAATAAGGTTTGAATTAGTTAGTTTCCTGTTTCAAAGAAAAATGAATAAGGGTTTGCAAGCTCAAATGCACCCATGTAAATAAGGAATAAAATGTTAAAATAGCATATGGGTAGGTACAAGCAAATTTTACAATCATAGATAAACATCATTTGGCATATTACTAATTTCCCTCCCCACAATTGCTCTAGTACTAAAATCCTTCAGTCATAAAGGCTCAGAACATTTCTCTAACTTTTGGTGGGACTATACCCTCAGCTTAATGACTCATGGGCATCAAGTATTGGATTCCACCTTAGTGAAACCCTTCTCATTCATAAAAACACCCTTTTCCCTTTACACCACTCATTTTACGCTACAAAATCCCCTTTTCCAAAGTTTAAAACACATTTTACCTAGGAAAGGTAAAATCCCCTTAACTAATTCTCCTCTCATTCAAAATACTCAAAAACCCACAAAAAATTCTTTTATCCTAAGTATAAGTGTTAAATGCTGATATTGGGTCACCACAGTGAAGAAATTCAAGCCAAACATCATATTTTACATTATGCTTACTATATTTTACATTTTGTGCATTCATTTCATATTAACGTACTAACCTAATGTATTAGCTCCCCAATATACCTTTTATCATATTAAATAACTCCTTCATATATAATATCCAAACCTCGATTTAAATATAAACTATAGTTGCATCCCCCGCATTGTTTAAGTTAACTCCCTGCTTCATATTTCCCCGACATAAACCTATTAACCCACCAAACCTTGGTGTTGTTAAAGAAAACCCTGCAAATATTCACCCTGATTTCCCTTAGTGCAGCTTCACCATGCAACAGTCATTAGATCTCTCACCCCCATATCTGACAACGTACATCCATATCGCATTGACTCCCTCTCCGACCTTTATCAACCCGAGAGCACGCGAGATTCACAGTTTTGCTTGGGCCTGATTTTGCTACATGTCAGCCTCTAGCATAGATCGCGTTCCCTTAGGGAAATATCGCCCACCTTCCAAAAGCGGTGCGATGGCCTCCAAAACTGCCTATTCACCCAACGCGAAAACCATCAACTATTCATAAAATACTTTCCTTACCAAAATATAATTGTTTCCCTTTAAAAGGCCAAGAAGCCCCATTTCATCCTTTTTCGCTCGTTCTTTCTGTAAAACCTCAGCAATACATTTACGACACCCTAAGCCTTTGCGACCAAAATTCATTGCCGTCTACCGCTCGAAGAAGCTTCAGACACCCAATTTGAGCATCCAGTTCACTTCTGTAGCCATCGTGCCCTCTGCAATCACCATTCCAACCAATTTGCAAGCTAATTCACCAAATTCCAGGTATTTTGGGAAAAAACAAGAACGGTCCTCTCATTTGAAAATGTACAGTAAAAGTCAAAAGGTTATAGTGAAAGTCAAAAAAGTAGAGTAAAAGGAAAAAGATAAATCAGCCAGATGAAAGAGTATCAGTAAAAGCGTATCAGATTGAAAAATCAAAATGAATAAAAGTAGCCAGCGGGAAGACAAACAGCATGGAAGACAGTTACAAAGCATATAGCTAAATTAAATTCATGTCAAAGTGAAGATAGATGAAAAAACAGAGCAATCAAGGTAAACAGTAAAAGTAAACATGGAGGCAGTAAGGGTTAAACAGAGATGAAGACACTTTCACCAGCAATAATTAATTTTATCCAAAGTAAAGTTCAGAATAGTTAAAAGAAAATTAAGGCTAAAACATGAAATCAGAGCAGGAATGGTACATTTTCCATAAATTTCATGTTTAAGTCATAATGTTGTAGAACCTATTATGGCGAATCCAAGATGCATTTTGAGAAACTGGAGGAGGTTTGTGTTCCTCAAAGGCCAATCTACAAACACCTATCTCACATTTTACACACGTATTACAAAAATGGATATAAATGCATATCTTCACATCCTATTTTTCGGACTATGAAAATTCATGTTTTTGACATCTTTTTGCAGAGCATATTGTGAATAGATGGAGCTGCATTTTCAGAAACTGAAATTGGTGTATCTCAATAACATATTTATCTACAATAACCTCTTTCACTTTTTACATATCTATCTCGGATTGAGATATACAAATGTATCACTAGACCCTAATTTTGCATAACTTTTGGGGCAGAATGCACAAAGGAAGGAGGTAGTTAGTGATTTGGAAGCCTCATCATCAATTAAGAGTTACTATCAAATTAGAATTTCTCTTCTTTTTCACCATCAATCCATAATTATAGTGCCAAATAGATTCATTAGTTTTGAGTGTCCTTTATTTAAGTTTTATTAATGTAAAACAATTTGAGATATTTGTAAAACCAATCTTGATATTTTTTCAAGATATTTCAGTTTAGAATTTGTATAAATACTTCTTCGTTTGAATTATTTTGAGGTGGATTATTTTAAATTTGTAGAGTTATTTTGATCCTGAAACTAAGGGTGATTGTATCATTTTCAAGTCAACAGACTAGAACAAGTAATAAAATCATTTTGCTACAGGATTCATGAGATAAGCCATTTTTAGTGAAGTACTCTCTTTGTGTGACTATGTTACCTTTCTTATGTGTTTTCATAATCTTAAATGTGTTCTAAAATCTGAATGTATTAACTGCAAATATCACTTAGAATTTGTTTAAGTACACTTTCTTTTGCACAGTTAGTCATTTACATGTTTTCCTCTGATACCCGGATCTAAGAATCCTTAATTTCTCTCCCATCCTGGTTGACCTCTTTCATTCCTTCCATAATCCAGCCTATGGAACTCTTAATTGCTCCCTGGATCCAATTAGAAGCCACTTCACCATCCAGCCTCTTGAGATCTGCAAAAACTCACATATCTTTCCTTGCAAACACTCTCTTTTAGAAGCTTGATCCAGTCCTGTTTGTCTAACTTTCGACTCCATAGCCCAATGGCAAAAGAAAACCATTGTTCATCTAAGTAAGTAATCCCACCACCCAAATTCAAAACAAAACCCAAGTGTAACCATAACTAGCCTAAAATTTATTAACTAAGACAAAGTTAAATTATAAAGAGAGAGCCCTCTCTGAGCATCATGAAGGCTAGGTCCTGATCTCCAAAAGTGGTTTGTGGTTACCTCTATTATTTCCTTCTTTAAAACTTTCAAAGGTAAATTTGTCGTGATAACACTTATAACCAAACAAAAATGTTTCCTGAGGATATTTATAACACAAATTGAAGACAATTTACATCATACTAAATTGTTGAAACCATGAACACCATACTGCTTATTGGAGCTTTATAACACAGCTCGATGCAATATTTACAACATACTACTTATTGGAACTAAATAACTTAGCTCATTGCAGTATTTACAATACATATATAAATATATAAATATAAACCAAAATACATAAACCAAACACATCTTCTCAACCAGCAATTAAAGAAGGATACAAAATGTACTTCTGATCAACCATCTCCCATGTAACTTCATCGGGCCTAAAGTTCTTCCACTACACTTTAACTTTCTTGATTCCTCAGTTATGGAGCATGATTTATTTCTGCTGCAAAATGAATTATTTCTCTAGCTAGAACTCTCCCTCTAGTTCCATCTGCAATATAAACCAATCAATCATGATAAACATCCTAGACATATCTCTTAAGCAATGAAACATGGAAAACATCATGGACTTTCATTTTTAGTGGTAATGCAAGTCTATAGGCCACTAGTCCAATCCTCTCAAGGATCTCGAAAGTCCCACAATACAAAGATGTCATCTTGGCACATGACCCAATCCTCAACAAGCTCTGCTAAGGCTTGATGCACAAGTTCACATGCTCCCCAACTTGAAACTCCTTGAATTCTTTATGTTTATCTGCATAACTCTTTTTCTTGTCTTGTGCTTCCTTCAAATTCCTCTTGATAACTTACATCTCCAGCATCATCTCAGCTAACATATTCAATCCAATCGACACCTTTTTCACTATATCACTCTAGTTAATACGAGTACTAAAACTCTTCCCATAAAGAGCTTCAAATGCACTCATCTTCAAGGATTCTTCCTACCCATTATTATATGCAAAATCTTCTAGTGGAAGATACTCCACCCACTTCCTCTATTGGTGCATGACATGCATCCTCAACATGTCCTCAAGAATCTTGGTAACTCTCTTTGTTTGTTCATCTATCTATAGATGATAGGTTGTATTGAATACTAACTTTGTCCCAAAACCTACAAACATCTCCTTCCAAAACTTGGTGGTGAACTTGGCATATTTGTCTAATATAATCTTCTTAGGAACACCATGCAACCTCACTATATCCCTGATGAACATCTGAGCTACCTCACTAGTTGAATTAGTAGACTTCACTACAATGAAGTGAGCTACCTTGCTCAACCTTTCAACCACTACCATGATGGAATCATGCTTCTTCGATTCCCTCAACAAACTTATAATCAAGTCCATGGAAATGACCTCCCATTTCCATTTTGGAATCAAAATGGGCTGCAACAAACTAGCTTTATGATTACACTTTTCTTTCACCTACTGACAATCCAAACATTTCGCAAAAAAATCAACCACCTATTTCTTCAAGTTCGGTTAATGATATATCTTCTTAATTTTTTTCCAAGTCTTATAATATCCTAGGTGATATGAATATGACTTGAAATGGAACTCCCTAAAGATAATATTCTCAAACTCACTGTTATTTGGCACATAAATCCTATTCCTAAATCTTACCCCATTCTCCATGAGGTGATATCCCTCGTCCCTATTGCCTTCACCCTACTACTGCAATATCTACTTCATCTTTTGGTACCTATCATCTTGCTTCCCTGCACACAAGATCTTCTCCTATAAATCTTCCCATATGAACTCATAGCTAAAATATGATGTACCTACACTCTCCTACTAAGATCATCTGCAACCTTGTTCTCCTTGCCCTTGATGTACCTAATCTCAAAGTCAAAATCACTAAGGATATCCAACCATCTAGATTTCCTAGCATTTAGATTAGGTTGGTCAAATAGATACCTCAGTCCACTATGATCACTCATCAAGACAAATGTTCTACTAAGAAGATAATGTCTCCACATCTTTAATGCATGAATGGTCGCTGCCAAGTCAATATCATGATTCACATAGTTATGTTCATGCTCATTCATCTTCCTTAACTCGTAGCATACCACCTTCCCTTCCTACATCAGGACTCCACTAAGTCCTTCCTTGAAAGAATCTATAGAAACCAAAAACTGCTTATCAGGATTTGCAATCTTCAAGATTGGAGAATTTGTAACCAAATTCTTCAACTGTTCAAAACTAGTTGCATGCTCTTTAGTCCATTCAAACTTCTTCCCTTTCCTCTATAAAGATGTAATAGGATAGCCATTCCATGAGAATTTCTTGATGAACCTCATGTAATAACTTTCTAGTCCCATGAATGATCCAACCTCATCCACATTCCTAGGAGTTAGTCACTCCATGATGGCTTTAATGTTTTCCAAGTCCATTGATATCCCTTCCTTGGAAACAACATGTCCCAAGTAGTGAATCTAAGACTAAAATAAATTACACTTGCTAAGCTTGCCATACAATTGATGCTCTCTCAATAATGCCAACATTGTTTCCTGGTGCTATGCATGCTCTTCCTCATTCTTGGAGCATATCAATATGTCATCAATGAACATTATCACAAACTTGTCTAGGTAAGGGTGTAACACTTTTTTCATCAAACACATGAAAGTCGTTGGAGCATTAGTAAGACCAAAAGGAACCACCACAAACTCATAATTCCCATACCTTGTACAAAATACAATATTGTAGATATCTTATTCTTTGATGTGCAACTGATGATATCCTGATCTCAAATCAATATTTCAAAACATTGTTGTTCCCTTTGGCTGATCAAACAAGTCATCAATCTACATTAATCGATATTTGTTATTGTTAGTCACCTTGTTCAACTGACTGTATTCTTGATGCATGATCTTAAAGTATCATCCTTCTTATTTACAAATAATATTAGTTCACCCCAAGGTGACTCACTTTGCCTTATGTATTGCTTATCAATCATTTCCTTAAGCTACAACTTCAATTCCACCAACTTTGGAGTGCTCATCCCGTAAGGTGGCTTAGATGTTGGTTTTTCTCTTGGCATCAACTTAATAGAAAATTCCACCTCTCTATGAGGAAGAAACTCTGAAATCTCTACTAAAAACACATCTTGAAACTACTACAAAATAGGATACCTCTTCAGGACTTCATCATCCTCAACATCCTTCTTTTATCACTGGAGATATGCACTACAAATAATACATATCCCTTCCGGTAACTGCACTTTTTTTTCATAGCTATAACTGTTCTCACTGATATAGGTTTCTTCTTTCCCTACAAGATTCTCCTTCCCCAATTATGATCGAGGCCCTTAATATCCTTATCATATCAATCCACTTTAGTCCTATGAATGAACAACTAGTCCATACCTAAAAGCATACTATATGATCCCAAGGGAAGCACATTTAAATGTGTTGGTTTAGGCATACTAATCAACTCAAATGGAAAAGATCTCACACAATGATGAACTCTTATCTTGGTCCCTATAACCAACTAAACCAAACAAGATTCTTCCATCTCAGTAATGGATGTTTGATGATCAACTCACCTATTATCTCCTACTGCATAAATCCAAGTAATACTCTAACCAACATCCCCAAATTTATGTACCACCTAATCACTATAGATTTGAGGCCTTTTACCCTGGTGCGATAGGAAATCTCTCTTGTGATACTCTTCACCACAAGTCCAACATTGCAAAGGCTTCCTGCCATCACCCTTATTCTTCTCCTCAGGCTAAAATCTATGTCCTCCATCAACTGCATTGAACTTCTTATATGGTGCTATGTTCTCTTTATCACTTGCATCCTAAGGTATTTCTTTCTTCTCAACCCACTTCCCTTTAGTCTTCTCATTAACTTTCCAATCTCACTTAGGTGCATGCATGTACTTAAACTACTCATTAATAATTCTTTATCTTCCTAATTAATTCCTTCAATGACCAATGGTCATCATACTCAATATGATCTTTAAATGCTAAGGGAAATCCATTGATGCACCTTTGGACCTTTATCTTCTCATTCTTGAGGTAGGGAACATACCTCAACAGCTCCAGAAACATAGTCATGTACTCTTCGTCTGTCATGAAACTGATATTCAACTCATACAACTCTGTGGCCTTTTCCTCATAACATCTCTTTGACAAGTACTTCTTCCTAAATATTCTTTCAAACTAATGCCAACTAAGCTCCTCTACCTTGACGCCTCTAACACACTTCACATATTCCCACTAGAGATTTTATCTTCCCTTTGAGATTGGAGATAGATATCTTGGCTTTCATATTCTCTGAATAATCATGCAATCTAAAGATCTTATTCATCCCAAGCTTCCATGCTTCTCCATCTTCTAGTTTCTTCACATCCCCATCAAAATTAGGAGGCTTGGATTTCTTGAAATCCTATGGAAAATACTGATGTTGGCGGTAATGATGATGATGTCCCTCTAAACTAGAACTAGAATAAAATCCACGAGTGTTAGCCCACTTGTCAAGTGTATCCAAAGATTTGTCACCTGTAACTTTGTCATCCATGTCCAACCTATAACTTGATCAAGACCAAATACCATATGCCTCATTGGCCTTTTCCTCTTTCACATGACTTATCCTCAGTTGTCCCTACTTCTTGTAAATCTGAAAGACTCTTAAGGATGATTGCATTAGGCTCTTCTTTCTTTTCCTAAGCTCTAGAAAGCATTTCTCACGCCTCAATCAACCTATTATTATCTACCTTGCAACTTCTCATTTTTGCCTTCAAAATTATCAGTGTATCTTCTTTATCAAGAGAGTACTCTTCTCCTTGCTTCTCAATAGACCTGTCCCATTCTGTTGAATTCACATTGGGCTTGTAAGGGGATTCATGCATACTGTAGTCCATAATTTCTCTTCATCTCTGACCTTATGTCTCTTGCAAACATGCCATGTTAGATAAACCAAATATAGATATAATCAAATCATACATCATTGTAATTCAAGGGAGGCTATCATATCTGCATAAGTAAGTCCATATTAGCATGATATAGATACTTAATGACAACAACATATCAACATCATCCATAAATAAGGTCATGATATCCACAACAGTAATTAACTAACATGCATACATGATAAACTCATAAATAACTGGCATGCATGCATAAAAATCACATATAGCCTTAGTACTAGCACTGCAACCTTGCTCTGATGCCAATTTGTAACCAAGTTTCAGAGGAAAGGTTGTAAGGAATGGAACTTCTCTCATACCAACATGTAACTGTCTCCTCCCACATCTACCCACATTTACAATCCCTCCAAAGTAAACATGAGATGAGTATCACTATGATATGGCCTAACTTCCATGTTTTAGTTATGGAAGTGGGACCGACAAACTGACAACAAACTGACATCCCTCAAGAGCTACAGATCACTCAAGATCTTGAAAACCACCCCAGGTGTTCAATCCCAGAGCTGGAACTCTTTTTCACATATTTTACCATCCAAATACACCCACAAGACTACATGCATGTGATCGAGAGGTTATAGCCACACTCACATGATTTCTTGCATGTGGTTATGGCCCAATTTCCTTAGTTTAGTGCATGCATTCATGAGATCTACGCCACTTTTTCAAGCAAGGCTCCATACCACTGGACAGATCTTCCTGTAACTTTCTAGACTCATATAAATAATGATAACAATGTTAAACAAACAAAACTTAAGAAATATCTTGACGTAGACACACCTAGTGCGGGATAAGCATTTCATCAAACATATGACAAACATATAAGCTACAGGGCATAATTCATATTTGATCATAAAATTCTTAACTTCATTTGAAAATCATAGGCGCAATACCCTCTCTAAATAGCTACAACAACACTTGTTAGGCCATGCATTCATCAATGATTCAATAATTCATCAAATCATGAAAGAGATCCATAGCTAGAGCACATCATGTAACCAGGTATATGACCAACATATAACTAGAATAGAAACTATGACCAATCAGCCATAATATCACCATAATAACCAGTACTTGTGCTCATAGATGACAATAGGAAAATATCTCATTTTAACATATGCAAAATCCAACCAAGTTAGGGACTTACATGTACCACCTTACTATATATTGGGCTAATCCAAATCTCTCTTTCATCCAATCACCCCCGCGCCATATTCCAAGCATGAATGTGGGATCATAGGGGTTAAACCAAAAAAAACCAACCAGGGCTTCTAAATTCCAACACAACTCAACTCATAACTATAGTGATCTCACCTATACGGTCCATATATCATTATCATCAACCATATTGGTCTCTACCTAAGTTGTCCAGGGCTCCAAGAACTAGTATCTTGACCCACAGTGAATTCAGGGCTCTAGAAAATTCGTTCAAACCCATGGCTCTAGGGACTAGTAACTCAACCCTCAAGGCTCCAGAGTGTTTGTCCCAACTTACAATCTCCAAGATCTAGTAACTCAACTCAAGTTGTTTCAAGGCTCCAAAGCATTTGATCCAACACACAACCATAGGGAACATGAGAATCAATTAGAAAAACAAGTGGGAAACCCACAACACCATGGCTATCTAGGAATATCCACTGTCAATCCAGGAAACTATCGATGCCAATGATAACACATAACCAAAGAACCACATGCATATGCCATGAATCCAAAAATCAGCAAGGAAATCACACATGCAACCTATTACCTGCAGGGAATCCCTGTTGTAGTTGGTGATCCAACTACCCCCTTGCGCTCCCTTACTTTCGTTTGATTTCTTTCTCCAATCCAATTGAATGCTAGAGTGCTCCAAGCATGCTCCAAGAATGCTCTAAATGTGCAATAGTATGAGAGAATAAGAGTGTACTTAGCTCAAAATTGTTAAAAATATGTAAGGACCAAAAGCTATGAAATGTTTCTCTTATGCATTTTTATCATTGATGTCTCACTTTTCTTCATTTTTCTTCATTTTTCCTCTAATTTCCCTTGCATGAAAATTTGTGTCCCTTCACCTTCCCTTTCTCCTATTTTCCTTTATTTTCATAATTAAATTCCATTTATTACCTATTTATCTTTACCAATTTCTATAGCCATTATTAATCCATAAGTGATTCCCACTATAATGTTTGTTGACCATCCAACTTAGAATACATGTCCCATGGCCTCGGTCTTATTTTATTTGCACAAAAAATAAACTAGGGGTTGTTACATATTGCTTCTTAGACAACAAATTATGGATTCTTGGACAACATAAAAGAGCCAACAATATGTAGGGATACAAGAGCGTGTCTTCTTATGTATTCTTGGTGCCCATTTTCACACTACAATCCTTGACCATATAAGAGTTGAGTTGATTTTTCTTCATAAACTTCTCTTTTCTCTTTAAGAACTCTCTTTTTCTCAATTTACACTCTTCCCATTAGAATTGCATGAATGAAACATAAGCAAGAAGCCTTCCCCATTCCTTTCTTGATACCCAAAATTAGGAGGTAGTAACTCCAAAATAAAGGGTAATTTTTTAGGTAATTAAGTCATTTATTATACTCATGATTTAATTGACATAAATATAAGGAAATAGGATCATTACATAGAATATAGGATATGGTTAATAGACGCTTGATTTAATTGAAAATAGTATTAGAAAGCTGTGTCTATTTTGGAATAGGGATTCTGTAATTTTAATTTAATTATCAATAATTGTTATGTGGATGGTAGGTATTTAACCTCAATTGAATATTCTAGAATATTTTCAAAGAGTGAGATTTATCTCCAAAGTACCTATGTTCATTTTGCTTGTTAATTAAATTGATTAATTAACAAAATCTCATATGAAATGAGTTATGGTATTTTGGGCATATAGTATTAATAAACCATGCTATTGTAAAAAACCATTTACAGGTTAAGGATATTCATGATAAGTAGAGGTGAATATTCATGGTTAAGAATTTTGTTACATGTTTTTTTAAATGTTTATAGGTCTAATTCACATATTAATTATTTTTATAATTGATAATAATATTTTTTATTATTATAATTTAAAATAAAGTTATGGTTTAGTTGTCCACAGGGTCTTGGATAGATGGTGATTGGGTGCTCTGTTAAGACACTCCTTGACGTGAAGTCACTAGTTCAATTCCCTCCGAGGTGATATATTGGACATGATGAAGATGTAGTCCCACCAAACTTACCAAAAAAAAGTTATAATTTAGTTAATTTGTATGATTTTTTAAATCTTAGCAATGTAAGATGTATCAAGAATTAAGTTTATGCCTATTGCAATTGACCAACCATTTAATTTATGTCTACTCTAGTCTTGTAGAAGTTAGAATATGGTTATGACAATCCCTTTTGACCATATTATTTTTCCCATGTTGTAAACTTAGCATGTTAGGCATTATTTCCCTATCTCATGATGTGGAACATAACATAGTTTACAACGCTTGAATTTAAGTGTAAAAGAGGTGATCATTATTTGTAAATATGTGATTTTAGTTAAAACAAATTATCAAAATATATCTTCAGTAATTTATAAGACTTAGGATCTCGAATCATTTCACAATTTAGATATTTAATTAAGAATAATAATTTTTATTATTATTGTTTAAAATGAAGTTATAATTTGGTTAATTTCTATGATTTTTTAAATCTTAGAGATGTACCATGATCTAAGTTTATACCATCGACACTGACCGACCATTTAATTTACATGGTTTCTCTACTTACATAGAAATTAAGATATGGTTATGAAAATCCCTTTAGACCATCTTATTTTTCCCATCGTGTAAACTTAACATGCTAGGAATTCTATTCCTATGAGCCTCGGAACCTTTCATTAAATTTAAAATGATCATGTTTATATCTCTTTCAAAATGACCATAACAACTACCTCATGATGTCGAACATAACATAGTTTACAACGCTTGCATTTAATAGTAAAGGAGGTGATCATTATTTATGAATATGTGATATTAGTTAAAAGTAATCTTGAATAATTAATAATAATGGGATCTTGGATCATTTCATAATTTTAGATATTTAATATTTGTTCAAGACTTTCGAGTCACTTTTTTCTTTACCAAAGTCATGAGCCACGAAATCCACTATTAGTTTCTTTATTCTATCGTGGTTAGAGAAACACTTAGCATTCCCTTTAATACTCCACATAATACAAGAAGACACCACATTCTTTGATTTTCAGTTATTTGAGAATGCTTTCCATCTCCGTTCTCTTTAATTTCTATAGTAAGAATCAAAGTCATTATATACCTTTATATTAATATTATATTTCTTGTTAGACAACAAAATTATGGATTTTTGGACAACATAAAAGAGCCAACAATATGCAAGGATGCAAGAGCATGTATTCCTATGGTGCTTATTATCACACCACACTCCTTTCTTTCATATCTTCATGGATCATATAAGAGCTGAGTTGATTTTCTTCCTAAACTTCTCTTTTCTCTTTAAAAACTCTCTTTTTTTATGAGTTACACTCTTCCTATTAAAATTCCATGAATGAAAGATAAGCCAGAGGAGCCTTCCCTATTCCTTTCTTGATTCCCCAAAAGTAGGAGGTAGTGACTTCAAATTAAGAGGTATTTTTGGAGGTAATTAAGTCATTTAATTATACTCTTGATTTAATTATAGGATAATTATATACAAAATAGGATTTTGTTAATAGACTTTAATTTAATTAACAATAATATTAGAAAGGTGTGAGTATTTTGGAATAGGACTTCTAGAATTTTGATTTAATTATAGATCATTATTATGCGGATGGTAGAGATTTAACCTCAATTGAATATTCTAGAGTATTCTCAAAGATTGGTATTTATCTCCAAAGTAGCTATGTCCTTTTCGCTTGTTAATTAAATGAATTAATTAAAAGAATGTCACATGAAATGAGTTATGGCTTTTCCAGAATATGGTATTAATAAGTCATGATATTGGCCCATGGTAATATAAAAAATCATATTTATAGGTTACAAATATCCATGTTAAAGTGGAGGTGAATCTTCATGGTTAAGAATTTTGTTATATCTTTTTTTAAATGCATATATGTTTAATTTACATATTAATTTATGTTATAATTATTAGTAATAATTTTATTATTATTATTAAAAATGAAGTTTTAAATGAAGTTATAAATAGTTAATTCCCAAGATTTTTTTAATATTAGCAATGTGATGTGTACCATGACTTAATTTTACACCTACTAGCATTGACCAACCATTTAATTTAGGAGTAGATTAACTTATAGAAGAAATGGTCTTTTCATTGGAATCTGACAATACAATCTCAAGAAATATTGTGATTTTTTGTTGTTTAAAATATATTTTTGAATGCATAAATGGATTTAGCACCCTAAAAATCTCATCGAGCACTTGAATTCTTCAGAATAAATAATTTAAACTCAAGTTTTTAAAAATCTCTATCGGACTTTCACTAAATTTGATCTAAAAAAAGCATCAAAAAAGGTCATTTCATCTATAATTTAGACGATGCCTTTAATTTATATGGTTGGGATAGCTACATAGAAGTTAGAATATGGTTATGAAAATCCCTTTGGACCATCTTATTTTTCCCATCTTGTAAACTTAGCATGCTAGGCAGTCTTTCCCTATGAGCCTTGGAACCTTTCATTAAATTCAAAATGATCATGTTTATATGTCTTTCAAAATAACCATAAGAAGTCTAACTCATGATATGGAACATAACATAGTTTACAACGCTCGAATCTAAGTGTAAAAGAGGTGATAATTATTTTTAAATAGGTGATGTTAATTAAAATAAATCTTCAATAATTGATAAGACGGGATCTTGGATCATTTCATATTTAATATTTGTTCAAAGGCTTTCATGTAATACCCCCAAATACTGTAAAAACTTTATATTTACTTTTACTATCTGGAATTGGTAATAATGAACTTCATGAAAAAACATTGTGGGATT
Source organism: Pinus tabuliformis (assembly GCA_031772625.1). NCBI lineage: Eukaryota > Viridiplantae > Streptophyta > Pinopsida > Pinales > Pinaceae > Pinus > Pinus tabuliformis. Next base: position 1,332,809,346 of record CM062805.1, read on the forward strand.
ATGATGTTGACACTTTTATCATTTTATTTAAATTGAAATATTTGAATTCATGAGAGAAAAGACCCAAAAATGCTTTCCAAGTACATGGAAATTAGTTACTCTCTCTCCCTAGATATAAGAATCTCAGTGGGAAAACAAAAGGGGAAGAGTTAAAAGGCAAGGAAACCCGGAAAAAGAGAAAAGAGAGAGAAATGGAAACTACTAGAAGGACATTGTTATTAAGGCACTCTTCAGCTAGGTTGTGAACTAGTGGAGTCCTTAGTTGATTCTTGGTTGGATTGTTGAAGTCTCGATTCCATAATAGGCCTTAGAGGTTGTGGTATAACTACTCTCTTGAAGATTGAAGCTCGGTGGGTGAACAAGACATCATTGTCGTTCTCGTGGTTGGGAGGATACGTCATTCTCTCAGTGAGTTTTGAGGTTATTTAATAGTTCAAGATAAGTATGTTGCAATTTCTGTGTAAATTGTAGAGAAAAAATCTACTTCTTATTGATGTGTAATTTGAAGAATAGTAGATAAGTTTGTACTCAGAACTATGACTATGTGTGGTAATGAAATCCATTGTGTAGTGTACTTTATTAATAATGAACCACAACACTTCACAAAATTACTTTGTTAAGCATACCTTATAACATTGTTCAGAGGATCTTAGATAGAATGGGTAATACTTGTTTGATATTGTCATCATACAAAATAACTAGGTCAAGCCATGGTTGAAGACAAAGGAGAACTCTCTCACCTGAAGAGAGGTTGAACCCCATAATAACAGGGGGGGAAGTGCTCTCGTAAATTAAGTTAATAAAAATAAAAATAAAAATGTAACCATAGGGCTTGTACAAAACTTGTTACCAATTAAACCCTATAACGAGTATCTTTAGCAATGAAAAATTGGGTACGAGGGGTATAGAATCTGTTTGGTCTCTAGGAAGAACTAGAGTGAATCGGTTACCCAAGAACTAAATGACCTGATAATTGAGGAATGTGTTAACCAAAAATGTTAGGCATAAATTACCCATCCTAGACAAGCAATCTAAGAATTAAACAAAGAAATACTAATATTCCATTACAAAATAATCAGGACATGAAAATAAAACAGATACTCTACATAACCAAGAAAAATTAGTCTAACTATTTAATATTTTGAAGGAAAATTCCATTAGACATGCATGCAACTAAAAACCCTCTGTAATTTATCCACAATAGATATTCCACAGAAAAGTGAACGGTCTATGATGATTCGGTGGTGGCATGAACAATTGACCACTTCAAACTTGTATACATATACAATATAATTCTCTTATAATATTCAAGAAGAAAACATTAGAAGTTCCTATAGGTAACTAAAGACTTCATTTCATAATTAACAGTAATACAAATTTCCACCTGGAGGGTTTGAGTCAACCCTTGTAGCAAATCTTGTTCAATATAAAAACTTAGAAATTCTAAAGGGTCTCGTTGGACCATAAAATACATCCTAAATATAAATAACCCTTTTATACAAAGTTGTGCCTCACTCATAGGTTGGTAGGTCTTGCAATTGGCCGAGGGTCGGGACGCCCTGAAATCACAAAAAGGGGAGAAAGAAGTTTTGAGAAAAACCTGAAATAGAATGGAGACTCTATATTTAACTTCAACTTATGGTCATGTTGTTTCAAGTAGAATCACCCTAGGGTCTTGGGATGGGAACCCCAACAGAGCATAGGGTATTCAGCATAAAGAGACAGACAAACAAGCAGTCCTCATACTTAAACAGTTAAACTTGGTACAGAAGGCCTTACCCATAGGTCCTACGTTTGAAGTCATTCCCATAGGGTTCAAACCCTCTGCTTCTCCCTTGCACTTTAAGACCTGCAATTCATTCAAGGTAAAGCATATATACCAAAAATAACTAAAATCATGTTCATGATATTAAGGTTAGATCATATAAGCAAGTAAGAAAATAAGCATTAACATGAGATTTTATAAGCTACAAATCATGACATAAATTAATGCATAAATAGCATAATCATCAGGAACAAAACAACGCCTCTTTATTAATGTAAGCTAAATAAAATACAGAAGAACTACAACCCGAGTCGTTCGCTGGCTCCAAGTGAAACCATCCTCCAAATCCGTCCTACCCAGGCCTCAACAATCTTCTTCCATAATTCTACACAAGGATGTCATGAAGGGATGATGAACATCTCAAGAAGGAAACAGGGGTTTCCTATCACTGGGAGTGCAGAAGGCATAGGGATATCTTGAGACTTGATCAGGGATGTAATCAGATATAATATCAATATATAATCCTTCCTCCTCTATGCCTTCCCATGGAGATGTATTTATACTTCTCCAAATTAGTTTTTTCAGTTGGGAAACAATTGGGCCACGTACTATAGTAGGTGGGTATCTATTCAATCCCATAAACTCTGCCCGAATTAAGGGAGATTATATATTTTTTCATGTTTTAACACATATATGTGGGTTGGGTATAGTCTAACCCATGTGTACATGCACTTTAGATTGGGCATAATCGCGTATGGTATTTAAAACATTGTTTTTTAGAAAATGAACCAAGTCTGGTAGAGAAGGATTTCCCTAGGCCATATCATAGAGCATCAAATCTACCAAGAGTGGTAAATGGTACTATAAAATATGCCCCATAATATATGAGGTCAGAAGGGGTACATGATAGCCGAAATGTATTAATTATATAGAAAGAATCATGCGAGGACTTGAGAGGAGTTCACCAGATTTTAGCCTGCCAAGCCAATGGAAGAGATCAAAAAGAAAGTTTATGTCTGAGGTGGGCATACCCATGCTCAGAGATGATAAAGCATGTCTACATATCAAATACAAAAGCGTACCCAATATGTATACACGTATAAAAGAACTAAAAATGCATAGTGGATCATATGATCATATCCATAGAAGTACATGTCACAATATCACATATAAAGAACTGATCAATGATGTTGAAGTAGAAATATGATCACTGAAGTCATAAAACAAATCCAAAAAGTACCAAGTCAAATAGTGGAACAAATTGTACTGCATGCAACTCGAGTGCCAACATATAGGATGTCGTTGTGTTGAACTACAACATATAAGATAGATGGTGTCACTAGAAAAAATAGGAGGAACTGGCAAGTGAACCAACAAATGTTGATCCAAAACTGACGTCTTCATCGACTGCCATGCTACGTTTCTACATAATGGGAATAAATGATCTGAAGTCAACCATGTGAGAAATCGTTTGATTACCGGTCATTGATGTATACCATTAACAAACGCAAGACTACTCACCGATAATGATGATGAGAGCCAAGGTACCCAGTATATTCTAACAAGTACGAATAAATGATCTGAAGTCAAACACTTGGAAGAATCTATCAATTAGGAGCAATGATGTATTCCCACTGTTGATAGCTAAGGAATCTGCCACTGATGACTGCAAACACTAAGGTACTACCAAATGGACTCTAGACCTTGTTCCCAAGAAATGAGTTGAATTCGATGGGAAAGAATCTGTTGGAAGGAAGGCATTAAGGCATCCTTCATCAATCTAGTGAAAGTTTAACCTGCAGGCCAATAATGTGGAAGGAATCAGACGAAGAAAGATGTAGTAACCAAACCGAAGCACATTTTTGGTGTACACAAGACATAGCTAGCGCATAACAAAAACGCATTGTACCAACCAATAATGAAAGCTGACACAGAGGTGAGGAATCCACCAATGAGGTCAAATGGAAACCAAGGTACTTCATGAATCCCAATGTGTGATTATAATGAAAGTTGATGTAAAACACATGGGAAACCACTCAGTCAAAGACCCATGATAATGATCAATGTTGATCATAAGGTCACCTATTAAAGATGGAAATAGGGTGAGGGTGCAGTTCTAGGTCTACTCTTAGAGAAATTTGTCGTAGTTGATAAGAGCAAGACTCGCTAGCAAGAAGTCAATGGAAACCTTCTCAAACCAGCACGAGCAAAGGACCAAATCGTTGATGTGATAGTGAACATGACTCTCGCAACTAGGGATGGTCAACTAAGAATAAGTCAAGAGACACCGCAGAAAGGCCGACTTAGGTTTACTTCCCTTGAACAAAAGCATGACTCAAATGTGACAATATGGCAGCATATGAGAACTTTGTATAAGTTTGTCATGCAAGAGGCACAAACAAGCTCTCCATGTGATTGGAAGATATAACCAACCAAAGGAGTATTGACTCAATAACATGGTTAAGGCTTTCCTAAGTAAAACTAAAGCCCATCCCAATGGAGGAAAGACTTAATTTTGAGCGCTTTGTTCAAGAGTGACACAACTGACTCTAGCTGCCATCAATCATGGAAGTAATGTCCCATTCCTGCTCTTTTTGGAATACTTTTTTTTTGTCTTTTTCATATTTAGAAATCCGCAAAAAGAATAAAATAATGGCTATAATACAATGGAAAGAGTGAGTGTTGAAGTACATATGTTCTAGTTCCTAGGATTGGAACATGTCTATGTTCAATACAAGGTGACGAAACTGGTCAATGACACTCAAAGGAATGTTCTTTCCATGGATAAGCGGGTGTCAAGTTGCAGAGACTAAATGATTGCAGGGTTGATTTCACAGAAAGGTCTGGCCAAAAAGGAGGCTTAAACATGAGTCCAAATGAAGTTGGCTTAAGGCCAAAAGGTGTAAATAGTCAACATACTTTGCAACAGTACAACTCAACATGTGGGAGCCTCTAGGGTATAAAGCCATAAAGATAGCGAAGAAGAAGGAGAGTCAAGCTTTATCGCAAAAGTCATGGTGGGACTAAAGAGGACTCCCGAGCCTAAGAACAAAAGTTTAGCATGGGTTCCAAGTGACAACAAGGTACTATCTAGGGCACCCATGATAAGGAAGGCTCTACCACACAAGTTATGACACTTCTAAGCAATGAGAAGGTTTTGCATCATATCTTGGTGGGGTCGATCCTAAGGCCAAAATGGGAAAGGAAATTGATAAGTTCACAATGTAGGTGAAAAACCTAACATGTATGCTAGTTTCAAGAACCAATACCTGTCAGAGTGGATCAACCATAAAAATTCCCAAAGGAGAAATCTTCCAAGTTCTATATACATAATTAGGAACACTAAACAAGAAGTTAATACATCCCATATATAAACTTCATATAAAAGCTTGTGTTATAGAACACAAAACTTGAAAATGCATACCTTATATGTACAATATGGTACAAGGAACCATGCAGCCTTACAGCTTATGCATAATAGTTCTTAAAGACAAGCCCCTTGCAGGGCTCAGGCCAAGGACTCCTTTGGTAGTTAAAACTCATGGCTTCAAAAAGTTCCTCCTATGAAGGAAACTCAACTTCCAAGAAATCATGAGAAATAGAAGAATCAAAAGAGGGAATTAAGGGGTCTCAGGTCCCCATAGGATAAATCACTCAGTCAACTATGGGGACCAAGTCCTGAGAAGGAAAATAATAGTTCAAAGGATCCTTCTTAGAAGCAATTGAACATTGAGGATACAATGTCACATAGTTCACCCGTGACTAGGTAGAGTCTACCCGGACACTTGGAACATACCAACGGGTATTATGTAGTAAATTCAAATTAGTGGCGTGAATATCAGATGCAAGTTGATCAATAGTGAAAATAGTTCCATTATGAGGAAAATATATCATTCGAAAGAGTGAAGACACCACAACATTCATAGCATAAACAAAATCATGCCCAAGTAGCATATTAAAGTCTAAAGGGAAATCAACCACCATCATATCGATTAAGACAATCTTCCCACCTAAAATAATAGGAAATTGAGGAAGAACACCCATAGATTCACCAGGTCTTCTATCATAGGCTAACAACTGATTATCAGCTGCCAAATACTTTGAAGAACCCAAATCTTTCCAAGTCGAGGAGGATATAATACTTGCAGAGTATCCTTCATCCACCATACATTGATAGAAATTTGTGGAATTAACTCTAACCCTTATTTGAAAAGGTGCAATGGAAGGAAGACGAGGCTCAACAAGATTATCCCAATAAGAGGAGACACTCCTAGAACTTGGAGGGGGTACATTCCAAGAGACCAAAATTCCCCCTAAAATAGAAGACTCTATACTAGAAATCAAGAAGACTATGTTGTTAGGCAATTCACCCTCCAAAAGAGGAGTGGAATCAACCAGAGATTGCACTGGCTCGATCACCTCATTAACCAATGGTAGATCAGACTATTGAGAAACCATAATAGATTCAGGAGTAGAAAAACCTTTAGACTTGGACCATATCCTTTGTACCACTGGGATACCAGGGAAAAAATGAGTAAGATGGTCTCCCTTACATATCTTACAAGGGAACTTGGGTTTAAATATTCTACACCCAGGTTTCTGATCAACATCCATTCTACCAACATGACTACCAGTGGTTGGTGGAGAGTCCCCAACATGACTCACAGAGGTTAGTGACTCTTTCCCAAAGAGATAGGACTTCTACCCCCAGCCCTACTCACAGAAGCTGGTGAGTCAATAGAAATATGACTCACAGAGGTAGGTGACCCATTGCTAGTATGAATTGCAATGACTAGACTTATGCCCCCAATGTGACTTGTAGTGGTTGAAAGCTCATCTCCAACATGACTTGCAGGGGTTGGTGATGATTCATGGATAGAACTATTGTTCTTATTCTTCTTCCTCTTTATCTTCTTTTTAGATCTCTTATTACAAGAGGGAGGAGAAAGAGGAATCCTAGATTTCTCTTTTGAACAAGATGAACAATTAACACCCATTTGATGCCCTTGAAATAAATCATTCATCTGAGAAGCTTCAAGATCATTTGGAATATTCAGAGTGGACCACAACCAAACTGTAGTCCAACATTAAATCTAGGAATATTAAAAGTGGCCATCTAGGGGGTACCAACATTTCCAAAGAAAGGAAAAGCACAAGGATCCCATTTTGAAAGTGTCCCTTGGTTGGCCTCCACGGGAATATTGGCCATACCCAACTCTTACGTCGATCCTTCCCTTACAAGATTGTAAAAATGACTTTCCAAGGAGGAGAGATGCACAATCAAAACTTTTTCCTTTAAGGAGGAAACTCCACAAATTTCAAAAGAAATATCAAATGTCTTTCAAGACAAGTGGAGTGGTTGGTCAGTCACTCAGAGCCTAAGGTCCAAAAATGACAAGACAAATCCAGCTAAAGCCAATTAAATACAAAGAGCAAAGAGCACTCCACTATAAAGTCCCTAAAGATGCAACCAATCAAGAAACTTCTAGTTATTTCCACTATGGGTGATGAGGATCGGACACCAAAATACAAGAAAGTGAAGTAAGGGACCTTCCGAAGATATTTTTCGATAATTACGGCCCAAGCCTACCAGCAAAGGTAATAGAAACAGTTACGTTAACCCCGAAATAAAATCATTTTCTAGTGAAAGTACCCAAGCTTCACAAGGGTACCCTCCAGAAGTAATAATGAACGTGTTGCAATGTCTGCCTCAAGTGTCGCGGCATTCTCCTCCACAACGACCTATGTGGTCCCTAGGAATAGAAATTATGGACACTAGTTCGTATCAAAAATCGGTCGGAATAGTCTTGGGGTAGGATCCAACAATTAAGAGAGGGGGTATCTCTCTTTCCTTGTCTTCACTCTCCCTCGTGTTTGACTCCCAATAGAAAGGATCTTTCCTGGTCTTTCTAACGACACTCGTTTTCACTCATTATTTAACATCTATGTTTAACGGTTTGAGTGGCCTTGGGGAGTTAACTCTCCACTCACCTCTTCCAAGGCCCTAAAGAGATAGACTTGTTGATGTAATTAATGACAAATCAAAAAATGTTCTAGTTATTTTTAATTAAGCGCTTGATTTTAAAAGGTTGTTCTTTCAGTCACGGGTAAAATCAAAGTGCAAATTGTGGTGTTTTGATGCAAAAGAAATCAATAGAAATTTAGCTATATGAAAATGCAGTTATTTTTCTTTGATGAAAAGAGATTTCTACAAGGTTCTATGAATAAACTCGTAAAAGAAAAAAAAAAAAAAAAACTTTTTTAGAAAACACACTCCACACACTCAAAATCTAACAAAAATACTAAAATTCCAGCAGTGCAAACTAACTTAATGTAAACTATAATGATGGTGCAAGATTCTATGGATGCTCATACAATAAGAAAATTTATTCCTTCATAAGATCAATAGGCTAACTTGACTACAAGGAGGACAAAAATTCAATGACAAACTTCCCTCAAAACCAAGCAAAACTAATCGAAAAAGGTTCACAATTGCTCAAAAATAATGAAGAAACCAAAAACAAAAAAATGAAAATAAAAAGAAAGGAAAGAATGATTTGTATTTTTCTTTTTTAAAGAACCCAAAGAAGTTTTTGAGAACACAAAGACTACTTAAATTCCAAGACCAAAAACAAGCATATAGAGTCCCAAAATTCACAAGTTATGAACATCATTAATATAATAAAACTTGAAATGGCAAAGGAGTACAGACTTGCATAGATTGATATGAACAACAGTATAAAGGACTTCAGCAAACCAAAAGAACGTCAAGAAATACTTTCAAGATCACCAAAGAGGCACTCAAAAACCATGAAAAACAAAATAGGTCAACCAAAAAAGGAAAGCAAAGCAAAGCAATCTGAAAGTTGGGTTATAAACAAAACTGCAACCAATTTCTTGTTCCACAAAGTCAGAACAACCAAGAACTTCTACAAGAAGCCTTGAACCCAAAGCCCAAACTGAAACTTTACTCAAAAAGAAAACCCTAGGTTGAATAGGTTTTTCAACAAGAAGAATATTAGAAACTGAAAATTTTCATGAAAGCAGAGCTTTACTGACAGTGAATGACCAGAAAATAGCAAAAGCCACCAGGAAACAATCTTAACTGGGGCCAAGATTTTGAAAAAATTATTCAAAATAAGGTATACGCGACTATGAAAAAACAAATAAGCGTGTATATGTGACTAAATCAAAGGAAACTCACGTATACATGATTTTCCTTGAAGAAACTAGCCTGTAAACGCTAATATATCCTCTTAAAAGCATGTATATAAAGCTCAATAAAGAAAAACAAAAAATCCAAACCTAATCCAAAAGATCAGACTTTATGCCCAGGAAGAAAAAAGGCCAAGAGCACTACAAAAGCAAGAAATCAATCAAGTAATCCCTAATCAAGAAGAAACAACCCAATTTAGAAAAAACAAGAATGATTTCCCCAGTGGAGTCGCTAATTTTGTTTCAAGTAGAATCACCCTAGCGTCTTGGGTTGGGAACCCCAACAGAGTAGAGGGAATTCAGCATGAAGCAATCCTAATACTTAAATAGTTAAACTTGGTACAGAAGGTCTTACCCATAGATCCTACATTTGAAGTCATTCCAATAGGGTTCAAACCCCTTGCTTCTTCCTTGTGCTTAAAAACCTGCAATTCATTCAAGGAAAAGCATATACACCAAAAATAACTGAAAGCATGTTCATGAAATTAAGGTTAGATCATATAAGCATGTAAGAAAATAAGCATTAACGTGAGATTTTATAAGAAAATCATGACATAAATTAATGCATAAAGACCATAATCATCAGGAACAAAACAGTGCATATTTATTAATGTAAGCTAAAGAAAATACAAAAAAACTACAACTTGAGTCCTCCACCGGCTCCAAGCGAAGCCTTCCTCTAGATCCGTTCTGCCCAAGTCTCAACAATCCTCCTCCATAAGTATACACAAGGATGTCATGAAGGGATGATGAACATCTCAAGAAGGAAATAGGGGTTTCCTATGGATGAGAGTGTAGAAGGCACAAGGATATCTTCAGACTTGATCATGGATGTAATCAACTATAATATCAATATCTAATCCTTCCTCCTCTAGGCCTTCCCATGGAGATGTATTTATACTTCTCCAAATTAGTTTTTTCAGTTGGGAAATAGTTGGGCCACTAGCTACGGTAGGTGGGTATCAGGTCAAACCCGTAAACTCCACCTGAATTAAGGGTGATTATATATTTTTTTAATGTTTTAATACATATACATGGGGTGGTTATACGTTGACCCACGTTTACACATGCTTTAGATAGGGAATAATTGCGTATGGGATTTAGAACATTCTTTTTTAGAAAATGGACCAAGTCTGGTAAGGAAGGGTTTCCCTAGGCCATATCATAGAGCATCAAATATACCAAGGGTGGTAAATGGTGCTATAACACATGTTAGCTTCTGTACTTGTAGCCACGATATTTGAACAAATATCATCACTGATAGACAAGATTTTTGTGCAAAGAAAAAAAATTTTCTTAGTCGGTTAAGAGTCGATCATTACCTAGAAGTATCGTTGCATGATGCGTAATGAAAGCATCCTGTAACAACATGTCAACCATATTACTATCTGCACCAAAAACAAAGAAACAAATGATAATACCAAGAAGTGACCCTAGCATGACAGAAGAGTGGCTGCGATGAAAACACACCTCACACCTGGTGGATGTAGGAATTCGACAGAATGTCGCAACTTGAAGGGTTCTTGCCAGTAAACACCCTTCCAACGCAACCCAAAATCCAAAATTTGGAATGAAATGATGGAAGGCTACTGAAAACCCTCAACAACAATAGAGAGACACCATATTACCCATCAATTTGGGAAAATATTAACTAGGGTTTTGACTTGTTGCAGAGCCTCCTCATGCAAAGAAGCAGTGCGCAAATGACTCAACCCCCCACCACGAGTCAGAGTGACTGGTACCCTAACCTGTTTCCAAGCAATCCTAACCATTATATTGTCCCAACTCATATCAACAATGTTAGATGCACGACCTACCCCTATTAGGTTGATGACAGTTGGAGACCAAACAAACATTGAGAAGCTTCTCGATGGATCATTGTTATGCGGTAACATTAACTTGAAATAATAAAGATCCAGTAATACATATACATACACACGTCAGGGTCTTCATACCAACATTGACATTACATAACTCGAAATACATACAAATAGATATAAATATATGTTTCACTTTAATACTTTGTCTGTTGTTTGTTCTATTAAATTGAATACAACATAATGGAATAAAAATTGATGGGATGACATTGTGAATTATGTTAATTTCAGAATTAACTGATGATTGGTAGAATGTAATTTTATTTTTACTTTCTCATGGTTGGGGTGCCTTAACATGTTACATTTCTAGTCATTTTTTCTTTACCAAAATCATGAGCCAAAGACATCCAATACAGATTTTTTTATTCTCTCTTTAGCTAGAAAAACTCTTATGACTCTCTTTACTACTCCATACATTACAAAAAGACACCCCCTTCTTTCTTTTTCAATTCCTGGAGAATTTTTTCCATCTATGTGCTCTTTAATTTCTATAGTAAGAATCAGAGTCATTATCCACTTTTATATTTCATTTCCAATGGTATATTGCTTCTTAGACAACAAAATATGGATTTTTTGACAACATAACAGAGCCAACAATATGAAGGGATACAAGAGCATGTCTTCCTATGTGTTCTTGGTGCCTATTTTCATACTACAATCGTTCTTTCATATCTTTATGAATGTTTAATGGTTGAGTTGATTTTTCTTCATAACTCTCTTTTTCTCAACTTACACTATTTCCATTAAAATGGCATGAATGAATGATGACCAAGAGGAGCCTTCTTCACTCCTTTCTTGATTCCCTAAAAGTAGGAGGCAGTGACTTCAAAATAAGGAGTAATTTTGGAGGTAATTAAGTCATTTAACAATACTTTTGATTTAATTGCCATTAATATTAGGAAATAGGATAATTACATAGAAGTTAGGATATGGTTAATTGAAAATAATGTTAGAAAGGTGTGGCTATTTTGGAATAGGGCTTCTATAATTTTAATTTAATTATCAATAATTATTATGTGGATGGTAGGATTTAACCTCAATTTAATATTCTACAATATTCTGAAAGATTTAGATCTATCTCCAAAGCTATGTCCTTATGGCATGTTAATTAAATTGATTGATTAAAAAAATTTCATATGAAAATATTATAGGTTTTTTGGGAATACAGCATTAGCAAACCATGGTATTGTAAAAAAACCTATTTATAGGTTAAGAATATTCATGATAGAGTGGAGGTGAATATTTATGGTTAAGAATTTTTTTACATGTTTTTTTAAATGTATATATGTTTAATTCATATAATAATTTTTTTTAGTTAATAATGCTAATTATTATTATTATTATTTAAAATGAAGTAATAATTTAGTTAATTTTTATGATTTTTTAAATCTTGTGAGATATACCATGACTTAAGTTTATGATTTTTTTTCCCATAGAAAAAGTCGTAATTTATATTAGATCGTGAGAAATTACATTCTGTAAATGCCTAGGCATATGCATAATGAGGCTTGTCACCTCCCGAATAGTAGAAAAATGACGGTTTGACTACAGCCATGTACAAGTAAAAACATTTAGTCTTGTGCCTCCACGCAGGGAGTTCATATGATCTCTGAGAGATTTTGCATCAAAACAAAGGTAAACATGAAAAAGAGTGTGCTCCACGTAGGGAGACAACCTGGTACATACCAAAACCAAATCCTGAATATCAAAAAAGAACCAATTTTGTGAGAGTAGCGGTCGATTAGTTGCCTGTCGGATAGTTCTGTGATGAGACTATTTTAGATACCAAGTGATAACAGCAGCTAATACCCAACAGCTTACGAGAAACCATTGGGCCAAAAACAAACTGTGAAAGTAAAAAAAAAACAGCAGTATAGTTATGTCTCCCGGAGAGAGTGCAGATCTACAAAAGGCCTGTGGTAATGTTGGTGAAAAATTCCATCCACTTCTTCCTGTATCAACTAGTCTTCTTCCTGCCTGTGCGCTGCCTCTTTTGATAGGTGGTCTGCCCCTGTGTTGCGCTCCCTGTAAATGTGTTGACAAACAAATTTTTCAAAAGTTGCTGAAAGCCTGTGTGCCTCATCCAAAATATGTCTCAAAGAATAAGCAGAGCAGTAAAATGTTCTATTGAGCCAATTGCAGACAAGTTTTGAGTCCCTAACAATTGTAGTTTCGTGCAGCATTTCTCAAGTGAAAAGTGGATGAGGTGTTTGGTTGTGGATAGCTCAGCAAAGTTATTTGTGCCCCTTCCCAGGTGCATCTGAATTTTAAAACAATGGTCGTCCCTTAGGTAGAGGATGGCCCCTCCCCCACAGCCTTCTGCTTGGGCTGAGCCGTCAAAATAGGCCCAAGGGTAAGTTTTGTCAATGAGCTCAGGGCGGATGGATCTAGGGGGGTCTGAGAGAGGTCTTCTGGGAGGAGTCCGAAATCGGCAAGGATATGAGATCTGATGTTGGGCCAGATGGGATCCTTTTGGTCAAATATGGCTCGGTTCCTCGCCATCCAGATAGCCCAGCACATTAGGAGCGGTATATTCCTATCTCTTCCTTTGTGTTTCTCTAGCCAGTTCAGCCAGGCCTCTATAATGGATCGCCCTTGCCATTGATGAAGGGAGTGGGAGGATGAGGATATGAGGGTCCATTGCTCGGTGACAATAGGGCAGGACAGAAATAAATGGTCAGTGTCTTCCTCATTGTTCCTACAGAGGTGACACCAGAACGACCCATGGAAGGATCGCCTCATCAAATTTGAGCCTGTGGGGATTTTGTTGAAAAGGATGGTCCACATAAGCATTCGCGTTCTGGGAGCTGCTTTGAGCTTCCATAGTGCTTTCCACCATTGTTGTACGTTTTCTGGCTGGACTTGTTGCATGAGCTTAAGGTAGCCTTCCTTGGGAGTGTATGTTCCATTTTTTGCATGTGCCCACACTATCTCATCTTCTTCTTCCGTTATCCTGATGTGTGCTTGAGTGAGAGCTTCCGTAAAGTCCTCCCAATCATGCCTCCAATGTCCCGGGATGTGGAGTTCTTGTGCTGTCTTCCAGGCCTGCTGGAAAAGAGTGGTGTTTTCTTGATCTGCTATGTGGGCTATGTGAGAAACACCCTGGTCCTGTAGATGAGCGATCAGCTGTGCTGGAAGTCGATGGGCGTTGCCACACCCGATCCAGGGATCCATTCCTATGCAAACGGCATTCCCCTGATGTATCCTCCACGTTAAGCCTTCCCGTATGAGTGGGAGGGAATTAAGTACTGCTTTCCATATATTGGAATGCCTTCTGCTTACCCTGTGTTCCCTGCATATCCAGCCGATAGTGTTTTCCGGGGCAATGTATTTATCATATACTACTCTTGTCCAGAGGCTGTGTGAGGTAATGAGCTGCCATCCTAGCTTCGCTGCCAGTGCTTTTGCAAAATAGTCCAACCTTTTTATACCCCATCCTCCCCATTTCTTAGGCCTCGCTATAGTGTCCCATTTTACCCAAGCGAAAAGGTTCCCCTGCTTGTTCCCCTTCCATAGGAATCTGCAGCATATCTTTTGTAATCTGGCTAGAATTCCTCTTGGAATCCAGGCCAGTGACATCCAGTATACCGGTGTTGCTTCCAGCACTGCTTTTATGAGGGTGAGTCTTCCAGCCCGTGTAAGGTACCTGTTGTACCACACATTCAATCTCTTTTCCACCTTGACAATAAGCCAGACCCAATCAGCGATTTTATATCCCCCGGGTTTCACTTGGAAGCCTAGATATTTCAACCCTTCCTCCATAGGATGTGTAGGGAAAGGAAACCAGTGATGAGTGAAAAAAACTTCATGTTGCGAGCAGCCTATAGCTGTGAGGGTGGATTTGTGAACATTTATGATCATGCCTGTAGCCTTCTGAAAGAGGTCGAAAACAAACTGCAAGGTAGAGGTGTCGGCCATGCTGCCGTTTAAGAAAATGAGCACATCGTCTACAAACAGGAGATGGGTGAGAGAGCAGTTTTCCGTAATTTTTATGCCAGCAATCCTGCCCCTCCTATGTTCTGTCCCTATCAATCTGCTTAGCCCTTCCATGATAAGCAGGAAAAGTAATGGTGAGAGGGGGCACCCCTGCCTGAGACCTCTTTCGGCTGTGAAGAAAGGAGTGGGGGATCCATTAAGGAGGACACTGTAAGGCACATCAGAAATGCAGCTCATAATCCATTTGATGAACATATAAGGGAAGCCCAGATGGGTAAGAAGCATTTGAATGTAGAGCAGGCTTGCCCTGTCGAAGGCTTTGGAGAGGTCTACCTTTAGGATCATACCTTTCAAGTTCTTGCTCTGCACCGAGTGAAGGAGCTCTTGTGCAGTACCAATGGCTTCGTGGATCTGGCGGTGCTGTAGGAAAGAAAACTGTTCAGGGGATATGTGTGCCGAAAGGATGGGCTTGAGTCTATTAGCTAGGATTTTGGCCATGATTTTGTAGAGGCAGTTGCAGAGCGAGATGGGCCGGAAGTCATTGAAAGAGGCTGGCTTGTCGGATTTGGGGATGAGGGCTATGAAGGTGGATTTGATGGCCGAGGGGATTTTTCCTGAGTGGCTACAATGATTGATTACTTTGAGGAGGTCCTGACCCAGTAGGTCAAAAAAAGCAAGATAGAATTCGATGGACCAGCCGTCAGGTCCCGGCTTTTGTCTCTTTGGAAGCCCCGGATGGTAGCTTCAAGCTCCCCCAATGAAACCTCTTTGGTGAGTTCTTCTGCTTCCCCTTCATCCACAAACCTGGGGAAAAGCTCGGCCACTCGCATGATCTCTAGCAGGCTGGCTTCCCTCGGGGCCATATATGTGTTCCTGAAGTGTGAGGTGGCGAGTGAGGCGAGCTCTCTAGAGGTGTGGACTTGTTGCCCCTGATCATTTTGCAGCTCCCAGATAGTGTTGATTGTTTTCTGACCATTTGCAAAGCGGTGGAAGAACTTTGTGTTTTCGTCCCCCTCCTTGAGCCAGATTTCTCTGCTTCTTAGTCTCCAGCTTGCCTCTCTGTCTCTAAGGACTTGAGATCTCTGTTTGATTAAGGTTTCATACATGGCTTTCTGATCCGGGGAGTTGAAAGTTCCCTCCGAATGTGATTCAAGGTCTGCAATCGCCTGCTCTGCTTGGGAGATAATTAGGTCATCCTGTTCCCTTTTCTTGTGAGCCCATGCTCTGGACAACACCTTAATTTCAGAGAGGTTTTTTACAAACCATTTAGCTGGATCTTCCTCCTCAGTGATCGGGTGTAATTTCCAGAAATCGGTTATTAGCTTGATATAGGAGGGGTCCCAGAGCCATGTGGAGTTGAATTTGAAAGGGGCCGTGTGCTTTTGTTTCTTTTCTCCAACCTCTAGAAAAATGGGTCTGTGATCCGACATACCTCCACTGCCAACCCATTGCCTTGATCTGGGGTGGCTGTTGTGAAAGGCCTCCTTAATAATAAAGCGGTCCAGTCTCCTAGCCAGGCTTTGGTCTCCAGTTCGATTGTTTCTCCAGGTATGCTGAATCTTGGCCGAGGGGATGTCAATCCAGAGGTAATTCTCAAGCAGTTGCTCGAAGAAGTCAGAAAGCGGGTCAATCTGCGCCATGTGTCCCCAGGATTCTGAGAAGCCCAGAGAGAAATTCAGGTCTCCACCTAGGATTACATTTCCAGCTAGGAGGAGGGGGGAGCTGAGAAACTTACGCCAAAAGAGTTCCCTGTTGTGGCAAGGTCCATAGACATTTATGATTCTCAGCTCTTCCTCCAGATCCTTGGAATAAATGTCCGCTCCCAGGAAACCCCCTCCACCCCATATGTTCTTCAGGTTAATGGTGCAGTTCTTGAATCCAATTGCAATGCCCCCAGAGCGCCCCGAGACATCAAGAGCATGGAAAGTCCATCCAGGCATCCAAGAGAAAAGGATAGGAATGGTCGTTTCCACCTTGCAAAGGGTTTCTTGTAAAAGGATAATGTCAACCAACTCAGATAATAAGAGACGCTTCAGGGCCAGCTTTTTCTCGGGGCTGGCCAGCCCTCTGCAATTGAAGGACAGAATCTTCATGGAGGGGGATGGGGAAGGGTGTCCTTTGCTCTAAGAACCCTTTCAATGGTGTGTTGTTTTCCCTGGATCACTTCGTCACCTGCTTGTTCTTTTGCCTTGTGGATATTGGAAGGTCTGCCTCTACCCTGCTTGGGCGAGAGGATGGGAGGGGCAACGTCTAGCCCTATGACATCCGGCTCTTTCTGCTTGGCAGTCGAGCGGGTGGAATACCTCGGTGTGGAATTTACCGAGGGGGAGGGCGACTGAAGGGAGGGGTTAGGGATGGATGAGAGGGAGCACGAGGTAAAGATGGTCGATGGCTTTGGGAGGGGGCAGGTCATATATAGATGGCCTGACCTTGAGGGGGGAAGAGGGGGGCGGGAGTCCGCAACCAGGTCGAGAGCCGACGGGGAGGAGGGGGAGGGAATCAAGACCGGAGAGGGCATGTGGGAGGAGAGTGATAAACAAGAAGAAGAAAGATGTGAAGCATAGGCAGCAGGGGGGAGAGACGTACCCGATGAAAAGACGACGCCTTTTGCTGCCTTTGAGCGCGTCAGAGGAGGAGATGGAGGCCTGATCGGGTTCTTGCCCTTCTTTTTTACATAGGTGCGAGCGGCGCTTCCACTGTGTCTGAGGTCTTGATTTGTTCCGCCCTTGGTGCTGCCGCGACCGGAGGAGCTGGATTTTCTGCTGCCGGGGGTTGGTCCTGCACTCTGGTTTCCTGCTGAATCTTCTTGAGGAGGGGGCAGTCTTTGTAAAGGTGACCCACTTGATGGCACCTTCTGCAGCGGTAAGGGATTCCTTCATAGTCTAGCTTCTGCTTCCTCGAGAAGGATTTCCATTGTATAATGATGTGTTCCTATAAGCCTCCTCTTGTATCTAGATGAACTAGAATCCTGGCATATGCCATCATCCCCGTAGTGAGATATGATTTGTCAGATTCCATAAAGGTGCCCAGAGAGTTCCCAATTCTCTTGAAGATGTCCTCGGACCAGTACTGTAGAGGCAAGCCTGGGAGTCTGACCCATACTGGCCCAACCCCAATTTGTTCAGTCTCCGGGTCGAAGAGGGGCGACCATCTTTTGAGAAGTACCGGTGCTTTTTCGAAGTGCCAGAAAGATGACAATACCCAGCTCATGTGGTCAGCCCTTGCGAACCTCAGCGCAAACCAACCTCGCACGAATGTCTGGACAGAAGGGATTTCCGCCAGATGTTGGCCCCAAATCTCTGTAGCCCATGTCTTCAGCTTTTCCGCAGAGTAATTCCTACCCCGGATGCGCCCCACTAGCACTCTATCTGCTAAATCCATTGCGTCTCCCCACTGAATGTCTTCTTCAAGCCTCAGAATGATGTCCTCAGGTCAGGATTTGAAACAGCGTTGTTTCTTTGAAGGGCGGGAGGACATGCGACTAGGGTTTGCAGGTGCCCTAGATCCTACTGGAGCAGCGAGCGGGGGGGGTTAGGGGTCGGAAGGGGGGGGGGGATAGCCTCCGGGAGGGGGGGATTGAGTTGTAACTACTAGAGGAGACAGGGGGAGCCAGGGGGGGAGAGGAGCTGCAGGAGGGGGAGCTTCAGGGGATGCTTCAGGTTGAAGCGGGGGGGTGTAGACCCAGCAGATTCGAAGGACCGGCGCCAATAGGAGAGGACTGGAAACATTCCGAAAGAAACCCAAGGGAGGCCGGGGAAGGAACAGTAAAGGGCACCCAGGAGGAGGGTTCAACAGGCTGAAAAGAGGCAGAGAGAGCAGGATCAGTCGACTGTGTAAGGTCCTCGAAACTGGCCGATAAACTTTCACTGTACACACCTCCCGAAGCCGTAAACGTGGAGCGCCAGATGGAGCCTTCTGCCAGCGGAGAGTCCGAGTAGTCCACCTCGTCTAGGTCCATTACGCCAGCTGCTTAAACAGGATACTACCTCGGAACCAGGTAACCATCGGGGACTGGAACCGACAGCAAGGAAACGATCGAGACCGTCCAAAGGGCGAGAAAAGAGGAGCAGATGTAAACCATCCAGGTCGAGCAGGCGGGAGGAAAATGATGAGAGGCAACCGTGAGTTGTCTATGCATAGCTTCAAAACCCTAACAGCGATCTGCAGAGTTAGGAAAAACCAATGGGGTAAAAAGAAAAGGGTAAAAATAGGACCTTTGGTGCTGAAGGGAAAATGAAAGCCCAGGCATGAGATCCGAGAAAGGATGATGTCGGGGGTGGCTGTAGGACCAATGCCGGCCTACAACCCCGTTCTACGACCCCCATTCAGACCATGCTACTCAGGCATATTCGTACCTGCTCCGCTCCACCCTCCAATCCTTTTCTTGCGACGAGTCAGACTTAAGTTTATGCTTATTGGCATTGAGAAACCATTTAAATTATATAGATACGCTAATTACATAGAAGTTAGGATATGGTTATGACAATCCCTTTGGACCATCTAATGTTTCCCATATTGTAAACTTAGAGTGCTAGATGGACTTTCCCTATGAGCCTTGGAACCTTTCATTAAATTCAAAATTATCACCATTTATATGTCCTTCAAAATAACCATAACAACTACCTCAATATGTGGAACATAACATAGTTTACAATGTTGTAATTTAAGTGTAGAAGAGGTGATCATTGTTTATGACTAGCACAACCACATTAATAAATGTGGTTGATAAAGGTCGATCGGCCCATATGAGGCACATATATCAATTATCAATAATATTAAGAGTTAATCTTATTAATGTTATTATCAATAATATTAATATAAATATAAGAACCATATTAATAATAATTTATATTATATTATTAATATTATATTAAATTATTATTATTATTATATTATTACTAATATATTAAAAATAATAAATAAATAAATAAAGATAATAACAACAATTATATTAATAATCATTTAATAAATTATATTAATAATCATTTAATAAATAATAATGAAGTAATTATGAAATAAAAATTTAATAAAAATCAAACAACAATTTAAATGTCATTGATACGAAATTCAACTTTAAACATTCCATCAGAACAGAGTTATTAAATGCTAGCCTCTTCCAAAACACATTAAGACCAATGAAAAAAGTTGCACCAGTTCAAATCAACAGGATAATGATCATGACCATTCACGCTTTCTGACCAATACCTTCTCATAATGTCTTGCATTTTTTCATAACATTGAAATGGAAAAGGTGGTGAAGTCTACAAACCATCTATTGATTTCACTCTTGATATAGCTATAAATGTCAGATCATGCCTCTCTCTGTCTCCAATATCTATAGTGGCTCATTTCAAGGGAATAATATTAAACCCAAGGGATAAATATTATAAACCCAAGGTATAAAAACCTTAATATAAATATTATAAACCCTAAAATAAACATGGTTGATGATTATTTACCATCATTGATTCTCATGCTGAGATGATGTTTGTCACAATGTGACATTGGACCATGGTTGACCATGGTTGATTTTCATATTGAGACAACCTTTGGTGCATTGTGACATTGGACCATCGTTGACCATGGATGACCATGGTTTTAAACCCAAGGGATTTATATTAAACCCTAATATTAATATTATGAACCCTATGAATAATATATACCCTAGGAATATGAACCAAATAAACCTAAGAAATTGATATTATAAACCGAAGGGAATAATAAACCCAAGGGATTAATTCTAAAACCCAAAGGTATTTTCTTTTTCCTGTAGAAAAAAGTCGTAATTTTATTCATATTGATAAAATTACATTTTGTAGATGCATGTGGCATATGCAGATGGTTGTTCCTGTAATGACAGGCAGCAATGGAAAAATAACAAAATAGCATATGGTTGTTCATGTAATGACAGGAAGCAACAGAAAAAACAAAATAAAAAAAATAAGTTCCAACAAGCCTAAACTTTTCTGCCCTTCTTCTTCTCCACCCGTCGCCAACCTCCAGTGTCGGGAGTGGGTGTAATAATAGCTAGCTGATTTTCCATTGGGATCAATGGAAGTTCTTTGTCAAATTTCGAGCCCTCTGATCCATGAGTTCGTTTGATGCCGCTTACTTCCATTTGTGGCTCTTGTTGCAGATCTGAAATGTGTGGCCCCAAATGAGTAATTGGGGCATTCTCTTCCTGAGTGTATTTCTATCTCATTTGAGTATCAGGTTCTGTCTCGTTCTCTACAGGATCCGTGTTTATGTCTTCTTCTTCCAATGAGTCGGTATGTTGCCACCCTTTGGCCTTTTTTGTTGTTTCTTGGTTCTCCTGGGGTCCTTTCAAGCAAATGGGCAGTCATATTGAAAGTGCCCTATTTGCATGCAGCCCCTGCACCGAAATGATGTGTTCTCGTAGTCGAGCGATTGTATCCATTGAGAATTATTGAAGTTCAGAGTGATGTGATCAGGTAGCCCCTGACTCAGGTCCACTTCTACACATATTTTGGCAAATGTAAATATTCCCCTGATAGCTCTGTCTTCATCCATTTTTAGGAATTTCCCTAGGGAGTTCCCAATGGCAATTAATACTTTGTGATGCCAAAAATGTAGAGGGAGACCATGTAGCCTTACCCATACAGGCATCGTTGAGACTTTCATTGTATTGGCATCGAAATCAGAAAACCAGGGGGTGATGAAGAGGCTAGCACTGCCCCAGAACCAAGGCCCCTGATTGATAATGCTGTCTCGTTCTTGTTCTGTGTTAAATCTAACTATGAAAAACCCTTTTGGGCATAGGTAAATTTCACAGTTAGATGTCCATGTTGAAAAGATCCATTGGTGCAGAGCATCTGATTTTGGCCAGAAACCATTAAATCTACAAATAACTGCATTTTTGGATAGGTCTGTGTGTAGACTAGTTACCTCTGGCAAAGATACTTGTAGCGTTGGTGATTATGGCTTTTGTTCAACAATGTAGGGGCCTGGTAGCTCTGGTGGTGTTGCTACTTTATTTTTCATTTTTTCCTTCCCTTTCACTGCATCTTGAAAGGAACCTAAATTTTAGAGCTGGTTCCAGTGCTTCCACCACACAGTCAGAGATTTAGAATAATGGTTGAATCTTTGGCGATGTCGTAGTACTGTAGAGTTTGGTTGTCCTGCAGACTGTATCCTGAATATATAAGGTTTTGATGTTGTGCTGGGGTTCCAAGGTGACCCTGGATTTCTTTTTTTAACACATGGATGCTCATCCCCTTACTGAGCCGCATGCAAAAGTGTTTGCCCCCAATCGATTTGATGAAAATCTGAATCAGATCTGCATCCATGCGGAGTAGATCGATCTTGTGGAGACCTCGCTTTGTTGGATCTGGTAGTTCCTCTTTGAATCCAGATGCCTCATTTAGCTTTGGATCCTGTCCACTCCTTGGTTTCTCCAGATCTGGCTTATAGAGGTCATTTGTCAGAGATCCACCCGCTCTGTCATGGGCATTTGTATCCAGCAGGAAGATCCAGGCCTCTGGGCTCGTGGCCGCTATGGTTAGGGTCGCTATACCTAACTTCCATTCGATGGCGTATACCCTCGCCTGTTCAGCCGGGTACTAGGGTGTCGCAGCCTGCACAATCCATAAACTCCTTCGTGTTGTCCAGATCGGCCTTCCTGCCTCGCTTTTGTCCTCTACTACTGGCTGATCTGAACAATTACCCTGGTGCGTGAGTAGAGGGCGCCCAAACGTCGATTTTATGAGTGGGGTTCCTACGTGACCACTGCCTCTGGTGTGCAATACAGCGATGGCTTGGCTAGCTGGTACAGTAACCCTAGCCCTCCTATCGTCATAAGCGAAACTGCCTTTGTCATTAAACATGAAAGGGAGCGATCTGTGAGGAATGAGCTCCTCGACTGGAGGATTCAGTTTGGTGAACAGAACTGCCTGTTCCCGTTTGACGCCATTGATACTGCCTTTCAGATCCGCCCAGGAGAGATCAGGGGATCGATTCCCGTAACTCGCCCCTTCTGCACACGCCTTGTTCTCCAAAGCCATCCCAGTCTTCGCTCCAACAGGTTAAGTGCACAATTGTATTCTCTGAAATTAATTTATGCTCGGGATACCCCTAAAACCCAAAGGTATTATAAACCAAAGGGAATAATATTAAACCCAAGGGATTAATATTATAAATGCAATGGATATAAACCCTAAAGGGATTGATCTTACAAACCCAAGGGAATATTAAACCAAAGGCATTAATACTAAAAACCCAACGGATTGATAATATAAGCCCAGGGAATTAATATCATAAACCCAAGGTATATAAACCCTAAGATAAATATTATAAACCCAAGGGAATAATAAACCCAAGATATTATAAAACCAAGTGAATAATTTTAAACCCAAGAGATAAATATTATAATCCAAGGAATATAAACCCTAAGATAAATATTTGTCACAATGCGACTTTGGAATATGGTTGACCCTGGTTGATTTTCATATTGAGACAATGTTTGTCACAATGTAACGTTGGAAAATGGTTGACCATCATTGACCATGGTTGATCTCCATATTGAGACAATCTTTGTCAAAATGCGATGTTGGACTATGGTTGACCATGGATGGCCATGGCTGTGACAATGTGATGTTGGACCAAGAGATAGTATTTGTCACAATATGACCATGGTTGACCATGGTCATAGACCATGATTGAACCCAAAGGTATTATAAACCCAAGGGAATAATATTAAACCCAAAGGATTAATATTATAAATGCAAGGTATATAAACCCTAAAGGGATTGATATTATAAACCTAAGGGAATAATAAACCAAAGGGATTAATACTAAAAGCCCAACAGAATGATAATATAAACCCAAAGGATTAATATTATAAATCCAAGGTATATAAACCCTAAGATAAATATTATAAACCCAAGGTAATAATATTAAACCCAAAGGATAAATACTATAAACCCAAGGAATATAAACCCTAATATAAATATTATAAACCTTAAGATAAATATTTGTCACTTTGCGTTGTTGGAATATGGTTGACCATGATTGATTTTCATATTGAGAAAAGGTTTGTCACAATGCCACGTTGGACAATGGTTGACCAAGGTTGACCATGGTTGATCTCCATACTGAAACAATATTTGTCACAATACAATGTTGGACCATGGTTGCGATAATGTGACGTTGGACCAAGATACAGCCTTTGTTGTAATGTGATAATGAATGACCATGGTTATTGATCATGGTTGACTATGATTGACCATGGTTGAGACAACCTTTGTCACATGTGAAGTTGGAACATGGTTGACCATGGTTGATTTTCATATTTAGACAATCCTTCTCACAATGCAACATTGGATGATTTTCATATTAAGAAAATAGTTATCACAATGTTGTGTTGGACCATGGTTGACCATGATTATAAACCCAATGGATTTATATTAAACCCAAAGATTAATATTATAAACCTTATGAATAACATTATAACCTAGGAATATGAAGTCTTAGATTAATAAGCCCAAGAGGTTTATATTACAAACCCAAAGGTATAATAAACTTAAGGGACTAATATTAAACCCATGGGATAAATATTATAAACCCAAGGTATAAAAACCCTAAGATAAATATTATAAACCCTAAAATAAACATCGTTGACCATGGTTGACCATCATTGATTTTCATGTTGAGACGATCTTTGTCATAATGTGACGTTCGACCATGATTTATCATGGTTGACTACAGTTGATTTTCATATTGAGACACTCTTTGGCACATTGTGACATTGGACCATTGTTGACCATGGATGATCATGATTGTAAACCTAAGTGATTTATATTAAACCCTAGGAGTAATATTATAAACTCTATGAATAATATTATACCCTAGGAATATGAACCCTTAGATTAATAAACCCAAGTGGCTGATTTATAAACCCAAGGGATTAATTCTAAAACCCTTGGGTTTATAATATCAATCCCATGGGTTTATTAATTTGGAGAGGCAGCATTGAGTAAATTGCAATGCAATGTAACATTGCAATGATGAGTATGATATAAATTGTCATGTTGCAACAATGTTTGTCATAATGCGACGTTGGATTGGTTTTTGCACAACCACATGCCATTAAAAGTGTCATACTCAAATCCCTTTTGAATTATTTCATTAGAAATCTCACATACGTCATGAATGCTAACATTTAGGCAATGCAAGGAATTAAATTGTTTATAAATTATCGTTTTAAATTTAAATGATTTATAAAGTATTATCTTTTAATGAAAAAAAATCAAAATATAACGCAAAATCTTAAAAACAAATGAATAATAGATAATGATTTTTTCAAAAATAAATTTATATAAAATAAAATGAAATGAAATAAGCATTTGTAAATTTATAAATTCATTTACTATACTCTCACTTGAATATATTATATTTTTAAAAAATATAACACGTGAAACATTATTGATGGAATTTTAAATCTATAAGACAATGGAAGGAATTAAATTGTTTATAAATTATTATTTTATAGTTTTTTTAATGAACAAAATTCAAATGATAGTGCAAAATCTTAAAAACAAATGAATTATATAGATAATGAATTTTTAAAAAATAAATTCATATAAATAAAATGAAACAAAATAAGCATTTGTAAATTCATAAATTCATTTACTATAATCTCATTTGAATATATTAAAATTTCAAAAATATAACACGTGAAACATTATTGATGGAATTTTAAATTTATAAATTTACAATTTTTTAATGTATGATATATTTCAAAAATTGATAATTAAATTAAAATAAAAAATAAAAATAAAAACCAATTTTATATTTTTACTTCATCTATTTTACTTATAATCAATTTACAATACAATGAATTTCAAATTTCAAAAATAAAAATACATTTCAACCATAATTCCTAAATTTCATAATTTATTAATCATGGAGGAACTTATCATAGAACTTATTAATATAAACATTGTACTTCATAAATAAAATATTTCAATGCCATATTAAGTAATATGTACAATTAAATGAAAAGAAATAATTTTCATGGTTAAAACATTTTTAAGCATTTCAAGTAATGTTATTATTTTATATTTGGGCTATATTTTTCTATCAATTTAATAAGGATTTATTAGGAATTTCAAATTTAAGTTGTGTAATCTATACATTTCAAGTGTGCAAGTAAACTTTCATTCATATATATATATATATATATATATATATATATATATATATATATATATATATATATATATATATATATATATATATATATATATATATATATATATATATAATCACAAAATTATCAACAATTTGAGATGCAAACATTTGTGATTAAAATAGATCAATACTGATTTTTAAAGAAAAACTAATAAGATGAGCTTGCAATTTGAAAAATTGTTATTGAATGATTGCTAATTAATTTTAGAGCTCAAATTCATTCATGCTACTTTACCTCATTCTACACTAATCCTACACTTAAAACCTAGGACAACCCAAATTCATAGGTGAGCTACTTTTATACATTTGTATTTGAAAAATAAAGCAATCTTCCATAGAGCACTCATTTAAATCATTAACATCTAAACCATACTTTGTTACTAAATTTATAGTGGACACATAATTGATCTAGTAGAGAAGTAAAATCTTTACTCCTCATTTGTGTGGCGACACATATTCCTCTTGAGAGTCAAGGGTCCGTAAGATCTAATATCAAATGCCCAAACTTCTAATAAAGGTTGTCCACATTAAATTTTCCACTATCAGACACCTATGGCAACGTACAAATATATGTATGTTGATGCAAGAGCATCTGAGAACTCTTCATTAAAAGAGGAATCCAAAGCTGAGAAGGAGGAGACATGGGCAAACGTGCAAACCAAGAGGAAAATTCTGTTAAAAAATGGCTAAAATGATGGAATGGATAAAGTCTCTAGACTTATTTAATGTAATTTAATCTTCCATGTATGTGTATAGAAAGATTTAGGGGTTTGTTGAACGGTTGTGGGAGAAATTGATGGATCGTAAACGATCCCTCCCTTTTGTAACTTCTTATATAAGAGATTCTGTGTAAGGTGGTGAATTATAGAGAGCGACAGATAGTGATTTGTGTAAACAAGGTGTGGTCATTGGCATCAAGGGGGGAAAGTGTGACTAAGGCTGAAATGCCTTAGGTTGTAATACAAGTCTGTATATATATAATATAATTCTACGTGTGTGTGTGAATTCCATGTATCTGTGTATTTATTCCTTTCTAAGTTATTCTGTGTTGTTGGAGTGTTGATCGACCATGAATCACTAGAAGGATCGATGGCAATCAAATGTTAATCGAATTATTGTTATATGTGTGTCATGTATGAAAATAGAGTATGGTAGAGGAACTGTGTTTTAACATAGATTCCATCAATAACGAACGAGATTAAGTCAAAGAAAGAATAGATGGAGTAATGCACAGGAGCCATCAAATCTTATAGATCGACGGTTAGCATTGACGATCAATGGCAGAAGGCAAAGTGAAGATGAGAACTGATCTGGATCATCAGATCTGTAGATGGGTGAAATCAACGAATATCGAGTCAGAAGATGCATGCTAGTTAATTCAAAAACCAGACCCGATATCAATTAAATCATAGTTTAATATTCCCATCGGTTCTATCCAAAGGAAATAGGCACATGGAAAAATCCAGACTCAAACTTTTATAAATTGAGGACTTATAATTCTCATCGGGTCTATGAAGGCGTTAAACACCACATAAGTGATCTTCCCGATATCATTGTGAACTGTCGGATCAAATGGAGTTTGATCTACGGCATAGGATCATTGAGCAAGTCAGTTGATCAGGGAAATATATCAACCATTAGATCAAGAACCAGATCGATGGTGGAGAATTAATTGCAAATCACATTCGGTAAAAGAGTTTGGGTCTGCGATAAACCCAGATTTGTGATGTTGCGAAAGATTATGGACCGTTAGATCAAAGGGTTGATTCAACGATAGAGGTTAACTCTTGCATTTCATAGGAATCAAGTGCTAGCGAATTACAAGAGCTGCGATGTGCGATGAGCCGAGAATGCGATGAAGCATCGACCGTTGGATCGTGAAGCTAATCAATGATGGATATTGAAGAATAATGGAAAGGTTTGGAAAGGAGGACCCAAAGTGGTTATACAAGTGGTTTCATTTTATTTGAGATCCAGCCTTAGGTGTTCATGGTCAGGTTTCCAATGTATTCTGATAATTTGTGTTGTCCCGGTTTTTAAGGAAAAAGCGCAATTAACGCTTCCGATAGAAACATGGACCCATAACCCACAGGTACACGATCGATATTTTGTAAATGAAAGGGATATTTCCTTAGTGTCCAATTTCTCTTTTCATCATATGTTTAGATACTGGTAATTCAAAAATTGATAATTAAATTTGAAAAAAAACCAATTTTATATTTTTATTTCATCTATTTTACTTAAAATCACTTTACAAAATAATGCA
The DNA here is from genome assembly GCA_031772625.1 of Pinus tabuliformis. Taxonomy (NCBI): domain Eukaryota; kingdom Viridiplantae; phylum Streptophyta; class Pinopsida; order Pinales; family Pinaceae; genus Pinus; species Pinus tabuliformis. Next base: position 1,332,837,613 of record CM062805.1, read on the forward strand.
TTTCAAATTTTAAAAATAAAAGTACATTTCAGAAACATCTAAATTTCATAATTTATTAATCATGGATGAACTTATTAATATAAACAATGTAATTCATAAGTAAAATATTTCAATACCATATATACATTCACAACTAGTAGCCTGCATTGTTTCAGAGTAAGCAGAAAATTGAAGTAGACAATCTAATCTTCGAACACATTGAAAGAAATCTTAACACTATAATAGATGAAATTTATTTGCACCGTAGTACATTCTTTATCCGTAGAGAATCCTTGTAGACATGGATGTTTACTACAAAATTTCAATTTTAATGAGAATTACTACAAAATTTTACGTTTAATGAGAATTGCACACTCACTAAGGAAACTTCTTGTTTTCTATCTAGGTTAGCCTTCATTTTATCTCTTTCTCTTAAAACATTTTTGAAGTTTTGTTGTAGATGACCAATGTAATTAGCAGCACCAAGCACTTGTTTTGATACATGAAAATTGGCAATGCCTCTATATTATACAAACTCATCATATATGTGAGTTGTCATGTACATCAAATTTTCATGTTCATGAGTAGTAGACTTACCTTTGCCATAATTTTGATGGAACTATGAGCAAGCGAATCATAATCTGGCAAATAGTATTTAAAGTGATTTTGTATAATATAAAGGTGTTGTTTCCATGGTTGGAATTTGATAGGAAAAAGGCATGTCATATGGTCTTCATAAATATAACCAAAAGAAGTATTGCAACATGAATAATGCCTTACTAATGAACACATTCATTAGATAAGGATGTATAAAAAAGTTATGGCTCAACTTTAACTTCAAAGAAAGAAAAAAGGAAAAAAAAATGAATTACACATCTTATTGTAAAATGAAACACTTTACTAAATAAAATTTATAAATAATAATGAGGAACTTATTAGAACTGGAATAATCTCAAATCCCTAGAAAGGTGGTGGGGAGCCACGTGGCACTAATATAATTTTTTAAATTTATTAAAAGTAATAGAAAATTTTGCCAAATAAAATTTTGTTATATATAAATGAATGTTATAAAATAATAAGGAACATATTAGAATTGGAATAATCTCAAATCTATAGTAACTGCGGGCGGGGAGCTACTTGGCACGAATCTAATTTTTTTAATTTATTAAAAGTCATTGCAACCTAACAAACTATATAATACTCTACATTAATTTATAATCATTAAGACTCTGAATATGTTCGAGAATCAATCTAGGCCCTCAATTAGAAAAGGTAAAAATAAAAAATCAACAAACCTCCTTTGATCTAAAGTTCATATATATAGGCCTATGGGTGAAATATATAATATTAGTTAAAATAAATTAACAAAATAAATCTTCAATGTTGATAAGACTTGAGATTGGGATCATTTCATAATTTAGATATTTAAGAATTTGAAATGTTTAAGAATTTGTTGTAATAATTCTTTTATAGTTTTCCATGAATTGATTTTTTTGTAATTATCAATGCAACCATATAAGTTAAATGGTTGGTAAACACAAATAAGAATAAAAAACACTTACTTCATGATACATATCACATTTCCAAGATAAAATAAAAATAGTGAATCTTAGAAATTAACTAAATTATAATTTTATTTTAAATCATGATCAATGTAATAATATTTTTATAGTTTTTCATGAATTTTTTTTTGTGATTATTAAGGCGGCCATATAAGTTAAATGGTTGGTAAACATAAATAGCCATCAAAACACTTATCTCATGATACATATCACATTTCCAAGATAAAATAAAAATAATAAATAATAAATATTAAGTGAATTGTAACTTTATTCTAAATTATTGTTATCATCACCATCAACTTAATAATATTTTTATAGTATTTTATGTATTGATTTTTTTTTGTTGGTAAACATAGATAGGCATCAAAACACTTATCTCATGATACATATCACATTTCCGAGATAAAATAAAATAAAAAAATAAAAAATCATAAAAATTAAGTAAACTGTAACTTTATTCTAAATTATTGTTATTATCACCATCAACTTAGTAATAATATTTTTATAGTATTTCATGAATTGACTTTTTTGTAATTATGAGCGCAGCCATATAAGTTAAATGGTTGGTAAACACAAACCTTCATCAAAACACTTACCTCATGATACATATCATGTTTCCAAGATAAAATAAAAATAAGAAATCATAAAAATTAACTAAATTATAATTTTATTTTAAATTTGTGTTATCAAAATCATCAATTATAAAATAATTACTATAAGGGTTATATATATATATATATATATAGTTGGTAAACACATACAGTCATCAAAACATTTACCTCATCATACATAACACATTTCCAAGATAAAATAAAAATAAGAAATCATAAAAATTAACTAAATTATAACTTTATTTTAGATTGTTGTTATCATCATCATCAATATATATATATATATATATATATATATATATATATATATATATATATAACAAGATTCTTTACAATAGATATTCGCTCCACTTTACTATGTATATTCTCAACCTCTAAATATTTGTTACAATACCATAAGCTTATTTACCTCATGATACATATCACATTTCCAATATAAAATAAAAATAAGAAATCATAAAAATCAACTAATTTATAACCTTATTTTAAATTGTTATTATCATCATTATCAATTATAAAAGTATTAATATCGTAGTTAAACACACAGACACACACACATATATAATGTAACAAGATTCTTGAAAATAGAGATAACATGGCTTAATAACACCAATTTGATCAATTTTCTTCACGTGCGAATTTTTTTCTGAACCGAAATTATTTAAATATTTTGTATAATTATTTTATTTTTTTATTTTTAAAATTTTTTAAAAATTTATTTGAGTAGATATTAGCAAAGTTTCAACTTTGATAAAAACCATAGCTCATGCTCATCTAACATTCTTTTCCAATTATTCAATTATATTAAAAGATCATAAAAGACATAACTACTTTTAAAATAAATTTTAACTTTTAATTTATTACAATTATTAAAAATATTCTAAATTATTTCATAAAACTTAAATCCTAAACTTACCTAATAATTATTAATAATTAAATTAAAATTTTAGACACATTCATCAATGTAATAAAACATTAACCATTAACTTAATAAAATATACAAAAACTTACTTAAATATATGAAAAAAAAAATTGCATTTAACAACTCGACTATTCAAATTTAACTCAGACTCATTTACAAATTTTGATGTATAATACCCACGATTATAACTTTTCTTGCAAATCCCAATACTACCTCACCTTCACCTTTTATCAAGATAACTTTATCGTCGTGTTGAATGGTGACTACCAAGTTAATTCCCATCGCCACCCACGGATGGATACCAAAATCCTCTTTAAAAGGCTAAAATGAAACAATTAAATGAATGAGGAGCCCACAGCGTTTTCTCCGATCACAAAATTTTCATAAAAATTAGCCGACACGGTTTCATACGATCACAAAATTACCATAAAAATTCGCACATTCGGCGGAGATTAAATCAATTGAGGATTCTGCAGTTTCAAGGAATCTCAAAGATTTTGAGAGCTTTTATACCTCTCATGGGTGCAGCACTGGTCAGGGGTTGGGGTCGGGGTTGAGGTTGCGGTTGAGATTCTATCTACTGCTAATCACCGAATTTTCACATCCGATCCATCACCAGATTCCAGTTTAAACTTTAATCCCGTCCTCTGCATCTAATCTGAATTGGTTTCAGAAATTTTTGGATTGTTTTGGGAGAATTTAGGATTGCCTGTTGGAATCAGAGATGAGCAGTTCAGAGTCAAGTTTCCGCTGGCTCTACCTGAAGCGGCTTCTCCGAGCCTTCGATCGGCTCAAGAGGCGGAGCAGCGATATAAAAAGTTCAAGCTGCAATATAAAGCTCGCAGCGGACGTTTCACTGGCATTGGCAGCAAGCCCGCGGGCAGCGTGGCGTCATGGGTTGATGAATAAAATTTCCTGCGATGAGAAGAATCGAAGAATTCTGAGAAGGATCCTTGGACGAAAGAGGTTTCGAGGAATAATGGCGGAGAGGGCCAGATCTCAATTGTGGAAGAGGTTATATATGATAAGGAGACGATTATTATCATGTCGGCTAAGAGATTCGAACCTGTGCCCGCCTCTGTGGTTGCTAGGAGCCTGGTAGGCAGGCGCATGAAGTACTTGAAAAGACTCATCCCCGGAACAAAATCAATGGACACTTGTTGCTTATTGAGAGAAACAGCGGACTATATCGTTGCCCTGAAAACACAGGTACAGGTATTGCAATCTTTAGTAAATAATTCTGATGTAAATAATACTTGAATTTTTGTTGCTTGTGTCTAAAAATTCTGGTTTGCTTCAAATTATGCCCCTTGGAGCTCTCTTGGGATATATATTGAATTTTATTGAGGCTTAGAATTCATTCAGATAGCCAGTCTTTACTGCCCACGTCCGCAGCAGCTTGCTGGTCATCCATGTCTATGTGGATTTGATTAACCAGTAGCCAGCGACAATTAGGGTTGCACCTGTGTTGCAGTGTAAGCAGTAAAACATGGCTTAACTTTCATGTGATATTTCACCATTTTCAACAGGTATGCAGGCCTGAAGACGATATCAGTTCTTTTTCAAGTTTTTACTTGCCACCGTTACAATTTTCTTTCAACTTCCAAGTATTCAATTTACCTTTCATTTTCCTTTTAAATAAATACATCTCTCTTCTACATGGATGCCTATCACTGACTGTGCAGTCCCCATCTGTCTTTAGAATGATCTCTAATGCCTTTCTCTTGAGAAGTTGGGTCTTTCTTTTTCTTTCATTTGCAGAATTTCATGATACATGCTGATAAAATGCATTCTGTTTCAGTATTATGGCATTGCTGTTCTCCATTCTGAAATATTCTGAATAAAGTTATTTTGCTTGCTGGGTAACCTTATTTATTAGTAATAAAAAACCATGACTCCAATGTTTTTGCACTCTTAAACATCATTTAGTGTGGGTTCAATTCAATGGGTATTTACTCACATGAAAAAATATATAATTTGGCCATTATTATTAATTTCTCATTCTCTACCAGCTGAAACAGGGAGGTGCAAAGGAATAAATGGAAAAGAATGCCTATACTAGGAGACAATCAGAATAAAGTGTCTGTCATATGTTTTATTTAAATAGCTTATAGATTTAATTCAGTTTCTCAACACAAGAAATAGAGTAAGGATGTTTTAAAACAACTGAGTGTATTGCAAATCGTTACTCCCTGTAAATGAAAAAATGCTTCATATAATTTTATAGATACTACAAAGGCTCCTCAATTAGACCTCATAGATCCTGTAAAATCTCACATTAATATAAATAAAAGTATAATATTCTCTAGGTTAAAGGTTCCATATGCCAAAAAGGATAATATGTCTTATTTAAACAGCTTATACCTTTAATAGGGTTTCTCAACACAAGAAATAGAGTAAAGATCTTTTAAAACAACTGAGTGTATTGCAAATTGTTACGTCCTGGAACTTTAAAAACATCAGAACTATAACTGTGAATTTTTATCATGCTTTATAGGTACTATAGACTCTCCTCAATTAGACCTCATAGATCCTGCAAAATCTGCCATTAATATAAATAAAACTATTATATTCTCTAGGGTAAAGATTTTACATCCAAAAAGGATAACCACTGCAGCTGCATCCGATCATGTTCATCTTTATACATTTGATAAACATAGAAATTTACACCTGATTTTTTAATCCTTCGTGATCTTGAGTGGGTCGAAGTTTATCTGGATATATCTGATGAACTTCAAATATAACAGTTTCATATTTAGATTTTTCTAAAGTTTTGGAATATGAAAAAAAGAAAGATAGAAGATACATAAAATAAAAATAATTAAAAACATATAAAAAGAAACCAATGAAACTAGGATATACATGAATATTTTTTTTATTAAAACACAAAGAAAGCATAAATTTGATCACTTTTCAGCATCATCATAGATTCACTTTTTTATCCTTTTTATTAGCATTCAGCATAACCATAATTATATACTCATTATTTCTAATTAACATTTTACATAATCATATATACATTACATCACTTCAGCATAATTATAATATATTATATGTTCAGCACTGTTATTGCATAGATGATTTTCTTTCTATTAACTAATAGTCTGCTCTCATTATTAATGTTTTCTATAATGGCCTATTCATGTCCATTACTGGTATTGCATAGATGATTTTCTTTCTATTAACTAATAGTTTTTCTAATGGTCTGCTATAATTATTAATTAATGTTCATTATTAATAGATGATTTTCTTTCTATTAACTAATAGTCTGCTCTCATTATTAATGTTTTCTATAATGGCCTATTCATGTTCATTACTGGTATTGCATAGATGATTTTCTTTCTATTAACTAATAGTTTTTCTAATGGTCTGCTATAATTATTAATTAATGTTTTCTCTAATGGTCTGCTCTCCTTCTAGAATTCACTTGCACTGGATGCATGCATGCAGCAGACAATTTACAATATTTCTAATCATTGAAGGGAAAATTAAAAATTCCCTTTCCTGAAGGCATTTTGGGAAAATAATGGCATACCCATAACCTAACGTAAATGCTAGAGTATACTCCTTAACTTATTCGACTCCGAACCATATAGCGTATTTTTTAATGCAATCTGCAGTAGAAGCCTCATTCCATAAACTTAAATTTGCTTCTAGTTGCATTAATTGTGATATTCATGGAACTAAAATCTACAGGAATATGTAACTGTGGCTGGTAGGTGTATCATAAGGAGTAAGGAGTGCTGTTTTATATATATATATATATATAACTGTGGCTGGTTGGTAGGTGTATAATATGGAGTGTTGTAATATGAAGTGTTGTTTTATATATATAGTAGTTGAGTTTTTGTTAAAATTAGATATATTAGTTTAGTTGGTAAAGTTTTTGTAAAAGCATTTCATTTAGCTATCACCAATCTCTTAAGCTTGTCACAAGAGAAAAAAATGCTGATCTATTTTGTATCTTGAATAAGATTTTTAAATAAGTGATAGAGATGTTAGTTCAAGCAATAATTTCTAACACTAATTATCTGATAGAAATAAAAGCCCGCTGGAACATTTTCCATGGAATACAATTATTAAGAATTGAATGAGTTTTCCGTGCAACTTTGAAAAGTTACTGTCTTAATCTGCTTATGAAAAAAATGTTGACAGTGTCTGAACCAAAGGGTGACTTTCACAGACTTGAAGCATTTAAAGTACAAACATAATAGAAAATATAGGTCATTCGCTGCAAAAGTCTCACAAATGATCTTTGAAAAGCATTTTCAAATCATTCTAGTAGTGTGAATTTTTCCAATCTGCCATCATATCCAGGTCATGCGTTATGCCTTTATTTATCACCCAGGACTAACCCTGTGACTTGTGAAACGAAAAATTATAACGCACTTCTGGGCGGCCGCAGTCATGATTTGAAGATGTGAGAAAATCCGACGCAGAAATGCACTGAAAATCAGACCGGCGCTGATTGTGCGATAGTACCATTGTTGAACCCTAGGTCGTTCGCTGTCGATATGGTAAGGGGTCAATATTTTCACCAACCAAACACATGTACATCATTATCATCCTCAAAATCTGTCGGACTGTGAAAACGAGTGTAGGTTAGGAGGCACCTGATAAGGAAAGCGTATGGCAACTTGATAACAAAGATATATCATCAAAATTGTTGACTCTCAAAAACATTATTAAAAAGTACACCCACATGTTCGTGGAGTAAACGCAAAACTGACCCCACAGCCAAATATTCTGCGACACACAAATATATAAATACCAATACCATTATAAATTAAACCTACCTAACTGCCATGATGCTACAACTATTTTTTAGTTTTTTTTTGGGAGGATGGGGAATTGAAATTTGGTCGATAATTAAGCTGTTTTAAATATTAATTCTATTCTACTCGGTTCTGAACCTTGCTGTTATCGGAAAGAAGAGCAAAGAAGGCCTAAGAAAAAGAGAAAACCGAAATAATCAAAGGTTAACCTAAAATTAAGCTGCATAAGATGCTCCTCCCTTTAGGAGGTCATTACGACAATGAACATATGTTGTATAAGAAACAGTCGCAGCCCTTCCTCAGATAATGTGATTAAATATCAATCTTGTTCAGAGTACAATGTAAATATAAATCTATTGGCTTACATTAAATTAAACTAAAAATAAAATGCGTAAGAAAATCATCACACCTTATATCTAATATAATTAATAACTGTGATGTTAATAACAGAATAATACTAGAAAATGCTCATAGGTTAAGTCTCATCAATATGGGAGATGTAATGTAATAAGAAAATAATATAAGAAAATGGGTATAGATTAAGTTGGATATGTAATTGAGCCGAGAGCTTATTCTACAAGGCAATATGATGTGTAGTTTTGTTAGTTCATCATCAAAGTTGAAATTTTAATCACTTAAGCCAAATAAAAATCTAAAAAATCTAAAAAAAATTAACTAATATTCAAATAATGTCGGCTCATACAAAAATTTGCACATGAATAAATTGGATCCCTCTCTACTCATGCTCATGTTAGATCCCTATTTAAGATAGATCTATGATGGTGTATGCCCATCACGTCTGTCAAAATCAAATTAGTTTAATGAAATTTAAGAAAGTGAGATTATTAATGTTAATTAAATTGATTATTATATTTTTTTAATTTTATTTTTGTTAATATTCAAATAATGTCGGCTCATACAAAAATTTGCACATGAATAAATTGGATCCCTCTCTACTCATGCTCATGTTAGATCCGTATTTAAGATAGATCTATGATTGTGTATGCCCATCACGTCTGTCATAATCAAATTAGTTTAATGAAATTTAAGAAAGTGAGATTATTAATGTTTATTAAATTGATTATTATATTTTTTTAATTTTATTTTTGTATTTAAAGTGTTTTAATGATAAATATTTTGAAATTGTGATATAATTTGGTATTACAATAAGTATTTTATAATTATAATTTAATTTAATGTTTTTATATGAAATATTTTGAAATTATAATCTTATTTAATATTATAATAAATATTTTGAAATTGTAATCATAATTGGTATTGTAACAAATATTTTGAAATTGGAATAACAAATAATATTTGGTATTGCAATAAATATTTTGAAATTGTGATTAAATTTAGTATTGTTATAAAAATATTTTGAAATTATGATTTGAGATGAAAATGGGGGTAAAAACAAAAAAAAATTATGAATAAAATCAATTTTAAAAGAACCAATAAAATTCAAAATGATGATACATCACTAAAGGTAAGTATTTTTGAAGTGGAAAGAAGAAAAGTATTTTTTAATAGTATTTCTCATTTATCTTCTTATAGGTTTATTCAAATGTCAAGTTAGACATTCTTTGAATATAAAGAAACATTTTTTTCATTTAGTTTCAATTTCTGAATATGAGTATACTAAAAAATATGCAAAGTGGATGCTCCTTGGATGCATAATTAAATTCCACATTCAACGATACATACACTTGAGTAAAACTATAAGGAGATAAGCCAAAAATGTTTTTTTTTCTTTAAAAATCCATACATTTTATTTTATTAACTATTATTTTATGATTTTTCTTAGAACGCACATTTTAAAATGCAAATTCACCTAATAGGTATGAGCATTATTCCAAGAGAAAACTTTTTTCATCTTCAACCCTATTTTTTTTTTCTAAGCAACACTACCTACTTTTGTATTAATATGTACAGCTGAAACTTACATTCGAGAGAACTGGCTGCCCATTTCCAACTGTGGCTCCATGGGCAGCTGTAACAGATTCCAAAAACACTTGCACCTGGTGATGTTTCCAGTATTGACCAGTGCATCAACTAACAAAAAGATCCTAAACATTTCTGAAGAACCCACGCAGGGGCAGAATTCGAAGGCTATATGACTCAGACTTCTACAGGGAATGCGCTTATGTCCCAAAACAGAGAAACTGCTATCCATATCATAGAAGTAAACAAGAAACAACATAAGACAAGAGTCCAACGACATTGAACAGGAGACCAGCAATGTAAGACACAAGACAACAGGAAAGATCACTAAACCGTCCACGATCCCAAACGCTTCCTGGAAGAACGTGAGAGTGCCACATGGGCCTAGTCCTCGGTCGCAGCTTCCTCAGGCTCAGCTTCCTCTGGCTCAGCCTCCCGAATCCACGCCCATCCTTGTCCCTCGGGTAGTCCATCCATGAAGGCTGGCAATTCAGGTTCACGCGCACGGCTTGATGTATGGTGGGGCTCCAGCAGTGAGTTGCCCCCCAAGCTTGAAGCCTCACCCAGTGGACGCTTTCCTTTGTCAACCACCCGAATTTCTTCCGCCAGAGACTGTTGCCGCCTTCCTCCATGCTCCGACAGAATTTCCCTTGCAAGGGATTGTTGAATTCCTCCCTCCTTTTCCATGGGATTTTCCACTGCAAGGGGCCTCGGCAGACCCTCCACATTTTCCTCAGGGACCCTGGTGAACAAAACGGATATGTGGGCGTTGATACCCGCATTATCCCTGGAATTGCCCAACGTGAAAATAACCGAGCCAAACGCAGGTAGCCTTGGCTCGCCATTGTTGGACCCTCCAGCCTCCACAAAATGGCTTGCCTGAACAGGGGAAGCTCCCACACGTCGATGACAGTAACAACAGCAGCAGTGGTGATGAGTGTCTGCTGCAGGCGAGCGAGAGGAGCTGCCACGCCCTGAGCCCCTTCCTCTTCTGCACGGCATCCTCTCTCGCACCATACTTCCAGCAGCTTCCTTCTTAGGCAGAATTCTCCTCCAATTCGGCTCCAGGCAACACACAAATGCGCGCAGGCAAGAACCAGGGAGGACCAGCAGCTTGCCAGCCTCCCCCAAATCGACAATAACACCGCTCTGCTCCGAATTCTGGGCATATACACCATCGCACTGAGCAGCGTCTGCCCCCATTCTGCAATTCTTATTACCTTCCACATTCCTTCGGAATTCTCCCGCATTGAATGCGGCCATCTAACCTTTCAATGTTCCCTGCACCTTCATTAAGGCTGATGAACTGCAATGCCCGGCCTGTGGATTTGGCGGTGAGGGGCCATAAAGATCTTCGTCCGTCGCGTGACCTCCCCTCCGTGGCAAGTGGCTCTTCCATGTGATGTGACGTAGCACCCGCATCCGGGAATCTTCAACCCTATTACTATTATAAAGATGATAGATTATTTTGACCACACTATTCAAGGAATGCTTAGTTTCTTTTTGTAGCTCGTAAACATATTTTTAAGCAAAACTAGAAAGTTTTATTATAATATAAAAGTTGTGATTGATTCAACCGGAGAAGCACACCCAAAGAGTCAACCAATGTCTTGCTCAGAGGGAAGATTAAATATAATATTATTCTTCTTATTAGACTAGAAAATTTTCATTTGGATCGAAACATGTGGCCATATAATATTTTGATAATGCTCGTGTCCATTGACCTAATTTTCCCGATTTTTATATGTGCCCAAATTAGCTTGTGTGTATGCATGTTCATTATTGGCAAATAGAACATGGAACTATTGCACCAACTCAAACCTTGCTTTGAGGGTTCTAATTCGAAAGAGAACTCAAGTGAAGTTATTGTCCTTTGGAGTTGTACCATGAATCATATGTCTGTTGATAATTGTGGAATCCCAAAAAACCCAAAACTTCCATATGCCTCATTGGTGTGTCAATGACAAACCTTGGAATAGGGCATATGTGTTTGTCTAGTTGTTTATCATATGCCAGAGGCCCCATGCAAAATATGATCTAAAAATTCTCCACCAAAAAAAAAACTCATTATGAGTTTTGTTATTATCTTAGAAATGTTTATTTTATTTTTTACATTAATCAAGATATAAAAATATTTTTTTATCTTCTATATTAGGGTTGACCACCTCCTTATAGTATCTTGATTTTATTTTGTCCTCTAATTCTTTATCACACCATAAATTCTCCTTAAATTTGGATGTGATAATATTTTTAATATTATCAAATGTTCTATAGAATGATTCTTCATTATTTCCCAATGATTTAGCCAAGACTTGACATCTTTATGTCATGCCCACTTAACCCACAAGTAGTTGTTGTTGGAGTTTGAAGCAATTTTAGGGAGTCTCTTGTCATCCATGTATATTGTTCTTGTACATTAAGTACCTAATCACTACCTATCCTATGGATAGTGGAAAGACTCTATTCTAAGAGGAGGATAGGATAGGGCATATTGCATTTAATTTTGAGATTTTGAGTTATAAAATTCTCTTGGATGTGCTCTATCTTTCTTTGTGATTTTCTAGAGATACCACACCCTTGTTATGAACCTTACACCTTAAAAATGATAATAAAAAAACCCAATAGTTATAGTCCTCTTCCAAGGGGAAACCTCCTTTTACAATGAATATCATGTAGAAGACAAGATTTGATGATCCTAAGACTAGGTCTCCTTTAGATATATATGTATGTATGTATGTATGTATGTATGTATGTATGTATGTATGTATGTATGTATGTATATATATATAGATATAGATATAGACATAGACATAGACATAGACATAGACATAGACATAGACATAGACATAGACATATATATATATATATATATATATATATATATATATATATATATATATATAGGAGGAAAAGCATACAATTATAATAAAATGGTACCATGAAAAGTTATAGCCTATATAACAATATAATCATAGAAATGTAATCATTAAATATATAGGGCTTAATAATGAGTTTTATAGTTAACATGAGACTTATATAGGGCTTAGCATGTCGCTCCCCTTCAAACGAGTGGTGTCCTCAGCACTTGAATATTTTCCTGAGTTTCTACATAAACAATCCATATTCCCATGTTTCTTCTTCCGCTGGTAGGCTTTTCCATTTGATGAGGTACTTAGTAATTACTTGATTTCTCAATTGCTTAATCCTTTTTCCCAAGATTGTTTTCAGTTCTAGTATTAATTTCTCTTCTTCATTAACCTTTGGTAAAATAGTTTGGACTATGATCTTGTCATTGATTACCTTCTTTAAGCAAGAAACATGGAAGATTGGATGTACATACTAAGGTGGAAGCAAATCCAACTTGTAGGTCATACTTCCAATCCTCTCAAACACCTTATAAGGGTCATAATAACTGGGTGCTAATTTGTTGTCCTTATCTTGCTTAAGGAACATCTAATTATATGTTTTAAGTCTCATAAATACCCAATCCCCCACTTCAAATTCCCTTGCACTGCGAGATCAGTATGCTTGTTATTTCATCCTATTTTTCTGCTACAACCAAGTTGTCCTTCAATTGTTTGAGAACCTTTTGTTAGTGCCATATGTGATCCTCTACTGCTTAAGCCTTTGTAGTCCCTTTCAAGGGTAATGGGATAGATGGGGGATGATATCCATAAAGTACCATAAGTGGTGACATTTTTTATGCAGTATGGAAGGATGTGTTGTACAACTATTCTGCAAAGGGTAACCATTTGATCCAATGTGTTCATTATCATATGCAAATCAATGTAGATATTCATAACCTCAATTTTCCCATAATATTGAGGATGGTAAGATAAGTTGTGAACCAATTGAGCGACCAAACAAAAAAAGGGTTAGTCCAAATATTTCAAGTGAAAATTAGATTTCTATCACTTAAAATGATATTCAATATTCCATGTAGATTTTGGATTGTTTCCATGAATGATTTTTCTACTATACTTGATTTAAAAGGATGAGAAAGAGAGAAAACATAGGCACTTTCTCATTTGATTTATCACTACCATAATGACATTATTTCCTTCAGATTTAGGAAAACCTATAATAATTCCATTGAAAATTTTTCCCAATGCTATCTTAGTATGGCTAATGGCTTAAGGACCCATGGAGTCTCGATTATCTCGCCCTTATTTTGTTGGCATACCATACATTCAACCACAAAAAATTTCACATATACTTTAGGACCTTCCCAAAAAAATCTCTCTTAATCCTTTGGTATCTTCAAAAATCATGAATGTCCTCCTACTAGAGAAGTGTGTAATTCCAAAAAGACCTTCTATTTGAGTTACATAAGTATAGGAAATCTTCAATACCTCAACAAATCATTATTCCACATGAATTTTCTACTTCATCAAGGTCCTCTTGTGGTTTTTTAATGATCATGCATACCTTCTCATATTGTTTCCATTATTTCCTTTCTTCTTCCACCAATAATATTATGGAATGGAAACAACACATAGTAAAACCTTTGTGTCTTCCTCTTTCCTTGAGAGTGCATATTCCACCATACTTTGTTTCCCCTTTTTGTAGATAATTTCAATGTCATAATCCAACATCTGTGTAGTCCACTTGTGTTTCTCTTATGAAGATAGTATCTGTTCTAAGAAGTACTTAAAACTATCATGACCTACTTTTATTTTGAAGTGTCTTCATATTAGGTATGGATATCAGATCTTAATTGCATGTAGTATGGCCAACATTTTTTTTCATAGATGGGTCCAAGTAAGTTATTTCCTTTAATTTTGTTGTTTTCAATAGAAAGGGGGCTTCCTTATTGCATCAAAAGTAGACCAATGTCATCGCCTAAGGAATCGCACTACACAATAAAGTTTTTTGTGAAGTGAAGTGTTAGCAGGATGGGAGTTGTAAACATCGCCTATTTGGATTTTTCCAAATATTTGGTTGCATCTTTAGTCCAAGAAAATTCTTCCTTCTTCAAAAAAATTATTAAAGGTGCTTCTATTTGACCATAATTATTGAAAAAGCCGTGGAAATACTATGCCAATCCTAAGAACCCTCTAAGTTTCTTCAAGGTATTTGGGATTGGCCATTGCCTCAAAGCTTTGTTGTTGTTAGGATCCACTTTTACCCCCTCATGGGATATAATATGACCTGATTATTCCACTTCTTCAACCTCAAAGGAACACTTGGAAGGATTAACATATAATTTTTTCTCTTCTAATAGTGTTAAGACCCTACGAACATGTTGTACATTTTCTTATTGAGATTTGATGTAGATTAGTATGTCATCAAAAAATACTGACACAAATTTTCTAACGAGTGGTTTTAAAATAGAATTCTTGAATCTTTGAAAGGTTGAAGGCATATTAATAACTCCAAATGGCATAACCAGAAACTCATAATTACCTTCATGTGTTCTAAATGTTGTTTTGGGAAAATAATCTTGCCTCATTTTGATTTGATGATGTCTTCAATGAATATCCAACTTAGTAAAGAAAATTTCTCCATGCAATATGTCTAATAATTTATCAATACCAGAAATAGGGAACTTATCTTTGATTGTAATTTTATTGAGTTATCTGTTATCTAGACATATACAGCATGAACCACCCTTTTTTATAGCCATCATCATTGGTGAAGAGAAATTACTTTGGCTAGGTTGAATGATGATAGGCTCTAACATTTATTGAACCATACGATCAATCTCACTTTTTTATACATATGGATAATTGTGAGGGTGAATGTTAGGTTGTACACTTCTAGGTTACAAATGAATAGCCTGTTCATAACCTTTAACAAGAGGAATACCCTTAGGAATATCTCAAAATACATTGTAATGATTGTTTATAACTTTATGGAGATCCACTAGAGCAAAAGATATAGATGTTTGAACACTAATGAACATAAATATGCAATGACACCTTGGTGTCCCTTTTTTATCATTTTTTCATGTTATTAGAGCTTATTACTTTACTAGTTTTCCCTTTGATACCTCTAAGCTCATATTTTTTTTCCTTTTGAGGAAAACATTATGAAAATATCTTTAAAATTAGGGATTATCATTCCCAATGATTGTAACCATTAGACCCCTCATACAACACCAATGCCAACGATTTGGACTACAAACATGGGATTATCTAACAAATACTCACCCATATTTAACTTAATATTATGGCACTTCCCAATTCGATTTATGGTACCTACATTTGAAATCATTACTTGAAATTATGATGTTGGATATACAAAGTAATTAAGAAATTTTGTCAATTTGTAATTGATGAAGTTATGGATACTGCCTAAATCAGTCAATATTGTTACATTTTTCTTTTTGATATATCATTCTATCTTGAGGACTTGTATGAGAAGATAATATTATTGGAGTAGCCCCTTCTAGATCTAGACCTTATGTCAATCCCACTTCTTCATATTTTTCATCTTCATGATCAATGTAGAATAACTTCTTCTCACTGCATTCATTCCCCTTATTGTGCTTGTTTTCATAGTTGAAACATAGTTCCTTTGCTTTTCTTTCATCCATTTTCTGAGGAGTTAACCTTGTCAATTTAGGAGAGGAAGCATGATTTTCTCTATAGTTATTATTGATCAATTATCTAGTGGCCATATTTTTACTTTCAACTTTCCTTGCTAGACTGAAAGAATGCTCTATAGATCTAGGTTCAAAGAGATGCACCTCATGTTATATTATTTCCTTTAAATTTCTCATAAATAGGTCCAACAAATTATACATTTACATACTTTCCTAGAGATTTATATCTCCCACTTGAGGACTCATTTTTATTTCTATTATGGGAGTGTCCTCTTACAGCCAAGGAATTTTTTTTCTAGATTCCCATGTTTTTCTATCTCATCTCCTCTGATAACAAGGATGATATAATTTCATCAAACTTTAAAGTAGGTGTATTACTACTTACGGCAACAACTAGACTATCGCATGAGCTAGTAGAGAACATAATCGATGCACTTATATTCACCAGAAACCTTAATAACAACAAATAATATTTGAATTACCACAATATTGAAGGTGTTTTGATGCTCTATCATTGAGTCTCCATCCTTCATCCTCATGTTACATAGCTTCTTCTACAAGAATAATTTGTTCACCGAGAATTTAGATGAATACAAATCCCGTCATTTTTCCCATAAAGGTTTTATTATAGCTTCCCTAAAATATTTAGTAATATTGAATTTGAGATACATAATAATATTGTGCTATTTTCCTTTTGATCCAACTTGGTCTACACGTTTTTTACATCCCCATTAGTGTAATATCTAGATCTATAGTTATCCTTTGATCTCTGCCCACCAACAAATATTCCATTTTGAGTTTCCATAGTTGAAAATCATCCCATTGAATTTCTTGATCTCTATCTTTTAACTTCTCGTTGTTTCCTTTTCACCACAAGAATGACTTCTACAAATATCCCACTATAACAAGGTTTTCCACAATCCCAATCCAAACTTCTTAGCCATAAAGGCATCCCCTTGAAGCCAAAATTGTTCTAATACCAAATACAGGTTTTAACTATTTACAATTAATTTTTTCAAACATATTCTTAATGAAACGGAAAAGATGTCATGGAAAACACACACATTAACGTAGAGATTTTATCTTGGAAACCCAAAAAAAAGGAAAACCAACAAGATTTTTTAATGTATTCTTCTATATAGTTTTACAATACAATATATATCCTACATAGTTTATAAACTACCAATCCATTTATTTTGGATTAGAATAAAAATGTATTTCCTCAATCGAAACTCAAAAACCATGGGAAAAACCACCATGCACCACAAAACAAATTTTAGCAAAAATTGTGTGCCAAAAACCACCAAAAATGGATGCAAAAAATCACTCATTTTTTTTCCTGGGGGGATATCCCCCCATGGCTACACATTGTGAAATATAAATCCTATGGGGATATCCATGTATAGAATATAACACATACCCAACACACCCATGATGCATACACAAGGGTTGAAAACTTCAATGTGGTGTATTAGTAGTTGAAGAGACAGAGTCATGTGCACAATGTTGATAGCATAGTTTACTATCATCTATAGAATGATTTACTGTTTAGGATAGAAAAGTTAATTTTTTCCTAAAGGTAAGTAACTACAACTAATTAGATAAGATCACACTTCCAAGGTTGCAGGGCATTTTGGTGTAGGAAAACTAGTGGCCAACTTATAGAGGTATGTGTACAGGCCTAAGATGCAAGAAGATGTCACTAGATTCATAAGAGGATGTATGCTTTATTGTACCAGCAATCCTAGTAATAGGAACTAGGTTTTATATCATCCATTTCTTGTACCCAATCATCCCTTGGAAATCATTTCCATGGACTTTGTTAGAGGCTTGCCAACAACTAGGAAGCAATATAACCACCTATTCATGGTAGTTGATATATTTAGCAATATGGTTGTTGTCATGTCCTATAAAAAGACCACCAACGAGAAATAAGTAGAAAACATGTTCTTTATATAGGTTTAGGCACACTTTTGGATACCAAGGAGCACCATTTCAAATACAAACATAAGATTTCTCAGTGCATTTGGGTCAACATTGTGGAAGATTATGGACACGAAGTTGAAAAGGTCTACACCATTCCATCCACAAACAAATGGGAAAGCAGAACTAGCAAATGTGACTTTGGTGCAATTTTTTATGGGTTATAGCCAAAAGAATTCAAATATTTGGGATAAAAATATAATATATATACACCACTCTTATAGCAAGGTAATCCAAGCTTCTACTGGGAAGTCTCTATTTGAACCTTGTTTTGGATATTTTCCACCGTCATATGTGAATATTTCATATGGGAAGCAAGGAGGAGTGAGGGGGGATCTCATAGGAAATTATTTAAGGGTAGAGAAATTTTGGAGAAGATCAGGAATATCCATCTGCAAGTATAGGATTTATTGAATAAATCATTTGAAATGTACAAGGTGGGGCATTATTAACATAAAATAGAGAAGTCTTTCTAGGTGGAACACAAAGTATTGTTATAGTTGAAGAAGGAGAATCTACAATGACTTGGTAAGAAAATTGAGGCTCTACAATATGTGTAGGTTTTAATCCCGTATAGAAATTACCTGCATATGAATTTTAAAACACAAAAAACAAACAATGCAAGAGCATAACACATAAAACACATATACACAAATATTTTCCCCTGGATCCCAAAACCAAGACTACCAGCTTGATTTTTTATTATGTTCCTTTCGATGTTACAATACATATTTATACGTGTCGAAGCATCCAAAACCATGGACCGAAACCATTGCATCCAAAACCATGTGTGAAAATCATGCACAAAACCATAGGTAGGTCTGCCCAACCTAACATAGTGTCCAAAACCAAATTTTTCCGGGGTGCTGCTCTGGACCCCATAGAGTGGGGTTATATGCACCCCTCAAACCCCCTGTGACTGCCCCTGCTATGCAATTGGCTCAACGAAGGGGGGGCTCTACCCCTGTCCTAACCCCTCAGTTAACTACGTGGGCTAGTCGTGGAAAGAATATAACACAACCCAACCATATGGTCCCTTCAGAATACTATAAAACATGGGGGATGTTGTCACCTTCTGAAACGAGAGTTCCAGTTGTACAAAGAGGGCAAAAGAATAGAGATGTTGGAGCTAGCCTCCAAGCCATATGTTATCCATGATAACCCCTAGAAATATTTTTTAGTTTGATTAATCATTTTCATCTATCTGCTACTTTTCTAAAAGAGGTTGTTGTGCTTTGAAAATTGGAGATTAAAGGAGGAAGAACAGGTCCAGTTTAAATTTTTTTGGAGAAATTTCCATATTCTCTTAAAACCATTTCTTTCACAAACCCCATTTTTTCCTTTGTTTTTTAAACTCTAGCCACAGTGACCCATTTTTAACTCTAGCCGAAATCCCTTTGTATATCCAACTCTAGCCGTGTTTCCCATTCCCCTTTGAAATGTTTTAAAACATTCAGAAATCATGCCGAAACCCTTTTTAAGTGTTAGGACCCACAAACCATAATCACTATCGGCCCCTTCCCTTTTTGTGATACATATCCGCCTATCTCCCTTTTTAACTTTTGCGATTGCGATATCACATATCGTAAAGTTCCCCGCAGATTTCCATATCTAAGTCTCGTCGCCACTCCTTCTTGCTGATTGCGATAAAATCCCTCCTTCGTCGATATCGCATATCACAAAGTTCCCCTCCGATTATCATATCATAAGTCCCTCCTCATCCTCACCGATTGCAATATTTCCTCCGCTTGTCAATTGTGATAAATTATTTTTCGCTGATTGCCATAATTCCTTCCCCCACTGATTGTGATATCGTATTCAGGGATCACACAAGTCAAAGTCCCTCCTCCACCGAAGTCCCTTCCAACTTGTGATGGCGATATGCGAGTCCTGGTTCTGGATGTGATATTTTATGTGTCAATATTTATTGAAGTTTCGTGTCTATACAATTGGCAAGCACTATGAAATATGGTAAAAAGGCCCTCTCCTGTATTGCGATTGCGATACCAACAGGCCTTGATCAACAACCCAAATCAACGAACATTAAAATGTATATTTCGCTTCCTCTCAGTGGGACGGCAAGGGTATATTTCTGGCATATATCTAGCAGCACGTCATCAAATAGAATACAAAGTAAATGAAGACATGGAATCTCAGGAGGACTTGATGATCCAGCATGGTGCTCCACACAGAGGGAAGGCAAAGTACCGCCCAGGTGACCTCTACTTCTGTAGTGTGGAATTCAACTCATAGTTGACCACTCTTAGTTCTTGAGAATGAATGATTAGAACAGTAAAGGCAGAAGTGACGGGAATCAGCTAGGTGGCACAGGAGGCCAAAATGTGGGCAAGAAACAACGTGAAGCAAAGGTGATCACAGGGATGGGCATGGAGATATTTTTTTGATGTTTTCATCTAATTGATTGAATTATTTTTTTTATCCTGTAATGTGTCACCATTTAATGATGCAATTAATATTTTGTAGTCATTTTTGGGCCATAGATCCATCCCAGGCCAAGACAACCAGTTGGTCTGAAACTGAGGCTCGGCTGAGATATTTTGTTGTAATTTTCCCTCTCCATATAAATAGTAGGAAGAAAAACTTCACAAGAGCTCAAAATCCTAAAGAAATAACTACATGTCATTTTCATCGTTGTATGAATTTATGATATGCATCTTTCAGAATATTAAGGAAATGGTGGTGATTCCTCCTTTAAGTACTACAGTATGTTATCCCTCTGTTAAATTCCATTATTTTCATGTTTCCTCTCTGAATTCATGTAATCATAACTGCTAGAAATGTTTCATATGTTCTTATATATTCATTTGTATTGACTCATTAATGCATGTGCCTGTATGGATCTTTGATATTATATATTTAAAATTGCACTCCATGAATCATTGCACCCATCCTCTTTCATCCATTATGTCTACCTTTAACTAAGATAAGTGTAGAATTCTTGGGGCTTCAAGCTCTATGCAATAAGTGTAGAATTCCTGATGCTTCAAGCTCTATGTGATGAGTTACTATATCTCCTTATCTTCTCTCTTTTCTCTGCCAAAGATTATTAAACTATAGCTCCTTGAATTACTCGGCCTCCACTAGTTTGTACATATATTTTTGTGAGTTGTATATGTGAAGAAGTACCAGAAATGCATGGCTTATGCCTTTAGATGAATGAACCAACCCATGTTGTTTATTATATATTTTGAATATATATATACAAAAATAAATGTGATGTCTCCAGTTTCCCGAGAATCATATGGAACACACAAAATCTAGATGTTCCAAGCACTAGTCTTGTAAGCAATTTGAGGTTGTCTCTGGAAGTGACAATAGGAGATAACACCTATAGACTCAGTATAGTGTCATACATGTTTATTTACTTCACAATAAATGTGTAAATTATGAAACTTTATGTGCCTTCCATGCTAGATAAGGAAAAGGAATAGGTACTACCTTCTATACAAGATTTAGCACCAAATTCTTAGGTAGAGTTGATAGAGGATATGGTTTTGTAAAAGAGGTCTACAACCACAAGACAAGGGAAACATGACCTTTCATAGAATGGGTTAAAAGAACAACTTCCAGGTAAGGCTAAATGATACTCTAGGGGGAAAGTAGAGGAAAATTTTCCTCACCTCATTCATTATAAGCTTTTGGGACAAAAAGCCTCCCAAATGGGTAATTACTATGAGATTGGATCAATATATTATTTTCCATCCATATTGATTCTTTCTAGGTGGAAAAATAAGAGAAGTTATCTTATAGGAGCAATTTTAGCGTTGGGGCCTAGTTTGGAGAATTGCACTCAAAAACCTTATGGGATAACCTTGAGGCCTTAAATGATGTTTTTTGGGATAAATATTTATCACTTAGGTTTGGCACCCCATATCACTATTCTACGCTCAATAATATTTCCAATTGTGCACGAATCAAGTCAATCGAAGTTGAGAAGCAATATTTTTCCTCCCAAAAATTGACCTATCGTGATTGACCATAATAATTTGAGAGTATGCCACATAAACCCCTATTACTCATGGAAGAATGCCTAGCCACATGGGAACTATGAAGAAGACTCTTTAAATGTCATCTTGTAACTCATATTGAGGGTTGAATGGGTCAAATTTAACTGCTCATTAGTTAGCAAGTTGTGTTATAATCAAGTCACTAGGAGGAAAAGGGGTTCAATTCTATTCTAGTGCATTTTATCCATGGTAGCGTAGAGTAGCTAACACTGGAATGTAGGAGGGTTTGTTTTCTATAGTAGCCAATAGGCCACGGGTCTCAATCCTTTGTATTTTCACCAATTCTATTCAAAGAAATAGAGAGTAGAGAAGCCTCACTTCCAACTGGGTTTTATCTTGAAAGGGTTTCCTAGGTCATATCTTAGTGTTATTATAGTTTGTGAGTAATTTTTTTATATGTTCTCTATTTTACACATTCTATATATTGCATGCATAAGAATAAACTAGTAATTTAATAAATCTAGAAAATCTAAGGAAAATTAACTCCTATAGTATAAATTTCATATTTCAATATATATATATATATATATAGATATTATTAGATATATTCTGACAAATTGTCCAGTGGATATCCATGGTATTTTATGGATAAAATATTTACCAAGTCGATGGCTTAGTTCTTGAGCACTTTGACTTTCTAGTCTAGGATTCACATCAACTCCACCTAAAAGTCCCCTTTGTGCTCTACCTAAATCCTACTCCAATTAACCACATGGTTAGGATCATGCACACACATCTTCAATAAGCACACATGAAACACATTATGAATTCTGATAGATGTAGGTAATGCAAGTACATATGCAAAAGGGCCTATCCTCTCCAAGATTTTAAATGGACCACAATATCTCGCTACCAAATTTTGGAAAACCCCCAATATTAGTGAGATCCTCTTATCCTTTAATTTCAAAATACATGTTCACCCATTTTAAATATCTATGTTCCCTTCCTTTATCTTCATAGTTTTTACACTTATCTTGTGTAGATTTTGAATTTTGTCTTATATGTATCATCTAATATTCCATTTAGCCTAACAATTCTAGCCCAATAATGGCTTTGTCTATTGCTTTATCCTAACTCACTACCGTGTTGCACTGTTTGCCATATGAGGCTCCAAATGGCTATTGTTGCAGGAAAACTCAACCAAATAAAGATAGCCTTCACACTTGGAGGGTTCAACCATGACATACATTCTTAGCATATCTTCAACTATATAGTTGATGTTTCCTGTCTGCCCATTTTACTCTAGATAAAAATCAATATTTATAAACCTTTGAAGTTTCTTTCAAAATTAAAATTAGTACATATATATTAATATTTTAAAAATATTTTAAAAAATGCTAACCCATCTCATCTCTAGAAGATAGAGAAACATCTATATATATATATATATATATAAACCAATCTCCAAAACAAACATCTTCTATGTTTTTGAACCAATCTCCAAAACAAGGATCTTTTATGTTTTTGAGTGAAATGCATAGCAAGGCGATTGCAGAGATGTGTGCATTTACCCTTTCAAAATATTTCAAATTGGACCAAGACCCATGTCATTTAAATTTGAAGTTGTGATTTGGTTGTGTGATGCTTGTGGGTACTAATTGTGGTTATTGGAATGTGATTCGGTAATAAGTGACATCATTTTGATTTTGGTGCGATGCTTGTGGTAACTCATTGTGGTTATTTTTTCGAGGTGACAAAATAATTTACTATATCTTAGTTGTCAAATAATGTTAAATAATTTATTTATTATTATTTATATTTTGAGATATTAAATTAATTATATTTTTATTTTATTAATTTATAAAAAAAAATGATAGAGGTGTTGAAATATGAGCCAACGAAGGACAGGAGCCCATCACCCCGCCACCTTCTATCGTATTTAAGAGGGGGGATAGCATAGCTATTCCACCCCATGCAATCACACATGTTTATTTCAATACAATCCTTCACATTAAGATGGCATTTCTCATTCCTTTTGCAAGCTCCCAGCTAGTTTGTTGTGGCTTTGTGTTCTTTTGTAGCCTCTATGGCATCCCCTCGCCACTAGTGGGATATTTCTCTCATGACATTGGATTTGTGGAAACTATGTTCATCTATCGCAGCTCTATGTTCTTTTGCAATCGCTATGGAAAACCCTCGTTGTAGGTGGGATATCTTCCCCATGGCGCTAGCTTTGTGAGAACTTTGTTGCTTGAAGTTATTAGTCCCATAGAGGTTGGCCTTCACTACATGCACCTGATTTTGATCTTCCAAGCATTGAGCAAGACGATAGTGGCTAAGAATGTGAATTTTGGGATATCGAAAGTACTTCTAGCAAGGGACGGTGCAGGAATGAAAAGTGGTTAGTGAGAATTTAGGCTTTGTCCACAAAAACTCCATGCCCAATGGGAAAAAAAATATGGGGTAATTTTTTCTATGTACAATAATTGTAGCATTCTCAATATGTTAGTTTTTGCATGGTGGAATATGGTTTATCATCTACAAGGCATTTTGGTGGTGTGGAAATTCATTGGTGTGCACGGGATTTTATGGTTGTTAGACCCTTCCCCGAGCTTCTCTCTATTTGTTCATACTATGTCACTACTTATTAATCTAATTTCTGGACCCTTATGGCAGCTGAGTTTTAAATTTATCCTAATATTTTATTGGGCATTATTAAGATGTTTCACTAGTTTTCCCTTCTACTAGGGAACGTCTTTAACTGGGCCTCTCTTATCATTGAGTACCATGCCCCGCCAGGGAATGCGTTATCATCAGGGGTCTAGAGGTCAAGGCCCTCAAAGTTGACCTTTAGCTTAATACCAAGCTCAAAACCTTGCAACCATGTTTACTCCACCCTTCCAAAAGTCCAAGAGGAAATTTGTCATTTAAAATCCTTAACTACAAATGATCACCAAGCCTACTCTAATTCTGAAATCCAAGATGAAGTAGTTAGTTTGGCTCCTGACCCTAGTCATACCAAGGGATGACATAACCAATGTCTCAATTATATTACCCTTCATTAGAAAATTAAGACCCTCTTGGGTAAGGTCCTTAAGGAAAAGCACAAGGACCACAACGACATTATATCGTGTCTTAATGAAATTCAATGAGTCCAAAGCCACCAACATTATTGTCTTGTCAACCTGGATGCTCTATCAGCCCACATAGAGGGTCATCTACAATGTAGCTTCAAGCCTCTAGCTCCAGCAATTACAAACGCCCAGGATCTGGCCCTAGTAACTCATAAAATAATTAATGCTTCTTCCTACCTTTAGGCTAATGTTTTTACTTTCAAAAAAATAGTCTCCATTAGTAGTTGTGTAGCTAATAGTGATTGGCTCTTGAATTTTGGTATATGTAATCTAAAGAATGTCAGAAACTTGAACTACTATTCAGTTTATTCTAGAATAGCTTTGACTAATAAAAAATAAACCATTATCAACAATTTTAATCTTTCTTGTAGTAAACTGCAACAATGCTCAAATTAAATAATAATCTTTGATTTGCTCAAATTAAATAATAATCTTTATTTTATATAATAATATTTTGAAGTACTAAAAATCTTAAACAACGGAAAAAATATAAATTATAATTATTAATATATAAATTATAATTTAAAAAATTATAACTTTACTTAATTTTAAAAGATAAAAAATTTATTTTTTATAACATAAAAAATTATAACACATTTTAATAGCAACCTTATGTTTCATTGAGCTACATATGAATCAAATATGAGTGTAACTTCGACTTTATCATTATTTCATGTGTTTTGTACTGTCCTTTAAACGATAAGATGTGGTGTTTTAGGGTGTAAACTTTACTGTAATTATTTGTTATTTAAAGTGTTTTTTTTATGCCATATTCATTCATAATAATACCACGATTGAGATACAATTTAATTTGAAATTTATTTAGTATGTAAATATAAGTCATAATAATGGTAGGATGGATATAAATATAATTTAATTTGAAATTTGAAAATACTAATAATGGGAAAAGAGAGATATTATTTATTAAGTATTTAAAATGGTCATATACTTTTAGTTAGATGGAGTGGAGGGGGAGGGGTTGATACTCCATTGTCACTTCGAGTAATTAATGAGGGAAGTGTGGATATCACATTTCTTCATTATAGTTTATGTGGGAATTTTATATTATGATTGCATTTTTTATAATTGTTTTTTTATGTTATAACATTAACGTGGGAAGGATATTTCGGACGAAATTTTTTGGATTCTAGTTATTTATGGGCAATGGTGAGCAATGGTGATAATGGATGGTTATAGAGGTGTAAGGTTTACGATATCTCTTTTTATTAACTATTTGTACTTTTTCGCACTCGTGATTTAGGGTTTTTGGCTAACTCTTTTTGTTGAGCTCTTTTGTAGTTGCTTTGTAATCTTTTTTTTTTATTGGGAAGGAACAGACTCTCCTAGACTGGCCTCCCCGACTCTCGCCTCTAGTTGTAAATCCCCACTTCATAGTTTATCGCCCTTCCTCTTGTCTAGCTTGGTTTACTTCATCATTTAGTTCATCACTCAGTCAGTGAAAGGCTTGTGCTCTCATGCTCACAAGCGAAGGAAATGGTTTGATCTCTCCTCGTCACATAGATAGCAAGCTCAAGTACCCATGTGTTTATGATTAGAGGGAATTAATTTCTTTGTTTCAGTCTTGCACTTTCAAATTTTAGTCGCGTCTTCACATTTTTCTCAACCTGTCATGTTCTGGAAAGAGATTTAGGTCATAAGGGAGAAGGCTTATCTTTACTTATCATCCTCATTCTAGTTTGATTCTCTCCCATACGACCCTCTATGAGGTTTGATAGAGGAATTTTTATTTTGAGTTTCATTAGCAATGCTCACGTTCTCTCTGTTCATAATTATATTCTAGTTCCCTCTATCTTCTCCTTCCTAAGTCAAATTCCTCTCAAGGATTCTCCCTAGCCTTGCATTCTAACTTAATCCCTCCCTCTCTTTGCCTTTTGGCTTAGGTCAGAGGCTAGCTTTTTGAAAAGCTTTGAGACCTAGGTGTCTATTATAGCCATTATCTTCAAAAACTTCAAGCAGATGTGATTTTTCACTTTCAAAGTGACTCTCATCAGAAATCCTCAGAGCTCTAGTGGCTAAGGTGTTGAGAACACCAAATTTCTGAGGAGGATAGTGATGGGAGCTAGCATGAAGGTACTACTCAGTATGAGTTTTTTTACGATAAACCTGGTGAGAAAAGGTACCATCCCCTTTTTTAGAGATAAGTACATCGAGGAAGGGAAGACTACCATTGACCTCAGTTTCCATAGTAAACTTAATCGACTCAGATTGACTATTCAGATGAGAAAGAAAGGTATCAAGTGAGTCACGCCCATGATGCCAATCAATGAAGGTATCATGAAAAAATCTCTTCCAAATTTTAGGGCGAAGCGGGCAGAGGCAAGCGCTTTAGTTTCAAAGTCTTCCATGAACAGGTTCGCAACTACGGGAGTGAGTCAGGGAAAAAGTCCAGCAAAGATGGAATTTTTGTGCAGGTCATTAATGTGATAGCATTGGGTCACCGAAACCACAATTATATCGGCACATGTTACCACTTCAAATTTCATAAAAAAATATTAATAACTTTGACAAAACTAATTAAGAGTCAAACATCTTTGACTAAAAACAAATACAATATAACCATTTAGACAAATATAGTTATAAAGATAAAAATATAAATGATTTTGAATAGTCAACAAAATAAATAAAATATTCTTCCACAAATATCATAATAAAATCAAAATATATATATATATTCCTCGTGTAAAATATATAAAACTGTATCAAATATATATCAATATTATAATATACTTCTATCCTGATCCAATGTGAAATGTTTCATATTCATTTTGATCCTAACATTATGGTGGAGCCGGGCAATTATGGATGATATTTTTTATGAAATTTGAAGTTGCTAACATGTGCCGCTATAATTGTGGTTTGGGTGACCCAATGCTATCACATTAATGACCTGCCCAAAAATTCCATCTCTGCTGGACTTTTTGGCTGTCTCACTCCCGTCCCTAGTCCCTCAAATAATATCCACTGCTGTCACTTCAAAGTTGGGATAGAATTTCAAACTTTTGCCGAAATTATATTGTTATAAATTCTGTGGCGAACAAGACTACATTACCTACGTATAAATGACATGTCTTAGATTTATTTTAAATTGCATAATGTTGTACATTTGTGGTTGGAAGTAGTAATATCTGTCATAGTTAGGAATATATGTTTTCAGTTATATGTTGAAATCCAAAGAGGTACACTTACAGAAGTTTTAGTTGTCAAATGGTGTGACCGAAAATTGCCTTGGAACTAATTCCATTCTATTGTTAATGTTTATGGTGATAGTATATGAATTTAATAAAAATTTATGATTGAACTATTATAAAATATGAAATAAGGTAAGGTTTGTTTTGAGTAAAATTTTTATATTAATAATAATTGTATATTAAAAAAAAATAATAGTTTGTTAATGAAGAAATCTACTCTTAACAATTTTAAAATAAATTTTAAAAAATTAAAATTATAGTATATAAGATTTTAAAATTATAAAAATAATCGAGAAAGACATAAAAGTCATTTTAAAACTTATACACATATTTATAATTTAATTGGCAAAACTTTACTAAGAGCGAATTAAACCCACTTTCAGAATACATAAGCATTTACCATTCCTTTTATATATATATAAATTAATAAAATAGAGGACTACCCTTTCATCACCTTATGTCTTTAGGTTATTCACCAATCAAGAATATAAATGATTTTATTTTATCCAATATCAAAAGGTCCCACGTGCACACTCTTGGTTATTCACCAATCAAGAATATAGATGATTTTATTTTCTCCAATATGAAAAGGTCTCACTTGCACACTATTTCTATTAGAACCCCTCTATTACTAAGGCTATGAATTGATTATCAAACACATTGAAATAGATAATAGAACATTGCATTGTTTCATTTTGACGGTTGAATTTGGAAAAATATTAGAGATTCTATCATGTAAAGAAATATATGATCATTGAATTTGTAAAATGATTTCACTGAGATCATGATGTTAAAAAGAGGATAAAAGAATATTTATTTTAAAAAAAGTGAAATTTATAAAATGATTAATTTAAGATATCCTTATATTTATGCCATAGCCTTAATATGTAGACCATATGGGGAAGCAAATTATACCTACCTTAAAAATGTTGGAGTCTCAATATGTGTAATCAAAATTGGTTATATGTTCAATGGGGATGTAATTTTATCCCATTCAATGAAGAAAACCATAGAGAACGTTAAAAATCCAACTACTAAGATCCTCCCTACTTTTTATATGTCATTGTATTTGCTTGAAAATATGTATAAGCAATTATTTTCTTCATCTGAATTGGGATTGAAATATGGTTCTAGAAGTCATGCTTATGTTTATGTTTATTGTTAGAGATTATATGAAAACATGTACAAAAGTAATTATGCACAATTGTGTCATCATTTCTCTATTCCACTACACAAATTAATATTTTGTAACCTATGTCTTGCAATCACTAAAAAAGAAGGTATGCTCGTATAAAGAAGCACTATAAAGTTATGTGAAAGAAGATGACACTTATCTTAAAATATATGGAATCACTATTGTGTCTCATACTTTCTCTAAGTATGTCTCTATTAGGTTGGTACTAAGAGAGATAGCTTATCAAAATATCATCCTTAGTTTTAATATTTCTTTAGAAAAAAAACTCTAGGAGAAAAGGATCCATTCCTTACAATATGTATATTAGGAATTATAAGTTGAGTAACTCAAACAAGCAAGAAGAAAAAGAAATTTTCATGTTAAAGTACAAGTTTCCATAAGGTCAATCTAGAAGACATAATCCTAATGGACTAGTTTTAAAGTATAGCACTTATGTTGTTGTAACTTGGCCTTTTGCTCATGAACAATGGAATCATGAGTTTCCCTTTGAGAACGTTATTTCTTGGGAAGAAGTGCAAAAAAGACTAAATCCTATAAATCAAAATTAACTCAAGGTACAAGATCTAAAGAAAAAACAAGGCAAGAAGCTGCAATTGCAAAGAAAAAGCTTATAGAAGTTGACCACTTAGAAAAGAAAGAGGAGGAGAAGAAAGTTAATGCACCTAAACCAAAATGGTTAAGGTTAGAGAAAGAATAAGGGGTGGGCGAGGGGAGTTATTCTTAACCTCAATGTAAATAATGTAATAGACTATTCTTGGGGCCTTGGATAGTTAGCAAATATCCCTGGAGAAGCCTATGGCATGATGCAAGGTTTAATGTTGGCAAAAGAAGTTCATATGAAGAACTCGGTGGTTATCAAAGATTCACTAATCATCATTCAACACTTGGTGTGAGCAACATTTCCCACAATTTAAGAGGCATTATAGAAAGAATCTAGGCATTGAAGCAATCCTTCTCCAAGATTCATTTCTAACATGTTCCGAGAATGTACAAATCAAAAGCAAATAGGTTGGCCAATGAAGGTGTGAAATTAGAGGATTTTTTCCTAAATTAAAATCCATTCCCTAAAAATGAGTTTGTGTAACATGAAAATGTTAGTTAAAGGATAGGGAGGGGCCATGTGTCTCTGTATGGCCTCCCCTCCCAATTCGACACATGAATTTAGTCGGTTTAACAAAGGGATTTAATTTCGATGTGACAGCTTATGCATGGGAGAGGTATCACTAGAGTTTGCACTAAGGTCAATTTAATCACCGCTCCTCCATTATGTGTGATTCCATTATTTTAAATGCTTGGTGATAATACTAGGAGTAATTGTCATAGTTGGAAACCCACCTCCATTGAAGCCTTCAACACTCAAGGAACATGTGATGGATCACTACAGAGGCATCAGGGAATACAACCACATACGAACAAGGGAAAGAAGCAAAGAAAGCCTATTTAGGGGAAATTGAAGTAGTGAATGGGATAAACACCTTCTAGCAGCAACTTCCCTCGACTCAATGATTATATGTTTTGGAAAGTGGTGGACAAAAAACACAAGCATGGTTGGCTCAAAGGTTGGCTAGCCTGTCACCAAGGTTGATGTTAAATGGAAACTTGCCTCTTACATTTATAATTCGTAGTTAAAACTCATTGTGAATGTTGAACTTCAAAGGAAAGTAGCGCAGGCTCCAAGCTGTCATGTCTTATATGTTTCGATTGTTAAGGCGTATAATTTCCATAATAGAATTATAGTTTGGTTAGTGTTACTTCTATTGCTTTCTACTTCAATTCAACGGGTAGGAAGGTAATTAATTCATGGTGGAAAACACATTGGGTATGTGTTGTCTTGTGGAAGAGTATTTTTTGTTTTGATATTCTTTGGACATCCCTTGGGAGGATGCATAAGGGACAGTAGGCCCCTCTCTCTATCTAGCCTTCACCCAAAGTTGCAATTGTTAAGGCAGTGTCAATGTTGGTTACAAGAAACAATGTTTTTCTCCCTGGAATTCTTGATATGAAGTCTCTTGTCACTCAAATGGATAAGATGGAAGAAAACCTAGCTATCCTACTCAGAAAGCTAAATCATCTATCTGACTTAGTCATGATGACAATGGAGCTCATGGTAGAATATAGAACTTACTAAAATAACACAAGACGAAGTGGATAGCCTGCAACAACAAGTGTGAGGATTTGGACACTATTATAAGGTCAATAACCCATCATTCCCCCTCCAACTGAAGTGAGGAAAGCACTAGTAATGTGGTTAATATCAATTTGAATGTGCCTCTTTTGAAGGAGGGAAATTATGAAGCTTAGTTTATAGGTCGATTGTAACAAACTTCAATTATGTTTTGTAAATTTTGTATGATATCACAAGTATTTTGGGAAGCCTTTACTTCCAAAGACTTGTCTCTTATTAGGCAAGTAAGTTGTTAGACAGGTATCTTAGATGGTAGATTTGATGAGGTTTTAGTTTCATCTGACTTTGACTTATAGACAAATGTAATCAACTGATGTACAGGTTGTGATCCAAGTGTAGAGTTTTTGCATAATATAAAATTTTCATTATAGTTATTAAAAAAAGGCTTAGAGAAAGAAGAAAAGGATTAAAAAAATAACAACATACTTGAAAATGGTTGAGGAAGTGTTGAAAAATGTAGCAAGAAAGTCTCAATTTGATTTTTCCTTGGACAAATTAAGAAAATTCAAATTTCCACATCAGCGGACAACTTGGATGCAGTTAACTTGTTTCACATGGCTTGTGTCACTTAGTTTACTCAGTAAATTTGACTTAGTGATCCGAATTGGATCCACAAAAGACTATCAAGAACCTTGACTGTATCAAGTTGAACAAATCCTTAAAAATTCCAAAACAACGATCAAAAACACCCTGAACCAGTGGCCATGGTAGCCGGCGTGGAACGATGAGGACCTCGGTCAAAGTGCACTGACCGAGGCCCATGGAGACTACACGGGATGCCAAAATAGCCCCTGGGAGCCCTGGATCAGGAAAGGGAACTGATTTTTGATGCGCGACTAGCGCTAATCGCGCATCTCTCGGTGAACAGGGCCAAAATGGGAAAGCCTGAGCACCCGGTCACGTGGGGGGGACCAAAGGACCGTAGGCAGAGAAACAAAAAGCACCAACATATGAAGGTGGGACCCACAACCTAGAAACCGACGGTTTTGATCAGGGCGCCCTTGAACGGTAAGAGGTTTTGGACAGGAGCGGAGCGATCCCATACACCGAGTGACGCATGGTGGCGGAGGGGAGAGAAAAACCACCGTTGATCATGCACTATCGGTCGAGCAAGTCAACCATGCTCGACGTGCATATGACGTCGGATCTTGAGGAGCCCAGATCAGATGGCTGAGATTGCGCCCGATAGAAAGAAGCAGAATCGACAGGGAATTAAGTTGTGATTTAAGGGGATTTGGAATCTGTTTGACCGCCACGATGGAGAAAGAACATATCCATGACATAACCGAAGAAATGAATCGACAAGCAGAATAGCGTTGTTACGATGGGGATACGTGGCTACTTCCCGAGTGTTCATGCTGACGTCGAACAGGGAACTCCAAGCACGCAGGCAATAGACGAATCGACGTAGGCGGGAGAGGAACCGAATAGGCATAGGGATCAAATGACTAAAGCCATGAACAGAGACAGTCGAATTCAGATTCAGAGAGGAGGAATAGAGAGGAGTCCAAGCGACCAAGAGAGACAATGAACAATGAACCCTGAGAGGAGGACTGAACATAGAGAATAGTAAAGCCAAGCAGAGGAGACAGAGGGCCGAGCTGACCATAGGCAGTGTCAAGCACCAGAGAGCTTGAAGATTCAAGCCTTTCCCTAGAGGAATCTGTCCGAACTGAGCATCACATTTGGCTCTTTCCACTGTAGACCAAGTGTCACAGAGCTGGTAGGAAGAAAAAGATTCTGTGAACTCTGAGTGGCTTGGGGAATCCAAGAACCACCCTACCAAGCAACATCTACTTCAGGAGAACTCACATTGAG
Organism: Pinus tabuliformis; assembly: GCA_031772625.1. Classification (NCBI taxonomy): domain Eukaryota; kingdom Viridiplantae; phylum Streptophyta; class Pinopsida; order Pinales; family Pinaceae; genus Pinus; species Pinus tabuliformis. The sequence continues at coordinate 1,332,871,442 of CM062805.1, forward strand.
TCCCTGTATTGTAATTTCTCTGCTATAAGACACAATAAAACAAGGCCACCACTGAAGCTAGACCAGAGACGCAGCCCTGAAGAATAGGGTGAACTCCTTATTAAAAATTGTTTGTGTCTTTGTGTTGCTTATTGTATTTCTCTGCTGTCTTTCCACTTAATTTCTGTGTATTGGCAATATGATCGATCCGTTGCTTAAATAACACAGAACACACACCATCACATGAGTCTGTAATACCTTTTGTTTAATAAATCTTTAACTGAGGTCACTCATAGGGTGATTATCAGATCAAGTGGTATCAGAGCTCTAGGTTGTAAGGTTAGACAAGCTTGTGTTGGTTTAGCTATGAATGCTCACTAGATCAAAGATCAAATTAGGAGAAGGAGAGTTCGTGGAAACTAATCCTGAAATTGGGAGAGTCTATTCTCAGAAGACAATGTCAGAGGAAGGTTCTATAGGGCCAGACCCTCAATTCATAGAATGTTTCCTAGCTATAAAGTCTATGGTAGAAGAAATGTATAGGGACTTTAGAAAGCATAAGGATGAAGATTCATCAGGCTCTAAGCAAGATAAAGAAGAATATGAATCTCATTCCCATGACCACTCCAAAGGAAAGGGGAAAGAGGAAAGCTTTCTCACACCTCCTAATAGCCCTGTGCATAATAAGAAAGCATCTTTGATTAAGTTAGATGTTAAATTTGATTTGCCTATATATGATGGAGAGCTAAATGCTGAAAATTTGGACAATTGGATAAGACAAATTAATGTGTATTGCAGGGTACAAAACATAGACTCAGACAAGAGTAAGATTTAGCTGGCAAGCCTGCACCTAGGAGGCACTGCCTTGGTTTGGTGGGAAGGAAAAACCCAAGCTGATATGAAGAAGCATGGTAAGACCATCTCTGTCTGGAGTGAATTTGTTGTTGCAATCAAAAAGAAGTTCTATCCATTGGCCTACATGCAACAAGCCATGATGAGTCGGCAAACTCTTCGGCAATTGAAAGGGCAAAGTGTACAAGGGTATACTCAAGAATTCAGAAAGAAAGCATTGATGTTGGGTATCTCATTAGACTCAATAGAGACTCTTTTGAAGTACATTGGTGGTCTACACAGCTACATGAGGCATACCATCCTCATGTTTAATCCCACTAGTATAGATGAGGTATCTGTACAAGCTACTCATCTAGAAGCTAGAGGAAAGAATGGAAATCCAGAAGTTGGGGGACCATCCCAACCCACTGTAAGCAAGAGCAAGGAGAAAAGGAAGCAGAAGTGGAAAGCAAGGAAGGCTAACACTGCACAAAAAGGCAAAGCTTCATGCACTCACTATAAAAAGGAGGGGCATGATGATGAGCACTATTGGATTCTGCATCCAGAGCTGAGACCTAAGAAGTCCAAGGGAAAGAAGAAGAAGACTTCTGCAGCTATTAAAAAAGATTTGGGGTCAGAATCGGGAGATGAAACAATCGTTGCAACCACAGGTATAAAAGGTAAGAATTCTGAAGCATCTACTAGTAATTCTGCTCAATCTGTTATTGATGAAGAACATGAGAGAAAAAGACATGAGCTTTTCCATATTCGAGTTGTTTCCAAAAATCAAAAGATTGATACTTTGTTTGATAGTGGCTCACAAATAAATATGATTTCTGAATCAATTGTAAAGAAATTGGGATTAGCAACTACACCTCATAAGAATCCATACCCATTAGGATGGTTGAATGATAAAGCGCAACTACAAGTGACTAGACAGTGCAAACTCAAGTTTTCTTTTGGGTTAGCATTTGTAGATGAGGTTGAGTTAGATGTAATTCCTTTAGATATATGTGGAATTGTTTTAGGAAGTCCCTACTTGTATGATAGAAAAGCTATTTTCTATAGAGCTGAGAACAAGTATCTACTTGTTAAAGAAGGAATCGAATACTTTGTAAGAGCTCATAAGCTCAAGAATAAATATACTCTCATAAACTCAAGACAGATGAAAAGAATGATAAATTCTTGCAAATAGTTCTTACTAATGGTTGTAAAGGAAAGGAAAACTGATAAAACCAATGTATTTGAGGGTTGTAATTCTGATCAGCAAGCTGATATAGAAAAGATTGTTTCCGAGTATGATGTCTTGTTTCAAGAACCTCAAGGTCTGCCACCCAAAAAGGGAATAGTACATGATATTATTTTGCAGCAAGATGTTCCTTTGCCTAACATTGGGATGTACAGGTTGTCTGCTTTAGAGAATGTTGAAATCAAGAAGCAGGTGCAGGAGTTGCTCGAGAAAGGGTTCATCAGGCCTAGCACATCACCATGTGGGTCACCCATCGTCTTGGTGAGAAAGAAAGATGGCTCGTGGAGAATGTGCATTGACTACCGAGCACTAAATAAGATAACAATCAAAAATCGTTATCCCCTTCCTCGCATAGATGATCTTTTAGATCAATTGAAGGAAGTTGTTTATTTCTGTTAGGTAAGCTTGACTCAGGATAGAGTCAAAGTTGACCAGGTTAAACAATGATGGTTTTGGGGCACATGGTATTGTGCACCCATAGTATTCTGCCCGTGGTATTATATGTAATGGAGCTTATAAAAGATGGGAATGACTTCATTGTAATGCAAGACCTGGAGGTGAGCGGTGAAGGCTCACTTGGTTGGATTGGCCAGGGTTTTGGCCAAGGATAATGGAATTTCATTATGGTTGGGTTTTTCCCCGGATTTGGGGTTTTCCTGGATAAACATGTGTGTTTATGTGTTTATGGTTGTTGCTGGTTATTTTTATATTTATTCCTCTCAGTAATTATTTATGTTATGCAGTAAATTTCTTAACAACTGGTATCAGAGCTAGATATTGGCTTCAAAGGGATTCTTTGATGCCCGGGGTTTATATTGCCTGATTAGATCAATGCAGCCTTTTTACAGATCTGGGTCTGGAAAATAATGGTGGAACAATCGTACGCAGAAGAACCTCGAGGAGAATGTGCGGAAGATAGTGCCGTAACTGCCAGGGATCGCAGTGCATTTGCGATATTTACCGGTTTGGAACATGCTGACAAATTGTTCAGGATTCATGCAACTTCGAAAATTGTTCGTTTTCTACTATGTGAGGCCATCGATGCTGGAATCTACGAGGTTCTCATGGGGCTCTCAGTTGGAGCAGTTTGATAGAATTTTTTTGATCAAATCAAATTGAGATAGGATGGATCAGAATGGCAGCAACAATAAACAAAAAAAAAATTAATGAAGTCAAAATTATTGCATGTAAATGGGCATACTACTGTAAGACTTGGTAAGGCATGTGTACCCCTCGGTGATCACCGGTAAAGTCTGGGTTAGACCTAGGTGATAGGGGGGATGTCGGGTTAACAATACCTCGAGTAAAAACTCTGAGAGGGGTAAGAGCTAGAGTGAGCGGGATTGTCTCACTTAGGTTTGGCTGGAGTTAGTCAAGGAACCCCAAGTCAAGTTTAAGGGGGGAATTGTTAGGTAAACTTGACTCAGGATAGAGTCAAAGTTGACCAGGTTAAACAATGATGGTTTTGGGGCACATGGTATTGTGCACCCATAGTATTCTGCCCGTGGTATTATATGTAATGGAGCTTATAAAAGATGGGAATGACTTCATTGTAATGCAAGACCTGGAGGTGAGCGGTGAAGGCTCACTTGGTTGGATTGGCCAGGGTTTTGGCCAAGGATAATGGAATTTCATTATGGTTGGGTTTTCCCCGGATTTGGGGTTTTCCTAGATAAACATGTGTGTTTATGTGTTTATGGTTGTTGCTAGTTATTTTTATATTTATTCCTCTCAGTAATTATTTATGTTATGCAGTAAATTTCTTAACAATTTCACCAAGTTGGATTTGCATAGTGGATACCATCAAGTCAGAGTTGCAGAGCAAGACGCATGGAAGAATGCTTTCAAAACAAAGCAGGGATTGTATGAATGGCTGGTTATACCTTTTGGCTTGACCAATGCCCCTGCTACTTTCATGAGATTAATGAATGATGGACTCAAACCTTTTCTTGATGATTTTGTTATTATGTATCTGGATGACATTATGATTTTTAGTAAAACGTGGGAAGAACATTTAAAGCATGTTAAGCAGACATTAGATGTTTTGAAAAGAGAAAAACTTTATGTTAAACTCTCCAAATGTGAATTTGGCAAAACCTTTCTAAATTATTTGGGTCATATAGTAGGGGGAGGTGAATTGAAAATAAATCCCTCTAAAGTGGCAGTCATCATAAACTGGCCTAAACCCAAGTCTGCTACAGAAGTGAGAAGCTTCTTAGGAGCAGCACAGTATTGGAGGAAGTTCATTTCAATTTTTTCCTCAATTGCAGCTCCCTTACTTGCTTTGACAGGATTGAACAAGGTGTTTCAGTGGGGAGGCAAACAGCAGAAAGCCTTCAACACCTTGAAAGACAAGATTAGTACAGCACCTATACTAACACTGCCAGATCTACAAAGACCATTTGAGATCCAAATTGATGCCAGTGACTATGCCATGGGAGCAGTGTTGACACAGCACGGTAAACCCATATGTTATCATTCTGAGACTTTTAATCCTGCAGTAGTCAACTATCCTACATATGATAAGGAATTGTATCCATTAGTTTAGAGTGTGAAAAAGTGGAAACATTACTTAATGGGCAAAGAAACAGTAATACATACTGATCATCAGCCACTTCAATATCTACACTCCCAAACTAAGTTGCAACAATCAAGACATTACAGATGGATGGGTTTTCTACAACAGTTTCATTTAGTCATCAGATATAAAAAGGGCATACATAACAAGGTTGCAGACATGTTATCTAAACCCATTATAAATGCATCTACCATACTTAAGCATAATTTTGTGCTGCACGAAAGCTACATAGAATAGTATGCTCAGGATATGGACTTTAAGGATGTATATGCAACTTTGATTCAAGGCAAAAGAGTAGAAGAATTGGACTATCATGTGAAGGACTGACTCTTATATCATTGTGGGAAACTCTGCATTCCACAAACTGAGAGAGTAAAGATAATTAGGGAATCACATACTTCTCTGATATCATGTCACTTTGGGGTAAGTAAAATAGTTGCATAGTTGCAAAGGTTCTGCTATTGGCTGAAAATGAATGAGACAATTTCTAGATATGTAAAGGGATGTGCTATGTGTGCTAAAAGCAAGCCCAACAACAGAAAACTAGGCTTATACACTCCCTTGCTAGTTCCTTCTCACCCTTGGGAAAGCATTTCCATGGATTTCGTGGGAGGACTGCCTAAATCTAGGAAAGGTCATGATTATCTGTATGTTGTTGTGGATAGATTCAACAAAATGTGTATTTTGATACCCTGTAGTAAACAGATTATAGCTGAACAAACTGCAAAATTATTCTTTGAACATGTATGGGTTCATTTTGGATTACCCACTTTTATTATATCTGATCGAGACACCCGATTTGTGGGAAAGTTTTGGTCCAGTCTGTGGGAACTAATGGACACCAAATTAAAGAAAATTACATCTTTTCATCCACAAACAGATGGCTAGACAGAAGTAGTTAACAGGACAATGATCCAGTTACTGAGAGGATATTGCAGCAAACATCTTAAGCTTTGGGATGAGCACTTGTGCTATGTGCATCATGCTTACAATAGAGCCAAACACTCTTCTACACAGAGATCTCCTTTTGAGACTTGTTTTGGCTTCATACCAAGGTCTCCTTTGGATTTTGTCTTTGGTAAAGATACCATGGTTGATAGACACAGTGATGTGGACAAGGCAACTAGGTTCATTGAATAGATCCAGGAGATCCACCAGGAAGTACAGGAACAACTGGAAAAGAGCCAGGCCAAGTACAAGGCTAGGCATGATAAGCATCGAATGGAGCATAGTTTTCAAGTTGGAGACCAAGTCTGGCTGTATATCAGCAAGGACAGGATGCAAGGTGAAAACAATGTAAACTTTGAAACGGGAACTATAAACTCAAAATGGGAACTCTGGCCAAAAAACCCCAAAAAAACATCAAAAATAGTGCTCAAAACGAAAAGTGTGTATACTGGAACGATGTTTTTATTTTTTAGGCGTCAATTTTGAACATGTTTTAAAATTGGTAGTGACTACAAAATTTAGTATGAAATTTTCGTGCAAAATATAGCTTCAAAATGAAAGTGATGACACTGGCACAATGATTTTTTTTTAGGGTCAATTTTCAAAATTTTAAAAAAAATGCTAATAAAACCAAATTTTTATGTGTCAAACAAAGTTGTTTATGCGGGAAAAAACAGACTAATGTTTTTGGTAGAATATCATTTTTCTTTCCTAAGTATAAATTTAACATGTTTTCAACCATAACATGCTAGATACAAAAAAAAATTGAAATGTTTTCAACTATAAAAGTAAAAAACCATGACATTATGAACAAATTACATCACTAAATGCATTCAAAAGTCATTATTTGTATATTAAATAAAACATATTTTATATCTCTAATTTAATATTGCATTGTAGATATTTTAAACAATAAAATTTATCATAATTAAGACATATAATCCAACAACATAAAAATGTCTCATAACTTCTCATTTAACATCATATGGAAAACATTAATTTTATTTGAAGATATGATGCATACATCAGTTATATAAACTGTCTTAAACAATTATTCAAAATCACTCATGTTTTCTGGCACACCATCAGAATTCACACCTTCAGATGAGTGACTGGATGCTGACGAATATGTTCCATATTCTTCTCTTTCATCAACTAGTGCCCCATCTGAGTCCACATGCATGCCCAACATTTTAGGTTTCAAAATTCTTCTAGATCTACCACTGGTTTCAGGTGACTCCCATGTCAACACTGTTCCTTCTGGTAACAACCTTTTCAGAATCTCTATCGTCTTGAAGCGAAGAGTTCCTCTCTTTGTTAAATTGAAGTCATAAACAAGTATGTCTACATCCTCCAATTTTAATATGTCTGTGCGGCGGTGATTTACATTTGTACCCTTTCTTTTTCTTTTTCCGCCATTTTTTTTGTCAACTACCATCTCTGGCTTATACACACCATTGAATGGGTGTGTATTTGTGGCATACTAATGTACTTCAACACTTGTAACATCCTCATTTTCTGTAAAGACCTTTATAACTTTAGCAACCCAAAATGGATAGCCATTGGGATCTCCATCTGCTAGCACTACAATCATGCAACCCTCCTTAATATCATGTACTGAACCCCTATAAATGTCTTCCATGGCTTCACGTTGTGCACGAGATCTTCTGGAACCAATATACATCTCTCTTTCCGCTGCCTGTGAAGAATTAATAATACCTTGAGATTGTTGTTGTTCAACAATGTTTACTTCCTCATGTTCATTCGACACATTTTGTGGCCAAATAAATGGATTTTTCAAAGGTATATCTTCATTTATTGTTGTCGAAATGATATCACTTTGATTATTGAAAAACGACTCCCACCAAACTGAATCAGCAATGTCAAAGTACTCATATGTATATCTAATACATTTTTTAATTTCTTCCAGGCAATCAGAATAATTTATAGCCCTGTTCTGTCTACGTGCATTCTGAACTTCACCAACTGATTGTAATAACAATATTTTTGATGCAAATATTGGATGATCTGGAATGAACTTCAAAAATTGCAATCCTGATGACGGTGCCCATTCTGTAGTAGTTGAATACTTCTTGCCCCATATTAGTGTTTTCCCATCAATTTTTTTGATACGAAATTGATGTTGGAAGCTAATGTCATTAAGTTGTTCAATGCATTTCCCCTCACCATGTGATCCCAGAATAAACCTTCGCATGTCAACAGTTTCTTCCAACACATCAAAAGTAGGCTCTGGCATGTATGATTTCTTAATACATTCAATTAGTGATGGCAAGCTCCCAACTTCCTTCCTCCTCAATGTGACTGAAAAATGACTGAACATCTGATCAATATGGTCATGAGTGTGCCCAACAAGAAGGAAACCAACCTTTACCTTTTGAAAAATTTCCAATTCAACAAGCATGTTTAGATATCCAAAAACAACCTGATTTTTGTTTTCACGGCAAGTGTTGTCCAATTGTAGATACAAAACTTCAGGAAGATTACCAGACCAATGAGAAATCACATCATGAATTATGGTTATGGTCAGATTTGCATCATTATGAATATTTGGAGCTGTGAAGTACACCCATGGCAGCATTTTCCCATTGAAGACCATACAATCGACCAAGTGAAATTGAATAAAGTTTTCCTCCTATAAATTTTTGGGTGTGCGAACAAAATGTGGTAAAAGTGTTTTCTTCTGGTCCATACCATCAATTATCAAACCCAAATATTTATTCGGATTATGATAACACTTCTTTCGATGCTTGTACAACTTCTTCCTTTCGTTTGTTTGTTGTTCGCGATGCTCCTGAAGTTGTTTGACAATTAAATCTAAACAACATAAAAGAGATTCATTAAGAAATATTTTTTCATAGTTGATGACTATACAATTTTAAAACTTAAAGTTATGAACGCTTACCTCTTTCTAAGCCTTCACATTTGTCCCTTTTTGATTTAATAGAAGCACATGTACTGCAAATCCGCATCCTTGTCTTCTTAGGAATACGGACATTGTTGAATTCTTTCTTCCATACCTTCACAAAATATTGATATGTAATAAATTGGCCATGTCCCTCAGCACCTTCTGCATATTCTTTGTATAAGTTGTAGATTTCTCGTCTTGAAAAATTATCTGGAATATGTATTGTCTCTCTATTTGGCATACACTCTCCATGCTTTGAAAAGAAATCTTTCATCCATGACATTGCAATATTTGATAATGGACCAAACTGTCTTTTATGACGTACTTCTGAATAAAATGTGGGATCCTTTTCCAAATTTTCTTGAATTCTCGAGAGACGAAAATTCCCAATCGAATGAAACATTTTGAAGCCTTTTCTACAGATAAAAAAAGTCCCAATATGATAATCATAACCTGATAATGTAGATTGCATGCACCCAACTAAATATGAATTTTTCATGCTTTTATTCATTGACAAATATCTCTTCCTGCTTTCTAATGCAAATTTGAAATCCATATGTTTCAAGCAATCTTTTTGGCAACATTCACTTGAAATGAGAGCACTGATAGAACTTCTTCTCGTCAGATATTCTGCTCTACCCCTTGTATAACTAGAACAACTTGCATTGATACGAAAAGGTTTGCTCCTACTCCTTGATACAATATTTCTAGGCAACATCTCCATCATTTGATCATCATTTGTATAAGGCTTTTCATCATCATTAAGAGGAATGTTATCCACACTATGATCAGCTCTGCTTTTCAAATATTGACTTGGAGGATATTCTTCATCTTCTGCTTCTTCAGTGCTACTGTCGTAGTCCTTAGAATTCGGACTGAATGGAAAATCTGACTCGATGTTTAATGGATATTCTTCCTCATATGCTTTGCCAGTGCTACTCTCATAGTCCATAGAATTAGGACTACGTTGAAAATGTGACTGTTTACTTATTGAAGATGCTATATCCCGTCCTTTGTCACTGCTACCTTTATACTCATTAGAATTAGGACTAAGTGCATCATCCTGTCCTTCATCACTGCTGCTCTCATAGTCCTTAGAATTAGGACTAAGAGGACATAGTGACACTCCATTCTTTTGAAATTCATCATCACGCTCTTCATAACTATTGCTCTCATAGTCCGCAGAATTAGGACTAAGTGGACACTGTGGTACTCCAATCTTTTGAAATTCATCATCCCACTCTTCATCACTGCTGCTCTCATAGTCCTTAGAATTTGGACTAACTGGACACCGTGACACTCCATACTTTTGAAAATCAACATCATGCTTTTCATCACTACTGCTCTCATAGTCCTTAGAATTAGGACTAAGTGGACACTTTGACACTCCATACTTTTGAAAATCAACATCATGCTTTTCATCACTGCTGCTCTCATAGTCTTCAGAATTAGGACTAAGTGGACACCGTGACACTCCATTCTTTTGAAATTTGCCATCATGCACTTCAAAACTGCTGCTCTCATAGTCCTCAGAATTAGGACTAAGTGGACACTGTGACACTCCATTCTTTTGAACTTCACCATCATGCTCTTCAAAACTGCTGCTCTCATAGTCCTCAGAATTAGGACTAAGTGGACACCGTGACACTCCCTTCTTTTGAACTTCACCACCATGCTCTTCAAAACTGTTGCTCTCATAGTCCTCAGAATTAGGACTAAGTGGACACCGTGACACTCCTTTCTTTTGAACTTCACCATCATGCTCTTCAAAAATGCTGCTCTCATAGTCCTTGGAATTAGGACTAAGTGGACACCGTGACACTCCATTCTTTTGAACTTCGCCATCATGCTCTTCAAAACTGTTGCTCTCATAGTCCTCAGAATTAGGACTAAGTGGACATCGTGACCCTCCATTCTTTTGAACTTCACCATCATGCTCTTCAAAACTTCTGCTCTCATAGTCCTCAGAATTAGGACTAAGTGGACATCGTGGCACTCCGTTCTTTTGAACTTCACCATCATGCTCTTCATCACTGCGGCTTTCATAGTCCTTAGAAGTAGGACTAAGTGGAATCTGTGACTCTTTATTTATTTGAAATTCTCCATCCCCTCTTTCATCAGTGCTGCTCTCATAGTCCTTAGAATCAGGACTAAGTGGAAGAATTGACTTTCTATTCATAGTGGAAGAATTCCCGCTATATTCATCAATATGAATAGAGTTGTTACGCGATGAAGAAGTTGATGGTGTATAAATCAAAACTTCACTATCAGAACAATCCATCCCTTTCAAATAGAATATGTTGAATGATACAAATGGAGAGTCTCCTAAAGATATTATATAGCTTAAAGAATGAAATTTTCCCTCCAAAAAATTTCACGAAAATATTTCCCTCCAAAAATTTTTGCGAAAATATTTCCCTCCAAAAAGTTTCGCGAAAATATTTCCCTCCAAAAAGTCTGTTAAATTTATTTACCTTCATTACTTTGTTCTACAATTTATTGAAAAATGTAAACTAAATTTTTTTATGAAATCATAATTAAAATTGTACACTACAACTTCTACATTAATTATTATAATAGTTAAACCATATAATATTCGCTTTCCAATACTACAATATTCACTTTATAATATTTTAAAACAAATTATCCCACATTCAACCCATTGTAAAACAAATCTATAATATTCACTTTATCATATTGTAAAACAAATTATCCCATATTAACCGTACAGTAAAACATCTCTGTAACTTCACTTACATATTAAAATTTCATTATCACTATTACTCACATCACATCCAGGCTTTCTTCGTTGAAAGACTCGTGAATTTGTGGAGCAGCTAAATCGCTATCAACAACATATTCAACGAAGAATTCTCGCAATTAAAAGGTAAGTTAAATTTTTTTCCTTGAAAACTTTTATATTAAATTAGTTTAATGAAAAATAATTTTTTTTTAATTAATAATTTTCCTGAGCCAAAATAGCAATTACATCCATCGTGAGCATGGTGGGCCCGGTCAACCTCATTTTCTTAATACCCGTGGGTGCGCCCCATCCCCCTCACTCGCCCGCCCGGCCCCTCCGGACGCCCTACCAGCCCCCCCCCCACCCCCCCGCCCAGCCCGGGCGCCCTCACCTGGCCGACGCACCCACCCACCCTCACCCGCCCGCTCGGCCCGGGCACCCTCACCCGCCCGCCCCACCCCTCCGGGCGACCCACCCATACCCCCCTCACCCGCCCGCCCGGCCCGGGCGACCTCACCCGCCACCCCTCCCGGCGCCCTTACCCGCCCCCCAGCCCGAGCACCCTCGCCCACCGGCCCCACCCACCCCCGGGCGCCCTCACCCACCCTCGCTCGCCCGCCCGCCCCACCCCTTCGGGCGCCCTCACCCACCCCCCCACCCGGCGACCTCACCCGCCCGCCCGCCTCACCCGAACCCCCCTCTGCCCGGGCGCCCACCCACCCACCCTCCGCCCTCAGCCCCACCCACCCTCCCTTGGCCCCACGAGCGGGGCTCATGTAGGCGCCACTCGGGCCGCCCGCTCCCCCGCCTGATAGGCAGGGTGATTCACGGAATCGCCCTGCCTGCCAGGCAGGGGCGCAGGCGACCCGGGTGGCGCCTGCACGAGGGCGCCCTCGTGCAGGCAACACCCGGGTCGCCCGCGCCCCCTCCCGGTAGGCAGGGCGATTCCTAAAATCGCCCTGCCTGCCGGGCGGGGGCGCGGGCGACCCGGGTGGTGCCTGCACGAGGGAGGGCGCTGTCACGCCCCTTGTAAGGACCTCGCGTTCTACCCGGGTGCGGGCGTGGTTGGGCGTCGGGCGAGTCGACGGGCGCGCAGTGAACGAAGGCGTGGGCGCCGGGCGAGTTGGCGTGCACGACGGGTGCGGGTGCGGGCGACCGGCGAGTCGAGCTGCATGATGGGCGCGCGGGCGCACGGGCGGGCGAGCGCTGAACGACGGTGCGACGAAACGAAGAGCCACTTGCGATGATATGGTGGACAGATTGTGACACTTAGAAAAATAACTAAGGCATAAAACGATGAAGTCTTATACCCATTGTGCGTGGAGAGATATGGACGCAGGTTGACTTATGAACATGGGTGGGCCGATGCATATCAGGGCGCACGCAGGGGTGTGTTGATAGATTTTGGGGGTCGGCTGGAGAGCCACCACCCACAATGGTTCCACACTAAAACGCATATATATTAGCATGCGTTGAGGTTCATTTGGACAAGCAAGTTCGCAAGGCAACTTGCACAAGCTCAAGGAGACAAGGGAAAGTGCGCAGATTTGGAGTGCACATAGCTCATGCGCATGTCTTGAGGGCGCAGTTTTGGATGTGACTTGGAGCCGGTTGTGGGTTGGGCAAGGTGTGCCCAGGGTTGTCTTTATTGCAGAATTGTGCCGGGATTGACAAGGATGTCTTGGTGACTCGGGTGAGCACCCATCCTTTGTGCAAGGCGTGCACATGGTTATTGTAAAAGGCTGATTTGCCTATATTGTAAAAGAAGCTAAGTATTGGCTTGGAGCTTGCCAAGCATTACTTGTGATGATTGTATTATGAAGAAAGATTGAATAATATATATTGTCGGGCAGACTTGTTCGGGGCTTGCCCCTCCCCTTTATACTGTGCAATTGTTATTGTCGTTTATAATTGCTGTGGATAATGAATGAGTATGGGTGTTCATTGCTATAAAGGATAAATGCAATTTTACTTGGTTACGAAACACAAACTAAGTAAGGACAAGTGAATTAGGCGTAGTCCATGAATGTTAGTATTGGTGAAAAGAAAGCGTTCGGTGGTGCCGCACCTCGCTATAAGCAGTTGGAAGACTACCGTAGGTGTAGGGGCGTGACATGTGGTATCAGAGCTCGGTTTGAGCTGGTGTTAGAGCAGGGTTGCTCGTGATGAAGTACAGGTTTGAAGCTTGTGAATAGGTTCAGGTGTTGAAGCATTAAAGCTGGTAGAACAAGACTTCGGTTTGAAGCCATTGAGCAGGGTTGCTCGTGACAGTGGAAAGGGTACTTGCAGGTGAAGGAAGCCGTTTCACACAAGTGGAACAAGGGTTGGTTCAGGTTGCAGGGACTTGGTGAACATGGAGAAGGCTGAAAAGGCAGAGATGGTGGATGAACCTACGATAGGTGAGTCTAGCCATGGTGCAGTTGAAGCTTTCCGGTACAAAGTGTTGGAACAGATGAGTCGATGGGGTTCTAACTGGGTTTCGATGAAGGCCGAGAACATGAAGATTCGAGAGAGCTGTTCGGAACTAAGAAGGGAACTTGAAGAACTCAGGAGCCAATGCGGAAGTATGACAGATGTTGAACTCAAGGAACTTGATGAGGAGATCCAACGAAGTGGTCTTGATCTTCAAGAGCTCTTTGATGAAAGAGCCCGATTGAGGAAGGAAAGTGCCAGGGTGGAAGCCGAAATCAAGCAAGTTGAGGAGGAGATAAAGAAGAAGCTTCTTGGTAAGAAGGTTGTTGTGATTGAGCAGGAAGAGCTCGACTACATTGACAGGTTGGGAACTCAATACCGAGAGCATCCAGAGGACATTCGGAAGTTTAGTTCTATGAACTTGGTCAGTGGACACTTGGTTGGTGCACTTGAGCAAGATGCGATGAAGGGCAAGCTTGAGGGGAGTCAAGCTGGACCAGGATTGGGTTGCTTAGAAGAGCCAAGCAGGGAAGTGAAGTACCTTAGGAGGAATGTCAAGGTGGAGCATGAGCCAATTGACACTTCTGAGGCCGAATTCTTGAAGAAGGTTGCTGATGTAAGGTGCAAGACAAAGCCAACAAAGGGAGGTGATTCCTTGAAGCTAAGTTTTGTGCAGGTAACCGTGAAGGGCAAAAGGTTTGCAGCTTTGGTGGATACGGGGGCTACTCATAGCTTCTTAAGCAGGAAGGCAGCAAAGTCTTTTGGGAAGAAAGCAAAGATGGAGAGGGAATGGAGTGCTTTCAAAGCAATCAACTCTACCATTAGAGCTGTTGATGGTGTGTTGAAGGACACTCAGGTGAAAGTAGGATCGTGGTTTGGAAAGTTGGACTTGAGGGTTGTGGACATGGATGATCATTCTATGGTGTTTTGGCTAGACTTTATGGAGCTTGCACAAGCCATACCAATGGTGGACCGGGACATTCTCTTGATCACAGCTGAAGGGAAGACCATGATGGTATCGATGAATAGAAGGAGTTGCTTGGGGTATAGACCAAGGATGACTTCTATGGTTTTGTATCCCAAAGATCCGAATGTGAAGCATGAGGATGTGGAGCAAAGAGGACTTGGGAGTGTGACTCAAACAACGAAGGAAAGGAAGTTGACTGACTTCATTGCAAGAGCTAGAAAGAAGGATGATGGAAGTGAGAAGACAACCTCACGAACATGGAGACACTTATTGGGAGCATCTTCTACTGATGATCTTCACAATGGAGTTGCAAATGAAGGGAGTCCGAGTACTACTTCAGAGGCAGTGGTTGATGAGGATTATGGAGGTAGAGATCCTGCTGGGATAGTGGAATTTTGCAGGTATGCTATGGGCATATATGACTTTCAGTTGACAAAGGACAAGCTAGGAGAGCTTGGATGTACATGTGAAGAGATTGAGGCTGTGCATAGATACTTGAGGACACAACATCAATCTGACACATGGGTGGATGAGAGTCAGGGAGGAAACTTCCTGGCCCTCCTTTCTCTATAAACAACCTTGAAGGAAGGTTGGTGTGGAGGCCTTGGTAGGGAGGAACCACATCAACTTTGCAAGGGGCCTTGGAAGGAGGCTTCTTTATGACAGATGCAGACTTGGATGCAGATGACCAGATGTTGGGATGGAGTCTACATGGGTTGGACATCATGGACAACTAGAGTCATGGACATCAGGTTGGAGATATGGAGCATGACAGTTATGCAGGGACATGAAGCAGGTGCATGTGTAGAGGTGTCATTCATGGACATTCTATGGGGAGTGCCGAAGCAAAGGATGTTGTGCAGGTGTTATTATGGAGATGTATGAGCTAGTGGAGAGGTTGTACACTCTTGTGAAACAAAACCATGGCTTGAACATGTTGCAGACGGGATGGAGTTTCCATGGACCTGAGCATGGATTGATAGATTCTTGAATGAGTCCTAGGTGTAGCAGAAGCCAAGGAAAGACTTATGGTGGCATAAGGATGTGCATTCTTATGATTTGGGTGTATGGTTGGACTGATCACCTAACTAGTTCGAGTCATGAGCGGTACCAATGCATGGAGAGATGTTACTATCGAGTTGACATGTTGGCACATGTATGCTAGAATCTGATAGAAGACTACATGAAGGGATGCCACATGATGAGGTTGACACAGGATGTTGCAATGGAGATTGTGGCAGAGGGGTCAATGATCATGGATCGAGATGATATCTGATGGAGGACATACTGTTGAGGTATATACATTGGTATGATGTGCTTGGTGGCAGTTGGTCACTAAGTTCGAGGCATGGTGGAGATGGAGCTCTACATATGTTGCAGGGATGATTGCCTTATGTGGAGGAGTTGACATCATGGATAGTGATGATCTTGGTGGATAGCTACCGAGATGGTATGTTGTCGAGGACGAAAATGATTTCAGGTGGAGGAGGATGTAAGGACCTCGAGTTCTACCCAGGCACGGGCGCGGTTGGGCGCCGGGCGAGTCGACGGGCGTGCGGTGAACGAAGGCGTGGGCACTGGGCGAGTTGGCGTGCACGACGGGCGCAGGTGCGGGCGACCGGCGAGTTGGGCTGCACGATGGGTGTGCGGGCAGGTGCGTGGGTGCACAGGCGGGTGCGGGCGCACGGGTGGCGAGCACTGAATGACGATGCGACAAAACGAAGAGCCACTTGCGACGATACGGTGGACAGATTGCGACACTTGGAAAAATAACTAAGGCACAAAACGATGAAGACTTATACCCATTGTGCGTGGAGAGATATGGGCGCAGGCCGAATTATGAACATGGGCGGGCCGACGCATATTAGGGCGCACGCAGGGGTGTGTTGACAAATTTGGGGGGTCGGCTGGAGAGCCACCACCCACAACTGTTCCACACTAAAACGCATATATATTAGCATGTGTTGAGGTTCATTTGGACAAGCAAGTTCGCAAGGCAACTCGCACAAGCTCAAGGAGACAAGGGAAAGTGCGCAGATTTGGAGGAGTGCGCATAGCTCATGCGCATGTCTTGAGGGCGCAGTTTTGGATGTGACTTGGAGCCGGTTGTGGGTTGGGCAAGGTGTGCCCAGGGTTGTCTTTATTGCCTAATTGTGCCGAGATTGACAAGGATGTCTTGGTGACTCAGGCGACCACCCATCCTTCGTGCAAGGCGTGCACATGGTTATTATAAAAGGCTGATTTGCCTATATTGTAAAAGAAGCTAAGTATTGGCTTGGAGCTTGCCAAGCATTACTTGTGATGATTGTATTATGAAGAAAGATTGAATAATATATATTGTCAGGCAGACTTGTTCGGGAGTTGCCCCTCCCCTTTATATTGTTCAATTGTTATTGTCATTTATAATTGCTGTGGATAATGAATTAGTATGGGTGTTCATTGGTGTAAAGGATAAATGTAATTTTACTTGGTTGCGAAACACAAACTAAGTAAGGACAAGTGAATTAGGCGTAGTCCATGAATGTTAGTATTGGTGAAAAGAAAGTGTTCGGTGGTGCCACACCTCGCTATAAGCGGTTGGAAGGCTACCGCAGGTGTAGGGGTGTGTTGTGGTCACCAACAACCCCCCTCTTTGTTTAGTATTAGCAATAATATCAAACAAAGGGGGACCCTTAACAAAAAATCCCAAAAATATTTTTATCCAAATTTTTGTATTTAACTCGCTAAAAGCTATATCGCATCGCAAAGAGAGAGTGAAGAGTTTTTCTATGTGCATAAATAAGCTGCAAAGAAAGCGATGCGAAATTCATCGCATCGCATATTTTGAAAGCGCCCTTAAAAGAAAATGAAAAGGAATCACCGACGGCCGATATGCGACGTCGCATATCGCAAACGTCGCAAAAGCAACACACAACGAGCAAATGAAAATTGCGATATTGCGATTTGCGATCTGCGATCCTACAAACTGCGATTTTGCGATTTGCGATCTGCGATGAATGAAAATATTAATTGCTGCAATACGAATCGCAGAAACCACTCATCGCAAAGTTTCTTCGGCATGATCTGTAAACCCAAAATCGAGCGCTCACCTTAAGGGAAATTAATGATTGCACGCCTGAGTATCCAAAGATGATCATGTTGCGTTTTCCGAAGAGTCAAGTCCTTATGAGTGTCATGATTATGCATTCATTAGAGTTTAAAGCTTTCATGTCAATCTTTTCGTCATATCTCTTTTCCTTTGCGTAAGCTGTAAGGCAGTAACTGATATAAATCTATATGCAGGAAACATCTAAGGAAAAGGGGAAAACGCCAAGACTTGAAGAACAGAGAGGAGATGCCTTCGCAAATGAATGCCGCATGCAGCAGAGCCGCGGATTCCAGAGTATCATTCCATAGCCACTGATGAAAATAGACTACCCAAGACTTAGAGTCAAAGGCGCAAAAAAGCAGCATGTTTGCAAAAGATCCTGAAGCTCAGATTGGGTAAAGCAAAAAGAAAAACGTTGAAAAGGGATGATGCTTCAGAAAAGCCAGGGACAAAGAATGGAAGCAATTTTCAATACGTAAGATTGTTCAGGCAACAAAATCCCTAACTCATTGAGTCATTCACACGGCCGGAAATCGAAATAGCAACAGCACAATCAGTTTGAAAGAAATCTGGGTTATACTAAGTATACGCACAGCAAAAAACACCCAGCCAGAGGAAGATTTTCAAAAATATCTTCTAGGTTGTCCAAAAGAGGTGCCAGATTTTGTTATTTCTACTTTCATCACCCGAGCAAAAGGAAAAGACAACCAGCCGACTCTTTTTAGGCGAACCTCACATTGCTTACAGCACTAAGGAGCAGATACAGAAACGGTTAGAAATTAGATTCAATTTTTAGAAATAAATTTGCTTTAGTGAAAGGGCGGTCATTTGAAGCCGTTCCCTAAATTTGTGTAATTAAGATTAGTTAGTTAGTAGTATTTAACCCTTCTCATGGCATTTGGACAAGGGTCCGGAAATTTGTCCAAAAACTTGTCCTCAGAACATGCACTTTTGCACCCTTGGAGGGGGTTTTTGATGAATGGATGGATCGAGATTTATTTATGTTTGCATTTTAATGTCTGCTACTGATGTTGCACTTCTGTACTCTTAGTAGATGTTAGAAGTAAGTAGAGATAAATTGTTATTGCTTGAAGTTTGTGAGTGAAATCGGTCATAAATGGTACTTTTATCTCTTGATTAATTTCTACTCATATTCTTAGAGTGATATACAGCTGATTTGTTTATATGTTAATGTATGAATGTCTGGATTACCATTTGGCACTTTTGTATGGTGGAATCATTTGTTTGTGCTTAACATATGAATAACTGATTATGCGATATGCTGTTCACAACTGTTTTGCCTAACTTTTTATGCAGAATGGTTCATCTTAATTGATTTATATTCTTATGATAGCTGAATGATCTTTATTACCAGTTGTTGTATGAAATCTTTTTAGATCGCATAATGAAAGAATTTTACCCCGGGTTAGTATAGATTAGATGTGCTGTTTTTGTTAGATTACAGTAGCATAGAGTCAGTTTAGAGTCTAGAATTAATTTAGTTTAAAATTACCTTTAGATTAGTATCTTCAAAATCTACACACACACACACACACACATATTTTAGATTGGGAAGCTGGTCCCATCATCCCCAGTGGGACCCGCTACATCAAACGGGCAAGGAGCCGCCAACCAGGTTCCCGACCGGGTGGGTATCCCCCTTGTTGTTGACCCGATTTCGGGGCGCTCAACATATTTGGCACTAGAAGGAGGGCACGAACTATGAATGGCAACTAAGTCAAAATCTAAATGCCATTCTGAGAGTAAATCACCCTCATCAACTCCCCCGACTTCTCCACTACGGTTAAACCTGGAGTTATAAGTCGCTCGAGTATCCACCGCTGCTACCTACTCCAATATATCAGACCAACTCATTGTTGAACCCCCTGAAATTCAAACTTTGATTCGTAAACTCCAGGGATTCTCTATTTTTCTCATAGGTCTGATAAATCCAACAGCAGCGTGACTTCGCAGTACAATCCTGCTCACCCTCTGACCAGATTGAAGAGTGAAAAATTTGGTATTCAACCAAGTGAACTCCCTCTTCCTACTAGGAAAAGAGCAAGGAAAGCACCACCAGAGTCTGACCGTGAGACTCTTTCATCCACTTCGTCCATTTCAACACCCTCACCGCGAAGTCAACCACCCACATCCTCATCCCAAATCACTCATCCATCTTCCACACTTCCTCTTCAATCATCAACGATCATAATACCTTCATCTTCTCAGCATCAGGGACCGTCTTCTGCACTCTCATTAACTAGCGGCTCAACGATGGCCCAGTCTCCATGGAACAATCCTGGGGCGGTTTTAATGCCTCCACCCCTGAGCCCAATACCGGCCCATCCTGAGAAGTGGCTACCTAAATTCAATCCAGAAACAGGCATGCTAGCTGAAGAGCATATCAATAATTTCATGCTTTCTGTTAATCTCAACGGAGTTACCAACGAAGATGCTGTCGTCCGACTTTTTCCTTACACAATGCAAGGAACAACCGGGTCATGGTACTTTTCGTTACCTTCCAGGTCCATCACAAGTTGGGACATTTTTCAAAGTCAATTCCTCACCAAGTTTGGTGATGAGAGATCAACAGCGACATTAATCAATGACCTATCTAATCTTAAAGCTGAGGCTAGAGAACCCATTAAAGATTTCAATTTACGGTTCAATAAGATCCTCAACAAGATTCCCGTTGCTTCTCAACCCAGCGAGGAAGTAAGATGTGAATGGTACATCACGGCCTTACCATCTAACTTGGCTATCTTCGTAGATAGGGCAAACAAGACGACTTTAGTTGAAAACTTAACTGAGGCGTTAGTAGTAGAAAAACGCGTAGTTTCCCTAGAAAAGAGATCTGCAATAGTAGAACGAAAATCTAAGAAAATCTCTTTCAAAGAAGACACCAAGAAGAAGCAAAAGAAAGATCCTTTCGATATGGAAGGATTACAAAAGGTGTTAAAGGCCATGTCCAACGAGATGATTGATATAAGAAAGCAAGTAGCAGAAACTTCTTCAAAAAATCCCTACAGATCTTTTAAAAGAAACCTTCCCATGGAGGTGAAACCACCCAATATTGTCTCAAACATCGAATCTGAAGAAGAAGAAGAAGAAGAGAATACCACTGAAGGGCAGATCGATGATGAAGAAGTTGTGGAACTACAAGGAATGTGGGATTTAATCCTCCCACAAGAAGAGGATCAAGAAGCATTTCCGGTTAGCACACGAAGCAAAAATCAACTTGATCCTCCCCAAACTACCCCTAAACAGAAGGGCGCAAGCCCTGCAACAAAAGATAAGGTCGCAACAAAGAAAACAACCGCTAGAGCGACCCAACTTAGCCCAGTCCAACCAAATCAAGCACCTCCATCAAGAACACTGATAGTGTCGGATGAAATGGAGTATAACATTATCGATGACATGAAAAAGACTAGGGCTAATATCACTCTTTACGAATTGAGCAAATTGAAACATCAACAGAAAATAATGATGAAGGAATTACATGCCGTGCCTACTACATCTTTACCTAGAGCTGTAGCTTCCCACAACATGGGAAGACCTCCAACCAACATGATCAATAAGATTGATCCGAATGACATTGCCTTGATTGGAGGAAGGTCAAGATCCCATACTCCTCCTTTTCTCCTCACTTATGAAATCTTCAATAAAAACGTGC
Source organism: Pinus tabuliformis (assembly GCA_031772625.1). Taxonomy (NCBI): domain Eukaryota; kingdom Viridiplantae; phylum Streptophyta; class Pinopsida; order Pinales; family Pinaceae; genus Pinus; species Pinus tabuliformis. The sequence goes on from CM062805.1 coordinate 1,332,892,836, forward strand.
ACAATTGCCTGATTGATTCTGGTGCTTCAACGAATATTCTACCCAGATCAATTTGTGCCAAATTAAATGTTCAACCTCAGAAATCTGCAGTGCGCATAGTTCAACTTGATCGATCTCAAGTCGAAGTGATTGGTGAACTTAACCAGGTGACCATAAGATTGTCGTCTAACCCGAAAGTATGTCAGGTTATCGACATTCTAGTAGCTGATATCCCTGAATTCTATGGTTTAATTCTTAACAGGGATTTGTCCGAGAAACTCCACGGATATTTCTCAACCGACTGGTCGCACATGTGGTTACCCTACAACGGCAAACCCAATCAAATAAAGGTTGAACGAGAATTGCACCAAAAGTACATAGTGACAGAATTGGAAGGAGAGAACGAAGCAATAGCATACAACAGCAGTATCATAGGCAATTACTCGGTAGATTCTTTCCTCGGCAATTTCAATGCTCACACTTCACCTTACTTAGAAAATTCAGTTGTGTCCCAAGTTGAAAACTTTTCCCAAACTAATGATTCAAGGTGTTTTAATTTTTTAGATAGTTCTGTAAATACATCTTTATTTTGGAAATTATATTTTGATGGCTCTAAATCTAATGAGGAAACAAGAGCAGGATGCGTTCTGATTAACCCAGATGGGAAAAATACCATGCTTACATGCAGACTTGAGTTCGATTGCACAAACAATACAGCTGAATATGAAGCCTTGGTGCAAGGCCTATACAAAGCAATCGGCTTGAATGTTAAGATCTTCAAGTCTTTGGAGATTCCGAAATTGTCGTCAAACAGGTACGTAACACCATACATTGCCTGTCAAGTCATTTAAAGCACTATCAATATTTAGTACAAGATCTGACTTCACATTTCATAGCATTCAATATTTCGTCAATCCCAAGACTCCAAAATGCGAGCGCAGACCTGTTAGCTAACGTAGCCTCTAGACTGATTCCCTCCAAAGATTTTAGTCCCGATAGGTTTTCAATAGAATTAATCTTTAAACCATCCATCCCTGACAACATCACCAACTGGAGAGTATTCAATGATGATCCAGACATCGTAAATTTCCTCACTTCTGAAGGATCCTACTCAAATCAAATAATTGACGAAGACCATCATGATCACCAAATTCAGCAAAATATCACTGATAACGCTATACCTAAATCGGTGGTTAAGTTAGAAGATTTATATGATTTGAAAAGTCGGTTTAAAAGGTCTGCCAATTCTAAACTCTACAGTTCAACTCTGAATTATGAATTAGTGAACCTAGGAACCGATCAGAAGCCGCAAAACGTTAATCTGGGCCACGGCCTGGCCCCTGAAGAAAAATCAGCATATATCCATCTTCTGAGACAATTCAAAAACGTTTTTGCGTGGAATTACGATGAGTTGAAAACATACAACACTTCTATCATTCAACACACTATCCCTATGATTGACAATGAAAAACCTGTCCAGCAGAAGCTCAGAAAAATCCACCCCAACTTAGAAAATCAGATAAAGACTGAGCTAAATAAATTGTTGAGAGCCAGAATAATTTTCCCCGTCAGACACTCCAAATGGGTATCCAATATGGTGCCTGTTAGGAAGAAAAACGGAGATATTAGAATCTGTATTGATTTCCGGAATCTCAACAAAGCCTGTCAGAAAGACAATTTTCCCCTCCCACCTATGGAGCAAATACTACAGGCAGTAGCGGGCTCAGAATTAATGTCTTTCCTGGATGGATTTTCAGGATACAATCAAGTGCTGGTGCATCCCGATGATCAGTTGAAAACCACATTCCGAACCAAGTGGGGCACATACGCATATCGGAAGATGCCATTTGGTCTGATCAATGCCGGTGCTACCTTTCAGAGAGCCATGGACATCGCGTTTAAAGGTTTAGTCAATAAATCGGTAATGATTTACCTAGATGATATAACAGTGTACTCCAAGAAGCGAAGCGACCATCTCAAAGATTTGAAATAGATCTTTCAAAGATGCTTAAGGTATGGAATTTCACTTAACCCAAAGAAATTTTTTTTTCGCATTAAGTGAAGGGAAATTACTCAGATTCATAGTGTCGAAATCTGGTATTCACATTGAACCTGACAGAATCAAAGAAATTTCCGAAATATCCATACCCCATAACAAAAAGGCCATGCAATCTTTCCTTGGACAAATCAATTTTGTAAAAAGGTTTGTCCCCAATTTTTCACGTATTATTTCTCCTTTACAAAATATGATAAAAAAGAATTCAAATTTTAAATGGGGCATAGATGAGCACGAAGCATTCAACTTGATCAAACAAGCTATCATCAACGCTCCATCTTTAGCTACCCCATTTTCAGAATCTTTCATCTTATACACTTTTGCCTCAGAGAAATCTTATGCCGCGATTTTGACTCAAGTAAATCAAGAGAAGGCGGAAGCTCCAATCGCATTCTTTAGCTCGAACTTACAAGGTGCTGAACTCAATTACTCAGACGTGGAGAAACAGGCTTATGCTGTTTTCAAAGCGATCAAATATTTCAGACCTTTCTTACTTAAAGCCCATACCAAAGTCATAGTACCGTTTCCAATGGTAAGAAACCTTTTGGTACAGAAGGATGTGAGCGAAAAGAGAGCAAATTGGATTACCGCTCTACAAGAATACGATCTTGAGATCAAACCAGCAAACATCGTAAGAGGTCAAGGCTTCTGCAAGATGTTAGCTGGAGCATCGCAAATTCCGAAGAACTCATCTGAAGAGGTACACACGTATGAGGTAAGCCTAAACGACACAGAATCATTATATGCAGACACCATTTATTATCTTAAGAACGGGTATGCTCCATCACACCTGGATCACACCAAGAAAAGAGCTCTGAGGTTGAAAGCTAAACAATACCAGCTCATAAATGATGTTCTGTTTAAAAGGAATTATGATTCTATACTTCTTAGGTGTCTTGAGAAAACTAAAGCCGAAAAGGTTTTGCAGGAACTCCATGATGGACCAGCAGGTGGACACTACGCTGGAGAGACTACTGCACATAAGATCTTACGTGCAGGATATTATTGGCCCACGCTGTTCAAAGACTCATACAATTACGTAAGGAAATGCCAAATCTGCCAGACTGCTGCAGGGAAACAAAGGAAATCGTCCATGCCACTACAGCCGGTCAACATCGAGCAACCATTCAGCCAATGGGGCTTGGACATAATACGTGAGATCGTTCCTCACTCTTCTAAGCAGCATAGGTATATCCTCACGGCAACAGATTATTTTACTAAATGGGTAGAAGCAGTTCCTCTCAAGACAGTTAATTCTGAAAACATTATTGAATTCATAGATCAATTTATCATCACTAGGTTTGGATTGCCAACAGCCTTAATGTTTGATAATGCATCATACTTTTCTGGAAATGCAATGATTGAGTTTGCATTAAAAAGAGGGTTCAAATTGAAATATTCTGCCAATTACTATCCGCAAGGTAATGGGTTAGCTGAATCAAAAAACAAAAACCTAATCAAGATTATCAAAAGAACAGTCGACCAAAACCAAAAGAATTGGCATAAAGCGCTGATAAATGCTTTATGGGCAGATAGAATCACGAAGAAAGCTTCAATCGGCACTTCTCCCTTTAATTTAGTTTATGGGAAAGAAGTGGTTCTTCCAACTCACTTAGTCATTCCCTCTCTGTCTTTAGTACAACACATCGATGAAGTATCTACTTCCTCTTTGCAATTAAGACAAATGGAAATAATCAAACTAGAAGAACGTCGAGAACAAGCTAAGAAAACCCATGCTCACCACCAAGCGCTAATAAAATCCTCTTTTGACTCAGCCATCATAACCAGAAATAACTTTCAGATGGGAGATTTAGTTTTGAAATGGGATAAGGCTCATGAAGAAAAGGGCAAACATACGAAATTTCAGAAGCTGTGGCTTGGTCCTTTTCAGATTGTAGAAGTCATAGGCCCATCTACGTTTGTGTTGCAGGATTTGGCAGGTAGAAGAGATTCTTTGCCTGTGAATGGACAGATTCTTAAAATGTATTTTCCATAGAAGATCACTCTTCTATTTTTTGTAGGATAGTTTTAGTTTCTTTTATTTATTTTTTCTTTTAAAATAAAACCGGTTGTAAATGATCATTGAATAAGATTCATGAAAGAGCACACTAACTCTCTATCAGATTTTGATTTCACTTGTACAAATAGCAAAACTTTTCGAAAAATCTGATTTTTATTATTGACAAATAGAGTTAACTTTAGCCTGAATAATGATATCAGTTCCAACCTTTCAAAAGACTTTGATGAAAGCAACCTTTGGTAAAAAATTGTTTTATCCCAGCACAATGAAAGGTATCATCAATAATAAAATAGATATTCTTTGCAAAGCTGTTATTTTCAAAAGCTCTATTATTGCCGTCCAAAGCTTTCTTAAGGAAAAACAATGACTTCCTCCCTGCTAAAGGAAACTGCAGCATTCAGAGAAACAATCCGAGAAAACACTATATCTCAAAGAATAAGAGGTCTCATCACGAGCCGGCTTATCATGATCACAGATATTATAACTTGCTGACTTTGCCAATACTGTCTATCAAAACAGGGCAACGACTCAAGATTGTTGCAATCAAAAGACAAGGGGTCTCATCACGAGCCAGCTTGTTCAGCAAAAGTGTAAATCAAGTGAATGACTGTGTCATAATTTGGCCACCAAACCAAGACATTGTTCTTTAGAGAGTAAAAAAGGAAAAAGTGCTAAAAAGGATTTTTCTCTGAAATGTTGTAAATAACCTCAAGCAGGAAAAAGGATCATTGCTGGATAACATGGTAACCCTGTCGAGGCTATGGACGCTTGCGGGCAGCAGAGGCTCTACCTATGATAAATGAGCATATTTTAAAGCTAGCACGCAGAGAAGACCTTATTTTATCTTTTAAAAAGGACCGAGTAATGTCTGGTATGAATGCAAGAACTAAGCCTAGGGAAGCAGACAATTGGAATAAGAGAAGGGTTGAAACAAAGTATCATTGACAGGATGAGGGGTAATCTACTCTATCTGTCCATAATAAAATTTAGACATATGAAAATTTTTCTGTTTCGGAAGTGGAAATGTCAATAGAAAAGCAGAGATAACTGGTTCTTCACAGTGAATCGCCATTGTTGTGGTCACCAACAACCCCCCTCTTTGTTTAGTATTAGCAATAATATCAAACAAAGGGGGACCCTTAACAAAAAATCCCAAAAATATTTTTATCCAAATTTCTGTATTTAACTCCCTAAAAGCTATATCGCATCGCAAAGAGAGAGTGAAGAGTTTTTCTATGCGCATAAATAAGCTGCAAAGAAAGCGATGCGAAATTCATCGCATCGCATATTTTGAAAGCGCCCTTAAAAGAAAATAAAAAGGAATCGCCGACGGCCGATATGCGACGTCGCATATCGCAAACGTCGCAAAAGCAGCACACAACGAGCAAATGAAAATTGCGATATTGCGATTTGCGATCTGCGATCCTACAAACTGCGATTTTGCGATTTGCGATCTGCGACGAATGAAACTATTAATTGCTGCAATACGAATCGCAGAAACCACTCATCGCAAAGTTTCTTCGGCATGATCTGTAAACCCAAAATCGAGCGCTCACCTTAAGGGAAATTAATGATTGCACGCCTGAGTATCCAAAGATGATCATGTTGCGTTTTTCGAAGAGTCAAGTCCTTATGAGTGTCATGATTATGCATTCATTAGAGTTTAAAGCTTTCATGTCAATCTTTTCGTCATATCTCTTTTCCTTTGCGTAAGCTGTAAGGCAGTAACTGATATAAATCTATATGCAGGAAACATCTAAGGAAAAGGGGAAAACGCCAATACTTGAAGAACAGAGAGGAGATGCCTTCGCAAATGAATGCCACATGCAGCAGAGCCGCGGATTCCAGAGTATCATTCCACAGCCACTGATGAAAATAGACTATCCAAGACTCAGAGTCAAAGGCGCACAAAAGCAGCATGTTTGCAAAAGATCCTGAAGCTCAGATTGGGTAAAGCAAAAAGAAAAACGCTGAAAAGGGATGATGCTTCAGAAAAGCCTGGAACAAAGAATGGAAGCAATTTTCAATACGTAAGATTGTTCAGGCAACGAAATCCCTAACTCATTGAGTCATTCACACGGCCGGAAACCGAAATAGCAACAGCACAATCAGTTTGAAAGAAATCTGGGTTATACTAAGTATACACACAGCAAAAAACACCCAGCCAGAGGAAGATTTTCAAAAATATCTTCTAGGTTGTCAGAAAGAGGTGCCAGCTTTTGTTATTTCTACTTTCATCGCCCGAGCAAAAGGAAAAGACAACCAGCCGACTCTTTTCAGGCGAACCTCACATTGCTTACAGCACTAAGGAGCAGATACAGAAACGGTTAGAAATTAGATTCAATTTTTAGAAATAAATTTGCTTTAGTGAAAGGGCGGTCATTTGAAGTCGTTCCCTAAATTTGTGTAATTAAGATTAGTTAGTTAGTAGTATTTAACCCTTCTCATGGCATTTGGAGAAGGGTCCGGAAATTTGTCAAAAAACTTGTCCTCAGAACATGCACTTTTGCACCCTCGGAGGGGGTTTTTGATGAATGGATGGATCGAGATTTATTTATGTTTTCATTTTAATGTCTGCTACTGATGTTGCACTTCTGTACTCTTAGTAGATGTTAGAAGTAAGTAGAGATAAATCGTTATTGCTTGAAGTTTGTGAGTGAAATCGGTCATAAATGGTACTTTTATCTCATGATTAATTTCTGCTCATATTCTTGAGTGATATACAGCTGATTTGTTTATATGTTAATGTATGAATGTCTGGATTACCATTTGGCACTTTTGTATGGTGGAATCATTTGTTTGTGCTTGACATATGAATAACTGATTATGCGATATGTTGTTCACAACTGTTTTGCCTAACTTTTTATGCAAAATGGTTCATCTTAATTGATTTATATTCTTATGATAGCTGAATGATCTTTATTACCAGTTGTTGTATGAAATCTTTTTAGATCGCATAATGAAAGAATTTTACCCCGAGTTAGTATAGATTAGATGTGCTGTTTTTTGTTAGAATACAGTAGCATAGAGTCAGTTTAGAGTCTAGAATTAAATTAGTTTAAAATCACCTTTAGATTAGTATCTTCAAAATCTACACACACACACACATCTTTTAGATTGGGAATCTGGTCCCATCATCCCCAGTCGGACCTGCTACATCAAATGGGCAAGGAGCCGCCAACCAGGTTCCCGACCGGGTGGGTATCCCCCTTGTTGTTGACCCGATTTCGGGGCCCTCAATAGGGCGTGACACACCTACACCTGCGGTAGTCTTCCAACCGCTTATAGCGAGGTGCGGCACCACCGAACACTTTCTTTTCACCAATACTAATGTTCATGGACTACGCCTTATTTCACTTTTTCTTACTTAGTTTGTGTTTCGCAACCAAGCAATATTATGTTTATCCTTTATACTAATGAACACCCATACTCATTCATTATCATCAACAATTATAAAAGAGAACAACAATTGCACAGTATAAAGGGAGGGGCAACTCCCTGAACAATGAGTCTGCCCAATAATATATTAAGAATATCAGTTCACAAGTATGTCTTGGCAAGACCAAGTCTCATACTTAGCCAATTTTACAATAGAGGCAAACCTGCCTTTTACAACCTTTGTGCACACCTTGCACGATGGGCGGGTGCTCACCCGAGCCACCAAGACACCCTCGTCAAGTCTTGACACAAATCTGCGCTTTAGAACAACCCCGGGCACACCTTGCCCAACCTTCGACCAATTCCAAGAACACTAGCCAAGTGAGCGACCTCCTATGAGAAGTGCGCATGAGCTATGCGCATCCCCTTCTCTTTTCTACGCACTTGTCTCCTCCTTGAACTCTTGCGAAGATGCTTGTCCAATGCGTTGATGCCAAATGAACCTCCAAACGCATCAATATATATGCCTGTTTGGAGTGGGTGGTGGCTTGCCTAGCCGACCCCCAAATACAAGTTTACACACCCCTCAAGCGCTTTGCACATGTCGGCCAGCCCTCTAACATGAGTCGGCCTCCATCTATTTCACCCACGCTTCATTTGGGTATAAACTTCCAAGTGTTGTAAATTGGCGTTCAGACTTTCGTCGCATATAGCTCACCCAAACGTCACTTTTCTGTGTGCGCGCGCCCGCCCGCGTGCCCGCCGTGTGCGCCCACCCACACGCCCGCCATGTGCGCTCGCCCGCGCGCCCGCCGTGTGTGGTTCGACTTGCCCGCACGCCCGCCGGTGCACTCCAACTCGCCCACGCGCCCGTCATCTCGCGCGTGCGCCCGTGCCCGTGCTCGGTCCGCCCGACGCCCAACCGAGTCATCAACCAAGGACCTTACATCCTCCTCCACCTGAGTTCGTTGTCATCCTCGACAACACACCATCTCGGTAGCCATCCACCAAGATCATCATTATCCATGATGTCAACTCCTCCACATAAGGCAAACATCCCTACAACATATGTAGAACTCCATCTCCATCATGTCTCACCTTAGCAACCAACTGTCACCAAGATAACCATACCAAGGTATACTCCTCAACGGTATGTCCTCCATCAGATATCATCTCGATCCATGATCATCGACCCCTCTGTCACAATCTCCACTGCAACATCTCGTGTCGACCTCATCATGTGTCCCCATGTGAACCTCTGTCATGATACTCCAACACAATGCTAACATATCTCTGCACACTTCACGACCCCATGTCTGAACTAGTTGGGTAGCTAATCCAACTGTCACGCTCAAACCATGAGAGTGAACATCCTCATGCCATCATCAGTTGTTCCTCAAAACATCCTGCCACATTCTTGACTCATCAAGAATCTATTTCAATAATCCATGCTTAGGTCCATGGAAACTCCATCCATCTCATCTGCAACATGTCATGATGCTTGATGCCAAGCCATCCCTGCACCATCAATCATACCTGCTCAACATGTTTAGGGACTCACTGCCATGAGCAACTAACAATGAGCCCCATCTTCTCATCCATCTAAGAAGATGTAGAGGGAGTAAATCCTGAAGGCTCTCCCTCACTAATCAATTCAATCTATCTATCAGGATCCTCAATCTCCATCCTTTGTAGATAAGCAACCCGGTCTTCCTTCTGGACATCCAGCCTCACATACACCTCCTCATCATCATCATCATCCTTAACCAACTCTAGCCTTCTTGACAAATCCAAGATGCTATTTGAAAGTGACCTGATGACCAATGACTGCTCGGTAAGCTTTGTCTCAATAGTAGACAACTGCTTACTCATGTCTCCCATTCTCTTCTCATCCTCCATTTGCATTACTCCCAATTTACAATCAGGCCTTGTCACACCAATGGTTGGCACACCAATGGGTACATCTTCCCTTCCATCATAAATATAGAGCTTCTTCAAATGTGGAACAATCATAGCATCAAATTGTTTCATGAATTCCATCCCCAATACAGCCTCACAGTCATCAATCTGCACTATAGTGAAGTCAACCTTCCCTGTCCATTCACCAAGTGTAGTGTCCACCTTCTGAGCTATACCAAGAATTTCAATAGGAGGAGAATTCACTGTCTTCATTTGTGCCTTTGCTGGTACAAATTTCAGCCCAATTCTTCTTGCAGTATCTTTACCCATGAAGTTGTGAGAAGCCCCACTATCCACCATAGTGAGTACATCAGCACCTCCAACCTTCATTCGAACATACTCCAATCTGTTCCTCTCAGGATCCCTCCTAGAGACCACCTCCGTAGTAGCAGAAGCACCAAGTATCTGCATCATCCCCACAGAAGCATCTTCATTCTTCGCATCAGATTGTGCAATAGCAGCCACCTTTGGTCTAGAAGGACAATTCTTCACCATGTGTGGTCCTGCACATATCCAACACTTCAAGGCTTTCTTCGTCTTCGAACTATCATCCGATTTCGAAGCTTCATCCTTCTTCTTTTCTTTCGGTTTATCGGACTTCTTCTTCTTATCAGAAGTCTCATCATAATGCTCCACCAACCTGTCAACAGCAGCAAAAGCTTCCTCAAGTGTCCTAATCTTCTGCCTCTTCACTTCATTGCATGCCAAAGGCTTCAACCCAATAATGAAGTTGAACACCTTGTCCCTCTCCGCCATGTCAGGAAGTTCTAGAACTGCACTTGCAAACTCTCGTTGATATGCTTGTAGGCTCCTAGTCTGCTTTATGTACTTAATCTTTGTCCTTGCTTCCCATGTTTCATCCTGAGGACTGAAATGGGTCTGCAAATCCTTCTTCATGTCATCCCACGAAGTAATGTCATCAGCACTTCCATTGGAAATCTGGTCCATCCTCCTTCACCACCACATCTTAGCATCCTTTGTTAAGAACTGAGCAGCTACTTTGACCTTTGTCTCATCATCAGATAGACCCAACCGTTCCAAGTATTGCTCCATATCCCATAGAAAGTTGCCAAGAGTTTTTGCATTCCTTGTGCCATCATAAGATTCTGGTTCCTTTACCTTCACATGAGGCACTCCTCCACTTGAGTTATGCCTCACGGCCTTTTTCAACACCGCAATCTCATCCTTGGCTTCGTTAAGAGATTTCTTCAAGCTCACGATCTCTGCAAGACCTGATCCCTTGCTTCTTCAACCTCCTTGACCCTTATTTCAAGTTGTGTACACATAATATCAGTGTACTCATGCTGTGTCCGGAGTTCATCAAACTCTTCCCTCATCTTCGAGTTGGCCTCTTGCTCCTTAGCGAACAAGTCCATCTTCTTATCCCAGGAAGTTTCCATAACCTCCATCCTCAACAGCATCTTTTCCATAAGTGCTAAAGTAGCATCTTGTCCATGACTAGACCCAGCCTGAGATTTAGCCACCATCTCTAGCAGCTTCTTCTTCTTTTGCAATCTAGTTTCGACCATCCAACAGCTTCACCAAGTCACCTGCAACCTGAACCAACCCTAGTTCCACTTGTGTGAAACGGCTTCCTTCACCTGCAAGTACCCCTTTCCACTGTCACGAGCAACCTTGCTCAACAGCTCCAAACCGAAGCTCTGATACCACCTGTCACGCCCCTACACCTGCGGTAGTCTTCCAACCGCTTATAGCGAGGTGCAGCACCACCGAACACTTTCTTTTCACCAATACTAATGTTCATGGACTACACCTTATTTTACTTTTTCTTACTTAGGTTGTGTTTCGCAACCAAGCAATATTATGTTTATCCTTTATACTAATGAACACCCATACTCATTCATTATCATCAACAATTATAAAAGAGAACAACAATTGCACAGTAGAAAGGGAGGGGCAACACCCTGAACAATGAGTCTGCCCAATAATAATATATTACGAATATCAGTTCACAAGTACGTCTTGGCAAGACCAAGTCTCATACTTAGCCAACTTTACAATAGAGGCAACCCTGCCTTTTACAACCTTTGTGCACACCTTGCATGATGGGCGGGTGCTCACCCGAGCCACCAAGACACCCTCGTCAAGTCTTGACACAAATCTGCGCTTTAGAACAACCTCGGGCACACCTTGCCCAGCCTTCGACCAATTCCAAGAACACTAGCCAAGTGAGCGACCTCCTATGAGAAGTGCGCATGAGCTATGCGCATCCCCTTCTCTTTTCTGCGCACTTGTCTTCTCCTTGAACTCTTGCGAAGATGCTTGTCCAATGCGTTGATGCCAAATGAACCTCCAAACGCATCAATATATATCTCTGTTTGGAGTGGGTGGTGGCTTGCCCAGCCGACCCCCAAATACAAGTTTACACACCCCTCAAGCGCTTTGCACATGTCGGCCAGCCCTCTAACATGAGTCGGCCTCCATCTATTTCACCCACGCTTCATTTGGGTATAAACTTCCAAGTGTCGTAAATTGGCGTTCAGACTTTCGTCGCATATAGCTCGCCCAAACGTCGCTTTTCCATGTGCGCGCGCCCGCCCGCGCGCCCGCCGTGTGCGCCCACCCGGGCGCTCGCCCACGCACCCACTGTGTCCGCCTGCCCGCGCGCCCATCGTGTGCGCCCGCGCCCGCCGTGTGCTGTTCGACTCACCAGCGCGCTTGCCCGTGCACTCCAACTCGCCCACGCACCCGTCATCTCACTCGTGTGCCCGTGCTCGTGCTCGGTCCGCCCAACCGAGTCATCAACCAACTACCTTACAGGCGCTCTCGTGCAGGTGCCACCCAAGCCACCCACGCCCCCGCGCAGCAGGTAGGGCAATTCCCGGAATCGCCCTACCTACGGGGCGGGGGCGCGAGCGGCCTGGGTGGTGCCTGCACAAAGGGGGGCGCCCTCCTGCAGGCGCCACCCGGGCCTACCGGGCGCGCCCTCGTGCAGGGACCACCCAGGCCGCCCGTTCCCCGCCCGGCAGGCAGGACGATTCCCGGAATCGCCCTGCCTGCAGGGGGGGGCGCGGGCGGCCAGGGTGGCACCTGCACGAGGGAGGGTGTAAGGTCCTCAAGTTTAGTCGGGCGCGGTTGGGCGAGCGGGCACGGTTGGGCGTGGGCAAGCCTGGCCGCATGACGGGCGAGAGCGCGGGCACGCGGGCGCATGGGCGCACAAGTAGGCGGGCACGCGAGTTGGAGTAAACGCGGATGGTGCACGGGCGGGCGCGGTGAACGGGCGGGCGAGCGCACACGGGCGAGTTGCGATGTGCGACGGAGAGGCGCGACACATATGCGACGAAAGGTGCGACGATAATAAAAGTGTGATGGACTTATACCCTTGCGAAGTGCGTTTGCGGTGAAGGGGTGGCCAACCTACAACGATGGGGTGAGGCCGACTTATGAAGTGCCCAAACGATGCGATGGAGGGGTGTGTGGGCGGTCGACTGGACAGCCCACCCACGCACGAAGATGCATATATATGTAGTGCGTTGGAGCACTTGGAAAAGATCATTCGACACACATCTTTGCTAAGGAGCTAAGGCGCAGATCTAAGTACGCAGAAGAAAGGAGTGGTAAGGCGCATATATCATGCGATCCTCTTGGTTAGTCGCACGGTTTTGGAGAACGCACTTGAGTTGGGTGAAGGTGTTGGGCAAGGTGTGCTCGGTGATTGGTTGAGGTGTGCACGACGGTCGTGCAAGTGCTGGTTTGTGCTAAGACTTGGCGAGGGTGTCTTGGTGGCTCGGGTGAGCACCTGCCCATCGTGCAAGGTGTGCACGAAGGTGAACGGAGGTTCACCTTGATTGTAAAATTGACTAAGTGTAAATTTGGGGTTTTCCAAGATTTAGCTTGTACATTGTAAAAGTGAAGTTTATATAATATATTGATTCGGGCAGACTCATATTGCAGGGAGTTGCCCCTCCCTTTATACTATACAATTGTCTTCTTCATTTATAATTGCTGTTGATAATGAATGAGTATGGGTGTTCATTGGTATAAAGGATAAACATAATAATACTTGGTTGCGAAACACAAACTAAGTAGGAGAAAGTGAATTAAGGCGTAGTCCACGAACATAAGTATTGGTGAAAAGAAAGTGTTCGGTGGTGCTGCACCTCGCTATAAGTGGTTGAAAGACTACCGCAGGTGTAGGGGCGTGATAGTTGGTATCAGAGCTAGTCTAAAGACTTGGAGGAGTCTTGCAGGAAGCTGGGCGAAGCAATTGTATCCACACACTTCGAAACTTGATAGTTGATGACAGTGGAAGCAGGTACTTGCAGGTGAAGGAAGATGGTTTCACATACAAGTGGAACAAGGGCCGTTTCGTTGTTGCAGGGAACTTGGTGAAGCTAGTGAATGATGAAACAAGTTTAGCAGAGGTGTAGCTCAGTGCTTGGACCAAGCTAAACGACAAGGCATGGCAAGTTTGGAAGAATGTGAAGGGAAGCTCTTGCTTACCGTATACAGGTTGAAGCGGATGAAAGAAGAGAATCCCCGGATTCGAAAGGAACTTGAAGTCTTGGAAAAGAATGTTGAAGACGAACTTATTCAACTTGGTTGGACAATGGAGCAAGGTGAAGTCATAGATTGTGCTAACAAGGAAGAGGAACCCGTGATGATCGAGGATGTTGCAGATGTGACAACGATGGAGGATGAACTTGAGATTGATCAAGTTGGACCAGGATCGTGCAGTTTGCAGACATGGATGGATGAGGATACTCACATGGAGGAGCCTCATGATGATGATAAAGGGCAAGGATTGTTGATTGTTGCAGGACTTGTTGGGGTTGTTTGTGACCTTATGATGAAAGGTGCAAAGGCCCGTGACAAGGGAGGAACATGATGATCATTGCGGATGAATGGGTCATGCTTTAGTCACATTGGCTAAGTGCCCGGCATGACACATGAACAGGTTGAAGGGCACACACTTGAGTTGCTTGGGTGGACTTCTCATGGCCGAGACCAAGAGATAGTCTTGGTGGAACCTTCAGTGGAGGAGCTATGATGGAGAGACTCATGTGATGATGATATGGTTGGGTGACCGAGTTCACTAGACCGAAGATTGCAGACTTGGATGAGGATGACCGATTGTTGTGAGGGGTCTACTTGGTTGAACTACATGAGCAACATAGTCATGGACATCAGGTTGGAGACATGGAGCATGGCAGTCTTATGCAGGAACATTGTGCAGGAGCACTTGTAGAGGTGTCACTTATGGGCATCCAATGAGGAGTGCCAAAGCAGGGATGTTGTGCAGGTAGATTTGCTGGTGTGACATGGAGATGTTTTACTTATGAGCCGATGGAGAGGTTGTGCACTTATGTACAACAAGGCCATGGACTTGGATGGAGTTGTGAGCAGACTATGGAGCATTCCTACTACATGGAGAGCTGAGGCATCTTGTAGAGACCTTTGGGCCGAGACTTGTATGCTTGCTGAGATGTTGGTTGGAGATGACTCATGGAGCTCATGATGACACGAGGTTGTGACTTTTAGGGACTTCATATATGGTGGACTTGGAGGATCTGATGCATTGAGGAGCTGAGGTCAGAGACTTTGATGCAGGATGGGGTGCATACTTTCAAGTACATGTATGGGAATGGCTTGGAAGAGTGACTTGATGTGGAGGATTGATATGAGACACTTTGGAGTGATGGAGTTACAACGATGTTGATGCCTTGGTGACTACACTTGGGCATGGGTTGAGCCGAGACTCAACTACTTTTGACACATGGGAGCTGATTGATCTATGATCATGGGCAGCACATGGATAGATGAGACAAGTAGATACTTGTTTCTATGGCAGACTTGAGGGATGGCACATTGTAGATATGATGGAGGTTGCTTCATGGACCTAGATGTGGCACACCGAGAGTTGGAGATTGATGAGATGATCTCTTCATATGGAGGAGATACACATATGGATGATGTTGGGATAGATGTGGCTGATTTCATGTAGCACATTGACACCAAACATCATGGATAGCATGTTGCAGATGAGATGAGGACTACTTCATGGACCTGAGCATGGCTTACACTTATATGGAGATGGATTCTTGATTGAGTTAAGGATGTGGTGGGATGTTTTGAGAAACAACTGATGGTGGCATGAGGATGTGCATTCTCATGGTTTGAGCGTGACGGTTGGATTAGCTACCCAACCAGTTCAGACATGGGGGGTTAACAGTGTGCAGAGATATGTTAGCATTGTGCTGGAGTATCATGATAGAGGTTCACATGGGGACACATGATGAGGTCGACACAGGATGTTGCAGTGGAGATTGTGACGGAGGGGTTGATAATCATGGTTCGAGATGATATCTGATATATGGCATACTGTTGAGGTGTATACCTTGGTATGGTTATCTTGGTGACAGTTGGTTGCTAAGGTGAGACATGATGGAGATGGAGTTCTACATATGTTGCAGAGAGATGTTTGCCTTATGTGGAGGAGTTGACATCATGGATAATGATGATCTTGGTGGATGGCTACCGAGATGGTATGTTGTCGAGGACGACAATGATTTCAAGTGGAGGAGGATGTAAGGTCCTCGAGTTTAGCCGGGCGTGGTTGGGCGAGCGGGCGCGGTTGGGCGCGGGCGAGCCGGGTCGCATGACGAGCGAGAGCGCAGGCACGCGGGCGCACAAGCAGGTGGGCACGTGAGTTGGAGTAAACACGAATGGTGCACGAGCGGTCACGCAGTGAATGGGCGGGCGCGCGGTGCACGGGCGAGCGAGTGCACACGGGCGAGTTGCGATGTGCAACAGAGAGGCGCGACACATATCCGATGAAAGGTGAGACGATAATAAAAGTACGATGGACTTATACCCTTGCGAAGTGCGTTTGTGGTGAAGGGGTGGCCGACCTACAACGATCGGGTGAGGCCGACTTATGAAGCGCCCAAACGATGCGATGGAGGGGTGTGTGGGCGGTCGACTGGGTAGCCCACCCATGCACGAAGATGCATATATATGTAGTGCGTTGGAGCACTTGGAAAAGATCATTCGGCACACGTCTTTGCTAAGGAGCTAAGGCGCAGATCTAAGTGCGTAGAAGCAAGGAGTGGTAAGGCGCATATCTCATGCGCTCCTCTTGGTTAGTCGCACGGTTTTGGAGAACGCACTTGAGTTGGGTGAAGGTGTTGGGCAAGGTGTGCCCGGTGATCGGTTGAGGTGTGCACGACGGTCGTGCAAGTGCCGGTTTGTGCTAAGACTTGGCGAGGGTGTCTTGGTGGCTCGGGTGAGCACCCGCCCATCGTGCAAGGTGTGCACGAAGGTGAACGGAGGTTCACCTTGATTGTAAAATTGACTAAGTGTAAATTTGGGGTTTCCCAAGATTTAGCTTGTACATTGTAAAAGTGAATTTTATATAATATATTGATTCGGGCAGACTCATATTGCAGGGAGTTGCCCCTCGCTTTATACTGTGCAATTGTCTTCTTCATTTATAATTGTTGTTGATAATGAATGAGTATGGGTGTTCATTGGTATAAAGGATAAACATAATAATACTTGGTTGCGAAACACAAACTAAGTAGGAGAAAGTGAATTAAGGCGTAGTCCACGAACATAAGTATTGGTGAAAAGAAAGTGTTGGGTGGTGCCGCACCTCGCTATAAGCAGTTGAAAGACTACCGCAGGTGTAGGGGCGTGACAGAGGGCGTGATCGTGTAGCTGCCGCTCGGGCCGCCCGCGCCCCCGCCCGGCAGGCAGGGTGATTTCGGGAATGCCCTGCCTGCCGGGCGGGGGCGCGGGCGTCCCGGGTGGCGCCTGCACGAGGGAGGGCGCCCTTGTGCAGGTGCCACCCGAGCCGCCCGCGCCCCTGCCCAGCAGGGAGGGCGATTCCGGGAATCGCCCTCCCTATTGGGCGGGGGCGCGGGCGGCCCGGGTGGCGCCTGCACGAGGGAGGGCACCCTCGTGCAGGCGCCACCCAAGCCGCTCGCACCCCCGCGCGGCAGGTAGGGCGATTCCCGGATTCGCCCTGCCTGCCGGGCGGGGGCAAGGGCAGCCCGAGTGGCGCCTGCACGAGGGAGGGTGCCCTCGTGCAGGCACCACCCGGGCCGTCCGCGCCCCCCCCCCCCGGGTAGGTAAGGCAATTCCCGGAATCGCCCTGCCTGCCGGGCGGGGGCGCGGGCGGCCCGGGTGGCTCCTGCACGAGGGAGGGCGCCCTCATGCAGGCGCCACCTGGGCCCCCCGCGCCCCCGCCCGGTAGGCAAGGCGATTCCCGGAATCGCCCTGCCTGCCAGGCGGGGGTGCGGGTGGGCCAGGGCGCCCTAGTGTAGGCGCCACCCGGGCTGCCCGCGCCCCCGCCCGGCAGGCAGGGCGATTCCCAGAATCGCCCTGCGACTGCCGGGTGCGGGCGGCCCAGGTGGCCCCTGCATGAGCCCCGCTCGTGGGGCTGAGGGAGCGTGGGTGGGTGGGTGGGTAGGCGACCGGGCGGAGGGGTGTTCGGGTGAGTCGGGCGGGTGGGTGAGGGAGCCGGGCGGGGGGGGTGGGTGAGGGCGCCCGAAGGGGTGGGGCGGGCGGGCGGGCGAGGGTGCCCGGAGGGGTGAGTGCGCCAGGAGGGTTGGGGCGGGCGGGTGAGGCGGTGGAGGGCGGGCGGGTGACGGGGTCGGGGTCGGGCAGGTTGGGGGAGAGGTAGGGAGGGCACCCAGAGGGGTGGAGAGGGCGCCCGAGCAAAATGTTTTATTCGTGATTTACTTTTTTTACACTGGAATGTTAATGCATGTCCTTTTGGAATATGAGGGGCGGTGGGTGGGGCGATTGTTGATTAAAATTTATGATATATTTTCATTGTTAATTTAAGTTAATATGTTTTTATTATTTACTAATTTATGTGTTTCTATTTTTCAGGAAAATGGCATCAAAGAGAATTTCAGTGAATCTTTCTGGACCAAAGACTCATAAAGGTGCATCTAAAAGAAACATTGGTGAATGAACTCCACCTGAGCTCATGACCACAAATCTTTCAAGTGCCTCAAGTGATAAGAAGATGATTTCAGACTGGAAGAATTCGAAAGAGGTGAAATTTCCATCAAGAATGTGTTATGTGAAACAAAGAGAAAGCACAAATGTGAATATATATCTATATATCGATATACCGAATGATAATGGAATTTTTGATGTGATGGGAAGAGTCGTAGATATGTGTTCAGTACCAGACACTGAAGTTGTTTACGTACTTACAAAAGCTCCCAAGTCACATGAAAGGGTTAAATACCAACTATCATATTCATTGTATGACACGAGAGAGGTATCTACAAAGTTATGTAGTCAAATCGTAAATGAGATGACATAAAACATCGTAAGTATTGTTATTTATATTTTTATTTTGCATTTTTGAAAGTGTCTCGCTATATTTTTAATTTTTTTTTTTATTGACATATGATATTTTGTTTGGCAGAATTTCATTGAAAGTTGTTCAATTAGGTTGGGAGGCATTCATTTCATTGAGAATGATATCATGAAAGTTGTCAGCAGTTTTTACTCAGTGTCAGAAGAAGATATGGAAAATAGGAAAAATGAAGTAATTGATAATGCTACAAAACTACATCCAAAGAATCAGAAAAAAAGGTCTCTGGTGGATAAATCTATGAAGGGTAAACAAGTTACTTTTGAGAACGATGAAGTTGAAATTGACAATGAAACATATGTTGTCATTATTGAAGATGACATTGGAACTGAGAAGAGCCATAAACATCCAAAAGTAACAATGCCCAAGAATAACTCTATTGGGAATGTTATGACCAAGAAAAGTAAAGTTGATGATTTTGAAGCAATCATTACCAGCAGTCAAGAACCTAGTGAAACTTCAAAAGAAACCAGAGAAATCATTACACCAAGAGCTGATTTAGAAGATGGCATTATCAAAACAAAACAAAATGTCATTCGAGAGAATTTGACAAAGAGAAACTTAATTGATGGTGGTTGCACATTTCAGCTTAATGTCAGGCAAACCTATAAAGCAAGTGAAGGACAATGTCAATATCAAGTTAGAAAGCCACATCATTTGCATGTTCACAACTTGAAGACATTGATGAGGTACAATCCATATGCTCATGTGGCTAGTTATGTGCTTCTTGTTGATCCACTTCAAGTTCCCAACAAAGAAGCATTTGATAAGTTAAAATGTTTTGAATACAATTATTATGTGCTTGGGGGGAACCATTATGTAGAAGCTCAAAGACAATTGATGGAGGAATATCCTAATAACCCACGTTTTGAAACAATGAAATGTATCATTTACGCTGGTTTATCTGATACAGAAGCAAAGTTAGTGGCATGGGATCATAATTCAGATAATGAATATAGGATGTCTATGACTTTCATGCAAAGGGTTAGATTTATTCATAGTGAATTTGAAGAAAAATGTGGTGGGGATAGGACAAAAGTTACTGCAAATTTCCGAAAGGAATGTTGTATGGAAATAAGATATCAAATTGAAGAGAAAACCAATTAGCAAACATAGTGATTTATTCAGAGGTGTTGATAACATTTTCCAATTAGCATTTAGAACTGGAGATGTTTGGAGGTTTATTGATGAGATTTTTAGCATGTGGGAAGACATTGCCATTAAAAACCAGAAGGTCAAAATGTCTAAGCCATTCATATGTGGCAACAGTAAATTAGCTCCTGAAATGAAGCATCTTCCAGATGATATGACTATCACACCTTGGAGGGTGATGCAAGGAGTGAAAGATGAAAAAATTGTCAAAACAATAATATCTCGTGTGAGGTCAGGGGAATTATCATTGGAGGAAATGTCTGAAGAATTTCAAAAGTAACTTTGTTGAAATATTTTTATTTATTTCTAGATTATAATTATATTTTAAATAAAACATGTTGTTCTTGGTAGTATTTGTTATACATATCACTATATTAACTTTTTGTTACTTTATCTATGCAGTCACAAAGTTTACATCAAAATTCAAGAACAAATGGTTAGATTGTTGAATGAAGATAGTTGGGATGATGTCGTACGCAACTATCCAGATTCAAGTTCTACATCAACATTAAAAGCTTTTTATCTTGCATTTAAAAAGGTATCTTGATTTATACATTCATTTTTATTCACCTGTTTACTATTTTTAATTTATAACTTACACATATATTTGTTTATTTTATAAAAGACGAGGAAGGATGATAATGGAGTGCCAGATAGTTTCAAAACCTTTATTGAAAAAATAAAGATCGAAAGACTGAGGAAGCAACGTATTAAGGATATTCAACTTGATCCAACTCTTAATCATTTCATTTGGAATGGGCTAGACACTATTCAATATCAAGTAATACAAGGCGACTGTGAAGACATTGCTAAACTCATACCTAAAATGGATTATGCCCTAGTCATTGCAGATATTCCCCATGGTTTCAATATTCCAAAAATTGACTATGATGGTGACCCTTATACTTATCAAGCTTTTAGTAAAGTGGTTGCGGGATTTGTAGAAGTCACGTCATCACCATTATGGAGATTTGTGACATTTCATTCAGACACACAATTGGCAATGATATTGTCAAGCTTCAAGGGGAAAACAAATTCAAGAATGCAGCTTACATGGTAAGATGTTTAAAATGTATATTTGATTAATGTTGAAAAATTTATTTATGTACAAGTTAATTGAACTTTTACTATTTCATGTTACAGGGAAAAGTCAAATCTTCTTCACAATGAAGATCAACAATTTATAAATGATTGTGAGTTCATTCATATTGGTAGTTGGGCAAAAGATGATAGCCATATGTCTATGATTTTTAATCGGGTAGACAGAAAGAGTCATAGCCAAATACTGACTTATGATGCTGTTGTGAGAAAACTAACATATGAAGACAAAGAAGCAAAAAGAGAGATAGTTAACATTTATCAAAAACCACAATTATTGATTAACTATCTTATAGACATTTGTTCAAATGAAGGAGATTGGGTTTTGGATTTATTTTCTGGCTCAGGTAAGTTTTATTATATGGAATTGAATTTCAATATGTTATTTTTTTAATTAATATGTCATTGTACTAATTTAGTTCATTATTTCTTTTGTGCTTGATAATTAGGTACAACACTAGCATGTTGCCTTCAAAAAGGAAGAAATTGCATTGCAATTGAAAAAGATCCAGTACAATGCAATTTCATTCAGCAAAGAATTAATGCTGTTCAATTTCTTCCAGATGCAATGCAAGAAATTGGGTTGAAGAAAGGGGACTTTAGTGAATCACGTGTGGCAAAAAAGGCAAAGGAACCCCAACCACCATTACATGGAATGTTTGAAAAGACATACATTGGGAGTTTCGCGGACATCAAAGACCCATTAGAAGAGGAAAATGAGCAAAATGAAACAGAAAATATTGTGGAAGAAGACAATGATGAAACTCTAGAGGACGAAGAGTTTGGATTACGTGAAATTGTTGATTAAATTTAAGTTATGCTTGTAAATCAAGCTTTGCAATGTTTTGACTTTGACATTTTATGAGAAGAATAAACACTCAATTAGGGTTGTTATACGTTCAATATTGGTAATATGTGATTTTTTCATTGATTTTTAAGTTAATCATTATTTTTTGAAAAAAAAATGTGATTTTTATTATTTTTTTGACATGAAATTCATAGAAAAAGCTATTATTTAACCATTTTTAGTTAAAATTATCGTATAAAAATTGTGATTTTGACATGTCAATTCTAGCAAAAAATTATCAAAACGTGTAGGTTTTTAGTTATATTTATGTTAAAAATGGTTATTTTTATGTCCATTGCTAAAAAATATTGTTTTTTAGAAACAATTATTTCATGTGGATTGAAAAATTAATTAAGGATGTATAAATATGTAGAATATCGAAAAGTCTAAATATCAACCTTCTAATTTAAAAATGCAAAACAATAAAAACCTCACGAAAAAAAAAATTAAAATTAAAATAAAAAACAAGAAAATGTGAAGAAAACGACCACTTCAAAAATTATCAAATTTACTAAATAATTATTTACATTTTATACATTAAAAAATTTAAAGCCAAAAAACAAGGCTTTTAAAAAAGGAGTGTGATGCAGAATGCTCACTTTTTTAAATCAGCATGAAAATCACTACCATTCTAAAACGTGATGTACATAAAAAAAATTAAAGTGCCAAAAACTATGCTCTAAAAAAAACATGTGTGTTATGCATCACCCCTTTTCAAAATCATGTCACTTTTTTGCTATCTCTACGAAACGAGTAACAGTATCAGTTCCCGTTTCAAAGTTTACATTGTTTGAAGGTAAAATGCTAAAACCTATCAGGTATGGACCCTTTAGGATACTTGAGAGGATTGGTGAAAATGCTTTTCGCCTTGATATACCAGCTTACATGCACATCTACTCAGTCGTCAACACAGATTGCTTGAGGTTGTTTGAACCTTCAAAGATCGAGGGCCCCGAAGAGCAGAGTCAATTACCTTCTGTTGATGACCTGCTACCTGAATATCTTAATGTGTTACAGGAAGACATAGTGCTGGACAGGAAGGTAAGGACGACGCGCAGTGGACAGGTGGAATACCTCAGGATTGGGCTTAAAGGTCCAAAGCCGAGCAATGCGAAGTGGATTGAGATTAGACAAGTGAGACAGCAATTTCCTCACTTAGTCGATGCTTGAAGAAAACCAACTTTTGGTGGTCCAAAAGCTTTTTCAGTAGGGAGGCCATGATCCAAATCAGATCCACAAAAGACTGTCAAGAACCTTGACTGTATCGAGTTGAACAAATCCTTGAAAATTCCAAAACAGCGATCGAAAACACCCTAAACCAGTGGCCATGGCAGCCGCCGTGGAACGACGAGGACCTTGGTCAAAGCGCGTTGACTGAGGCCAATGGAGACTGCATGGGATGCCAAAATAGCCCTTGGGAGCCCCAGATCGGGAAAAGGAGCTGATTTTCGATGCGTGATTAGCGCATTGCTGGGCGAACAGGGCCAAAATGGGAAAGCCTGAGCACCTGGTCGCGTGGGGGGGACCAGAGGACCACGGGCGGAGAAACGAAAAGTGCCAACATATGAAGGTGGGACCCACGACCTGGAAACTGGTGGTTTTGATCGGGGCGCCCTTGAACGGTAAGAGGTTTCGGACAGGAGCGAAGCGATCCCATACACCGAGTGACGCGTGGCGGAGGAGGAGAGAGAAAAACCGCTGTTGATCGCACGCTATTGGTCGAGCAAGTCAACCGTGCTTGACATGCGTATGACATCGGATCTTGAGGAGCCCAGGTCAGACAGCTGAGATTGCGCCCGATAGAAAGAAGTGGAATTGACAGGGAATTAAGCCGTGATTCAAGGGGATTTGGAATCTGTTTGACCGCCACGATGGAGAAAGAATGTATCCATGACATAACCGAAGAAACGAATCGACAATCAGGCTGGCGCTGTTCCAATTGGGACGCGTGGCTACTTCCCAAGCGCTCATGCTGACTCCAAACAGGGAACTCCAAGCACATAGGGAGCAGGCGAATCGACGTAGGTGGGAGAGGAACTGAACATGCATAGGGATCGAATGACTAAAGCCATGAACAGAGACGGTCGAAATCAGATTCAGAGAGGAGGAATAGAGAGGAGTCCAAGCGACCAAGAGATACAGTGAATAGTGATCCCTAAGAGGAGGACTGAACACAGATAACAGTAAAGCCAAGGAGAGGAGATAGAGGATCGAGTTGACCACAGGCAGCGTCAAGCATCAAAGAGCTTGAAGATTCAAGCCTTTCCCTAGAGGAATCTATCCGGACTGAGCATCACATTTGGCTCTTTCCACTGTAGACCAAGGGTCACAGAACTGATAGGAGGAAAAAGAGTCTATGAACTTCGAGTGGCTTGGGGAATCCAAGAACCACCCTACCAAGTAAAATCTGCTTCAGGAGAACTCACATTGAGTCCCTGTATTGTAATTTCTCTGCTGTAAGACACAATAAAACAAGGCCACCACTGAAGCTAGACCGGAGACGTAGCCCTGGAGAATAGGGTGAACTCCTTATTAAAAATTGTTTGTGTCTTTGTGTTGCTTACTATATTTCTCTGCTATCTTTCCACTTATTTTATGTGTATTGGCAATCTGATCAATCCGTTGCTTAAATAACACAAAACACACACCATCACATGAGTCTGTAATACCTTTTGTTTAATAAATATTTAACTGAGGTCACTCATAGGGTGATTATCAGATCACTTAGATGGCTTGGAGTTCAATTAAGCATGTGTGATTTCTAATTTGTAGAAATCAAGGTCAATTATTTTAAGTTATTTCCAATTAAACTAGTTCTAATAGTTGGAGGAACTAGTGGAAGGTCAATTGTGCAGTGGGATAGTAGTCAAACTCGTTAATCATCTAGTTAACTGATCAATCATCCAAAAATAGCTAGTGCATGCAGATAATTCAAGTTTCCCATCTATGGTGGAGATTCCAAGGTAGTGTAACATCATTTGTAGACTAGTCCTAAGTGTACAGGTGTTGCATGCAACCAGATGATCAACCTTGCGATTTGTGCATCAATTGGAGGAAAATTCCTAAATAATAGGGGCCTAATTTATTATAAATTTCACAACGAAATAGGGGCTCAAGCTAAGGAAAAAATTGACTAAGTCTGGATCAGAGCTTCTCATTGAGTAGAGAGTTAGGTTATTCACTTGCAAGTTGAGCTCAAACTAAGCTAGTAATTATAATACATCTCTATTCATCTGATTAATGCAAGCAGGCATAAGGGGTTTTTAGCAATTGCTTTCCCCTAGAAAAATATTGTGCATATGTGTTATTTCTTATTGCATGTGTGATTGTTGTTCTAAATTGTGAATTGAATCTCACAGATTAGTAGAGTAGGATTGTGTATCTTACTTTAGATTAAAATTTCTTAAACAATTGCAATTCTACATCATATTTATACATAATATCAGAGTAGGATTCACATTAGAATGGGAATTTCGAAGTTGTTTGTTAGGAGGATCGAATTTGCAGCTTTAGTGTAGCAGGATTTCTTCAGAGTTGGGAAGATGACCTTCAACAAGCTGAGATTAGAGTATGTCTTAGAAGGAATCACGAATTTCATTGCATGGAGGGATCACATGGAGGCAGTTCTTGATGAAAACGGATTGTTGGAATATGTTAAGATAGACATTACAAAACCACGGGCATCTAATGCACAGAAC
Source organism: Pinus tabuliformis (assembly GCA_031772625.1). NCBI lineage: Eukaryota > Viridiplantae > Streptophyta > Pinopsida > Pinales > Pinaceae > Pinus > Pinus tabuliformis. Next base: position 1,332,918,381 of record CM062805.1, read on the forward strand.
CTAGCCCAATGGAAGAAAGATGTAGCCAAGGCGAGGAGAATAATGTTGGAGGGAGTGTGATCCAGGTGGATGTTGGTGGCCACCCACCTATCCCATTTGGACCCCCACAATTGTCTCTTTCAGTTTTTCAATTTCCATAATTGTAGCACAATTTACTATTTTTAGCAGTTTTTCGGGTCTTGAACTTCTGGAGCGGTTTTGAGGCCCTAAACGACGTTTTTTTGGAAATCTAGGAGCAACATGCGTCAATTCCTAAAGTTGTATTGCTTGGATAGGTCTTTCTAATGAGCTATTGTATGCGTCAAACGAAGATCGGGTGCCAAAGTTACAACCCCGGGAAGTTGATGTACCAACTTACCCAAAACAAGGCCCACAATTTAGTGTTTCATCTTCTAGGGTTAGGTTTTGGGATGTTAAGGATTTTCCATTGTTTCTAAACAATAAATAGGTCTTCGAGCCTCATTGTAACAGAGTTCGGAGGCATGTAGCCGTCACATCTCTTCTCAAAGATAAGCTACCATTGCCCTAGCTGGTTTATTTCCATTACTGTTTGTAAGCATATTTCAGTTTTTTACATTGATGAAATGAAGTATTCTTTCCACTGCATCTCTATGTTTATGGTTATCTCTGTAATTTATTACGTTCCTATTTAAATCCAGATCAGAGTAGAGACCACATCATCTCAAATATCCTTAGAAAATAAAGTTCATTCGTAATGTGGAAGGAACTCACAGAGATGTTCAAGAATAGTAGTGATCATAGAAAATTGGCCCTCAAAGACAAACTTCGAAAAATTAAAATGGAGAAGAATGATACTATTCTACAATATCTCACCAAATTTACACAAGTCCAAGATGAGCTTGGATGGGTTGGTGTGAATGTTACAAAAGAGGACCCGATAAGCTTATCTCTTATAAGTCTTCCTAAAAGTTGGCATAGCTACCAGGACTCAGTGCGTGGAAGAGAAAATTTACCGAAGTGGGAAAGGTTATGGTCTTATCTGGTTCAAGAAGAGTTTGGGAGAAATAACTGGGATGGAACTTCATCTAAAACAGAGGATAAAGAAAATTTTGCATTGGTTGGAAATGGAAAGAAGGTAAAAGGGAAGAAATCTCAAACCAAACCAGAATCTAGCCAAAGGGGTAAGAAGAAAGACTTGTCCAAAATAAAATGCTTCAATTGTCATGAATTCAGGCACTATGCTACAAAGTGTCAACACAAAAATTTTAGCAAGAAGAACTCAGGAGGAGCAGTAGATGAGGCTTCGGTCTCACCATTCGAGCTTGACTTCACCCTTATTGAATGCATGGTCAATATAATGATGGGGAGTGTGTGATACTTGGACTCTAGTGCCTTGTTCCACATGACAAGGTGTAGATATTTTTTCAATGACCTGGAGGAGAAAGATCTCCAGATGCATATTGAGCTTGGGGACAATGGAAGGTACAATGCTACAGGGATTGGTACAGTAACCTTTCAGAGGGAGTTGGGATCTCCTCTTCACCCAAAGATGCCATGTTTGTTCCAAGCCTAACAAAGAATCTCATCTTTATATCAGTTTTGGAATACTGTGCTTATGATGTGATCTTAAGCAATGAGAAAGCATTCTTGAGACACATAACCACTGAATAGGTGAAGAATATTGGGGTTTAGATGAAGATCATGTACAAGTTGGATGTGGAATATTGTGTTGCATTAAGTATTAAGGTAGAGAAATTATAGAATCACAATGTCGATGAACTTTGGCACAGGAGATTGGGTCATTTTCATCATGGCACCAAGAAAATTATGCAGTAAATAAACATTGGCCTCCCTAAAGGATCACTTGATATAGAGGACGTCTGCAAAGGTTGTACCTTGGGGAAGTATGTAAAATCCACATTCCATGATCGAGACAGCAAAGCACATGAAATCTTGGAAAGAGTCTACTATGATGTTTGTGGACCCTTCTCAACAACCTCCACTACTAGACATAAGTACTATGTCATATTTATTGATGATTTCTCAAGGAAAATATGGATCTTCTTCATGTGGAAGAAGGATAAGACATTCTCAAATTTTTTGGAGTTCAAGTCATTAGTTGAGAAAGAGATCAACAAGAAGGTGAAGGCTCTCATGAGCAACAATGGAGATGAGTATGTTTCGAATGACTTCAATGATTTATGTGTGGAAGAAAGGCATTTGAAGAGATTTGACAACACCCCACAACCTACAGCAAAATGGGATATCTAAGGGAAATAAACTGAGCATTGTTGGAGTTGTGAGAGTTATGCTACATGACCAAGGCCTGCCACTACATTTATGGGTAGAGGCATGTAGCACAATAGTCTAACTGCAAAACTGGAGTTCTTATCTTATTCTTGGTATGATTACAATAGAGGAGGCTTTATTAGGGACAAAGTGGGATGTGTCTCACTTCAGAATTTTTGGAGCCTCTATTTACTGCCATGTATCCAAAGATTCGAGGAATAATCTTGAGCCGACAGTAAAGTTGGGAGCTTTTTTGGGTTACACCGAAACCCCACACAATTACCATATCTACTTACCTTCCTTCATAATGACAGTTGTGTGAAGGGATGTAAAATTTTATGAGGAGAAAGAATTGTAGTGCTCTCTTGTGAGGGAGATTCAGATCTTACCAGAACATGGGTTTTTAGATCGAAAGGAGGAGTCTCAAGAAGTTGTGGAGAAGTGACAAATGGAGGATCAGAGAGGAGGTAGAGTGGAGACATCCACTCAAGTAGAACCATATAGAGAAGGGAGGAAAAGAACTAGGGAAGTTGATAGATTGGTGCAGGATGCAAGGTTAATGTGGGAGCTCCTTTAAATTTGTGCAGGCAAAGGAGGTCACTTGAGAGGTACACTGGCTACATGGCTCTAATGACTGAGCTTATAGAGATTGAACTTTTCTCTTTCAAGGAAGCAGTAAAACAACATGTTTAGGTTGATTCCATGATGGAAGAATATGAATCCATCATGAAGAAAAGTGTTTGGGAAGTGGTCCCAAGACGACAGACAAATCAGTTGTGGGTTCAATATGGATCTTCAAGGTTAATCATGTAGTATACGAAAGCATAGAGAAGTATAAGGCCATATTTGTGGAAAAATGATTCTCTCAAGTTGAGGGAATTGACTATGAGGAAACATTCATTCTTGTAGAAATGTATTCATCCACCATATCAATTCTTCCACTGGTTACACAGATGGGCTGGAAGATCCATCAGATGGATGTAAAAACCACATTTCTCAGTGGTGTTATTGAGGAGGAGGTGTACATAAATTAACCATAATTTTTTGATACATTTGATTGGGAGCCTCATGTGTGCAAACTCAAATGAGTGTTATACAGTCTCAAACGGGCACCCTGAGCTTGGTACACCAGGATCAACAGTTATCTCACTGGTTTAGGCTTCACCAAAATTGAAGTGGATGTGAACCTCTATCATATCTTGGTAGAAGGTAAATTTCTTCTCATTGCTTTATATGTTCATTATTTAATATTAACTAGTGATGAGCAGTTGATCAACTCTTACAAGGAGGACATTGCAAGGGAATTTGAGATGAAGGACATGGGTCTCATGCACTACTTTCTTGAGCTGGAAGTATGGAAAGGTGATGGGGAATGTTTTGTATCTCAAGGAAATTATGCGAATGAGATACTACAGAGATTCTGCATGGAGAGTTGTAAGCCCATGGAGACACCTCTAGTGACCAACTAGAGGAAGGAGGTTGCCACTTCAGGTGAAGAGGTGGATGATACCATTTGCCAAAAACTAGTGGATTTGCTTATGTATCTTGTGAGCACATATCCGTATATGTGTTATGCAGTCAATTGGTTGATCCAAGTTATGGTTAGGCCAACCAAATTGTTTTGGAAGGCAGCAAATCATGTTATATGGTACATCAAAGGCACTACAGAGTATGGATTATGGTACAGGTAGATAAAGGGAGTGAATTTGTGTGGCTTTAGAGATGAAAATTGGGCAGGGAGTCCATCCGACCAAAAGATTACATCAAGTCAAATTTTCATTATTGGGTCCACAGCAATTTACTAGTATAGCAGGAAGTAAAGATCTGTGGCTCTCATCTTGGCAAAAGTAGAATACATTGCTACAAGTCAAGAAAAATGTCTAACGATCTCGATGAGAAAGCTAATTGTGAGAATGTTTGGTCAAATGATGGATCCAATGGTGATCTATTATGATAATCAAAGTTGCATTAAGCTCTCTGAGAATTTGGTATTTCATGAATTGATCCAAGCATATAGATATATGGTATCATCGTTTATGGGACTATGCGGAGAGGTGGATAATGTTGCTACAATACATTCTAACAAAGGAACAAGATGCTGACATTTTGACAAAGGTCTTGTCAAGAGGTAAGTTTGAGTTCCACGGGTGCAGGATAGGGGTGGTTGATAATGCATTTCTTGTTGGGAGGGAGTGTTGAAAAATGCAGCAAGAAAGTCTCAATTTGATTTTGCCTTGGTCAAATTGAGAAAATTCGAATTTACACATCAGTAGACAACTTCTATGTAGTTAACCTGTGTGACATGGCTTGTGTCACTTAGTTTACTCAGTAAATTCGAGTTACAGGGCTTGGAGTTCAGTTAAGAATGTGTGATTGCTAATTTGTAGCAATCAAGGTCAGTTATTTCAAGTTGTTTTCAGTTAAACTAGTTCTAATAGTTAGAGGAACTAGTGGAAGGTTAGTTTTGCAGTGGGACAATATTCTAACTCATTGATAATCTAGTTAACTAATCAATCAGCCCAAAATAGCTAGTGCATGTAGATAATTTGAGTTCCCCAACTATGGTGGAAATTCAAGATAGTGTAACATTAGTTGTAGACTAGTCCTGAGTGTACAAGTGTTGCATGCAACCATATGATGAACCTTGGGAATTGTGGAGTAAATTGGAGGAAAAATCCTAAATAATATGGACCTAATTTCTCAGGAATTGCACAATGAAATAGGGGCTCAAGCTAAGGGAGAATTTGACTAAGTCTGGGTTAGAGCTTCTCATTTAGCATAGAGATAGATTATTCACTTGCAGGTTGAGCTCAAACTGGGCTAACAATTGTAATACATCTCTATTCATCTTATTAGTGCAAGCAGGCATAAGGGGTTTTTAGTAGTTTCTTTCACCTAGAAAAATCTTTTGCATGTGTTATTTCTTATTGAATGTGTGTGAGTGTTGTTCTAAATTGTGAATTGAATTCTGCGGATCAATAGAGTAGGATTGTGTCCCTTGATTTAGATTAAAATTTCTTGTGCAGTCGAAATTCTACATCATATTTACACATGAAGAAAAGAAAAAATTGGAAAGGGAACTAAAGAAAGAAAAAGGAAAAGAACCTACAATTGAGGAATAATTAATAAAAGAAACAAGAAACAAATAACATTGATGCAAAAATGGAGAAGCAAGACACTACAGAAGCCATAGAGAAATATTCACATCAACAAACCCTGACTTAACAACCTCTCATAATATTCACATCAACAAACCCTGACTTAACAACCTCTCATAATATTCACATCAACAAACCCTGACTTAACAACCTCTCATGAGTAATTTGAACTATGGATGATTTAGGAACTCCATATCACTATACTAAGATATGGGAAAGAAAATGGCATTATGGTGGAAGAGATAGGTACTCACCAAAGTTTAGAAAATATTTTATTACAGTGTGATCAGAATATTTATGATCATGTGGATGATGTAGTAGACCTACAGTTGGTTGTTCATCATTAAAGGAAAAAGGCAATTGTGAAAAATAAATCAAAGAAAAAAGAGAATTTATGTAAATGTTGAAAAAAAACAAACAAATATGATAAAAGCTATATCAGTTGAACTTGCTATTACAAGAAAAAGAGAATTAATGTAAGTTTTGAAAAAAAACAACTTAGTTCTAGAGGAAATGTGCTTGGAAGGTGATGAATAGCCTCAGTCATTTTCTAGTTGAGAGGTCTGAACAACATCCTCCAAAAATGGAATCATGTAGCCATGAGAACTAAAATGCGTTGAGAGAGGATGTGGTTTTCAATATGGGTAGTAGAAACAACCTGGCTATGAAATTTTTTCATAGCTATCCTTGAAGCCAACAATATTCCAGTGCCAGTTAGAAATCCATCAAACCAGGTTGGAATAAGGGGGTTAGTTTTATGTATTGGAAAGCCTGGTATGAAGAGAAGCGGTGACTTGTGAACCAAAGACCTTTTCTAGGAGTAATGTGACCATTATCTACCACAAATGAGTTTGTATGAGTAGTTCCCCCCTGCTTGTAACCAATATCAAATTTAGATTTAATGTAAATTCTCAATTACTACAAAGCAGATGAAGGGACCTTGTTGGTTAGGTTTTCCCATGAGACCAGTACCATCAGCTATAAGATCCCATTGAAAATCTGTTGGAATTTCCCATCACACATTTGATAGAGCTTTGTATTGAAATTTAATTAATCCCTCCAGGTGGTGGACTATGGAAACTTCTCATCCAAGCTACATGTTTTAATGAGATTCATTAAGGGGCATACTTTACAAAACTTCGTGATTATGAAGTTCTGGTCTCATCCCTGAGAATTGTGCAATGTCTGTAGCGGTTGTAGTGGCAACATCTGGAACAAACTGTGTTAGAATAAAAACAAAAAGGAGGAGAACCACTAGATACCTAAGCTCCCCTTAACAACTTAGCTCTAGAGGCAATGTGCTTGGAAGGTTAGGAATAGCCTCAGTTATTTTCTCTATATAATAAAGTATACTTATTTTATATACTTACACTTAAATGTTGTAACAATATATTTAAATACCACATATTACATTTATAGTAATAGGAGACTTGATTTCTTATTTACAAATATATTTTTCATTATACATACATCATATGAATGTAATTTATTGATACATTGAAATTTTTAACCTAAAGATCAAGATGATAAATTCTGGAAAACAATTACAGTTCACTATAATTCCAAATATAAAAAATATTAAATAGAATATTATCCTTATGTTGATGGTGTTGCACCCGCCAACATGTCAGGGGATCTCCTCGGTATGAAGTCCCAACTAGACCTCAAACTGTTTGGTCTAGGAGTCCCAACAGTGGGTAGTACGGTTTCTCCTTGACTGCGGTTGTGCACAAAGGTGAGTAAGATGTCCTTGTTGGTAGTGAGGGTGTGACATGTGCAACAACTCAAGGAAGGTGCGTGAATGGCTCTAACATGCAGACCATGGGAATGAGTGCTCCCCTTGGAAACCTATGACAGCACGCAGCTTGGAAGGGAACACACAAGCATAGATACATCACAAGATGGAAACAAGGTTAGCCAACGATCCAAAGTGATTGTTAAACCAACAGCACATCTCGATAAGATTCATACAAACATATATATAAAATTCCATACATACATGCATAAACAATAGCTACATAATCATTAGAGTAACCAAGATAGCAGAAATACAATAACAACATATGCATGAAATGTATTGGCTTTGTTATATTAAGAAAGTTAAATATCCCATCATACATACAACTATGACTAACCACCAGTCCTAACAACAGAACGTTACAGTTATTTCTACCTACTCCTCCAAAGAGATATAATAGCTCTGCACTGTGGAGAAGTCAAGGCTCGTTACAATACACTCCAAGATTTCTCTAAGATACACCTATAGGAAGCATGGCTCCCAAAAGCCTGTACAATGAGTTATGAGGTTCTATAAATAGAAAATGGTGGGTTGACCCTTGGCATTCCCCTTTGTGACTCTTCACCTACCCTCATGACTCTTCAACTACTACATGACTATTACATTCTACTATCGACACTTGGTCTTTCACTTTTACAAGATGTTACATTACAATCTATACATGTACCCATGTGAGACAAAATAGGCTTGAGTAATCCATGCAAGACATTACTAAGACTCGGACAGTTGTGGGAAGACCAACTCTTCGACATCCTCGCAATGATTGACGGTGGCGAAATGATGCCAAGCTTGGTAGTCTGTTATGGTGTCTACATGCTCAATGGTGACATCCTGCTGAAAGCGCACTCTTGCCTCTATTGCATCTGGGTACACTAATTTGGCACCTCTATCCAACTCATCTGATAACATGTGCATCATAGTCTTGAGTGCAGCTAGACCAACAACATACTGATGCATAGTGTCTATGTTGATCTCCAAGTCTACGTTGGTGGCTACACGCATCAACTCATCAAAGTACATGTCCAACTCCAGTCGGACTTGGTTCTTTGACTTTACCTCGATGAGTGTGCCAATGGATGGGATCACATGCATGCGCATAATGACATCCATGCTTCTGAACACTCGTGCATGTGAAGCCTGCAAACTAGTGATGAGTTGTGGGAGTTCCTCATAGTTCTAGATCTGACTCCAGATGTTGGCTTCATCATCTTTGGAAAGTGTAATGGGGCTCCTTTGTATCTCATTGTCCATGTTTGCATGTGATCGACAGCAGTATGCAGATTTGACAAGATGTGTGCTCTCCTAGCACATTGATGCTTCCAATGTTTGAGATGGACAACTGACTTATGCACGGTGACGAATCAGGAATACAACATCTGCATGACTTCCTCGAGGGACAATACTTCATCCAGTATCGCTCTCTTCAACTCCTGCAACTCTGCTGTGGTAGAAGATGTAACATGTTCTCCACCCTACTTGGCCACTTGTAACTCCTTAACCATGCGCTTTTTCTCAGCTATCAAGAATCGAACACTCGAGCTAGTGACATCAGCATATGCTCTAGTAGCATCAACTAATGTTGTTGGATGCTTGCGCACATCGGATATGATCACTCATTCTTCAAACTATGCAGGAGATATGTGGACATCCAGAGTATACACTCTACATAGCTGCACAACTCTGTGTTGCGACTCGTTCAAAGATATGTTGTGCATCTCTGCCTCTGAATTGTCTTCAAGGATCTTTGTGTCTCCTTGATCGCTTGGGATTTTCTCTGCTTCCAGATCTAGTGAATCCGGTGGGGTGACCTCTTAGTTCCGAGGCATGAGGTCAATATCCTGATCTGAATCTGGCTTAACCATATCCATGTCCATTTGCTCTATCATTTGTTCAATCTCTTGAGCTAAGTCCTGCTCTTGTAACTGCTCACCCTGTCTGCTCTGTGCTAGCTACTCAGATGAGTCTCTAACATTTATGGGCATAGTTTCATCAATATGTGCATGTTGTACATGTTCCAGTTGCGCTTCCTTCTCTCTTCTGCGTAGCTCCTATTCTTCCCGGATTTGTCACTTCAACTCCTATAACTCCTTTTATGTTTCCTCCATCCTTTTTTTTCTCTTAGCCATTGCGCAATCCTCTTATCGCGATGTCACCTTTTAGCCTCTATCTCCAAAGCTGCTTTTAACACAAGTGGATCTACTTTGGACTTGCAACTTTTCTCTGCCTCTATGTTGTCAACAACCTTCCTCTTTCCTTTGTCACACATAGGTATACTACCCTCTACTGTTGATGATGATGTTTCTCTCTAAGATGTTGCTTCCCTTTGCTTTGCTAACCACTTAGCAACTATTCTGATCAGTTCATTGAGCCTGGAGGAGTGGTAATAGTATCTCCATGGGTCTTCCTCAGGCCAATGACACACCCCATTGATCCAAGGAAATTTCACTCTCACACAGTGGTCCTTCACCAAGCAATGCGAGTCATACAGATTAAAACTTCTGGTGCCGAAGGTGAACCTTTTGAATTCCTCCATCTCGGCCTCAACATGCTTGATATTCTATATCTCATACAACTCGATCTGCAAAGGAAGAGTGGGCCAATGTGCCTTCTTCTTCCTATGTGTTGTGGCCACCAACAACCCCCCTCTTTGTTTGGTATTAGCAATAACACCAAGTAAATGGGGACCCTTAATAAAAAATCCAAAAAACATTTTATGAAAATTTTTGTATTCAACTCCTTAAAACTGTATCGCATCGTGAGAAGAGAATGAATCATCTCCTTATGAGCATAATAAACTACGAAGAAGCGACACAAAATTCATCGCATCGCATCGCAAAGCCGACTCTTCCCAGGCGAATATTGCATGCTTGCAACACTAAGGAGAAAATACAGAAATGGTTAGGAATTAGATTCAATTTTTAGAAATAGTTTTGCTTTAGCAGAAGGGCGATCATTTAAAACCGTATCCTAAATTTATGTAATTAAGTTAATTAGTTAGCAGTATTTAAACCCTTCTCAGGCATTAGGAGAAGGGTCTAGAAATTTGTCAAAAAACTTGTCCTCAGAACATGCACTTTTGCACCCTCGGAGGGGGTTTTGATGAATGGATGGATCAAGGTTTGCATTTGATATCTGCTACTGATGTTGCACTTTTGTACTCTTAGTAGATGTTAGAGCAAGGAGAGATAAATCATTGTTGCTTGAAGCTTATGAGTGGAACCAGTCATAAATGGTACTTTTATCTCTTGACTGTTTCTGTTTATATTCTTAAAGTGATATACAGTTTTTAGTTGTTTATATGTTACTGCATGAATGTATGAGTTACCATTTGGCACTTTTGTACGGTGGAGTCATTTATTTATGTTTGATATATGAATAAGTTATTATGTGATATGATGTTCACAACTGTTTTGCCTAACTTTTTATGCAAAGTGGTTTATCTTAATTGATTTCTATTCTTATGATAGCTGAATGATCTTTATTACCAGTTATTGTTTGAAATCTCTTTAGATCGCATAATAGAAGAAATTCACCCGGGTTAGCGTAGATTAGATGTGTTGTTTCTCATTAGATTACAATAGCATAGAGTTAGTTTAAAAGTTTGAATTAAATTAGCTTTAAGTACTCTTAGATCAGCATCATCCAATTCTGCACACACACACACCCTTAAATTGGGAAACTGGTCCCATTATCCCCAGTCGGACCCGCTATACCAAACGGATAAGGAGCTGCCAACCAAGGTCCGGACCGGGTGGGTATCCCCCTTGTTGTCGACCCGATTTTCGGGGCTTCAACATATTTGGCGCTAGAAGGAGGGCCCGAACTATGAATGGCACCTAAATCAAAATCTAAATACCATTCTGAGAGTAAATCGCCCTCATCAACTCCCCCGACTTCCCCAATACGTTTAAATCCAGAGTCAAAAGTCGCTCGAGTATTAATCGCTACTACATACCCTAATATTTCAGACCAATCTACCATTGAACCCCCTGAAGTTCAAACTCTGATTCGCAAACTCCAGGGATTTTCTATTTCTACACAGAGGTCTGATAAATCTCAAAGCAGCGTGACTTCGCAGTACAATCCTGCTCATCCCCTGACCAGATTAAAGAGTGAAAAATTTGGCATCCAGCCAACTGAATTCCCTCTCCCCACCAGGAAAAGAGCAAGGAAAACACCACAAGAGTCTGACAGTGAGACTCTTTCATCTACATCATCCATTTCAACTCCCTCACCGCGAAGTCAGCCACCCACATCTTCATTCCAAACCACTCATCCATCTTCCACAACCCCTCTTCTTCAATCATCTAAGATCATAATATCTTCATCTTCCCAGCCTCAGGGATCATCCTCTACACTTTCATTTACTAGCAGCTCAACGATGGCCCAGTCCCCATGGAACAATCCTGGGGCAGTTTTAATGCCTCCACCCCTGAGCCAAATACCGGCCCACCCTGAGAAATGGCTACCCAAATTCAATCCAGAAGCAGGCATGCTAGCTGAAGAGCACATTAATAATTTCATGATTTTTGTCAATCTCAACGGAGTTACCAACGAGGATGCTGTTGTCCGGCTTTTTCCCTATACAATGCAAGGAACAGCTGGGTCATGGTACTTTTCATTACCCTCCGGGTCTATCACAAGCTGGGACATTTTTCAAATTCAATTCCTTACCAAGTTTGGTGATGATAGATCAACAGCAACGTTAATCAATGACCTATCCAATCTTAAAGCCGAGGCTAGAGAACCCATCAAAGATTTCAATTTACGGTTTAATAAAATCCTCAACAAAATTCCCACTACTTCCCAACCCAGCGAAGAAGTACGATGTGAATGGTATATTACGGCCTTACCATCAAACTTAGCAATCTTCGTGGATAGGGCAAATAAAACAACCTTTGTTGAAAACCTGACAGAGGCGATAGCAGTAGAGAAACACGTAGTAGCCCTGGAAAAGAGATCTGCGATAGAGGAACGCAAATCTAAAAAAGTCACCTTCAAGGAAGACTCCAAGAAGAAACAAACGAAAGACCCTTTTGATTTGGAAGGATTGCAAAAAGTATTAAAGACCATGTCCAATGAGATGATTGACATAAAAAAACAAGTAGCAGAAACTTCTTCAAAAAAGCCCTACAGAGCTTTTAAAAGAGGCCCTTCAACGGATGTGAAACCACCCAATGCTATCTCAAATGTCGAATCCGAAGAAGAGGAAGAAGAAGAGAGTACCACTGAAGGGCAGACCGATGACGAAGAAGTTGTGGAACTACAAGGAATGTGGGATTTCATCCTCCCACAAGAAGAAGATCAAGAATCATTTCCGGTTAGCACACGAAGCAAAAATCAACTTGATCCTCCCCAAACTACCCCTAAGCAGAAGGGCGCAAGACCTACAGCAAAAGATAAAGTCGCAACAAAGAAAACGACCGCTAAAGCGACTCAATCTAGCCCAGTCCAACCAGATCAAACACCTCCATCAAGAACACTGATAGTGTCGGATGAAATGGAATACAATATTATTGATGACATGAAAAAGACTAGGGCTAATATCACTCTTTATGAATTGAGCAAATTGAAACATCAACAGAAGATAATGATGAAAGAATTACATGTCGTGCCTACTACATCTTTGACTACAGCTGTAGCTTCCCACAACATGGGAAGACCTCCAACCAACACGATCAATAAGATTGATCCAAATGACATCGCCTTGATTGGAGGAAGATCAAGGTCTCACACTCCCCCTTTTCTTCTCACTTATGAAATTTTCAATAAAAATGTGCATAATTGTTTGGTACATTCTGGTGCTTCAACGAATATTTTACCCAGATCAATATGTGCCAAGTTTAATGTTCAACCACAAAAATCCGCAGTGCGCATAGTTCAACTTGATCGATCTCAAGTCGAAGTGATTGGTGAACTTAATCAAGTGACCATAAGATTATCGTCTAACCCAAAGGTATGTCAGGTTATTGACATTCTAGTAGCTGATATCCCAAAATTCTATGGCTTGATTCTTAGCAGGGATTGGTCAGAAAAACTCTATGGATACTTCTCAACCGACTGGTCGCACATGTGGTTACCCTACAATGGTAAACCGAATCAAATAAAGGTTGAATGAGAGTTACACCAGAATTACATAGTAACGGAATTGGAGGGAGAAAATGAAGCAATAGCATATAACAGCAGTATCATAGGCAATTACTCGGTAGATTCTTTCCTCGGCAATTTCAATGCTCATACATCACCTTACTTATAAAATTCAATTTTGTCCCAAGTCGAAATTTTTTCCCAAACTGATAATTCAAAGTGTGTTAATTTTGTAGACAAACCTGTAAATACATCTTTGTTTTGGAAATTATATTTTGATGGCTCTAAATCTAACGAAGGAGCAGGAGCAGGATGCGTTCTGATTAATCCAGAAGGAAATAAGACCATGCTTACGTGCAGACTTGAATTCGATTGCACAAACAATACAGCGGAATATGAGGCCTTGGTGCAAGGCCTATACAAAGCAATCAGGTTGAACGTCAAGTATCTTCAAGTCTTCGGAGACTCCGAGATTGTCGTCAAATAGGTACGTAACACCATACATTGCCTATCAGGTCATTTGAAACACTATCAATCTTTAGTGCAAGATCTGACTGAGCATTTCATAGCATTCAATATTTCGTCAATCCCAAGACTCCAAAACGCGAGCGCAGACCTTTTAGCTAACGTAGCCTCTAGACTTATTCCCTCCGAATATTTTAGTCCAGATAGATTCTCAATAGAATTAATCTTTAGACCGTCCATCCCTAACAACATTACAAATTGGAGAGTATTCAATGACGATCCTGATATTGTAAATTTCCTTACTTTTGAAGGATCCTACTCCAATCAGATAATTGACGAAGACCATCACGATCGACAAATACAACAAGATAGCACTGATAATGCTATACCTAAATCGGTGGTTAAGTTGGAAGACTTATACGATTTGAAAAGTCGGTTTAAAAGGTCTACCAATTCTAAGCTCTACAGTTCAACTCTGAACTACGAATTAGTAAACCTAGGAACCGATGATAAACCACAAAATGTTAATCTAGGCCACGGCCTAGCCCCTGAAGAAAAACTAGCGTATATTCGTCTTTTGAGACAATACAAAAATGTTTTTGCCTGGAATTACGATGAGCTAAAGACATATGACACTTCTATCATTCAACATACTATCCCTATGATTGACAACGAAAAACTTGTCCAACAGAAACTCAGAAAAATCCAACCCAATTTAGAAAATCAGATAAAAACTGAGCTAAATAAGCTATTAAAAGCCAGAATAATTTTCCCCGTTAGACATTCCAAATGGGTCTCCAATATGGTACCCGTTAGAAAGAAAAACGAAGATATTAGAATCTGCGTCGATTTTCGGAATCTCAACAAAGCCTGTCAATAATTTTCCCCTCCCACCTATGGAGCAGATATTACAAGCAGTAGCAGGCTCAGAACTAATGTCTTTTTTGGATGGATTTTCAGGATACAATCAAGTGCTGGTACATCCCGATGATCAGTTAAAAACCACATTCCGAACTAAATGGGGCACATACGCATATCAGAAGATGCCATTTGGTTTGATCAATGCCGGCGCTACATTTCAGAGAGCCATGGACATCGCATTCAAGGGTTTAGTCAATAAATCTGTAGTAATTTATTTGGATGATATAACAGTGTACTCCAAGAAGCGAAGCGACCATCTCAAAGACTTGAAACAAATCTTTCAACGATGTTTAAGGTATGGAATTTCACTTAACCCAAAGAAATCTTTTCTCGCATTAAGTGAAGGAAAACTTCTAGGATTCATAGTGTCAAAATCTGGTATTCACATTGAGCCTGACAGAATCAAAGAAATTTCTGAAATATCCCTACCTCATAACAAAAAAGCCATGCAATCTTTCCTTGGTCAAATCAATTTTGTGAAGAGATTTGTCCCAGATTTTTCACAAATTGTTTCTCCTTTGCAAACCATGATTAAAAAGAATTCAAATTTTAAATGGGGTCAAGATGAGCATGAAGCATTCAACCTGATCAAACAAGCTATCATTAATGCTCCATCTTTAGCAACCCCGAATTTTTCAGAATCTTTTATCTTATACACATTTTCCTCAGAGAAATCATATGCCGCGATTCTAACTCAAGCATATCAAGAGAAAGCGGAAGCTCCAATCGCATTTTTTAGCTCGAATTTACAAGGTGCTGAACTCAACTATTCAGACGTGGAGAAACAGGCATATGCTGTTTTCAAAGTGGTCAAATATTTCAGACCTTTCTTACTTAAAACCCATACTAAGGTCATAGTACCGTTTCTAGCGGTAAGAAATCTTCTAATACAGAAGGATGTGGGTGAAAAAAGAGCAAATTGGATCACTGCTTTACAAGAATACGACCTTGAGATCAAACCAGCAAGCATTGTGAGAGGTCAAGGCTTCTGCAAAATGTTGGCTGGAGCATCGCAAATTCCTGAAAATTCATCTGAAGAGGTACAAATGTATGAGGTAAGCCTAAACGATGCAGAATCATTATATGCTGACACCATTTATTATCTTAAAAATGGGTATGCTCCATCACACCTGGATCACACCAAGAAAAGAGCTCTAAGATTGAAAGCTAAACAATATCAGCTCATAAATGATGTTATGTTTAAAAGGAATTACGATTCTGTGCTTCTTAGGTGTCTTGAGAAAACTGAAGCCGAAAAGGTTTTGCAGGAACTCCACGATGGACTAGCAGGCAGGCACTATGCTGGAGATGTTACTGCACATAAAATATTACGTGCAGGATATTATTGGCCCACGTTGTTCAAAGACTCACACAGTTACGTGAGGAAATGCCAAGTCTGCCAAACTACTGCAGGGAGACAAAAGAAACCGTCCATGCCACTACAGCCGGTAAACATCGAGAAACCATTCAGTCGGTGGGGCTTGGACATAATAGGTGAGATCGTTCCTCACTCTTCTAAGCAGCATAGATACATCCTCGTGGCAACAGATTATTTTACTAAATGGGTAGAAGCAGTTCCTCTCAGGACAGCTAATTCTGAAAACATCATTGAATTCATAGATCAATTTATAATCACTAGGTTTGGATTGCCAACGGCTTTAATGTTTGATAATGCCTCATACTTTTCTGGGAATGCAATGACTGAGTTTGCACTTAAAAGAGGGTTCAAACTGAAATATTCGGCCAACTACTATCCGCAAGGTAATGGATTGGCTGAGTCAACAAATAAAAACCTAATCAGGATTATTAAAAGAACAGTTGACCAGAACCAAAAGAATTGGCACAAAGCTTTGGTAAATGCTTTATGGGCAGATAGAATAACGAAGAAAGCTTCAATCGGCACTTCTCCCTTTAATTTAGTTTATGGGAAAGAAGTTGTTCTTCCAACTCACTTAGTCATCCCCTCTTTGTCTTTAGTACAATACATCGATGAAGTATCTACTTCCTCCATACAACTAAGACAAATGGAAATAATTAAATTAGAAGAAAAACGAGAACAAGCTAAGAAAACCCATGCTCATCACCAGGCGCTAATAAAATCCTCTTTTGATTCAAGCATAATGACCAGAAAAAATTTTCAGATGGGAGATCTAGTTTTGAAATGGGATAAGGCTCATGAAGAAAAGGGCAAACATACAAAATTTCAGAAGATGTGGCTTGGTCCTTTTCATATTGTAGAAGTCATATGCCCATCAACGTTTGTGTTGTAGGATTTAGCAGGTAGAAGGGATTCTTTGCCTGTTAATGGAAAAATCCTTAAAATATATTTTCCATAGAAGATTACTCTTCTATTCTGTAGGATAGTTTTAGTTTTTCTTTTTCTTTTTTTCATAATAAAACCAGTTGTAGATGGTTACTACAGGGGTTCACGAAAAAAGACACCAATTCTCTATCAAATTTTGATTTTTTCGCTTGTACAAATAGTAAAACTTTTCGAAAAATCTGATCTTTATTATTGGCAGATAGAGTTAACTTTAGCCTAAATATGATACTAGTTTCAACTTCAAAAAATTTGATGAAAGCAACCTTTGGCAAAAAATTGTTTTATATCAGCACAATGAAAGGTATCAATAATAAAATAAAGATTCTCTATAAAAACTGCTGTTTTCAAACTCTATTATTGTCATCCAGAGCTTTCTTCAGGAAAACAATGATTTCCTCCCTGCTAAAGAAAATCGCAGCATTCAGAGGAACAATCCGAGAAAACACTATATCTCAAAGAATAAGAGGTCTCATCACGAGCCGGCTTATCATGATCACAGATATTATAACTTGCTGACTTTGCCAATACTGTCTACCAAAATAGGGTAACGACTCAAGATTGTTGCAATCAAAAGACAAGGGGTCTCATCACGAGCCAGCTTGTTCAGCAAAAATGTAAATCAAGTGAATGACTGTGTCATAATTTGGCCACCAAACCAAGACATTGTTCTTTAGAGAATAAAAAAGGAAAAAGTGTCAAAATGGGTTTTTCTCTGAAAAGTTGTAAATAGCCTTAAGCAGGATAAAAGATCATTGCTGGGTAACAGGTAACCCTGTCGAGGCTATAGATGCCTGCTGGTAGCAGAGGCTCTACCTACGACAAATGAGCATATTTTAAAAGCCAACACACAGAGAAGACCTTATTTTATCTTTAAAAAGACCAAGTAAGGGTTGATGTAAATACAAGGACTAAGCCTGAGGAAGCAAACAATTGGAATAGAAAAAGGTTGAAACAAAATATCATTGATAGGATAAGGCATAATGTACTCTATCTGTCCATAACAAAATTTAGACTTATGAAAATCATTCTGCTTTGGAAGTAAAAATTCAATAGAAAAGCAGAGATAACTGGTTCTTCCCAGTGAATCGCCATTGTTGTGGCCACCAACAACCCCCCTCTTTGTTTGGTATTAGCAATAACACCAAGTAAATGGGGACCCTTAATAAAAAATCCAAAAAACATTTTATGAAAATTTTTGTATTCAACTCCTTAAAACTGTATCGCATCGCGAGAAGAGAATGAATCATCTCCTTATGAGCATAATAAACTACGAAGAAGCGACGCGAAATTCATCGCATCGCATGCATTATGAAGCGCTCTTAAATGAAAAAAATTAAGAAATCTCCGACAGCCGATATGCGACGTCGTATATCACAACATCGCGTAAGCAGCACACAATGATTGAATGACTAAGCGCGATCTGCGATGCTACGATCTGTGATGAATGTGATTTGCGATGAATGCGATTTGCGATAAATGCGATCTGCGATGAATGCGATTTGCGATAAGTGCAATCATGAATTTCTGCAATGACACATCTTGACGACGCGATCCGCGATGTTGCGATGCGAGTCGCAGAAATCACCCATCGCGAATTTTCCTCGGTGCAGTATTCAAGGAAATCTGTCCGTAAACCAAAATTGGGCGCGCGCCTTAAAAGAAATTAATGGTTGTATGCCAAAGTATTCAAGAAGGACAGTTTTGTGTTTTTCGAAGAGTGAGTTCGCTATGGGTGTCATGATTATGCATTCATAAGAGCTTAAATCTTTCATGTCAATCTTTATTATCATTACTCTTTTCCTTTGCGTAAACTGTAAGACAGGAAATAACATAAAGCAATATGCAGGAAACATCTAAGGAAAAGGGGAAAGCGTCAATGCTCGGAGAACAGAGAAGAGATGCCTTCATAAATGGATGTCCCATGCAACAGGACCACAGATTCCAGAGTATCACTCAACAAATGCTGATGTCAATAGGCCATCCAACGCCCAGAGTCAAAAGCGCACAAAAGCAGCATGTTTACAAAAGATCCTAAAGCTTATGCCCGGTAAAGCAAAAAGAAAAAATGCGATAAAGAAGGAAAACGCACCAGAAAAGCCCAGAACAAAGAACGGAGGCAGTTTTCGATGCAGAAAATTGTTCAGAGAGCAAAATCCCTAACTTGTTCAGTCATTCACAAGGCCGAAAACTGAAATAGCAAAAGCAGAATCAGTTTGAGAGAAATTTGGGTTATTACCAAGTATACACGCAGTGAATACACCCAGCCAGAGGAAGATTCTCGAAAATATCTTCTAGTTTACCAGAAAGTGGTGCCAGCGCTTGTTATTTCTATTTCCATAGCTCAAACGAAAGCAGAAGGCGACCAGCCGACTCTTCCCAGGCGAATGTTGCATGCTTGCAACACTAAGGAGAAAATACAGAAATGGTTAGGAATTAGATTCAATTTTTAGAAATAGTTTTGCTTTAGCAGAAGGGCGATCATTTAAAACTGTATCCTAAATTTATGTAATTAAGTTAATTAGTTAGCAGTATTTAAACCCTTCTCAGGCATTAGGAGAAGGGTCCAGAAATTTGTCAAAAAACTTGTCCTCAGAACAAGCACTTTTGCACCCTCGGAGGGGGTTTTGATGAATGGATGGATCAAGGTTTGCATTTGATATCTGCCACTGATGTTGCACTTCTGTACTCTTAGTAGATGTTAGAGCAAGGAGAGATAAATCATTGTTGCTTGAAGCTTATGAGTGGAACCAGTCATAAATGGTACTTTTATCTCTTGACTGTTTCTGTTTATATTCTTAAAGTGATATACAGTTTTTAGTTGTTTATATGTTACTGCATGAATGTATGAGTTACCATTTGGCACTTTTGTACGGTGGAGTCATTTATTTATGTTTGATATATGAATAACTTATTATGCGATATGTTGTTCACAACTGTTTTGCCTAACTTTTTATGCAAAGTGGTTTATCTTAATTGATTTCTATTCTTATGATAGATGAATGATCTTTATTACCAGTTATTGTTTGAAATCTCTTTAGATCGCATAATAGAAGAAATTCACCCCGGGTTAGCGTAGATTAGATGTGTTGTTTCTCATTAGATTACAATAGCATAGAGTTAGTTTAAAAGTTTGAATTAAATTAGCTTTAAGTACTCTTAGATCAGCATCATCCAATTCTGCACACACACACACCCTTAAATTGGGAAACTAGTCCCATTATCCCCAGTCGGACCCGCTATACCAAACGGATAAGGAGCTGCCAACCAAGGTCCGGACCGGGTGGGTATCCCCCTTGTTGTCGACCCGATTTTCAGGGCTTCAACACTATGCAATCTCGCTGAAACTCTGTCGAGATGTGATATGACACCTCTTGCATGACAAGCTTGTCCATCGAAAATTTTGATAAAACATGTAGAGCCTTCTCCGCATTGTACATCTGTATGAAGGTGCCAAGGGCTGAGGCATACCAATCTGCTATGTCGATCAATGCCTCCATCACTGCCTGGGACATGCAAGGTGGATCTTGCTCATAATCATTTTCTACACCGGGGTGACAAAGTGGTCTGGTAACTGTATGATAACTCCATGGAAGCTACATTCGGAGAACAATCTTACTTAAGTGTGCACAGAGGTTTCCAAAGTTTTCCACGCCCAACCCAAGATGGGGAACTGCTAATGAGCACATACTACATCCAGTATGTAAGCAAACATGTATATCTTTGCTTGTTGACCCTTGGGCGGATGTCGAGCTTCTGCCCCCTATTCCTTCAACATGAGAGCCAACATGTCAGACTAGTTGCAAGGTCTTCCTTCGATGGCCAATTGGTCCAATGCAATCACCCAAATCTGCGGGAAGGTCTTTATGCTCCCTTGGCCATATGAGCCGCATGCAAAGATGAAAAAGTAATGATTTGCCTTCCATAGTATCTTCGCCTTGTAAACTTGGATGGGTGGCGTCTTGAACTTGGATGGCTCTTTCGCCCAACTCTTCAAGATATATCTTGAGTTTCCACTGTTGAAGGGTTTCTCCATTGTGATCACCAGTTATGGCAAGTGATACATCTCCTAAAAGTCCTTCACCCTAAAGGTAGCAGTTGTGTTGCACTGTGTTGATGGTGCTGGACCCGCTAACATGTCAGGGGATCTCCCTGGTAAGAAGTCTCAATTAGATCTTAGATCATTTGGTGTATGAGTCCCAGCAGTGGGTCATATGGTAATGACTTGACCATGATTTCGCACATAGGCAAGTATGATAACTATGTTGGTAGAAATGGTGTGACAGCTACAGTGAGTCAAGGAAGGTGCATGAGAGGTTCTAACACATGGGGGTTGAGATGAGTGCACCCCTTGGCAACCTGTAATAGTACTTGAATGGGAAGGGAACACACGAGTGAAGATACATCACCAGCTAGAAAGAAAGTTAGTGAGAAATCCAAAGTGATGGTTAAACCAATAGCACATTTCAGAAAGATACATACATACTTATACAGAATAGTCCATACATGCATGCGTAAGAAAACAATACATACATCATTTAGAGTAAACTAGATAGCATAGAATACAATACAACATATGCATGAAACATGTTGGCTGTTATTATATAAATAAGTGTAAGTTCCAGTAATACAATACATCCATGTCCAACCACTAGCTCCAATAGTGGAACGTTATAGACGCATGTGCCTGCTCCTCCAAAGAGATGTACTAGCTCTGTGCAGTGGAGAAGCCAAGGCTCGTTATAATAGTGTCCAAGCTCTCCCCAAGATAGTATTATTGGAAGATTGGTTGACCAAAAGCCTTTACAATAAGTTATGAGGGACTATTTATAGAAAGGGTGGGGTGACCCTTGACATTCCCCTTTGTGACAGTTCAACCACCCTCATGACTCTTCACCTACTCTATGATTGTTACATCCAACTATCACAACTTGACTTACACTTGACATGACTTTACATTACAATGCACATGTGCCCATGTGAAACAAAATAGCTTGAGAAAGCTAAGCTAGACATCACTCTGACTTAGAAAACCATGGAAGTCCAACTCCTCAACATCTTCATGCTGATCAACAATAACATACTGATGCCAACATCGGTAGTCTTTGATGGTGTTTGTGTGTTCTGCAATGACATCCGTCTAAAACTTGGCTCTTGCCTCCATAGCATCTGGGTACACTACTCAGGATCCTCTATCCAACTCGTCTGAAAGCATGTGCATCATTGTCTTCAATTTGGTCGAACCAGCAACTTACTTGTGCATGAGGTCTAAACTGATAGGAAATTCTGGGCTGGTGGAAATATGCATCAACTCGTTGAAGTACGAGTCAAGCTCTAGTTGGACCTGTTTCTTTGTCTTCGACTGGGTGAGAGTCCCAATAGATGGGATCGCATGTGTGTGCACCAAAACATCCATACTCCTAAATACTCATGCATGGGAAGCCCATATTTTGGTGATGAGCTATGCGAGCTCTTCATAGTTCTAGATCTGACTTCGAATACGTGCTTTCAGCTCGACCGCATTGGCCCTCATCATCTTGGGCAAGTGAAGCAGGGCTCCCTTATATTTCATTATCCATGTTTACATTTCATCCACAATAGCATGCAAGTTTTTCAAGATACGTGCTCTTCTAGCACATCGTTGCTACCACTCGTTGAGATGGACAACTGCCTTATTCACGGTACCAAACTTGGAGTACAATGCTCACATAACTGTGTCAAAGGACAATACTTCATCTAGTATTGCCTTCTTCAGTTCAGCTCAGGCGGACATTGTGACCAAGTCTCCTCCTTGCTTGGTTGTCTGTAGCTCCTTCGCCATTCGATCATTCTCAGCTATTAGAAAGTGAACAATTGAGCTAGTGGCTTTGGCATACACTCTGGTTACATTGGCCAAGGCTGTGGGATGTTTGCGCACATTAGTCATGATCACTTGTTCCTAAACTTGCACAGGAGATGTATGATCCTCCGGAGTTGATACTCTGCAAGACTGCACAACCTTATGTTGAGATTCAATGAATGAGATGTTATGCATCTCTCCTTCCAGTTGATCACCAAGGATCTCAGTGCCTCCTTGGTCATTCGAGACTTGCTCATCATCTAGATGCATTGAAGCAGGTGAGTCAACCTCTTTGTAGTGAGGCATGAGGTCGGTGTCCTATTCCAACTCTCATTGCTCCATGTTTGCATCCAACTATTGAAGTGCCTATTCTATCTCATGGGAAAAGTCTTGCTCCTGCGATGGTTCACCTTGTTCACCTGATGCCAGCAGTTCTGATGAATCCACTACTTATACGGGTGTTTCTTCGTCTGTTTTCACATGTTACGCTGCCTGTTGTATCTGTTGTTGTTGTGCTTCCCTCTCATGTTTGCGCAGCTCTTGTTCTTTTCGGAGTTGCTCCCTCAGCTCATGCAACTCCTTCTTTGCTTCTTCTATTCTTCTCTTATCCCTCTACATGCATACCTCTAGGTGACTGTCGAGCCTTTGTTACTTGTTCCTTCAACTGATGAGCTAGCATGTCAGACCAGTTACATGGTTTTCCCTCTCTAGCTAGTTGGTCCAGCACGGTCACCCAACTTTGCAGGAAGGTTTCCTTGCTTTCTTGGCCATACAGTCAGCATGAAAATATGACGAAATATTGATACACCTTCCGCGGTATCTTCCTCTTGTAGATCTCGTTTGGTGTCAACCTGAATTGAGCCTGCTCCTTTACCCAGTTCTTTAGAATGTCTCTAGAGTTAGCACTAATGTTGGTTTTCATCAAAATGGAGTCTTCACGACAGTAACAGGCTCTAACATTTGATACATCTCATCATAATATCGTGCCCAGAAGGTTGCAAGCTTCATCCCACTGACATTGCTGAAGGTCATCGTCTTGGGATCAGTGTGAGAGACGATCTAGTGCATCATGTTCATGCATGGGAACGTAGGGTATCTACATGCAATCCGGTACAAACCAGAATTTTGAATGTTCACATACACCTGATGGTCTTCAAAGTCTTCATCAAAAGTGCCTGCAAATGCTTAATTGACCTCTTGCCACTTCATCTTGATGTCCTTGTCTAAAAACAACTTTGTATCTTCATAGATCGATAGACCAGAGGACACTTGCTCAAATGCTGCTCCAGCTGTTGTTATGCTCTTAACCTGTAAGATGATACCAGAATACCAAATATGTGAAGAAATATACACAGAATAGAGAACAATGAGAAATAACAGCAAGTATTTTACTATTCAGAAAGCAATGTTTACTTGCCTCTTTGAGGGGGCAACCTCCAATAGAGTTGAGCTCAATTACAAAATAAGACACGATGCTCCTCGAGGGGAGTCTCTATCCTTTATATAGGATTCATACATGCAATACCATGGGGAAATACCATTGTTCTTATTAATACCATCTATCTAATACCATGGCCCATTTGCAACTAACTGTGGTCCCTTCATTAAATGCGGGTTAACCACTTACAATTATTAATATGGGCTTTATTTACTCTTTACTTAACTATAACTATGACTCAATCCTATTACATAAATAAGGGGGTTAGGGTTGGACCCTAACATGCCCTCCCCCATAAGAATAGCCTTGTCCTCAAGGCTGAAGCTGCGGAAACTGCTGAAGGATAGTGGTTGGTTCCCAGGTTGCATCTTCTAGAGAGGTGTCTTTCCACTTGACAAGGACTTCCTTGATCGTGCAACCACATAGGTGTCGTTCTCATGTGTCAAGAACCTGTTTAGGTTGGAGCCAAATTGACCCTTCTTCATCCACTTCAGGTAGACTGGTTTGAATTCTGCAATGGTTCCCAATCACTTTCTTTAGGCATGAGACATGGAAGACTAGATGGATTTTTGCATTGGGTGGCAAAGCTAACTTGTAGGCGACTTCTCCAATGCACTGAAGTACTTGATACGGTCCGTAGAATTTTGGAGATAATTTTTGACAAACCTTTTCTTTGAGTGATGTTTTCTTATATAGTTGCAGCCTCAAAAATACCTGATCCCCTTCTTGAAATTGGCTTTCTGAGTGATGTTGATCTGCTTGTTGCTTCATGCAGTTTTGGGCTTGATGAAGATTCTCTCTAAGGTGGGCCAGCATGGTTGTGCGGTTCTGTAGGAGTTGATCCACTGCTTGTACCTTCGAGCATCCCTTGATATAAGAAGTATGGGAAGGAGGGAGTTGACCATAACCTATTTCATATGGAGTCATTTTGGTGGTGGCATGATAGTTGGTGTTATACCACCATTCGGCTAGAGGTAACCACTGTACCCATAGATGTTGCTTTTTTGAAGTGAACACCTAAGGTAGGTCTCCAAACATTTGTTGACTACTTCAGTTTGACCATCAGTTTGTGGATGATAGGAAGTACTGAGTTGTAGTTGGGTACCTTGTAGCCGGAAGAGTTCCTACCAAAAGTTACTTGTGAAGATCGGGCATGATCAGACACAATGGAAGTGGGCATGCCATGTAATTTGAATAGCTGATCCATGAAAGATTGAGCGACCAAAGTCAGTGTAAAAGGGTGGGGTAGGGTGCAAAAAAGAGCATACTTAAAAAGTCTGTCCACAACCACCATGATGACTGACTTGTGTCCTGACTTTGGAAGACCCATAATGAAATCCATAGAAACCTTCATCCAAATTGAGGCCAGGATGGGCAATGGCTGTAATGTGCCTAAGGATTTGACTGTTTCTCCTTTGTGGCGCTGACAGACGTCGCATTCAGCTACAAAAGTAAGAATTTCCTTTTTCATGCATGTCCAAAAAAATGATCTTCGAGTGCAAGCATACGTCTTCTAAAATCCTAAATGTCCTATAGTGGGAGATGAGTGCAACTCCGCCACAATGCAGCTTTTGAGGGTGGATTTTGGTGATATTAAGACTCTGTCCTTGTAGTGAAGAATCTCATCCTGCCACGAGTAGCCCGCTGTGGAATTTGGATCTTTCTGCAATTGATTAATGAGTTGGGAGAGCCAGGGATGTGAAAACCATTCCTTGCAAGCCTCTTCAATCCATTCTGGAATGGGAAGGGAAATTGTGAGCAGGGTACTTTCCTCCTCAAATTGGCAGGATAATGCATCTACTACAATTTTTTCGTGCCCTTTCTTGTAAATTATCTCATAATCATATCCCAGCATTTTGGCGAGCCATTTATTTTTTTGTGGTGAGGATAGGCATTACTCTAAAAAATATTTAAGGCTTTGATGGTCTGTGTGGATTTGGAAACATCACCCCAATAAGTATGGTCGCTAGGTATCTACTGCATGTAAGATGACCATCATCTCCTTCTCATAGGTAGATTGTCCTAGATTCTTCCCACTTAGTTATTGGCTCATGAAGGCCAAGGGTCAACCTTCCTACATTAAGACTGCCCCAATACCCATACCAAAAGCATCACATTCAATCACAAAAGATTTGGTGAACTCGGGTAGTTCTAAGACTGGAGTGGAACACATGGCATGTTTGAGAGCTGTAAAGACTTGTTGTGCTTCATCATTCTAGAGGAATGAATTTTTCTTGAGGAGTTGAGTGAGGGGCCTAGCAATGCGACCATAATTGCATACAAATTTGTGATAGTAGCCTATGAGACCCAAAAATCCTCTCAGGCTCTTCAAGGTCTTTGGTTGAGGCCAATCTTGCATTGCCTAGATCTTTTTGGGGTCCACCTTGACACCTTCACGCCCCACAATGTGTCCCAAATACTCAACTTCTTCCATGCCAAAAGATCACTTGGACATCTTGACAAATAATTTATGCCTACGGAGCAGTTGTAAGAGCAGATCTACATGCTGAAGATGTGTGGCACATGTGCGACTATAGATGAGGATGTCATCAAAGAAAACAAGGACAAATTTTCTGAGATATGGTTTGAGCAAGTGGTTCATAAGGCTCTGAAAAGTGGATGGGGCATTACAAAGACAAAATGGCATGACCAGGAACTCATAATGGCCTTCATGAGTTTGGAAAGTAGTCTTTGGAATGTCTACTTCTTTCATGCGAATTTGGTGGTAGCCCAAGCAAAAGGTCGAGCTTAGTAAAGAATTAAGCCCCATTTAGTTCATCCAGCAAATCATCGACAACCGAGATGGGAAATTTATCTTTGACTGTCAACTTATTGAGGGCCATGAAGTCTAGACACATACGCCATTCCCCATCTTTCTTGAGCACTATGACCACTGGCGATGAATAAGGACTAATGTTGGGATGAATGACGCCTGCTTCCAAGAGTTCCTTGATTGTTTTTTCAATTTCATTCTTTTGGGCGAACGGATATCTATATGGGCACACATTTGGTGGTTGGGCCCTTGGGACCAAAGTAATGCTATGATCATGTTCCCCTCTTGAGGGTGGAAGCTCATGAGGCTTGTTAAAGACTGGCAGATGGTTGTTTAAGATCTGTTGCATCTCAGGATGAATATGAAGAGAATTGGGTTCAAAGGCATGGATGGAATTAAATTGGGAATTAAATTGGGCTATAACTCCCTGGTGGCCCTTTTTTTAACAATTTTTCCATCCGATGTGAGTTGATGATAGAGGGAGCTCCCGCCTAGAGTCCGCAGAGGGTATGTGTGTGGTTGTTCTGCTTAAAGATCATATATAAATCCTAGAAACCCATTATGATTGGGCCAAGTGTGCGAAGCCATTTAGCACCTAGGACAATGTTGCACCCTCCCATGTGTATGGAAAACATGTGGTCTTTAACTAATAATCCCCCATTTGAAGTTTGACATTTTCACAGCGGCCTTCACATTTCATTATCCCCCCAATCAGCAATTTGGACCTAGAAGTTAGAAACTGCTCGGATAAAACAATGCACTGCTTCCACGACTCTTTGATGGATAAAATTATGTGTACTACCACTATCAATCAAGACTACTATTGGGCGATGCTTAATAAAACCTCTAATTTTGAGAGTTTGGGATGAAGAAATCCCAACCAAAGCATGCAACGAGATAACTGGTTCTTCAGGTACATTGTCCTGCTGGTTGTCCTCTTCTTCCTCCTCTGGTTCCTCAAGTGGTGGGGCTTCCTCTGATGAACTGTGATCAGTAGCATCAATTTGAAAGAATTTAGGCTCCTTGCAATTATGCCTGGGGGAGTATTTCTCATCACAGTAGTAACATAATCCTTGCTTTCTTCTTTCCACCATTTCGGCTGGTGACACCTTTTGAACCTTGAGTGTTTGGGTAGTGCTTTGAGCCTGTGTGGGGCGACCCTTGGCGACGAAATTTGGGTGACGAAATTTGGGTGATTGGACTAGGCCGCTAACGCACGTTCTACTTCACGAGCCATCCTGCAAGCATGCCACCATGAGCTAGGGTGGTGCAGTCCGATGTGGGCTTGTATGGCTTCTTTGAGACCACTCAAAAAACATTCCACGTAGAACTCATCATGTAGACCTCCAGTGCAGAAAGTTAAGGCTTCAAAGGCAGCAATATATTCGTTCACTATTCCTATCTGTCGAAGCTTAGTGAGACGACCCAAAAAATCAGATTCATGGTCAAAGCGATCCGTAAAAGCTTCTTTGAATGTCTGCTAAGTCAAGTGCCTTCCATAGCAACGTTGATGCCACTACCACCATTGCCATCTTTCATTGTCCAAGTACATAATACACACACTAAGTTGAGTCGCATCATCCAGGATGTAATTTAGTGTGAAATATTGCTCCATTTGTGCTACCCATGCGGCCAGGTGAGAGCCATCAAATTTATACATGTCTAGCTTGGGTGGTCACAGATGGGATTGTTTGTGGGTGCCAAAGAGGTGAAGAGACTGGCTAGACTTTCCCTCCTTGTTTTCATTGCCAATATATGCCTCCGCGCATTCCTCCACCTTGCCCTTAGAGAGTGTTTCATTTAAGTTCTTCAGCTGCAACATGACCTCTTTCAATTATGATTCAAGGCTGTCAATCCTCTCATTGGCCATAGCTTGAGCTATAGTTTGTACCATACACCGATCCAATGTACTAGAAATTTGGGACTGCCCAAAATTTTTGACACTAACAATTGAATGGTACCACCTTGCTTAGCTCGTCATCCTGATTCTTATGGTCTAAGTCATCGAACAGAGTTTTACTCCTTGCTTAGGAATACTGCAGTAGCTGAATCCCAAAAATGTCAATGCTACCCAAAGTCTTGCAAAAATCATGCCTAGGTATAGGAACCCACACAATAACTCAGATCTAAATGGTGGATCTAATTTTTGCGACAGCTACAGAGCCCAAACTGCTAGATCTGGTTGGCAGATCTGATGGATCTGAGGGATCTGAATGGTTGATCTGATAGATCTGAATGGCAAAACTGATTGTTGCTGCAGATCTAATGGATCTAATAGATCTGAATGGCTGATTTGATAGATCTGAACGACAGAACTGATTGTTGCTGCTACGATAAAACCCCACTTGCGAGATCTGATCTTGCAAGATTATGCGTGATCCAGAGATAGAGAAGGTAACTATGGTCTCGAGGAGTGTCAGGTGCTATAGATCGCAATATACATAAGGGTCTGACAGTAGTACTCGGCCCAATTTTTCAGGGCACTAACCAAGGAGGATCAACTATACCCTTAGTCGTACAACCTGACTACCCTATCATACGCGCAAGTAATCTCTCCGAGTGTTGTTCTCGATGTACTGTAGCAGCAATATGGCTGATGGTTTATCTATGGTGAGGTTTCAAGGGAGATAGAGGACTTCCGATATACCCAAAGGGTACTCGGAAGACAGTCCATGTGTGGTTCTATCTAATGCACTACTACTCAAAGGGGTACCCACAGGGGTTACAAGGGAGTCCAACAAGAGTGACCATCTCCTGTATTTCCTATGTGCATGCCTCCCCAAATCCATAGGTTTATGTCCTCAACAATAGATCCCGTGGTTTAAAGATGTCGGAACACGTCTCTAGCCAAAAAAAATTGCTATAAATTGGAGATCCCACTGGCCTTGGAAAGCACTCTGATACCACTTGTTATGCTCTTAACCTGCAAGACGATACCAGAATACCAAATATGAAAAGAAATATACTCATAACAGAGAACAATGAGAAATAATAGCAAGTATTTTATTATTCAGAAAGCAATGTTCACTTGCCTCTTCGAGGGGGCAACCTCCAATAGAGCTAAGCTCAATTACAAAATAAGACATGATGCTCCTCGAGGGGAGTCTCTATCCTTTATATAAGATTCATACATGCAATACCATGGGGCAATACCATGGTTCTTATTAATACTTTCGATCTAATACCATGGCCCATTTTCAACTAATTGTGGTCCCTTCATTAAATGTGGGTTAACCACTTAAAATTATTAATATGGGCTTTATTGACTCTTTACTTAACTATAACTATGAATCGATCCTATTACATAAAAAAGGGGGTTAGGGTTGGACCCTAACAGCTGCCTTCCCATCAATGTCCTGTGATCCCACTCTCTTAGAAGCCATTGATCTTGTACTACTAAGAGGGGAATGAACACTTGAAAGATCTGGAGACAAGCAACATGCATGGCAGGAAATCTTTCAGTGAAAACCAAAGCAAATTCATGGAATGACATAGCACATACCTGGGGAACTGATAGGAAAGATTATGCAATTTCTTCTAGGAGGCTGGGTGACTGGACGCCACCACTACAAAAAAGGTTGTTTGAGCTGTCTGGGAGGAAATATTGGCTGCTGGATTTGCACAATGCACAATCCAGACTATCTCTTGGCTGTTGGGATTGTGCATTGCGCAATTCCAACTGGGAGTGACTGCAGGCTCAGGGACTGCATTGCACAATTTTCTAGGCCAACAGTCATTGTCCCTTAGAAATTCACAAAACAGTCCTGATGGATAGTGTTGAGCAGAAATGCACATTTCTAGAGAGGAAAGCAGAGCCTTCCTTCCCCAAATTGCACAATGTTGTCTCAGTGAAGGCAAAGTTCGGACCAAGATTGGACTGACTCGCTGACGGGAAACTAAAAGAAAATATGATAGTGAATGCATGGTGACACTAAGTGAAAGCAGAAGTGATTGACATTGCATGAAAACATGAATGAAATATTCAGTAAACATATCAACATGTATGTCAGTGAAGCAAGTCAACGAATCAGTGACCGTTCGTGCAAAACGATTTCATGCATGCGACAGCAGTGAGATAGCAACGAAAACTAAAACGGTGCTAGGGAAAGATAGTATACATGTAAACGACAACAAACATTCAACTAAATCAAGTAAACAACACACACACACAAGCAAATACACAAAAAGCGACAGAAATGCTGAAAAAGACAAGTTGAGGCCACTTACACGTAAATAGATGAGTCGGATGTACCAAAGAGTCCTGGATGTGTTGTGTAATGTTAGAGCTCGAAGATTGATGTGAAAGAATGAGCTCTCATGTGTCGAATAAATAAGTTTTGAGCTCATGACATGCATGCCACAAATCTAGGAAAAAGCGACAGTTGGAGGAAATTTTCTAAAACAACTTTTCATGTAACCTACAGCTACTAAAAATAACTCCCTGAATCATGGGATGCCTTTTTCATGTTTCCTTTTGCTATTCTAGGAAAAATCAAGCCATGCATGCAAGTCAAGTTTCCTTGGTCCCGGATGGAACTAGTCAACCCAACTACTCATGCATGAAGCTTCTCAACTGCTTGAAGGAAATGCGCATTTCTAGTTGGGAGCCGAGCTGGCTGCCCAAGAGATTTGCACAATTTTTGGGCAAATCAACTGGCTGCTGCCTAGATTTATGCAAATTATGGGTTGAGCAACCTTGTTGGGGAAAATTGCGCAATTTTCACTGTGAGTGTTGATTGGCAGAATTGTGCAATCTTGGTGCCCAACAGGCTTCCGGACAGGATTGCACAATTTCTCAAGGGAAGGCTGGTTTCCCTCCAAAAATGCACAATTTCTTGGGGGAGTTGTTCAGCCTGCAACTGGACCAAGTCCAGGTGATCAGCGTGTGAGGGGAATGCATCAAGTTGTGATCAACAGGTCTCCTTTGTGCAAGAAAAACACTGAAGCTTGTGTACTTGATGAAGCAAGACAAGGTGCTATGAAAAGTTGGTTGGCAGGCTCCAAAACGAAGCTTAGGCAAAATTTTGGAGGGTGGTTGTAGCTGCTACAACACTTGGTGACACACTGGTAGAACTCCAGCTCTCTGAAAGGACCTTGTTCATGAAATGCAAGTCTAACACCTCCAGAAGTATTATTCAGTTCTCAGCTCATCTTTGTTTCACACTAGCTTGATTGTAAGATGTAGCATCTGCCAAACTCTTGGTCAATTGACACACATTCCAAGCCAAGGAAACACATTTGTTTCGATTGGGGTTGAGGGGTATATTGGTGCAAAAGAAGTATATTCATCAGAGTCTTAGTTTCATCTCTGGTGTTGCTTCGCTGCCAACAGGCCTGGTCAGTACCCCGACAGAGTGACATAGGAACACAAGCATGGCTCCACTGCCAGTGAGCCTGGTGAGTACCCCAGCAGAGTTACTTGCATCATCTCTCTGTGTAGGAAGCCTTTCTTTTCTCTTGCCTTATTCATTTTTCATTTTGAATTTTTTCACTTTTCATTTTTTCATTTTCTTCATTTTTTTCTCAACTGTGCATAGCACTTATTCATTTCATAGGCGAAGGAGGGATCCCAACTTATTGAGAGTAGAAGAGGTTGTTCCAGCAAAGAAGTAGTTTATTATATCTATGACGTGCCTATTAAGGTTTTCCCCCTCACCTTACTCTACTTGACTGAGCTGACAAGGGTTAACCCAAAAACAACCGACTAGAGTAGGTGACACTAGTTAGTGCGCAAGCATGGTGTTTTCACCAAGGTTCACCTCGAACACTACATATTTTCCTTCGACGTATCATGGACTAAAAGTAACAAGTTCTTCATACAAAATTAAGATGATAGATAACCAAGTAATGATAGTTGTACAAACCCTCTTGTACTTTACCCAACTCGTTTCAAGAGTCCAACATGGTTTCATGCGAAACTATCCTATGAAGGAAACAAGCGAACTAACAAACAACAAATCAAAGAAAGAGTAGAAGAAAAAGCCAAAGAAAAGCAAGCAAACAATCAAGCATACAAACAAACAAACAAAGCAAGTAATCAAACAAGCATGCAAGCAAACTGACTAAAAGCAAACACTACTCCTACTCCTAAGCTAATGGTGCATGGGCCTGATCACGTGAAGTGATATTTCCAATGCATCCACCAGTGCATTGGTTGACCCATGTTGGTGAAGGCTTGGTTTGTGAGAAACCCAGTTGTGCGAACCAGCAAGAAAGAGAGATATAAAAATGAATACAACCACACTTTGTGTTTCAAAATTCCCACAGGACATAAGTGAGTACAAGTGCATGACAAGCAATCCGTGGACTTATCATAGTGTTTGTTGGCTTGTTGGGGCCTAACCCGGGTTCGGAGTTAATTATCCAAGCAAATCCTTGTACTACTGGCACTTTCAGCAACAGTCCACGGAGCGCAAACTGAGGTCTCACCCCAAGTAGTATGGGAGGGTATTGGAACCAGGTTTCCGCACCCTTGAGATGTCTAAGAGGTTCGAATGGTCCAACTATTCATCCCTACATGAAGGTCACTTTGCACACTTCCATGTTCCTCATGCCCTGATATACTGCCTTTGTGCAGCCCTAACCAGGGGTTGTGGAGCTTCGGCGTTGCTAGAGCAGCGCTCTGCATTATTCCCCGAGATCTTACTTATCTTCCTATACTAGTTAATTACCTTCACATACTTGGATGTCTTACGTTATATTTATTTACACAAAACATTCATATGATTTCACGCAGCAAATAAACAGCATGCTTGAAAATTATACCCAATCATACATTAAAACAGGAAAAGATACACAGAAATATGGTAAAATTCTCTTTATTGATTCTTCCAATGGTTACAGACTTGACCTACCTTGCGCACTTAGCTACAGGGGTCGCGCACTCAGCTGCGGACTACTAGGCCTCTACGCACTCAGCTGCAAAGCCTTCTCCTACTCTATGATCCAAAGACACACTTTACACTTTGACTCAATCACTCAGACATCTCATGCTTCCCTTCTATTAGTTATCCTATGCTATCTTCTACACTTAGAGCCTCGCTCTATTTATACAATCCCATGGTCCGTGGACCATGGGTAGGTCTATTAAGCCTACATTACTTTACAAAAATGAGGGCGGACAACCCTGTGACTCTATTATGATTTCACGCTTCGCGCCCACAATTCGTGGAGCTTTTACAAAAGGATTTGGTCAAAACTTAGGCTTTAAGCCCCGAAACATGCCTTGGGGGGATTTCATGCCCAACAGGCCCCCAACACAAACATCGTGACTCGCCCTCAAGTCACTCTATCGGCATAGATATCTTCGTGCGGGGTCCTTCCAACTCTGCTCAAACTGCTGCAACGTCGGAAACGCACTGAGCTACTGCTTGCTGGATCTGTTGTACGCGTTGCTCCGAGACCGCGATGTCAGAACTTCTTCTCTGCATCTATGCCTGTATCCCCTGCATTTGTGCGAGCTTGCCTTCAATTTCTGATATTATGGTGAAGGCCTCGTCGATCCAAGTTTGAACATGTGCCTTCAAGACGACTTCCTTGTGTCGTGCCACGTCCACCTGTTCTTTCAACGCTTTGGCCTATTGCATCCACGCGAGCCTTTGAGTGAGGGCCACCATCTGTGCAGTTCCTTTGACACTGTCATACTACTGTTGGAGTTCTCGTGCCTCTATCTCTAAGCGCTGGATGTTGAGGTCCTCCTACAGATTCGTGAGGACCTCAAATGACTCTTCCAACATGCTAGTGCAGTCTCGCACTGCACTGTCGATCTCGTCCAATCCCAATGTAATAGTGCTAGTGAACTGTTCTCTGACTTCCGGAGGGGTAGACAGCTGTGCCTTTAACCGCATCTCAAAGATCTGAAGGTTTAGCTCCAACTGAACCTTTATCATTTCCTTCTACAGCTCGCGCACCCTTGCTGCTAGCCTATGGATGCATGCCTCTGTCGATGTGTCTGTTGGGATGGCTAGCTCAGGGACGCTTTGATAAGCTTCATCTAATACATGTACCAACTGTCGATTCTATGACACCAATTCGTTGCGTTGCAAGCTCAACTATTCCATGTTGATTTTCTACTCACTGAGGACTTGCAATGCATGGCTCTCCCTAGCCCGCAGTTCTACAGTTATCCCATCTTGTAGAACGTATAAGGTCTCCCGCAGGATTGCAATCATGTTGATATTGAGACCCTTCAATGCACTAACCATAGGCTTGTCAGCCTCATTTTTTGTCACTAGTGCCCCTTCTGGTAGCACTATGGTATTCGTCACCCGAGCATGCAACATC
Source organism: Pinus tabuliformis (assembly GCA_031772625.1). Lineage (NCBI taxonomy): Eukaryota > Viridiplantae > Streptophyta > Pinopsida > Pinales > Pinaceae > Pinus > Pinus tabuliformis. The sequence continues at coordinate 1,332,953,713 of CM062805.1, forward strand.
TGTTCTATTGCCGTTGTTCCACCTGCGAGGCTGGTTGAAAGGGTACCAGCCTGAGGAGTGCGCACCTACAACTCCTACAGCTGCACTCTAAGGGCCCCCAACACAATCTTCTTCTCCTGCATAAACTTTTGGAGGGCCTCAGAGGTGACATTGCGCACTGTCTCGCCGATGTCATGCAGATCACCCTCGGTTAAGGTGATCGAGTCAATAGACAACTTTGATGCCTTGACCTTCTTGCGCGGCGCTGTCCACTCGGTCAGGTGCTCATGCTTCAACTGTGTTGATGTGGTTTGTGGTTCTGCGCCTCCCTCTTCTTCCTATGCTTCCTGCCCATGCGAAGGCAACATTTGGTCCTCGCACGCCTTCCGGGTTGCCTCCTATGCTGTTGTTGCTGCTGCAGCCTTTTCCTATTTAGTTGTTGTCTGTGCAGCGACCCACACCACCCGCGCTTTTTCTGATGTTACCTCCTTCCTTCTCTTTTCTGCCAACTATGCCATGCGCAATTTGGCCTCCTCTTTCTTTCTTTGCGCCACTGACTTCTCTATCTCCACGATGTCTGGAGCATGCCACTCCGGCGGCCATGTCTCCAGTATGTTAAATATTACATCGTCCATGGCTACAAAGGGTAGCTCTCTCCATTGCTTGGCCGGGTCCTTGCATGCTCTGATGTATATGTTGTGGATGTCCACTTTAAATTCCACAAAACTTTGCAAGTTGTTGTAGACAATGGGTGACAACCGTGGCTTGTAGTTGATCCCCATTTTGAGGTTCATCTCCATGAACACCCAGAATATCTTACTGTCGCGAATCCTATTTGCATCCTTTGTGGCCCAGAGTGAAGCGTACTTCGCGGCCTCCAGCAGATCCCTGTCAATTGTGGGGAATTAACTATCTTTCGGCAATTCCCCTGCCACGAGCACTATGGATAGTAGAAGCCATGCATAGTGGAACGTTTTTCCCTATTCCTGAGCTTCGCGGCAATTCTCCAAGAATTCCTTGCAGAGGAACTCAGACTAGTTAAACTAGACCCCCTCCGCACATTGTTCAAGAAGTGCTACTAGCGGCACAGGTACCTCATTCATGGCACTTGCACATAACCTTACCGGCCAGTATTTGGGTCGCCACCTTCACTGCTTTATCATTGATACTGGATATGGCATAGCCCCTTTTCCTCTTCGCCTTCATGGCCTCTGCAATGGCCAAGTCATTGCTCTTCCCCTCCGAGATTTCTGCAGGGTCCTCTCCTTTGCATGGAAGCTGGTTAATGCGATGAATCAAGTCTGCCATGATGGGGATGGGCTCCTCCAGCCACAAACACCCATCATGCACCACGAAAAGCAGTTACCTGTTGAAGAAAATTGTTATTAGGGTGCGGTGGAAATGAGGCACCCAGATCAGGTTAAGTAGCCCGACCTTTTCCACTCCGCACAACCACTTTCGCGACTCTAATTCTATAACCCCCGCCACGGTGTTCTAATTGGGCTTCATGAGGTGCGAGGTCTCAAGGTGAGGGAACTTCTCATGCTTAGCAAGGTCCCAATCTTCAAATTTTAAGTTCGGCACCCGTCCCAAGTGCATGCCCTAAAAAATGATGTTGTTTGGGAGGAGTGGGTTCTAGAGAGAGCTCTTGGTCTCGTCAAGGTCCTTGGGCACTTTAGCCTTCCCTTTCCACGGGGGACATAGGCGGGTAGCTTTGTCGAAGGGTGCGCAGGCTTAGTTTCCTCCTCCATGCCTTCATCCTCATCTTCTTCAATGATAAGGTCCTCCGGGTCTTCTTCTTCCTGATCGGTTTCTATGGTAATGGCTTTCCCCTTCCCCTCCATCGACAGCTTGGTGTGCAGCGGGTTCTGTGGGTGTTATAGAAATATTTGGGCAATGCAACCCCAATCTTATATGTCTATAAACCAATGGCTTTTTAACCCCTAAAAGTGTTGTTTCATACCCTAAAGGATCATGGTTAACTGATTACATCATTCCCCAAAAGTTCCACCTAAAAAACTACTTAGAACTGGCCAAAATTAGACCATGCTGACTGCTCCACTGTCAAGGTACGATGCATACTGACTCCTACACTAGCCAGGTGTGATGAATATTGAAGAGGCCTTTTGTGGGGTGCGATGAGTGAGAATGGACAAATGTCAGAGACAGTTTTCTAAGTGGATGCTCATGGAATCTTCCAGAAAATTCTCCTATGACACTTGCCTCTTTGAATTCACCCAGGGATGAGTAAGAGATCCAAGAAATCTCCAAGTGGAACCAAGAACAACAAGTGGAATGACACTAATCAAAAACCTGGAGATGACTCACACCCTTGCAGACATCTATAAATGTATCCCTCATCTAAGAGATCTAGAGGCTGGAATCTGGTAATTTGTAAGGAAGTGCTGATAATTTGTCTTTGAGAAAGGGCATTGTATTGTTGGGTGATCTTGCTTTTCATGAGGTGGAGAGGGCTTTGATGCTAGGAGGATGATGCTGGATCAAAAAGCTGGGTTGTAATTCTCCATTTTACTATTAATAAAGTTCTTTGAGTTTTTCTCCATACAATCGTGTATTTGTGAATGTTGTTATTTGTGAATGCCATTGTATGATCATTGTATTTCTGATTCTGCATTGTTTATGATATAATAGATCAAGATGCTTTGATAGTGTTTGGTTACTTTGTCCCTATAGGTATTCATTGAGCGGGATAAGTAGGAGAAGAGGTACAAGCTCTATCAAGGGAGAGAGAAATCAAGCAAGGAGTCAAGCGGAAGATCCAGGTTGGTCCCTTTGCTCCTCTCTTATCTATCATACATAAAGGAAATCACAAATTGCTTTGATTGTTTGTTTCTAGGATAACTACCAATCCTAGTGGGACTAGCAAATCGAAAAGACACTAGTTTTCCTGGAAACAAAATGGCGACTCCACTAGGGAATGAATAGTTTGTTTGTTTGTTGTTGATTGTTTGTTTTATAAACTATAGACGGAGCCTAAAGTTAGCCAGATAGCCTTTGAACTGCTTTTGCTCTGCAATTGCAAAGTAGATGAATGTTGCTTCAGTCAATCTCTGGTTTAGTTTATGATTTGAATATCTGACTTACAAACATTCTAAATGCCCTATTGGTAGCTCAATAACCTTCCAACATCATACCCCTATACTTTTTTCTTTACTGTCCATAATAGCTCAGCTTAACTCACTGAATTCAGCTGCAAATTTGAGCCAAAACCCACCTCAATTGCGCTCCCTGGCCCATTGCACTATTTATCATTGGAAGCCAGTATGCATCACACTTCCCAAGTGTAGTAGGTGAGATGCATCCCTGTTTCTGTGAAGCACAAGTGTGATGAATGAGTAGTCCTATTTCTCTCCTTGAAATTTGGGTTTTTTGTCCTTGTTTTCAGCTCTGTTCAATTGTTTTACTGCTTATGAACAATATCTCATTGTTGAAGCCTCCTTGCTTTACATAGTTCAGCCTCCATTGATTAGGATTAGCAAATGTTTTTATGTATTTGTCCATCATTTGCAATCTGTTTTAGAAAAGTTGCTTAAATCGAACTGTCGTTTTGGTGCAAAAAAAGTGTCGTAACTGTCGTTTTGTATCAAAAAGTGAAGTGTCGTTAAGTCTTCCTTGGATAATCGATTGAAATTTTTCTCTTGTATTTGATTTGATTTGTTGATATCTTGAAGTTTCGAAAGCATTCTCTATTTGAAATTGAAAAGTGTCGTTTAGTCTTCCTTTCATTTTGAAGAGAAATTGTCGAAGTGTCACTTTGAAGAAAATATTTTAGATCTATACTTAGTTTTCCTTTTTGGCATTCTTCACATTAAAGGGAACGAAAAACAAATACATGCATTTGCATTTGCATTTAGACTGTGTGTGAAAAATGATTTAGGAAAAATGCATTTAGTTTGTGCTCTTAGCTCATTGTTTGAAAGAATCGTAATCTTCTTTCCTTAGTAGCTAGGATTTTCATTGCTAAAAATAAACAACAATTGTTTATCATTTTAGATTGCATATTTAGGAATTTTACATCTACATCACGCGGTGAACCTCGAAAGACAAACTTCTAAGCAAGATCAACTCTAAAATAAATTTCAATGAACTTAACAACGCTTTGGAACCTAACGCAACACATCTAGAGGTCTAGGCTAGAGACGTGTTCCAGCGTCATAAAATCTAGTAACTATCATTTTCATTGAAGGTTGGGTGATTCCTCCTCTTTGATATGACAAGTGCTAGCATGGACTTGTGCTCCCCATACCGTCGAGTATATATTGGGAGACCATGTTATAAACATTTTTGTGCCTTGCATCACTGAGCATGAAATGTCGATAATCAAGGGATCCAAAGTCCCTAAACATGTTGTTCCTACCCCTAGAGGAACAAGGCCAAGTAACCACAGCAATTCACAGAAGTTCTCCACCTGAAAACACTAAAAAACAAGCCAATTCTAGATCATGTCAACTACTCCACTGAGCATCTGCGCTGAATTTCAACTGCTCCACTATCTACCTGCGTTGAATGTCAACTGCAACAAAGGCTACCTGCGCTGAGCGAGTTTGGACAAGTGGCAGAGTCATTTCTCAAGGTGTCAATGCCCAGGAAGCTTCCAAAATGACACTTGTATCAGGGAATTCGACTGGTGATGAGTAAGAGGTTCCAAATCTCCAAGTGGAAGCAAGAACCTCCAAGTGGACTCAAGAATTGATAGAGGGAGAGGACACTAGTCAGATCTCAAGCTGACTCATCCTCTCTCCAAATAACTATATATAGATCTCTCCTCCATGAGATCTAGAGGCTGGAATTTTGTGAATGTAAAGAATTGATGTTGGTTTGTAGCTGGATACATTGGGTGTTTATGCTTTGAAGGGATTTGAAGAGGGAATTCTATTCTGCTGGGAAGGAGATGCTAGATTGGAGCCCCATGGGTTGTATCTCTTCCTGAATCCTGTTACTTTCAATAAAGCTATCTTGATTCTTTCCTATATGCTGGTGTACTTTGTATGATTGCATTAGTGTATTTGATTTGCTTCTAATCCTAAATCATTTATGAATATGTACATTTGCCTTTGTATTGTGTTCTTCTCTTGTCGCAAGTAGCTGTTCTCTTGTCACAGGTAGCTGTTCTCTTATGACCTCGTGGGATTCAAGTAGCTGTTCTCTTGGGCAAGCGAGGAGGCGAGTAGCTGTAGACACACAAAGGGGAAGAGGATCTAGATTGAGGGACAACCGGAAGATAACGGTAAGTCTGCCAATCTCCCTTCTTTCACATTTCATAAAGGAAGAAATCATAATAGCTGTATTCGTTTGTTGCTAAGGCGCTGTCACACCTTAGGTGGATAGGATCGTCCTAAATAAGCATTTTTCCCCACAACAAATTGGCGACTCCGCTGGGGAAGAACTTGTTTATTCATTTCATTTGTGTTTCCGTCATTTGTTTACTTCATAGACTTGACAGCAACTTTGAACTGCATCTTTCCCGGATGCAAAGTAAAAAGTTGTTGCTTTGATCCAGTTGTTGGACTTGTCTATGATCTAAACTAGATCCACAAATGATTTGATCATCCTTGTGATAGTCTTTAGTACCCTATCAAAGTATCCCTCTGTTTATACCTTGCTTGTGTTTCTGATTTGGCCTGAAACAGTCGATTTTTGAGCATTTTGTGACCCAGAAACCAAGGAAAACGAGAGTTTTCCCTTTCAGCGCAGACACTGTGAAGGCAGTCTGCATTTCAACGCAGGTCCCAAAGGGGCTACCTGCGCTGAATTTCAAACTGACAGTGTTAGACCTGCGCTGAACCAGTGTGGCCTTGAGCAGCTGGGGTTCTTTGTCCTTTGTTGCCCTGTTTTGATCTCTGTTTTTGTAGCCTTTGACCAGCATAGGTACCAGTCTGATAAGCTTTTCTTTGCTTGATTCCGCCTCATTTTTGTACAAAAAGATTGTGAATGTTTTTATGTGTTTGTGGCGTCATTGACAGTCTTCCTTTGCATGGGTAAAGTAGTCATCCTGTAGCCTTTGATTCAGATTTGATTGTAATCTTAGAAGAGAGTTCATTGGCTGATTGTAGATTGATTATAGATTTACTTTTGCTTATTGGTTTGAATTTGTGTCTTTTAAGTGTAAAAACAAGTCTTTATTTCGAAAAATAGCAAAGTGATTGTAACCTCTTCTACCCTTGTTGTTTTCGAAAAGAGTGAACTTGTTTGTATTGATCATTTTAAAAGCAAATTCAAATTTGTGCAAACAGCTTTCTTTGTAGGCATTTATACTAAGAAAGTGGAAAACAAACACCTGCATTGTGCATTTTGCATTTGATAAGTTTTCATGTTGGATTTAAGGAAAGTGCATTAGAGTGTGTTGATTGCTCTTTGAGAAGAGATAGTGTTATTCTTTTCCCTTAGTAGCTAGGATTTTCAAAGTTGAAAGATAATAAAGCTTGCTTATCATCTTAGACTGCATTTAGGAATTTGTATCATACATCTCGTGGTGAACCTTGAAAGGCAAACTTTAAAAAGATCAACCTAAAATAAACTGAATGAACCTAACAACGCTTTGTAACATAACGCACAACATAGAGGTCTAGGCTAGAGACGTGTTCCGGCGTCGTTAAGCATAGTGACTGTCGATCTCAAAGAAGGTGGGTGATTCCTCCTGAGAGACGGTAGCGCTAATACGGATTGTGCTCCCACGTACCGTCGCGTATATATTGGGAGACCCCTATAGGCATATATCTTTTATCCTTAGGAAGCCATGTCGGCCGCCCTACTGATCGCAATGCAGTGAACACAGCATTCACGAAGATAGACCACCCATACCGTAAAAAGTATTCTGTGGTTTTGCGAAAAGTTTGGCACACCCTCTGCCTAGATCTCCAGAGCAGTTTCTTTTGGCCTTTTTCAGACTCTATAATACAAAAAGTCCATCCGAGCATTTGTCACTTTGGGCTCATTAAAACATCGAAGGAGACTAGAGTCATCTTTAGCTTTTTCTCGACTCTTTAAAAGTGAAAAAGCAAGTTGTGTCTAAAGCATCTAATAAAATTCATTCAATTCGGAAACACCAATTTCCCCTTTTGTATTTTGGTTGATCGAGTAATCCGCAATCGTGGAAGAAATTCAATTGAAACCCCGTCGTTCGCGGAGGCTTACGAGTCAACCGTCTTTGTCTCCAGAATCGAAAACAGTACGGACAAAGCGAACTCGTTTAACCAGTTCGAAATCTCCTATCAAAGTTAGAACAAGTGTTCCAACTACATCTGAGGTTCCGGTTACTCCAAACATTTCTGGAAACCCTGCCTCTATAGAAGAAGTTCAACAGCCACAGAGGGACAGTAATACTGATCCTAGTCTGGGGGAAAATACTTGTGTAATTGAACCAGTTCCATCTGTAACCGGTCCAGAGAGTTTTCTTCCTCAAACAACTGTCACTGTCGAAACAACCCCTTCTTCGGCACCAGAAATATTTTACGGACCTGACGGTCTTCCTCTTCCACCTAGTTTGATTGCGATAGAGGAAATTGCAGAGGATCCGCAAGCAAGTACTCCAACCCATTTTGGAGTCGGGGTCACTCTATTTCCTTCATCAGAAGTTAATCCACCACAAGTGGAAGTTCCTGTAGAATCGCTAGGCAATCTATTGGATAGACTTAAAATGTCTGAACAGCCATCAACATCTAGGACTGTGTCGAATGACACAGCGACAGCAGAAGCCCCTGCCGTCACTCCGACAATGTTTGCTGGCATACCAGCTGTCCCGACTAGCTCACAACAGCTAGAAGGAGTCCACCAAGGGACTATTTCGACAGTGTGGTCTGTTCCAGTTTGTTCATCTGGAATAATATCCGGCAACTCTTATGTTGAGACTCGCCAGATTGATCCATTTGGAGGTCAATTTGGGCCATCCAGTCCCCAAGGGCAATCAATCCCCTTGAGTTCCGGATTGCTACCGTATGGGGAGCAGTATGCCCTTTCATTACCCCCTCCGGAAGGGTATCCATACGGGAGTTCACAACAATATTCAGGTTATACTGGAATTACATCAAGTGGTTGGGTACCTATGCTACCTCTACAACCAAGGGTTGTATATTCTATGCAACAGTGTGTACCTATGACGAACATCCCAACCACACCGGCTATTGTAACAGTGTCACAGGTTCAAGCGATGCCTGTTGCATGTCAACCTCAGATTTCTCAGGTTGTAATGCAACAGCCCCTTGACCATGGGTCACAACCACAATCACCAACTGGTGGGGCGACACAGGTCCAAACGGGTACAATTACCCCACACCTTGGTCCAACGGTTAGCATAGCGCAACAGAACATGGCTTCACAACCATGGCTAGTGCAATACCAACAACCGCAATTCCAGCAAGTGTACCAAGGTTCTGAGCAGCAGATCTTTGCGAACAGTGGACAACCATATATTCAAAATGGTCAAAACCAACCACTTTACAGTGGTCAAGTCCACCAACCGTATCAGTCATACCAACATCAATTACATTATGCTAGTATGCAAAGACCCACTACTCAAGCGATTCCATCGTACCCTGGTTATGCTTCGCCTAACCTGAATCAACAGTTGCCACTTGTGGCAACTTTAGAGTTACCCGATTTACACCGGTTAACCAACGATCCGATTGCTTATGCCCCTTGGTGGCCAGTGATTCCTCACAAACTTCCATCTGACATTCCTAAATTCAATGGAAATCCAGGTGAAGACCCATCGAATCACGTGATGACTTTTCATCTGTGGTGTTCGTCGAACACCCTGAACGATGACTCGATAAGGCTTCGCCTTTTTCAGAGGACATTGACAGGTCCAGCGGCTAAATGGTATATTGAATTACCTAGAGCCTCTTTCGACAATTTTAGCTCCCTAGCCACGACTTTCTTAACCCATTTTCAATTATCGATAAGGTATGAAATGGGAACAGAAATATTAACCAACTTTAAACAGACAACTGCACTCATATATCCGATCATATACATGAATGGCGTCGTCGTCGTAGGATGGTTAAAACGTACGTTCCCGATCAGCTGTTGGCTGAATGGTTTATAAAGTCGTTACTTCCGGCTATAACGGAAGATGTGGCAAAGGGGGGAGTCGTAACAGAGGAGCAAGTTATCGCTCGTGCGCAGTATCTAGACTTAGTTTATACTCAGTCTGGCACGCTCTACGACAAAATACTGACGCCCCTAGACCGGAATTTTCAATTCCTACTCCTCCTAAATCCAATACTGACTCTCATGCCGGTGATGGCGTGATTGGCACAGCAAACAAGAAATCGATAAAGGCTTCGTCTAAGAAAGCCCGTAAGAATTCGGATCAAAATGAAAAAGAAGAAATTCTTGCTTCGGAAGTAAATGCCGTATCAGCAGATAAAGGCAAAGAAACCAATCAACCAGGAAGCAAGAAGAAGCAAAACAAAGGGAAGAAGAAGAAACAGGATGAGTCATCTCCTGGAAAAACTTCTTCAAACCCTCCTGGGAAAGGGAAACCAAATTATCCATGTCAAATATGTGACGAGGAGGATCACTGTACAAAGAATTTTCCATTCAAAGCTGAGTTGAAAAGGTTCTTTAAAAGTTCGCAAACCTCAGCTGTGTTAACTGACCCATTTCCCAACCCAGGTCAAAATCTGGTTGATAGTGGAAATGCTTCCCCGTCGCAAGTACTTATGTTGTCGGTTTCAAAACAGCAGAATGATGCTTTGATTTCGACAAGGAACAAAGATTACGGGAATCCTCAGCTGTCGAACGACAAAGGTAAAGATCAACCAAGTAGTTCGACAACAACTTCGATAGAAGTTGTACCACCCATCATTCCTGAATTAACAATAAAACCGCCTAAAGGAGTAGTACACAAGTCGACATTTAATCCTCGCGCCAGATCGGCGCAGCATTATAACATAGTGGAAGATTTGGCCCAATCGCCATCCGCTATGTCGACTCTTGAAGTATTACAAAATTGCCCATCCCAAAGGCAGGCGTTGTTATCGGCTATTGGCGGGGTCGATCCTAAGGATTCCAATCTCGTATCCTTTAATCACAAAGGATACGATCCTCAGTTACCAGCTCAACTAACTTTCCTTATACAAGTAAAAGCCCTCAACAAAACTTTTCACAGAACAATTATTGATGAAGGAGCGTCTACATGCATTATGTCGATGAGTTGCTGGAAAACTTTAGGATCTCCAACCTTGTCGCGATCTTCGACAACATTAAAAGCTTTCGACGGAAGGACTTATACCCCGTACGGTATCCTTAATAACTTGAAGGTTGAACTGGGAGGAAAAACAGTAGAAATAGATGTCGAAGTCATTGATGGGAATCTTGACTACAACATCCTACTGGGTAGACCATGGATCTATGCCATGGCAGCTGTTGTGTCGACTTATTTTAGGAAGATCGCATTCCCATTTGAAGGAGGGATTACGGTCGTCGACCAACAGAACTTCCTCCCTAATGGTTCACAAGTTACAGGAAGCATTCCCATGATCCATGGAAGCAATCATTCGTTGCAAGACATCGGAGTAGGCCTACTGAAAGATCCCACATTAATGGGAACTTTCGCACTTCCACCTCCATTCTATGTAGGAGAAGTAGCATTCATAAGAGCCTGCAACATGGTATCTTCCACGAAGGTTGCAAAAGACGATGTCGACATGGATCATGCAATGGTTTTGCCCCCAAGCCCTATAGAAATATTGTAGCAATCAATGTTTCGGGCATGGGAGGCAAACCCAAATCAACGCTCATCAAGCGTTTGGGTAGATAGGTCTAGAGAATATGGTACCCCATTAGATCCTTGGTCGAAACTACATGGGACTAACGAAGGAATCTTACAATCAATGTTGATTGAGAGGGCACCATGGAATGATCACCACCATCGTTCCCTCCTTCCGGAATATGAAGAAGATACTCAACAAGATCTTTATCACCCTTCAGTTTTTGAATTCCTATCAAATACTATAAATACGGTGGATTCTGAGCGAAACTTATCCAATATAGAAGAGACTATAGCCATAAATATCTCGACTAAAACAAATGTTGTAGAGAATATTTATGTCGGCAAAGGTTGTTCCCCTTCAGAACTGGAAATATATAACGCTCTTTTTCGCGAATTTAGAGATGTCTTTGCTTGGTCATATGATGAAATGCCAGGCATTGACTCGAGCATCGTTGAACATGAAATTAAAATGTATCCTGATGTCAAACCAGTAAGACAACGGCTTCGGCAGGTGCACCCCAAGAAAGCCGCTGCCATTAAGGCGGAAGTTGAAAAGCTCCTCCATGCTGGATTCATCTACCCGGTTCCTCTAACTGATTGGGTATCGAATATTGTCCCTGTTATGAAGAAACAAGGGACAATAAGAGTGTGTGTCGATTATAGGGATGTAAACCAAGCTTGTCCAAAGGACAACTACCCTACACCCTTCATCGACCAGATAATTGATGAATGCGCCGGATGTGAAATCTTTTCATTTATGGATGGATTTTCCGGGTATAATCAAATAAATATCCACCCACAGGACCAGTCGAAGACTGCATTTATTTGTCCGTGGGGCACGTTCGCTTATCGAAAATTACCCTTTGGTTTAAAGAACGCAGGGGCGACTTTTCAGAGGGCAATGAATTATGCCTTCCATGACATCAAGAACATCGTTCAACCTTATCTCGATGATCTTCCGGCTCATTCGCGAAAGCGGACCGATCATCCGCAGCATTTAAGAGCGATATTTCTACGTTGCCGACACTACAAGATAAGACTCAATCTGCACAAATGTGTGTTTTGCGTCGGTTCTGGTCGTTTACTTGGCTTTGTAGTCTCTAAAGATGGGATTCGCCTCGACCTTGCAAGGTTCAGGCAATCATTAATTTGCCTCCACCGTCAAATTTGCTTCAGATTCAGAAACTCCAAGGGAAAGCAAACTTTCTGAGGAGGTTCATTCCAAATTACGCAGAACTTGCTAAAGGTTATACTCGTCTTTTGAAAAAGGATGTACCTTTCGTCTGGGACTAGGTGGCGCAAGCTTCCTTTGATGCTCTGAAAGATTGTCTAGTAAAAGCATCATTAATGTATGCCCCGGACTATCAAAGAGATTTTAACCTGTATCTGGCTGCAGCGGATACGACCATTGCGATGGTTTTAGTTCAAGAAGTCGATGGAATTGAACATCCTATATAGTATTTAAGTAAAAACTTAAATGATACAGAAAGCAAATATTCTTATGTTGAAAAACTAGCGCTTGCGGCTGTTCAAGCGATTCAAAGGTTTCGACATTATGTCCTCTTTCGGAAAACTACCATTTTATCAGATTGCAACCCCATGACTTATATACTGTCGCGACAGTTGCTGGGGGGCAAATATTCAAAATGGATAGCTATCCTTCAAGAGTTTGATCTGGAATTTGTAAAATCCAAATCAAAGAAAGCTCTAGTTTTCGCAGAATTATTGTGCGATCTCCCATCGTCGTCCAACGATGAAACATCAGAAGAGTCAATCGTGGACGAAAGTTTGTTTCTGATATCTACAAGCAATGAGTGGTATGGAGATATCATAATTTATCTCCAAACCCAAAAATTCAGGCCTAACACCTCTCACTCAGAACAAAAACGTATACGATACCAAGCAAAAGACTACATGATCATCGGTGATACACTTTACCGTCGTGGTATCGATACGGTTTTGAGGAGGTGCCTTACCCATGAGGAGGCCGAAAAAGCCCTGAATGAGTGTCATTCAGGAGCATGTGGGGGGCATCAATCTGGATATGCAACAGCACAAAAAATCTTACGAGCAGGATACTTTTGGCCAACCATGTTCAAAGATTGCATAACCGCAGTCAGAAGTTTCCATGCTTGTCAAATTTTCGATAGCAAAACCAGAAGACCACCCGCACCTTTACAGCCAATAGTTTTTGTTGGGCCTTTCGCCAAGTGGGGCATCGATTTCATGCAATGTAACCCCACCTCGACCGGGGGGCATGGGTATATTATAGTCGCTGTTGACTATTTTACCAAATGGGCCAAGGCGATGCCTGCATTGGATAACACTGGTGAAACAGCTGCCCTTTTCTTTTTCAATCATGTAGTCGCTAGGTTCGGCGTACCCCAGGCTATAGTGATAGACCATGGATCACATTTTCGCAATCACATGATGGTTGAATTAGCTGCCAAGCTAGGGCTATCTCACGACAGCTCTACCCCGTATTATCCGCAAGCCAACAGACAAGTTGAAGCAATCAACAAGGTCCTGAAGCGTATGTTGCAAAGGATGATCAGGGTTCATAAAAGAAAGTGGCACCTAATCCTGTACTCAGCTTTGTGGGCTTACCGAATGTCGATAAAGAACGCAACCAGGTTCACACCTTTCCAACTGGTGTATGGCCTGGAAGCAGTCTTGCCAATCCAGTGCGAAATTTCGTCGCTTAAACTCGCAATTGATCTCCTCCCCGGAACTTCGGAAGAAGAGGCTCGTTTCTTGGAATTAATCCAATTGGATGAAACCCGTCGTGATGCCGCTTTGGCCAACGAAGCCCATAAGAAACAAGTCAAGGCTCAGTTCGACAAAAATGTCAAACCCCGTGTCTTCTCAGAAGGTGACTTGGTCTTGCTTTATGATCAAGAATCCGATAAATTGGGAGCAGGTAAATTCAATTCCTTATGGATGGGCCCCTATATTGTTAAAAGGGTGTTAGCAAAAGGAGCCTACGAGTTAATGGATTATGACGGAATTCCACTGGCGCAACCCCGTAATGGGTTGTACCTCAAGCGTTACTATGCTTAAATAGTAACCTGTATGCTTTTGTTGTATTTTGTTTTCGCTAAAGTATTTGTTCTAGTCGAGTGATCCACCTTTTTCATTTATTGCAGATGTCAAACCTCCTGGAGACATGTGTTGGATATGCCGACGGAGCGAGTCGTAGTTCGCGGAACCTATCCTCCGCAGCCTGGGCCATTTTTGATCCAAGCGGCGAGTTAGTAAGTTTCAGAGGTGTATGTATTGGGCAATCAACGAATAACATCGCTGAGTATAGCGCATTGATAGAACTACTCTCTGATGCCATCACCCGTGGCATACGCCGACTAATTGTCAGGCTTGACTCACAGCTCGTAATACTACAACTCAACGGTATATATTCCATTCGCAATCCAGCTATTTATCGCATGTTCCTAAGGGTTAAGATTTTGGAAAGACAGTTTGATTCAATTCAATACCAGCATATTTCCATAAACTTAAACACATTAACCGACTCATTAGCAAACTATGTGTTAGATAGACATTTGCAACATTTATAAAAAGGACACATCATCAATGATTGTACATATGGATCATATAACTCAACCAGAATAAAACTCGAAAATCAAAATATATATAAGCTGTTTATCGTTCATACATAATGTTCTGTAACCAAGACAAAATTGGTCATATGACCCAAAACTCAAAAATGCTAGGGGGCACCCTAGCCTAGTGATGCTCATGATAGCACGTCACGGCCTGTGCAATCATGCGCAAGAGACGAGTCCATCGTCTAGGCACACCAGTGGTATGGCGCTGCAACTGTAAAGGGAGCTCATCAATCCTCACATCGGGAATGCCGAGAGTAAGGCTCTCAACCTGCTCCTGCACAGCTGTAAGAATCTCTGCCACATCAAGGTCGCGGAGAATAACCCTCCCAGCAGTCTCCCCTGCTGGGGCGGCAACTGGCGCTTTCGGGCGAGCTGCTGGACGAACAGGACCAACATCTGCATGCACACATGAGTTTGATTATAAGTCTTGATAGAATAAAGCACAACAACATTATGAATAAGAACAGTAAACAGTAATATGGTCAAAGATTTTACCTATAGCGCCCCACTGTTCGCCATCCGGCAGTACCAAGTCCGGATCACCTCGGAAATCCATGCCAACATACGGGTACTCGGAATAGACCATCTCAGTGAAAGTAATCTGAGATTGACCGGCATGCCTAGACATGTGATCAACCCATCTCTGCATGCGTGGCTCGGTGGGAGAAGGCAAGTCGAGTGCGATATACTGAGGCTGCATCAGTGGTATTTTCTCCAAGGCAAAGGCAGTCAGAATAGAACCATATCCAAAGTTCTTCAGCTTCCCGTCCTTTACCTTGGTCAATTGACTTTTCATCTGAACAAGTACTGCATCACACCAGTTGAATACTTTCGGTTGGAGACACTCCAAGGCGTGCTGCACATAAGACCTGTTGGCAACATGTAGAGATGCACTACCGGCCATCCTACCAACAGTATATAGAATGGACCTGAGAGACCTGTCAGTGATCTCACGGATAACAACCTTGCCGTCTCTGCTCGGCTGGGAACCTTCCCTGCAATACTAATGAACATAATCTCTCACGGAGTCATTCCCCCGGGCCGAACCTGACAAAGAAATGGGGGCACCCCGCCTTGACAACCCAGTCAAGAAGTAAATGTCCTCTATGGTCAAGGGGATGGATTTTCCCCTAATCTGGAATACTTGGTTGATGGGATCCCAAGCATCAAGCATATACTGCAACAAAGAGATCTGTGCTCTCATGCTAGAGATACGGAAAAACTTCAGCAGGCCGCAGTTCCGCAGCGCGTTCACCGTGACAGGGTCATGGAGGGCAATCATGTCCTCCTCTTCATGTTCTCATTCTCACCATGTAAGGGACATTTTTCTCAAAGATCCCTGCAGAACAAACAAGAGAAAGAGTAAGTTCCTGAAATTGATGAGAAACTGGCAAAATTTCATCAAAAACTGTGCGTAGAACTGTTTTTCTGAGATCAACGCAGTTGGCAAGTGTCCTATCTGCGTTGAAGGTCAAACTGCCTTAAGGCAGCTTGACATTCAGCGCAGGTTTCGAATGGACTGCCTGCGCTGATGCCAGAGCGCCCTAGCAAAACCCCAGGGGCTCATGGGGACAGGAAAACAGGCACAAAACTGAAAAAGGAAGCCATGAAAAGAAAGAGCTAGGGTTTAGCTCCTACCTGGTCCAGACGGCGCTGAAAATCGTCCGCAGAATCTCTCGGAATTAGCTGATGAAAATCAAGGGGGAAGAGGCACCTCCAGAGCTCCAACAAACCAAGATCAAATGAAATGGTAAAATGAGAGGTAAAAACACCTTTTAATGGCTTTTTACGTAGTTCAAAGCGAAATATTAGGGTTATAATCTCATTTTCATGCAAATATTATTCATTTCTAACTAAGTTTGATGCATCAATTGAGAATACAGTACTATCATTGAAAAGAGAAAAGCTAGTTATGGTAAAAAATCAAAATTTGACTATATAATCGAGCAGTTTTAGCATAAAGTTCATGCTCGTTAAAAAATAAACGCAAGATCCGAGCAGTTTTAACGCGGTCTTCATGCTCGTTAAAAAATAAATATAAGCAGTGAGCAGAGTTTCCTCCAGTGTTTAAGCTCATTTTTAACTAAAAAATGAACCTATCCCAGTAAATAACCACTGTGATCGTAAATTTATCAGCCATAAAAGCCTTGGTCGTGTTTGCACCTGCCACCTCCACTTTTCATTTGGCCGATCGTTCACCCCCATATGATTGTTTACCCATTTTGAGGAACAGCTGCGAAGAGTGATTTCACCTAGCCATCCTTGTGACACTGCCGTGATTGGAAAATTCCAACCTGTACCTGGAATCAGTTGCTATCCCTGTTTATCACTCGTTCCTCAAAAGACGAGTCTTCTTTAAGCTCTTTTCAACTGACTCGTAAAATATGAAAAGATTGCCGAGTTTTGGCCTTCCAGCTCGTTAAAGGACAGGAAGAGCTATCCCTCCTCTAGATTTTAATCTTTTTGGACCTGAGGGATTATTGCACAAAAAGGTCGAGCGCTTGTTTTATTCAGCTCGTTAAAGTTATCGAAAACTCATCCCTTCTGTATTGTTTTATACTTTTTCGGACTTAAGGGATTAGATGACGAAAAAGGAATTTTGGAGTTGACTTTATGTACCTTTTTAGACTCTCTAAAAATGAAAAGGACCGAGTTATCCTTGTCGTTAGACTCGTTAAAATGATTAAATAGCGACAAACTTGTCTTTAGACGAGAACGAGTTTCCCTATCACTAGGCTCATTAAAACATAGCGATGGGCTTGCCCGAAGGGCAGGTTATAGAACAAGCATATGTTATCCTCCTCAAGCTTGACAAAAATAAAGAGGTACTGGTCAGCAATGACTGGGGAAAAATTGGGAAAAATCAAGAAAACTTTGATGGTAGCAGGTCGCTCTTGAACATGACACTTTTCCTCCGTACCACATTCGCGTTGGGTTGTTTCATTCACCGGTCACATCACCATGGTCTCGCCATACCATCCATATTTGGGGTAATGCTACCAATCCATCGCATCAGTGTCACCATATGTTCAAGAGAAGTCGTTCAGAAAGAGTCAACCAGGTCCCATCCACTGCCATACATTTTCATCCATTCATGACCGCCACCCTGAATCATATGTCACAGATCGTTTTCACCTCCATTAAAATCATTAGCTCCGTTCCGTGTCACTGATGTGGGATTCATTAAGGCCCTCCTGTGATGGATCGCTTCTTGTCGACATCAGCTCATTATCCAAGAAGTTGATCTAGGGACAACCCCTTCAGTACTTTGAAGCTTGCATGCCTCAATGGCAAGTTTCTCACTTCCGGCGACAGGTATACATCAATGACCTTCGACCAGAAGATTTTGCGTGGTGTTCGACGCCAAGTCCTTTATTCACACCACGTGAATTGTACTGCAGTACCTTGAGGGTCATTATCATTATCGGTGATTCCTCTCGCGCTTGTTAACGGTTTACATCATTGACCGGTAATCAAGTGATGTCTTTCCATGTCCGACTTCAGCGCAATTCTCACATGGATCGACTTGTACTTAGAGTGAAGATCGAACGAGTTTGAAGACCCCGGATCTAGTTTCATCCATCCGGCCTGCGATATATATTCAGGAAAAATAAAGACATTTGACATGTACATCATTGCAGCAGATGATCATCCTACTCAAAGGATGATAATTTCACCAAAATTATCAGTCTACCATCAGACGATCGTCTGTTCTATGTACAAAAATGAATTTATAAAGTTGAGCATGGGAATGCCCGCCTCAGCTAGATCATGAAATCAGAATGAATCATAATGTATTGTATTGTATTTTATTACAGGTCTCCTCCCAGCAGATGGATGAACTTCGGACCCTCCTGGATAAAGCATTTCACCCGATAAACGGCCTCATACTTTAGGGGGCAACTGTTATAGACATTTTTGTGCCTTGCATCACTGAGCATGAAATGTCGATAATCAAGGGATCCAAAGTCCCTAAACATGTTGTTCCTACCCCTAGAGGAACAAGGCCAAGTAACCACAGCAATTCACAGAAGTTCTCCACCTGAAAACACTCAAAAACAAGCCAATTTTGGATCATGTCAACTGCTCCACTGAGCATCTGCGCTGAATGTCAACTGCTCCACTATCTACCTACGTTGAATGTCAACTGCAACAAAGGCTACCTACGCTGAGCGAGTTTGGACAAGTGGCAGAGTCATTTCTCAAGGTGTCAATGCCCAGGAAGCTTCCAAAATGACACTTGTATCAGGGAATTCGACTGGTGATGAGTAAGAGGTTCCAAATCTCCAAGTGGAAGCAAGAACCTCCAAGTGGACTCAAGAACTGATAGAGGGAGAGGACACTAGTCAGATCTCAAGCTGACTCATCCTCTCTCCAAATAACTATATATAGATCTCCCCTCCATGAGATCTAGGGGCTGGAATTTTGTGAATGTAAAGAATTGTTGTTGGTTTGTAGCTGGATACATTGGGTGTTTATGCTTTGAAGGGAGCTGAAGAGGGAATTCTATTCTGCTGGGAAGGAGATGGTGGATTGGAGCCCTATGGGTTGTATCTCTTCCTGAACCCTGTTACTTTCAATAAAGCTATCTTGATTCTTTCCTATATGCTGGTGTACTTTGTATGATTGAATTAGTGTATTTGATTTGCTTCTAATCCTGAATCATTTATGAATATGTACATTTTCCTTTGTATTGTGTTCTTCTCTTGTCGCAAGTAGCTGTTCTCTTGTCACAGGTAGCTGTTCTCTTGTGACCTCGTGGGATTCAAGTAGCTGTTCTCTTGGGCAAGCGAAGAGGCGAGTAGCTGTAGACACACAAAGGGGAAGAGGATCTAGATTGAGGGACAACGTGAAGATAACGGTAAGTCTGCCAATCTCCCCTCTTTCACATTTCATAAAGGAAGAAATCATAATAGCTGTATTCGTTTGTTGCTAAGGTGCTGTCACACCTTAGGTGGATAGGATCATCCTAAATAGGCATTTTCCCCACAACAGACCACAATAGGCTGATATCCTTTATCCATAGGAAGCCGTGTCTGCCTCCCTATCGATCGCAATGCACTGAACACAGCATTCAAGAAGATTGACAGCCATACATAATTCCTTGGTAATTTCTTTTTAATTTATCACCAAAGTGTATTTTGCAGTTTTTCGATTGGTTTAGTAATCCCTCTGTCTAGATCTCCAGAGTAGTCACTTTCGTTTCTTTTCGACTCCTTAAAATAAAAGTTCCATCTGAGCACTTGTCACTTCAGACTCATTAAAAATCGAAGGGGACTAGAGTCATGTTTAGCTTTTTCTAGACTCTTAAAAATTGAAAAAGAAAAGTTGTGCCAAAGTGTCATTAAAATTTATTTAAATTCGGAATAACATCCTTGGTCCTTCGTTGGTCTTAGGTTGAAATAATGGAGTCCAGCAATCAAGGAATCCCTTTGGAGGGAATTCCTAGTCCTTTTACATCTTGGGGAAATATTGGTGCACCTCATATGGCCACTTTGTCCCTTTCGGGACTTACTATTGGCCTGCCAGTATGGCTATTCTCAACCTCCGTGGTTCAAAATAACATGATTCCTCAGCAATTGAATCAGCAACCAGTTGATGTTAAAATTGACCCCTCACCTTCTTCTTCGTTTGTTTCTCCCTCCCCTTCTTCCTCTTCACTTGGTGAAAGTAGTGATGCTAATAACCAAGTGACTAAGAAGAAGAAGAAAGGTAAGGAGAAGAAGAAAAAAGTAATTCAGTAAGGGGGCAACCAACCAACCATAGATTTGGATGCATCAGCTGGTGAAAATATGCACACTAAATCTCCTAAATATCCTTGTGTAATTTGCAAAGGAAACCATTTTCATCGAGATTGTCCATGCATTCCTCGGATCTTGAGAGAATGGTCCCCCCGTTCGCACCAACCGGTGTCATCAACCTCTGCTAATCATGTTGATAATACACCATCAACTAGTGATAGTGAAGTCAACGGACAAAAAGGAAAAGTCAAAGTTCCATGTGCGTTATGTGAAGGGAACCATATACTTCCCCATTGTCCCTTTTTGGGTGAGGCCAAAAGAGTCTTGCATAACTGTCCTACTTCACTGCAGCGACTTCCACCTGGATACAAGAAACTCTCCCCTAGTCCTTTACTAGTTGAAAATCCAACTGACTTAACTGAACCGTTGGTCGAAACACCTATCATTGAAAGTGAATCTTCTGAGTCCATATCGAACCAAAGTCAGCAGGTCGAGATAACAGTCGACCCAGTCTTTCCTTCAGAAAGTCCACCTTCAGATGATATCATTCCCAAAGAGAGTGAGAACGATACTGTTCAAATTCTTTTTGTCACTTCAGAGTCCAATGAACTTGGGGGCAATCCACCAGTTCCTTCACAACAGGAAGAGAATCCCCCAGTTCCCACTACTCAAGGGGTTATTTCACCTGTTTATTCAGTACCCCCCCCCAAGCATTCTAATTGCTTCCTTTGATTGGAATCGACTAGCAAGATCTCGCCTTCCTTATAATGTACCATTCTAGATCATAGTACAAGTTTACAAAATGATCATGTCTAGCACTATCATAGATGAAGGGGCTTTAGTGAGTATCCTTTCCTCAACTGCTTGGAAATCACTTGGTTCACCATCGTTTATGCATGTTACACAGAATTTGTTAGGCTTTAATAAAAGAACCACTCGACCATTAGGGATCCTTCCCAAGTTGCCGATAACTTTGATAAGGAAAACCGTTCACTTGAACGTGATGGTAGTCCAAGGACCATTAGATTACAATCTACACCTCAGACGTGACTATGTTTACAACATGGAAGCTATTGTTTCAACACTCTTTCGAGTGATGTGTTTCCCGCATGATGGCAAAATTTTCATTGTTGGCCAGCTTTCATTTCTCGATTCAAACACAACTTCAAGTCAAACATCATCTCTAAATGGTCCTTTTGCATCAATAATGTCTCTTCAACCTTCATTTCATCCACTGAATTACCGTGAGTAGTCTGGTGAATGAAATAAAGCTTAGGGGGCATGCACCCTTGTCTATTTGCCAGACGAACCCAGCAGAAAAAATAAGTTTCCATGTGAGTTATGTGATTGGTCTCCGACACCTTTCACCTTCGTCTATTCTGTGGACAAAGTGCAGGAAGTGTTTTGTCTAACCACTAACAGAAAATCATCCTGCTTAACCATAGTAAGTTTCCATATGGTTACCTGGAGACTCTCCTTTTGATGCATGGGGGCATGCAAGCCTTTTTATGCAAGAAAAAAAATGACCAATTTCATTTTTTAGCTTTTTAGCTTTTTTAGCTTTTTAGTTTTTTAACTTCTTAGGTTAGGTGATTGGTCTAATCCACCATTCACCATTGTCTGCGCTACGGACAAGGCAAAGGAAGGGTTTTTCCTAAGCTGTTGATGAAACCATCCTACCTAACCTCAATAGTTCCTTAGCTTTTTAGTGTTTTTAGCTTTGTAGTTTGGTCATTTCTAGCCTACATAAAAAGGCAATGAGCAATGTTATCGTATGGTTCAAGCTCGTTAAAAATAAACCTACCACTGAGCATATGTTCCCCTAGAGTTCAAGCTCATTAAAAAATGAACCCACCTTCGGTAAATAACCCTTGTGATCGCAATTATATTATCTTTTTAACCTTGGTTGTGTTCCTGCCATCACCTCCATTATTTTGGCCGATCATATGCTTCCACTTGATTGTTTACCATTTTGAGGAACAGTTGTGATGAGTGGTCTTGTTAGCCACCCTCTTCACATCACCATGTTTTGAGAAGTTCCAAGCTCACCCGGAACCAGTTGCTACCCTGAAACGCCACTCGTTCCTCAAAAAACGAGTCCACTTTAAACCCTTTTCAGACTCGCTAAATATGAAAATATTGTCGAGCAATTGGCCTCTCCAGCTCGCTAAAGTGATTGGAAGTGCCATCCCTCCTGTATATTTTAAACTTTTCAGACCTGAGGGATTATCTCATGAAAATGTTTGAGCACTTGTCTTTTTCGGCTTGCTAAAGTGATTGGAAAAGTCATCCCTTTTGTATTATTTTAATATTTTTCGGACTTAAGGCATTATGCTACGAAAAATAACTATTGGAGTTTTCTTTTCATCCCTTTTCAAACTCTCTAAACATGAAAAGGACCGAGTTGTCTTTGTAATTAAACTCGTTAAAACAATAGCGACAAACTTGTCCACCTAGACAAAAACAAGTTTCACTGTCGCTAGACTCTCTAAAACATAGCAACAGGTTTGCCTGAAGGGCAAATTATAGAACAAGCAAATGTTATCCTCCTCAAGCTTGACAAAAATAAAGAGGTATTGGTCAGCAATGACTAGGGAAAAAGGGAAGAAAACTTGAAGAATTTTATGGTAGCAGGTCGCTCTTGAACATGACACTTTCACTCCATCACCATGATTGAGTCAGGTTGGGTTATTCCATTCACCGATCATATCACCATTGGTCCTCCACACCATCCTTTTTTGGGGTTAATACTACCAATCCATCTCAATGTCGCCGATATGTTCAAGAGAAGTCATTCAAAGAATTCACCATCCAGTTAATGTCTTATCCACTGCAACACCTTCACCCTCCATTTTTCATGACCACCATTCCTGAACCTTGTATCATCATATCGTTTTTCACCTCCAAAAAATCATTTGCTTCGTTTCGTGTCGTAGATGTGGCATCTATCAAGGCCCTCCTACGACGGGTCACTTCTTGTCGACATTAGCTCTTTATCCAAGAAATTGACTTAGAAACAACCCTTTCAGTACTTTGAAGCTTGCATTCCTCAATGGTAAGTTTCTCACTTCCGGCGACAAGTTTACAATAAAGGCCTTTGACCGAAAGATTTTGCATGGTGTTCGACATCGGATCATATATTTACACCACGTGAATTGTACTGCAGTACCTTGAGGGTCATTATCATTATCAGTGATTCCTCTCGTGCCTGTTAACAGCTTACATTATTGGCTGGTAATCAGGTGGTGTCTTTCCATGTTCAACTTCAGGACATCTTTTCACATGGATCGACTTGTACATTGGGCGAAGATTGAACGAGTTTGAAGACCCCAAATCTAGTTTCATCCATTCGGGCTGCGATATATTTAGGGATATAAAGACATGAAATGTACACAAAATCTGCACAGATAGTCATCTAAGCCAGGGAAGACGACTCTTCATAGGAAGAATCACCAGTCTGCAACTGCAAACAATTATTTGTCCTATGTACATGAAAATGAATTTATAAAGCCGAGCATGGGAATGCCCACCTCAGCTAGATCAGGAAAATAATATGATGATGATGTATTGTATTGTATCTTATACAGGTCGCCTTCCAGTTCGAATACCTTGGATCCTCATGATAAAGCATTTCACCCGACATCAAAATATTTACGACTTCATGCTTTAGGGGGGTAACTGTTATAGACATATTTGGGCACTGCAACCCCAATCTTATATGTTGATAAACCAAGGGCTTTTTAACCCCTAAAAGTGCTGTTTCATGCCCTAAAGGATCATGGTCAACTGATTAAATCATTCCCCAAAAGTTCCACCTGAAAAACCACTCAGAACTGGCCAAAACTGGACCATATTGACTGCTCAAGGTGTGATGCATACGGACTCCTACACTATCGAGGTGTGATGCATACTGAAGAGGCCTTCTGTAGGGTGTGATGAGCAAGAATAAACAAATTTCAGAGACAGTTTTCTAAGTGGATGCTCATGGAATCTTCCAAAAACTTCTCCTATGACACTTGCCTCTCTGAATTCACCCAGGGATGAGTAAGAGATCTAAGAAATCTCCAAGTGGAACCAAGAACAACAAGTGGAATGCAAATAATCAAAAACCTAGAGATGACTCACATCCTTGTAGACATCTATAAATGTATCCCTCATTTGAGAGATCTAGAGGCTGGAATTTGGTAATTTGCAAGGAATAGCTGATAGTTTGTCTTTGAGAAAGGGCATTGTATTGTTGGGTGATCTTGCTTTTCATGAGGTGGAGAGGGTTGTGATGCTGGGAGGATGATGCTAGATCAGACAGCTGGGTTGTAATTCTCCCTTCTACTATTAATAAAGTTCTTTGAGTTTTCCTCCATACAATCATGTATTTGTGAATGTTGTTATTTGTGAATGCCATTGTATGATCAATGTATTTCTGATTCTGCATTGTTTATGATATAATAGATCGAGATGCTTTGATAGTGTTTTATTACTTTGTCTCTACAGGTATTCATTGAGCAGGATAAGTAGGAGAAGAGGTACAAGCTATATCAAGGGAGAGAGAAATCAAGAAAGGAGTCAAGCGAAATATCCAGGTTGGTCCCTTTGCTCCTCTCTTATCTATCATACATAAAGGAAATCGCAAATTGCTTTGATTGTTTGTTTTTAGGATAGCTACCAATCTTAGTGGTACTAGCAGATTGAAAAGGCACTAGTTTTCCCGGAAACAGTGGGGACACATGTACAGGAACCATTGCTTGTTTGTCCTTCTTTGGTCTTGGCGTGCACGGTGATTTCAGGATTTCTGCCACAATCCTGACGCCTTTCAGAGCAACCCCCACCGTTAGGGCCTGCACATCCTCTTTGGCGGTCATTTCTGTTATTTCCATAACTTCCTCAGTTGTTGCCATCGTGTCTGTCCAAAAATCTATCACTCACAAACTCAGGGGCTCAATCAACGCTCGGCACAAAACAAACAGGGCTCTTCTCAATAGCTCAAATCACAAATGACCAAGTGTTGTTTTATGGGCAACCCTTTGTAATTTATAACGCTTTTTGAATTTGAATTCGACTGTTCACCCAAATCCGGTTCATTAATGCTCCCTTGGTGGTAGATTTTCCCAAATCTTGCCCATAAATCGCGTCTTAAATGCCTGTCACCCCCTCCATTTGGTCTCAAGTCGAGCATCCCATCGTGAATATTGACTTCAACAGTCACTTTCTGGCCAACCCGCGCGGCAACTCAGCCCCCCATGTGTGGTCACAGACCTTGTGACTTTTTGCTTTTGTGTGCAGCTCCAACATCATGCAGCTCCCAAGCAGAATAGTCTATAGTCCTGTGCTTCCTTTCAACTGCCTGGAGTGCTGAGATTGTACTTCCCTCGACTAGTCAGGTAGTCACACCACCTGTATAGAGTTTCATCCTATCATCCATTACTTTTCCTAGAAAATACCCGCCTTTTATTATTACAGGCAGCGTCACGAACTTTATCATCTACAACGCACTACCCTGGTTGATTCACTTAGTAATGTGCGGTCCAAGCCAAGGCATCAAACTGATCAATTCATGACGATAGTCCTCAAACTTGTCAGCGTGATCGTGCGCATCCTATCATATCACCTTGGTATTTTTATCGAGAAAATATTCCTTTATTTCATCCTCTAGCTTCTTGACTTTCGCGTCTACCAGAGTGCTTTTCTTCCTTAATCGCACCCTTTCTTTCTCAAGTTCTTGGAGCCTAAAATTTCCCTATTGGATTTCTTCTTCCAAGGTTTCGTGAACCGTCGTATCTACCAGTGCTATCATGCGCGGTCTAAGCTTTTCATGTACTATAGGGCTTACAGCATTCGCTTTATACTCCAGCCTTGGTGGTGCCTACACAGTTAGGTTCTTGCACGCGGTCCTATAAGCCCATAGAACCGCTGGTACGCACAGGTCCCAATCAGTCCGCTTCGCATTGTGGACCTTGTTCAGTGCTTCGTGTACTTTGTTAAAGGCTTCTGTGTGGATATCCTTCTGCACACTTGGTCTTTCCACACTCCATGGTCCCAACCGAAGGGGTCATTCGTGCCATTTCCTTACCCGCACCTACTTACTGATCGTGTCTCCTACCGCGAGGACTGTGTGCATTCGTGTAGGTTTTGCACCATATGCCTATGTCCACTAGGATAAGTGGGTGTGCGGACTGTTTCGTCCAACAATCTTGTCTGTTAATCGCATCTAAGGCTTCCCAAACCGTGTGCGCATCATTCTTCTACAGTGGCACCAATCCTCAAAACTTCTTTCGTGTGTACCCCACCACCTTGCAAGCGTAGCTCGCAGTACCCATTTCAGAGCATCGAAGCGTTGTGTTCCGGCATTTCTCTTTCAAATCTATTTAGGAAGTCATCCACCTCGCTTAACCCATCATACTTAGGCAGATCTCTTACCTCTGTTGCTACGCAACGCAGTGATCTCATCATCATGTTACAGTTGAGCGTGCTTACCTCATGTAACCGTTTCTACCATCATTCTATCTCCTCGTCAGAATCTGATGTGTAGGAGCTTTTGTGCTCCCATGAGATTTGACCATCAGTAGTTGGATTTACCCAGTCTTGCTCCCGCGCGATTATCTTGTAGATGCAGTCCATATCGCCGTCACTATCGTAGTCATGCACTAGCTCTGTGTAGCACGATCTTTCTGCAGGGTTTAAAGGTACCACTACGTGCAGAGACTTTTTCTCAAAAATCATCATACGCTTATTCAGATTTATCACTCCATTCATGTCAGTGGCCTAATCTATTCCCAATAGCGCGGGGTAGTAATTGTTATCATCAACAATCTTATCACTTCGAAATATGCTAGTACGCTTGCTCCTTCGATATTTACTATGATTCCCTGTAATCTCCCCATAGGTAGGATCTTTTGCTAGTTCATCATTCATAGTTGGATAGGAGACCATTGCAACGCAGGCTTGCCCATGCGCTCCCATGTTTATTTTGGCAAGACATTCACGTCCGATCCTAGATCTAGAATCACTTGGTCCATCTCATATTCCCCAATCTACGCGGTCAATCTCATCTCCCTTCCTGTTCGCGTCGTGTGCTTCCCAAGCTTCCGGACTACGCGCGGTTCTCCTGGCGCAGTCCCAATGCATCTAGTTATGAGTTCTTGCAGCCCCTTTACAGCCTTGCTGTCGCGCAGCAGCTTCATGCATGTCTCCAAGAACGTAGTGAGCATCGATGGGTCCATTTCCAGCTCTAGTCTATCTTTACTTCCTGAAGTGGAGGCATCAGTGAAGCTCCTCTTAGCTTCCATGAAGGTCTCCTTAGCGCGCTCCAAATCAAATTTTGGTTCCTTCGTTGGAGCCTTGCGAACCCAGGTACTTTCTTCAGGCTGCTTGCCTTTGTCATCCCCTGTCGTAATTCCACTCCGAAGCACGATATTTACATTAAGGTATTCCTCGTGCGGCTCAGACCTCATCATTTGCAGGTTTTGAGTCGGGGGAGGTTGGAGTGCTCCTTTATCATGCAACCTCGCTATCAGTGTGGGACAATCCTCTGTCTCATGATCAAACAACATACAATACAAGCATGATGGTCACATTGGATTTGTACAATCATGGGCATAATGCCCTGGCCCTCTGCAATTGTAACCTATCAGTTGTCCATGACCTCTTCCTGGTCCCCCTCCACCTCAGCCTCGTCTGTGCCCCTGAAATCCGGTGCACGCCATTCCTTTGTTTTGATCGAGGGGCTGTGTTTCGACCTGGACTCTGTAGGTGGGAGTTCGATCCATCATTATCTCATAACTTCTATAGGTGTGCTCATCATGTCCCACTGACCTATAGAAATTACAGAACAATTGTTGTATGTATACTTCTGTAATAGATGGCAGTTATCTGTAGCATGCTTTCCTCCTTTCTGGAAAATCGTGCACCATAGTGCAAGCACCGCGCTTGATCCTGCTTGTGCCTCTGATCTTAATGGCATTGGCCCTCCTCTCGCAAGGTAATTCGCTAACACCGAGCACTGGTCCTTGTCGTGCCCCTGGCCCTTGAATTTTATGCACCATACCTCATCCCGCATCCTCGGCGAGTTGTCCTATCTCGTTTCATACTCTGCATCTCAAGGCACAAGTTTTTCAATTGCGTGTGAATCTGTTGATCTCCCAGGTTGGGATCTTGTATCGGGGTCTTGTGCAATCTCATCGCGACCTCCAAGGCCTCGACCTAAGTGGTTAGCCTCTGTTGTGACAATGCATTCCATAGATGCAGCATTAACAATGCTACAAACCATTCACGATGCTGCCCATCTGTTAACGTCATGTTAGCTTCGCGAATTGTGCACTTCAATCTTTGATCCAACTCCCAAGGGGTCTCACCTGGCAGCATTTTGATTTCCTTGAACCCAATGATCGACTATGCCTCTAACTTTGGCCTGCTAAATTCTTTGTTTAGCATAGCTTGGATATCCGCGATCCCCACATTTGGATTGTCATTGGAATGCTTAATGTACCAAGTCAACGCGCGATCCTAAAGAGCGCTGACCAACATTTCCTTCATTATATTGTCATCCGTGACTCCCTGTGCCTCCCATACAACTTTTATCACCAACCAAAACTAGTTTGGATCTTCATTCCCTACTCCCTTGAACACTGGTAGCTTTATCGCGCTTACCATACTACTTTGCGGTGGTGGCGGAGGTGGTATGGGTTAAGACGGGGGTGAAGACAGTGAAACTGGCGGTGGTGTGGGTGGGGGTGGTATGCGTAGAATTCTCTACTTTATCAGATTGATCGCACTTCTTGGCGAGACTTTTGCGAGCTCTTCTTCGCCCCCTCGCGGAGGTGAAATCAAGGGGCTAGTTTCTAGTTCTGTGCTACCTTCATTTCTATATATTCTCCCACTTCGCGTAGCCCCAAACATCATTTTATTTGCATAACCCATTTTTCACACAGTAGAATTTTAATCCAAGTGTTCAAAGATTTAACGTACTTACCTTGCGGTCCTTTAAGGAAGCGTCATTCTACCTCGCTATAACTGACTAAAGTATCTACCACGAATTCGGTGATGAATCCTCCTATGATTTGATTGAGCCAGTGATCGATAGCGTGCGTGATCTTATCTTCCGATACTTCCAGTCTGCGCACCCATTCTAGAGTCCACACAATAGGTCTGTCAAGTCCACACCTTCCTTGGCCATCTACTAGCTTCGCGATACACTCGTATAACTCAATGGAGAAGGATGCTAAGAAAATTTTGTGGATCTCTGTATATAAGTAGTAGTCCAACCACTCTTCCTTTGATAGCCGCAGATTCCTGTTTTCCTACACCGCGAACTCGTGAATCTTCCTATCCAACTAATCTTCAATTCCTTTCTTTGTAGGATTCCAGCGATACGACATCAAACATCTCTATGTAGATCCCAGTCCCGGAAATGAAACCATTTGTTGGCTTGTTGGGGCCTGATCCAGGTTCAGAGTTAATTAGCCAAACAAATCCTTGTACTACTATCCCTTTCGGCAACAGTCCACGGAAGGCGGACTAAGATCTCACCCGAAGTAGTAGGGGAGGGTGCTGGAACTAGGTTTCTGCACCTTGAGATGTCTGAGAAGTTCAATTGGTCCAACTATTCGTCCCTATGCATAGGTCACTTTGCGCACTTCCTTGTTCCTCACGCCCTGATATACTGCCGTTGCATAGCCCTAACCAGGGGTTGTGGAGCTTTCGCGCTGCTAGAGTAATGCTCTGCGCTATTCCCCGAG
This sequence comes from Pinus tabuliformis, assembly GCA_031772625.1. NCBI lineage: Eukaryota > Viridiplantae > Streptophyta > Pinopsida > Pinales > Pinaceae > Pinus > Pinus tabuliformis. The sequence goes on from CM062805.1 coordinate 1,332,983,522, forward strand.
ATCTTACTTATCTTCCTATACCAGTTAATTACCTTCGCGTACTTGGATGTCTTACGTTATATTTATTTACACAAAACATTCATATGAGTTCACGTAGAAAATAAATAGTATACTTGCAAATTATACCCAATCATACATTAAAACAGGAAAAGATACATAGAAATATGGTAAACTTCTCTTTATTGATTCTTCCAACGGTTACAGACTCGACCTGCCCTGCGCACTCAGCTGCAAGGGTCTGCGCACTCAGCTACGGACTACTAGGCCTCTGCGCACTGAGCTACAGAGCCTTCTCCTACTCTACGACCCAAAGACACACTTTAAACTTCGACTCAATCACTCAAACTTCTCATGCTTCCCTTCTATTAGTTATCCTATGCTATCTTCTACACTTAGAGCCTCGCTCTATTTATACATGGTAGGTCTATTAAGTTGACATTACTTTACAAAAACAAGAGAGGAAAACCCTAAGACTCTATTATGATTTCGCACTCCGTGCCCACAATTCGCGGAGCTTTTATAAAAGGATTTTCTCAAAACTTGCCTTGGGGGGATTTTCTCAAAACATGCCTTGGGGGGATTCTATGCCCAACAGTGTTGTGTGACACTAAGTGAAACTTTGAATCGTAAGCACACTCTTGACTGTGACATGCAAGAAAACGAAAGAAGCAAAGATAACTTGTGTCACGAACGAGTGCTTGCAATGTAAGATTCCTCTAATAACATAGTTACGAATGAAATGGGAACTATTACCTCAAAATGGGTACTCGAGCCCAAAAACCACAAAAAAAAACATAAAAAAAACCCAAAAATGAAAATTGTTTATTCCAGAACAATTTTTTGTTTTTTTTTTTGTAGGGTAAGTTTTCAACATTTTTTTAAAATGGAAGTAAAAACCATTTATTTTTGAAAAATGGATGAAAAAAACATCCTTAAAAAAATTGTTTATTCCAGAACGATGTTTTTTTTAGGGTAAATTTTCAACATTTTTTTAAATGGAAGTAAAAACCTTTTTTTTATATAAATGGATGAAAAAAACACTCTTAAAAAAATTGTTAATTCTGGAATAACAAAAGAAAAAATTGGGTTACAATTTTGACATTTTTTAGCAATGGAGTTAAAGGGAAAATATCTGGACTTTGAAAAACTATAAAATTCCAACGATTCTTGAACATGATGTTAAAGATAAAATATCATGTCTCGAATCCTGATAATTCCAACTATTTCCATCCATGTTGTTAAAGATAAAATATCTTGACTCTAAAAAACCTTGAAATTGTAATTGTTTTCGACCATAGCATTAAAGATAAAATATCATGGCTTAGAAAAACATTAAAAGCTTGACAATTTTTCAACCATGCAATTAAAACCAAAGATTATGACTACAAAAAAATCTCAAGCTCTCAAAATATTTCAAGCATGACATTATCAAAAAAAATTATGACAAAAAACTTTAAAAATGAACACTAAAGAGTAATTTATTTTTTAAATGCAAAATATATAGCGATTTTAAAATCTTAGCCTAAGACAACTCAATACATTGCAAAAAAAATTTATAAATCAACCATGAAATTCACACGCGGTGTAGGTGAACTCGACTCGTTGTAATGAAAACTTAAAGGCCAACCATCAAATTGATACATTGTGGGGGCAGACTTTTATTATAATGAAAATTTTAAAATCAACTATCAAATTGCCCGTAATGGGATCAGATTGTCAGATGAGCATCAACACATACCCTATAGGAAAAAAAAAAAAATTAAAGATAAAAACCAAAATAAAAAAAAAAATAAATGTATAAAGAAATAAAAATGAAAAATACAAAAGAAAACAAAAATTCAGATATTGAAAAAAAAAAACCACAAAAAATAATACAAAAGATTTTTTTTTTAATATTGATAAAATGAAAAAACAATGAAAAACACAAAAAAAATAATAAAAAGAAAGCAAATTTTAAATATTGAAAACAAAAGAAACACAAAAAATAATAAAAAAGAAAACAAAAATTCAAATATTGAAAAAGAAAAACAATAAAAAAACACAAAAATAATACAAAAGAAAAACAAAATTAAAATATTATAAAAAAATAAAAACAGTTAAAAAAAAAAACAAAAATAATACAAAAACACCAAAAATACAAATATAAAAATAAATAAATAAAATAAAATAAACAATAAAAAGAACAATTTTTTTTTAAATAATAACAGGAAATAAAGCATTAAAAAAACTTTAAAACGTGACAAAAAAACATTAAAAAAAATGTAAAAAAATAACATAAAATTAACTTATAATATAAAAAATTAGAAAATAAAATAAAATTAAAAATATCATAAAATAAGTAAAAAAACAGAATTTAACCAAAAAAAATAAATTAACAAAATAAAAATAAAAACATTTTTTTTTAAATAGTTTATTTTTAAAATAAAAATCATTTTTTTAAAATACAATTTTTAAATAAATAAATAAATAATAACTAAAAAAAATAAATTGAATTAGAAAAAAATTACATAACTGAAAAAATAAACTGAATCAAAAACAAAAAAAAAACAAGAAACAAAACAAAACAAAACAAAAAATCAAAAAAACAAAACAAAAAAAACAAACAATTAAAAAGAAAAAAAAAGTTAAAATAAAATAAAACAATAAAATATAATTAAAAAACAATTAAAAAATAAATTTGATTAAAAAACAATTAAAACTAAATTTAAATTTAAACCATTAAAACTAAATTTAGAATAAATAAAATATATATATATATATATAGTAAAAAAAATTAAAAATAACAATTACTAAAGAAAAATTCCGCAACCACTGCAGGGCGGGATTGGCTGTGGGCACGGGTGGGAAGGCGGGCTACACGCAGCAGCCTCCATGTCCGCGCCCGCGGCCAACCCCGCCCGAGGGGTGGCAAAAAAAAATATTTTTTTTTTTTAATAATTGTTCTTTTTAATAGTTTTTTTTACTCTTTTTTTTAAACTTTTGTTTTTAAATTTTTATTTTATTTTTTTTAACTTTTTTCTAACCCTTTTTTTTGGTTTTGATTTGTTTTTTTGTTTTCTAATTTAAATATTTTTTTTTTTTGTATTTTTCTTTTCAATTTTTTTTTTTCATTTTTTTGTTTTAATTTTTTTAATTTTAATGTTATAATTGTTATGATTTTTTTTTAGTTTTTTAATACAACTTTTTTTCATATAATTTATTTTTATTTAAATATTTATTTTTTTTATAATTTTGTTTAGATTTTTTTTTGAATTATTATTATGTGGTTGTATTTTTTTTTAATTAAAAAACTCATTATGGATATATTTTTTTAATTAATATTCAATTTTTTTCTTTAAATTTCATGTTTTTATTGAAATATATATATTTTTTTTTAATTTATCTTTTAATATTTTTATTTATTTTTTATTTTTCATTTTTGTTTAATTTTTTTTATTTTTACAATTGAATTTTGTTTTATTTTTACATTTTTATGGGCGTTTTTTTAGATATTTTTTTTATTATTTGAGTTTTTTTGGTTATGTGTTTTTTTTTTTTTATGTTTTATTACGAACGTGAAAATCACAAAAAAAAAAAAATTATCCACACTTAAAACATTACAAAATTTAAAGTGTAAAAAATAAGCTCTCTAAACAAAAAGGGTTGATGCTACATCAACCTTTTCAAAATCAAGATGAAAATCACTAACATTTGAAAAAGGTGTTCACACTTGCTACATTAAAAAAAAATAGGAGTGTCAAAAATCAACCCTCTAAAAAAAAGGGCTTGATGTTGCATCAGCACTTTTCAAAATCAACATGAAAATCACTAACATCAAAAAAAAAAAAAAAAATCATTCTTGATACATAAGAAAATTTAAAGTGCCAAAAATATGCTCAGAAAAAAAAGTTTATTCTGGCATCACCACTTTTCAAAATCGGGCGATTTTTTGCTACCTCAAAAAAATGGGTACTAGTTCACTTTATCGTTTGATCAATAACTATGTTCAATGCATGAACGATGGGATTGTGCAGTTCGAGTGCAGGAAGTATGATCTATGTGTGAGATTGATCTTCAATGCATACAGATGAGTGATGAGGAGCCTTGGTTGATTGAACAGTTTCATGATCGGAAGTGAGACTAACCCCAAGAGAGCGAGGGCCTGACATAACCATCAGCTCGGACTGAAATGCCTCGATAGTCTTGGGTGTTTCAACTTCATCATCAGATATATCATCATAGAATGATGGCTTCGAAAGATCAACTGTGATAGAGTCATGATCATGATCAAATATGAGAGTAAATGGATCATGATAGTCATGATTAGAAAAATCGATGATTTTATCGACATCCTCATGATCTGATGAATCAAACAAAGGGGTAGATGAAAAGTGAATAAACTCATCCTCTATGTTTCCGAAAAAGACAAATGAAAGATTAAGTGTAGTTTCAATTAATAACTTATCCTCTCCATTGTTGAATAATGGACCAACATCAGTGAGTCCTGCAAGTGATCAACAATGGGTGCATCCATGGATGGAGACACACATACAAAATCATGGATGGCAAGTTCACCAAGGATGTTAGGAAAGAACGGAGGGGGCTCGGATGGAAGGGGGTCATCCTTCGCCAAGTGTTGATGCTCAAGCTCCCACTCATACTCTTCATGAATGACAGCGCATATTGGCCGTGCAACACCAACTCTGTCAATGGCTTGTTCCTCGTTCACAACAAGTGAAGAGTTCGGAATGGAAGAACACAAGACAGTATCATCTGGAGGAACAGCTGAGTGCGAAGACGGAGGTCGTGGAATAGAATGCATATGGGAACTCGAAGGACTCACAACCAACATTGCGTGAAAATTGAATGAAGTGATATTCAGAGGATGTGAAAGTTGAACAAGTGTGTGAGCATGATCCTCAACATCACTCAACAGTGGGGGAGTTGTTGAATGAGGGGATGGCAAATAGTCAGTCGAGACAATGACCGCATCCACATGAGATTGTGCAGCTCCCTCACTGAAGAATTTTGAACGAGGCTTGATTTCATGTTTCTTCTTGGGATGGGCATATTTCTTAAGGAAATACTTGAATCGATCCCAAAGATAGTAAAATTTCATCTCGCTCCTCAGAGCTTGAAACTGCAAGTCACGAAAGCGCTCCCAAAAATCCATAATCGATTCATACATAGCTTCCATTGTTGTAGCAGTTTTTAGTCAAGATGGTCTAGATCAAAATGATAGAAAGTGTCTTCATTGAGATCACAAAAGTGCTCAATTGAGTGCATGTTGTCAGCCGGTAGGCTGCACAGCCATCAAAGTGGAGATTCGCGAAGTGTGTATGCAAGCAGCAAGCTGGCCTATTCAACAGAACACCCATATTCCTCATGAAGCATGGAAAGAAAGTCATGTAAGTACTCAAGCCATGCCACTTCACCTTCATCGTCATATGTGTAAGTGGACAAGTGATCGAAAAACTCCCTCATGATGGTGACATCTTCATGATTCGAAAAACATCGTGGAGGGAGAAGAGTGCAATAATCCATGAAAGATATGCAAAGGTTCAAAATCAGATGAGGTAAGCAAACAAACAAACAAACAAGCAAGAAAGAAAACACGCATGCAAGTGAACAAGACATGAAGCAAACACTACTCCTACTCCTAAGCTAATTGTGCATGGGCATGCTCACATAAAGTGATACTTCCAATGCAACCATCGGCGCATTGGTCGACCCATGTTGGTGAAGGCATGGTTCACGAACAACATAGCCACATGAACCAGCAAACATGAAATATATAACTATGGAGACAAGAAAACTCTATGTTTAAATGCATCTATAGAAAAGAAAAAAGTGAAAGCGCATGACATGCACTCTATGAACTTGTCATGGTGTTTTGCTATATTGCGTGTAGATGTTAAGCATATGCATTCTATTGAATGTGACATGAAAGAAAATGTGATAAGCATAGACAACTTGCGTCGCACAAATGTGCTTGTTGTGTAAGATTCCTCTAATGCATGAGCAATGGGATCATGTAGTTCAAGTGGAGGAAGTGCAATTTGTGTGTTGGATTGATCTTTAATTCATATAGATGAGTGATGAGGAGCCTTGGGTGTTTCAACAATTTCTTGATCGGAAGTGAAAGCAACCTCAGGACAGTGAGGGCCTGACATAACAATAAACTCAGGCTGAAGTGCCTCAACAGCCTACAGGGCCTGTGGGGTTTTGACTTTGTCAATAGATAGATCATCATAAACAAGTGGTTTAGAAAGATCAACAGTGATATAATCATCATCGTGATCGAATATGGGAGTAAATAGATCACGACAGCTACGTTCAGAAAAATCAATGATTTCATTGGCATCCTCATGATCAGAATAATCAAATAGAGGGGTAGATGAGAATCAAGAATTTTCACCCTCTGCATTTTCGGAAAACGAAGACGAAAAATCAAGTGTATTTTCAATGAATAATTGGTCCTCTCCGTTGTTGAATGATGCACTGACATCGATTGTGTTCCTCGAATGATCAACAGTGGATGCATCTGTGGATCGATTTACACAACAAAAATAAAAGATAGCATAATCACCAAAGATGTCAGGAAAAAGTGGAGGAGGCGCAGACAGAAGGAGATCATCCTTCGCTACACGTTGATGTTCAGATTCCTAGTCATACTCATCATAGATGATAGCGCAGGTTGTTTGTGCACCACCAACTCTGTCAGTGGCTTGATCCTCATTCACAACAGGTGTAGAGTTTGGAATGGAAGAACATAAGACTATGCAATCCAGAGGATCAGCATAACATGAAGATGGAGGCTGAGGTAACAAATGCATGTGACAACCCATGGGCTTTGCAACCAAATCTACACGAAAATTGAGAGAAGTGATGCTGGGAGGATATGACAGTTGAATAGAAGCGTGTGCATGCTCTCCTACATCACTCTGCGGTGGTGGAGTTGTTTGACAAGGGGAAGGTGGACAGTCACCTATGAAAGCAGTTGTGTCCGCTTGTGATTACGCAACTCCATCACCAAAGTATGTTGAGCAGGGTTTGAACTTCAACTTCATCTTGGGATAAAATGATTTGTGAAGGCAATATTCAAATCTATCCCAAAGATATTGGAATTTCATCTGGTTTTTCGGAGCTTCAAACTGAAGTACACGGAAGCATTGCCAAAAATCCATAGGCGATTCATGCAGAGTCTTCCATTGTTTCAACAGTTTTTTGTCAAGAGGTTTAGGATCAAAATGATGGAAAGTAGATTCAATTAGATCATAGAATTGCTTAAGTGAGTGCACACAACCGTGAGGAAAGTTGTGGCACCATCATTATGGGATTCGCGAAGTGTGTGTGAAAGAAGAAAGTTCTCCTCAACTTCATCGAACTCATCTCCATCCTCTAATAATGCAAGGAAGTCATGTAAGTACTCAAGCAATGCCACTTTGCCTTCACCATTGTACATGAATTCCAACAAGAGATCATGAAACTCCCTCGTGATGTTGACAAGTTCATCATTAGACATACATCATGGAGGAAGGATTCTAAGAATATCCATGACAGATGTGCGAAGATTCAAAACAAGATGTGAGGACTCAGCTTGTCATCTGGCGCTCCTTCTAGTGCTAGAAATGTTGACGGTGTTAGACCTTCCAACATGTCAGGGGATCTCCCCAGTAAGAAGTCCCAACTAGACCTCAAACTGTTTGGTGTAGGAGTCCCAGCAATGGGTAGTACGGTATCACCTTGACTGCAGTTGCGCGCAGAGGTGAATAAGATGTCCTTTTTGGTAGCGACAATGTGACATGTGCAGCAAGTCAAGGAAGGTTCATGAATGGATCTAACACACGGAACAAGGAAATGGGTCTGCCCCTTGGAAACCTATGACAGCACGCAGCTTGGAAGGGAACACACAAGCAGAGATACATAACAAATTGGAAACAATGTTATCCAACGATCCAAAGTGATGGTTAAACCAATAGCACATCTCGATAAGATTCATATAAACATATATAGAAAATTCCATAGATACATACGTAAACAACAACTATATATATCATTAGAGTAACTAAGCTAGCTAAAATACAATAATAACATATGCATGAAATGTGTTGGCTCTGTTATATTAAGAAAGTGATAGATCCAATCATACATAAAACTATGACCAACCACTAGTCTCGACAATGGAATGTTACAGTCATTGTCGCCTGCTCCTCCAAAGAGATATACTAGCTCTGCATTGTGGAGAAGCCAAGGCTCATTAAAATACACTCCAAGCTTTCTCTAAGATACACCTATAGGAAGCTTAGCTCCCAAAAGTCTGTACAATGAGTTATGAGGTTCTATAAATAGAAAAGGGTGGGGTGACCCTTGGCATTCCCCTTTGTGACTCTTCACCCACCCTCATGACTCTTCAACTACTACATGATTGTTACATTCTACTATTAACACTTGGTCTTTCAGATTTATAAGATGTTACATTACAATCTGCACATATACCCGTGTGAGACAAAATAGGCTTGAGTAAGCCATGCAAGACATTACTAAGACTCGGACAGCTACAAGAAGACCAACTCTTCGACATCCCTGCGATGATTGACTGTGGAAAACTGATGCCAAGCTTGGTAGTATATTATGGTGTCTATGTGCTCAATGGTGACATCCTGCTGAAAGTGCACTCTTGCCTTCGTTGCATCCGGGTACACTGATTTGGCCCCTCTATCCAACTCATCTGATAAAATGTGCATCATAGTCTTTAGTGCAGGCAGACCAGCAACATACTGATGCATAGTCTCTGCACTGATCTCCAAGTCTGCGTTGGTGGCTACATGCATCAACTCATCAAATTACATGTTGAGCTCCAGTCAGAATTGGTTCTTTGACTTCACCTCGGTGAGTGTGCAAATGGATGGGATTGCATGCATGCACACAATGACATCCATGCTTCTGAACACCCATGCATGTGAAGCCTGCAAACTGGTGATGAGATGCGGGAGTTCCTCATAGTTCTGGATCTGACTCTTGACGCATGCCTTAAACTCTACCACATTTGGCTTCATCATCTTTGGTAAGTGTAATGGGATTCCTTTGTATCTCATTGTCCATATTTTCATGTGATCGACAGTAGTATGCATATTTTACAAGATGCGTGTTCTCCTAGCACAGTGATGTTTCCAACCGTTGAGATGAACAATTGACTTATGCACAGTGACGAACATGGAATACAACATCCACATGACTGCCTCGAGGGACGATACTTCATCTAGTATCACTCTCTTCAACTCTGCTTTGGCAGATGATGTAACCTGTTCTCCTCCCTGCTTAAACACTTTTAACTCCGTAGTCGTGCACTCGTTCGCAGCTTTCAAGAATCGAACATTCGAGCTGGTGGCTTCGGCATACGCTCTGGTAGCATCAACCAATGTTGTTGGATGCTTGCACACATCTGATATGATCACTCATTCTTCAAATTGCGCAAGAGATATGTGGACATCCGAAGTAGGCACTCTGTGCGACTGTACAACTTTTTGTTGGACTCATCAAAAGATATGTTGTGTATCTTCACCTCTAGATTGTCTTCAAGGATCTTTGTGTCTCCTTGATTGCTTGGGAATTTATCTGCTTTTGGATCTAGTGAAGCCGGTGGGGTGACCTCTTGGTTCCAAGGCATGACGTCAATATCCTGATCTAACTCTGGCTAGACCATATCCGTGTAGATCTGCTCTATCATCTGTTCAATCTCTTGAGCTAAGTCCTGCGCCTGCGACTGTTCACCCCATCTGCTCTGTGACATCTACTTTGATGAGTCTATTACCTATATGGGCTCAGTTTCATTAATTTGTGCATGTTGCACCTCCTTCTATACCTGTTCCTGTTGCGCTTCCGTATCTCTTCTGTGCACCTCCTGTTCTTACTGGAGTTGTCGCTTCAACTCCTGCAACTCCTTTTCTATTTCCTACATCCTTTGTTTTTCTCTTAGCCTTTACGTGATCCTTTTGTCATGTTTTCACCTCTTAGTCTCAATCTCCAAAGTTGCTTTCAACACAAGTGCATCTGCTATAAACTTGTAACTTTGCTCTGCCTCTTCGATGTCAACAACCTTCCTCTTGCCTTTGTCACACACAGGTTTTCTACCCTCCGTTGTTGTTGATGATGTTGCTCTCTGAGATGTTGCTTCCCTTTTCTTTGCTAACCACTCTGCATTTATGTCGACTAGTTCATTAAGCCTAGAGGAGTGATAACAATATCTCCATGGGTCTTCCTCAAGCCAATGATATGCCCCATGGATCCAAGGAAATTACACTCTCACACAGTGGTCCTTCACCAAGCAATGTGGGTCATACAGATTGAAACTTCTGCTACTGAAGGTGAATCTTTTGAATTCCTCCATCTCAGCCTTAGCATGCTTGAGATTTTGTATCTCATACAACCCGATCCACAAGGAAGAGCGGGCCAAGGTGCCTTCTTCTTCCTATGTAGTCTCGCTGACAACTCTGTTGAGATGTGATATGACACCTCTTGCATGACAAGCTTGTCCATGGAAAACTTCAGTAAAACATGTGGAGCCTTCTCCGCATTATACATCCGTATGAAGGTGCCAAGGGGTGAGGCATAACAATATTCTATGTCGAGCAATGCCTCCATCGCTTCCTATGACATGCAAGGTGGATCCTGCTCAAATATCATTTTGTACACCGAGGTAACAAAGTGGTCTGACAACTCTATGATAACTCCACGGAAGCTACATTCAGAGAACAATCTACAATAAGTGTGCACAAAGGTTTCCGAAGGTGTCCATACCCAACCCAAGCCTAGGAACTATTGATGGGAACAGAATGCATCCAGTATGTAAGCGAACATGTATATCTATGCTCATTGACCCTTTGGTGGATGTCAGGCTTCTGTCACCTATTCCTTCAACCTGAGATCCAACATGTCAGACCAATTGCAAGGTCTTCCTTCGTTGGCTAGTTGGTCCAACGCAATCACCCAACTTTGCGGGAAGGTCTCTGTGCTCCCTTGGCCGTATAAGCGGCATGCAAAGATGACCAAGTACTGATATTTCTTCCGTGGTATCTTCATCTTATATACCTTGGCTGGTTGTTGTCCTAAACTTGGCTAGCTCTTTCACCCAACTCTTCAAGATATCTCTTGAGTTTGCACTATTGCTGGGTCTGCTGAAGGGTTTCTCCATTGTGATCACCGGCTGTGGAAAGTGATACATCTCCTGAAATTCTTTTGCCCTGAAGGTAGCAAGTTGTGTTCCACTGATACTTCTCAACACCATTGTCTCGAGATCAGTATGCGAGACAATCTAGTGGATCATGTCTATGCATGAAAACGAGGGATACCTACATGCAATATGGTACAAGACAGGCTTGTGGATGTTGACATAGACCTTGCGGTCTTCCATGTTTTCCTCAAATGTGCCTGAGAATGTATCATTCATGTCCTTCCATTTCATCTTGATATCTTTTTCTATGAACATCTTAGTGTCTTCGTAGATAGGAAAGCTCATAAACAATTGTTCAAATGCATCTCCAATTGCACTTTCAACAGTGTCCTTTGACCCTGCTCTCTTGGACGCCATTGAACTTGTATTGCTGAGAGACGGGCGAACACCTGTGATACCTGGAGACATAGAAACACTCATGGCAAGTAATTTTTCAATTGAAAACTAAAACAACTTTGAGGACTGACATGCAACACACCCAACTGACTGACTCGGAAGATTGTGCAATTTTTACCGAGAGGCTAGGAGACTAACTGCTAAAACTTCGCAAGGCATAGTCTAGGTTGTCAAGAGGTTGATTGACTATTGGAACTATGCAATGCATAGTCTAGCCTTGACTACTAAGGACTGAAACTATGCAATGCCTAGTTTCAGTCAATAATGACATGCAAACCCAACAAACGAAATTACACAATTTATGGGGCCAGCAGGGCACTGCCTTCCAGAATTGCACAAAGTAGACCTTGAGGCCAATGTTGGGCCAGATTTGCACAGTTTTTGGAGGCAAGGCAGAGCATTAACTCTCAGAAATGTGCATTGCTAACTGGGAAAGGAAAGGTCCGGGCCAAGGTAGCCCAGACCCGCCGACGGGTGACTGAAAACATGAAAATTTCTGAATGCATGGCGAAGCTAAGTGTAAACAAGAGTGAATGATCATGCATGCAAATAGTGAGTGCAGGATCTAGAAAATGGAAAACAAGCATGTGTGTGAAGAGAGTCGCCGCAACAGCGACCGTCAGTGCAGAAGCAGTGTCATGCATACACCAATAGTGAGATGCAATGAAAAACTTGAAACAGTGCTTCTACAAGCTAACATACATTAAAATGACAGCAACCGTTCAACAAAACCAAGCAAACATTACTCGTACAAATACAAAAAGTGACAAAAAAGCAGCACGAAAAGCAGACTTACCCAGAAAAAGTTGAGTTGAATGTGCCGAATGCTCCTAGATGTGATGTGGGATGTCAGAGCTCCAAGATCAATCTGAGGAATGAGCTTCAGATCTTCAAATAAATAAGTTTGATAAGGATGAGGCCTATGATGCACATGCCACAAATCTAGGAAAAATCAACACTTGGTAGGAAGTTTCTAAAACGTTCTTTGCATGTAACCTCCAACTGCTAAAAATAGATCCCTAAGCTCTAGGGATGCTTTTTTGCTTTTTTTTCTTTTTGCTTTTTTGGGAAAAGTAGCCTATGCATGCAAATAAGGATTGCTCAATCCTAGGGGAACTAGTCAACCTGAAAGCACATGCAACAGTCTACAAACATGGGGATGAAATTTGCGCAGTTTTTGCACTAAGAAAGATTGCTTGTCCCTCATGCATTGTGCAATTTCTAGACTGAAGCCCTTGGTTGTCAGTCAGAATTGTACATTTTCTGAGTTGAAGCCTAGTATCGAGATGGATTGCACAGTTCTCAAAGGGAAGGTTGCCTGGCTGGATTGCGCATTTCTGGAGCCCAGCTGGATTGCACAGTTTTTGGAGGGAAGGTTGGTTCCCATCCAGAATTGTGCAATTTTCTGGGTGATCATCTCAGCTAGAAAATTGACTAAGTCTGGAATGTTAGCCTGTGGATGGGAGGCAAACAAGTTGACCAACACACGCTAGTAAACCACTGAAACTTAGCTGAAGCCTATGTACTTGGACAGTGCAAGACATGCTGCTAAGGATGGTTGGTAGGGAGGCTCCAAAACGAAGCTAAGGAAAACTTTTGGAGGGTGGTTGTAGCCGCTACAACACCTACACAAAAATAAGGATGAGTAAATAAAAAATAATTCTACATTATAATCTAAAATTATAAATTAATTATTTTTATATAAGTTCTTGGGTTAATTGGAATATTATCCTATTGGTATATATAATTTAATAACAAATAAGTAAAATATAATTTATTTAGGTCATGGTTGAGTTTTTCAACTTAAATTTTAGTTATATAATATTTAATGAAATTTTAAATTTTTATTATTTAAAATATATCAATTAAATTCAATATAGTGAAAAATATTTAAAATATTTGTATTATATAAATTTAGAATTCTAACAAATCTCTATTTATTTATAAATAAAAATATAATCTCAATAAAACCAAAATTACATTAAATATTTAAAATATATTTTTAATAACATAAATAAATTTAAATATAGGTAATGTCGCGACACACTCTAGCCTTTTTCTTGGGCATAGCTAGAGGCCAAGAGGAGAAGTGAGCTTAGATGTGAGTAAGAGACCTTGTGATTATGAAGTTCTTGTCTCATCCCTTAGAGTCGTGCAAATTGTTGTAGCTAAATCTAGCACCCTCTAGCACAAGTGTTGCAAGGGAGATAGAAAGCCTCCTAGAGACAACCTCTAGGTTGATTGTAGACCAATGCCTAGGACATCTTAAATAGAGGAGTGCATGAAAGTTTATATGTGAGGGGTTTGCAACACTCCAATTGTCACGTAATGAAAGATAATAAGGGGGCTTGGTTCATTCCTCCAAAGGTATGAGTTATGTATTTCAGGTACTTCCTCACACACACAGTTCCTAGAAGTATCACATAGAACAATGGAGACCGATTACTTAAAAGGGGATTACAAATTAATAGCCTTTGTTGAGTAAATGAGAGAGGATTAGGAGAAAGCATAACTCATCATATAGAGCCCAAAACATCCAAAATTCTATAGTGAACACATAGAGCTACAAGCAATGGGAAATTCTACACTTGTTTGAGTTACAAGCAGAGATAATGGACTGAAGAGACGATGGGTGCTATGATTCATATAGATCAGTTTAAAGATATAATTTCATCCCTTCATTCAAGCATATGCATTAATAAATCAACACACATGGATCTACAAGGAAGCATGAAATCATTTCTAGTAGCTATTATAGAATGAATGTAGAGAAGAATATGAACATAATGGAATTAAATAGGAGGATAACATATTGTAATACTTAGAAGGGGGAATCACCACCATTTCTTTGCCTAGACTGAAAGGTCTACCTATGTAAAGTAATACAGTCTGAAATACAAGTCATTCTCTTATAGATTTATGAGCCAAATTGGTATCACGGAGTTCAGACCCATCGGATGAGAAATTTTGGAATCATTATATATATTGCTCTCCCCTATTTATATGAAGAGGGGGAGATGGAATAGCTATTACAAAATATCTCATCCAAAGGCTAGTTGTCTGATGTACTAGCTGCCCCGAGCTGTGATAGCTCTTGTTGCCCAAAGATTACAATAGGGATCTGCTCCCTTTCTTGGAAATAAATGCTAATTGTAGAACTAATGGGAAAAAAGGAGGAAAAAGGAAAGATGATGGAGGAGGTGTCCCCCTACTATTCCAATGGAGGCCCCTGATGAAGCCATGTCTCTATCATCATGCTCTTTCTGCTGCTAAGGCAATTCACTTTCCATTCTCCCTTAAATTCCTTCGGTGCCAACTCTGGATGCGTGCTACGAGGGGGCCTTCTCTTGAATGTGCCCATACCTGGATTGAATGCTCCATAGTTCCATTCAGTACCCCAGTTGCCAACCCATATGCCCTTTAAATCTCTGCGCAATCCTTTTCGGCGCTCTAATAGACCTGGGGATGTGTTTTATGGTGTAATAAGTAGTATGTCGAGTGCGGGCCTTTAACACAAAAATGAGATGAAACAGACGATTTCTAACTTCCCTTTAAGCCCTCACGGTTTCAGCCCCTTTCTACAAGTTCCTTCATATGACCAGGGGGCTATGACTAGGGGCTTAGCCCTCAGGCGCTAAGGCCTTCAGGCTCCCATCCCACAGGTCGTTTTCCTTTGTTACTTGGAATCCTGCATCCCAGCGCTTGATAGCATTTTAGCTTTAGCCTTTTTCCCTTGACACTTGCAATCGTTGATCTGTAAGATAGAGTTTTGAATGAGCGTGAGGCTTTTGAAAGGTACGAACCCGACATCCCTATTACTCTAGTGTATAAAATATCGCGTTTGGGGAGTTCCCACATATCGTAATCACGGTCCAGGAAGGAACTTCGGAGGAATAATGAACTTTGCTATGTGCGAACTTCGATCGCTGATCTATGGAGGGGTGATGTCATTGCTGCCACATGTCACCCTGTGAGTGGTGACACATGCCATCGGAAATGCCCCTATAGGACCCCCGAAAATGTAAAATTTGAATGCCACGTGTCCTCAGTACTAGCATGTCACTTCCATACTGCCACGTCATTGATGACGTCAACTTCCATGGCATACATTACGGGCCAATGGGATTGCGCCACGTGGCCCCTTGGAGGAGAGAGAAAATGGCCCACCTAACCTTGGTTTTTTTGTGAATTCCTTTGTTAAGCCTTTTCGTTGATACCCGGTGATTTAACATTATATCACAAATCGACAATAACACAAGGTTTAGGAGTTTGCAGGACTGCGATGTTGTGGCATCGTGAGACTGCGATGTTGTGGCATCGCGGGACTGCGATATAGCAATATTGTGGGATGGGGTATGCAAGACCTGTGGGACTACAGGAATGTAGGACTATGGGACTAGGGTACTGTGGGATTACGAGACTGCGGTACTACGTGACTACAGGACTGCAAGACTGCGGGATCGCAGCACTGCGGGTCTGCGAGATAACGGGACTATGGTTTTGTGGGATCATGGGATGTGGGGTTGTGGGATGTACTGTGCCCAATATGCGAGACTGCAAATATGCGGGATTGCCCACCGCCGATTACCGATAAGCCGTACCGCCACGTGGAGGAGACAGAAGAGGGCAACCCTGCCTTGGCTTTTTCCCACATTTCCTTTATAAACTCTTTTTGGCCTTTCCTAGGGATGTTACACTATATTATAAATCGCAACACAGTGAGGCTTTAAACTTAGGACCCTATCAATCATCGATATGTCGGTGTATTGATGATGCAGGATTGTGGGGGCGGGACTGTGATATTGGCGATCGATGCCATAATTTCCATAACCTTAAATGTGTTCCTTGAGACCCCACCGATGGCCAATTTTGTTTTCGATTTTCCCCTGGATCTCCGATTGCGATTTGCCTTGCTCCTTTGGTGTTTTTTCATTGTTTTCCAACTTTCCTAAGGGTAACTTCAACATGCTCTAACTTCTACTCTAGGAGTCCATTTTTGGACTTCTATATACTGTTGGAAAACTCTTTCTGAGCACTAGTCAATGGAGAGGGCCTAATTTATCTCTGAGAGCTTTTGTGGCATTGGAAATGGCTTCAAACATCATTGTTTTTTTGCACTCTGGGCAACTAATAACCTTATAAAGCAGTGAGTGACAACATTGGATCCAACTGGGGACAGTGCCTTGCTAAAGGTGTTGAGAACATGAAGACCAGTATCCTTCACCATTGGGCATGGAGTCAGAAATATAATGGAACTTTGCAACCATAAAATCTCCATGGGGCTTTCCTCATACATATATAATGCAGAAAAATAAATCCTACCAACTGGAAAGTAAATGCTCAACTAGTGAGCTTATTTATATACATTCCTACTTATACACATGGCTCAATTCACCTAAGTGAGTTCAACCATCCAATGGAGCGAGGCCGACATTAGAGTACTAGTCCTTATGCCTTCACACTACTGAAAAATAAAAATTAAAACAAACTTGCACCATGAAAAGTCTTGAAATAAAGAACCTGATACAAGTTGTTGATATAACCTATGTTGTTGGCTTGATAATAGGCTCATGGACTCAGCCCTAGGTTCATGGAATTCGCAAGGAAAGCTTGCAGCTACCTAATTTTCATGAGCAGTCTGCTGACTAGTCCTCTTGGCCAGGGCAGCCACAAACACTGCTTGGCTCTTTTCCTTCTTCACAAATGAACCAGGAAGGGGAGGGTGACTTCTCTTATTTGAGGACTTTGGGCTTAAAGCAATTTAGATCTAAAAGTCCCTTCCCCTTGTCAACTGGATTGGGAGGCTCTTCAGAGGAAGTGCCTTCATTTTGGTCATATCCCATTGATGTCTTTCTATATGGCCAAAGAGCATTTCTCTTGTGCAACTGAGCCATTATGAAATCAAAGAATTCTTGCAGCAATCATCCATCTCATCATCATTTAACGTTACATCAAGCTCATCCTCCTCTTCTTCATGAGTCCTGACTTCTTGTTATTTGTCAAAGAAAGAGAAATATTGTCATTGAAGGTTTATATTTTCTAACTCCAGTTTTATCAGTCGATATAAGAATTTCTTTATTGAGCTTTCCATCTCTTCCATTGTCTCTTCCATTTCTTGACAAATGTAGCCACCAGAGTGTTTACAATTAATATTCAGATAGTGGAGTCACTAGGGTGTTTATAATGAAATTGACAATGGAGTCGCCAAGGTGAGAAATTTTCAACCCACACTTCCCTTGCTCACCTAATAGAGGAAATGTAAAATTTTGTCATACCCAAGGAAAAATATTTTGATTTGTTCCCTGGCAATAGTGCCAAAAAGATGTTGTAGCTAAATCTAGCACCCTGTGGCACAAGTGTTTCAGGGGAGATAGAAAGCCTCCTAGAGACAGCCTCTAGTTGATTGTAGACCACTGCCTAAGACATCTTAAATAGAGGAGTGCATGAAAGTTTATATGTGAGGGGTTTGCAACACTCCAATTGTCACGTAATGAAAGATAATAAGGGGGCTTGGTTCATTCCTCCAAAGGTATTGAGGTTCATTCCTCCAAAGGTATTGAGTTATGTATTTCAGGTACTTCCTCACACACACAGTTCCCAAAAGTATCATATAGAACAACAAAGGCTGATTACTTAAAAGGGGATTACAGATTAATAGCCTTTGTTGAGTAAATGAGAGAGGACTAGGAGAAAGCATAACTCATCATATAGAGCCCAAAACATCCAAAATTCTATAGTGAACACATAGCGCTGCAAGCAATGGGAAATTCTACACTTGTTTGAGTTACAAGTAGAGATAGCCGACTGAAGAGACGATGGGTGCTATGATTCATATAGATTAGTTTAAAGATATAATTTCATCCCTTCATTCAGGCATATGCATTAATACATCAACACACATGGATCTACAAGGAAGCATGAAATCATTTCTAGCAGCTATTATAGAATGAATGCAGAGAAGAATATGAACATAATGGAATTAAATAGGAGGATAACATATTGTAATACTTAGAATGGGGAATCACCACCATTTCTTTGCTCGGATTGAAAGATCTACCTGTGTAAAGTAATACAATCTGAAATACAAGCCATTCTCTTACAAATTTATGAGCCAAATTGGTATCATAGAGTTCAGACCCATCGGGTGAGAAATTTTGGAACCACTGTATAATATTTCTTCCCCTATTTATATGAAGAGGGGGAGCTACAATAGATGTTACAAAATATCTCAGCCAAATTCCATCTATCTGATGTACTAGTTGCCCCGGCTTGTGATAGCTCCTACTTCCCAAAGATTACAATAGGGATCTTCTCCCTTTCTTGGAAATAACTTCTAATTGCAAAACTAATGAAAAAAAGGAGGAAGAAGGAAAGATGAAGGAGGAGGTGTCCCCTTGTTGTTCTAGTGGAGGCCCCTAATCAAGCCACGTTTCTATTATCATGCTCTTTTTTGCTTCTGAGGCGGTTCACTGTCCATTCTCACTTAAACGCCTTCGGCGTCGACTCTAGATGCATGCTATGAGAGGACCTTATCTTGAATGCACCTATACCTAGCTTGAATGCTCCATACTTCCATTCACCACCCCAGTTGCCGACCCATACATCCTTTAAAGCCCTGCGCAATCCTTTTCGATGCTCTGATACACCTATGGATGTGTTTTATGATGTAACAAACAGTTTGTTGGGTGCGAGCCTTTAACACAGAAATGAGAAAAAACAGGCAAGTTCTGACTTCCATTTAAGCCCTCATGCTTTTAGCCCCTTTATATGACTTCCTTCAGATGACTGGGGGACTATGACCAGGGGCTTAGCCCTCATGTGCTAAGGCCTTCAGGCTCCCATCCCGGGGGCCCTTTTCCTTTGTTACTTGGAATCCCGCATCCTGACGCTTGATAGCATTTTACCTTTAGCCTTTTCCCCTTGACACTTGTGATCATCGATCTATGGGATAGAGTGTTGAATGAGCATGAGGCTTTTGAAAGGGACGGACCCGACATCCCTATAACTCCAGTGTATAAAATATCACGTTTGGGGAGTTCCCGCATATTGCAATTGCGGGCTAGGAAGGAACTTCAGCGGAAAAATGAACTTTTCTATGTGTGATCGTTGATTGCCGATCACAGGGGGTGATGTCATCGCTACCACATGTCACCCTATGAGTGGTGACATGTGTCACACGGAAATGCCCCTATAGGACCCCCAAAAATGTCGAATTTGAGTGCCACGTGTCCTTCGTACTGGCACATCACTTCGATACTACCATATCATTGATGACGTCAGCTGCCATGTCATACAATACGGATCAATGGAATTGCACCACATGGCCCCTTGGATTAGAGAGAAAATAGCCCACCTGGCCTTGGTTTTTTCATGAATTCCTTTGTTAAGCCTTTTCGGCGATCCCGATGATTTAACATTATATCAAAAATTGGCGATAACGCAAGGTTTTGGAGTGTGCGAGATTGAGATGTTGTGGGATGCGGGATCATGGGACTGTGATATAGCGATATTACGGGATGCAGTATGCGGGACTTCGGGACTATGGGATTGCAGTACTGTGGGACTGCGGGATTAGAGTACTGCGGGACTACAGTACTGCAGGACTGCATGATCGCGGGACTACAGGTCTGTAGGATTGGGAGACTGTGGGTTTGCGGGATCGCAGGATGTGGGTTTATGGGATGTACTGTGCCCAGTATGCGGGATTGCGAATATGCAGGACTGCGAGATGCGACATGGTCGATATGGGGGACTGCGGGACTACCCACCACCGATCGTCGATAAGTCGTATCACCACATGGAGGAGAGAGAAGGGGGTGGCCCTGCCTTGGTTTTATCCCGTGTTTCCTTTCTAAACTCTTCTCGGCCTCCCCCGACGATGTTACACTATATCGCAAATTGCAACAACGTGAAGCTTTAAAGTTAAGACCCCACCGATCACCGATATGCCGATATGTCAGTGTGCTAATGATGCAGGACTACGAGTGCAGGACTATGATATTGGTGATCGGTACCATGGTGTTTTCTCTTTATTTTCCATCTTTCCCAAGGGTAACTTCAACATGCTCTAACTCTTTCTCCAGGTTTCTATTTTTGGACTTCCATATACTGTTGGAAATCTCTTTTCGAGGACTAGGTAATGGAGAGGGTATTATTTATCTCTAATAGCTTTTGTGGCATTGTAAATGGCTTCAAACTTCATTTCTTTTCTGCACTTTCTGCAACTGATAACCTTATAAAGCAGTGAGTGACAACACACATCACATAGAGCAGGTGCAAGCCAAATGTGTGTAGTGGTTGTAGTGGCAACCTCTAGAAAAAATAGTGTTAGAATGAAAACAAAAAGGAGGAGAATCACTACATACCTAATCTCCCCTTAACAACTTAGTTCTAGACGCAATGGCTTGGAAGGAGATGAATAGCCTTAGTAATTTTCTAGATGAGAGGTCTGAACAACATCCTCCAAAAATGGAACCATGTAGCCATAAGAACTAAAATTCAATGAGAGAGGATGTGGTTTGTAGTATGGGTAGAAGAAACCTGGCTATGAAATATTTTCATAGCTATCCTTGGAGCCAACAATATTCTAGTGCCAATTAGAAATCCATCAAACCAACTTGGAAAAAGGGGGTTAGTTTTATGTATTGGAAAGCCTAGTATGAAGAGAAGTGGGGACTTGTGAACCAAAAACCTTTTCCAGGAGTACTATGACCATTATCTACCATAAATTAGTTTGTATGAGCTAGTTCCCACCTACTTGTAACCAAGATGAAATTCCCATTGAATTTTTCTCAATTACTACCAAGCAAATGAAGGGACCTTGTTGGATATGTTTTCCCATGAGACCAGTAGGATCAATTGTAAGATCCCATTGAAAATTCATTGGAATTTTCCATCACACATTTAATAGATATTTTTATTGAAAGTTAATTAATCCCTCCAGGTGGTGGAATATGGCAACTTCTCATGCAAGCTACATGTTTTAATGAGAGTCATTAAGGGGCATGCTTTACAAAACTTCATGATTATGAATTTCTCGTCTCATCCCTGATAATTGTGCAATGTGTCTAGTGGTTGTAGTGGCAATGTCTGGAATAGATAGTGTTCAAATAAAAACAAAAAGGAGGAGAATCACTATATACCTAAGCTCCCCTTAACAACTTAGCTCTAGAGGCAATGTGCTTGGAAGGCCAGGAATAACCTCAGTCATTTTCTCTATATAATAAATTATACTTATTTTACATACTTACACTTAAATGTTGTAACAATATATTTAAATACCATGTATCACATTGATAGTAATATGAGACTTGATTTCTTGTTTACAAATAGATTGTTCGTTATACATACATCATATGAATGTAATTTATTAATAGATTGAAATTTTGAACCTAAAGATCAAGATGATAAATTATGGCAAACAATTATGAATCACTATAATTCCAAATATAAAAAATATTAAATAGAAGGTTATCCTTCACAAAAATAAGGATGATTAAATAAAAATAATTCTACATTATAATCTAAAAGTACAAGTTAATTATTTTTATATAATTTTTTGGGTTATTTATTTATAAATAAAAATATAATCTCAACAAAACCTAAATTACATTAAATATTTAAAATATATTTTTAATAACATAAATAAATTTAAATATAGGTAATGCCTTGACACACTATAGCCCTTTCCTTGGGCATAGCTAGAGTCCAAGAGGAGAAGTGAGCATAGATGTGAGTAAGAGACCTTGCGATTATGAAGTTCTGGTCTCATCCCTAAAAGTCGTGCACATCACGTAGAGAAAGAGCAAGCCAAATGTCTGTAGTGGTTGTAGTGGCAACGTCTGGAACAAATAGTGTTAGAATGAAAAAAAGGAGGAGAATCACTACATACCTAATCTCCCCTTAACAACTTAGTTCTAGAGGCAAAGTACTTGGAAGGTGATGAATAGCCTCAGTCATTTGCTAGTCGAGAGGTCTGACCAACATCCTCCAAAAATGGAACCATGTAGCCTTGAGAACTAAAAATGTGTTGAGAGAGGATGTGGTTTGCAATATGGGCAACAGAAACAACCTAGCTATGAATTTTTTTCATAGCTATCCTTGGAGCCAACAATATTCCATTCTAGTTAGAAATCCATCAAACTATCTTGGAATAAGGGTGTTAGTTTTATGTATTGGAAAGCCTAGTATGAAGAGAAGTGGCAACTTGTGAACCAAAGACCTTTTCCAGGAGTAATGTGACCATTCTCTACCACAAATGAGTTTGTATGAGGTAGTTCCCACCTACTTGTAACCAAGATGAAATTCCCATTAAATGTTCCTCAATGACTACCAAGCAGATGAAGAGACCTTGTTGGCTAGGTTTTCCCATGAGACTAGTACCATCAGCTGTAAGATCCCATTGAAAATATGTTGGAATTTCCCATTACACATTTGATAGAACTTTGTGTTGAATGTTAATTAATTCCTCCAGGTGGTGAACTATGGTGACTTCTCATGCAAGCTACATGTTTTAATGAGTCATTAAGGGGCATGCTTTACAAAACTTCATGATTATGAAGTTTTGGTCTCATCCCTGAGAATTTTGCAATGTTTGTAGTGCTTGTAGTGGAAACTGGAACAAATAGTGTTAGAATAAAAACAAAAAGGAGGAGAATCAATAGATACCTAAGCTCCCCTTAACAACTTAGCTCTAGAGGCAATGTGCTTGCAAGGCCAGGAATAGCCTCAGTCTTTTGCTCTATATAATAAATTATACATATTTTATATACTTACACTTAAATGTTGTAATAATATATTTAAATACAACATATTACATTTATAGTAATAGGAGGCTTGATTTCATGTTTACAAATAGATTGTTCATTATACATACATCATATGAATGCAATTTATTGATAGATTGAAATTTTTAACCTACAGATCGAGATGATAAATTCTAGCAAACAATTACGATTCACTATAATTCTAAATATAAAATATATATATATATATATATATATTAAATAGAAGACTATCCTTCACAAAAATAAGGATGATTAAATAAAAAATAATTCTACATTATAATCTAAAATTATAAATTAATTATTTTTATATAATTTTTGGGTTATTTATTTACAAATAAAAATATAATCTCAAAAAATCCAAAATTACATCAAATATTTAAAATATATTTTTAATAACATAAATAAATTTAAATATAGGTAATGCCTCAATACACTCTAGCCCTTTTCTTGGGCATTGCTAGAGGCCAAGAGGAGAAATGAGCTTAGATGTGAGTAAGAAACCTTGCGATTATGAAGTTCTGGTCTCATCCCTGAGAGTCGTGCACATCACGTAGAGCAAGAATGAGTCAAATGTCTATAGTGGTTGTAGTGGCAACATTTGGAACAAATAGTGTTAGAATGAAAACAAAAAGGAGGAGAATCACTACATACCTGAGCTCCCCTTAACAACTTAGTTCTAGAGGCAATGTGCTTAGAAGGTGACGAATAGCCTCAGTCATTTGCTAGTTGAGAGGTCTGAACAACATCCACCAAAAATGGAACCATGTAGCCATGAGAATTAAAATGCATTGAGAGAGGATGTGGTTTGCAGTATGGGCAACAGAAACAACCTGGCTATGAAAGATTTTCATAGTTGTCCTTGGAGTCAATAATATTCTAGTGATAGTCAGAAATCCATCAAACTAGGTTGGAATAAGGGGGTTAGTTTTACATATTGGAAAGCCTAGTATGAGGAAGCAGGGACTTGTGAACCAATGACCTTTTCCAGGAGTAATGTGACCATTCTCTACCACAAATGAGTTTGTATGAGGTAGTTCCTTCCTGCTTGTAACCAAGATGAAACTCCCATTGAATGTTTCTCAATGACTACCAAGCAGATGAAGAGACCTTGTTGGCTAGGTTTTCCCATGAGACCAGTACCATCAACTGTAAGATCCCATTGAAAATCCGTTGGAATTTCCCATCACACATTTGATAGAGCTTTGTATTGAATTTTAATTAATCCCTCCCGGTGGTGGACTATGGAAACTTCTCATGCAAGCTACATGTTTTAATGAGAGTCATTAAGGGGCATGCTTTACAAAATTTCATGATTATGAAGTTCTGGTCTCATCCTTGAGAACTGTACAATGTCTGTAGTGGTTGTAGTGGCAACGTTTGGAACAAAGTGCTAGAATAAAAACAAAAAGGAGGAGAATCACTAGATACCTAAGCTCCCCTTAACAACTTATAGCCTTAGACATTTTAAAATGTTGTAACAATATATTTAAATACCACATATTACATTTATAGTAATAGGAGACTTGATTTCTTGTTTACAAATAGATTTTTCATTATGCATACATCATATGAATGTAATTTATTGATAGATTGAAATTTTTAACCTAAAGATCAAGATGATAAATTCTGGCAAACAATTCCAAATATAAAAATTATTAAATAGAAGGCTATATGAATGTAATATATTGATAGATTGGAATTTTTAACCTAAAGATCAAGATGATAAATTCTGGAAAACAATTATGATTCACTATAATTCCTAATATAAAAAATATAAATAGAAGACTACCCTTCACAAAAATAAGCATGAGTAAATAAAAATAAAAATAAAAAAATGTACATTTGAATCTAAAATTATAAATTAATTATTTTTATATAATTTTTTGGGTTAATTGGAATATTATCCTATTGGTATATATAATTTAATAATAAATAAGTAAAATATAATTTAATTATTTCATGGTTGAGTTTTTCAATTTAAATTTTAGTTATATAATATTTAAAGATATTATAATTTTTTATTATTTAAAATATATTGAAAAATATTTAAAATATTTGTATTATATAAATTTAGAACTCTAACAAATCTCTATTTATTTATAAATAAGAATATAATCTTAACAAAACCAAAATTACATTAAATATTTAAAATATATTTTTAATAACATAAATAAATTTATATATAGGTAATACCTTGAGACACTCTATCCCTTTTCTCCAACATAGCTAGAGTCCAAGAGGAGAAGTGAACTTAGATGTGAGTAAGAGACGTTGTGATTATGAAGTTTTGGTCTCATCCCTAAGAGTCATGCACATCACATAGAGCAAGAGTGACCCAAATGTCTGTAGTGGTTGTAGTGGCAACATCTGGAACAAATAGTGTTGGAATGAAAACAAAAAGGAGGAGAATCACTACATACCTAAGATCCCCTTAATAATTTAGTTCTAAAGGAAATGTGCTTGGAAGGAGATGAATAACCTCAGTCATTTGCTAGCTAGAGAGGTTTGAACAACATCCTCCAAAAATGGAACCATGTGGCCATGAGAACTAAAATGCGTTGAGAGAGGATGTGGTTTGCAGTATGGGCAGCAGAAACAACCTGGCGATGAAATCTTTTCATAGCTATCCTTAGAGCCAACAATATTCCAAATCTAATTATAAATCCATTAAACTAGGCTGGAATAAGGGGGTTAGTTTTATGTATTGGAAAGCCTAGTATGAAGGAGAAGTTGGGACTTGTGAACCAAAGACCTTTTCCAAGATTAATGTGACCATTCTCTACCGTAAATGAGTTTGTATCAGGTAGTCCCCCCTTGCTTGTAACAAAGATTAAATTCCCATTGAATGTTTCTCAAGGACTACCAAGCAGATGAAGAGACCTTATTGGATAGGTTTTCACATGAGACCAGTACCATCAACTGTAAGATCCCATCACACATTTGATATATATTTGTATTGAATGTTAATTAATCCCTCCAAGTGGTAGACTATGGCAACTTCTCATGCAAGCTACATGTTTTAATGAGAATCATTAAGGGGCATGCTTTACAAAACTTCATGATTATGAAGTTCTACTCTCATCCCTGAGAATTGTGCAATGTGTGTAGTGGTTGTAGTGGCAATGTCTGGAACAAATAATGTTAGAATAAAAACAAAAAGAGGAAAGCACTAGATACCTAAGCTCCTCTTAACAACTTAGCTCTAGAGGCAATGTGCTTGTAAGGCCAGGAATAGCCTTAGTCATTTGCTCTATATAATAAATTATAATTATTTTATATACTCTCTTAAATGTTGTAACAATATATTTAAATACCACATATTACATTTATAGTAATAAGAGACTTAGATTTCTTGTTTACAAATAGATTGTTCATTATACATACATCATATGAATGTAATTTATTGATAGATTGAAATTTAGGGAAGGAGGAGAATCACTAGATACCTAAGCTCCCCTTAACAACTTAGCTCTAAAGGAAATGTGCTTGGAAGGCCAAGGATAACCTCGGTAATTTTATCTATATAATAAATTGTATTTATTTTATATACTTGGAACAAATAGTGTTAGAATAAAAACAAACAGGAGGAGAATCACTAGATACCTAAGCTCCTCTTAACAACTTAGCTCTAGAGGCAATGTGCTTGGAAGGCAAGGAATCGCCTCAGTTATTTGCTCTATATAATAAATTATAATTACTTTGTATACTTACACTTAAATGTTGTAACAATATATTTAAATACCACATATTACATTTATAGTAATAGGAGACTTAGATTTCTTGTTTACAAATAGATTGTTCATTATACATACATCATATGAATGTAATTTATTGATAGATTGAAATTTAGGGAAGGAGGAGAATCACTAGATACCTAAGCTCCCCTTAACAACTTAGCTCTAAAGGAAATGTGCTTGGAAGGCCAAGGATAACCTCGGTAATTTTCTCTATATAATAAATTGTACTTATTTTATATACTTGGAACAAATAGTGTTAGAATAAAAACAAAAAGGAGGAGAATCACTAGAGACCTAAGCTCCTCTTAACAACTTAGCTCTAGAGGCAATGTGCTTGGAAGGCCAAGAATCCCCTCAGTCATTTGCTATATATAATAAATTATAATTATTTTATATACTTATGCTTAAATGTTGTAACAATATATTTAAATACCACATATTACATTTAAACAAATGTCGTGAATTATCCCAACTTAATTGACACAGTAAGTTGTGTTTAAGATTAAATCATGTCAACATCAGCTTGCACTTCCACTTCAGATAAATCAAGAGAAAACGATTCACTGATGTTTCAGATAAATCAACAAAATAAATAAATAATTTTTTAAGAAAATGGAGAAATAGCCCTGTGGTTAGCGATGAATTGTTGTTGTAGCCATCTTTTAATTTCAATCCTCCAGAAGGATAAAACCCGGATTGTACGCAATTCTCATCGAGGAGAGTTCCACCGCACTTTGCATACATCCTCAAAACAATATAATAATTTAAGTTACAATATAATTTATAAATAAATTAAAACTCAAGCTAATAAATAACCAAAATGACAGAAGAACATTTTCAAACCAACAGAACACTGTAAAGTTCTTGTAAGGAGTTGAGATTGAATGAGGTACAACTCTTCAAGGCCTGGAAAAAATGAGGTTTATAGTTCCCAAAAGAGGTTCCTTTCAACTTCTTCTTGTTCAAAAAAATCACAAGATTCATTGCAAGCATGGTCTTTAAAAGAGGGACACCCACCAAAACAATACACCCCAATCTTGAACATACAAACTTATGATATCAAATTCCTTTGCATTTATCAACATATACATTAGAAGTGTTTGCTTAGAAAGGAAGCAATGATTTTATAGTTATTTTTTGAATCACTAATATGTTAAAACAAAAAGGAGCTAAGAGAAATTACATTATGGAAAGCTTCAAAAGCTTGAATCATGGCCTTAATGTTTTCTATGCATTTAAGACTGTTGTCAACTCTTTCGTGAGTGTTTTTTGCAATTACTTATTTAAAAAGAAAATTGATAGTGATAAGTTCTCAAAAAAATTAATTAGAATTTATGCCTTTAATTGGCTACATTAGAGAAAAATATCAATGGCAAAACCATGGATTTTCAAAAACCCTCAATGCTAAATTGACTATTTTACTATTTTATTTTATTTTTTTAGTTGCCTTAACCCACGATGATTTGAACCTTGAATCTCATTTTTTAGATGATACTTCATATCATGACGATCATCATAGAATTTATGCCTTTAATTGGCTACATTAGAGAAAAATATCATTGGCAAAACCATGGATTTTCAAAAACCCAAAAACCCTCGATGCTAAATTGACTATTTTACTATTTTATTTTATTTTTTAGTTGCCTTAACCCACGATGATTTGAACCTTGAATCTCATTTTTTAGATAATACTTCATATCATGACAATAATTATTTTTTTCTCCTTTTTTTCCTTTTTTTTGAAATGGATCAAAATATTTAGATAACATAACATAAAAATAACATGACATTACAATATAGCCCAAAAACCTTACAATATAGCCCAAAAACCTGCATCGTAAATTTATTATTTTATTTTTATTTTTATTTTTATTTTTATTTTCATTTTCATTTTAATTTCATTTTTTTTATTTTTTATTTTTATGTAATTTGACGAAGTCAAAATCTTTAAATAAAATAACATAACAAGATATTACAACATCTCTTTTATTCTAAAGTAGAAAGCATCTCTTAACACAATAAATTATTTAATTGATATAAATATTTTATTAATAACAATAATTTTGTTTATTTTATGCTATTGTGAAATAACATAAATATTTCTTGTATTTCTATCTCCAATAAATATAGATTGTATACCTGTATTTTAAAGTGAATTATTTTGAAGTATTATTAATATTTCTTTTAATTTTTTAATATATATAAATTATTTAAATATATTTTAAATTGAAATATATTTTTTTTATTGAAAATATGTTATTTTATATAAATATTTTATATAATTGATTTACATATTTCATTTAGAAATACAATATTATTCAAATTATATAAATTATAGTTTAAAATTTTACATTTATTTTTTAAATTTTAAAATAGTTAATTTTTTATTTTCATTCAATAAAACATCACTTTTAAAAAATAAATATAACAAAGTTAAAATTTATTAAAAATTTGTCTATCCATAAATTTAAAGATTTTTTTGACATAAACAAAGTTGCATAGGTAGAGTTTAATTATTGAATGTAGAAAGGTATAAACCAGCCCTCATATTTAAACAATGGTTACATAATGGAATTTTTGTTCCAAAAATATGTCTTATCTTGAACTTAAAAACACATAATATTAATGTGAAAAGTTATAAGAGAAATTTTGTTCCAACTAACTTTAATATTCTTTCATTGTTACAAATAACTTGAAACATTTAAAATTCATAATATTTCACAAGACTAAAACTATGCCCCATCATACTTATAAATAATGATTAATAACACTAAATATTAACTCTTTCCAAAAACTAAAATATAAAAATTAGAATAAAAAGATAATTATTAGCTGAGATACTCCATCATTAATAATTAAATTCTACCAATAAAATAGACAAATGCATTTTTTTAATAAATGAAATATGAATATCTTCACATTAATATTTAAAAATGGATGATTTATCTTATATTACAAGGTTGCATAATTATTTTTAAATTAATTAAAATTATTATTCAATTTAAAATATATATATATATATAATTTAAATGATTTTTTCAATATAAATAAATTTATTCAATTTAAAAAATATGAGAAATGTAAATGAGTTTTTAACAACAACATCATCATCATCATAATAATAATAAAATAAAAAATTGTAAAAGTTATTTTTAATTGTATATTTATTTATTATTGTTTATGTTCAATTTTATTTACCATAAATAATTTAATTATTAATCTTTTCTTAAAATCATTATATTAAATTGATTCTTTTATAATAATTAAAAAACATCATATTTTCAATTATTAAATCTATTTAAATTATAATATATAAAGTTTATGTTTTAAAATTCATAAAAATAAAAGTATTTCTCATTATATTTATATATAATTTAAAAAATAAAAGTATTTATTATTGTATTTATATATAATTTAAAAAATAAAAATATTTATATTTATATATGATGATGATGATAGTAATTAACGTCTACTAAGACTAATGTGGTCTATTGGACCTCAAGAAAAGAAAAGAAAAAAAATAATTGTGATTCTTCAAAATCTTGTTTTTATGATCAAAAAGAAGAGAAAGAAGTACTCCAAGATCGGGTTGGCTTAATAAGTCAAGAAGATTGGAAGTGTGGCAGATGTTAGTGAATTGAGAGTGGATGTGAGTAAGAGTTGGGCAATCTAAAAGGAAGTGTTTTTCATTTTCCACCGTCTTAGTATCGCAAATCTGACAAATTATATCATCCTAGGGAGCCTTGGGAGTAGACCATCGCCTGATTTCACTTTGAAGCTCATGAGAATTAGTTCTTATTCTAGCGAGCTTCATTTTTTTCTTAGTGCTAGCTAACACAGAGAGATAATTTTGGTCATCGGGGGGGGGTTGATCACCTCCTTATAGTATCTAAGCTTCCTTTTACCCTCCAACTCCTATCATCCCACAGCTTGTCCGTAAAATTAGAAGTAATAGTATCTTTGACACTATCCTTTCTTCTTGTGATGATTTGCTCCTTAAACCCTGAGCCAATATTGGGCATCCTTATGCCACCCGCACTTGAGGCGAAGGTGGGGGTTTTGACTAAAGTTAGAAGAAATTTTTGAGAGCCTCTTGGATTCCATGTTGTAAAGCTTCTTCTTATACATCAGATATCTAAACATAGTTGTACTTTCAATGGGGGACAGGCTAGCTTCGATCAAAAGGATATGATAGGGAGTATTTCCCTTGATCTTTAGGTTATAGGTTATGAATTGCTTTTAAATCATCTCAATATTTCTCCATGACTCTATGGACATAGTGCAACCCAAAACTTCACATCTGTATAAGACAAAAGGGGTGACAAGAGTCTCAAAGAGGAAGCTTTTTTTACTCCAAATGAAAATATTGACCGACTTACAATTGTTTTCAATCTCATAATAAGCTTTCCAACCTCCAATAATCATTTTCTCGAAGCTATAATTCCAGTTGAGCTAATGAGGAAAGTCATTACCCAAATATTTGTAAGAAGAAACCTGCGCTAGACAATGGTTATCATATACGAAATTACCATGGGTGATCTTTTTTTATTTAATGATCATGACTTTAGTCTTGTTGGTATTAACTATCATGCCAATCTTGGAGCAGTAGACATGAAGAGTCTTAAGCTGCTTATCTAGTTCATCATGTCTTTTTGTAAGAAGAACGATATCATCAGCATAAAGGAGAATAGTAATGATTATACCATCAACCATCAACCTCGGCGCCCTTGCAGCCTCCAGTTTCTAGACACTCCTCATGCTTATCGATGTAAATGCAAAAAAGGGTAGGAGATAGGAGGCACCCTTGCTTAACCTCGATATTGCATTTAATATCTTTAGACCACCCTTAGTTGGTCATAAGCTTGACAATGACAGTCTCATAGAGACTGATCACAGCAATCTATAGTTCAGGAGGAACCATGATCTCTTCAAGTCTCTCTTAGAGCTTATCTTGAGGAACAATGTCGAAATCTTTTCTAAAGTATACAAAACAACAGAAGAGATTGGCTTTACTATTGCAACATTCCTCTACAATGATCTTGAGGGTGACAAGATGGTCGATAGTTGAGTGATGTCTCCTAAAATCAGCTTGCCCTTTAGCTCTGTTACCATGGTTTTCAATCCAAAGGCTAAGCTTCTTTTCCAAAATGAGCCCATATATCTTGGCTAGGATGTGGCTAATAATAATGGTCATGTAGTTAGAGGGAACACTTTTGTCCCCATTCTTAAAGATAGGCACAATAAGGCTTTTTGTCCAAAGCTTAGGGTAGCCATGTTGTGCAAC
The DNA here is from genome assembly GCA_031772625.1 of Pinus tabuliformis. Taxonomy (NCBI): domain Eukaryota; kingdom Viridiplantae; phylum Streptophyta; class Pinopsida; order Pinales; family Pinaceae; genus Pinus; species Pinus tabuliformis. Next base: position 1,333,015,937 of record CM062805.1, read on the forward strand.
CAAATTGAGAAGCTTGTGGAGATGAGGAATGAGGATAGATCTTCCCATTTTAAAGATCTCATCTTGATATCCTTCAATATATCTAGCTTTCCCATTAGCGAGCTTATTAATCCCAAACTCAACGTATTCTAGGGAAAATATATCTTCCTTAATAGGAGTGTTTAAGATGTTGCCCATGGTGTCTGGAGAGTCATACAACTTTTTAAGATAGTTGTCCCATTTTTCTAGGGGGATAAATGAGTATCTTTAGTTTTATGAACAAGCACATTCTGCCAAAACTTTCTAGGCGCAACTTTATAAAGGTGGAGAATATGTTGTTGTCTCTTATTAATATATGACCTCTTCTTCCTCTTGATGAGATATTTGTATATACTTATAATCCAAAGCTTAATGATTTCATTAGGAGCGTCTCTGATTGTTTTCCTGGCAATTTTACAGTGTTTGGCATACCAAGGATTGGAAGTTGTATTTTTCTACTTATACAAAGTCTCATTAGAGAACTTGCTAATGGTAGTGGATAGGGTAGTAGTAAAATGGTAATAAATTTGACCAACATTGTTATTATAAGTAATGGGGCCTAAATCCCTTAAGAAAAGGTTGACATTACTTCTATCGAAGCGAATGTGTCTTTTTCTTTCATTAGTCTCCTACATGTGGGTGGTTATGTCTTCAGAGTTTCTCTTGAATCTATTAGCTAGGTTACAATCTTCCTCAAGCCACAAGGGGTCGGGGTTAGAGTTGTTGCTTAACATGATAGCTTGGTTAGTAGCAATTCTAACATTAAAGTCCCTAAGCAAAAGGATATTACCTTCATTCCTTAGGTTGTAAATGTCTTTTTCTAGGGTATTGAAAGGACAATTCTTATCTAGTTGTTTTTCTTATAGGATGTAGAGTTAATAGGAGTGAAATAGAAGATTGCAAAAAAGATCCTATTGGTGGTAGAATCAAAGATCTCAATCCAAATGTACTAATTGAAGGGGTCGATTTTATGAAGTCTGATATGAGACGAAACAGAGTTCCTTATATAATAGGCGATACCACCAAAATCCCTCTGGGAGTATTTCTTATTCCAAGTTGACCAAAGAGTGAATCTGTCAAGGTGATGGACCCTAGATTCGTTGTGTTCCCAAGTTTCAACTAAAAGAATAAGATCAATATCACTCAGGATCCAACTTAAAATAGGACCTTTAAACCATGGAAAACCACAGAAATTCCAGAAGAGGATCTGAAGTGATGCAAATCCCTATTTATCACTTGTGTTTGGGACTCTATCTCTAATAATAGCTTTCATATTCTTAATGATTGCCCATTTCCCTTCTTTTCTTGCCTCCTTGACCTTTTGGACTTCTTTCTTTAGCTCAGCTTGGTCTTTTGTTATGAGATATTCATTTATAAAGATTCTTGTTCCTTTTAGGCTTGGGGATTTCCTGAGTATATCCAATTTATGGTCATTACAGCTTACCTTGACATAGATTAGTTTGTGTTTATGCTCAAGTATCTTTTGTACCTTTATTGCTTCTATGAGATAAGTTGTTTGAATTTGAGATTTTGTTTTTAATCATTCTTTCACTGTTTCTAATGTGTATTTATTGTTTTGTTCTTCTATACCATCAATTATAAGGTGTAAGGATCTTTTGTGGAGTTCATGGTTGAGTACAATTAGTTCATTAATTTCCTCTTTTATGGGTTTAATATCTAATTTATTCTTTGCGTTATTTAGGACTGAATTATTATTTAGTAGTTCTTTTAGATTTTTAATCTCGTTTTCCAAGGTCTCATTTTCTTTAACCATTGCTTGTTTGCTATGTTTTATTTCTTGAATTTTACTAACTTAGAGCTCAATTTCCGGTGTAATTATTTTATTCTCTAATGATTTGTGGTTATTGTCAAACATTGTAATTAATTCTAGTTTAGAATTGTTTTCTCTTTCTTTTCTTTTCTCTTTAAAAATTCCACTTACTCATAAAAACCCTAGAGAATAATTTTACTTGGTCTCTCTTTGCTAAACTTTTCCCGGGAAAAGTACCCCTAATGTAAACAAACAAAAATTAACCAAAAAAAAGTAAGAATATATGCACCTGTAAGAGTTGTATTAAGTATCGTAGAACCACTACGACGCTGCACAGTAAGAATTGCATTAAATATCGTAGAACCAATGTGACGTTGCATAAGAGATATTGTACCAAATTACCGTACCTTAGATAAAATCACCACATAGGTCTGAAAAAATACTTTGCCTTCAATTGACTCGAATAGAGAGGCATTCGCTCTGATCTTTGCTGCAAACAGCCCAGCAACGAGTTGTTTTCATCAACGTGCCCTAGTTTTTCAGAATCGTCGTGCCCTTCCCTGGCCTCAGGGACAATGGTGATCGATTGATGTTTTTGACTAGAATTGATATTATTTGATTTAAAATATAATATTCAAACGTAAAAGATAAAGTATTTTAAAAATTAAAAAATATAAATATAAATATGTAATCATCATCGCATGTTTTTTTGTTAATAGTGAATGGTTTGTAATTAATTTGGATGGCAGATTCCATCCCACGCTCCGCTCGCCGCATATTCTCTGTTAATTAAATCTGAGTTAGATTAATAAAACTGGTAAATAAAATTAGAATATAAAATTTTTAAGAAAATTAATTTTAAAATCATTAATTAATTTTATAGATTTTTTAATCAATACCGAATAAATGATATCATTTCCATCTCAACATTTTATAAAGTACAAATATATCATCTTCTGAAAAAAAAGTACAAATATATCAAAATAAATAAGAAATTTACAAATTATATCTTAAAGAATTTGTTAAAAGCCTCGATATTAATGGAAAATTATGAATGAGATCTTGCAAGTGCAATACCATGTTCAAATGAGACTCCAATACTAATTTTGTGTCGTCTTATGCGAATGACTAATAGCTAAATGAGAATCGTTAAATGTACTATTTTTGTTTGGTCTTCTACGAATGATTAATAGCTAAATGAGAATCATTAAATGTACATATGAAATTACCATGAATGTATACAAGGTGAAATTAGCAATTAATTAAAAAAAAAAAACCTTTAATCAAAATTTAATTAATTATATTGTGATATCATAATAATATAGTAATTTTTTTTATTGTAGAAATTTTTTTTGTTAAAATGTGAATGAATAAATGATATTTTAAGTTTATGAGACTAAAAACAATCTATGAGGCTACCAGTCTCTCTGTTTTTTCTTTTTGCAATTCAATCCTTTTTCTACTCAAATTGATGATGAGTTGACTTAACCTTCTAAGAGTCCCCTCACTGAAAAGACAATGCCAAGGAATTGATGCTGACATACTGCCATAATTGTCCCTTATGTCTGTGAAAGCATCACATTCCAAAATGAAATGCTTTTCTGATTACACTACCCTAGAAGTGAAAAACGTACTCCCCTGTTCTTCCCAAGCTTCTTTAGGTCTCTTCCACCATCCTGTTTGATGTGAGTTAGTTCTTAATTAAGCAATAAGAATATTTGTTTTCCATGGAATGCTAGCTCCAATGTACTCTTTTTGTTAGAGCTCACAAGTGGGTTTGAATTCCTTAACATACTATGTAAGAACCTTGATTTCAAATTAATTTTAAATACCAGAACATGAAATTTGAATACTGAATTTGAAAGATTATTCAAATTAATTTTAAATACCAGAACATGAAATTTGAATACTGAATTTGAAAGATTAATCTAATGAATACCAACCTGTCTTCTCTGGTGCAAATTCTTGTTCAACTATGTTACCAAAACTGCCAAAACCTCCAAAAACCTCCCTACTAAACTGAGTACAACCTAGGTACTCAGCCTCATAAAGCTTTCCAATTGAAGCAATCTCATTCCCCGTGCCCAAAAATTCCAGTATAATCAAGACTCAAGTTCCCTTCCTAACTGTACCATCGCATTCCTAAATTGTTCTCATCTCTACTCCCTCGGTAAAAAAGGTTTTTTTCTCCCCTTTCAAGATTTGCTTCCTTCTTTTATTTCCTCATCTACCGCCTTCTTTTTATTTCCTCATCCACCGACTTCTTCTCATCTTCGTGTCAATATTTTGGTTACGTGTAACTTTTATGAAATCAAATCACAAATCTCATTTGATTTCGTTGATTTTATTTGGATACGAAATTTTGATTTAATAAAGTTTATTTATTATTTAATGAATTAATTAAATTTATAATTTTTTTTAATTAATCTATATTATTATTTTATTTATAGGTTGGTCATTACATAGTACTTATTCTTTCTACCCAACTCTTTTCCCCATATGCACTTACGAAACTTCTCCATAACAAAATTCTTTAACTCCTTGTTATTTGTGGGACATGCATTGAGGTAAATATTTCAGTTTTACATCAATTTGTTCTTTTGTCTCATCCATGATTTCTTTTTTTCACTCATGGCTTCATTGAAGGTAACTTTCGGACATCTACCTATTCCCATTTGCTCAATTCTTTTAGATACCTTATAAGACGCACAATAGAAATTGCTTCTATGGGAGTTTCTCTTGTTTCACTCAACATTATCTCATAAGGAACCGAACTTTTTATTTTGAACTTGCTCAGATCAAGCATTTTTGGATTTTTTCAACTTGTTTACATTTTGAAACGGGGATGTTGCTAGCCCACGTTCACACCCATATAATATCACTGGACAAATCAGAAGTCCAAAAATAACTTTAATCATTTTTCAATCCCATAACTTTGCCTCTCTAGTTTATTATTAGTTTAAGAAATAACATTAGTTTATTAAATATGATAGAGTTTATAATAAATATGCATAAAAATCACTTATAATATTGTTGTGTAGATGGGCGGCTCTTTATTTTTAGCATTTGCTAAATTTGCATTCATTAATTTTGATAGAACATGACTCATGTGGTAGTCAGTATGAAACTCAGTTTATGGTTTCCGAATTGGCCATGACCTGTAAACACCACTTGTACAAGTACAAAAAGCACGGAAGGAAAACGCCACTTGTACAAGTACAAAAAGCACGGGAGGAAAACACATTAAATGTCTGCATGACCCAGCCTTTCTACAGTAACTCTTCCTTTGAGGCAACCCATGTATCACTAATGGGACCTTTGTACTTTGGCTTATTAACTAATACTAAATTTTAAATTATAGAGAATCGTTGATGCATTCAGCAGGAATCAGATCAACAACTTACCAATCAATCAACGGTGTAGGGTGACAACCAATTGTCACTGCTTTAAATGTATATCACAATTTTCAAATAAAGAGCAATAACATGTTTAAATTTAACATAAATAAATTAAAATATTTATATAAAAATATTTATATAAAAAAATCTAATGTTAAATTATAAAAATATTGTATCGGATTTTTGGTGAAAACCAAATTAATATAATTTGACCAAAACACAATGCAATATCTAATGTTTCCAACAAAAATAATAAAAAATAATTTAATTGAACCTCCTTTCATGAATAACATGCACTATGAATCGTAAAACTGCTTCTGCTTGGCTAAGAGCTCGTCTTCCTCGAACGTAAGGAAACAGGTTAACGGCCCAAGACCCAGAGGCATCTGGCAGGAGTGAAAGCCTGCTCCCTTACGGACCACCAGCGGGTTATTACAGGTGGCGTGGTTTTCCTTGATAACGGTGATGAGTCAAACCGACATTCACGGATAGCAGCCAGAGATGACTGTCCTCAAAAAAACATGCACTATGAACATTTAATATTTTAATCATCAATGTTTACACATTGTATACATATTAATAAAGATTATTTTTACATAATAAGAAATAGTTTAATTGAACATACTTTCCAGAATAACGTGCACTATGAACGGATAAGGGGAGCAGAGATGGCGCAAAATGCTACTAGGGTTTATCAAGGTGAAAAAAAATTCTTTGGAGCGGCCGCCAAGTCTTTATCGCAGGTGGGCTTGCAGGATGAACCAGGAACTCCAAGTCGAAGGCAGGTCCGACTGACTGGCAAAGACTCGGAAAAGCGCTACCTATTTTGGCTTCATATCTAAGAGGCCATAGATGCAAGTCCGCAATGGTTGGAGGGGTCGCAGATGGCTCCCGGGTGCTCTGGGTCGTGGTCATGGTTGGCGTCTCTGCGGTGGGTGACGGCATCTAATAGTTCCGCTCATCAATCCCCTGTCGCCTACAACGTGGGGTTTTGGAACTATGCGGCGGCCTCTGCTCGAAGTTTGACTCTGATAGCAATCAAGATCAACTTGAATGAAGCTCGGGGGGATCTCTGTTAAACTGCGGACACAAGATTGGGCGCAGGAAAACTGTTTCTATCTCCTTACTCTCTTGTTTTTTTAGGCAATGAGCTCCTCATTTTTTGCTGCTTTCCGAGCCCTTTTTTGGCTCTGCCAGCCCGAGTGCCATTTTTTGTTTTCACTTTGCCGAACTGGGCACCAGGTCTCACTTTCTCCCGAACCATCCGGTCCCCTGTGGCTCACAGACCTCCTCTCGGCATTCAAGTTTTATGAAAATGGGGGGGGGAATGGCTCCCAGAACCTGGGTTTGCCCAGCCGGTTTCAAATTTTTATAAAATCCCCTGTAGGGCGTTCATTTTTAATTTGGGTAAATTTAGTAGATGGTGTGCAACAACTGAAACTCAGTATAATGCAACAGGATGGATACCTTGTTCAAACGCAAAATATGATCTTCGAAGGCAGAGCATTACAGGACAACAGGGGTTTGCAGGATTACCACATCCAACCAGCATCCTCCATAACTCTCAATCTGAGATTAAGGGGCGGTGCGAGATCAGCCAACAAAACTTCAAATGCCGGAAGCGGCTATGGGGGCAGTACTTCGAAAAACACAAAAGCCAAACTGAAGCAAATGAATGGAGGACCCTCATTCAATAACATCTTGCAAGGGAAAAGAACAACAACAAAACCAAAAAATCAGGGTGGTACATCTCCTAGCCCATACATTGTGGAGCTTCTGAACTCAATCCCAGAACTTACCATAGATAATTCAGAAACAGATGAGCATTGTGTTTCTTTTGAATCACAAGCAATTATTTGTCATTTTAATTGTTTTTGGCCAAAACTTGTGGAGTTATTTCATTGGATTTTGACCAACTGGTCTCTAGAATGTGAAATACACCTCTGTTCAAAGGGGTTTTTCATTGTAAAATTCCCTTCAACAGAGGCCAGGGACAGTATTATACAGGAGGGTCCATGGTTTGGGGCTCGACGGGCCTTTTTATCACACCATGGTTCCCTGCCTTTGATGCAAACACCATGGTGGTCACCAGAATGCCGGTGTGGATCCGACTACACAACCTCCCTCTCCATTTCTGGGAAGAGCGAGTACTTACAGGAATCGGAAACATCATTGGGAAATATATCAAAAACGATACCCAAAACATCATTGGGAAATATATCAAAAACGATACCCAAATATTCGAAGAAAGGATCTACACACATGCCTGGATATGTGTGGAAGTAGATCTCAGCAAGGGATTACCAGACCGCATTCAGCTGATCCATAAGCAGATGAATTGGACTCAGACACTAGACTATGAGAACACAGCTTTCAGATGTAGAATCTGCAAACAAACAAGACATCTACAAAATATGTTCTCTGAAGGCAAGAAAGACACTAGCAGAAATAAGAAGGATGGGAAGCAGCCCAAAGGATGGAATTTCCCTCCACCCCACCAGGGAGAGGAGGAAGATGAAGCAGAGGAGGAACCTACTCAAACCAGGAACAACCAGACAACACAGGTCCCAGAAAACCAAGGGGTAATCCCTCAAGACCTCAATGAAATGCAGGAAAACCAGGAACAAACAGCAAATAATCCAGAAGATATGGAAACAAGTGGGTATAAATGTACCCATTCAACAGACAACTCAGACTCAAACAAGGATAATGCAAGACCCTATCAACTTTCACTTGTCATTGATGCCCATCTAAAGGGGAATGGTGCAGGGTGGAAAAAAAGAAGGGGAGAATATTTTATGCTTATCATCATTCATTGATTCGATGATGCCTAGTTCTCAGTAAAATGTAACATGTAATTTTATTTTAACTAATAAAATGTAACATGTAATTTTATTTTAACTAATAATATTACGCCTTTTTCCTTGGAAAAAAAAGCGTGCACTATGAACATTTTAATATTTTAATTGTCAATGTATACACATGATATACATATTAATAAAGATTATTTTTACATAATTATTATTATTATTATCCAATTTTAAGGTCACTTTCAAGTCAGACACCAAATTGGTGTATGAGACCCCTTTGTTTGTGGGACAAGGGACCCACCTCCGAGCAATGATTTGATTGCTAAGTCTACTAAGGAATACATACTCTACCCCCTCTGGTTTTGAGCTTGTGACCTCTTAGGAGGAAACACATGCTCTTAACCATTAGGCCCACTCAAGTTTAGTTTAGTTGAACCTCCTTTCCCAAATAACCTGCACTATGAAAATTTTAATATTTTAATTGTAAATGTTTACACATGTACTATTAACATTTTCAATATTTTAATTGTAAATGTTTTCACATGGTATGCATGTACTATTAACATTTTAATATTTTAATTGACCATGCTTTCATATGGTATACATGTACTATTAATATTTTAATTGGAAATGTTTTCACATAGTAGGTGGTTAGGTTGATTTTGATATTCTTACTAGATGCCATTGAGCAATGATAATTATAGACTAATTAGTAGGTTGACATTCTTAGTTAGTCATGTTACTTGTGTTGATAGATGGGGTTGATAGACGTTCTTTTATGAGGTTTTTCCTCATGATATTGTTGAAGATTCATCAGCCTCAACATGTGTCCCATTTAGCTAAACTAAGCTTCTACTTACCCACATCATCCTGATTTAAATATAACATCCATTATCTCACCCAAGGTCTTCCATTTGTTCTACGCCACCCGATCAGGCCAATTATGTGTTTTCATATGGGGATATGCCCACACACGCGAAAGTAAAATCCATATATTTTTGTTTAATTATTTATTTATCTATGTGTTGGTTGGCTTATCTTTAGGTCCAGCTTGAGGTTTTCATGGGTCCCCCGCTGTCCATTTTCCAATGAGGGGTGGATATGGCCTTCTATATTTTGGTCGTTAGTTGAGTAAGGTACGAAAAAGCAGTAACCCTGTAGCAGGTAAAACAACATTAGCAAGGAAGCAATCTTTTAGGTTTGTTCCTCGAGATAAAAGTCTAATGACCAAGTAATGTAATAGTGTAAATGGTTGAGTCTTATTTATTTTTACTCGCTCTTATTAGTCCCTGCCGTCCCGGCATGGGACTATGGCATGGGACTATAGTAATTGGAAATGAGTAGTTTAGTATTATTTCACCTATTTTTAGTCCCTGCTCATCAACTATAAACAAATTTTTTAGACGCATATTGGTTTATCATGTTATTTGGCCTCTTCCCGAGGGTCGAAGCTAATCCAAAGCTAAAAGAATAGGTTATATTTTTTTTTTTTGTTTGATATTTTCAAACTCATAAAATACTACCTAAACTAATGTTGGCATTAAATCGAGGGCATTAAATGTTAGCTCAGCAATTGTTATATAAGCAGCAGGACATAGCACCTCGTTGGCTACCCCACATGGCGGTTGCACAGCACATCTGTAGCCACATGGCAGGAGTGCATGTTTGTGTCGTGGTGTGGTCAAGCAGGTGGCCAGGTAGGTTACAGTGGGTTGGAATTTTAGTCCTTCAAATGCTCTTAGTAGTTCTTAAGCTGGCTTCCCTCGCTTGGCTTTTTCTGCAGGTAGGTTCTTCGTACTTGCACCTGCACAGAGGAGGAAGCAAGAGAAAAATGATAGTAAGCTCGACTTCTTTCTGTAGGTAGGTTCTTAGTACATGCAAGGAGAGGAAGCAAGAGCAAGCAATTTAGTATGCATTTAATGATGATACTATTAGCACAAACAAGTATTATGTATTAGCACAAATATGTATTATGTATTGATTTTATTGGTTACATTGTTTAAGGTTCAGAAGTAGCTCCATCCAATGTAAGTTACCTCTAAGGATTTATGGAGGAATAACAACTTACCCCTTTTCATATGTGCTCAGGGATGCGAGCTTGGAGCCAGAGAAACAATCGATAGTCGGTGGATGGCTCAGGGATCCGAGCTTAGAGCGAGAGAAACAATAAAAGATTGGTCATATTCATACCTTCTGCATAACTTCTTCTGGGTAAAACTACAAAACAACCCAACAATCAGCAAAGAGTATGCAATCTTAAAATTCTCTACTGAAACAATATAACAATATACTTAACATTGTTATTATTTTGCAATCATCTCTTTGAAAAATTCTCTGCTAAACAACAACCTGGTACATGTTTCATACCCAATTCTATTTCTTTAGAAATTTGATCTTAGTTATGAAATATATCATTTCAATATAGAGATTTCCATTCGTTATCCTTTATACTTGTATTTATGAGAGAATGAACTTAATTGGTAAGTAATCCAAAAGTTTGACTGTAAAAATATGCATGTTAATGGACAACATATTGAGTGGAAATTGTTGGCATTATGATTCAAGTGTTGTCCTTGATGGCAACTCACTCAGAGGTTGGTACAGATGCTCAGAAGTTGGTACAGGTAATGGCAACTTAATCAGAAGACAGATCCTAGTACAGCTTACCAAGGAAGTTCATACACGCAGGTTTGTTAAGCCCAAGTCGCGTGTACACGCAGGTTGGCTTCAGAAAAAGCGCGTGTATGTGGAAAAGTACCTTTGGTCCATGGCGGTTAGTCCTTGGAAGTTGTGCCTATGGTTTCGGACCATTGTGTCTCGACGGGCGTGTCGATCCCTAGTTTTGAAGTTGATGGTATTGTGTTTCTATGGTTTTGGCTCTTGGTATTGAACAAGGCCTAAGGCTATATAAGGAGAAGATCACTAGGCAAAGATATGTGTGTGGGTGTCTGACGCAGTGAGAGGATCTGGTATTGCTGGTTATCTGTTCGGGACGCTTGGCAAGGGTCGGATCTGACAGCAAAGGCAGAAGTAATCATTTCTAGATCTACACGCGTGTTGCCTTTGGAGAAAGCGCGTATACACGCGGTTTTGGTACAGTGAAGTAGCGTATGCATGATAAGGGTTGATATTTCAGGTTGTTGCTGATTCTGGTGGTTGTTGCAGAGTTCTAGATTCTGGTTTGGGTTCTGTGTTCTTGATGATAGGGTTTCAGTGATTCGGTATTGGGTTGTTTAATGAATTATGATGCAAGTATAAGTTGATGATTGTATTGCGGTAATGTTTGCTTTGTACTCTTGGATCCAGTCTGAAAATTGATGAAACGTGGTCCCTGAAGGTTGTAGGGTCAGCACCTACGTACTAGTAAATGGATCAGCTAGTACAAGAGCTGAGGGGGTTGTAGCTCCCTTCCAGAAGTAGTTGGAAAATGAAAGAGAGGGTTGTAGCCCTCTGCAGGTTGTAGCTTGCATACTGGTAAAGGACTGCACCAGTATATTGTAAAAGAAGTTTCTCATTAAAGAAGAAAGAGACGAATTGCAGCAGGTGGTTTTCACCCACATTGGGTTTCCACCTTATATCATGGTGTTCATGTGTGTGGCTCTTGTGTGATGTTCTGTTCTGTTATACTGCACCTGTTTACTGTTAAATTGCTTAATAATGTTCTGATGCATTTACTGAAGATAAGATTAACTGAATCATAAGATATCTGCATATACGCTAGTTGCTTTAGACACAGTCGCGTGTACACGCGGATTCACTTAACTGAAGTCGCGTATATGTTTCTGAGTATGAAATTGAAAAGGTTTTATTGATCTGATAATACTGATTCACCCCCCCCTCTCAGTATTATTTCCAACAATTGGTATCGGAGCAGGTCCTTCAGAGGAAGCTTGATCGCTTGAAGGAAAAGATCCATCAAAATGGCTAATCCAGAAAGAGAGGCACACATCAGGCCACCAGTCTTTGACGGGAACAATTTTACTCACTGGAAGATAAGAACCACTGCATATCTACAGTCTCTTGGAGCAGAAGTTTGGGGACTCGTAGAAGGAGGATACAAATTCCCATCAGCAACTCCTACAGATCCAGCAGAGAAAAAGCAATATGAGCTCAATGCCAAAGTAGTTAATGTCCTATTGAGTACTTTGACTCAATCAGAATTTATGAAGATCATGCATCTCAAATCAGCTAAGGAAATATGGGACAAAATCGTTACAAGCTACGAAGGAGATGATCAGGTAAAAATAGCGAAGCTTCAAACTCTCAGAATCCGGTATGAAACTCTTAAGATGCGAAGTAATGAAAGCGTAGCTAATTATTTCCTGCGTATGGATGAGATTGTGAATTGTATGAGGGATCTGGGTGAAGAATTTGAGGAAGTTGTCTTAGTTCAAAAGGTTTTGAGATCTCTGTCTACTAAATTTGATTCTAAAGTATCTGCCATAGAAGAAAAGGAGAATGTGCGGAAAATTACCATGTCACAGCTTCACGGGATCTTAACTGCTTTTGAAATGCGACAAGAGGTACCACCAGAGGCCGCATTCGAAGTGTCAGAGGAAGAAGATGAGGTAAATTTTGTCAAGAATCTTGAACGGGGAACTGGACGGTTCAAAGATAAGCTGCCTTTCAAATGTTTTCTATGTGGTAGAGTTGGTCACTATGCTGCTAGATGTCCTCATAACAAAGAAAGGATATATGAAGAAGATGGTAGAAGCTATTATTCCCATATTAAAAGTTCATTAAATGATAGTGAAGATATTAGAAGTCTCATGGCGCACAAGAAGAAGAATGCTTCATCCAATAATAGCGAGGATATTAAAAGTCTCATGGCACATGAAGAGAAGAATGCAGAAACTGAAGAAGCTGCCAAATTAAAAGAACTATTGGAAACAGAAACCAGGGTAAGGGAGAGATTGCAGGATATAGCAAAAGATCAGAGCACAACTATTCAGAGACTTGAATCAAAGATCCTCTCTCTAAAAGAAGATCTTGAAGATCAAGAACATGAAGTGATCAAACTAAAGCGACAAGTGGAAGAAGGGAGAAAAGTTGAAGAAGACCTAAGGAAGCAGTATCTGAAAAAGGAAGAACAACATCAGGTTGAGGTAAATATCTTGAAAGGTAAACTAGAAGAAAAGGATAAGCTCTTACGATTTCAAGATAGTTCTAAAGTCTTGGATGATATTCTTAATAGTCAAAGATCTCCTGCTATCAAGACTGGTCTTGGTTTTCATGAATATGGTGAAGGTGAATCTAGTTCACAAGGTGAGGCAAGAAACTCTAATGAGAAATCTGAAATGCTCAAGGAACAACCAAGGAAAGAAATTCCTCAAGGAAGATCCTTTACTCCTAACTATGGACGTGATAGACGATTATTTCCTCCGCTGAATAATGTTGAATGTTATGTATGTCATAATCTTGGACATGTTGCAGCCAGATGCAGAAGTAGAATGGTTCAAGAAAGATCATCGCATCCCAAGTATTTCAGAGGGTATTGCTTTGCCTGCAATGCATATGGACACAAAGCAATTGATTGTGATAGAAGGAACATGAAAAATATAAGGTGTTATACATGCAACAACTATGGGCATAAAGCAAGGGAATGCAGGAGCAGATTTCAAAATTCAAGACAAGGGGACCATACATCATCACAGTTGCAGGAATTGAAGAAGACAGAGACAGAAAGGTGTGGGACAACTCAGTCAGCTGACATAACAGACACAGGGGAATCTGAAAGTGATGAGATTCAGTATTCCATCCTGCATACGCTGAGATAATGAAGACAAGTCGCGTATATACGCGAGTTACAGGCTGCAAAGTCGCGTATATGGAGAAAGGGCAGCAGAACAGACCCAGGTTTAGTCATGGTTGGCTCAGGCTCAGGGGGAGCAGAACAGACTCAGGAAATGGTTCAGACATGGTTGGCTCACACTCAGGGGGAGAATATTCTTCAAATAATGCATTGTTGGCATTATGGTTAGAAGTTGTTGATAAAGTCTATGAAGCTAAATGATACATCTTACTGTTTAGGAATGGGATTGCAGGCTGATGCTTATGGTACAGATCATGATGCTGTTGGTGGCTTTCATAAGTCTTGGTCTAGATATTTCGTCTCTATGTCATGTATCTCTTGTGATATCTCTTTTTATGGTGTCAAGGTCATGTAACGGCCTATGTTGGTTTCCCCACTATGCCTGGGATGAATGATGAATGTATGTTGAGTCTTTTGGTGATAGGAAGGTCTTCTATGATGTATAAGTCCTTGTTCTTCTTGAAGAACATCTTTTGCAGATCTTGCCTACAGTCAAGGGGAGCATGAACAGCACAATTCAGCAAGAGCAGGATGGATAGATTGGTACACTTTGGCATACACAAAGGGGGAGCACAGTTGGAGATTTCAGCAAGTACTCAGGGGGAGTATGGACAGCAGAAGGTATACCAAAGAAGAGAATATCTTGGTCCGCCCTTTGCCCTTGATGTCAAAGGGGGAGAGTGACTTGGTGTAGTGGTTGCCATCAAGTCCAAAGGGGGAGATTGTTGGCATTATGATTCAAGTGTTGTCCTTGATGGCAACTCACTCAGAGGTTGGTACAGATGCTCAGAAGTTGGTACAGGTAATGGCAACTTAATCAGAAGACAGATCCTAGTACAGCTTACCAAGGAAGTTCATACACGCAGGTTTGTTAAGCCCAAGTCGCGTGTACACGCAGGTTGGCTTCAGAAAAAGCGCGTGTATGTGGAAAAGTACCTTTGGTCCATGGCGGTTAGTCCTTGGAAGTTGTGCCTATGGTTTCGGACCATTGTGTCTCGACGGGCGTGTCGATCCCTAGTTTTGAAGTTGATGGTATTGTGTTTCTATGGTTTTGGCTCTTGGTATTGAACAAGGCCTAAGGCTATATAAGGAGAAGATCACTAGGCAAAGATATGTGTGTGGGTGTCTGACGCAGTGAGAGGATCTGGTATTGCTGGTTATCTGTTCGGGACGCTTGGCAAGGGTCGGATCTGACAGCAAAGGCAGAAGTAATCATTTCTAGATCTACACGCGTGTTGCCTTTGGAGAAAGCGCGTATACACGCGGTTTTGGTACAGTGAAGTAGCGTATGCATGATAAGGGTTGATATTTCAGGTTGTTGCTGATTCTGGTGGTTGTTGCAGAGTTCTAGATTCTGGTTTGGGTTCTGTGTTCTTGATGACAGGGTTTCAGTGATTCGGTATTGGGTTGTTTAATGAATTATGATGCAAGTATAAGTTGATGATTGTATTGCGGTAATGTTTGCTTTGTACTCTTGGATCCAGTCTGAAAATTGATGAAACGTGGTCCCTGAAGGTTGTAGGGTCAGCACCTACGTACTAGTAAATGGATCAGCTAGTACAAGAGCTGAGGGGGTTGTAGCTCCCTTCCAGAAGTAGTTGGAAAACGAAAGAGAGGGTTGTAGCCCTCTGCAAGTTGTAGCCTGCATACTGGTAAAGGACTGCACCAGTATATTGTAAAAGAAGTTTCTCATTAAAGAAGAAAGAGACGAATTGCAGCAGGTGGTTTTCACCCACATTGGGTTTCCACCTTATATCATGGTGTTCATGTGTGTGGCTCTTGTGTGATGTTCTGTTCTGTTATACTGCACCTGTTTACTGTTAAATTGCTTAATAATGTTCTGATGCATTTACTGAAGATAAGATTAACTGAATCATAAGATATCTGCATATACGCTAGTTGCTTTAGACACAGTCGCGTGTACACGTGGATTCACTTAACTGAAGTCGCGTATATGTTTCTGAGTATGAAATTGAAAAGGTTTTATTGATCTGATAATACTGATTCACCCCCCCCTCTCAGTATTATTTCCAACAGAAATCGCTTTGATAACAGAAAGAAAAGCCGCTAGTGAGAGTTGATGAGTAAATAGAATTGCATTCATCAAAATAAGATAAAACTAAAATTGATTGTTGTTGTCAACAAAAGATGAGCAAATCGCATAACAGAAAAATAAATGAATCGCCATTATCGGGGATCAAACCCGAGTCACCCGAATAAAAAGAAAAAGTGAATAGTGTACCTGCCTGCCTAGAAACAAACAATGAGAGGATGACTTCAGAATGACCATACTCTAGAAGGCACATACTCCAGAAGGCATAGGGACTATAAATTCAACAAACTGTTCACAGAGACAAGAAATTTAGCTAAGTGTTCAAATCGTCCTTGGCAAGAATAAGATCTCCCTTTTTTCCTTACTATACCCTGTAAGTACTAGAGGCACAACCATCATAAATCAACATAGCAGCCTTAACAACGGAAACCAACTAAATCGACGGGTTTAACAACTGGAACAGGCTATGGCTCTCAAATTGGAAGGTATGTTGCAGGCCTAGGAAATAGATATGCATCTATGACCACCCAAGCTGCAAAAAGTGTAGCTGCTATCGAGAAATTCAACAAACATGTTGTTGATGAAAGGAACGCAAGGCATAAGTGCATGAGACCTTGAGATTAACCAAGGAAGAGCTTGCAACATGTATGGATGAGCAGTCATCCTTCCTCAAGAGGTGAGTAGCTTAGTCAGGCAGCTGAATGCAACCCTTCAACAAATAGCAGAAACGAGAAGGGGGATGCTGGAGTCAGTGGTGGATGCAGAGAGCCTCCAGGAGCAAGAGGAAAGGGGAGCGAAGGTGCAACAAGATGCAGTGCATGCTGAGGCTCATGGCCATAAACTTGATTTGATTGCATTGATGGCATAAGTCTCTAAAACCTCATAATTTGGTTCCGCTATCACGCCTACGTTACCCAACATATATTTTACACAGGCGAACACATGTAATGTATGCGGCGAGTCTAGAGAGTACGATAATGGCACACACAAGCACATGGCTTGCATGCAATGCACGCGGTGTTTACAAATATATTATAACATGAATTACTTTACTATTTTAATTATATTTTTATTACTGGCAGTGATTACCATCTGTTCCATATTAGAATCTCAAGGTTTTGAAATTTGCATATCGTAGACCTAGAAATATCTATGAATAAGGTGATTATGGGTATTATTTCTTTCACATCATTCAAATATGTGTTGATGCGTGAAGATATGCGTTCATGTCCAATATAAAAAAAAGCCAGCTGAGAAGAGAATGCTTGGATATGTGTTCATGTGTGATATAAAAACACCCAACTTAGAAGAGAGTGTTTTTAACCTATTACAAAACATGCATAGTTATTATTTTAATGTCGATATAGCCTCGACTACTTAATATAAGTTCATAAACATAGAAATCAAAGGATCCTTAGAAGTTAGGGAAGCACTCGATCTAGAACAGGTCTCCACATATCTACATTAGAATCTCAAGGTTGTGAAATTTGCATATCATACACCTAGAAATATCTATGAATAAGGCGATTATGGGTATTATTTCTTTCACATCATTCAAATATTATTTTAATTTCGATATAGCCTCGGCTACTTAATATAAGTTCATAAACATAGAAATCAAAGGATCCTTAGAAGTTAGGGAAGCACTCGATCTAGAACAGGTCTTCACATATTGTAGACCTAGAAATATCTATGAATAAGGCGATTATGGGTATTATTTATTTCACATCATTCAAATAGGTGCTGATGCGTGAAGATATGCATTCATGTCCGATATAAAAACAGTCAGCTGAAAAGAGAATGCTTGGATATGTGTTCATGTGTGATATAAAAGCACCCAACTTAGAAGAGAATGTTTTCATGTTTTTAACTTGTTACAAAACATGCATAGTTATTAGAATATAATGTTTTCATGTTTTTAACCTGTTACAAAACATGTATAGTTATTATTTTAATGTCTTTAGTGGTTCTTTCTGCTGTTTCTCAATATCATGGTTATATAAATGTGTTTAATTCTTCTTGAAATGAAGAAAGAGAATAGAATAGTGGTTAGTAATATTGGTTTAAAATCTCTTGGATTACGGTGAATTTCTAACTTAATGGCGGAAATTAGCCCAACACCATTGACTTATGACGTGGCTTTTTCAGTTTGAATGTTGATTTTTTACTTCCAAGCTTTATTATGTGTTTGTTTTTGAACTACAGTTACAGTTTGTGATGCATCATTCTTGCGGAAGCTATTGTCGTCAAAAGCAGAGAATCATTCTGTAACAGGTCCAATTTATCCTCAATGGCACCAAAATCGTCCAGAAGTAATAGGCAATTCTCTTCAAGTGTTTAATTCTTCACTTGTATATTCACAGAACAGTAACTGCAGGTTTTTATTTTGACACGTTTAGGATTCAACCTTGGAATTGATAACTACAGTTTTTGTTCTAAGGCTATTTTCTCCTCTTCATGGTCAGTTTCTGTTCTAAGACTATTTTCTCCCCTTCATGGTCTTTTACTCTGTTTTGCATAGGATGATATTCTTGACCACATTTTTAGATTCTTCCTTCAATTTCTTGTTTTCTGTTTTAAGTTACTAAGTGTTTCTTGCAGCCTCCTAGCAGATTTTGAATTTGATTTTTTTCTTATCCTATTCTAAAGAAAACACTAGTTTTTTGAGCTTTTGGATGGCCAACAACAGCTTAGGGAAGGGACTAGCTATTGCGCAGCCCATCTTGTTTATTTTATTTTAGTGTAGATGTATTGTTAATGTGAAGGAAAGAAATGTTGCATTTATCATTGTGCCCCACAAATATTGCTAATGGGAAGGAAACCGAGATCTATGTGATGCAGGCATTTTTCAGCCTTAAGCGCCTAAGGTGATCACCAATTGAGATCTATCGAATATGCCCTTTTGACTTTCAGAAAAAGAAGGGGTAGCTGCTTTGTTCCAGCTAAGTGAACCGCATGTTATTCACAGTCAATCTGAAGGAAAAGTATGAAAGAGGGGGTCGATTTGCTGTTAGTTTAAAGGCTGGTATAGTCAGTCTTTACATGTACTGATATTTCTATATGAAAGGGGGACGAGTTACAGTCATCTTGGAGTCTATTTCTCTTAATTTTGTATGGCTGGAACCACATCCAAAGCACTTAATGTATTGAAGTCCACACTGCTGAATTATTACCAGATTTGTTGATTATGAGAGGGTCGTGTTCCCTGTCTTAGTGGGCAGAGTTAAAGTGTCGTACGTGGGATTATTATTTGTACCTGTTGTAGCCTCTGTTGGAGAGATATAATCTTGCTGGTACATTCTGGGCATTGTAACAGCCATATAATTGGACAACAATCAACTGCTTTTCTTCTACTATATATATAGAGAACTTGCATACTACATAGCACTGTGTGCAAAGGGCGGAATAACATTCTGCAAGAGGGGATAGAGGATTAAGTGCAAACGACACAGTGAGCATGATTGCAAAGGAAAAATGAGCAATGTTTTCAAGAGCAGCGTGGTGAGAAGTATGAGCAGTGTGGTCAGCAGTATGAGCAAAGCAGTGTGAGTAGTGTGGGCAGCAGCGAGAGTAGCGAGCAATGAACAATGAAGAGTGTGAGAGCAGGGAGTTTTCATGCAGCAGAAGTATCGAGCAGCAAGCAAGCAGCAACAAATACATTCATACATGACAAAGGAACCAGAAATTTCAGAACATGTGGAGACAAATGATTTAGGACAAGTGAAAATTTCCTCATCCGCCAAAGCTGGGAAGTGGGTTTGGGTCAATGCCAAACAATATCGGGGCATTTTAAAATGAAGAATAGCTCATCTAAAATGGGAGCAAACAAGTAAAAAATGGTCTAAAAAGAAAAGTAATCGAGCCCTTCGTAAAAAGCACTCAAACAAGTCTCCTTCACAAGCATGTGGCAACAAGAAGTCCAAAGGAAAATTCATTGATGATTCTGCCTTATATAGTCCCACATCCACACCTCTCACTTGGTCATCTTATCTTTATGTGAAAGAATTGTTAAATGCAAAACAAAGGTTGGAGGTTTTAGAAGCTAAAGGGCAGGAAAGAGATCATAAAATTCATATAATAGTGGCTGAGAACAAGGTGTTAGCAGAAAGCAATAAAATTTTAAAAGAATAAGTGGCATTGCTACAAGATGCTCTCCTGATAGGGAAGACAGAATGGAAATGCATGAAGGTGGATGTGCAAAACATAAAGAAATCTGCAGTGGAAAGTATAGAGGTGGTGAATGTGAAATCATCCTAGGATAAAGGGAAAATGAGTGCCCAAATAAACAACCATGAAGAGAATGCAATAGAAGAAACGAAAGGTGATTCCACAAAGTTTCCAAAACTTGGGCTCAAGTTGTTAGCAATTCTGCTAATAAGGAAGGAGAAACAAATATTCAGGTTGACAACATGCAAGATAGTGAAGGCAAGGAAAGACAAAACAGGGCAGCAAACATAATTATTAAAGGGGTGAAAGACTATGGGAAAAATGAATGTACTCTTGACCTTGTAAGAGACTTCTTGAAAGACAAGTTGCTATGGCAAGAACAAATATGCCAAGCATGGAGGGTGGGTAAGTTTAACAGGGAGAGAGCTAAGCCCATAAAATTCATTATGCCTAGCTTGCGTGATAAATATATTATTCTAAGAAAGAAACATCTCTTGAGGGGTTCTCGTTTTTTCCTAGAAGAAGATTTAACTATAAAACAACAAGAGGAAAGAATGGAGGAAATTTTAAAGGTTAGTGCAGCAAGAGATGAAGGAAAGAGAGCATGGATTTATAAAGGAAAAAATGTGATAACATAATTTGGACCTCCTTTCAGAATAGAGCATCAAGATGGTAATAAAGAAGAGGCAACAAACTCTTCAACAGGAAATCAGAAAGCAAGGTTGGTATGGGAAAACAGGGAAAAAGACTCAAATGTGAGTCTTGCATGTCAAAATAAATAGCAATCAAGGCATACCCAGGTTTCCTTAAGATTAGTTTGTTGGAACTGCAGAGGTTACCCATGGAGACGAGGACCTGGGTTAGGGCCTATTACAAAAAATAGAGACATAATTTTCCTCATAGAAACACATGAGCATGAAGGGTGCAAGACACCTTTGCTTGAAGGATACTGGAAGATGGCAGTGTGGAACAAGGCAGCAAGGAATGGCAAAGGGCACGGGGGTATCATGGTTTTAGTACGGGAGAAAGAAGGTTGTCTCATTCAGTTAGAAAATGAAGACTCAAATAAGCAATTCATTTGGTTTAAAATATCAGAAAATAGAAACCACATCAGAATTGTAGCATGCTATTTTGCGCCACAGGTTTCAAAAATATACAAAGGTAGAGGGCTTGACCAGAAAGATCCATTTGTAGCTTTAAAAGTGGATATTTCAACATATTCCCAGCTAGGTGAAGTCCTTATAGTGGGTGATTTCAATGCTAGGACTACAAGTGAGCAAGCTAGCATTCTTTGTTGTAAAGATGATTGTGACCCTATTTGGCTTACAGAAGAAAGTAATCATCAGTGGGAAAGAATTTCAAAGGACAAGGGCTGCAATCTCTTTGGTGAACAATTGCTTACTCAATGTGGGGCCTTTGATTTGGTCATTTGTAATGGCTTGACTAGATAGGAAAAGTTTAGTAATTTCACTTGCAATACTTACAATGGAGCAAGTGTGGTAGATTATGTAATTTGCTCACATGTTTTGTGTAAGAAAATGGAAGAAGTTTTGGTTGGAGATCAGCTGTGGGATTTGAAATCAGATCACAAGCCAATTTATTTATGTTTCTCTTGGATTGGAAAGAAACAATTAGAGTAAAAAATTCAGCATGTCCAACAAAATCCCCCACAGGGCAGAATTCTTTTGACCCCAAAAAATTGTAACACCTTCAAAATTATGCTAGAGAGGTTCAATGAGAAGGAGAAAATTACAATTCATAGCCTTCATAGTCATGAATTAACACATTTAATTCAATGTGCACTTGCAAAGTGCAAAAGAACAAAAATTAAGAAGTCTGAAACAAATTGTTTTCTGGTTAATGCTTGGTTTGATGAGGAATGAAAAAAGGCAAGGAGAATGTGGAAAGAGTCAAACAAGGATAACATAAAGCTCAAAACTTACAAGCAGTTATTAAGAAAGAAAAATGTTGATTTCATGGTTTCAAGGAGGGAAGAACTAATCTTCCTTGGGAAAAATAATCCCAAATTATTTTGAAAGGAGCTCCAACCGAAAAAGATACAAATTGGAAATAATATTACATCTTCTAAATGGTTTGACTATGCAAGACAACTCTATGAGCAGGTTCCCAAGGTTGACCCTCCCCCCTTGGTCAACACTGATACTAAACTCTTCACGGTACAAGAGGTAGGGATGGGTATCAAGAAGTTGGGTGTTGGAAAAGCAAAATACTTATCTGAACTCCAAGCAGAATATCTAAAGTGGGGCTCAAAGATTCTTGCACCTCACATTACAAAAATCTTCAACAATATCATACAACAAGGGCTCCCCATAGATTGGACAACTAGTCTAGCAATACCTCTTTTCAAGAGCGGTGACGTCAATAATCCCTCCAATTATAGGACCATCATAATAAACCCTTTGTTTGCAAAGCTATTTGGAAGCATGCTAGAAAACAAAATTAGCAAGTGGGTAGAAGAAAGAGATAAGTGCTAAAGGGCAAGCAAGTTTTATACCTAGACATTCCACAATTGATCATTGCATAACTTTAAGGCACATCATTGAAAAAGTTTGGGAGAAAAAGGAAGAAGTATTTTGTTGCTTTGTTGATTTCAGAAAAGCGTTTGACTCGGTTCCTAGGGATAAACTTTGGCAGAGAATGGAGGAACTTGGGGTTCCTAAACATTTGAGAGCAGCTATGCATAGGCTGTATGAAGAGGTGAAAGTCAAAATTAGAACTTCAGCAGGCATTTTTGAAAGTTTTAGAAGCGATATCGGGGTCAAGCAAGGTTGCCCACTGTCTCCTACCCTTTTTGGTTTATATATCGACAAGCTTGAGGAGTGGTTAAATTCACAAGGGGGTGATGGTATCTATTTGTGCAAGTTTGTTATAAGGCTTCTTTTGTATTTAGATGACATTATTCTGATTTCTAAATCGGCTCTTGGTTTGCAAGAGCACTTACTATCCCTTGAGCATTTTTGTAAAAGTGTGGGGATGCAATTCAATGTCAACAAAACGAAAGTAGTGGTCTTCTCTAAAAGAAAACATAACCAACATAAATTCTACTTTGAAGACAACATTCTAGAATAAGTTGCAGATTAAAATACCTCAGAATTGACTTCAACAAAAATCGAAGCTGGAATGGTTGTAGAAAGAAAAGAACTTTGGGGGGTTGGAAAGCATTTTATGCTTTTCAAAATAGGTGTAGAGAGGCATAGTTATGGGACTGGAAGACCACTCAAACTCTTTTTGGGCTTCTAGTGATTCTCTATGGTTGTGAACTGAAGACATCAGTGTTGTTTCTGTAGCTATTTCTAATTTCACAAAAGGCTTGCAGGTGAGGCTTGTAACCCATCATATCCTTAATTTGGAAATCCCTGTCAGCAAGGGGTATCCATTCCAATTCCTTATGTGGTGCATTCAAGGGGGCAACATTCAAGGCCACTGGAGCCTCCATTTTCAAATTGTTTTATGACTTTTTGCACTTGTAATTAGGGCCTTTGCAGCAACAGTGCGGTAAGATGACAGACTGTGGGCTTTTCTGCGGCAATTGCAGGCGGAAATAAGCTTAATTTTAGCTCGATGGGTGAATTTGCAGAGGGAAAGACAGTTCACAGGTTTTCTTTGAAAAAATGGGTGAAACAGTGATGTTAATTTAGAGGTGTAGAGGCAGTATTGTGATTTTGAGTCGAATTCTGGTTCTGCGGGCAATTTTCACAGAAAAACTTGGAAAACACAGGGTTTATGAGCGAATTTCGGGTAAATACCTGTTTTATGGGCACCTGGTGCGAAATGCAGGTAGAAGACTGAGCTGAGGGGCCGAGCTGCGGAGTGAATTCCCCTGGGTGGCGGACTGTGCAGCAAAATAGTGTTTTGAACGTAAATGACCATGCAAAGCTCGCGCAAAATAAACAAAGAGAAATGGACAAAAACAACATTAAAACGACTTTTTAATAAAATTTTAATTTTGGCGGGTCTTTGGCGCGGTTTGGTCGTGTGACGTCAGCATGACGTCATATTTGTCGGGTAGTGGGGGGGTACGGAAGGTGACGTGGCGGATGACGTGGGCGTTGACGTGGGCGCTGATGTGGGCGCTGAAGTGGGCACTGACGTCAGCAGTGGAAAGCGGGAGTGGTTTTTGGTTTTTATCGCACCGCTTCAGGTACCTTGGCGGTTTTGGGCCAAATGGACGCAATAAACTCTAGGAGCGACACGCGTCCCATAGTACGGCGAGAATACCGCTTTTTATCGCACGCTAACTTTCAGACATCGGGGCACCTCCGATATTGATGAGAGCCGTTCGATCTGAGGGATCAGATCTGACAGTTGACGGGACGAGGAGTTGGTAGGGAGGTACGGCACGTGTCTCGCCCATATAATATTCAATGCTTTGTATTGTTTATGGGTTATAACCTTATGTTATTGGATTGTGCGGGCGCGGTTATTTATTTAACCAGGTGTTAAATAAATCCCCTATTTCATGTGCGCGGAGGGGTTATTATATGGTTCCAGTTGAACCAATAATTCCCAAAATATTATGGTTATGGCTATAATTGCCGGGGCGGGGATATTTAAGTATTTTGGGGTTTTTTATATAGTTTTTTATAAAATAGGGGTGGGGAAAAATCATAAAGGAGCTATACAATAGAGTTAATGTTAATATGATTTTATGAATGTAGGACGCTAAGTTGGTAAGGTAAAACTTAGGTTTTATAAGAAACTGAAAGGGAAATGGAAGGGTCTTTTTACACAAGAAATGTGGCTTGTTTTGATTAAGTGAACCCAGAGTTCCACTTAGTATTTCTCATAAAATGAAATGAGCTAGGACCACTGAGCAGATCTCAATGTCCTTGAAGGGATGTTAGTAAGGTTTCTTGGAGAAATGGGAGGGGAAAATAGTCATGCTCCAACTGTTTTGCAGCCACTTTGCCATGGTAGTTGTGATATCTATGAGATGAATCATACTCAAAAGAGACAAATCTAATCTCAAATTTGTTTCAGCAACATCCAACTGCCTACCCAGCCTAATACACCTAACATTTTTTCTTCCTCTTGATTGGGTGCATTTGAACTAGCAAACCCTTTCTCCTTTGTTTTTCTTTTGACTACCCTCCTATCTAAGTCTGCCCTTATTTCTTCCAGGGGCTCAGATTCAGCTGTTGAGCTCCCCTTGCTTCTCTACCTACCTACTCATCTGCCAAGCTTGAACTGTTGGAACAAATCTTATTCTCTGAATGCTAAAACAAGAAATTTAAACATGGACTGGCCAAGGTTGAGCTGTTTGACCATCCATCAAGTGTGACAGAAGTCACTGATTGCATAATCTGAACTTCTTTGCAAAAAATAGGACAGTAGTGGCATTTTGACTAGCCACTTTCCTGGTCTTTTCTTTGGGGTTCATTTTCTTTCTTTCTTGACCAATTCATTCTTCTTGCCCTTTGATTTTTCCTTTAGGGCATACCCTCTTTACATTTTTTTTATTTTTTTTTGTTGAAAATATGGAACCTTTGCAGCATGGAAAGGATGATGATATTTGGCATTTCCACAGTCAATCATGAAATATGACACCTATTGGCATAGGAACCTAACAGTAACCACAGGTGTAGTAGGAATAGCTGACACAGTTTGCATTGGTTGTGTTGGATACACAAGCCTTGGTTGAACTAGCATTGTTGGTTTCCATTGACAAACTCTAATTCCAGATTGACCTGATTAGTGTGGGATATTACCATATGGTAGTCCCCGGAATAAGGAGGATATGGTGAATAAGCATATTGCTCTCCATATGGTGGAAATCCAATATTTAATGGATACATAGGTCTTTATTAACCAGATTGCCCAGCTTGATACTGCTATGAAGGATCAAACTATTGAGTTCCTATTAGAGAAGAACCAGGTAAAATTCTGGTTGAGGACATGGGTAATGACCATGGTGTAGAAGCAACCCCTGAGTGGGTTCCAGACAATGATTGGTAACAAACTGGGATGGATGATTCACCATACAGGTGCGACTTAGGTGTGGTAGAAAACATCGAAGAAGTTACAACAGAAGCTTCTATTGCAGCTGCATCAGAGGATACAGTCTAAGATATTGATGATTGTTCAGCCATAGTTAATTGACCCAAAAGATGTCCTAAAGATTCGACGCGTACTTGAAAAGAAGCAGGATCAAATGAAGCAAAGAAATCAAGAGTACTAGCGTAAAGATAAATCCCAGTTCCAAAGTGAAACGGGGTTCCAGGTGTGGAATCTTCTTCCAACTCCTCCTCTATAGTAATTAAACCTGGTGGAATAACTTCACCGTTAGCTCCGTAATAGATTTTTCGTGTTGATGAAGTTGAAGTTTCAATAGTTACTGATGTCTGAGGGGTAACAACTTCTGAATGTTCAAATTCGAAGTCCAGATGTTCAGGTAAATGAACAATAGTTTCAGTAAGAGGTTCCTGAACAACTTCAGGTTCAGATGTAACTTCTGTTTGAACTGGGATAGATTCTAGATTAACTTCTGGTTGAACTGATTCAAGTTCAGAAGTACTTTCTTGTTGAGCAACTTCAAGTTGAGGATCAACTTGTTGTTGAACAACTTCAGTTACTGTTTCACTAGGATCAGTGCTAATGTCCTCAGGTAATTATGAAACTTCTTCTTCAGGAACGAATGTACCAGAAATAGTTGGAGTAACTAGAGTCTCTGTACTTACCGAAATAGATGATTCAGGTAACTCAGATGAAGAACTAGGAGTTCTTGATGTACTAGACTCAGTTAAGCGAGACCGCTTTGCCCGAATTGGTGTCGCTTCGGGAGGCAAAGGCAGTTTGCTCGCTGTTCTCTGCAAACGATGAGGTATGGGTTGATGTTCCTCCATGATTGCTGATTAATTTTATTATCAAAAAAGAAATAAACAAAAAGGGGTATACTAGGCAAAAGGTTTACCAAGCAACTATGAACTGCAGAATATCTCCTGGCGAACCAAGAAGTACGCGTAGGCAATCTCCCTAAATGCTATGTTCGGTGTATCACAGTTTACAAGGCAGCCGACTCAGTTACTTAAGGATGGATAGCAACCTAGAGTTGTCCTCCCATATATACTTGAAGGTACGTGGAGGCCTAGTCCATATAAGCACTATCTAGTGCAAAACCACACAGTGAGAGCATTCCCATATACTTTACGTACTGTAACACCACCCTATATACCTGAAGGTATGTGGAGGAGCTACGATATACTCACGTACGTGAAATGAGGTATCATACTCGGGATGTATTGCAGACAAGTTAGTGACAGCTACTTTGTTTTACGACGTTGGAACACTTCTCTAGCCTATAACCACTAAATGTTCTCGTTAATGACAATGCTCCATTAGGAAAATTGATGTTTATTTTAAGTTGATCTTGCTTAGGAATTCCTTTCAAGTTCACCACGTGATGTATTCTTAAATTCCTAGGAATGCAACTATCATGATAAGCATTCTTTCCATTCAATTTAACAATGAAAATCCTAGCTACTTAGGGATAGAGCAATCAGATTTCTTTTGATCAGAGAGAAAAGAGCACAATCTAAATTCAAATTCCCTACACTATTCCTATCATCACACACAAACTTTTTCAATGCAACATGCATGTATTTCTTTTCGATTTCCCTTAATGTGAATGAACAAAAAGTAAAACTAATGCACAATTGATCAATAAACTCTTTTCATAAAAATGACGATTTTGCGACAATTTCTTTTCAAGGAAAGGAAGACTTTACCACACTTTCGTTTTCAAATAAATGAGAAATTTCAACACTTTCAACAAAAAGACTAATCATATGCACACATCAATCAATCGATCTTTCATGAATGAATACTTGACGACAATTCAATTTTCGAAGGAAAAGACGATTTTACGACACTTTCTTTCACTAAAGATCAATCGACCAAAAACTAACTTTCGACTATAGATTGAAAATGACAAAGTAAATACATAAGAAACATTTATCAATCCTAGTCTAAGTAGGGCTAGGTAAGGAGATGAAAAAACTATTTTCAGAGACAAGACATCATTGACATTCAGAAAATCATTCAAACAGGAGAAAATTGGCAAAAACTTCAACTCCTAGATGGGAAACTGACCCTCAAGGGATCAGCGTAGGTAGTAGTGAGAGACAGTGCGCTTCAGCACACTGTCTCTATGCGGGAAGTGCATTGCAGCACACTATGTCCTTCATTGGACTGCGTTGGTGATAGTAAGCCATTTTGAAGGCAATTTTGACACAGTTTTGACTCAATTTTCAATGAAAGAAGACTAAAATTCAATCAACGACCACAAGTACAGTATGTAGAAATGTCTTAAGAGGCTGATAAGCTACTAAGATGGATGATCGCTCCCCAGCGGAGTCACCAATTTGTTTTGGGAAGTTTTAGTGTCTACGGATAAACACTTAAACCCCTAGACTAGTAGCTAAGTCTAGAACAACAGTGCAAAGCATTCTCTACTTTTTCTATGACCAATAGATTAAATAAGAGGTAAAGAAGCCTACCTGAAGCTTTCACTTACTCCTTATCTCCCTTGACCAATTCTGTCACTCCTTTCTGTACTTAATCTACTTGAAGAGTACCTGCACACAAACAGAAGACAAAAACCGATCAAAGCATATGATAATGATCTATTGATTAAACATAGCATGGAATCAAGTACATAGTACACATATGAAAGCATCAATGAATAACACAAGCATATGGAAAAATCTTTGAACACTTTATTAGTAAAAGGAAGAGTTACAACCCAATTTTCTTGATTCAGCATCACTCCTCCAATTCAATCCCATCCTCTCCTCATAACAAGCAAGACATTTTGACATCATTACAATACTTGAAATCAACTCAAGTCTCATACTAACAGCATCTCCCTATAATTCAATGATTTCCAGCCCCTGATCACTTAGATGAGTGGTCTTTTTATAGGTGAATGAAGGAAGTTATACCATAAATGGTGATAATGAATGCCCTCCCAAACTTAGAATTTAGTTCCATGGAGGAAGGGATAAAGGGATTGATGTTCCTTAACTCCCTACCTCATCCAAATTCGAGCTCAAAGGAGTAGATAAACTTGGGAAACTTCTAGATGCATCCAATGGATAAGAATATTCCCAAACCCCAATGAAATTTCACTCAAATTTGCCCAGCGCAGGCCAAAGAGGGCTAAAGTGCGCTGCATAACACCTAGGCAGTGTACTAGACTGCACTGCAGTGCACCCTGATGAAGGCCTGCCTGCGCTAATCTTCTTAGAGGCAATTTTTGGATGATTTCAGTCATGGAATCTCTTGGGAAGCTATGCATTCTGATGGTTGACTTCTTTAGGGCATGTAACAACTGAATTAGGGTTTGATGGGCCCTAATAGTACTGATCTGTAGGTTGGGGTTGATGTGCCCAAATGGATCTGTAACACCGAGCCAGTGATTGATATATGGGGAATAAAATAATTATTAATGATTTGTATTTACTCCCGGAAAAAAAAGCAATCGGAATCCGGTAGGCCTCTAGCCCGGAAAAACTAGACGACCCGGGAAACCCTGCCAAGGCTGTTAAGATGCTAGACCTTCACAACAGCAAAAACAATAACAACCTTGACAAATCCACCAGCTAGAACCAATTCTAATGGCTATGAACTTAAAGGGCAGGGAAATGGAGAAAAAGTTACACCATTCGAACCACCGTCGCTCAAGAAAATGAAACAATGGTCCTGTGGGAACATACTGAGAAATAGAGGGGCTTGGAAACTTAAACGGTAATTTTCACAAAAACATTCGGTCACTGGTCTAATGGATTTGATATTCTGAAAGCCTTCGTCTAGAAAGACAAGAAAAACTTAAAATGTGTGAAGAAGCCACCCTAAGACCCCTGAGCTGCGAGCAGTTTGGGGAAGACCTAATAAAAATTTTACCATTTTGTAACTAGAAATGGATGACTTCTCTTCACAGAGCAACATAGCTAACAAAGATAACCAGTAACGGCATACTGAAGTATTCAAAAGGGGAAAACATTCTTTATGGGAAGGATTGTAGTTTATACCTAGATTATGCATAGAAATTACCTAAAACAATGAATTCGAACATTTCCCCCTTCTCAAAAACTACAGAAACGCTTATTTCAGGAAAAAAAAAAAACCCCCCAATTTACATTATCACATTATCCCCCTTCCCAATATCATGTAATTTCATGAAAAAAAAATGTTAAGATCACTAGAACCTTACCTTTTTCTCCATTTGCATCTGCATTTTTGGTTTACGGTTCGATTCAGGTTCACTTTGACTGCTACGATGTCCTTCGCCATAGCTGAAATTTGATTCTTCACCGCTGCTACCCTTCCTTTTTTCTGTAACTAAGATGGGTAACAATAGGGGAAAAACGGAGAAAATTCGGAAAACCCCAGTATAAGTAGGGCACCATCAAGCGAGGTCTGCACCGACCTCGCCGAGGATACTGATAAGCTCAATGGCGAAGTTGTAGATTAATCCCACATGCAGGAATCCAGTATGGTAGTAGAGTTCAACTTTTACCGTCATATTCTCTGAGGAATGTTACCCATATTGTATTTTGTATTTTGTATTTTGTATTTTACACTGTAATGCAGATACCAATCCATATATATGCATATCTACATAAGTAACAGATTGCAAGAATTTCCCAAGCATTAACACCACCATTTCAAACGAAGAAGCAACATTTATCCACCGCAGTTAAATTACATGAAGAAAACACTTATCTTAGTGATTCTAGACAATTGAATGAGGGACAAAGATTCTCCATCAAACCGTAGATAGCTATAGCCAATCCTTACTTACAACTATCACACCTAAGCCAGATTCCAGAGTCTGAGGAGTCTAATGCTGGTGGATTTGAACACAACCACCAAGATTCTCCATCGAACCATAGATAGCTATGGCCAATCCTTACTTACAACTATCACACCCGAGACAAATTCCAGAGTCTAAGGTGTCTAATGCTTGTGGATTTGAACAAAACCACCATTTGAACTAAGAACCAGAGATTCTACCACTTCTTCCTTCCAACTATGTTGCACTCAACCAATGCACGAAGGCACTATGGTTCCACCCAACCTTGGGGAATCCAGAATCGAAACCAAAGCATTACACAACAGGGAGTCGTCAAAATTCTTCCAAGATTTTTCTAGGATTGTTTCCTCCACCCAGCCCTCAGGAATTTCTAAGAAATACCATCTCCACCTTCTAGGTCATGGGGAATCAAGAGGCAAACTCTCCACACCTAGAATATTTTTTCTCCTCACTCTGCTAACCAGAAAAGAAAATAAATAAATAAAAATTAAAAATTAAAAATAAATTAAAAAAATAAATAAATAAAAATAATAAAAATAAAAATAATAAAAAATAAATAAAAAGATAAATAAAAAATAAAAAATAAATAAATAAATAAAATAAAAAAATAAAAAAATAAAAAAAATCTCACCCAAAAACTAGCTTGTTGATGTTCATCAATTAGTCCCCCCCTCTCTCAGTTGCTCCCCACTCTCTCTTTGTTCTCTCCAATTCAAACTCCCCCTCCCCCTCCAATCGGAACTGATTTTTTTCTTTTCCTTGGGAAACCTTCCGACAGTGACCCTGCCAACACAGTGTTGTCAGTCAATAGAAATTTTCCACCTGTCTATCTGTTACCAGTTTGTTAAATGCATTTTTTAATTGGTTGTAGTAGGCAGCTTGTACGTTCCACGTGCTAGCAGTCCAACCCTTCCTCTTTTTAATTTTTTTGTCTTTGCTACCTTGTTCAACCGCCCAAGTAAGGATGGTCTCATCTTTTCTCTCATAGCTCCATAATTTCTGAAAACACTCGACCATTTAAATTCCACCAACTAATCTTCACGAGTTGTCCCAACAATTCAGATTTTCTTGCCTCAAGAAAACTTGCAGCATCCCGGTGAAGCAACCTCCCCAACTCTGGAATTTGTATCCCTTGATTCAGCGACTTTGTTTTCCCAATTATTTACATGTATGTATAAGATAAAAACATGATTGAGATTGTCACTTCCAAACACTATGGTTTTCATTATCAAAACCCACATATCCTTTGGACTCTATTTCAAATATTATTTTATATATATATTCACAGAATAAAAAAACTCAAAAACATTATCAACGTGTTATTGCACTTTAGAGAAACAATGATCATCAAAACATATTAAATACAAAAGAATACAAGAGATTCATTCACGTTCTTTTTAGGATGTTGAAGGAGAAAGAGTACTTGTGATCTTATATAAGTGTACCTACGTTGAAAAGCATTTGTGCGTAAATGTTGTAATATAAAAGGTGATGTAAATATAACCTAATATTCATTTATATTTATATATACATTTTTATATTCCTTTTCAATTGAGTTAGTATGTCATCCATAAATATTATTAATGTGTTCGGAATTTATCATAAACAAAAATAAAAAGTCATAAAATTAATAAAACATTTAATTTTTTATATCTTATAATATGATATAAGATTTTATATTATAGTAATTAATTCATTGTTTATTGCTATTATTTATATTTTTTAAGTTAGTACTATGTTTTTTAATACTTCAATTAACTTTTTATATTTTATAATATAATAAAAGATTTTATATTATATGGTTCGTATTGTGGATTCTCCGGTAACTAAGTCAAAAAAAAAATTTACTTTATTGTTTATCTATATATATATATATATATTAAAAGTCAGTTTTATGTTTTTTTTAAATGTATATTTTTATGATATAAATAATGATAAGGTTGGTTGTAGTATGACGTGTTTTTTTCTAAAGGTAAGCTATAGTTATATTAGGAAATCAAAAATTTACATTGAGATATTGTTTTGTTGTTGTTATTAATTTGTTATTAGGGAAATTAACTAGTAGCATAACATGGGATTTTTAATCATTGGATATCTATGTAATATTGTTTGTGAAATCACGAAATAGTTTAAATGGCTCTATCAACCTATGACAACTAGTTTATAGGTGATAAAAAACTATGACAACTAACATGTGAGCTATCAAAAGCTAATTGTATCTTATCCATAAACACAAGCATAACAAAAAAATTGCCATCAACACTTAAATTAACATCATTAGTTGGTGGGTGAATCCTCATGGATTGTTCGACCCGCATCCGCCTGTGGATCCATAAAGGTGATGTTGGTGAGATGCTTGACCAAAATTGAGCTTATGTCCATTTTTTCTAGCAGGTGATGAATGTCATTCAGCTACAACTGATTCTACTATTGCACATTTAATTTTTCCTTTAGAGCCCTGCACAAGATTGTTTTTATTTGTTAATAAATGTCAACCACCCTTAAGCATTCAGTCTGCTTGGAGTAGGTGCAACCCATGTCAAGAACACAAGATTTGACTTGTTCCATTATATCAATATCAAAGACGAATCGTCAATGAAGACGGGATTTTTTCTCAATAGGTGCAATGTGGCTTCGAACACTAACCATAATGCATTCAATGTACCTATAGGTAGCCTATTGTGATTCCCTTTGATCTCTAGAAGTATTGAGAGGAAACACCAATGAGATTTGGCTATGGTGACCTAGCCTCTGTTGTTGGTTGTGCCCATGCTCCTACTACATCTTCCTCGTGTCATAGAAATAGAGGTTGGTGAGGATAGATTGATGAAAGCAAGCTAAGCAAGTGAAAGACTAGTTGAAAACAACGAGGATACTATGAGATGGGTATTCAACTTAGGGGGTGAAACTTGAGTGAATGAGTGAGGTTACTTAGAAAAGTGAAGACCCTAGAGCTTAAAAGCAACAACAAGGACCCAAAGCATGAGAGAGCATGCAGACTCAAGATAGTAGTTAGAGGAATGGGGAAATAACTGAGACCACCAACTAACCAACAACTAGTTGAAAGAAAAAGAGGAGACATTGCAATAAATATCAAAGTTTCCCTTCCAATAAGCTATAGAAATGACCAAGGGGGTTCAAAGAAACTAATCTTGCCAAAAATCTCGGATCCAAGAGAATTTGACTACCCAATGAGAGCACATGTCCCCCAACTAACAAAAAAACCATAAACATACCAAAAAGAAAATGTAATTGAAAATTCACAGGTGGTAAAATCATGCAACAAGAAAACTTACTTCCAAATCCGCTGCACAGATTGGCAAGTTGCTAATTAGCCCGGCTTTTCTGGTCTCCATGATGCCCTTAGACCATGCAAGGTGGAAAATCTCAATGCTACCTTTAACCTTGTTAATGTTCCCCCACCAACTTGCATTAATAAATCACTATGACTAGCCATAATGGGTTTTGGCTTCTAGATGATGAGATTTTGATTGCATGTAGGCTCGAATGACCTCACTGCCTCCCAAGACCATATGGCCCTTTTGGATTTGTTAACCTCACACATTCCCATCTACAGAGAAATGACCCTGAATTTCATACAATAACCTTTCACATTAGAATGAGATCAATCATACCGATTAGTTTTTGGCCTCATAATCATTGATTCACACCTTATTAATACCCACCGAACTTGGGGATGTTGCAATATAATGTTATTTGTGTAAGATATTAGATTAAATTAACAATTTGCTCAAATAATTTATTATAAAATACATTATTATATTATTTAAAAAAAAAAAAACACATGGATTTTATGGTTATTAATTATTAATATTTAAAATTTTGGAAAGGTGGCAAGTGTGGGTGATTGTTTGCCCCAAAGGAAAAGATGAATAGACTCTCTTGGAAATTGGGTTATGCCTCTAATTATCAAGCATAAACATATGCTATATATCGAGGACTTAATCAAATTGATATCATGGGAATAAGAAAATTATTTGTCGTTGAAGATTCTATGATCATCCTCCAACAAATTAGAGAGGATCATACCAAAGGGATTCCAAGATCAAATCAATATTGAGATGAATTCATTATCTAGCCAAAAAGTGACCATCAATTTATTTTTTCATGTTCTTAGAGCTATTAATATGAGTGCATATGGATTGGATAAATAAGGATAAAACTTGGACAAGGGTAGCCTCATTGTCAATGTGTTCATCAAACATCATGCCATTGCATAATAATTTGATAAGGTGTCATTGGTTGGCACATCCTCTCCTTAGATGTGCAGAGATAGTTAATAGGGGATTCACATGCCTTAAATTTTTGAACCTGATGTATAAATCTCACTTCATCTACAAAGAGTTGTATTTAGTCATATTTTTGTGTTTTGCACAATGGGATATGAAGGACATTACTATCCAAGAGGGAAATCTTATTAGTCTCTAGCAATTAGTACAAATGACCAATGATTTATTTCAAGTGGGATACTTTGGCAATGTGTTTCAGGACTAGGCATCGTGATATGGTTCGAAGCGGAGTAGGATGCTTATGAAACCTGCTACGGGAACATAAGATTAAACCCTGGTGAAAAATCATAACAGAAAAAACCTGAATGATGATATGGATGGGACAGTAAGGAGGATGGAGATCCACAAGGTTTTTTTTTTAAGAACCCCTTATTTGTGTCATTTGAAGAGGATATATCTCTCCTAGGAAAGGCTCTCAAGGTTCAGTTGTAGCCATCATGAGGACTCGTACAAGTATAAGTGGAATCATGAAAGGATTGTAAAACTTTTGAATAGGAACACTATACAAGTAAAATTGACAGTAAATGATCCCTTTTTCTCTATTGTCTAGTTTTTGTTCCAAGATTGATAACCTATCTCTCATCTCAGGTGTATCTGTTATGACCCAACACAGCCTTTTGATCTGATATAAATTCTTAGTTTTGATCAAAAATAAAATAAAAATTAGAACAAATATCGTTAATATTAAAAATAATATTATACAGAAAAATAAATATATATATATATATATATATATATATATATATATATATATATATATATATATATATATCTATATCTATATATATATTTCTTTTTATTTAACTGTGATGAGGGTGGGTGAACGGATAGTATGGGACATAGTCCTTGACGAGTGATCTCACTCAGCATGACACGCACTAGGAGCTTTGGTGGTGTCCAAGACATGTGGTAGGGGAATGTCGGAACCATCGAGAAGGGGTAGGGTTGTTATATAGAGTAGCAAGTGAACGCCATTGGAAATTTCTGCTACCGGTCATTGGAGGAAGGTTGAATGATTTTAATGAGACAAAGTATGAATATGCCTACTACATGTGCATTCCCTCTAGCATGGGTGGTCTCAGTTCGCCCATCGATGGAGAAGTGTGGTTGGTGTGTAGTGGGAATGTTGACTAGGGGCTTCGCAGGATAGTTTGGAATCCAGGAGAAGAGGGTCGAGGTTATTTGCAGACTAGGCTTGCGACGTCCAAAGCTCCTATTGTTGGTTCAATTCAAAGTGTGGTTCTCATTTTCATCCCTATGTATCAAATTCTAGTTGGAATTGGGGTAATTGACAGTTATTACCTGGGCTTTTACTACCTCTCGTCCTCTGATTTTGGTCAATGTTTGGTGGTCGTGGCTTTGTTCCTATGTTGATACTGGCCTGTTTTAGGTTACTGGGTCATCTGGAGTTGGTTTTTTTAGCCATTGGCTCAGTTTGGATATTGGGAGAGGAGGTTTTGTGCGTGCCTCTTTCATTCATGGACTTTTCATTTCTGACTGTCTAAAATATGGTGGTAATTTAGAATGCAAGAGGCACGTCGGTGGCTTTGATAAATTTTGTTTCTGAAAAATTTGTGGCATTTTCGGGACCTGTTTCCAGCCATTTGGGAGATCTTCCTGCCCCACAGTCCAGTTTCTGGTTGGCAACAGACGTGGTCATTATGGGAGTTGGGTGGCTTACTACCTTCACTAGTGGTATTGTGTTTGTTGGTGGAGTGGGAGTGGCTTTAGTGTACTGGGCTCTCGACACTTCTCGTGTATTGTTCCCATTGCACAAATGAACCACCAACGGGGTCGTGCACAGAGGGGTGGCAGTCGCAGAGACTTGGAGGGAGAAATAGCCTATGAGGGGGAGGGTAGATTCGATGAGGAGGGTGAGCTTGCCCAAATCTGTGCCCATTCACTGGGGTGGGTGGATCAGGAGCCCTCGCACACTTTAATTGTTGAGAAATTACGGGACATGGTGGCTAGCCTAGACATTCTGTGGGAGCAAAGGTACGAAGACCACAATGAACTCATTGCATATATTAATGATTTGTAGTTCATCCAAGGGGAAATGTTGTAGTAAATCACCTCAGTTCATTGGAGTCAGCATAGAACCAACATGCGGCTAGATGAAATTAAAGTTTGTTTGGCCCATATCAATTTTCATGTCCATGAAGACTTGGTTCGCCCAACCAGCCATGTGTTATAGCATCATTGAGCACTCTTGTAGGATTGATGCTCTTGTATGGCCTTGGGAAGCCTTTTCCCATGTAGACTTGATCTTATATTAAAAAACAATATTTCAAATTCCATACATGACTCTACCCATTCAAAAGTTTGTACATATGCGGATTCTATAACTTCATTCCCACGTATACCCTACAAAGCTCATAGCACAATTGAATTAACTAATTTCAGGTGGTATATATACACACCTTGGGTAGGCCTAAAAGACATAAGAGAAGGGTTATCGACATTATACCCATTTTTCTCCCAGATCAAGTCTGATTTTCCTCTACCTCCTGCACTCCCAGTCTCTATGGAAAATATGGTTTCCTTTGTAGAGATTCTCATCATCTTTATATCATCTCCTTTCATTTGTTAGAGAGGTTCTCTTTGTGGCTCGGGCTAGACAGATCTAGAGGAAGGCTTCTTCGGTGCTTTGGCTTGGATCAGGTTGTACATTTCTTGTACCTATTGCTGATTATCAATAAAGAAGCTCATTTATTATTCTTGATTTGTTATTGTCTCATGAATATCAATTTGTACATTTATAATTGATGATCTAGCATATATTTTATGTATGCACATGGAATTATATATCATTTATATGCTTCTTTGAATTGACTTGCAAGCCTGCTTGATTCTTGAGGAATAAGAGGGTTTGGATCCTATGGGAACATCATCAAACTTATGACCTTTGGGTATGTTTCCAATTCCACATTTAGTAATTCACATATTTGACATGCTTGCTTAACTACTCTTTGTTGATTATCTTGTTCTGCTCTATTGAGGTTTTCAACCCTTGCCTTAGGGAACTTTTCCCGCCAACACCATGGTGTTGTTCAGGCATTTGATACTCCATAAATTCCATCTGCATGTCGCTTCTTGGCGTTGTTAGTGTTTTGGATTGTTATGAATTTTTGTTTATGTAGCTCTTTTGAAACTGGAAATACCTTTTGTGTTTTTGTATCACTCTCATGGCTAACAAATCTAGTCAAAGTGAAGCCAAAAGAGAAAGGGTGATTTGGACTGCAAGATGAACTCTTTTGAAAACTTAATAGAATTGTTTTGACCAAAAAAAAACTTTTTATTTTGTATTTGAGATGTCAGAAATAACTCCACAGTAGACATTTTAGGTTGTTGACATTTTGAGTCTACACCAAGACCCATCATTAAGACAGAGGTCAAGGAAAAGCAGAAGAAAATGGTGTAATAAATAGAGAGAGTGATCAATGGAATAGGTCAACAGTGTGAAAATTAGAGGATCAAAGGGGGAGAGGTGGCTAATGAGGGAGGATTGGTCATTGGTTGGAGACTGTAGCTTTGTGTGAGCAAGGGGATCCAACTTCTGTTAACTTCATTCCCATCGTATATGTTGATATTGTTGGGATGCTTCATGATTTCCAGAGCTTCACGCAATGCTCTATAGTTGTGTCGGTTACGAAGTCTATGATTAATGATGGAAAAGGGACGAGTGAGATCAAGATCCATGCATCGTTTTAGAAATTGAAGATCAGCTCATCTTCTCTCTATTTTTATGCTTATTTTCTCGAGTGTACAGATCTCAAGCCAGATTTCACCTTTTGTACAGGGACTTGATTAGGGTTTGCATTTCTGTGGGGTGTCAGAAATAGCTCGACAGTAGAAATTTTATATTGTCAATGTTTCTAGTCTACACCAAGAACCTTCTTCAAGACAAAGGTCGAGGAAAAGCAGAATAAAAGTAGGAGAGTGAACAATGGAATAGGCCAACAGTGTGGTAATTACAAGATTGAAGGGCGAGAGGTGGCTAATGAGGGAGGATTGGTCATTCGTTGGAGATTGCAGCTTTGTGTGAGTAGGGGGATATAACTTCTGTTGACTTCAATCCCACTATCTCTGTTGATATTGTTGGGATGCCCCATGATTTCCAGAGATTGAAACAATGCTCTTTTGTTGTCTCGATTACGAAGTCTATGATTAATGATGGCAAAGGGAGGAGTGAGATCAAGATCCCTGCATCGTTTCAGAAATTGAAGATCAGTTGCTCCTCTCTCTATTTTTATCCTTATTTTCTCAAGTGTATGGATCTCAAGCCATATTTCCCTTCCATACCTGGAGTTGATTAGGGTTTGATTTTTTTAATATTTAATAAATTAATTCTTAAAATTAAGATAAATATTTTATAATAAGTTATAAAGTGTTCATACAAAAATAAGTTATAAAATATATTTATTTTATAATTTAAAAAAAAATACATTTCAAATTTCTAAAATTTTATAAAGTATTAAAAAAATTAAACAATATTGTGTCACATTTTATTTATTAATATTATTATTTTTATTATTTGTAAAATTCTATAAATTATTAAAAAATATGAAACAAAAGTTCTATAAATTATTAAAAAATATGAAACAAAATTTTGTTATATATATATATATATATAGATAACCATCCTCTTACCCTCTCAAGTTATCTCAAGTTGTGGGAGGTGTTACTTGTTTGATTGACTCGATCTCCATGTATGTTTTGGAGATGGGGTTACATAACCTATTTTTCTCAAAGTCTACAAAACTTAGTTTTGATACCACCTTTACATTTAGCTCATTGAGGGTTTTCTGGGGATATAAACTTTACCTCAATTCAACTCTTGTGTTGAGATTTATACCCATTAAGAGTTTGGCCCATTAATTAGGCCACATCATCATTATGCTCAGTGGCCCTTGCTTTGCTCCCATGGCAATGCCACGCCAACACCACGGAGGGTCCATAGAGTCCTTTGTTACATCGTAAATGCATATGACTCTAGTTATATCTAGGCCTGTGCATTTTTTCAAGTCTTTTTCCACACCTAAATCTTGAACTCCTAGATGGTTTAGTGGAAATCTTCTGCCACAACAAGGTTTTGTTCGTGGGATAGCCCTCCAACAACGAAAAATACTTCAAGTTCAAGTTTAATCAAGGTTGCTAAAAGGTATGTGCCTTTTACCATCCAAGATCCATGGATCCTTGGATCTAATCTGTGCATAATATAATTAGTGCAAGGCCCAACAATGTGTATGTGACATGATCCCCCATAAGAAGACTAGAAAGGTCTTAACTAGCCCTAGGACACATTTGGGAACCCGAAAGGTGTGTGCCTTTTCCACCCCCTGGATTCATAGATACAAGTCAGTTTTAAAGTAATCCACCCTAGGATCAATCTAGGCCTACTTCATGATGTTAGCCCTTTCCAACACCCCCCTAAACCCAAACTTCCAAATTCCTAGATTTCGATAATGATTGAAGGAAAATGGAAGAAGGGGAAATTTTTCCAAGGAAAATGGGAAACATCTTGAGCACCAAATTTATTGGGTTTTAATGCATGACACCCATGGTCCTAAACCTAAAAAAATTCCTAATAACCAATAACAGAAGGTGGATTCTTGACACCAACTATGTGATTTCAGAAAGATGAAGGGAGTAGAGCATCGGCACCAAATTTCACAATTTTTCAACAGAACCACACCAGGAAACCATTCTTGATGAAGCCAACTCTATAACCTCTTGCGGGTTGGTTAATAAATATTCAAAAGCATATATTTATTAATCACATAAATGTGGAACACAAAGAACTGCATAACTATACAAGGATTATTACAATCTATCCTTAGACATAACAGGTTTATCAAACAAGTTGATCTATTTAATCGAATCCATTATTTTCAAGCAAGAGAGAGAGTGAGAGCATGAATGCATATATTATCACATTATTCATGAACTATTATTTATCAAAACAAACCATTTAATTCATTCAATTCATAGTATACATGATATCATGAAAATCATGGGTACAATAGTGAACTACCCAGTTCAAGCATTCATTATAACCATAGAAATATTAAGATAGTTGTTAATCATGAATATAAAAGTGAACCTCCAACATTCATTCATGAATATACAGGACCATGCCTTAGTCAATAATGATAACAAGAGTTATCATAGTCCATAATCCAAATGTTCATAAACCATCATACTTATATAGGTGTGTTAAAATAGTTGGAAACTAAAGGAGGGACTTCCACTCTCCACCCAACCATAGGCCAATTACACAATACCTTTCTCGCAACTAAATACCCCTAAGTCGGATCCAAAGTCTAAGAGGATTCTTTCTTAGGGATAATTCACACCAATGGCTTGGTCATACATTCAATAATGGGGTCCACTATTCATATAAGTTTATCAACTCCCCTCGAGCATTAAGCACTATAGTGAACCACTCACTCCTCTAAGTTCAATCACAGGACTTCACCCAAGGTCCAGATGAGGTATTTATTAGTCCAATAGGTTGAATACATTTTCCAAGTGGTTTATCAGTTGTATTTTCATAGTAAGCACCACAGAGGTTTGCATTCCACTATCCAAGTGGTTTATCAATTGTCCAGCAAGCACCACAATGACTTTGATTTCCCTTTCCAAATGTTTATCAACTATACAATAAGAACCACAATGATTTAGTCATCCATTGAGCCTCCCACTAACAACACAATCATTCTAACATGGTATAGTGACCTTAAACACATAATCACAAGGACTAACACTCAAGGTCACATGGCATAAGGCTTAGAAATCAACTCCAATACTACTCAGTCATCTGGGTCATAGCTCCAACAATTCCATGCATTCTACTACTAGAAACCAAATAATGAACTCTCCATGTTCAAGGGGGAGGTGATCAATACCCAGTGAAGGCAAAATTGAAAGATTCTTTGATAACTCCCTCGTTGTGGGTTGTTGTCCCCACAAATTTTCCCTGTTTCTATCTATTTTCTACAAAAAAAAAAAAAAACTCCTTCTTATGTCTCCCACCTCTCGGGTTTTTTCTCTACCTTTTTTCCTGAGGTTGTAGCCACATCCTGGATCCATGAGTGGGGTAGGGATGGGCATGTCCCTAAGCCCACACTGCCCAATCCCATCTCATTTTATGCATGTCAATGAAGTTAGTTGATTGGTCAACAACCTACCTCAAACATTAACTCATGTCTACTATTGGATTTTTACGTCATGCAACATACCTTCCCCTCAGATAGTGGATCTGTGGTGTCCCTCCCTTCATACTAGCATTAAATCAACATTTAATTTTCAAATGTTCATAAGATTTTTTTTAGCCAACCATGGCTCTCACACTAGCAATACCTATTTGTTGAAAAATGGCAACAAGAAATGCTAAAAATAGCAGTTTGGGTACCAGTGCTCGATTGGGAAACAGGGAATGAAAAATGGAAGTGCTATTTTTAGCAGTTCAAGATGGATTCCTATTTTAGTCAGTCCTTGGACTAAAAATAGGAAGTAAAATTCGAATTTGAACTTAACAGTTGTTTGAAAATAAATTAATTAATTCTCCATGAGGTAATTAGTTGTGAAAGATCAAACATGAAGTCTATGTGAGGACATGCAACAGTTTAACTATTAATTGAGGAATTTATCCATCAGTTAAAGAGATAAGGATGAGTTCTAATTTGAGTAGTAATTAGTTGGCTCAGTTAACTGAGTCAAGTCTAGTTAGATTGATTTAAACAGTTTGTTTAAATTAATGTGAGTTCAATTAGTTAATGCATGCTTGCATATAACTGTTGCACTTTAGATAACTAAAGATTCTCTCATGAATAACTCGTGCACGTCAGTTCAGACAGAGATCCAGTTGAGATCAGAGAAGGGACAGTGTACTATCAGTTGGATGAATATTTTTCCTATAAAGGAAGTTCATCCATGATGAGGATTTATCTCGTTCAGGACTGCGTAGTTGGATCAGAGGTTAGTGAGTGTGTGAAGAGGCCAATTCACACAAGTGGTTGCACTGGACCCCAATCAAAATTGTGCAAATAAATAGGAGGCCTGGAGGGCAGACCAGAGGTTAGATAGAGGCCTTTGACTATCTATGAGAAACAGAGGTATTGCAGAGAGAGCAGGATAGCTTTTGAGCTGATTCTTTTTGTAATACTGGCTATATTTCCACTTGTATGATAATACAAAGATGGGGTTTTAGGCTGGTGCTTTCCCCAGGTTATATCTTTTGTGTTATGTGTGATTGATTCCTTCTTATTAGTTATATTTTTTCTTATTGATGTTGCTCATGTTTGATTAAGCTTCCGCTAAATTGTTTGTAGAAGTAGATCAAGTTTTTTGCTTTAGTATATTGCATTATCAGGTGATCTACGGGTGGGAATTTCTACATGGTATCAGAGCCAAGTTTTGTAGAAAAAGTTCTACATGGTATCAGAGCAAAGGTGATCAAAGGAGAGAACAGTATACTGAGAGGAGATTTCAAAGTTTTGAGTTTTGAGCCGAGAGTTTGCAGAGCAGATTTGAAAATTTATGTACAAAATTTTTAGAAACAAATAGCATATTTGGATTCCTTGCGGAAAAAGACCCAAATTCAAAAAAATAATCGACTGAACCGGAGTTCAGATGAGGGAGATATCGCTGATTTAAAATTAGCTCTTTTTCCAGAAAATTTCGTGACGGCAGGAAATATGAAACAAATTGGTGTGCTAGCCAAGAACCTGTATGCACTTGAGGTACAATATGCATGCAAAGCCTTGAGGAGCAAGGAAAAGGTTAGATACTTAGTGGTTGAGAGAGAGAGTAAATTACCTCTCAACATGCAGCGCCAAAAGAAGTCTCAGACGATTGCAGAGGAACCTTGATTGGTGAAACAAATTCAGGAGGTTGTGAAGCAGCCACAACTCAGGAAGCCGAGAGGAGACAAAGTGGAGGCATCCACTCATGCAGAGAGCTCCAGTAGGGGAAATTTCAAGCCAGGTGGGCTGAGGGATCACATGTAGCCATACCTCTAGGTAGGAGGTGGGGCGATGTGGAGTGATCGTCCCAAGGAGGAGGGGCAGGATCCTTGAGGTACCCAACCTCTTTGATTCGACTTTGCTACATGAGCCCCAATGAGGAGTAGTAGGACTAACTGATTGGGTAGAGACAGATGCGGATGGAGTGGCAGAGAGAGCTACAATGCAAGAGTCCCAGGACTATGTAGAGCTAGCAGGCTGCAGCAATGTGAGAGGCACAAGAGTGTTGCACCAGTGCAGGATGGCACAGAGAGGTGTGCAACGGTGCGAGATGCATGGAGTGTTGCAACAGCTCAGAGGTCAGAGAGGGAGCACTTGCCAGCAATAGGTAGAGCTTCAGCGTCAGGGTATGTTTCTAGCCCAAAAAAGAGGTCAGTCGGGAGTTTTTTTGTTCCGAGAGTCGCTGGAGCAACCACACTTGGTAGGAGTTTTGCATGCAGAACATTCCATAGGTACAGGATCAGGTTCGAGCTGAAGCCTTTCTTTTTGAGAGGGAGTGTTGAAAAATGGCAACGAGAAATGCTAAAAATAGAATTGCTAAAAATAACACTGCTAAAAATATCAATTTGGGTATCAGTGCTGGATTAGGCAATAGGGAATGAAAAATGAAAGTGCTAAAAATAGCATTCTATTTTTAACAGTTCAT
Organism: Pinus tabuliformis; assembly: GCA_031772625.1. NCBI lineage: Eukaryota > Viridiplantae > Streptophyta > Pinopsida > Pinales > Pinaceae > Pinus > Pinus tabuliformis. The sequence continues at coordinate 1,333,060,782 of CM062805.1, forward strand.
GATGGATTCCTATTTTAGTCAGTCCCTAGACTAAAAATAGGAAGTAAAATTCGAATTTGAACTTAACAGTTGTTTGAAAATAAATAAATTAATTCTCCATGAGTTAATTAGTTGTGAAAAATCAAACATGAAGTCTATGTGAGGACATGCAACAGTTTCTCTATTAATTAAGGAATTTATCCATCAGTTAAAGAGATAAGGATGAGTTCTAATTTGATTAGTAATTAGTTGGCTCAGTTAACTGAGTCAAGTCCAATTAGATTGATTTAAACAGTTTGTTTAAATTAATGTGAGTTCAGTTAGTTAATGCATGCTTGCATATAACTGCTGCACTTCAGATAACTGAAGATTCTCTCATGAATAACTCATGCATGTCAGTTCAGACAGAGATCCAGTTGAGATCAGAGAAGTGACAGTGTACTATCAGTTAGATGTATATCTATAAAGGAAGCTCATCCATGAGGAGGATTTATCTCCTTTAGGACTGTGTAGTTGGATTAGAGGTTAGTGAGTGTGTGAAGAGGCCAATTCACACAAGTGGCTACACTGGACCCCAATTAAAATTGTGCAAAGAAATAGGAGGCTTGGAGGGTAGACCAGGGGTTAGATAGAGGCCTTTGACTATCTATGAGAAGCAGAGGTATTGTAGAGAGAGCTGGATAGCTTTTGAGTTGATTCTTTTTGTAATACTGGCTATATTTCCACTTATATGATAATACAGAGATGGGGTTTTAGGCTGGTGCTTTCCCCAGGTTATGTCTTTTGTGTTATGTGTGATTGATTCCTTATTAGCAGTTATATGTGTTCTTATTGATGTTTCTCATGTTCGATTAACCTTCTGCTAAATTGTTTGTAGAAGTAGATCAAGTGTTTAGCTTTAGTATATTGCATTATCAGGTGATCTACAGGTGGGAATTTCTACACTATTTATGTTTATAGACATGTGGGTGAAGTAAAAATGGTTGTTGTAGACGCCACCTCCTTAAGAGAATACTATCCTTGATGTTCTATCAATAGAAAATGAGAAATAAAAATTGAGATTTATGTTTACATTTATTACATGCATTGATACATTAAATAAAGTAGGTAGAGTACCCTCATTTGGTTTGCAATATCCCAGGTTTCTTTATTGGGTCCAAAGTGCTTTCATTGCACCTTGAACTGCTTTATTACTTAATATCAGAGTGTGATCTATCTCTGGTTTAGGATGCACAGTGGTTCTAATTGGAATTCTCCCTCATATCCCACCTGTATCACAGAACAATCAACCACATGATTAGTGTCACGTACACACTTTTTAAGAAAAGAAATGTGAAATACATTGTGTGCTTTCATTGTCACTAGAAAGGCCAATCTATAAGCCATTGATCCCACTCTTTCCAAAATTTGAGATGGTCCACAAAATGTAGGTGTTAATTTACCACAAGATACCACTTTTAATGATCTCTTCCTTGGTCCGATACGAAGATATGCATGCTCGCCCCCTTGTAATTATTTGTGCATCCTTTGTTGTTTTTCATACCTATTTTTCCTACCCTAAGATGCCTTCAATTCCCACCTCATTCTAAACACTTCTTGCTTCATTTCTTTCAGCATATCAAGTCCAAGAACGACTTTATTGACTGGGCATCTCAACTAACGGGATTGTTGCATTTTCTGCCATACAATGCCTCAAAGGGTTCATCTTTAATTACTCTTGGTAACCATTTTTGTATGCAAATTTGTTGGGTCCCTATAATACTAGTGATTACCCCATTACTATTGTAGTTATACCCCTTATTTATATTGTTGTGCCCCTATTACCCCCATATTGTTATTTATGTGCCCCATAGAATCCCTCTATTGTTATTTTTGTGGCTTTATATTATTATTGTTAGGTCGGTTGGATTATATTGTGACTCCTTAGACTCCTATATATAGAAAGGAGGTTTTGTCATTTGTATCATCCAATAATTGTTCATTTATGTAATGTAAAGGAGGTTGCCCCCTCGAAGAGGCTGAATTCTAAGGCTTTGATCTATCTTTTCTATCTTTTCTTGAGCTGGTTTCATAACATTTGGTATCAGAGCTTTGGATTCTAGGGTTTCGCTGCTCCAAATAGGTCATCGTGGCATTTTCGCTATAAATTTTTTTTCTGTGACGTTTCAAAAGTCGCAAAAAAACCCATTTGAGAAGAAATCGTGTTGAACCTTGGGTCCAAATTTCAGATCTTTTCGCGCGATATTTGCGGAGATATGATCTGAGGAAGTTGGTCTTTTTGCAGACTTATGAATTACATTCAAAACAGGTGACCTGGGGAAAATCGTCATAACTTTCTCTCTGGGAATCAGATTGAAATTTCGTAAGAAGGTACAAAAAGAGGACGGACTGTAGTTTCTTGTATATCTTTTTCAGAACCAAAGATCGAAAATTGTACATGTGGCACTTCATACAAGTTCGCTCTTCTGGAAAGGTCTATAATCAGGTCATCTTGGGAGATTGTGCATAACTCTTTCTTGGAGAATCCAATTTGGATCAGACTGGTGGCATTGGAAAGAGGACACAGAGAGCTACTACAAATCACAAATTCAGAACTAGATGATTGGAAAGTACAGAGATACATCAGAGGCAATATCAAGCTCCTACAAAGTGAAAAAAGGTGTGTAGATTTTTTTAAATTTTTGCTTAAGCTTGGTTTGAAAATTTATTTTGAAGGAATTCAAAGGGCATAGTAGAGAATTATTATCGGTAACTGATGCCCCGAGGAAAGAAAATGCAAACACCTAGTAAGGAACCTGAAAGCTCTAGCATGACTCATGAAGAAGAGGAAGAAATGCTACATGATATATCAAAATTACAAGAACAAGTGCAACAAATGTCACGCTCACAAAAGTTAACAGAAGCTAAGATAAATGGCGTGGAAGCTAAGACGAATGGCATGGAAGCTAAGATGGACAATTTGAAGATAGATTTGAACACAAATTTGAAGACAGGCATGGCAGATTTGAAGACAGATTTGAAAAATTTTCTACAAGAAATACTTACTAATGGTGAAAAGGTAGTAAAGGAAACTCATGATGAGAACAAAAGAAATGTTAATCATGATTCCATAGATGCTAATGTTGGATCAAAGAATCACCATATTCCAAAAATCGATATGAGGAAGTTTGATGGCAAGGATCCCGCCACATGGATATTATAGATGGAGCAATTCTTCGATCTCAATAATGTGCAAAATGCACAAAAGGTACGTATGGAAACTGTATATTTGGAACCAAATCAGTTTGTATGGTATCAATGGCTTTGTTTTCGTAAACAATTTATCACTTGGGAAATTTTTACGGAAGAATTGATAGCACATTATGAGGATACAAAAAGCAACACTTTTTTTAGCCAATTGATAAGTCTCAAACAAAAGGGTTCAATAATGAAGCACATTGAGGAGTTCCAAAAATTGAACATAAGGGTAAAAGATATTCCAGAGGAGCATAGGATTGATGTGTTCATAGGGTCTTTAAAGGATAATATCCAACATGATGTTCACCTTTGGGAACCTGATTCATTAGAGAAGGCATTCAGGTTAGCAAGAAAAATGGAAAACAAAATTATGGCAACTAGGAAGCATACCACTCACAACTATAAAGACAGAAGTGTTGTTGCCCCTAGTCTTCCACAACCTACAAGGTTGACACCACAACAATTGGAAGAAAAAAGAGCAAAAGGGCTTTGTTACAATTGTGATAGCAAATACACAAAAGGTCATAAGTGTGCTGAGAAGAAATTATTCTACATAGATTGTGAAGAGGAAGAAGAAAAGGAGCAAGAAAGGTCAAAAGAAGAGGATATACTCCAGGAACAAAGCCTAGATGAAGAACAAATAAATCCGACCATATCTTGCAATGCATTGGCGGGAATTACCACTCCTCAAACCATCAAGATAGAAGGACAAATCAAGAAGAAAAAGGTAATAGTGTTGATTGATTCAGGAAGCACCCACAATTTTATTCATTGTAGGGTAGCAAAAGAATTGAATTGCTTCCTATATCCAGCACCAGAGTGTCAAGTGATGATTGCAAATGGAGGAACAATAAATTGCTCTGGAAAGTGCCATAATATCAAGCTATCCATGGGAGAATATGTATTGACTAGCCCAATGCTTTCCATTCCAATGGGAGGTGCTGATGTTGTACTAGGAGTCCAATGGCTACAATCCTTGGGTACAATAGCTTTTAATTTTCAAGAAATTTTCATCAAATTTTCTACGGAAGGAAAGGAAGTTGAGTTGAGAATAATTAATATTATTTTGTTATTAATGGAGAAAATAGTTACGTTGTTGTAACTTTCTCCCTAGTTTAGGATTAGTTCCTATAATTATGGGGTTTGGGTGCAACTTCCTATTTCCTAGTATTGTATTTAATGATGTAATCTTTGATTGATTGTGAATAGAGTGGACGAGAGTGATCTCTCAAGTTTGATGAGTGTAGTCTCCAGGTGCAGGCCACACCTGAGAGCTACATCTCTTTCTTTTCAATTCTGTTCACATTTTATCTTGGTATCAGAGCTCAGAGTGAGTGAGCCTGATCTTTTGTCACCTGTGAGGCTGAAGTGCCTGTAGTAGCTAGCTTGCCTGTGTGGCTGGAATAGCCTGTGTGGCTGGAATAGCCTGTGTGGCTGGAATAGCCTGTGTGGCTTGAAGTGCCTTTGTGGCTGTGTGTACACGAGAGCTCTGTGCTCGATTGAGCAGGTGGACTGCAGAACACCTGGCTCGGACTCGAAAGTTTTGGCGCGGATTTTTCACGGATTGGCGCGGATTTTGCGCTGACAGTCGCGCCAGAAGAGGAATTAGCGCGGTTATTGAGGAATAAACTGCGCCAGAGCGCCAAAAAGCCCGATTAGCGCGGGATTTTACCGGGAAAGTCGCGCCAATTGAAATACTCTAAGCGATTTTCAGTTAGCGCGGATTTTTCGCTCGGGGTAGCGCCAAGGGGATCTGTGAATAGCGTGAACTTCGTTTGGCGGTCTGCAAACGGTGCAGATCGGCGGAGTTGTAGATCCGTCCGGGAGAGACAGATCGGGAAAGCGCCAGAGGAGATCTGTGGGAAACCTCGACTTCGTTTGGCGATCTGCAGGGAGAGTAGAATCGGCGAAGTGGCAGATCAATCCGGGAGAGGTGGATCAGATCAATTGTGATCAGATCATTGTTTTGGCTGTGTTGAAAACGCCGAATTTTCTCATTGGAGCGGGAGTGCCAGACACTGCAGATCGGTGGCAGAGGTGATAGATCGATCTAACAGGTATGAAACCCAGAATACAAACAGAGTTTTGGCTCTGAAAAGCAAGCTATTTTCAATGAGGATTGACGAAAGGGAGTCTGCTACTGCATTTGTCATTCGAATTAAGGATGTTAAAGACGGATTGGTGGCCATTAGAGTGGCGGTGGCTGATGAAGATCTTGTTGCAATAACAATGAATGGGATGCATGATGATTTCCAAACCTTCATCACTGGAGTCTCGGCAAGGGAGAAAACACCCACGTTTGATGATCTCACTGCGATCTTGTAGCAAGAGGAAGAGCGACGGCAGAATCTGAATTTGAACCCCCAAAGTGACGATCTTGCGCTGGTGGAAAAACGACGACTATCCAAAGGGAAGCAGTCACAGCAGCAATCAATCCAGAAAGGAGGAACAACACATAAAAATCACTGTCATAAAGGTATGCTTGCAAATCATTCTGAAAAGAAATGCTTTTATTGTGGAAAGAAGGGTCATATACAGAGAGATTGTTATTATAAGAAGCAGGCTGATGAGGCAAGAAGGAGACAGGTAAATCCAAAACACAGAGGATATTTTGTTGAAGAAGAAGACTTCAGTCATGAATTTCGACTGTTCACAGTCGACTGTGCCCTTTCTGCATCAAATGAGGATGACATCTGGTATGTCGATTCCGGAGCATCCTCTCACATGACAGGTAATAAAGAATTTTTCGACAGTCTTGAAGAAATTATAAATGGATCAAAAATATATCTAGGGGATGATAATGGATATCAGATTAAAGGTCATGGGGTGATTTCAGTTAAGTTACCAAATGGAAAAATTAGTCACCTTTCAAATGTTTTATATGTACCTGGAATAAAGAAAAACCTGATATCTGTATCCATGATGGCTGACCAAGATATGAATGTCGAATTCTTCAAGACTCACTGTGTGATAAAGGATTGCAGGAATGAAATTGTTGCAACAGGCATGCGAGTTGGAAGCCTATACAGATTGGATGCAAAACGTATATCAAAGCAAGCCATGGTCGCAGGAGAGTCGACAGCTGAACAACTCGGTTTGGTCATCTGAATCTGCAGGATCTCATGTTGTTACAAAAGAAAGGTATGGTCGAAGGTCTCCCCATCTTCCGTAATATTCAGTTAAATTGTGATGGTTGTGCCTTAGGAAAGATGCACAGAGAACAGTTCCCTGTGCATGATAGGAGGAGGCAAACATAAATCTTAGAGCTAGTGCACACTGATGTATGTGGTCCCATGCAGACAAGGTCGCTAGGGGGAGCATACTATTTTTTGTTGTTTACTGATGACTGCACTAGGTATTCATGGATTTATTTTTTAAACAAGAAAAGTCAGACTTTCCAATGTTTTATAGATTTCAAAACCCTGGTGGAAAGACAGTTTGGAAAAAGTATTAAAATTCTCCGATCTGATCAAGGAGGAGAATACAAATCAAAGGAATTCATGAAATACTGCAAATCTCACGGGATTGTTCAGCAGTATACAATGTCGCACACACCACAGCAAACGGAGTTGCAGAGCGTAAAAACAGAACTCTGGTAGAGTGCGTAAGGAGCATGCTGCAAGGTAAGGGTCTATCTAATACTTTTTGGGCAGAAGCGATAAATACTGCTGTATATTTGAAAAATAGAAGTCCTACTAGGTTTCTTGGCTTCAAAACTCCTTTTGAAGCCTTGTATGGATTTAAACCAGCAGTAAATCACTTAAGAGTCTTTGGGTCAAAGGCATTTGCACATGTACCCAAAGCTGATAGAAAGAAACTAGACCCTAAGGCAGTCAAATGCATCTTTGTTGGTTATGGCACAGAGTTTAAAGCATACAAACTGTTCAATCCTGAGTCTCGTAAGACATTTGCAAGTAGAGATGTAGTCTTTCATGAACAGGTACATGAACGGAAAGCTGATGTTGGAGATGATTGGCACATTCCATTGCTGTTGGAGGAAAGCAGCGAGGATGAAAGGGAGCAGGAACAGGAGCAGAAAGAAGAGAATGAAGAAGAACAACAAGAAGGTGAAAGAGCAGGCCCAGTTATTGCAGAAGAAAACAAATTTGAGGTAAGTCCCCTACCAAGAAGGTCAGGTAGGAAGACTCAATTACCATTGAAGTTGAGAAACTATGCTTTGATGTCAAAAGTTTTGAACATTGTAGAACCCTCTAATTACAAAGAAGCTAGTCAATTTGAGGAATGGAGAGCTGCAATGAATGAAGAGATGGAATCAATTCTTAGAAATGATACTTGGGATTTAGTTGAGCTGCCTAAGAATAAAACACCCATAGGATGCAAGTGGCTGTTTAAACCCAAAATTAATGCAGATGGAAGTATAGATAAGTTAAAAGCTAGGTTGGTTGCAAAAGGATATTCACAACAGGAAGGTATAGATTTTGATGATACTTTTGCACCTGTAGCAAAGCTAAATACAATTAGAATGCTTATTGCTTTAGCTACTAAATGTAATTGGGAATTACACCAGCTTGATGTTAAATCTGCATTTTTAAATGGTGATTTAAAAGAAGAAATTTACTTAGTACAGCCAGAAGGATATGTAAAGCAGGGGCAGGAACATCTTGTTTGCAGATTGAAAAAGGCTTTATATGGTTTAAAGCAAGCACCCAGGTCTTGGTATGAAAAGGTTGATTCCTTCTTTATAGAGCATGGTTTCCATAGAAGCTTAAATGACCCAAATTTGTATACCAAGTACAATGATCAGGGGCAGATTATTTTGATTTCTCTATATGTGGATGATATGATTCTAACAGGAAATGCAGATGACTTAATCAGAGGAATCAAAAGGCTCATGGCACAAGTTTTTGAGATGAAAAATCTCGGAAACCTTAACTATTGTCTGGGATTAGAAGTATTCAGAGATACTGGGCAAACTTTCCTTACTCAAGGGAAGTATGCGAGAAATCTGTTGGAAAAGTTTGGTATGGATCAGTGTAGAGCAGCAGCAACACCTTTGCAGCAGAATTTGAAATTGAGCAGTGACGATGGCACTAAGGAGGTAGATGCCACAATGTACAGACAGCTGGTTGGCAGCCTTATATATCTTACAACAACCAGACCCGACTTGGCATACTCAGTTAGTGTATTAAGCCAATTCATGTCAAAACCGCGTGAAAGTCACTGGACAACAACAAAGAGCGTGTTGAGGTATCTTTGTGGTACTGTTCATTTTGGTATTTTATACACTGATGTATCTGATGTTACTCTAGCAGGTTTTTCAGACTCAGACTAGGCAGGTAACCTGGATGATCAGAGGTCCATCACAGGTTATGCATTTAACATAGGTTCCAGGGTAATTGCATGGAGCAGCAAGAAACAAAGTACTGTAGCTTTGTCGTCATGTGAAGCTGAATATCAAGCATTGTGTGCAGCAACATGTGAAGCGATCTGGTTGAGGAGACTTCTCAAAGATGCAGGGAAGGAACAGAAGCAACCCACTTCTATCAAAAGCGACAACCAGAGCACTATCAAATTAGCATACAATCCAGTGTTTCATAAAAACACCAAACACATAGACACCCAGTTTCACTTTGTTAGAGAAAAAATACAGTCAAAAGAAATTGCTGTCGAATATTGTAAAACTTGTGACAATGTGGCTGATATTTTTACAAAGCCTCTTGCACGAGTGAAATTTGAATTGTTTAGAAAGATGCTAGGAGTTTAGGAGAACCCTTTCTCCATTAAGGGGGGGAGTTGAGAATAATTAATATTATTTTGTTATTAATGGAGAAAATAGTTACGTTGTTGTAACTTTCTCCCTAGTTTAGGATTAGTTCCTATAATTATGGGCTTTGGGTGCAACTTCCTATTTCCTAGTATTGTATTTAATGATGTAATCTTTGATTGATTGTGAATAGAGTGGACGAGAGTGATCTCTCAAGTTTGATGAGTGTAGTCTCCAGGTGCAGGCCACACCTGAGAGCTACATCTCTTTCTTTTCAATTCTGTTCACATTTTATCTAGTTGAATTAAGGGGTATTGCAGGGAAACCAGGAAAGATAATCAGCTCTAATGGCATGACAAAGCTTCTAAAAAAGGAGCAAAGAGGTGTAATTACACAATTATGTTCGCTAGATGTTTCCACATTGGAATCATCTATTTCTCCAGATCTCCAAAAAGTCCTGGACAATCATTCCAAGGTATTTGAGACTCCCAAAGGTCTCCCACCTATGCGTGATCATGATCATGCTATTCATCTGATTCTAGGAAGTGTTCCTCCAAACATCAAGCCGTACAGATATCCCTATGTCCAAAAAAGTGAAATTGAACGTATGGTTGCAGAAATGCTAGATGCTAGTATAATTCAACCGAGTCAAAGTTCTTTCTCAGCTCCAGTAGTATTGGTGCACAAGAAGGATGGATCATGGCGCATGTGTCTGGATTATAGGGAGCTCAACAAGCTCACTATTAAAGATAAGTTCCCCATTCCTGTCATTGATGAATTACTGGATGAATTGCATGGATCAATTTACTTCACCAAGTTGGATCTTCATTCGGGATATCATCAAATTAGAATGAAGATTGAAGACATTCCGAAAACGGCATTTAGAACTAATGAGGGTCATTATGAATTTTTGGTCATGCCTTTTGGCCTTACCAATGCACCTTCAACATTTCAAGGTTTGATGAATTAAATTTTCAAACCATTCCTTAGAAAATTTGTGTTAGTATTTTTTGATGATATACTAATCTACAGCAAGTCTTGGAAGGATCATGTTGAACATGTTGACAGGGTGCTACAACTATTGGAGGAGAAACAATTATATGCAAAAAGATCCAAATATTTCTTTGGAGTCCAGGAGGTGGAATATTTGGGTCATATTGTACCTCATGAAGGAGTTAAGGTAGACCCTAGCAAAATTAAAGCCATTAAGGAATCGAAAATCCCCACATCCATAAAGCATCTGCGAGGATTTCTTGGGTTGACAGGGTATTATCGCAAGTTTGTTAAGAATTATGGGAGAATAGCAACACCTCTAACAACATTATTGAAGAAAGATTCATTTTCATGGACTCCGGAAGCAACAAAGGCCTTTGAACATCTTAAAGAGGCAATGTGCCAAGCACCGGTCTTAGCTACACCGGACTTCACAAAAACCTTTATTGTGGAATGTGATGCTTCAGGAAATGGAATTGGTGATGTTCTAATGCAAGATGAAAGACCCATTGCTTTTGAAAGTTGTCCAATCAAGGGAGAGTTTTTAAGCAAAGCTATTTATGAGAAGGAAATGTTGGCAATACTCCATGCACTTAAGAAATGGTGACCCTACCTAATGGGAAGACACTTCAAGGTAAAAACGGATCATGATAGCCTTAAATACTTTTTAGAACAAAGATTATCCTCTGAAGAGCAACAAAAGTGGGTCACAAAGATGTTGGGTTATGACTTTGAAATCATCTACAAAAAAGGGAAGCAAAATGTGGTGGCAAATGCACTCTCAAGAAAGGATGATGATAGGGAAGCATTGTTGTGTGCCATTTCTATTATCCAACCAGATTGGATAAACGAAGCAAGGGAGGAATGGAAGAATGACGAAGAAGTGTGGGCACTTATTCGAAAGCTACAACAAGATTCCAGTACTTCTGATACATTTAGCTGGAAAAATGATTCGTTATGGTACAAAGATCGCTTATACCTCTGTAAGAATTCCCAGCTAAAACAAAAGATTCTTATGGAATTGCACACTTCTCCCTTAGGAGGGCACTCAGGATTTTTAAAAACTTACCACAGGGTTAAGAAGGAATTTTTTTGGGATGGCCTTAAATCAGATATTCAAAAGTTTGTGGCGGAATGCTTGGTTTGCCAACAAAATAAAGTTGAAACAATTAAGACACCGAGTCTATTACAACCTTTATCCATTCCAAGCCAATGTTGGGAGGAGGTTTTAATGGATTTTATCACAGGTTTACCCAAGTCTGAGGGAAAGAGTGTCATCATGGTGGTAGTTGACAGACTTACCAAGTATGCACACTTTTGTGAATTATCACATCCATTTAAAGCCAGTACAGTTTCTACTGCATTTATGGAAACAATTCAAAAGCTACATGGAAACCAAAAGATTATTGTAAGTGACAGAGATCCCATTTTCACTGGAAATTTTTGGACAGAATTATTTTCTTGTCTTGGTACTCAATTAGCTCATAGCTCATCTTATCATCCTCAATCTGATGGGCAAACTGAGATAGTAAACAAATGTTTGGAAGGATATCTTCGTTGCTTTGTATTTGATAAACAGACACAATGGGTCAAATGGTTGCCTCTGGCTGAATGGTGGTATAACACTTCCTTCCATACAGCAACAAAAATGACCCCGTTTATGGCACTTTATGGGTATCAACCACCATCCATCACATCATATTTAAGAGAAAATTCTAAGGTTCAGGCAGTGGAACATCACATCGAACACCAACAACAAGTCCTCCAACTCTTAAAGGATAACCTCGTGTTGGCACAAAATAGAATGAAACAACATGCAGATCAACATCGCAGTGAAAGAAGTTTTGATGTAGGTGATTGGGTATTCCTACGGCTACAACCATATAAGAAAATGTCCCTAAAGCAATCTAAGAAGGATAATAAATTACCACCAAAGTATTATGGTTCGTACAAGGTGTTGCAAAAGATTGGTACTATGGCATACAAATTGGAGCTTCCTGCAGCTTCTCGATTGCACCCAGTTTTCCATGTTTCATGTTTAAAGAAGGTTATAGGCGACAAGCTCCCAATTCAAACAATATTTCCAGAACTTGACGAGGAAGGAAAAATTATATTGGAACCGGAAGCAGTCACAGAAACAAGAACTCGACAGCTACGAAATCGATCAATTTCAGAGTATCTTATCAAGTGGAAGAACTTATCCGCTGAAGATTCCACATGGGAGGATGAGAATTTTATGCAGAAGTATCCAGAACTACTCAAGCGTTAAGGACAACACTTTTTTGAAGGAGAGGGGCATGTTGGGTCCCTATAATACTAGTGATTACCCCATTACTATTGTAGTTATACCCCTATTGGGTCAAGTCAATCACGCAAGGAACATATTATTTGTCCTTGAAAAACAAAATACCATTGTCCATGAGCTTTTAATTCTTGCTTATTGTTCCATTTGATTCCTACCATAAGCATTTCTTCACATACTAGAAATGTTCATTATGTTTCCATGCCTCTTTTATCCTTCCTTTCATGTCAATGTCACAAATGCTCATGGCTACCAAGTAAGCTACTTGTATAATTCTACTAAGTTCATATGCTACCATGTTCTCCTTTCCCTTAATATGTCTGATCTCAAAATCAAATTTACTAGTTGGGTCCAACCATCTAGCTCTTCTAGCAATTAGTTTGAGTTCATTAAACAAATATCTGAGCCCTCCATGATCTAACATCAATATGAATCTTCATCCTAGAAAGCAGTGCCTCCACATATTTATGGTGTGCATGATTTTTATTAGATCCAAGTCATAAGTGACATAGTTCTTCTCATGCTCATGTAATCTTCTTGATTCATAGCAAATCACATGTCCTTATTGCATAAGACTACACCTGGTCTTTCCTTGTAGGATTCCATGCAAACTAGGAAATTTTTTTCTTGGTCTGCTATTCTTAACATAGGTGCATGTGTGAGAAAGTTCTTGAGCTGCTCAAATCTAGCTACGCACTCTGATTTCCATTGGAATTTGACTCCTTTCCTTTGTAAAGTTGTGATTGGATGTCCAATCTTTGAAAATATTAGGTAAAATTGACTCGATTTTAGAGTCAAAGTTGATAAGGTTAAACAGTGATGGTTTTGGGGCACATGGTATTGTGTACCCATGGTATTACTGCCAATGGTATTGCATGTAATGGAGCCTATAAAATTCTGGGAGGACTTCATTGTAATACAATCCAAGAAGGTGAGTGGTGAAGGCTTACTTTACTGGCTTGGCCAGGGTTTCAGCCAAGGATAATGAGATTTCATTATGGTGGGTTTTCCCTGAAGTTTGGGTTTTTCCCGGTTAAATATTGTTTGTATGATTTATGTGTTTTGTTGTTGGTTGTTCCTCACAGTAAATCTCTGTAATTAATTTATGTTCTTTAATAAATTCTTAAAAATTGGCATCAAATCCATTTTGGCTTCAGAGGGACCCTTCTATTTCCAGGGGTTTATGGCCTAATTAATAAAGTGTTATACAGGAGATCGGGATCTGAGAAAGGGCCAAAACGAGAATTGGAATGCTCACATTTCAGGCGGAAAAGAGATTAAAATCATTAACAAGGTGCATATGGGTTGTGCAACGGCAACAACGAGAAGCATTGGGCCCCAGCAATATCTTTGTTTCGAGCAAGGGTGGATAATCCCAAGTCATAAGAGGCTCTCAAAGTGACTGTGGATGGTCACCCAGTTAAGATTATGAATGGCATGATAGTGTTTGACACCTGCAAGTTAGCAGGGGTCGATATCCCTTGCTTCTACCATAATCCTCACCCCTCTATCATTGGAAATTATCGTATGTATCTCGTTGAGTTCTAGAAGAGTCTTAAGCTCATGGCATCTTGTGCCATGCCTACGCTTCCTGGCATGAATATAAAGAATGATACCCAGATGGTGAAAAAGGAAAGGGAATGGGTGATGGAGCTTTTTTTTTTTTTTAATTGATGAATCATCCTCTAGATTGTCCAATCTGTTACCAAGGAGGGGATTATGATCTGAAAAATCAGTCCATCACTTTCGGATCAAATCACGGGTGTTTCGTTGAAATAAAAATACCTGTGGTGGATAAGAATCTTGGACCTCTCGTCAAGACTATTATGACCAGGTGTATTCAATGTACAAGGTGTGTTAGATTTTCTTATGAAGCTGTTCAAGTACAGCACCAGAGCGATGCAGACATGGATGAAGAAGACTCAGGAAAGGTATTTTATGATGAAGCTAAGAACCTGCAAGTGAAAATCATGAGAGAGGACTATGAGAAGGTAAGGTTGCATCGGAGCAATCAACATGCATCTTTGATGTAAGAGGTGCAATAGGAACTGTAAATTCGCATGAGATATAACGGCGCACAAGAGAGCTATGATAAAAGGTGATCCATTGCAGGAGGATGAATTTATCCAGTTACTTAACATGAGGGTTTGAACTTGCTACCTCACAATACCACGAAGGAGATTGCAGTACAAGCTCATGCCAATGAGGAGCCTTCGATCATATCCATTATTAGTGATTTTATTAATTTGGTACCGAAATGTGTTATGTTTGGTGACACCTTTTTGTTCTGCAACATTTCAATAAGTGTGCAGCTAGAGACTATGGCAAGTTTGTTGTGGTGTAAAAACATGGAAGTATATATTGTAAATGGAAATAATGATTAAATAAAAAAAATAGGAAGATGTAAAGGTTGTGAATGAATTAGAGCGTCATTGGTCATCAAATGAAGGTGTTGTCGTTGCACTGGTCGTGGATGAAACCTGTAGCATGGAATTTCAATGGCCAAGAGGGGGTCCACCAAGGCCATGGAAGGTGTTAGCACTCCTTAGTTTCCCAAGGCTGAGAAAGGAAACCAAAGAGGTAACCACAAACCAACTTTTGACTTGGCAGCTAGCCCTACCAAATCAGAGAGGGCTCTCTCTAATCAACCTCACAGCCAACAAAAGTGACTAGAGATACTATGATTTTAGGCTAGGTATTAGCTTAGTAGGGTTTGTTGGATAATAAGCACAGGGTCTAGGAACTAGGCCAAGTATTCCAAAAGATCAGTTGTAGACATAGAATGAGGCAAGGTAGGTGTAATCAGTGACACAAATGGTTTTTCATTGTAGTATGGTAATGAGGAAAGAAGGAGAAAAATGAGCATACATGTATGAATTCATTTGTTTCAGAGGATGAAAACACTTATATGAAAATCTCAGACAAAAAAAGAGCATTCTAGACAATGTATTTTGTTTAACAACTTAAGAGATAATCATGAGAAGAAACATAGATGGTTGCCAAAAACATTTAAAAATCAAATGCATAAGAAACACTGGAGAAAACAGTGCCACTGACCACAACACATGAATCCCACAATAATAGCTGCAATTGTATGTTATTTCTCTGCAAAAAGTCAAATACACTAGTTCAAAAGTATAAGCTTCAAGTATCCAACCCCTCTCTTAGACTTGTTTTTGAGAGTACATATAGAAGACAAACAATATTTCCCCTCTAAGGGGTCGAATCCTGCTCCATAGCAACTGATTCATGAACCTATCCTATCACTGCCAAATCCTAGGGGAATCAAAAACAACTTTCCCCTTTTTAGCTAACTGATTGAGCTTATCTCTCAAAACATTAATTACAAGATTCTTTACTCTAGTAACCCCTAACAAACGCATTTACCTTAGGTAAACTCAGGTAACAACTATTTACATCAACCTAATTGACATTTACCATTTACAATATAGTGAAAAAGTTTAAGGCACAGAAACGCAGCAAATAACCCAGAAATGCAGCAACTCCTCAGCAGAAGCACAACAACTTTAGCTTGATCTTTAGATGACTTGGAAGAGGTTCTAAGCTTTGTTGAAGGATTGTGAAGAAATCTTAGGATGTCTACTATACCTTGGGACATTTAAACCAATAAAAATCATCATTTAAGCCTGCTCAAAAATGATTCCAAAACAAAGTGTCCAGAAACACAACAATAGTTCAGAAAAGGTGGCAGAAAGGTGAAAAAATGGCATTGTTTTATCATTTCCTACAAATTTATCATTCTTCAAGCATCCTCAAGTAGTTTTCTGGTATCCTTATGCCTTTAGCTATCCAATCATGCTTGAAATTTTGACTTTTGACCCTCTGAGAAAAAGCGCAGCAACTAGTTGTTGTGTTTCTGTAGGGTACTTTTTCCTGTGTGCATACAAAAATTCAAAATTTCAAAATTTGGTCTCCTTTTCTTTGCTCTTTATCTTACATTCAAACCACTAATGATGCATCAGCTAAGAGGTCAAGGTTATCCCTCTTCTTGAGTTTCCTTAGGGTTCTCTTGAGCTTCTTCTTCATGTTTTTAACCCTAACTTTGCAAATCATGTTCCTTGCATAGTAGTGCCTTGCCATATTTCTTTGCATAGTGGTATCCCTATTTTCCTTTTTCAATAACTTCTCCAAATTATCATTTACTCTCTCCTCCTTCCTTCTTTCACTGGTCTTCACCATGTTTTTGGCTTCACTTTAAATAGAAAACCCTAATTTCAAACAAGAAAGGGCAAGGGATTTGATATGCAAAATAAGGCTAAAAGCGCAGCAACTTTAGGGAAGGAGATAGGAAAAATTCTGAGGAAATTATGGGGGATAGGTATTGGTGTTAGGAAACTACTAGAAGTGGAATTTCTCAAAAATAGTGAGAAAAAGGGGGGAAAAGTCAAAACACAAACCTAGGGTAAAAGCACGGCAGATTTCTAGGGTTTTTGGGAAAATAAGGAAATGAAAGGATTTTGATGAGGGGAATGATGGAGAATGGTCAGTGAAGGATGATGAAGGAGGTATAAGCTTAAAACCAAGGCCTTTGACTCCTGGATGAAGCTATGAACCATGGAAAAGGGAAAGCGCAACAAAAACCCTAGCAGCAGAATTTTGACTTAATCTCTGAGGAAAGAAGGTGCAAGTATGATTGATAGGGTTTGAATGACCATGATTAATCAAAAGACTCATGAAATATGGAGATGAACTACCATGATGAAATTATCTTAATTAGCAATGACACCTATATAGTGACTTAGGACCATTTGACAACCAAGAGAGATGTCAAATTTAATTTGAAAATATTATAATTTGACCTAAGACTATAACCAACACTAAAAAGAGTAATTTTGATCACTGTGACTATAAGACTCTAACAGAAGGTAAGAAGAGTTATGATTATCTTCAATGAGTCACGCTCGAGAATTTTAAGTTTAATTTGTCACAGTTTATTCTAATTTTAATGTTCGGATTGATGTTGTGATTGTGGGTATTTCCAGCATGATAGACGATAATTTTACAGCGATTTTTGATGGAAATTCGATCAGCTCAATATAAGTTTTCAAACATTTTGCTTCTGTGGCTATGGAGATCAGAGAGACTCAAAATGTGGAGCAATCAAAATGAGAGAGGATGGGTCAGAATAGCAGCAGCAATAAACAAACCAAAAAAATATTATAATGGGGTCAAATTTCATGTAAATGGGCATATAGATGTAACACCTAGTAAGGCATGCATACCCTTGGATAAATCATTGGTAAATTCTGGGTTAGACCTAAGTGATATGGGGGATGTCGGGTTAACAAATACGGTGGGTAAAAACTTTGAGGTGGGTAAGGGCTAGAATGAGTAGGGTTGTCTCACTTAGCATTTTTGGCTAGATTTAGTCTAGGAACCCCAAGTCAAGTTTAAGGCGGGAATTGTTAGGTAAAATTGACTTGGGTTTAGAGTCAAGGATGACTAGGTTAAACAATGACGATTTTTGGGCACATGGTATTGTGTACCCATGGTATTGCATGTAATGGAGCCTATAAAAGGTTGGGAGGACTTCATTGTAATACAGGCCAGGGAGGTGAGTGGTGAAGACTCACTTGGCCGAGTTGGCCAAGGTTTTGTCCAAGGATAATGAAATTTCATTATGGTGGGTTTTCCCCGAAGTTGGGGTTATTCCTGGTTAAACATTGTTTGTATTATTTATGTGTTTTGTTGTTGGTTGCTCCTCACGGTAAATCTTCGTAATTAATTTATGGTCTCTAGTAAATTCTTAACAGAAAAATCTTGAATGAATCGATGGTAATATCCAGTCAATCCCATGAAGATTCTAATCTCCAGGAAATTTCGAGTAGGCCACCCCATTATGGCCTTAATATTTTTTATCCATGGCCACTCCTTCCTTTGAGATGACATGTCCCAAATATTGAACTTGTGATTGGAAGAAATCACATTTGATGAGTTTGGCATCTAACTTGTGTTCCCTTAGAAATTGCAATATTGCCTCCAAGTGCTCTTCATGTTCTTCTCTAGTTTTTGAGAAACCCAGAATATCATCCACAAAAACTAGCACCAACTTGTCTAAATATTGGTTGAGGACATTTTTCCTTAGGAACATAGATGTAGTTTTGGAATTTGTGAGCCCAAATGGAACCACCATAAACTCATAGTTCTTGTATCTCGTCCTAAACATTCTCTTTTGGATATCTTCATATTTAATTCTAACCTTCTGATAATTGTATCTTAGATATATTTTAGAAAATACTGAGGCCCTTTTTAGTTGATCAAATAGATCATCAATTCTAGGTTGTGGAATTTATTTTTTCATCGTAACTTTATTTAACTATCATTATTTAATGTGCAATCATAGTGTGACATCCTTTTTCTTCACAAACAACATTGGAGATACCTAGGGAAACATGTTGGGAATGATATATCCCTTATCCATCATCTCCTTCCATTGTAATTTTAGTTCTACTAGTTCTGACGTGCTCATGTGATATGGAGCTTTTGAAACTCGCACTGAACCAATAATCAACTAAATGGAGAAGTTGATTTCCCTCTTGGTTGGAAATCTTGCACTTCATTCGAAAATGCATCACTAAACTACTCCAAAATGGGGTGATATTCCATCTCGGTTCACTTCTCTCTATCAGTATGGTCACTTGGATCACATACAAGGAACACCCCTTCCTGCTTCATTTCTTCACTTGCATCATTGAAATCTGCCTGACTGAGATAGACTTTCTCACCCCTTGCATTAATCTACACTCACCTTTATCACAAAAAAACTTTGTCTAATTATTATAGTAGTCCACTTTAGTTTTGTGGGAATCCAACCAATCCATACCCATCAACGCATCATATGAATCTAGTGGCAGCAAATTGAGGGAGGATTTCATGGGCATGTCTCCCAACTCCAGGTGAAATGATTCAACCCAATCTGCCATTTTCTTCTTGACTCTCGTGGCTAGTTGGACCAGGCACCATTTTTAATGAGGCCTCTTTTGCAAGGCATAACTCTTTGCAATTTTTTTGTTGTTATAGCTTAAATTAGAACCAAAACCGATTAAAAGTGAAATAGGTTGGTTGGTGAACATACCTTCCATTTCTATCACCAAGGCTTGATGATTTTCTTGCATGTTGTATAATGCCACGTAAATTCAAGGTATATCTAAGCCACATCATTCACAGTTTCCACCTCTTGGACATTGTATAGTTGCTTGCTACTTTTTTTCTAGTGAGGATATTCCTTGAGCATGTTGTTCTCTTTGTTAGAAATTAATTAACGAAGCAATGAAATACATAAAATATTTTGAAAACACAAATATAGAAACACATAAAACAAGAGAGACACACATATATGTGGTTCACCCAATTTGGTCTTTGTCCACGGAGAAACAACCAGTCCTTCCTTTTATATTATCTAGCAAAATGAAGAGGTAAAAACTTCAACAGATCTGTTGTAATTTCCTCTTCACTCTCACATAGCCTCCTCTCTCTCTCTCACTCAGAATAATAATGCACAATCTTAATACAATTCCCTCATAAAAATTTAGGGTTGCATTCTAAGGAAAAAACCCTAAATTAACATAACTTCTACTATCAGATCATCTGCCTAATGAATGGATCAAATTGATTACGAAATTACAATATTTTACGAGGGAATTTTTCATATATTTTTAGCTTTGGGGATGTTGCCCCCTAACCCCCACTGGGGGGGCACTCATAAAATTTCCCATCACCCCCTGGACCCCCCTAACAACTATTAAATGGGTGGCGCTCCCACCCCATTACGAATAGGGATCTAACATGGCTAAAACAAAAAACCTTTGAACAATCAAGAAGATAATCAGAATCCACACCCAACACTCTCTACATCCCCAACATTGTAATTTCCTTCTCTTGGGCTTCTCGACCTCTTCTTTTGTTGATTTAATAGGTCGGTCTCTATTAGCAACAAGGAAATTTCGTTGGAAGTCACCATTAGCAAGTGTGGCGAAATTGACATTCTCTACAGTTTCTTGTGTCCTAAGGATTTTGATCCTTTCCTCCTAAAACTTGCTTTATCTTTTGTCCTCAAATCTTCCCAGAAATCAGCCTTGTGCTTGGACTAACCATAGCAATACTTGGCCTTTTGGATGGTGTCCTCCAACATCATCGGTTCATCAAGCCCAATGTTACCTTGGTAGGATTGTAGTAACCCACCAAGGTACCTTTGAATATTTACCTTCTTGTCCTTGATATAGGGAACATACCTTAGCAGCTCCGAGAATTTGTTTGTGTAAGAACCCAAGGTGAGTTGTCTAAACTTATGCTCATGGAGTTTTTTAATTTTGATGTCATAGTACCTCTCAAGCAAGTACTTTTCCAAAAAATATTTCTCAAATTTTCTCCATGTTAGTTCCTTCTCTCTAATGCCTTTGACAGTTGTCAAATCTTCCCACCATATGTTAGATTTTCGTTTCAATTTGAAAATGGCTACTCTAGCCTTCATATTTTTAGGGTAATCATGAACTATGAAGTATTTCTTTAAACCCAATGGATAGGTTTTTTCTTCCTCATTCTTCTTGATCTCTCCAATAAAGATAGGATTTTTTACTTTCTTGTACTCTTCTAGCATTGATCTCTTCTCACTCCTCCTTTATTGGTGGTATATTCTTGCTATAGCACTATATAGTTAATCATGGCTATTTGTACCTCTTTCTGAAGTTTTGAATGGAGTTTCTCCTCTGATGATGTATTCATTGGTCTACCTATCTCTTCCTTGACTTGTTTCCTTCTTCCCTATTGGTTTCCAATATATGCTTCCAAATTTTCAAATGAAATTTTCTTAACTTTATATATGTCTAGAAAGCTAGCACCAAGCTCATGTTGATTTTTTCTTTTCATAAATGATAAGCTCTTCAAGATCACTACATTCAACTCTAATTACATTTCTTAGGCTCTAAAAATATTTTCATTATCTTCTTTGCAGCTCCTCAATTCATCTCTTAATCTCCTTAGGGTATCCATCCAAATAGCAGAATTTTCCTCTGACCTCTTTCTAACTATGTCCTCTTCCTAATTAGGGTGGGTCCTATCCACGTTGCATTATACAATTTTGTTGCTCATTCCTCTACTTTATGTTGTGATTTGTGTCTTCTTATTTGTTTTCACACACCCACACAACTATCATCTGATCAAGTAAAAACATATCAATTCATAACCTTGGTAGGTCAACATGAACCATGTTGATCTGAAGTTATCCAAGCAATCATAACACATGTCCAATTGCATACTCTAGGAAACAAAGAGACATATTAACATTATATCAAGGTTAGCAACAACATCAACTGCAAGTTTCAAATCAACATGCATACACAATTGATTTATCATATTAAACTTTATCATTTGGGTGTGAGCCTCTTCAGGTCTAGTGTTGAACCTAGGCTCTGATACTACTCTATATCATAGATCTAAATTTTATCCCTAGTAATGAAATATGTTTTTCTTTAATCTTCTAGGGCACATTCAATTCGAGTCCAGAACCTAGGCTCTAATACCACTTTGTATCAGAGCTCCCAATTCATTCATATGGTGTATTTCTAGCCCTCCAGGACCATAGTTTGAACCAATGCTTTGATACTACTTTGTAACCACCCTCCCACCCCCTTGATATATATTTGGTTGTGGGAGGTGTTACTTGCTTGATTTGACCCAATCTCAAAGGTTTGTTATGGAGATGGGGTTACATAACCTCTTTTTCTCAAAATATGTGGAAATTAATTTGGATGCCACATTTACATTCACCTCATCAGGATCTTTCTGAGAAAATAAATTTTACCTCAATTTGACTTTCCGGTTGAGAGTTACACCCATTAAGAGATAGGAACATTAATTAGGCCATGGCATCTTTATGCTTCCACTTGGCCCCCATGGCACTGCGATACTAAAACCACATGGGGTCCATAAAGTCTTACGTTGTGTCATAAGTGCATTCGGCTCTAGTTAGATACAAGTATACACATTTGTGTGATTCCTTTTCCACCCTCAGACCTTGAACACCCAGATGGTCTAGTGGAAAGTTTATTCCATGGCAAGGTTATGTTAGTGGTTTAGCCCTCCAGCAATGTAAAATACTTCTAATTCAAATTGTATACAGGCTATCAAAAGGTACGCGCCCTTCACCACCATGGAACCCTAGATTCTCATATTTAATCCCCGTGTAATATAAACAGCACAAGGCCCAAAAATGCTTATGTAATGAAGGCCGCGTATGAAGGCTGGAAAGGTTCTATCCATCCCTAGGATGCATCTCGAACCTTGAAACATGTGCACCCTTTTTCACCCCCTGGATCTCTGGATACAGGTTGGATTGAAGGTAATTTGGCTCAAGAACAATCTGACCTTGCCAACATAGTTGGACTTTTGGTTTCCTAGATTTTGACAATAAATGAAGGAAAAGGGAAGAAGGGGAAATTGTTCCAAGGAAAAAGGGAAACAACCAAAGCGTCAAACTTTTGGGTTTTAAGGCACAAGGCTCATGCTCTTGAACCTCATTTTTTTCCTAATAACAAGAAACATAAGGCAAATGTTTGACACCCACTATGCAATTTCATAAAGATGAAGGGAGCATATCACCAACACCAAATTTCACAATTTTTCAACAGAACCACATGAGGAAATTATTCTTGATCAAGCCAACTCTGCAACCTATTTCAAGTTGGTTATATATATATATATATATACATATAAAATTTTAGGGGCGAATGTTCGCCCTTTGGCGAAATTAAGGGGTTTTAAATTTTTAGTGGGCGAATATTTTGTATCATAATACATTTTTACAAATCACCTCAAATAGCCCACCTTATTTTAAGGGAGAAGGTAAAAAAGGTAAATTTAGCCCTTGAAATTAGGAGTTACAACCTTCCATTCGCCCATTTTCAAGAATAGGTTTTATTTAAGTGAATCCATTCGCCCATTTTCAAGAATAGGTTTTATTTAAGTGAATCCTATGGGCCAAAGGCCCAAATACCATATTTATAAAAGAGGTATGGTAAATTAATAAAAATATAAATAAATGAGAGGTATGGTAAATAAATAAAACATTTTTTATATTTACTCCATAAGTCACCTTATATACATGCAAGGGTGTAAACAAATAAAAACATAAGTAAAGTGGAGGTATGGTAAATAAATAAAACGTCTTTTTATACTTACTCAAAAGGTATGGTAAATAAATAAAAATATAAATAAACTAGACGCATGGTAAATAATAAAACCTCTTTTTATATTTAGTCCATAACCCTCGTTCTATTTATGAAGGCTCAAGAAAGAGGTTTTATTTAAGTGAATCCTATGGGCAAAATACCATATTTGTAAAAGAGGTATGGTAAATTAATAAAAATATAAATAAACGATAGGTATGGTAAACAATTAAAACATTTTTTTATATTTACTCCATAAGTCACCTTATATTTACGAACACTCAAAAAATCTGTTATATTTAGGTGAAACTTATGGGCAAAATACTATGGGACAAATACCATGGACTAGATTGTTATTAATACCATGCAAAAGAACATTATTAACCCTAATATTAGTATTAATAAAAATAAAAATGGCACATGGTATTGACCCATGGTATTCACCAAAATGGCACATGGTATTGACCCATGGTATTCACCTGGAATGTAGCCTATTTAAATGGCGGAATTAAACCAGCATAGATCCATCTTTACTCTGGATCTACTAACCCCCGAGAGGTATCAAATATCGTGATATGCAAACTAGCATAGAGTGAAAAAATATTTGATCCAATCAAGAGTAAAAATGGATGTTGTAATTTAATGTATGTTAAACATTTAGCTTGGTTAAAATAAAAAATAAAATAAAAATCAACTATTAATTTTATTAATTTTTATAAATTACTAATAGTAAATTTTAAGCTCCAGGTTTATGATAACCCATGGTATTGACCCATGGTAATACCATGGTATTCATGTGAGCATAGACTATTTAAAGGGGAAATTCTATCATCATAGATCCATCTTAATTCTGGGTCTACCAAGTGCTCAGAGGGATAAATAGATTTCATCCCGCTAAGAGTGGTAGATGTGGAGTTAAGATGGATATAGGTTGGTTTTTATGATAATGAAGATATTAAATAGACTTAGGAAATTATATTGTAAAAACATCTTAAGGTGAATGGTTAAAGCATAGACATTGGACAAGTATATTTGTATACTTCTGTTTTAAACTGAAACAAATCCAGGGCTAAAAGTAATGGATTGATTACACTAGTCATCCTTCTATAACTTTCCAACATATGCTGGAGTAAACAAATTGTAATTTGGGTAATTTTTCTAATTGCAAACAGGAACATACTTGTGTATTGGCAGGGTGGTTACGAGGTCCCTAGAAGTGATGAATTTGAATTTTTCTTGGTTTTATATATAGTATTAGGTTTTTTCTCATGCTTTCTGTGAATGGCACGGGTGAATTTTATCCTACACCCACTAGGTTATTGATATGTAATTTCGGTAATTTTGATTTGAAAAGATATTTTAAAGAAATGCAATGATTTCATTTGTGTATTCAATAAACACAAGATTTTATAATTGAGTAAAATATTCGCCATGCCTGGTGAGAGATTCGCCAAAAAATTATATATACATATCATATTATACATGTAAATTTAGGATATATATATATATATATATCACATAAATGTGGAATACATAGATTTGCATAAATGTACAGGGATTGTTACAGTTTATCCTTAGACATCACAAGTCCATTGAATAGGTTGATCTATTTAATAAAAGCCATTACTGTCAAGCAAGAGAGAGAGAGAGAGAGAGAGAGATCATGAACGCATAAATTACGAAGCAAGTAATTCATTCAATTATAACATACATGATTTCCTACAAAAAATGAGTACAAGAGTGAATTTCCCAATTGAAGCATTAATTATAACCATAAACATATTAAGATAGTTTTCAATCATGAATATAACAATGAACCTCCAACATTCATTCATGAGTATACAGGATCATGCTTTAGTCAATAACATAACAAGAACAATCATAGCCTATAATATATATGCATAAACCTTTATACTTATCTTGGTGTTAGAATGGTTGGCAACTTAAGGAGGGACTTCTACTCTCCACCCAACCATAGGCTAGCTACACCATAGCTTTCTTGTAGTTGACTACCCCCAAGATGGATCTAAGGTCTAAGGGTATTCTTTCTTAAGGATAATTCACACCAATGGCTTGGTCATACAGTAAAAAGATGGGGTCCAATATCCAGGTGGTTTATCAATTTCCCTCTAGTTGTAGGCACCATAGTTACCCACTCACTCCTCTGAATTTAATCACAAGGCTCCAACCAAGGTCCAGATGGGGTATTGCTTAATTATGAGGTTGAATCCACTATCCATGTGGTTATCAGTTTTATTATCATAACAAACACTATAGGGGTTTGCAATCCATTGTTCAAGTGGTTTATCATCTCTCCAGCAAGCACCACAATGACTCGGTTTGCCCTGTCTAGGTGGTTTATTAGCTATATAGCAAGCACCATAGTGATTCGGCCATCCATTAAGCCTCCCACTAAGTACTCAGGAATAGACACATAGTCTAGTGGCCTCAAACACATAATCACGAGAAATAACACCCAAGGCCATAGAGCATAGGGCTTAGAAATCAACTCCAACATTTCTCAATTGTGTGGGTCATATCTCCACCAGTGTCATGCATTTTGCTACTATAAACCAAAGAAATAACTCTCCACATTCTAGGGGGAGGTTAGGAATACCCATTGAAGGAAAAACCAAGAGATTTTCCAATAACACCCTCAATATGTGTTGTTGTCCCCCACAATGTTTATATGTTGCTCTCTATTCTTCATTACTATTGTTCTCCTTCTTGCATCTCCTTCCTCTCAACCTTTTTCTCTGCCTTTTTTCCTGAGGTTGTAGCTTCATCCTCAATCCATGAGGGGCATGGGGATGGGCACAACCCTATGCCCTCACCTCCCAATCCTATCTCATTACAATCTTATCAATGAAGTTAGTTAATTGGTCAACAATTGACCGCCAACTTAAAATTGAACTAACTAACGACCTTTCAAGGTATGCCACATGCCTTCCCCTCAGACAGTGGATCCACGGTGTCCCTCCCTTTAGGTTAGCATCAACATTTAATTTCAATTGTTCACAATATTTGTTTCATCCATCCATGGCTCTCACATTGAAATACACTGTTATGTTTATATACTTGGAGGTGAAGTAAAAAGGATCGTTACATTTCCAAGGATGGATATATATATATATATATATATATATATAAGATTAAAGTATGTTGATCTAAAATATACACTCCATCAACATCAATATAAGAAAAGAAAAATTGAAGTAAGTTATATCACCTATGAAAATGTTTTAAATAGTAATTCTAGAAACACATAACATCACTTATAAACAAAGATGAGTATGAAATATTTGCTATAAAAAAAATTGTAAATACTATAAAAGCACACACAAACTTCCCCCGTATAAAGAATGGATAACTAATCAGAAGGTACAACTTGTTTAGATCATGATTAAATCATAATGGGCATAAGGCCCTTAGCCTAGTGGGCATGTGTGACCATGCCCAAGTCTTCAATGGAATCAAAATTTGGTTTATCATGTTGATTTTTAGGGGAGAAAGCTACATGGCACAAGGCATTTCACACTTACATTAGTCAAGATCACGATTGACAAGATAAGACAAGTATGCATGGACGAGTGATACACAATCATGTAGGTCACCTTGGGTGCATGATGGATATTTGGTCTATGTCTTAGGACAGGTGCACACAAGGTGAACCATTAGTTGATAAAACCCGTAAGAAATTAAGAATGGTTTCCTCACATAGATACACATTGTGATGTGATGGCACAAGGAACTGATTTGAGGATGAAATTTTGTTGCATGATTGGTGCACATTGCAAGTATAATGAATTGGCTCGAGCATGGAAAGAGCACACATAGACATGAGGCAAGATAGTGTGTGTGTGAAAATGTGTTATCTTAACCAAAATTAGGGCTCCCAACCATGAATGCGAATGAAAATCACGTTGATCATGGCATGTCAAAGGGCATGTGCATGTGGAGTATGTGTTAGCTAAGGTACATCAAGGAATGTATGGCATGATAAACATGTCAGCCCTTAGGTAAACTAAAGGGTGTGACCCTTTGGTGGATAGGGGAGCGCATGGTATATATAACAAAGGAAACGAGTGGGGAGAACACACCATTTTGCATCACACAATGCATACATCGTAGAGATGCATGGTAAGAGATGGAGCACATGGGTTGCAGGTCAAATGGTACCGGAGGTCGTAGGTTTATCCATGGGCTAGAGCAATCTCTATCGCATGGTGGGGGTATTGTACAAGATGTATGCTCACTATTATAAATGGTGCACGCTAACTGTGTTGTGGAACTGAGAAAGCATCAATGCTAGGGGACTTGGGGTTGAACCATGTTTAGTGGGGAGACATCTCTGTACATGGCTATGTGTTGAATTCTTATTGTAAACAACCATTGTGTGGATCATTATAAAGCTTGGATTCTATATGTTAACTTCAAGTGTTAGGGTGAGTTGTGATGTGATGCAGGCAGCAGGATGTTACCAATAATCCTCTTTACTCCAAGTTGGACAAGCACTTCCTCAACCCATCTATGGGAAATACATCCCAAATTTAATCATGATTATGGAACAAGAATGGTTAATAAAATAACCCAAATGAATAATTTCAAAAGCTAGTAGGAGGAGCTACAAGAGTATGATATAAAACCTTTTATAAAACTGAGTGGGAGGAGTTATAAGGTTGGAGGGATAGTCCCATAACATAAAACCACCAGATTCAAGAGCCTCAATATAACATGCATGTGGCTCAATTATACAATAACATGCACAAGGAGGAACCTTACCTTTATTATATGTATAGGATCATTTTATATTGTAGCCCTTCTCCTTGGAAAAACTCCCTTTATTTATTGACCAAGCTCATTCTCTCAACAATGCTTGTGACTGTGGCATATTCACAATGGAGGCTCATACTCATACTATGTATATTCACATGACCATACCCTACAAATATAAAATCTACACACCTAAGGTGTAATCCCTCGACACTTTACTCCAATTTTCATGTGACCAACATTGTGACCTAGGTCTCAAGAACTTAGAAACTTGAAAATGTTCACATCATCCTGGCTCCATGACCTTCCAGAAATCCTGGAGAGAAATACTCTAAGACAACAATATTATTGTTAATTACTGGATCTTCCTTCCATCACTTGTTTTCCCTGGATCACAATGATTTATAATGCAAGCCTTATTTTTTCCTCCCTTCAAAACTTTCGAGGAAATAGAACACAGGACAAAGATTCCTCTCCATTAGTTACCGCACTTGATTCCCATTAACTGTTGACCTCAGACCCAAATTTTTGGAAAGCAGTCCCCTTGTTATTTCATTGAAATTTTCAAGGATATAGAAGCCGAGATGGGAATATATCCTGTCAAGTTTTGATCCTGGCCTCCATTGAGTGATGACCCAAGTGATTTGACTTCCTCCAATCCTTTGACCTTCTGGGGTAACTTTTGTTTTGAGATAGTGATTCTTCTTTTCCATCACTATAATCTCTATTATACAACGAACTCCTAAAGGCCAAATAAAACTATGTCTCAATCACTATTTACTTGAATTACGTTGCAGGTTTACCACATCAAACTTTTATGTGTTCTTCCTCTATAACTTCACTATGATCTTCCATGACTTCCACTATGCCTCTTCTCTAGCTAAATTGGATCATTGATCACACCATTTGGTCAAAAATTAATGGTTCAGTCGGTCCTTAATAAAAAAGAAAGGTTTCTCGCCTCCTCTGTATTGATTCTAGCGCTACTTCTCCAAATCGCTCTCCCTCCTGAGCTTTTAATCAATGAACCTTGTAACA
This sequence comes from Pinus tabuliformis, assembly GCA_031772625.1. Lineage (NCBI taxonomy): Eukaryota > Viridiplantae > Streptophyta > Pinopsida > Pinales > Pinaceae > Pinus > Pinus tabuliformis. Next base: position 1,333,090,012 of record CM062805.1, read on the forward strand.
CACTTTATATATCCAAAATTACAAAGGCCAATTCACAACGATGAACCAAGGTTTTAGATTTCTCCATTTACCAACACTCGAAATAGAGTCTTCCTTTTGCATTAATCAAATCCTATACATAATATTTACATCCAAAATCATTTGTGTCTGGTTTACATACAATTTGCCTCATGGCCATACTCGGCCTCCTCTACTCAATCCTCATTACTCTCTTTTTTCACACATTTCATATTCTATCTATATGTTTGTACAAATGGATTATGAAACCATAATCTAGTTCAAAACCACAAATTCCTCAACAGCTTCTATTCCTGGGATTCTCTAGATCCATCTCTTCCTTAAGAGATCTAACTAATCCTAAGATATCTCTAACCTCATTCAAACATTCTTGAATCCTTTAGATCTGATTACAGCATCAATCTTATTTACACAATTTCTTTAGATTTCCTTAAAAACATAGAAAATACAAATAATTAAACAATTACAAGCAATTAGGGAACCAACTCCCTTTGTTAATAAAGACCCCTAGATCTAGTCAAAATGTATTTTGATTTGGAGGTAAGGTGCTCGTGCATCATACTCTCATGTGGTAAATGCTTAGCAATCACTAGGGGGGGTGAATCGGTAATTGTAAAGTTCCAATTATTTAGCTCAACTTAATTTCATTTTCCAAATATCTTCTTACGCAACTAATGCCTTATGCATATGTTCAGTTGTTGATTTTTTATTTTGCAGTTACCAGAGAGACATTTGCATATGTACATATTCAAAATTCAAGATCATTCACACAAGTGGGACATTCAACAAGCAACACATGAAGACACCAGATATAAGTGGAGGGTGAAAACACGAAAATGGGAAACACTTTTTGGTATTTGGAGGGAATTTGCACTATGTTTTGCAAACTCTTGGCCGAGAAAAAAAGTAAAAATATTTTCTTAGCCGAGAATTTGAAATTATTTTGGTTGAGAGTTTAATAGAGTTAATCGCAAGTTCGCAAACTCTCGACCGAGATTTTTGGGAAAAAAACTTGGGCGCAAACTCTCGATCAAAAGTTTAAATTCTAGCTAAAAATCTCGGCTGAGAGTTTAGATTCTATTTAAAATCTCTCAGAAGAGAGTTTAGATTCTCTTTAAAACTCACGGCCTAGAGTTTAGCTTCCATTTAAAACTATCAAACAAGAGTTTAGATTGTATTTAAAACTCTTAGCCGAAAGGTTGAAAGGTATAAGTTTGAAAAAGCATGGAGTTTTCTTAGGGCTTAACTCAAGTACGAAAGTATATAAAACTCTTGGTCAAGAGTTTTGGTAGGGAAATATTCCCTGCACAAACCCTCGGCCGAGAGTATGGGAAGGGAAAGTTTCTCTACGCAAACTCCTAGCCAAGAATTTTAAATTTTTTTGGTTGAGAGTTTTTGAAGCATTACCCTGGTGCAATTAACACAAACAAGAGTTGCAAAAAACTCTCGTCTGAGATTTTTTTTACAACTCGGCCAAAAGTTTTTGGTAAAAAAAAATTGATGATTTTTAGGAAATAGCTAATTCATATGAGTTGAATCCCTACCAAATTTAAGATTTATTTAACACCTTTGGTACCATTTGATTTAGCTCTAAGTCTAGTTTCAAATGATATAAGTTTTATTCATTTTCATGAAGAAATGATATTTATTAATAATTTTATACTAAATTGTGTCACTTCATATTTTGACACTTTTGAAAAATATCTTAATTAAAAAAATCAATAACTTCAAATTTGAAACACCAAATCAATTGAAAATTCACTCGGTACTACCTCTCCATGTCCTCTTCAAAGCGGTATTTTCAACCAACTTATTGATGATCACATTAAAATGAAAAATGACGGATATCTTAAGGTGTTTAGAAATCACCATTTTTTTGTCTTACCCTATTTTATTAAATTATTAAACATAGTGGTTGAATCTAAAAAATCCCCAAAACTAGTCCACGTTCAAGTGAAATATGTGTAGATTGTGATGACCTAATTTTTTTCCCAAAATGAATTACCATCTCTACAAACCATGTTAGATACTTAAGTCATTCATTAAACTTGCCTGAAATTTTCAAGTATATGCATTTTTTATCCACCAAATTTCTCCAGCTATATGTCCAAAAAAAAAAATTTTAAAATGAGTACAGAGGCAAGGCAATTCTCTAGAAATCTGGTTTTTACTACAAAGAAAAATTCTCAAAGAAAGAATGAGTTTCTAGCAATTGAATTTGAAAAAACATAAAAATTCGTAATTTTCTATATCCAAAACAAGCTAAATGTGTTTCCCAATTTCACATTTTCACCCTGGAAACCCATAAAGGGAGTAAACCATGACTTTTTGGCGAAAATTGATGTGAAGGAAAGCTCCTCATCCCCTATTACATAAAAAAAATTGTAGGATCCAACCTACAAGAGGTTGCTACCTCAAAGAAGCTCCAATTCCAACAAATTTTCTGCAGGGTACAACCCACAAGAGGCTCCTACCTCAACAGGATACAACATGTTCTTTATTAAGCTACAACTTGAAAGGAGACTACAGTCCTCCAATTAGATTACAAATTTTTGGAAATTGTAACTAGTTTCAGTCTTCATAATGACTCTTTTGTACACATGACATTGTATATTTTGTATAAAGAAAGGAAAAAAAAAATATTTTATTTGAAGCATGGGTTACATGCTCAAGTCTAGGTCAAACTCATGTTCTTCGTGCTTATAGGTATTTCTAGGTATTTCTAGGACAAAGAATAATTTGTGTCATGTATTATAGTCCCATTTAGACTCTTTGTAATAGAGAAAAATATTTATTTTGAGTCAAGAAAAACCATTTTATTCTCCACGAGCCCAGTCAATAGGAAGTTGACCTAAGGGAGGGTTATTTGACCCCTTAAGAAGGCCATAAATAGAAGGAAATCGACTCGTTTGATGCACCATCTCATCTCATGTTTAATCTGCAATATAGAAGAAGGAGAAAGAGCAAGGATGACGAAGAAAAGAAGAAGAAGTTGAATTCTCCTAGGGATCATCCTTTTCTATCCACACGTGTGAAGTTTTTTGGGTTTCTATGAAGCTACAAAGTTACAGTAGGCCGAAATTCTAAAGTGAAGTTGTGGCACCAAAATTCTAGATGTGAAGCTGCAAGATCAAAGTTTTGAAGTTGCCATGAAGAAGATATTTTTGGTGGTTTGACTTTTTGCTTAGAGGATTCTAGGCTTTGGTCTTTGGGTCTTGGAAGTTTCATTGTAAGATGATTTTATAAGAGAAGCTTTATTTTTGGTTTTTCCCCTTGGAGGAGTTTTTCCCTACCTTGGAGCCTATATCTTGTGTACTTTGTCTCGTTGTGATCTTCATTATTTTGGTAATTGCTTGAGGAAAAATATATAATAAATAATAAAAGGGAAAAAAATATCACATGTAATTATCAAGTTAAGGAAGATCATCTATACTCTACAAGTCTCTTAATTTTCCAACATGGTATCAGAGCTAAGGTTCAAGAAGGAGCTTGAAGATCACATCCTAATTGGCACTATGGCAAGGATTATGCAGAAGGGTTTCAAGTTTCTTAGGAATATCACTATGTCTATCAAGGGTTACATATTAAATATCATCTCCAAGCTAGAAATATAAGTGATGGATGGAAGTTTATTTTCTGCTTTGTCTTGGAATTTCAAGGACGAGAATGTATGGGTTATTGACAATGGTGCTTCCAAACATATGACGGGTGAATGCAATCAACTCCAGACTATGTCAAAAGTAATATCCTCTTATTCGATCAAAATTGGAGACAAGAAGAGTTATCCAGTGAAAGGGATTGGATCTACTTCATTGGAGCTTGAGTCTGGTGGAATTATTCACCTCAACAATATTCTATATGTTCTAGGTTTGAAGAAAAAATTAATTTATATTTCTTGTCTAGAGGATAAGAGTGATATAATTGCTTTTGTTGATGGCAACTTTTTGGTTTGGGGTAAGGAATCTATTTTTGATCATGCTAGGGTAATTAGGATTCATGAGGGAACATTATATAGACATTTTACACCTCTCTTTCAAGCCCTAGTTCACTTACATATGAGCCTTTATGAACTATGACATAGAAGGTGTGGACACCTTCATTATAGGATTTTTCTATCTCTAAATCAAATGGTGAATGGAATCATCTAATTGAAGGAAGAACATGAAGGGACATGTAAGGGTTGTGCTCTAGGCAAGAACATGAAAAATCCATTTGCAAAAAGTGATACCAAATATAAGGAAGTTTTAGATATCATGCAATCAGATGTATGACAGGTCCTATGGCAGTAAAATATTTTGGTGGACATCAATATTATGTGACCTTCATTGATGATTTCTCAAGGAAAACATGGTTATATATCCTCAAGAAAAAATATTAGGTATTTGAGAAGTTTCAATAATTCAAGAATGAAATAGAGAATCTGATAGAAAAAAGATCGAAACTATGAGGTTCGACAATGGTGGAGAGTACACCTCCAAAGAACTTATAGTGTTTTGCAAGGAAGAGGGGATTAAGAGGGAGCTAATTGTTCCTTATAATCCTTAACATAATGGTGTGGTTGAAAGGAAGAACAAAACAATTGAAGAATGTGTCAGAGTCATGCTACATGATCAAGATCTCCCTCAATTCTTATGGGGAGAAGCATGTGTAATAGTTGTCTACTTTCATAACCAAAGTCCTCACAAGATTCTAAACAACATGACACTGAAAGAAGAATTTACAAGAAATAAGTCAAGTGTGGATCATCTTCGAATATTTGGATGTCATGTTTATATGCATATACCAAAGGACAAAAGGAAGAAGTTGGATCCTACCAGTATGAAGGGCATCTTTGTTGGGTATAGTGCTTCATCTAAAGCATACAAAATCTACATTAAAGAGGATCGTCATATTGAAGTAAGTTGGGATGTCATATTTGATGAAAATGTGGCTTACAAGAAATCAAAAGATGTTCTAGTTGATTCTGATGAAGAAGAGGTACCCATTTTTGAGGATATCTCTAGGGACAACAATGGTCAAGATTCTACATCAAATCAAGAATATGTTGAAGGACCTAGTGAGCTTGTTCAACAAGTTGTTGTTCCTGAAATTCGTAAGAGACCTTCTTGGTTGAGGACAAATCTAAAAGAAGTAGAAGGACATGCAACATAAGGAACACTGAGAGAAAGTAATAGACCTAAAAGGTATTCTAGATATGCATCGTACATGACGAAGCTCGTTGAAGCTAAGCCTTCCTCCTATGAAGATGCAGCTAAACATCAAGAGTGGAGGAATGGGATGCAGGAAGAATATCAATCAATTATGAAGAATGATGTCTGGGAAATTTTTCCAAGATCAAGTGAAAAATCGATAGTCACTTCAAAATGGATATATAAAATAAAGCATGCTACAGATGCGAGCATTGATAAATACAAGGCAAGGTTTGTAGCAAGGGGCTTCTCATAGAAAGAAGGGATCGATTATGAAGAAACTTTTGCTCCTATAGCTAGATATATTACAATCAAATCTCATCTCTTTGGTTGCTACTATGAGATGGAACATCCATCAAATGGATGTTAAAATAGCTTTTCTGAACGGGACTACCAATGAAGAGGTTTACATTGAACTACCTCAAGGATTTGAAATAAATCAAAGGAAGACTCATGTATGAAGACTGAAGAAATGTCTATATGGCTTAAAGCAAGCACCTAGACCTTTGTATGCAAGAATGGATGCATACGTATTGAAACTTTCTTTTTCTAATAGTTATGTAGATCCTAACCTCTACATCAGGGTGGTCCAAGGTGAACCGGTCATCATACTATTATATGCGGATGTTCTACTTGTTACAGGTGTAGAGCATTGAATTCATGAATGCAAAAAGTAGTTAGAAGTTGAGTTTGATATGAAGGATTTGGGAATTATGCATTGCTACTTGGGACTATAAGTTTATTAGAAGCGAGGTGAAATATATCTTGGTTAAGGAAAATATGTGATCAAGATTCTACACAAATTTGGCATGATGGATAGAAAGCCTATGACAACTCCTATGATTACCAATCTGAAGAAGTTGAAGAGTTCATATTCTATTTCGGTGGATCCTACTTGCTACAGAAAGTTGATTGGGTCCTTGATGTGTCTGGTAAATACTAGACCTGATATTTGTTTTGCAGTAAATGTCCTCAGCCAATTTCAAATGGAGAAAAAACATGTTCATTGGATTGCATTCAAACATATCCTAATATATTTGCATGGAACCATACATTACTGCCACTGGTATAATACTAATGAGATCCAATGATATGGATCTCTTCAGCTACCGGAATTAACCAAAATCTTTTACTTCTGTGATGTTAGCATAACTGCACATGAAATAGTATGAAAAGCCACATGTGTATATTGTAAAGAAGATAAAATGTAACGATAATCATCAAATCAAAGGAAACACACACATTAATAACGAAGTTCACCCAATGTGGGTTACGTCTTCAAGCTCGTGTCAATAGTGGAGAGGTCACTTCATTAAATGTTGCGTCACTTCATTAAATGTTGCAAGATGATGATGAGTACATAGTACATTCTTTGTCATTACAAGGATAAATTCCCTCAACTAGAGTGGCATGTCTCTCCACGAGACATTCTCCCTATAGGAACTCTCACTCAAATGGGCCATTCTTCAGCATGACAAGCTAATAAATATCATATGATGTGGCATACAAGTATCCCACAACATAATGGTAATCAAGGATTTGGATAACAAAAACATCATCTCAGCAAATCAGAAGAAAGACATGGAATAACTTCATCATTTACCTCCACTTTCAAGGATGGCTAAACAATTCAAAGCTCATCTGATGAAATGGATTGCACCATTGAATTTGTGGCATGAAATCGTGTCAAAAAACTATAAACTTGGCCCCTTTCTAAAACCGTCAAATTCTGGACCCTCGAGAATCTCAAAGATTCCTTCCTGAAGATGGCCGAAAAATACGTTGCTCGGATGAAAATTTTGAGTATGTCATTGTGCTCCCTATGAAATTATGTGAAAAATGACTATAAAGTTGGCATCATTCTGCCTTTGTCAAAAATCAACCTCCAAGGGAATCTTTTAGATTCCATAAGATTTTGTAAAGGTTCCTTGTTGTTGGATGCCTGAATTTTTGTTGCTCAGATGGGGAGATGAACCATACCATCACAGTCCTTGCGAAATTCTAGTTTTTTCTAGTATAAAGTTGACATGTTTCAGTCACTGTGAAAAATCACCCTCTAAGGAATCTTTTACATTCCTCCAAGTTTCTACATGAGGATATTCCTACAAAGATTTCATCTCAAAAAACATGCTAGACATGGTTCTGCCTTGGCCACTACGTCAAGTTTTCACCTCGGCCCTCATGCTCGGTTCCGCCACCCTCTCTCTTTCATTCCATCCTCCTCGAATGCCAGGGCGAATGACAAAGTTCGGTTTAGATAATGTTTTAGGGCAGAGTTTACAAGAGATCATGTTTGGGCTATTGGTGACAAGCTAACTTGGGTGGGTGGAGGTCCCAAGGTCGAACCCCTGCCCCGCCACTTAACAATTTTTTTTGTTTAATTTAAAAATATGCATGGAGCGGTTTGAATTAATGTTTTTGGAGCAGTATACGGTTATATCTGAGTGGTTATGGGTTAGCGATCAAATTTTGTGGTTTATGGAATGCAGTTGGAACGGTGGTGTTGTAATATTTTATATGGTGTATTGTAATGTTTGGAGGTTTGTGGTCATATATGGTAGGCGGTGGCATGATTATGGAGTGGTAAGGTCGTCGCGTTGGGCAGGGCCGATAGACCCGTCAGCCATGGGTTTGATTCCCACCAGTCTCGGTGTATTATGTTATATGGTGGTGGGTTGGTAGGATTTGACCACCCGTCGACCGTATTTTAACATATATAATATATGTATTCAGTGGGGTGGCAGGGGTGGTGGCCCACAACCTCTTCATTTATATTTTTTTTTGTATTATTTAAACCAACCCGTCATTTTTCGTTGACCGGTTTTTAAGGGTCACTGGGAAAATTAAAGAGGCTACAAATTCGCCCATTCCGGTGGCCAGATTTTGTGCGTCAGGGTTCTTCCAAATTGTTGCCTAGTTAGTGCCTGCCACTGGGCCAAGTTTGACGAAAACTTTTACCGTGAATATCTTGAGCATACGAACTCGGATTTGAGTGACATTCACACCATTGGAATCAGGATGGCAAGCACTACAATATGAATCTAGTTTCATGTCAATCCAATGACTTTGTTTTTGAGTTATTCTGAGCCACTTATGAATTATGAGCGTGCCTAGAGCCACCTGGATCATTCCTCCCCACTGAGGAGTTTTTGGTCCTCCAAAATCATGAACATAATATGCAACTATTGTGTTACATTGTCTGCACCACAAGTGTCCTGACAGGTCACACTTCCTTCTCCTTCACCCTTGTTCTTTGAAGCCATAAGTGATGAGCCAACACCTACATCCTCTGCAAACTTGTAATACAATATTTACAAACTACATGCTCAATTACACGAGCAATGATGACCCAAGCATCCCCATACTTGCCAAGAGTTTATAACACACACTCTCTGGTCAATTTTACATCATAATAGAAATGAATACCTCAACTATCAAATAAAGGGCCAGAAAACATCATCGTTTCCTTAACAAGTGATGGAAAATACATCATCACTTTTACATTTATATTGCAACAAATGATTTACAAAAATTTTGCCATGAAAAGATACTATATCTAGTAAAATCATCTCTTACTCAACAAAGTGGACCACCTGGAATGTGGCGCATTTTCTTTTGAACACCTTCACCGACTGGTTTTTGCATGGGTACTTTGTCCTTGAGATGTTACTTTGGATGGAGCCTCCAACATGTGGCTCTTTGATGTTCACCTCTATTGCAATGATTTCAAAATGTCTTCTTCCTCGAAACCTACTTAACCTTCTTCTTTCCCTGATGTGGAGAAGGCCTTTCATGCATCATCCTCTTTCTTGTTTCCATTCTCTTCCAACACATAGCAACCACATGATTATGTAAATCACAAAAATTACATAGCTTTTTATGCCATGATTTTGGGTCATCATTAACAATATGCTTATAATAAAAATTAACTTTAGAATACTGAGACTGTTTATACCTCTCTTGACTACCTCTGGTGTAACCCTAGCAATGAGAGCTTGCCTTGGCTCTTCCTCTGCAATGTGCATTGTCATGGGAGGATTTTGATGTGTTATAATCATCCTATTTCTCTAATGGGTTCGACAATGTCATGGAAGCTTCTGATACATTTGAGCACTCCCCTCCAATGTACCCCAAACCTACAAATCGAGATATTTGTACAACCTCCAATGGTTGAGTCATCCCTTGGCCATTAACACCAAGTCCTCCTCCTTTATACCCCATCTTGGTAAGGAGTCTCATGTTAGTTCTTGAAATGGGTATCTCAAGGCTTCCAACAAAAATAGCATCATCTGAAAATGAAACTGAAGAATGATCAACATTGTTTACCCTAGTTGTCGATTCTAGAACAGGTTATGATGGCTTCTCTAAGCCTCCATTGCACTTCAATTTTTCCAAGGCCTCTTCCATTGCTCGTAACTAAAGTTGCAGTCTTTTCTTCTCCTATTTTTCTTCTTGTAGAAGTCTCCTCAATTCAGCATTCTCTTCTTGAAGGCTCTAATTGACCTTCTCATATGATTGATGAGAAGACGATGATGAATAAGAATGTTCACTCGAGGGGGTAGATGGAGCATCATCCTCTGCTCTTTATTTCTCCTATTCCTCTCTTGTCATTTTCCCCTCAGAATTTACATACATTATGTCCACCGAGCATGCCATTCTAAGGAGGTCCTCATAGAGATCTTTGTTGTTCTACATTTCCCTTTTAGTTTCATGTTAATTCATTCACACTCATAGTTCACATCAGTGAGAAGACTACTCTAATACCAAACTTGATTTGGATCTCTTTAGCTACGAGAATTAACCAAGATATTTTACTTTTGTGATGTTAACATAATTTCACATGAAAGAGAATGAAAAGCCACATGTGTATAGTGTAAAGAAGATGAAACATAACGACAATCATCAAATCAAAGGACACACACACATTGATGATGGAGTTCAACCAATGTGGGTTACGTCTCTGGGACAGTGTCAAGAGTGGGGAGGTCACGTCATTAAATGTTGCAAGATGATGATGAGTACATACTTACATTATTTGTCATTACAAGGATAAATTCCCTCAACTAGAGTGGCATGTCTCTCCATGAGACATTCTCCCTATAGGAACTCTCACTCAAATGGGCCATCCTTCAGTATGACAAGCTAATAAATCTCACATGATGTGGCATACAAGTATCCCTCAACATAATGGTAATCAGGTATATCGACAACACAAACATCATCTCAGAAAATTAGAAGAAAGGCATGGCATAATTGCATCATTTACCTCCACTTTCGAGGATAGCCTAAAAATTCAAAACTCAGCTAACGAAATGGACTACATCGTTGAAATCGTGGCACAAAATTGTGCCAATCGACTATAAACTTCACCCCTTTCTGACATAGTCAAATTTTGGACCCTCAAGAATCTCGAAGATTCCCCCAAAGATTCCTTCCTGAAGATGGTCGATAAATCCACTGCCCAGATGAAGATTCTGAGTACATCACTGCGTTCCCTATGAAATTCTATTAAAAATGACTATAAAGTTGGCACCATTCTGCCTCTGTCAAAAATCAACCTCCAAGGGAATCTTTTATATTCCACAAGACTCTGTAAAGATTCCTTGTTGTTGGATGCCTGAATTTATGTCGCTTATATGGGGAAATAGACCACACCATTATGATCCCTGTGAAATTCTAGTTCTTTTGAGTATAAAGTTGATCCAAATTGGATCCTAAACACTCTCTAAGTTTTCATAAACTATTTCAAATTATGCCAAAAGATTCAAGTCTTAGAAAGATCAAGCTATTAGAAGGAATCCTTGTGACAATTGCAATTTGTGATCAACGCGGAGCAACAAGGACCCTTGATCGAGCGTGCAGGCTGTTGGCCCATGGTAATGGGCACTGGCACAAATTGGAAAAACCAGAGGCTAATTCAAGAAACGGGGGTAGTTTCTGATACATAATTAACGCTAATCGCGTATCGCAGGGCATCCCCCTCAGTGAAGGAAAGCCTCAAGCACCCAGACCCGAAATGACTATGAAATGCAGAAAAGTAATTAATTCGGTTCCGTAGAGCGGGATTCCACAAAATTGGCAGGATATCGGAAGACCTCGAGGTGGTAAGCAATTTCAACCGAGTCCCGCTCGATGCCACACATTGAGTGACATGTGTCCGGCGGAAGAGAGAGAAAACCGCTCACATCGGATAGGTAAACGTCATGCTGCTTACTCACCCAATATGAACGACGACCGTAGGATTTGGGGGGCCCAGATCAACGACAGAGGCACGTCTCGATAATTACCGGATTTGACAAGGTTATGAAGCAAGATTACATGGGATTTGAAGTCTGATGAGGATGATGAGTTGGAAAAAGATTCGTGTTTCGTGGGCGATCTTGGAGCAAACGGAAATAACGGTTGTTCAAATGTGTCCAAGGAACCTGACACACTCACCCATTGCAGAATAGGTGGCCACCTCCCTGTGAAGCGTTACACATTGATGATGACGCAAAACAGGGGAATTCAAATAGACAGAGGCAGAAGAACCAGAACGCCGGTAAGCAGAAACGAATAGTCAGAAAGTAGATTGGTTTTAAATCCACAAACTGACAGAGCCAAAGTAAGCAGCTAGAAAGGAGAAAAGCCAGTAAGAAAGCTGAGAGCAGAGAACAGAGAAAGTAAGTCGAGCTGACCTACAGAGCAAAGGCAGCATCAAGACAGCCAGAGAGACTCAAAGATTCTATGCACTCTAGAGAAGGCTTGAGAGGTTCAAGCGAACTTCTCAGCATATGCCTGTCATGTATGAGTCTCAATTTTGGCTCATACTACTGTGACCATCAGCGGTCGAGTTTTGGTAAGGAGAGTTTGTGTACTCCAGTCCTACTGATTTATATCTGTTAAGTGAGACTCAAATTGAGCTCACTATTGTAAAAACTCTGCTTCAAAAACATAATAGAGAGGCCACCACTGAAGGATGGACCAGGAGACATAGCCCAGGAGTATTGGGTGAACTCCTTATTAAACTTGTTGTATTTACATGTTTTCCTATTGTGTTTTCTCTAACTACTTCAATTTCTATGTAATTCACAATCTTATCGATCCGTTGCATAAAGTAACATAGGCACATACAAGCACATGAGTCTGTAATACCTTTAATTCTTTGTTTTGGATAAATTCCAGATCAAGTGGTATCAGAGATCTAGGTTACTAAGGTTAGACAAGCTTGTGCTGGATTTTGTTGTTGAATGCTAACTAGATCAAAGCTTAGATTAGGAGAAGGAGAGTTGGTTGAAACTAACCCTGAAATTGGAAGAGTCTATCCTAAGAGGAAGATGTCAGAAGAAAGTCCCTTAGAATCAGACCCTCAATTTATGGATAGTTTCATGACCAGGAGAGCCATGGTAGAGGAAATGTATAGAGAATTTAAGAAAGGTAGAGAGGAAGATGCATCAAACTCCAAACGAGATAAAGGAGCAGAAGAATATCTCCTCCATGACCACTCTAAAGGCAAAGGGAAGGAACAAAAACTTCCCACTCCTCCTAGTAGCCCTAAAAACAAAAAGAAGACATCTTTGATTAAATTAGATGTTAAATTTGATTTACCAATCTATGATGGAGAGTTGAATGCGGAGAAGCTAGATAATTGGATTAGACAGATTGATGTTTATTGCAGAGTGTTGAGCATTGATTCAGACAGTAGTAAGATTCAGCTGGCCAGCCTACGCCTTGAAGGCACTACCTTGGTATGGTGGGAGGGCAGGACACAAGCTAACACTAAGAAGCATGGTAAAATTCTTTCTATCTGGAGTGAATTTGTTTCTGCAATTAAAAATCAATTCTATCCACTAGCCTATATGCAGCAAGCCATGATGAGCTAGCAAACTCTTCGCCAGTTAAAAGGGAAAAGGGTACACAATTACACTCAAGAATTTAGGAAAAGGGCTTTGATTCTAGGAATTTGTTTAGACTCACTTGAAACTATGCTAAGGTATATAGGTGGTCTACATAGCTACTTAAGGCACACTATTCTCATGTTTAATCCCACTAGCATAGATGAGGTATCTGTTCAAGCTACCCATCTAGAGGCTAGAGGTAAGAAATTGAACCCAAAAGTTGGGGGATCATCAAAACCCACTGCAAGCAAGAATAAGGAGAAAACAAAATAGAAATGGAAAGAGAGGAAGACAAATACTGTACAAAAGACCAAGCCTTCATGCACCCACTGCAAGAAGGATGGGCATGATGATGAGCACTGTTGGATTCTGCATCCGGAGCTGAAACCCAAGAAGTACGATGGCAAGAAGAAGAAGACGGTTGTAGCTATTCAAAAGGATTTGGGGTCAGACTCAGGAGATGAAACAACAATTGCAACCACAGGTATAAAAGGTATAAATTCTGAAGCATCTACTAGTAATTCTGCACAATCAATTGATAATGAAGAAAATGAGAGGAAAAGACATGAGCTTTTTCATATTCGAGTTGTTTCCAAGCATCAAAATATTGATACCTTGTTTGATAGTGGCTCACAAGTAAATTTAATTTCTGAAGCAATTGTAAAGAAGTTGGGATTACTAACCACGCCTCACAAAAAGCCATATCCATTAGGTTGGTTATGTGATAAAGCACAGCTACAAGTGACTAGACAATGTAAACTTAGGTTTTCTTTTGGGTCAACATTTGTAGATGAGGTTGAGTTAGATATTGTTCCCTTGGATATATGTGGAATTGTTTTAGGAAGTCCTTACTTGTATGATAGAAAAGCCATTTTCTATAGAGCTGAAAACAAGTATCAACTCATTAAAGATGGAATCGAATATATTGTAAGAGCTCATAAGCTCAAGAATAATTATCCTCTCATAAACTGAGGGCAGATGAAAAGAATTGTAAATTCATGCAAACAATTTTCACTGATGGTTGTAAAGGAAAATAAACCTGATAAAACCAATGTATTTGAGGGTTGTGATGCTAAACAGCAAGCTGATTTAGAAAAAGTTGCTTTAGAATATGATATATTATTTCAAGAACCTAAATGTCTGCCACCCAAAAAGGAAATAGTACATCATATTAATTTGCAGCAAGATGCTCCATTACCTAACATCGAAATGTACAGCTTGTCCACTTTAGATAATGCAGAAATCAAGAAGCAAGTACAGGAGTTGCTCAAAAAAGGATTCATAAGACCTAGCACATCACCATGTGGGTCTCCAATTGTCTTGGTGAGAAAGAAAGATGGCTCATGTAGAATGTGCATTGATTACCGAGCACTGAATAAAATAACGATCAAAAATCGTTATCCTCTTCCTTGCATAGATGATCTATTAGATCAGTTGAAAGAAGTTGTTTATTTTTCCAAGTTGGATTTTCATAGTGGATATCACCAAGTCAGAGTTGCAGAGCAAGATGCATGGAAGACTTTCAAAACAAAGTAGGGATTGTATGAGTGGTTGGTTATGCCTTTTGGCTTAACTAATGCTCCTGCTACTTTCATGAGAGTAATGAATGATGTACTCAGACCTTTTCTTGATGATTTTATCACTGTATTTTTGGATGACATTCTTATATTCAGTAAAACATGGGAAGAACATTTAAGGCATGTTAAGCAGACTCTAGATGTTTTGAAAAGAGAAAATATTTATGTTAAGCTCTCAAAATGTGAATTTGGCAAAAAATATTTGAATTATTTGGGTCATATTGTAGGGGGTGGTGAATTGAAGATAGATCCCTCTAAGATTGCAGTCATTGTAAATTGGCCTAAACTCAAATCTGCTATGGAAGTTAAAAGCTTCTTAGGAGCAACACAATACTGGAGAAAGTTTATTTATAACTTTTCCTTAATTGCAGATCCCTTACATGCTTTAACAAGATTGAACAAGGTGTTTCAGTGGAGAGGCAAACAGTAGAAAGCCTTTGACACCTTGAAAGAAAAGATTAGTACAGCACCAGTACTAGCACTGTCTGATCTTCAAAGACCATTTGAGATTGAAACGGATGCCAGTGACTATGCCATGGGAGCAGTGTTGATGCAGCACAGTAAATCCATATGTTATCATTCTAAGACATTTAATTCTTCAGTAGTTAATTATCCCACATATGATAAAGAATTGTATGCACTAGTACAGAGTGTGAAAAAGTGGAAACATTACTTAATGGGCAAAGAGACAGTTATACACATTGATCATCAACCACTTCAATATTTACACTCCCAAACTAAGTTGCAGCAATCAAGACACTATAGGTGGATGGGTTTTCTACAATAGTTTCATCTTGTCATCAGATATAAAAATGGCATACACTATAAAGTTGCAGTCCAAACCAATCATAAATGCATCTACTATACTTATGCATAATTCAGTATTGCATGAAAGCGACATTGAACAATATGCTCAAGATATAGATTTTAAAGATGTATATGCAACTTTAAGTCAAGGCAAACAAGTAGGAGAATTGGATTATCATGTGAAGGACCAGCTCTTGTATCATTTTGGGAAGCTATGCATTCCACAAACTGAAAGAGTAGAGATAATTCGAGAGGCACACACTTCTCTAATATCAGGTCACTTTGGTGTAGGTAAAACAGTTGCACAACTGCAAAGATTTTGTTATTGGCCAAAAATGAATGAGACGGTTTCTAGATATGTAAGAGGGTGTACCATGTGTGCTAAAAGCAAGCCCAGCAATAGAAAACTAGGCTTGTACACTCCACTACCAGTTCCTTCTCATCCTTGGGAAAGTATTTCTATGGACTTCGTTGGGGGACTGCCTAAATATAGAAAAGGTCATGACTATTTATATGTTGTTGTGGATAGGTTCAGCAAAATGTGTATTTTAATACCTTGTAACAAACATATTACAACTGAACAAACTACAAAGTTGTTCTTTCAGCATGTATGGGTTCATTTTGGATTACCCACTTCCATTATATCTGATCGAGATACCCGATTTGTTGGGAAATTTTGGTCAAGTTTGTGGGAATTGATGGACACCAGACTGAAGAAGAGCACAATTTTTCATCCACAAATAGATGGCCAAACAGAAGTGGTCAATAGGGCAGTGATCCAATTGCTCAGAGGCTATTGCAGCAAGTATCCCAAGCTTTGGGATGAGCATTTATGTTATGTGCAGCATGCTTACAACTGAGCTAAACATTCTTCTACACAGAGATCTCCTTTTGAGACCTATTTTGGTTTCACACCAAGGTCTCCCTTGGATTTTGTCTTTGGTAAAGACATAGCGGTTGATGGACATAGTGATGTGGACAAGGCAACCAAGTTCATTGAACAAATCCAAGAGATTCACCAGGCCGTACAGGAACAGCTGGAAAGAGCCAATCCAAGTACAAGGCAAGGCATGACAAGCATCGGATGGAGCATAATTTCCAAGTTGGTGATCAAGTCTGGCTGTACATCAACAAATACAGAATACAAGGTGAAGGTAAGAAGCTGAAGCCAATAAGGTATGGACCTTTCAAGATACTTGAGAAAATTGGTGAGAATGATTTTCACCTTGATTTACCAACTTACATGCACATCTACTCAGTTGTTAATGCAGACAACTTGAGACTATTTGAACGTTCATTAATTGAAGATCTCGAAGAGCAGAGTCAATTTCCTTCTATTGATGATATGTTTCCTAAATATCTTAATGAGTTGCAGGAAGATACAGTTCTGGACAGGAAGGTGGGAACCACGCGCAAAGGGGATGTTGAGTACCTCAGGATTGGACTCAAAGGTTCAAAACCAAGCAGTGTGAAATGGATAGAAATTGGGCAAGAGAGGAATCTGTACCCTCACTTGATTGATGCTTAAAAACCAACTTTTGGTGGTCCAAAAGATTTTCAGTTGGAAGGTCGTGATCCAAATTGGATCCTAAACACTCTCTAAGTTTTCATAAACTATTTCAAATTATGCCAAAAGACTCAAGTCTTAGAAAGATCAAACTATCAGAAGGAATCCTCGTGACAGTTGCAATTTGTGATCAGCACAAAGCAATGAGGACCCTTGGTCGAGCGCGCAGGCCGTTGGCGCATGGTAACGCGCGCTAGAGCAAATTGGCAAAACCAGAGACTAATTCAAGAAACAGGGGTAGTTTCTTATACGGGGCATCCCCCTCAGTGAGGAAAGCCCCGAGTGCTCGGACCCAAAATGACTATGAAATGTGGAAAAGTAATTAATTCGGTTCCATAGAGCGGGATTCCACAAAACCAGCAAGATATCGGAAGGCCTCGAGGCAGTAAGCAGTTTCAACTGAGTCTCGCCTGATGCCACACATTGAGTGACATGCGTCCGGTGGAAGAGAGAGAAAACCACTCACATCGGACGGGTAAACATCATGCTACTTACCCGCTCGATATGAACGACGACTGTAGGATTTGGGGCGCCCAAATCAACGGCGGAGGCACGTCTCGATAAATGACAGGATTTGACAAGGTTATAAAGCAATATTACATGGGATTTGAAGTCCGACAACGATAATGAGTTGGCAAAAGATTCGTGTTTCGCGGGTGATCTTGGAGCAAACGGAAATAACGGTCATTCAAATGTGTCCAAGGAACCTGACACACTCACCCATTGTGGAATAAGTGGCCAACTCCCTGTGAAGCGTTACACATTGATGATGACGCAGAACAGGGGAATTCAAACGGACAGAGGTAGAAGAACCAGAACGCCGAGAAGCGGAAACAAATAGTCAGAAAGCAGATTGGCTTTAAAGCCACGAACTGACAGAGCCAAGGTAAGCAGCTAGAAAGGAGAAAAGCTAGTAAGAAAGCTGAGAGCAGAGAACAAAGAAAGTAAGTCGAGCTGACCTACAGAGCAAAGGCAGCATCAAGACAGAGCCAAAGAGAGTCAGAGAGTCTATGCACTCCAAAGAAGGCTTGAGAGGTTCAAGCGAACTCCTCGGCATAGGCCTGTCATGTATGAGTCTCAGTTTGGGCTCATACTACTGTGACCATCAGCGGTCGAGTTTCAGTAAGGAGAGTCTATGTACTCCAGTCCTACTGATTTATATCTGTTAAGTGAGACTCAAATTGAGCTCACTGTTGTAAAAAATATGTTTTGAAAACATAATAGAGAGGCCACCACTGAAGGCTGGACCAGGAGACATAGCCCAGGAGTATTGGGTGAACTCCTTATTAAACTTGTTGTATTTACATGTTTTCCTGTTGTGTTTTCTCTAACTACTTCAATGTCTATGTATTTTGCAATCTTATCGATCTGTTGCATAAAGTAACATAGGCACATACATGCACATGATTCTGTAATACCTTTAATTCTTTGTTCTGGATAAATTCTAGATCAAAAGTTGACATGTTTCTATCATTGTGAAAAATCACCCTCCAGGGAATATTTTAGATTCCTCCAAGATTCTGCATGAGAATATTCATGCAACGACTTAGTCTCAAAAAATGTGTCAGTCATGGTTCTGCCTCCTCCACTATGTCAAGGTTCCACCTCATCCCTCATGCTCTGTTTCTCCGCCCTCTCTCCTTCGTTCAGTTCTCTTCTGATGCCCGAGGGAATGGCAAAGTTCGCTTTATATACTTTGTTCTAGGGTGGATTTTACAAGAGAGCTCGTTTGGGTTGTTGGTGACAAACTAACTTGGGTGGATGAAGGTCCCAAGGTCAAACCCCCACGCTATCACTTGTTGAAGCCTCAAAAATATGTTGCAACAACATGGGGGAAAACCACCCGATCGAGGACTTGAATGTCGTCCATTTTTCGTTTTGATTAGTGGCTCTGACTGGTTATAATGGGACTAGTTTCCCAATCAAAATGTGATAGGATGGATAGGGTGTTTGATTGATAAAACTAAGTGATAGATGGGGTGGTTTCCAATTTAAACTTACCTGGGAATTTAAACTTATATTTGTGTGATCTAGAATGATGATCCTTAGTATTTGATAATGAAGATTAAACAGATACTAATAGAAATGAAAAACCTTTGAAGTAATTATTTTGATTAAATAGTTAATCAAAATAATTTATAAAGTATATATCGCATGAAATATCATTTAACCAATTGCTCATCAATGTATTAAAAATAACAGTCCTAGTATGTTCAAAAGTGAATGGATATAGCACTGTATGGAAAAAGATACATATGATAAACAATATATAGAAATGGATGTTAATTCATGAACAAATAAATACACAAAGATAAAAGTACCCGATGCATATCAGTCCGCTCATAAAATAAATAGATCTAGTCCATTCTATCCTATTAATATGGTTTGCAAAAGTACAAAAGTGCAAGCTTTTGTAAGCCTTCTCCAACAAAAGTTCAGGACTCTGATCCAAGGATTCTAACAAGAGAAACTTTAAAGTACAAAAGTGCAACCTAGTAAAGAGTTTCTTTATAAAATCCTGGACCCCTTTCTTAAAATACATGAAAGGGTTTTTATAATAAAATATAATTAAAAAAATAGGCAATGCATGAAGTTCTGAGTAGGTTTAAACAACCCTCCTAGAAATAAGTGACAGAATTACGTAAAAGATAAATTATGGAAATGACTAGTTCTAGCATGCAGTGGTGTCTACTCTTTCATTTGTTTTCTGAGATGATATATATCTAACATCATCTTGAGTTCAGGAGGTTGTTTCATCCTTGTACGCATTTGGTTGGTATACACTGCATCTAAGAGGGAACGCAGCATCTACATGGCTGAGTCAGCAATATAGCGTAGCACTAACCACCGACTGTGTGGTTTTACTAGATACCTCCAATACACTTCCTAGTCCAGTTTCGTAAGTTGTTTGATTACTTCTTCTTTTGATGTAGAAGTTTCTTGCCATTTTTCTTCTAAGTCTTTGATATTGGGAAAACCTCCAAGTGGGAATTCTTGTGTCAGGTTGGAATTATGTAAATTTTCATTAATGGACTCAACGATCTTGCTTACAACATCAGTTTCTCTTGCGACTGCCCTTTCTTCCTGTTTCAATTGTATATCCCATTCAGTGAAAAGGATATCTTTGTGAGTCTCTTCTATCCTCAGTAGATCATTTATCCTTCCTTCTCAAGTATCCTGCCATGTAATGTATCCTAAGATTTTCTCATCAATCTCGTTGAAAGTGACCCTCATATCAGATACTCAATTCCTCAGTGAATCACTTTCCTTTCACATCGGACTGATAAACAATAGCCTCTAACAAAATGTTTCTTGTTGCATAGATAATAGAGAATTCAGTTCAAGTGATTCTTTGACAAAGTCCTCGACTTTAGGATTGTCTTTCAATTGTTCTACAAAAAATCGCAATTGTTGTATTTGAGCATCTTTGGCATTTGTCTCTGCTTGAAACTAGAGCTTTAACTGATCAAAGCTTTGTTGTAGTTGTTCCATTTGTGCCTTCATATGATGGTCTATATTTTGCTTTTCTTCGATCAACTGTTGTATCCTCTCATCTTTATCCTTTATCAATTGTTTGACCTCTACTACCTTATCAATAATAGCAGATGCATAAGCACCTGCAAATTGTGATAATTTGGTCTATCTTAAGGATACATAGGAGTATCCTTCCAAACAACATCCATTGGCTCATTGTCGAGACTTATCACCAAGGTCTGATCTATTTTCCTTTTCTTCCTTTGTCGTTTTACTACAGCCCAATGTTTTGGACTGTAAAAGACATCAAGAGGAGGAATCTCCTCTATTCTTGGAACAATTTTGGTTGAGGGGAAGGACGGGATGATTTCAATTTCTTCTATGACAACAGTCTTGTCAGTAGCTCTATCAGTAAGTGAGCTTTGTCCAGTATTTTGGGGTGTGTTGAATATGTTTTTTGTTTCAACATTCTCCTCCCCTTATTGTCGTTTGATTTGTTGGTTAAATTTTTTCCATGCCTCATCTAGTTGGTTTTTTAAGGGGTTCTCCTCTCTGTGTTCTTTAATGGAAATATCTTCCACTTCTTTCTCTTGTCAGGCCTTTTCAGATTCCCTTTTAGTGTCCTTTACAAGACTCTTCTCGGGACTTTTCTGTGAACTTTTCTGTGAGTCATGCTCTAAATTCAGCCCTGATCTCTACTCTGATGTCTCTTCAGACCCCTGTTCTGATTTTTTTCTGAGTTATGCTCATAATCGTGTTATCAGGATTTCTCTGAATAATTCTCTAAGTCGTGCTTGATCCCTTTTCTGAGCTCTACCTTTAAATGTTTTCTATTTCAGTATTTGACTTAGGTATTTCTAGTAGGTCCAAAGGGATATCCAGTAACCTCTTCTTCCTGTATTGGTGGAAACGGGCCAATTCTGGTGGATTGAGTCTCAAAGTAGCTAGATGTTGGACCTATGAGAAGAGCTCAGCTGACTCAAATAAATCATCAAAATCATCCTCTTCATGGCTAAACTGCCTTATTTTAACTAATGCAGTGAAGTTTTGCGCAATTTTATTGGGGTCATATTGCCTGCTGGGAACTATAGTGAGCTTCAAACATAAGATGTGGTCGATTTCAAGAGCAGTGTGCCTAAAATCATGCAACACATAAACACCAAATTGGAGGGGAAAAGAAGGCCAAAGGTATTTCTTGTATTCTTTCAAGGTTTTGGTTATCCCATCCCCTACAGTCTGGTAAGAAATTTCCCTGGCAAGAAGTTTATCAAGTACATACCAAGGAAGGACATGAGGGGGTGCTATGCTTCTGAAAACCCTGATATAGGTAAACAACTCTTCCCCAAACCACCTAGCTACTGGAAAAATATTGATCTTGGCCTCATCGGATAACCTTGGGGCCTTCTTATCAAAAATCGCTTGGTGGATTGGTAACATAACTCCTTGGAAGATTTTGTAGAAATGGGCTTGGTAATTTGACTCCCACATAATTTTATGATATATATGAATGGGGGTAGGGTCTTGAATAGTCCATTTCCACCCCATAGTTGGAAAATTGGTGGTGAAATAGACTGCATCCATAATATAAGCACTCATGAAAAATGGTGGGACTATCCTGGAGGTGACAAATCTCTTTTCCCTATATTCCCGAATTTGCATAGCCAGGTTGTTAGATAAAATGGTACCCCAATCCATTACAAAGGATTTCACAGTTGCATCTATTAAGGGAACCCACTCAATAGAAAACTTGGTGGTATTGGCATGCCCAAATAGTCTACACATCATAGCTGTGACAAAAGAGTAGGGAGTAGCGAGAGATGATATAGGATACATACTCGTTTTCTCCTATTTGAACTTGTTGGAACTGGACTTCCATTTCTGAATTGGTTCTAATGGATCCTCATTCTCCTTCGCAAAATTCTCAAGGAAAGATTTATCATATACCTTATGTGGGTCTGGTATATGATACATTCTTTTTAGATCCTCTGTTGTGAAGGAACCAATAGCTTCTTTTCTTGAAGTCAAGAATGCATGGTCTGCAATGTTGATGTTGTCTATAATCCATTTTACCATGTCAGTGTATGGTAAAATATTTAGTCTAACAACAATTCGGTGTAAGAAATAACTTGCAGCTTCAAAATAAGAAGCCTCAAAAGAAGTGGTATCATCTGTTGTTGCTTTGGTTTGAATTATTTTTGGACCCTCCTTTTCCAGTAGATTGTACATAGCTTCCCATGAGGAGGTCCCACTATCAATGGTGCATTTGGTGTCTGAAAATAATGGAATCATTTCAGTGACATCAGACATAGAGGATTGAGAAGCCTCACCAGACTTCTTTCCCTTCTTAGATTTAGTCATTTTTCCGCACAATTTACTTTCGGGAGAAATCCTGCAATACAGAGAATACAGAGCAAATGAAGAGAAAATAGGAGTTAAACATAAACACATGCGAACACATAAAGCTTTTGAAATGACTGAAAGAGAGGTTTTAATGCAAATCAATCTAAATAGGTCACCAAATCTCCTTGGGCCTTGTAACCATTAATACCATTAGAACCCATTAATTAACTGAAATCATGGCTCCGCATGTTTTATTTATTACTCATTAATATATCGCATCGCAAGAGTTGCTTGGATGGTGAAATAAGTTCATTATTTAAGTGTTGAGCCGATATGCGATAGCGATATCACTGTATTGGTGTGTTGAGCGCGGGAGAATTGCAATAATCGCACTATCACAATATCGCAATCGGCAACGTCGAGATAGCAGAGAATAGATATTGCCCAAAAAGTTTTAGAGATTGCGATTGCGATGAACAATGTGGTAGTATAACAGGCCCTAGGTTTATATTTAAGAAGAACTTTTGTTTATCCGTTATAATTTCCTTGGGCGCTTTCCTTTAATAAATAACTTTATCACTATCGGAACCATTTTGAATGTTAAGGGTGGAGTTTGTTGGTATTCTTGTGATTCATTGGATGCGATTTTATTTTAATGATATGTTTTAATGTTCCGTCAGATCTGATGATATCGCATTCCGCGAGAGGGAGGCTTTTCGGGTATATGAATTGCGGTGTGGGGCATTTCCGCCTTAAAGCATTCTCATTAATATTTTTAAGCCTTTATAAATAATGAACATGTTTGGGTTCTCTGGGGGCTATCGTTTATCATAGTCACAAGTCTTGACTCAATGGATAAATGTATACTCTTAAGACTTTGTGATTTGTGATATGTCGGACTTGCCTTTAAAGGGGCATTTTTTGTTCATTCAAGGTTTAGTGAGGTTTTATTAAAAGGGAAAATCAAATTTATTCCTAATAAAATCTTTAAATCAAACTTATATTCATATGTTTTAAAAAAAATTAAGCGCCCCTATTTATTTGTACAATAATTACCTAGGGATTAAGACAAATAAATGGGGGGTTGTTGCACAACACAACAATTGGCGATTCACTGGAAGAACCAGTTATCTCTGATAATAATGAAATTTCTAAAACTTTACTAAGTAAAAATAATTCAAGAAAGAAAAATATTTTCGAAATATTTAGATAAGTAACATTACTCTGAACATATAAAAAAAAAAAAAAAACTCACTTAATTACAATTCTTTTTATATCCTCTTATAGATGAAAATCCTTTTGTCTATATCAGTCATTAATTAGTTGAAAAGATAAAGTAGGGGGACTTTTTACAACTTAGCGTTTTAATATACTCATTTGTCACAGGTAGATCCGTTGTTGCCAACAGGCATCCATAGCCTCGATAGGGTTACCTTTTAACCAACAATGATTGAGAATCCCATCCATATAAGAATGCAGTATTTACAGATAATTTCAAAAGTACATATATTTTTTAATTTTTAATTTTTTTATTTTCTTTCTTTTAACAAAAAAAATATATTACCTAAAGAGCCATTGTCCTGGTTTGGTGGCCAGAAAGCGAAAATACCATTCACTAGTTGTAATTGAACTGAACAAGTTTGCTTGTGATTAGACCCTTTATTCTTAATATTAACATAATCATAAGTCATTACCCTGGCTTGGTATTCAGTGTTGGTAATGTCAGTATATTATTTCCCTATGAACATGGTAAGCAACCTCGTGATGAGACCTCTTATCTTTTAAGGTTACACTCTAAAAATAGTAAAGTTAATGGATGGAGAGAATCATTGACTCCTTAAGAGTTTTGGAAGACAATTTTTAGAGTTGGAGATGCTAAGTTGTAATTAGTCTTTACTTTGTTAAAGATAACTTTCCTTGACTAATAATAGAATAAAAGATTTTATAAAGTTTGAGGTTTTCAAAGAATTTATAACTTCAATGGAAAGAAAATTTCATAGTTTTATGATACTTAGCCAATTTTCAAATGTTGTAATTATTTCCTTAAGAATTTCTACTTTGAAAGCAAAAGATTAAAATACTTCAAGATATTTTATTGTAAAGCCAAAAGTAATACTATTTAACATTATTTTCCTAAGAAAAAACAAAAAGTAGATGCAATAATGTACAATAGAAGATGTAATCTTCTAAGAAAAGAATTTTTTTTAAATAAGCCCATTAACAGGAAGAGAATATCTCTTTCCTGATAAATCTTGCAATATGAATGTTGATGGGCCTACTTGTTCAGCAATTTGAAATTGTCCAAGCCACATTTGCTAGAATTTGGTATGCTTTCCTTTTTCCTCATGTGCCTTGTCCCATTTAAGGATCAGACCACCAATTTGAAAAGATTTCGTGGAAACAGAACTTGCATCAAAAGAAGATTTGACTAGCTGTTGATGGCGAGTATGTCTAAGTTTGACTTTTTCCCTTTCTTCTTCTAATTTAAGAATTTGAGATTGTCTTATTTGTAAAGAAGAAGAAGGTGATTCTTCAATGAATTGGACTATGGCTAATGAGGGAATAACTAGATTTGAAGGGATAATTGCTTTTTTCCCATATACCAAATTGAATGGAGAAGTGCTTATTGAGGCCTTCTAAGTTATCTGATCTGCCCATAGAGCTAATGTCAACGATTTATTCCAATTATTTTGGCTATGATCAACAGTTCTCTTTATAATTCTTATGAGGTTCTTGTTGGTCGACTCTACTAAACCATTTCCTTGAGGGTAGTAGTTAGCAGAGTACTTAAGTTTAAATCCCCTCTTAAGAGAAAATTTAGTCATATTATTTCCTGAAAAGTAAGATCCATTATCAAACATAAGTGCAGTTGGTAAGTCAAATCTAATAGTAATGAATTGATCAATGAATTCAATGATAGCATCATAATTGGCTACCTTTAGTGGAATTGACTCCACCCACTTAGTAAAATAGTTTGTAGTTGTAAGGATATACTTATGTTGCTTTGAGTAATGAGGAACAATCTCACCTATGATATCTAATCCCCATTGTTCAAAAGGCTAATCAATGTTGACTGGTTGTAGAGGTAAGGCAGGTTTTTGTTGTCTTCCAGCAGTATTTTGACATATTTTTCATTTCCTTACGTATTTGTGGGTATCTTTGAACAAGGTTGGCCAATAGTACCCAGCATGCAGGATTTTGTGTGCAGTAGTATCTACTCCAAAAAGTCCACCAACTGGTCCATCGTAGAGTTCGTACAAAACCTTTTCTACTTCAGAATTTTCAAGGCATAATAATAATACATAATCATAATTCCTTCTGAATAACATATCATCAATGATTTCATATTGATTTGCTTTCAATCTTAAAGCCCTTTTTCTTTTATAATTGAGTTCAGGAGGAGCGTATCTGTTTTTCAAATAGAAAATAAGATCAGCATATTGAGACTCTAAATCATTTAGGCTTACCTCTAATACATGTATC
Organism: Pinus tabuliformis; assembly: GCA_031772625.1. NCBI lineage: Eukaryota > Viridiplantae > Streptophyta > Pinopsida > Pinales > Pinaceae > Pinus > Pinus tabuliformis. The sequence goes on from CM062805.1 coordinate 1,333,116,344, forward strand.
ATGTTACCTGAGTCCTCATTTGCTGGTAGGTTGGAAGCTCATGTAATAAATCTGCAAAAACCTTGTCCTATGACAATTTTGCCTGGTTTAATGTCAATATCATATTCCTGCAGAGATGTTACCCAGTTTGCCCTTTTTTCCCCTAATTCCCTTTGCATAAGTAATTGTCTTACTACTAAGAATGGGACTATTATTTTAGTATGGGTTTTGAGGAGAAAAGGTCTGAAGTGCTTTACAGATTTGAAAATAGCAAAAGAATGTTTTTCCACCTTTGAATAATTAAGTTTAGCACCTTGAAAATTAGAACTAAAGAATGAGATGGGTGCTTCAATCTCTTGATCATTGAGTTGTGTTAAAACAGCAGCATATGATGTTTCAAAAGCTAATGTATATAAAATGAAATGATTAGAAAAAAAATGGAGTTGTTAAAGAGGGATCCTTCACAATTGCTTGTTTGATGAGATCAAAAGATTCTCTTTCGTTATGTCCCCATTTAAAGATTGAATTTTTTGTAATCATGGTTTGTAATAGTAAAACAATTTGGAAAAGTCAGGGACAAACCTTTTGACAAAATTTATCTAACCCAGAAAAGACTACATAGATTTTTTGTTGTGGGAAAAAGAAATTTCAGAAATTTCTTTTATTCTAACTGGATCAATACAAATGCACTTTTTGATACAATGAAACCTAGAAGTTTACCTTCACTTAGAGAAAAATAAGACTTCTTTGGATTTAATGAAATTCCATATTTCTTACAATGCTCAAAGATCTACTTCAAGTCATGTAAATGATTGTTTTTGTTATTGGAATAAACAGTAATATCATCCAAATAAATGACAACGGTTTTGTTTATCAAACCTTTAAAATCTATATCCATAGCTCTTTGGAAACTCACCCCTGTGTTAATTAAACCAAAAGGCATTTTATGGTAGGCATAGGTTCCCCATTTAGTCTTGAATGTAGTCTTTAATCTATCATCTTGATGAACAAGGATTTGATTATATCCCGAAAATCCATCGAGAAAAGACATTAATTCTGAACCAGCTACTGATTGCGGTATTTGTTCCATGGTTGGTAATGGGAAATTGTCCTTCTGACAAGCTTTGTTGAGATTTCTAAAATTGATACAGATGCGAATGTCACCATTCTTCTTCGTGACAGGTACTAAGTTTGAAACCCATTTTGAATGCCTAACAGGAAAAATAATTTTGGCTTTAAGGAGTTTATTCAGTTCAGATTTGATTTGACTTTCTAAATTGGGATGAATTTTCCTTAATTTTTGTTGCACAGGCTTATCATCGGATATCATGGAAATGGTGTGTTGTATAATAGAGGTATCATATGTTTTAATATCATCATATTTCCAAGAAAATATACCTTTGTACTTTATTAACAAGTGGATAAAGGCTAATCTCTCATTAGGAGAGAGACCAAGTCCTAGATTAATGTTTTGAGGTTTGTCATGAGTTCCAAGGTTTACTAGTTCAAACCTTAAAGTTTAGCTTTGGATTTTAGAATTAGTAACCTTTTTGAATCTATCCTTAAGATCATAAAGATACTCTAGTTTTACAACAGATTTAGGTATGGGATTCTCATTAGAATTCTGTTTCAACTGATTATCATGCTCATTTTCATCTATTATCTAGTCATCATATGACCCTTCTAATGTTAGAAAGTTTATGCTATCCTCATCATCATTAAATACTTGCCAATTGGTAACATTATTAGGAATGGATGGTATAAAAATCAATTCTATGGAAAACCTATCTGGACTGTAATCCTCTGATGGTATTATCTTGGATGCTATGTTAGCTAGAAGGTCAGCACTTGCATTTTGAAGTCTAGGTATAGGAGAGATGTTGAATGCTAAAAAATGTGAAATAATATCCTAGACTAATGATTGGTAATGTTTTAAATGTCCAGAGAGACAATGAATGGTGTTTCTTACTTGCTTGATAACAATTTATGAATCTCCAAAGACTTGAAGATATTTGATATCGAGGCCTATTGCTTTATACAAACCTTGTATCAGTGCCTCATATTCAGCAGTATTATTTGTGCATTCAAATTCTAACCTACATGATAGCATGGTTTTTTCTCCTTCTAGATTGATTAATATACAACCAGCTCCTACACCATCATTGGATTTAGATCCATCAAAATATAGTGTCCAAAAAAAACTTTTAACTAATGATTTATCTACAAGATTTATACATCTGGAAGAATATGTTTGAGAAAAGCTCTCAATCCGGGAAGTAATAGAGTTTTCCAAAAAAGAATACCATTGTGTGTTGAAGTTCCCTAAAATGACTCAGCAAAGTAATTTCCAATGATATTATTGTTGAAAGCTATTGGCTCATTCTCACCTTCAAATTTATTCATTGTATGCTTAAATGCTTTTCTAGGTCAATTCTAATTTGATTTCGCTTTCCATTGTAAGGGAGCCACATGTGAGACCAATCTTTTGCAAAATAGGTGTGAAGATTTTCAGACCAATCTCTGCTCAGGATTAAACTATAGAACTCGGGTATTTCAACAACTAATATGTCAATTACTTGAAATACTTTCAGATTAGAAGAGATTCTGATGGTGACTGAGTTCATTTCTCTTAATACCTCGAATTTCATCCTATCAAGTTGCATAATATGAACAGCAGACTTTTAGGGTGAAATGTTTAATTTAAAACAGACTGTTCTTGGAATTATGTTTGAAGAGGCCCCTGAATCTATTAATAAATTGTGCAAATTTTTATTCAAGATTTCATAAGTCAAGAGGAAAGGGGGAGTATGTTAATCAGATTTTTCACCAGTTAAGATAGCATCAGTAGGATTGACCTTATTTGATGAGTCATTAGGGGGTTTACCTATTCCTCTGGCGGCTTGGGATACAATAGCAGCAGGTAGAGGGGAAGTAGGGATTGCATTCAATTCTTTCAGCAATAATTTATGTTGATGTGTAAGCTTATTGAGCTCATGAAGAGAGATATTAGCTTTGGTCTTCTTCATGTCCTCCACTATGTTATACTCCATGGTGTCTGTAACTACCAAGGTTTTGGATGATGATGGACAATTTGATGAGGATGGATTTGGTTGAGGTGTTTTGGCAGAAGACTTTTTACTGGCCACCTTTTCCTTGGCAACAGGGGTTGAGGTCCTTTGATTTTGATTTGATTGTGTTAAATTAGTAAGGCCTTTACTCCCGGTACTAACATGTAGAGCTTCTTGCTCTTCTTCATTATCGGAAACGAGGATGAAATCCCACATTCTATGTACTTCAACCAATTCTTCATCTTCAATCTCTTGATCAGTCATTGTATTTTCTTCTTCTTCCTCTTCTAAGTCAGATTCAGCATTGGATATTGTATTTGGTGGCTGAGGATTAGAAATTTGATTCCTTTTGAAGAATCTGAAAGGTTTCTTAGAAGAGGATTTAGCTACTTGTTTCTTAATCTCCACTATTTCATTTGACATGGTTTTTAGGACCTTTTGCAGACCTTCAAGATCAAAAGGATCTTTAGGGGTTTTATTCTTTAGTTCATCTTTAAATGTAACCTTTTTCATTTTTCTATCCTCCTGAGCTATTTTCTTCTCTAATGAAACTATTCTCTTTTCTACAGACAGGGCTTTCTTCATGTTTTCAATCAAAGTAGCTTTATTAGCTCTATCTACAAATATTTCTATATTGGAAGAAAGAGAAGAAATATACCACTCGATTTGGACATCAACACCAGGGATTGATGTGGCTAGGATTTTGTTTAGTAGTTTATTAAATCTGGAATTGAAGTCTTTGATATTTTCACTTGATTTAGCTTTTAAATTAGAAAGATCATTGATAAGAGATGTGATTGTACGATCATCACCAAATTTGGCTAGAAATTTCTCTTCAAACATGTCCCAATTAGTGATAGATCCTGGTGGTAATGAAAAATACCATGAACCTGCTAATCCTTGGAGAGTGTAGGGAAATAATCTTACTACACAATCTTCTTCAGCTACTCCATTAAGATTGATAGCTAGCATATAATTATGGATATGTTCCTCAGCAGGCAATCCATCATCAAGATTGAATTTTGGCAGCCATCTTTCAAGATGCTTAGGCAGATCATGAAGGGGTGTTGCCATTTGGACAACCCCAGGATGGGCCCATGGTCTGGCTAGTTGTTGTCCTGCCATTATTGGAGTTTGAGTGGAAGAAGAGGGAAGTTGTGTACTTGAGCTGGATGAGTTAACACCAGTTCCTTGAGAGGAAGGGATATTAAGAGGAATGAATGGAGGGAATGAAGGTGTTTATGGAGGGGAATTTGATAAAACCTCGCTAGTTGATGTTTGTGACTCAGATTTCTTAGTTTTCTTTCGAAAAGTAGGAAGAGGAAATTCAAATGGAGGAGTCCAAGCTTCTCACTTTGAGAACGAGTTAGAATCCGAGTGGAATATAAAATAGAAGTGATACTCCCTTCATATGCTTCAGATGGGACAGGCTTTTCTGCTAAATAGATATTTCCTTTAATTTATTTATTAAAGTCTGAACCTCAGGTGATTCATGATTATAATATGAAGAAGGTACTTTAGGAATAGTACTAGGATATTTTGGGAGTGACTGATCAACTTATGATCTAGAAATATGAGTTTAAGATGAGGATCTAGAAGTTGGAGGTGATATTGAGGGTGAGTGACTCTTAGAATGGCTTACTAATTTAGATTGAGTTCTCTTTTCCATTCATACTCTTAGCCCGCCTTCTAGTGCCAAAATGTTGAAGTCTCAAAAATCGATGCAACAACATGGGGGAAAACCACCCAGTCGAGGACTTGAATACCATCCCTTTCCGTTCGGATTAGTGGCTTCGACTGGATATAATGGGACTAGTTTCCCAGTTAAAATGTGATAGGATAGATAGGGTGTTTGATTGATAAAACTAAGTGATAGATGGGGTGGTTTTCAATTTAAAACACACACACACACACACACATATATACATACATACATATATATATATATATATATATATATATATATATATATATATATATATATATATATATATATATATATCTGTGTGTGTGTGTGTGTGTGTGTGTGTGTGTGTGTGTGTGTGTGTAACCTATCTATGTATATTACCTGGGAATTTAAACTTATATTTGTGTGATCTAAAACGATGATCCTTAGTATTTGATAATGAATATTAAACAGATACTAACATAAATGAAAAACCTTTGAAGTAATTATTTTGATTAAATAGTTAATCAAAATAATTTATAAAGCATATATCGCATCAAATATTGTTTGACCAATTGCTCATCAATGTATTAAAAAAACAGTCCTAGTATGTTCAAAAGTGAATGGATACAACATTGTATGGAAAAAGATACATATGATAAATAGTATATAGAAATGGTTGTTAATTCATGAACAAATAAATACACAAAGATAAAAGTACCCGATGCATATCATTCTGCTCATAAAATAAGTAGCTCCAGTCCAGTCTGTCTTATTAAGATGGTTTGCAAAAGTACAAAAGTGAAAGCTTTTGTAAGCCTTCTCCAACAAAAGTTCAGGACTCCGATCCAAGGATTCTAACAAGAGAAACTTTAAAGTACAAAAGTGCAAGCTAGTAAAGAGTTTCTTTATAAAATTCCATACCCTTTCTTAAAAGACATGAAAGGGTTTTTATAATAAAATATAATTACAAAAATAGGCAATGCATGAAGTTCTGAGGAGGTTTAAACAACCCTCCTGGAAATAAGTGACAGAATTACGTAAAAGATAAATTATGGAAATGACTAGTTCTAGCATGCAGTGGTGTCTACTCTTTCATTTGTTGTCTGAGATGATATATATCCAACATCGGCTTGAGTTCAAGAGGATGTTTCATCCTTGTACGCATTTGGCTGGTATACACTGCATCTGAGAGGGAAGGCATCATCTGCATGGCTAAGTCAACAAGACAGCGTAGCACTAACCATTGATTGTGTGGTTTTACTAGATACCTCCAATACACTTTCGAGTCCAGTTTTGTAAGTTGTTTGATTACTTCTCTTTTTTCTATAGAAATTTCCTGCCATTTTTCTTCTAAGTCTTTGATATTGGGAAGACCTCCAGGTGAGCATTCTTGTATCAGGTTGGCATTATGTAAATTGTCATTGATGGTCTCAATGATCTTTCTTGCAGCATCGGTTTCTCTTGCGACTGCCCTTTTTGCTTGTTTTAGTTGTATATCCCATTCAGTGAAAAGGATATCTTTGTGAGTCTCTTCTATCCTAGGTAGATCTGATATCCTTCCTTCTTGGGTATCCTGCCATGTAATTTATCCTAATATTTTCTCATTAATCTTGTTGAAAGTGACCCTCATATCAGATACTCAATTCCTCAGTGAATCGCTTTCCTTGCACATCAGACTGATGACTAGTAGTCTCTGACAAAATCTTGCATGTTACATAGAAAATAAAGAATTTAGTTCAAGTGCTTCTTTGACAAACTCCTCAACTTTAGGATTGTCTTTCAATTGTTCTACAGAAAATCATAGCTATTGTATTTAAGCATCTTTGGTACTTGTCTCTGCTTGAAACTGGAGCTTTAAATGATCAAATATTTGTTGTAGTTGTGCCATTTGTGCCTTAATATGATGGTCTATATTCTGCTTTTCTTCGGCCAACTGTTGTATTCTCTCATCTTTTTCCTTTATCAATTGTTTGACCTCTATTGCCTTATCAATAGTAGTAGATGCATAAGCACCTACAAATTGTGATAGTTTGGTCAAGTTATCCGAAGGATCCATAGGAGTATCCTTCCAAACCACATCCATTGGCTCATTATCAAGACTTATCACCGAGGTCTGATCTATTTTCCTTTTCTTCCTTTGTCGTTTTACTATAGCCTGATGTTTTGGACTGTAAAAGACATCAAGAGGAGGAATATCCTCTATTCTGAGAACAATTTCGGTTGAGGGGAAGGCCGAGATGATTTCAATTTCTTCTGTGACAACAGTCTTGTCAGTAGCTCTATCAATAAGTGAGCTTTGTCCAGTATTCTGGGGTGCGTTGAATATGTTTTGTGTTTCAACATTCTCCTCCCCTTGTTGTCCTTTGAGTTGTTGGTTAAACTGTCGCCATGCCTCATCTAGCTGGTTTTTTAAAGGGTTATGCTCTTTGTGTTCTTCAGTAGAAATATCTTCCGCTTGTTTCTCTTGTGAGGAATTTTCAAATTCCCTTTCAGTGTCCTTTATAGGACTCTTCTATGGGCTTTTATGCGAACTTTTATGTGAGTCATGCTCTGAATCATGCTCCGAGTCGTGCTGTCAACCCTTTTCTGAACTCTGGCTTGAATTTTTTTCTATTTCAGTATTTGGCTTAGGTATTTCCAATAGGTCCAAAGGGACCTTCAGTAACCTCTTCTTCCTGTATTGGTGGAAATGATCCAAATCTAGTGGATTGAGTCCCAAAGTAGCCATATGTTGGACCTATGAGAATAGATTGGCTTACTCAAATAAATGATCAAAATTGTCCTCTTCATGGCTGAACTGCCTTATTTTAACCGATGTAGTGAAGTTTTCCGCAACTTTATTTGGGTCATACTGCCTGTCGAGAACTGTAGTGAGCTTCAAACATAAGATGTGGTCGATTTCAAGTGAAACATGCCTGAAATAGTGCAACACATAAACACCACATTGGAGGGGAAAAGAAGGCCAAAGGGATCTCTTGTATTCTTTCAAGGTTTTGGTTATCCCATCCCCTACATTCTGGTAAGAAATTTCCCTGGCAAGAAGTTTATCAAGTACATACCAAGGAAGGACATGAGGGGGTGCTATGCTTCCGAAAGCCCTAATATACGTAAACATTTCTTCCCCAAACCACCTAGCTACTGAAAAATATCGACCTTGGGGCCTTCTTATCAAAAATCACTTGGTGGATTGGTAACATAACTCCCTAGCACATTTTGTAGAAATGGGTTAGGTAATTTGACTCCCACATAATTTTATGATATATATGAATGGGGATAGGGTCTTGAATAGTCAATTTCCACCCCATAGTTGGAAAATTGGTGGTGAAACAGACTGCATCCATAATATAAGCACTCATGAAAAATGGTTAGACTGTCTTGGAGGTGACAAATCTCTTTTCCCTATATACCCAAATTTGCATACCTAGGTTGTTAGCTAAAATGGTACCACAGTCCATTACAAAGGTTTTCATGGCTGCATCTATTAAGGGAACCCACTCAACAAAAAACTTGGTGGTATCGGCATGCCCAAATAGTCTACACATCATAGTTGTGACACAAGAGTAGGGAGCAGCGAGAGATGATATAGGATACATACCCGTTTTCTCTTGTTTGAACTTGTTGGAACTAGACTTCCATTGCCAAATTGGTTCTAATGGATCCTCATTCTCCTTCGCGAAATGCTCAAGGAAATATTTATCATATACCTTTTGTGGGTCTGGTATATGATACATTCTTTTCAGATCCTCTGCCGTGAAGGAACCAATAGCTTCTTTTCTTGAAGTCAGGAATGCACGGTCTGCAATGTTGATGTTGTCTATAATCCATTTTACCATGTCAGTGTATGGTAAAATATTCGGTCTGGCAGCAATTTGGTGTAAGAAAGAACTTGCAGCTTCAAAATAAGAAGCCTCAGAAGAAGTGGTATCATCTGTTGTTTCTTTGGTTTGAATTATTTTTGGACCCTCCTTTTCTAGCATATTGTACATAGCTTCCCATGAGGAGGTCCCGCTATCAATGGTGCATTTGGTGTCTAAAAATAATGGTCGCATTTCAGTGACATCAGACGTAGAGGATTGAGAAGCCTCACTAGACTTCTTTCCCTTCTTAGATTTAGTCATTTTGACGCACAATTTACTTCTGGGAGAAATCCTGCAATACAGAGAATACAGAGCGAACGAAGAGGAAATAGGAGTTAAACGTAAATGCACATGAACACATAAAGCTTTTGAAATGACGGAAAGAGAGATTTTAATGCAAATCAATCTAAACAAGTCACCAAATCTCCTTGGGCCCTGTAACCATTAATACCATTAGAACGCATTAATTAACTAAAATCACGGCTTTGCATGTTTTATTTATTATTCATTAATATATCGCATCACAAGAGTTGTTCGGATGGTGAAATAAGTTCATTCTTTAAGTGTTGAGCCGATATGCGATAGTGATATCACCGTATCGGTTTGTTAAGCGTGGGATATTTGCGATTGCGATAATCGCATTATCGCAATATCGCAATCGGTGATGTCGAGATAGAAGAGAATAGATATTTCCCAAAAAGTTTTAGTGGTTTCGATTGTGATGAACAATGTGGCAGTATAGTGGGCCCTAGGTTTATATTTAAGAATAACTTTCGTTTAACCTTTATAATTTCCTTGGGCACTTTCCTTTAATAAATAACTTTATCGCTATCAGAACCATTTGGAATGTTATGGGTGGAGTTTGTTGGTATTCTTGCGATACATCGGATGCAATTGTATTTTAATGATATGGTTTAATGTTTCATTAGGTCCGATGATATCGCGTTCCGTGAGAGGGAGGATTTTCGGGTATATGAATTGCGGTGCGAGGTGTTTCCGCCTTAAAGCATTCTCATTAATATTTTTAAGCCTTTATAAAGAATGAACGTGTTTGGGTTCTCTGGGGGCTATCGTTTATCGCAGTCGCAAGTCTTGATTCAATGGATAAACGTATACTCTTAAGACTTTGTGATTTGTGTTATGTCGGACTTGCCTTTAAAGATGTATTTTTTGGTCATTCAAGCTTTAGTGAGGTTTTATTAAAAGGGAAAATCAAATTTATTCCTAAGAAAATCCTAATCATACTTATATTCTTATGTTTTAAAAAAATTTAATGGTCCCTAATTATTTGTACAATAATTACCTAGGGATTAAGACAAATAAATGGGGGGTTGTTGCACATCACAACACCGCTTAAAAATGTTTTTTGTATAATTTAAAAATATGCATACGATGGTTTGTATTAATTTTTTTGGAGCGGTATACGGTTATATCCGTTGAGTGGTTATGGGTCAGTAGTCAATGTTCATGGTTTATGGAATGCAATTGGAACAGCATGTTGTAATATTTTATATGGTGTATTGTAATGTATGGAAGATTGTGGTGGTCGTGTATGATATGCGTTGGCACAGTTATGGAGTGGTAAGATCACGGCGTTTGGTGAGGTCGACGAACTCACCAGCCGTGGGTTCGATTCCCACCGGTCTTGTTGTATTGTGTTATAAGGTGGTGGGTTGACGGGGTTTGACTACCCGCCAACCTTATTTTAACATATAAAATATATGTATGCGGTGGGGTGGCAGGGCTGGTGGCCCACCACCTCTTCTTTTATATTTTTTTTGTTTTATTTAAACCAACCTGCCAATTTTCGTTGACTGATTTTTAAGGGTCACTAGGAAAATTAAAGAGGCAACAAATTTTCCCATTTCGATGGTCAGATTATGTCTGCTAGGATTCTGCCAAATTTTTTCCTCGTCAGTGCCTGCCACTAGGCCTAGTTTGACCAAAATTTTGACTGCAAATATCTAGAGCATATGAACTCGAAATTGAGTGATGTTCACATCATTGGAATCAGGATGGTGAGCTCTACGATCTAGCCCTAATTTCATATTAATCTGATGAATTTTATTTTTGAGATATTCTGAGCCACTTCTTAATTTTGAGTGTGCCTGGAGCCACCTAGGTCATCCAAATCATGGGATATACATATTTTGATTGGGGTGGCAGTGACATAGATGGAAGAAGCACAACATGTGGATGCTTCAACTCAGGATCTTCCATGGTCTCATGAATGAGCAGAAAGCAGGATACATTTGCTTTGAGGAGTGTTGAAGCTGAGTAGGTTGTTGCAATGAAGTTTGTTAGAAATTTGTTTGCCTCAGGAAGTTATTATTGAATTTATTTGAAGGACATCTTATCCCTACATGTATATACTATGACAATAAAAGTTCCATAAGATTGAAAGAATACCCAGTGTTTCATGCTAGGATGAAGAATATAAATAATAAGTACCATTACATCATAATCATGGTACAAGATGTTGTCATGGAGCTGCATTATTTACCTACAGATGAACAGGTAGAAAATATTCTGACTAAAGCATTACTAGGCAAGAAGCATGTGTATTTTAGAGACAATCTTAGTTTGGTAGACATCTCTTCCAAAATTGAAAGGGAGTGATGTTGAACATTTCTTCTCTTTATGTGTCATGGACTAGACCTGACTAACAGTTGTAAACCTTTGTGAATTCCACAAGGAAAGAATGGAGTATGGAGGATTGTATAAGCATGTGATATTAGATATTAGAGAATCCAATAAATAAGTTGTATATCGATGCTCTTTGAGGATGAGGTAGGGCATCCAAGATAAGAGTAGTCGAAGAGGATTGATATTATTTGAGGATTCAAGATTGGAAATCAAAGATGAGAATAGTCCTAAAAGGACATACCTGGTGAAAATCCGAATGGGGTATGTTCCTTAGAGGTAGTGTGGAAGCTCACGTAAATCCTCCTAGCATAATACTCTCGAATGAAGTTGAGCTTGTCTAGTTAAGGCCTTCAATGACAATGTTGGTTATGATATAGATGCTTTACAGATGGCTTATCAATCTGGCTCTTCTTATGAGAATGCTTCAAGATTGATATTCCATTTACTTCATAATGGGATTATGAATACCTCCCTAGTTAAGAGGGAGTGTTGGAAATTGTAACTAGGTTTGGTCTTCATAGTGACTCTTTTGTAATCATGACATTGTATTTTTTTTATAAAAAAAATAAAAAGAAAGAAAAAGAATTTTATTTTATTCGAAGTATGGGTTTCATGCTAAAGTCTAGGTCAAAAGCATGTTCTTCTTGCTTATAGGTATTTCTAGGTCTTTCTAGGACAAAGAAGAATTTGTGTCATGTATTATAGTCCCATTTGGACTCTTTATAATAAAGAAAAATATTTATTTTGAGTCAAGAAAAGCCATTTTATTCTCCAATACCAAGTTGACCCAATCAAGATGAAGTTAGCCTAAATGAGGCCTATTCGACCCCTCAAAAAGGTTATAAATAGAAGGAGCTCGACTCATTTGAAGCACCATCTCATCTCAAGTTTGATTTGCAATAGATGGAGAAAGAGCAAGGAGGACGAATAAAAGAAGAATAATTTAAAGTCTCTTAGGTATCATCTTTTTTGTCCACGTGTGTGAAGCTACTGGGGTTTTTTTGAAGCTGCAAAGTTGCAAGAGGCCAAAATTGCAAGGCCAAAATTCTGAAGTGAAGCTGCATGGTCAGAATTTTGGATGTCAAGCTGCAGGATTGAAGTTTTGAAGCTTCCTTGAAGAAGATCTTGTTGGTGGGTTCACTTGGTGGTTGGAGGATTCTATGCTCTTGCCTTTGGGTCTTGGAAGTCTCATTGTAATAAGATTTTATAAGAAGAGAAGGAAGCTTTCTGGGTTTTCCCCTTCGAGGGGTTTAGCCCTGGCTTGGAGCCTATAACTTGTGTGCTTTGTCGCATTATGATCTTCATTTTTTTGGTAATTGCTTGATGAACAAGATATAATAAATAATAAAAGGCCAACAAATATCACAAGTAATTATCAAGTTAAGGAAAATCGTTATAATCTACCGGTCTTTTGATTTTCCCACAACACCTTCAGCGCTAATTTCCCTTGCTCGAATCATTGAAGATACATATATTATTTGATTTTGTGGATGCTATAATCGTTGCATGAGAGGGTAATATCAATAAATTTATGGAAAAATGTAATCAACATTTTTTGAAAAATTCGCAAAAGTCTCCTCATTTGGATTTTTCTAGAAAAAGCTAAGAATTAATCTCCTTCAATTTGACATGTCCCTTTTGGTCCATAAAAATTGGGGGTCCAAATTTCCATGATGGTCTAATGTTTGGAATTTTTGTTGTGTCTCTCAGATGGGTCGATTGTTAAATCGTTTGTTGTTGACATCTAAATATTTTAGTTTCTTTGTAAATATATCACATACTTCTATATTACTTGGTACTTCTACCACTTGATTCATGGAATTTTGTGCGACCTGATGAATCTGAATTGATATGTTACCCACCAGACAAATATTTGAGTAAAATGAATTAGGGCACAAAACCCTAATTCACAAAACAGATCACCAATTGAGGCACAACAACCATATATCATAGCACTACCAATAACATTAATGCCAGCACATAAAATGAATATTCATTAATGCCGACGCATAAAATGAATATCAACCAACGCATCAATATATCAATAAACACATGAATGGAAAACCAACACATATATCAACCAATGGAAAACCATTGTATTAACACCATTTGACACTAATAACGCAAAGGTCACAATTTGCAGGTTCAAGAACGTGCTGCATATCAACGCTACTACCAATATATATCAGTGAGGAATAGAGAATTATTATTTTATTTCATTTGTAATATCAATGTATTGCCTCAATGCTTTCCACCATTATAATTTCAACCCCACATATATACCTCAACGCTGCCACTATATGTATACGCTGCACAATATATTAATATGAATGTTGTACAATATATATGAATTTCATATATATACCTGAATGTTTGATAGATGCACTTACTTTCTTTAAAATGCTTGATAGATGTTGGTTTACCATGCCACAATTCATATAGTGTCTTTTCACAATTTGGTCTAAGATGAGACTTATTCAGAATATGAATAGTTGTGTGTACTGCTTCTTTCCAATAGGTTTGAGGATTGTTTCTCTCTTGCGTCATGGCTCTAGTCATTTTTTGTACAGACCTGTTCTGTCTCTTTGCAATTCCATTTTGTTGTGGTGTGTATGTAATAGTATACTGCCTTTTTATGCCAAGTTCATCACAAAATTTTGCAAACTCATATGAAGTAAATTCACCTCCTCTATTTGAACTTATACACTTTATCTTGCACCATGTTTGATTTTCTGATAGTGCCTTGAAAATTTTTAACTTCTCAAATGCTTCTAACTTATTTCTAAGGAATGTTAGCCATATCAATCTAAAATATTCATCAATTACCAACATGAAATATGTTTCTCCTATTGGTGCTTCTATTATGGAAGGACCACACAAATCTATATGTACTAACTCCAAAGGCTTACTACTTGATAACTTATCCTTGACCTTGAATGAAGTTTGAGTTTGTTTTCCCATTTGACAAGACTTGCAAGTAGTGTTTTGAGGTTTCTTTATCTTTGGTAGATACGTAACTACTCTTGATCTAGGTGGCTCCAGAGAGACACACAGGACAAAGATGGCTCAAAAATCGAAATGTACTCCAAAGGCTTACTACTTGATAACTTATCCTTGACCTTGAATGAAGTTTGAGTATGTTTTCCCATTTGACAAGACTTGCAACTAGTGTTTTGAGGTTTCTTTATCTTTGGTAGATACGTAACTACTCTTGATCTAGGTGGCTCCAGAGAGACACACAGGACAAAGATGGCTCAAAAATTGAAATGTTTGGATTATGCTCAAAACAGGTTCATGTTAAGTATCTCGTCATCGTGATCGCAGAGGTGTGAACGGCTCGTGAAACCGAGCTCGTATGTGAAAGATAGAGCTCTTCAAAGTTTGACATGACAGGGGAAAAGTGGGGCCCACATTGTGCCACATGGCATCCCAATAAGCATGTGGGACCCACATGGCAGCCCATCAGCCATTGACACTTGGCATTCTTTCATTGGTCTCCTAAACCTGCATAAGAGACAAAATCATTTTTTTTATGGTTATTAAATAACCATGAAACAAAATTCGTTTTAATATAGTTATTAATGTAACTATATAAAAACAAGTAAATACATGGTTTCAGGATCGGCGGCCACAACCCCCGCCAAACCCTTTAAACAGCCCTTATCGCAAATGGCAACAATGATATGGTTTTGGGATCGGCGGCAATAACCCCCGTCGAACCCTCCTCCACATATCCCGCATATATAGCAACCATCTATATCTATATATATAAATATATATATATATATATATATATATATATATATATATATATATATATAGATATAGATATAGATATAGATATAGATATATATATATATATATATATATATATATATATATATATATATATATATATATATATTGCATAACCATATATGTTATATATATGCTGCATGTAATATATCACCCCAACACCTTTTATCGGTGCCATATATCGGCGATACTCCATGTATCACGCCGATTAATACGCCAACCGCCATGCCGATCGCCGATTTGGAACACCGATCGCCGACACATGCGCCGATAAAAGTGTCGATCGCCGATTTTGATATATCGCCGATAACGATATTGGCGGAACCCCTGATATCGCGCAAATTTAATAGCGTCAATCCCACGTTAATCGCCGATATTTTGGGAAAAGCGTCGATATTTATATGCCGACAGCAGTTAAAGCGATAGTGTGTTAGCGCGGGGTTTAAGGGGCGGGCCGCCCAATGTGGACTCGACCCCATTAATAAATTATTTCGGTTCAAAAGAAACTATGGTGTATTATATATGGAGGGGTGGGATTTGATCCCCTGAACTCTCCTCGACAACTCCTATTATTTTCCATTATGCCAAACTACCTACCTTGGTGAATCCGCCCAAATTTTTTCTATTTAAACTCAGTATTTTTACCTCTGCACAGAGTTCGAGGAGGAGAGAGACTGTAGGCACAAATTTCAAGGCAGAAGGTAGATTAATTAATATTTTAATGCAGGAACCATGAATTTTGCAGGAGGGTAAAATTTTCACTTTGTCAGAATTTGACAAATTTTATATGGATTTTACACCTCTCGTCGCCACGAACACAATGGTGTTGTTTGTTTCTTCATCAGAGGTCTGCATTTTCCAGTCATTTCTAGAATGCACATGGAACCATGATTTCAGCAAAAACAGGGAGCGGAACCATGAGCCATGAAATTTTCCCAAGGAGGTAAAATTTTGACATTTCAAAATATAGTCAGGTTTATACTTGTGTTTCATGGTTTTCCGCAGGGATCGCAAAGGAAAGATTAGATTCACCATCTGAGTTGTAGATTTATAGTCCATCCATGGAACAGAATCTTTGAGGAATCCCAGGGGAATCTAGAAGATTCCTTGAGCCCAAAATTCTCAACTTCTCATAATTCAGATTTTGGACAGTCAATTCAGCACTACTCGATGCCACAAATCTGATGGTGTCTTTAGATTTCTTCTTCTCGCCACCTTTTCTAAGTGCCAGTGCATATATCCACATTCTTGTGTGAGCAACCATCTTCATACGATCGATGCCTTGAGAGAAATGGTCTGAGCAGCTTCAGCAGTGTGATATCCACTTCTTCAGATGGCCCTTGGTTGTGAGGTATATGATGTGTTCATGTACTTCTTCTTTCTACATTAAGTTGCACAGATCCTTGATTGATGTTGATGCAGGATCTTGTTTATTACATGTTGTCATGATTCCTTGCTTGATTTGATATGGAATCTTCTATGTGATGTACTTTCTGTCATAACTCTTCATGTTATGTTTTGAGACCCCTTATTGTATGTTGATGGGATACTCTTGTTGTCTTCATGCATGTGTTATGCATTGAGATCCCTTTTGTGCCATGTTGGCAGGATGCTCACCATGCATGTTTTTTGTATCATACTAATAGGAGTCTTTTGATTGAGAGTTCTAGTTGTGGAACATCTCTTAGAGCCACTCCTGTGTGAGGGAATATTTCCTTGTATGATCGTGACATCATCTCTTGTGTACATCACCATTATTGACATCACTTAATGCAGTGGCCTACACCATCTTGACACCGAGGCCCGGAGACGTAGTCCCTCTTGGACGAACTCCATTATCAACGCTTATGTTTTCATGTGCTGATGATTGTTATGTTCCTCTTCTTTTTCGTATGTAGATGTATTCATTAATGTTCTTTTAAAAAGAAATTTTAACACATCATGAAAGTAAAAGGTCTTAGAAGGGTTCTTCTTCCACCCGGACCTGGATCAAGAGGTATCAGAGTGGCATTTGCATTGATGTGAATTGCAAGGTGAACAATGACAGAGGATGAAAGAGCGATGTACGAGACCATGCTCAACATTTCCAAGAGAGTGGAAATTATGTATGAAACTCTACAAAAGGAGACAAAGGAAAAGGAGCGATTGCAACTTCAGTTGCAAGCCACAGAAGAGGCCATGGAGGAACTAAAGCAAAACAAACATAATCTTCAAATAGAGAATGATGAATTGAAGATGCACCTACATGAAGAGAAAGAGGAGAAACATGTGAGACCCATGTGAGGTAAAAAGTAGTTCTCCATCTTCATGTATGTTTCATGATGATGATTTCATTGTTTTTGAAAATCATACCACGGGAATTAGCTCCAAATTTTTAAATAGAATGGGGTATGAAGGAAAAGGCTTGGGCATTAATGGCCAAGGCATTGTCAACCCCATCAAAGTGGAGGAATTACCCCGTCAGGCAGGACTTGGGTATGTCAGGAAAGAAGTTGGGGAATGCGCCATGATAGTTAGCGAATCACCAACAACGGATGATGAGAAACCCTCATCAGTTCTTTCCAAATCGAAAGAGAAGGTAAAAGAACATGAGGCTCCTTACAAGGATGAGGCATGAGGAGAAAGAAGAACTTGGTGCTAATAACCAAGGCATCACTCAACCTTTGGAGGTTGTGCATGAACATTGATTTTCAGGCTCGAGATACACTAAGGGAGAGTGCTCAAAGGTATCAGATTTGTCCAAGACATCATCAAGGAAAGAGAAAAGATAATGATGGGAAAACATCCCCATCATCCCACGGTAGTTTCCATTGCAGGGAGAGAGCTGAGGCAAGCTCTCATCGCCATACTGACATCAAAAGGAAGGTATAACCATTTTCGATCTTCGAATGTTCATTTTGATTATGATCATGTTATTAATAATGAACGAAGATCAAGGCATCGAAAAACATGTACCTTTTGTGGTTTACCTAACCATACCTTTTCTAAGTGTTGGAAAAGGATGGCAGCATTCAAAAATATGAGGTGTGAAAAACCCTCGCAACAACAGGTTAAGCAGATATGGAGGAAGAAAGCCTATTGTAGTCATTGCGACAGAAATGGCCATCAAAGAGCCACTTGTTAGAGGCTCCATCCAGAGCAGCGCCTTAAAGACAAAGTGTCGGTGCGTGAATCAGGAAGAGCAGTTGTTCGACAAGCAAAACCGCCACAAGGAGGTGACCCAATCACATTGATCAGTGAAAAATGGTTTCTAGACATGTTTTCATTTCATAGTCATTCTTTTGTAAATCATTTGTTGCATTTTAAAGTGTAAAAGTGATGATATGTTTTCCATCACTTGGTCAGCAACAATGATGTCTGGTCATGTTTTGAGTCGTATTTTACATTCTGAAAGTGATGTTATGTTTCCATCACTTGTCAAAACAATAGTGCCTGGCCTTTTGAATGTAAATCATGTGTTGTAGTGATGATGTGTTTTCCATCACTTTTTTGAAGCAACAATGATATGTTGGCCTTGTTGTCATAGCTGGGGTATTTCGTCCATCTTGTTGTAAACTTGACCACCAAGTATGTGTTATAAACTCGTGGCAAGTATGGGACGTTTGGGTCTTTAGTTGGTCATGTCATTCAAAGCATGTAATTTGCAAAATAATGTACTATAGGTGGCAGAAGTAGCAGGTGTCAGCTCGTCACTTAAGGCTCCGAAGAACAAAGGTGAAGGAGATGGAAGCGAGACCTTTTTAGGATGCTTGTGATGCAGACAAGGTACAGAGAAAGTTGCAAATTATTTTTCATGCTTTTGGAGGACCAAAAGCTCCTCAGTAGGGAGGATTGATCCAGGTGGCTCCAGAGAGACACACAGGACAAAGATGGCTCAAAAATCGAATTGTTTGGATTATGCTCGAAATAGGTTCATGTTAAGTATCTCGTCGTCGTGATCACAGAGGTGTGAATGGCTCGTCAAACTGAGCTCGTATGTGAAAGATAGAGCTCTTCAAAGTTTGACATGACAGGGGAAAAGTGGGGCCCACAGTGTGCCACATGGCATCCCAGTAAGCAGGTGGGACCCACATGGCAGCCCATCAGCCATTGACACTTGGCATTCTTTCATTGGTCTCCTAAACCTGCATAAGAGACAAAATCATTTTTTTATGGTTATTAAATAACCATGAAACAAAATTCGTTTTAATATAGTTATTAATGTAACTATATAAAAACAAGTAAATACATGGTTTCAGGATCGGCGGCCACAACCCACACTGAACCCTTTAAATGGCACTTATCGCAAATGACAACAATGATATGGTTTCGGGATCGGCGCAATAACCCCCGCCGAACCCTCCTCCACATATTCCGCATATATAGCAACCATATACATACATACATATATATATATATATATATATATATATATATCTATATATATATATATATATATATATATATATCTCATAACCATATATGTTATATATGTGTCGCATGTAATATATCACCCCGACACCTTTTATCGACGCCATATATATCGGTGATACTCCATGTATCATGTCGATTACACGCCAACTGCCATGCCGATCGCTGATTTTGATATATCGCCGATAACGATATCGGCAGAACCCCTGATATCGTGCTGACTTAATAGCATCGATTCCACGTTAATCACCGATTGCAAAGGCCAATCGCCGATATTTATATGCCGATAGCAGTTATAGCAATAAAGTGTTAACGTGGGGTTTAAGTGGTGGGCCGCCCAATGCGGACCTAACCCCATTAATACATTATTTCGGTTCAAAAGAAACGGTTGTGTATTATATATGGAGGGGCGAGATTTGATCCCCTGACCTCTCCTCAACGACTCCTATTATTTGCCATTACACCAAACTGCCTACCTTGGTGAATCCGCCCAAGGTTTTTCTATTTAAACTCAGTATTTTTACCTCTGCACAAAGTTCGAGGAGGAGAGAGACTCCAGGCACATATTTCGAGGCAGAAGGTAGATTAATTAATATTTTAATGCAGGAACCATGAATTTTGCAGGAGGGAAAAATTTTCACTTTGTCAAAATTTGACAAATTTTATATGCATTTTACACCTCTCGTCGCCATGAACGCAATGGTGCTATTCATTTATCAGAGGTCTGAATTTTCCAGTCATTTCCAGAATGCACGTGGAACCATGATTTCAGCAAAAACAAGGAGCGCAACCATGAGCCATGAAATTTTCCTAAGGAGGTAAAATTTTGACATTTCAGAATATAGTCAATTTTATACTTGTTTTTCATGGTTTTCCACAGGGATCGCAATGGCGAGATCAGATTCGCCATATGATTTGTATTTACAGTCCATCCATGGAACAAAATCTTTGAGGAATATTGGGGGAATCTAGAAGATTTCTTGAGCCTAGAATTCTCAACTTCTCAGAATTCAGATTTTGGAAAGTCGATTCAGCACTACTCGATGCCACAAATCTGATGGTGTCTTCAGATTTCTTATTCTCTCATTTCTTCTTCTCACCACCTTTTCTAAGTGCCAATACAGATGTCCACATTCTTGTGTGAGCAGCCATCTTCATACGATCGATGCCTTGAGAGCAATGGTCCGAGAAGCTTCAACAGTGTGACATCCACTTCTTCAGATGGCCCTTGTTTGTGAGGTATATGATGTATTCATGTACTTCTTCTTGCTGCATTAAGTTGCATAGATCCTTGATTGATGTTGATGCAGGATCTTGTTTATTACATGTTGTCATGATTCCTTGCTTGATTTGATGCGGAATCTTCTATGTGATGTACTTTTTGTCATAACTCTTCATGTTATGTTTTGAGATCCGTTGTTGTATGTTGATGGGATACTCTTGTTGTCATCATGCATGTGTTTTGCATTGAGATCCCTTTTGTGCCATGTTGGCGGGATGCTCACCATGCATGTTTTTTGTATCATACTGATAGGAGTCTTTTGATTGAGAGTTCTAGTTGTGGAACATCTCTTAGAGCCACTCCTGCGTGAGGGCATTTTTCCTTGTATGATTGCGACATCATCTCTTGTGTACATCACCATTATTGACAGCACTTAATGCAGCGGCCTACACCATCTTGACACCGAGGCCCGGAGACGTAGTCCCTCCTAGACGAACTCCATTATCAACGCTTATGTTTTCATGTGCTGATGATTGTTATGTTCCTCTTCTTTTCTGCATGTAGATGTATTCATTAATGTTCTTTTAAAAAGAAATTTTAACACATCACAAAAGTAAAAGGTCTTGGAAGGGTCCTTCTTCCACCCGAACCTGGATTAGTTCTCTTTTCCCTAAGCCTGATAATGTGATCAAAATTGAGATGCCCCAATCTCCTATGCCATAGCCAAGACTCATCTTGTTTGTTGGTGTAGCACTCTTCATTATCTTCCTGATATATATCTATATCTATATATATATATATACATATATACATATACATACATACATACATACATTATTTTTTATTCGAACTCCTTTAGTCAACACCTTCCTTGTTGTTTTTGATCTGATATCACATTCTTGAGCTCTAAAGAGAACATCAAAATCTTTGTCACGTGTTTGATTAACACTCAGCAAATTATGCTTTAGCACTTCAACAAATGGTGCATCCTGAGCCTTTTCTCTACCATTATTTAGACTGATTGTACCTTTTTCCTCTAATTCTTCTTAATGCATCATTTCTAAATGTGAAATTTCCTATTTTGTTTTCATCTAATGAGTCAAAATTACTTTTATATCGTGGCATATGTCTAGAATAGCCACTATCCACATATCATTGACTATTATGATTTTGAGCATATAGAACTAAGCCACACTTATAAACCTTTTTTTCTTCTTTCTTATTTCTCCACTACTTATGTTCTTATGTTCGACAGTTGTTCTGGGATTGTGAACTACTATTTTTGAGTTGACATTCATATGAATTATGCCCAAAACTGTGACAATAGAAACGTTTAGTGACGTCAAAGAGAGGAGAAAATGGATATCTATCCAATCATGTTTGTTTTGATGTTTGCGATATGTTGTTTACTTCACTTTTTCTAGGGTTCCTGAGTTCATTTATTCTGACATAAACTCTAGAAGTCATAGCTTTGTGTCTAGAAATTTTGCAACAGTAACAATATCCATAGAAAAGTTTTCCTATCTAGTAATGGATTATACTTGAGGATAGAACCTTCTTGGCATTTGATAATATTGCCTCCTAAATAAGTATATTCTTTGATAACTTGTTGTTTATGTTTCCACTCCTTTTGTTTGCTGCAATTTTTTGGAAAGTGTTTATTTGTTACTTCTCCTTAGATGCATTGTTTCCTTGTTGTGGATTATATGTGTTTCTCAACTTCTTGTTCTCAAACTAATGTGGAATTTCAATGTCTCCCTTGATAGGTTTTACAAAAGTAATTGTCTTTTTGTCATTTGTCTTACTTTCACTAGATTCTCCTTCATAGTCTAACCCATTTTTCATAAGTGGAGACATCTGAGCATTTAATATCACATCCAGTTTTTCATATCCTTTTATATGTTGAAGGTTCATATTTAATTCATTTTTTGCCTTCTCTAGCTTTTTCTTCAAGGTTACTATTTCTTCTTCCAGTCTTTCACACTCCCTTCTTTTCTCTTTTATTTGTTTAAGTAGAATGTCCTCCACCTTCTTTGCTTCTTCTAATTCAACTTTCAACTTGACAAGCTCTTCTAAATTTGACTCTTCTTTAACATATTTTAACAAAATATCTTTATGTTTCTTATTTTTCTCTTTTAGTCTATCTATTTCCTCTAGGGCACTGATCAACTCCCCCTCAAGGTCTACCTCACC
The DNA here is from genome assembly GCA_031772625.1 of Pinus tabuliformis. Lineage (NCBI taxonomy): Eukaryota > Viridiplantae > Streptophyta > Pinopsida > Pinales > Pinaceae > Pinus > Pinus tabuliformis. Next base: position 1,333,139,183 of record CM062805.1, read on the forward strand.
TTCTTCTTCTTCTTCATATTCATTAAGTTCTTCTTCCAGGTTTTCTAGAGTCATCAAGATAAATTCACTAGCTCCATATTCACTAGAGGATTCACTAGAATCTTCAAATGTACTACTATCTTCTTGCACACAGAGACTCATCTTTTTAAATCTTTTGTCTTTCTACATTTTATTAAACTTGTTCTTTTCTTTCCCTTTAGATTGGTTTTCTTCTTTCTTGTAAGGACATTTGGAGGCACAACGCCCCACGCTTCCACAATTGAAGCATTTAAATGGGCATTTTCCTTTGTACTTAACCATACCTTTCTTCAATACTCTGCCAAATTTCACCTCTTATTTGTCAAAGTCTGAGCATGAACATTCCTTGTCTTTTGTGGACTTGTCTACTTTAGAAGTTGTATCTTTGGTAGTTGAATTTCCTTTTGAAATTCTCATCTTGTGTGTTTTCAAAGAAACAAGTAATTGATCTTTGTTTAGAGTCTCAAAGTTGGTTGTCTCTTCTATAGTTGAAACCTTAGGATTAAACTTTGAAGGTAATGACCTCAGTACTTTTTTTACTATTACACTCTCTTTTATTGTTTCTCCTAGACCCATCATGATATTAACAACTTCATCTACTCATAGAAATAACTTAGAAACATATTCATCTTCATTCATTTTTAATGTTTCAAACTACATTATATATACTTGTAATTTGGCCATCTTTACTTTGGTATCTCCTTCATGGATATTTTTTAGTTTATCCCATATTTCTTTAGTTGTTTTACAATGCATTACCTTAATAAATTATGGTTCACTTAAACCACTAAGAAGTGCATTCATAGATTTTGCATTGGCTATGAATTCCAGTTTGTCATTTTTTTCCCTACTCATTTCCTTTGGTTCTTCACACCCCATTGACACAGCATCCTAGACTTCTACTCCAAGAGACATTAAATATTTCTTCATTCTAACTTTACAGAATGCATAATTTATGCCAATGAAAAAATGGGATTTAATTGTTGAGCATCCTTCCTAACTAGCCATTCTAATGATTTAGGACCTCCTTCCGGTTATTAAACTAATGTTGAACGAACTTGCTCTGATACCAATTGATAAATGCTTGGCAATTACTGAGTGTGTGGGGGGGGTGACTGGTGTGAATCAGTAATTGTAAATTTCCAATTACTTAGTTCAGCTTAATTTCATTTTTCAAATGTCATCTTATGTAGCTAATGGATTATGAATGTGTTTAGTTTTTTATTGTTTATTTTGTCGTTATTAGAGAGATACATTTGCATATGTACATTGTTAGTGTCAGTCTTTACAGCCTTCCTCCAGTGATCAAACATGCTCTTACAAAGTGATTTTAATGTGTCAAGGTCAAATTTTTTCATTTCAGTGAGTCTTCAAGCAAAATTTGGTCACTAGGCATTGGGTCTAGGGTTTGATTTTACCCTTGTCAAAGTTGTCCAAATGTCGGTCCATGTCACAGTTCAGCTGAGTGTACCATCATTCAAAGAGTTGTCATTATCATGTCAAGTTCCATTGGATCATTTCACACCTTGTTCGTGCTTCAGTTGCGCCTAGGCAAGGTTCATTTCCCTCTCCTAGGGTTTTGAAGCTAATTTCTCTTGGATGGTAAAATCATTGGAAAAGCTTGTATCCTGATGTTCATACACCTTCCCCTATCCTTAAAATACCTTATCAAACACTTTCCATCACTGAGATCCCCCAAATTCCTCATTTTCGCACAAACCCTAGTTTCTTGCTACAACCTGGCAATTTTCTATGGTTGGGCCTGTGTTTTGCCTTTTTGGACCCCTTCCCCTCACTCAATTTCTGAGATTCCACTTTCCCCTACTTCCTAACATCCCTCCATACTTCCCAAAATTTCCTCAAGAATTTAGAAGCTCCCTATCCCCTTCATTTCGCTTCATTTCGGCAAATCCCTTGTCCCACACATCGGGATATGTTTCACTCAAATGATGTTTCTGAGCAATCAAAGATGAATTTGGGAAACCTGAGAGAGGTTTTTGTCCATAACAGACCAAGGAAGAAAAACCTCCTTCACTTTTTACACAGGTGTTATGGTTTTGAGGAAATGTCAAAAATACAGTTGCCTTGGGAGAATTGATGCACCTCTGGAGCGACCTCAGGAAAATCAAGTTTTCTCCTAGCTCGGTTGGAAAAATGACTTTCTTGATGATCCAAATGATAACTAGAGACAATTATATTTCCAATGAGCTATCATGAGCTCAATTTGGAGTTGAGGAAGGCATTCAAAAGTTGACTGTAACAGCACTCTGCCTTTAGGCAGCCTCATTTGGCACAGTTCGACCAGTCTTGGGAGATTTGATTTTTGACAGGGAAAATGAACTCCAAATTGAAAAATTATGGTTGGGATGGAAAGTAGACAGGACAGTATTTCTAATGAGCTATCACGAGCTTAATTTGAGATTGAGTAAGGCATTCAAAAGTTGACCGCAACAGCACTCTGCCTTGAGGCAGCCTCATTTGGCACAGTTCGACCAGTCTTGGGATATTTGATTTTTGATAGAGCAAATGAACTCCAAATCGAAAAATTATGGTTGGTTTGGAAAGTAGACTCAAATACCTTTCCAACAAGCTATCCTGTGCTCAATTTGGACATCAGGAAGGCCTCCAAAAGTCACCTGGAAAAGAGCGCGACGCACAGGAGGAGGAGCGCGGTGGTTTTATAAATATTTTCACTCCATATGGTCAGTTATACAAGTGGAAAAGGAAGGCAAAGGGTCACCCAAGCCATGTGTCATGTTTTTGGTGCTGCACCTATAGCTGATGCTTGGCTCTCCACCTTCATTTTGTGACCCTTGAGCATTCTATCTCTTCATGGCACATTCTATATATTGTATGCAAACCATTTGCAAAGCAATTTTTTTTTGGTTGGTTGGCTTGTAACTTCTGAGAGACTATGGGGAAGAAACTCTGTTTCTGCACTGTGTATTTTTGACAGAGAGTTTAATGAAAGGCAGTGGCTCTGTTTCATGTGATTCTTGTGGTTGTGAGTGTAGCAAATGTGTTCTTATGTTCCATATGTATCTTGTTATGTTTCATAATTCATTTCATGTTTCATTTCAGTGAAATTTTCTAAGTGAGATTAGGTAGAATTCAATTTATATTGCTCTGCCTGTGGGAAAATTTCATGTGCAGTGTTATTCTTCTGTTGAAAAGGATTCATGGGACCATGCCCTTTTCACTATCTTCGGCGATCTTTCCATTCCGTGTCACCTTAAGTTAAAATTGTTGCGCTTCCCGCCTACCTTGCCTCATGGAATAATATGTGCCTTCATTTTCAATTCTCTGTTCTTTGCTAAGCACCAGTCCCATATACATCTCAGAAGTTCAGTCACTTTCAAAAATCTTTTCCAAAATCCTTTTTCACTTACTAGCCTAAGGTAAACATCGTATTGTAAGTCATCTCAGACCATTTTGCATATCCATTTGCTGAGTGTGACTCGGAGAGAGCCCTCTCCTACTCTCATAGGGCTAGCTACGAGACTGTGCGTGGTTTTTGGTTACCCTAATTTTTGCCTTTCTTCAGCCTGAAGCAGCTTTAGGTGCTAACATAATGGCGACCATACTGGGGATGAAATGGTTGACTTGTAGATTGTTTTGCCCCAGTACATATCTCAAGTTCAGAGCTGATTGTTGATGGTGAACAACAATCAGACATAAGAAGACAGCTGAAATCATTCACCTGGTGACTCCATTCACTGAAGAATCCATGCAATCAGTCCTTCATGGTGACTCCACTACAGAGGGATCAGTAGCCTTGAGATTTCTTACGATGGATTGGATTGCAAGAAGATATGCTCCCATGAGCCTAGATCACATCCCAGGTTTTCCAAATAAAATGCCCAAGGTAGATTGGTCAAAGAATTTGCCTGTGTTCAGAAATGTGGAAGGTAATGACGCTGCTCTTCATCTGGTGAAATTTCACATTCACGTGCATAAACTAAAGATCGATTTCCCTGAAGATTGTTTAATGAAAATGTTTATGGCTACTCTGGAAGACGAAGCCCGATCTTGGTATGAAAGTTTGCCACCTGCTTCCATTTATTGTCTAAAGGATTTTCATTCAATATTCTTTGAGAAGTATAAAGAATCTTATCCATCATTAAATCTAGTTCATGACTGTTGCAAACATGCTTCTACTTTTATTGAAAGCCTTGAAAAATATTATGAAGATGATAATTTCATGGATGATGAGATCATGGAAGCCCTGTATGAAAATCCCTTTCAGCAGCGTAAAGACGATCATGAAAATTTGCAGCATGATCAAGATTGTAGTACGGTGGAAGATGAAAGAATTCTGCATCTTGACAGTCAACATGAATTATATGAAATAGATCAGCAGGTTGAAGAGTTCCATATGGCTGAAGTTGATGAAAGAAAAAGTGTCGGTTCAGATCTGTCAATAGAAGAAGACAGCATGCAAGTAAGTTCAGTTCTAATTTCAGAATGTGATAATGTCAGGACAGCTATTTCAGTTCCAGATTCAGACTGTGATGACCAAGAATGCCTAGTATGGAATCCTATGAAAGAGAACTCTGCTGCTGAAATCATCTGGGATGAAGAAGACAAAGTTTTGGATCCAAATGTTCTCAGTTCATTAGAATACAGCCTTCATGAGGAGGTAATCCAGTCAGTGTATGAAAAACAAGATCAGACCTTCATTCAATACATTCACACCACAGAAGATCAAAACATTCAGGATTTCCATTCAGATTCCTCTTCATATGTTTCATGTGTTGAAATGTTTTTCCAAGAAGATATCTACTCATCTACCTGTTTAGAGTTTTTTGAAGCCCAGGAGCATAGTTTTACTGAAGCACATGATGAAGGAAGATCAGAATTTGAAGCAAAGGACACCTTGTTTCTTCAGCAGGAAGAAAATCTTCATGTTCTTCAGGATCCAATGGCAGATTTACTGCAGTCAGCCGTGAAGGTGATTATTGCAGTATTCGGTGATGAAGGAGATCAGGGTCAATTAGTTTTTTGGATGCCCAGTTACAAGTATCTATTGTTGACCAGAAGATCTGATCAGGAGAATCAATCAAGGAGGCATCTACTTGATTGGTTACATTGGAAGACACATTACACATGATTGTACATATTGCATTAGTACGCAGGTGGTTGTCATCTTGATTTGAAACCCTCGAATCTTGATGGACTACTGCCATTGAACAAGCTTTGTAAATACTTGTTTTAGTTAAGTCAGTCATGAGTCATTTCCTTTTGCATAGAGTCAAGTTTTTCAGTCATTTCAGTTCGCATTGAGTCAGTTTGAGTCAAGTTTCAGTCAATAAATTGAGTCATGTTGGTTTGTCAGAATAATGGACTCCATAGCCCAATGGACGAAGGCACTGTCTGCTCACCCAAAGATCTGCAGTTCTTGGCACCTCCAACGAGTTGCCATCCCTATTGGAGCCAATGTTAGTGTCAATCTTTACAACCTTCCTCCAGTGATCAAACATGCTCTTACAAAGTGATTTTAATGTGTCAAGGTCAAATTTTGTCATTTCAGTGAGTCTTCAAGCAAAATTTGGTCACTAGGCATTGGGTCTAGGGTTTGATTTTACCCTTGTCAAAGTTGTCCAAATGTCGGTCCATGTCACAGTTCAGCTGAGTGTACCATCTTTCAGAGAGTTGTCATTATCATGTCAAGTTCCATTGGGTCATTTCACACCTTGTTCGTGCTTCAATTGCGCCTAGGAAAGGTTCATTTCCCTCTCCTAGGGTTTTGAAGCTAATTTCTCTTGGATGGTAAAATCATCGGAAAAGCTTGTATCCCGATGTTCATACACCTTCCCCTATCCTTAAAATACCTTATCAAACACTTCCCATCACTAAGATCCCCCAAATTCCTCATTTTCGCACAAACCCTAGTTTCTTGCTACAACCTGACAATTTTCTATGGTTGGGCCTGTGTTTTTCCTTTTTGGACCCCTTCCCCTCACTCAATTTCTGAGATTCCACTTTCCCCTACTTCCTAACATCCCTCCATACTTCCAAAAATTTTCTCAAGAATTTAGAAGCTCCCTATCCCCTTCATTTCGCTTCATTTCAGCAAATCCCTTGTCCCACACATCGGGATATGTTTCACTCAAATGATGTTTCTGAGCAATCAAAGATGAATTTGGGAAAACTGAGAGAGGTTTTTGTCCATAACAGACCAAGGAAGAAAAAACTCCTTCATTTTTTACACAGGTGTTATGGTTTTGAGGAAATGTCAAAAATACAGTTGCCTTGGGAGAATTGATGCACCTCTGGAGCGACCTCAGGAAAATCAAGTTTTCTCCTAGTTCGGTTGGAAAAATGACTTTCTTGATGATCCAAATGATAACTAGAGACAAGTATCTTTCCAATGAGCTATCATGAGCTCAATTTGGAGTTGAGGAAGGCATTCAAAAGTTGACTGTAACAGCACTCTGCCTTTAGGAAGCCTCATTTGGCACAGTTCGACCAGTCTTGGGAGATTTGATTTTTGACAGGGCAAATAAACTCCAAATTAAAAAATTCCAATTGGGATGGAAAGTAGATAGGACCAGATTTCCAATGAGCTATCACAAGCTTAATTTTAGATTGAGGAAGGCATTCAAAAGTTGACCGCAACAGCACTCTGCCTTGAGGCAGCCTCATTTGGCACAGTTCGACCAGTCTTGGGAGATTTGATTTTTGACAGAGCAAATGAACTCCAAATCGAAAAATTCTGGTTGGGTTGGAAAGTAGACTCAAATAAATTTCCAACAAGCTATCTTGCGCTCAATTTGGACATTTGGAAGGCCTCAAAAAGTTACCTTGAAAAGAGCGTGACGCACAGGAGGAGGAGCGCGGTGGTTTTATAAATATTTTCACTCCATATGGTCAGTTATACAAGTGGCAAAGGAAGGCAAAGGGTCACCCAAGCCATGTGTCATGTTTTTGGTGCTGCACCTGTAGCTGATGCTTGGCTCTCCACCTTCATTTTGTGACCCTTGGGCGTTCTATCTCTTCATGGCACATTCTATATATTGTATGCAAACCATTTGCAAAGCAATTTTTTTTTGGTTGGCTGGCTTGTAACTTCTGAGAGACTGTGGGAAAGAAACTCTGTTTCTGCACTGTGTATTTTTGACAGAGAGTTTAATGAAAGGAAGCGACTCTGTTTCATGAGATTCTTGTGGTTGTGAGTGTAGCAAATGTGTTCTTATGTTCCATATGTATCTTGTTATGTTTCATAATTCATTTCATGTTTCATTTCAGTGAAATTTTCTAAGTGAGATTAGGTAGAATTCAATTTATATTGCTCTGCCTGTGGGAAAATTTCATGTGCAGTGTTATTCTTCTGTTGAAAAGGATTCATGCGACCATGCCCTTTTCACTATCTTCGGCGATCTTTCCATTCCGCGCCACCTTAAGTTAAAATTGTTGCGCTTCCCGCCTACCTTGCCTCACGGAATAATCTGTGCCTTCATTCTCAATTCTCTGTTCTTTGCTAAGCACCAGTCCCATATACATCTCAGAAGTTCAGTCACTTTCAAAAATATTTTCCAAAATCCTTTTTCACTTACTAGCCTAAGGTAAACATCGTATTGTAAGTCATCTCAGACCATTTTTCATATCCATTTGCTGAGTGTGACTCGGAGAGAGCCCTCTCCTGCTCTCGTAGGGCTAGCTACGAGACTGAGCGTGGTTTGTGGTTACCCTAATTTTTGCCTTTCTTCAGCCTGAGGTAGATTTAGGTGCTAACATACATATTCAAAATTCAAGAGCATTCACACAAGTAGGACATTCAACAAGCAACACATGAAGGCACTAGATATAAGTGGAAACCGATAAAGGGACACAAAATTTTGGTTGAAAATGATGTGAAGATGAGCTCCTACTCCCTTATTACATCAAATTTTCTGTAGGCTCCAACCTACAAGAGGCTTCTACCTCAGGGAAGCTTCAACTCCCACAAATGTTTTGTAGGATACAACCCATAGGAGGCTCCTACCTCAACAAGCTACAACAACAAAGGAGACTAAAATCCCCCAATCAGATTACAAATCAGATTTGTTGCTTACCTAGTCTTTGTCTATGTTCTAAAATAAATTTATTTCCTCTTTTTTGTTTCTTATTCTCTCCGCTTATCTTCTTCAAATATACTTATTTTTTGCGACTCTTTCCCTTCTCTCCTTACCGAGTTGTTCACAAACTCTCTCATAGAAATGCTCAAGTCACAAAAAACTCTTCATTTCATTCAAAATGACATTTTTATATACAAAGAGTTGTTGATTGTTTGTATTCCACGCAAGAATTCAAATTGGAGAATTATCACTTGGTCTTCTAGAACCGTTGATGAGGTATATATTGAGAAAAAACTAGAAAAGGCATAGACTTAATTAAATATGAACCTTCAATATATAAAGTGACATGAAAAATTGGATGTGATATTAAATGCTCATAGGTATCCACTTATGAAAGTTGGGTTAGGCTATGAAGGAGAATCTCGTGAAAGTAAGACAAAGGACAAAAAGGCAATTACTTTTGTAAAAGTTGTCAAGGGAGACATTGACAATCCACACCAGTATGAGAACAAGAAGTTGAGTAGAACATCTAATCCATAGAAAGGAAACATTGCACCTAAGGAGCAGCAGCAAAGAAACACTTCCAACAAATTGCAACAGATAAAAGGAGTGGACAAACAAACAATAAGTTATCAAAGACCGTACTTCTTCAAGAGACAAGATTATCAAATGCAAAGAAGGTTTTATCCTCAAGTATTATCCATTACTAGGCATAGAAACATTTTCTATGGATAATGTTACTATTGCAAAAATTATGGACAAAAAGTTATGAATTGCAGAGCTTATGTTAGAAGAAATGAACTGAGGAACCCTAGAAGAAGTGAACTAAACAACAGATCTGCAAACATCAAAACAAGCAGGAATTTGGATAGGAATCCATTTTCTCCTCTCCTTATGTCACTGAATGTTTATACTAACACAATTTTGGGCATAACTCATATGAATGTCAGCTCAAAAATAGTAGTTCACAATCCTAGAACAATTGTAGATTAGACGAACATAATCAGGGGATAAAGAAGAAAGAATAAAATTAGGTTGATACTTGTGGCCTAGTTCCGTATGCTCAATATTAGAATAGTCAATGGTATGTGGATAGTGGTTATTGTAGACACATGATAGGAGATAAAAGTAAGTTGGAATCATTAGATGAAAACAAAATAGGAAATGTCACATTTGGAAATGATGCAGTAGGAATAATTAGAGGAAAGGATACAATCCATATAAATAATTCCAGAGGAAAGGGTCAGGATGTACTATTTGTTGAAGGAATTAAGCATATTTTGTTGAGTGTTAGTTAAATGTGTGATGGAGGTTGTGATGTTCTCTTCAGAGCTCATGATTGTGAGATCAAATAAACAACAAATAGCCAGGTGTTAGCTAAAGGAATTCAAACATAAAATAATGTATATATATTGAAGGAAGATAATGGCGAGTGTTTCATCAGCAAACAATATGAGTCTTGACTATGGCATAGGATATTGTGGTATCTCAATTTTGATCACATCATTAGGCTTAGTAAAAAGAGAGTAGTTACGGATATACCAAAGATAAAGAAACCTCAAAACCCTATTACCAAGTCATATCAAATGGTAAAATAGACTCAAACTTTATTCAAGGTAAAGAATAAGTTTTCAAGTAGCAAGCCTATGCAGTCAATACATGTAGATTTGTGTGGTTCTTCCAGAACAAAAGCAACAGGAGAAGAAACATATTTCATTCTGGTAATTAATGACTATTCTAGAATTAAATGGGTAGCATTCCTTAGAAATAATTCAAAAGCATTTGATAAGTTCAAAATATTAAAGGCACTGGCAAAAAATCAAACAGGGTGCAAGATAAAGTGTATAAGGTCAAACAGAGGAGGTGAATTTGCTTCATATGAGTTTGCAGACTTTTGTAATGAAATTGGCATAAAGAGGCAATATACTATTGCAAACACACCACAACAAAATGGAATTTCAAAGAGACAGAACATGTATGTACAACAAATGGCCAGAGCCATGATGCAAGAGAGAAACATTCCTCAAACCTATTGGGCAGAAGTAGTACACACAGTTGTTTATATTCTGAATAAGGCTCATTTCAAACCAAATTGGGACAAGACATTATATGAATTGTGGCAGTAAGTGCATTTATCAAACGTTGAGGTATATATAGATTGATGATGATTTATGTTGATGATGAGGTATGTATATTTTTGTAATATTGAGAAAATATGAAATAATCTAAGCCAAGAATAATGATTGCATTATATTTCCTTGAGATGTAAATTCAGCATATAATATTTAATCAAGATATCAAGTTTTTCAGCTCTAAACATTGTTCTTTAGCTCTCATGTGCTATTATTGTTTTGTTTGAAGGATAAAAAAATCAATCATCCATGTAATCATAAATTATTAATCATCAAATCATTTGCACATCACATCACTTAATCATCCTTTTATTGCACATCACTTTGATCAACCTTTTCACATCAAGCAATCAACATAATTAGCCTTAACAAGCAACAATGATTTTCAATAACTTAGTCTTATCATCAACATAATATGTGTGAACTAACCAACATAGCATTTGACATTACTATGCCCACTTGACATCAATTCCAACATTACCAACACAAGGAACAAAAGATTCATGATCTCCTGATCATGAGTTTCAAGTGGAAGTCCTCTTGGATCCCAAAATTTATTTTGTAGCTAATCTTCTTCTCTACTATGTTAATGTTGTTTTGTTGTCTTCAATTGTCTAGTCTTCCACACTTTATGTTGTTGTTGTTCATTCTCTTTGTTGTTGCAAAGTTACTCAATCAGTGGTATTCCCTTGTAGGTTTTATTCCTTTGTATGTTGTACCTTCTCCTAGATGTCTTCCTCGCCTGCATCCACAATCCATCAATTGTATCATCAAGCTCTATTCTTGGCTGAAATTTGCTATTGTTATTGTCCACATGTTATTGCATATAATCCTCTAGTATAAGAGTACTTAATTATGGTGTATATACCTCCTTGTCAACCTGTTGATCATACTTTGCAATCCTCTTCTCATTTCTTTTGAACATAATTTCTTATTCTTCCAATTTTGATTTTTCATATTGAATATGTCATCTTTGGCTTTCTATCCTTTCCTCCAAGAAATTCAATTCTTCATACAATTCAATAAAATCATTTTGAATTGTACCAAACTTGCAATCATACACAAAGTACCTGATTAAAAAATATAAGTCTCCTCATTCAATGCCTCAGTTGCCACATCTTCATGTTGATCCGAACTAATCCATAATTCATCAGGTTGTCAATAAATTTCTCCTCGACATCTTTAGCTTCCTCTACATCAAGGAATAAATCTTGTTAAAAAACAACTAAATTATACTCAACTACTCTAGTTCTTCCTTCAACCTATCATACATCCATTTCCTTAGCTTCATTTGCAATGGATTCCATCTCACCTTTTTCTTCTTCATTGTCCAACCATATCCCAGGTCTTGTAGAAATTGTTTCACATGATTGAGTTATGCTCTTAAATTAACCATCTTCCTCTCAAATTCCTCATCACTCATCCTCCTTGTGCCAACTATTTTAACATCCTTTCTTCTCTTATTGTGACTTCTCCTCTATGATCCCTTGTCATGACTATCAATAGTCATTCTTCCTCTCTTCTGTAAACTCTCCTTATCCACTTATGAGCTGCAACAAGACACATCCATTTCTGTAACAAGTCTACCGCTTGTCACCAATACGAAGTCTTCCTATTTGTATCATTTCTTCTTCTTTTGGTTCTCTGCATTAAAACCTCTTCTCGAGCACCTCTTCTCCTCAACTTCCAAAGTTGTTGGCTTTTGCATCTTCATTTTCTCACTTCTATCTTCCTCTTGAAAACTCTGATGTCCTTTCTTCAGCAATTTCATATTATTGCTAGGGTTATGTCATAATTTCTTCATTTAAGAGCTCTAATTGCTCCTTCTCCCTTTGTCACAATTTACTTTATTGACATAGTTTCTACCAATATTCCTTATTTTTTACTTGCAAACACAATTCTTCACAACCAAAGTTGACAAAAAAACATCATATTCTTCTTGATAAGATTTGTGCCAAGATCTTGTGTTTAGCAATCTTCCTTTTGGTCCACTTTACTTAACCAAATCTCTTTCAAAGACACATTTGATAAGTATTTCTTAAAAAAAATCCCCCTCAAGAGAACATTAGCTCTTTCAACCCTCTGTAATCATCTCCAGTTCTTCAATCCTCTTCTGGATTTGTCTTTACTATTGTAGACCTTCAAAGTTTTTTCAACTCAAAACATTTTATTCTACTTTCCTCCCGAGATCCTCAATGTTTTTCTCAGTCTTCATCATATAATCATCAATCTTCAGAATCAATATGAATTGTAAAACAAAAATTAACTTTACCTCATTCGAACTCCTCCAAATTTGATTCTACTATAATGCCTTTCTCCACCATTTCTCTATCTAAAACAACTCATTGTTGATATCTCCTTTGTTGATTTTCTTTTGTATTATCAAATTTCTCAATCATTCAAATAAGCATGTTTAAAGCCTGCATTGGTACCGCTTTGATGCAGGCGGCAGGATCTAACCAACAATCCCCTCTAATCCAAGTCGGATGGGTGCATCCTCAACCCATCTATGGGAAATACATCCCAAATTGAATCATGACTATGGAATGAGAATGGTTAATAACATAACCCAGAGGAATAATTTCAAAGGCTAGTGGGAGGAGCTACAAGGGTATGATACAAAACCCTTTATAAAATTGAGTGGGAGGAGCTACAAGGATGGAGGGATATTTCTCATCATCCCGCTCCTTCTTAAGCTTATTGACCACTTCCTCGTGCTGCTTTAGGAAGATGACTTCATCTTTGGGGAAGAGTGCTAATTTCTAGAATTGAAACAGTAATAGTCTCCATGATTTTAGCCTCCTCAAGGATTTGTTAGCAGCCCTTACAAAAAAATTTGAGATAGTAGATGATGTCATTTCTACAACCTTTGCCAACATATCCAATCCAGTTTCATTCTTAAAATGAATTTGTTCTTTAACCAAGGCAAGTAGTTTCTTTAACTCCTCATTTTCCTTTCTTGGATTTTCAATTTGAACAAGAGGGTCAATTTTTGTCTTACTTGGTGAAGTAACAATCATTTGTTCTTATGTCTGCTCTTTTGTTGCTACTCCTTCTGTCTCTTTTTGTTTCTCTCATTCTTTTTTAGGATCTAATGTAATATCTGAGATTTCATAAGTAGAGGGGCCTTCCTCTGTAGACTTCTCATGCTTTTATTTGTACTATTTCTCCTCAAACCCATCAGGTCTAGTTGTATCAGCACATTCCCCCTCAGTTGTAGTGGTAGGTTTTTGAGTCTCTTCTGGTATAACAGCTACTTAGACCATTTTCCCAGGGGTTCTTCCACCAATTGGCCTTGTCACTTTCCTTTTGATTACCTTCATTGATACTCCCAGCCTAGTGCCATCAGGCAACTTCACTTCCTCATCTCGAGTTTCTGGCATAGTTGTTGTTCTAGCAGTTTCTTCCTCCAACACTTCCTCTGCAATCAGGCACCCACCTCGACTTTCCTCTGATGAGTCACTAGACACCACCACAGGTTCTTCTATTCATGTCTCCTTTCCTCATGAGGATGAACTAGGGATCGTTCTAATGGAACTCCACCTCTTAGGGTTTCATCGACTAATCATAGGAGGTGTATCAACCCTACTCCGCTTAGAGCTTGTGGTTGTCTTTCTCTTGGAAGATGTAGCAGTTTCAACAATAGGTGTTGTTTCAGCATTGGGTGTTGCTTTAGTACTTGGTTTTGTTTCATCACTAGGTGTCGCTTCAGCACTCTCTTCAGGCTCCTCATCCGCGCCAACACAAGGTCTCACTATCAAACCATGCCACAAGCTCCCTTATCTCTGTAATGAATGCATGATGATTAATTTAATGAGTGCATGGTTAGTGACACAAGTTTATGGATGTTTTTCCCCTTTCACAACCTATTCCATGTGTTGTAATGACTTCATCAAGTAGTATGGTAAATTAATCAACCACCCTGTCCTCAGGTGTGCCAATAATTAAAAGTGATAATTGAAAATAATCCCAAAACAACCCTCATAGGTAATAAATTTTTGGATGAAGAGGGCTACATCTTCCCAAGGGTGAGGAATATATGTTCTATCAAAACCCCTATGCTTGGGCGTCAATTCTTCTCCCTCTTGTAATAATATGGTCTTAGCTTCAAGATTGGCCACATTCCTTGAGAACCACCATTCTCCTGTCCTAGGCAGCCCTGTCACTTTTGCGATAACATCTTTTGTAACAGTATTTTGAAGCCTCTGACCACAGATTGTTGTTCAACTAAGGCTTGGAAAAAATATAAAGCGACAAATTCACTAAAACCCTGTAATTTTTCAAATAACTCAACCATCCATCCCTTTGAAAAAATTTCAATGCTTCCAGATGTTGTAACAACATATTAACAGAGTTAGGTTCGTGTCTAACCATTTCTCCACCCATATCTACTCACAAGCACACTACTCAACAATGTTAGGAACCTATTATAGAGTTACTTTAGTGCACATGGATGCTTTCTCAAGGGAGAATGCCAAGGTGTTGGAATTACAAGTGGTTACTCCTCCTCATTACCAATTTGGAACTTTTAAATCAAAAGGAGTTTCCGAACAATTTCACTGATCTCTGAATGTAACAACATGAATAATAAAGAAAAAAAAAAGTAACAATGATGTTCCATGTTAATAATGGTGATAGTTGCATCGGTTTAATTAGAAAACATAATGGTGTCTCATCATGCAGTATTATGGCAGCGTGAGGTATGTAATAATTGGACGAATCATTAGATTTCCTAGATCTTGTCTGATTAGGAAAGGAAACACATGCTTAAGCAATTGTCTGTGTAATAGAAACAGTTCTTGAAACCTTAATTAATCCAAATCAGTAAAGGAACTGAAATGTAATCCTATAACAGCAATCTTAGACAGACCATCCAAACTTGAAACAACCCAGCCATTAACCATTAAACTACCTAACTCATAAGCACCAAATCCCTTAGCTCTCGACCCTTAAGCCCTTAAACCCTAACCCCTAATCCCTTAATCATTACTCCTTGTACCCTAAATCCCATAATCCCATAATCCTTAAAGCCCCTATCCACTTAACCCCCAACTGTTGAAAATGCAACAAGAAAATCCTAGTTTAATTGTGTGCTTGAATTAAATTAGGAATAAAATTGTAATTCCACAACACATGGAAACTTATATTAGTTAACTAAGTTAATTTGACTTAGTTGGCTCAGTTAATTCAAGTTGAGGGTCTAACTTGAGTCATGTAGAGTGTCTCCTACATTATAGGAGCCTTGGTTGGGTTTATTTTGAGTTGTAATTAATTAATTCAGTTTAATTGAGATAAATTCAGTTAAACTAGTTCCAATTGTTGGAGGAACTAGTGGGAGGTTTAATAATGTGGTGTTTCCTAGAGTGATCAACCAATTAACTAATGATTCACTCATAATTAACTCATGCATGTCAGATCTGAGAGTTACCCAATTGAGATTGGACTTCAAGGACAGTGTACTATCAGTTGTATCATCATCTGAATTGTACATGTGGTGCATGCACTCAGAGGAAGGCCAATGATGGATTGCGCAATTCCTTTGAGGAATTTCCCTAATTAATAGGGGGATAATTCTCAAGGAAACAACACAAGGAAATAGGGACTTGTGCAGGTGAGAAATTGGTTAAGTATTGGTCTAGACCTATCTAGGAAGTTGTGAGACAGATAGAGATAGTGGAGAGGTTGCTCGGGCTTGATCAAAGCATTGTAATCTTCTCATATTTTCTAACTAATTAAATATACAGATAGCAGGGGTTTTTAGTTGTGGCTTTCCCCAGGAAATCATTGTGTAATGTGTTGATTGAATTCTTTCTCTTGTATGCTTCGTGATTTCATGATTTCTTAATTGTTTCCGCTGATGAGTAGAGTAGATTCAAGTCTATTATTTTAGTAAAATACAATTAGCATATTGAATCTACAAGGAATTTCTAGATGGTATCAAAGTAGAAATTGATCTAGAAGAGGAGAATACGAGTTTGTCTTTTGCAGGTTAAATTGAATTTGTAGTATCATTCTTTAGAGTCAGCAGGATGTCATTCTATGGATTGAGACTTGAATATGCCCTTGAGGGTAGTTCAAACTATATTGCTTGGAAGTTTAGGATGGAGGTAGTTTTGGAAGAAAATGGGCTTAAGGAATTCAGAGACAAATATATTCCTAAGCTTCCAGCAATTGATGCTTAAGATCTGGCAGAGTGGAGAAAATGTGTTGCAAAGGTGAAAAGGATTATCCTGGAAGGAGTTCAAGATCATATTGTCTCAAACCTCCACAGCAAGGAGACTCCATATGCAATGTGGAAGGCCTTGACAAACCTGTTTCAAAATAGTAGTGAACACAGAAAGATGGCACTGAAGGGCAAGCTCAGAAAAATCAATATGAAGAAGGGCGACACAATACCAAAGTACATGACCAATTTCACCCAATCTTGGGATGAGCTTGGAAGTGTTTGTGTTACAGTTGATGAAGATGATTTGGTTAGCCTAGCACTTCTAGGCCTTCCCAAGAGTTGGCATAGCTACCAGGATTTGGTAAATGGGAGGGAGAAGCTACGAGAGTGGGAGTGTTTGTGGTCTGACTTTGTGCAAGAAGAAATTCGGTGGAACACCAGAGATGGAACCTCATCCAAGCATGATGATGAGGATAATTGTGCCTTAGCTAGAAAGGTAAATAAAGGGAAATGAAATTCATCCCATTCCAAATTAGATTCCAGTCAGGGTGGCAAGAAGAAGGACTTGTCGAAGATTAAATATTTTCATTTCATGAGATGGGACATTATGCCACGAAGTGTCCACACAAGAAGGACGACAAGAATCCCTCAAGAGGAGAGGTAGGTAAAGCTCTTGCTTCAAAATTCTACTTGTATTTCACCCTCATCGCGTGCATGGTGACATCAGTGATGGGTAGTGTGTGGTATCTGGATAGTGGTTCCTCATTCCATATGACCAGAAACAAATAATTATTCAATGACTTGGAGGATAAGGACCTCCAGATGCACATCGAAATGGGAGATGGTGGAAGGTATAGCGCAACCGGCATCGGTACTGTTACTTTTCAGAGGGTGTCTGGTTCTCCTCTCACATTAAAAGATGTCACATATGTTCCAGGTCTAAAGAAGAATTTTATTTCAGTTGCTATGTTGGAGGATTGTTTCTAGGATGTGATATTTAGCAAAGGAAAGGCTTTCCTTTATCACGTATCCTCAGGACAAGTGAAGCGGATCGAGGTTCAAGTGAAGAACCTCTACAAGTTGGATGTAGAATACAATGTTTCTTTGAGCACAAAAGAAGAGAAGGTGCAGAGCCGAGACATCGGTGAGTTGTAGCATAAATATTGGGTCACTTGCACCACGGAGCTTTGAAGATCATGCAGAAGATTTTTGCAGGACTTCCCAAGGGTATGCTAGAGCAGAGAGATATATGCAAAGAGTGTTCATTAGGGAAGTACACCAAAGCCACTTTTCATGATAAGGACATTAGAGCGCAAGCGATCCTTGAAAGAGTTCACTCAAATGTGTGTGGACCATTATTGACAACGTCTGCGTCCAAGCACAGGTATTATGTAATATTTGTAGATGATTTCTCACGTAAGTGCTGGATTTTCTTCATGAAAGACCAAACGTTCTCTAAATTTTGTGAATTTAAAGAACTTGTTGAGAAAGACACTAGCAAGAAAGTGAAGGCTCACAGGAGCGATAATGTTGGAGAATATGTGTCAAATGAATTCAAGAACTTCTGTGCATAAGAAGGAATTCAACGAGATTTAATAGCACCCCATAACCCATAGAAAAATGGGGTGGATGAAAGGAAGAACATAAGTATTGTGGGAGTTGCACGAGTGATGTTACATGATCAGCGCCTACCGTTGCACTTGTTTGTTGAAGCATTATCATGCATTATTTACTTGGTATGGAAGTATGGAAAGGAGATGAGGAATTGTTTGTCTCTCATAGAAAGTATGCCAACGATATACTGAAGAAGTTCCACATGGAGAGAAGCAAGCCCGTGGAAACTCCTCTAGCAGGGAATTGGAGGAAGGAAGATGCTACTTTAGGTGAAGTAGTGGAGGCTACTATTTACAAGAAGATTGTGGGTTCACTTATGTACTTGGTGAACACATGACTAGACATATGTTTTGTAGTTAATCATCTTAGTCAAGCAATGGTTAAGGCAACCAAACTCTTTTGGAAGGCATCTAAACATGTGTTGAGATAGCTCAGAGGCACCACTTAGTTTGGTCTTTGGTACAAAAGGATAGAGGGAGTGAAGCTTCAAGGCTTCACAGATGAATATTGGGCAGGGAGTCCATCCGATAAGAAGAGAACATAAGGGGGAATCTTTAGTATTGGGTCAGCATCAGTTTCTTGGTACATCAGGAAGCAGAGTTCAGTTGCACTTAGTTCGGTAGAAACAAAGTACATGGATTCTAGTCACAGCAGCTCGTGAGGCTATCTGGACGAGGAGGATCCTTGTTGGGTCAGTTGTTCAGTAGATGGATCCTACAGTGATTTACAGTGACAAGAAGAGTTGTATCAAACTCTCTGAGAATCCAGTTTTTCATGATTGTTCCGAGCATATCGACATCTGGTAGCACCATCTACGAGATTGTGTGCAAAGGAGAATCATGTTGTTGGAGCACATTCCCACATAGGAACAAGATGCAAATATTTTGACAAAGGGGTTGTCAAGATGCAAATTTAAGTTTCATAGAGACAGGATCGAGGTAGAAAATAATCAATTTCATTTTGAGAGGGAGTGTTGAAAATGCAACAAGAAAATCCTAATTTAATTTTGTCCTTTAATTAAATTAGGAATAAAAATGTAATTCCACATCACATGACAACTTGTGTTAGTTAACTAAGTTAATTTCACTTAGTTGGCTCATTTAATTCAAGTTGAGGGTATAACTTGAGTCATGTAGAGTGTCTCCTACATTATAGGAGCCCCACTTGAGTTTATTTTGAGTAGTAATTAATTAATTAAGTTTAAGAGAGATTTTTCGGCGAAAATCACATGAACGTGTTTTGAACCAACCAATGTGGTTCATCATCAAGACAAGTTGAAGAAACAGATCCAGCGTTGCATGTTAAATAGTCTGAGCAGAGCCTCCAACAGCTAACTTGACCAACGACTAATTTTGACTTTTGGACCAGGGTCATAAAAATTTTATAATTTAATGGAAGTTAGTTATATTAGGTGACCATTCCCTTATATATATATATATATATATATAATAATTTTAATTGGTGTTAATAGTTAGTTAAAAAGGTATTATTTAATAATTAAAAAATTATAAGTTATTTAGTAATACAAAAGGAAGTTAGTTATATAAAGGACTTTCTTTTAATATATGTATAAATATATAAATATATAAAGTAATAATAATAGGTTGTTAAGATAATAGTTAGTTAGAATTAATAAATACATATTAGAACGAGAAAATAATATTAAGTTAAATTAAATATCTAATTGTTAAATTAAAATAAATAAATAAATAACTTATCCAAAAATAAATAAATAATAATAATAATATAAATAAATAACTTGAAAAAAAAAATTAAATTAAATAAGAACGTAGTTGGTTATAAAAGGTACTAATATTATAAAAATGTCAAAAAAAATAATTGAATATGATAAATTAAGTTTAGCATAGTTAAAGTCAATTAAACTAGTTCCGACCATTGGAGGAACTAGTGGGAGGTCTAGTAGTGTGGTGTTGCCTGTAGTGATCAACTAATTAACTATTGATTCTCTCATAATTAACTCATGCATTTCATATATGAGAGGTACCCAGTTGATATTAGAGTTCAGAGAAAGCGTACTATCAGTTGTATAATCATCTAAATTGTACAAGTGGTGCATGCAGTTAGAGGAAGGCCTATGATGGATTGCACATTTCCTTTGAGGAATTTCCCTAATTAATAAGGGGTTAATTCCCAAGGAAACAATGCAAGGAAATAGGGACTTGGGCAAGTGAGAAATTAGTTATGTATTGACCTAGGCTTATCTAGGAAGTTGTGAGATAGATAGAGATAGTGCAGAGGTTGCTCGGGCTCAAGCAAAGCATTGTAATCTTCTCATTTTTTCTGACTAATGAAATATACATATAGTGGGGATTTTTATTTGTGGCTTTCCCTAGGAAATCATTATGTAATATGTTCACTGAATTATTTCTCTTGTATGCTTCGTGATTTCGTGATTGTTTAATTGTTTCTGCTAATGAGTAGAGTAGATTTAAGTCTATTGTTTTAGTAAATTACAATTAGCAATTTGAATCTACAAGGAATTTTTACACCAACACCTCAATTAATTAACTATTTAAGCACATTTGGCACTGATTCTAGGGCTAAAAGGGGATCTAATGAAGGAGGTAATGTAGGTGCAAAAAAAGGAGCTAAACCCGATGTTATTTCTGGGAAAAACATTTGCACTATTTACGATGCTACTTTCGGCGCTATTTTCGTTGCTATTTATAGTGCTATTTTAATGCCTAAATGTTTTTGCCTACGAAATCAGCATGGAAAATTGCACCATCCCAATAAATTGCGTGGAAATTTTCAAAAAATTGGAGAAAAATACACTAAAACAGTCTTTGGAATAAAAAAAGGGAGCTAATCACAGGGATTTGCTGTAGTGTAAAGACTAATGAATTGTTAGGAGGCGGAGTTATGGAACCCTACTTCAGTGGGTTGCAGATGACAAAACCACTAATAAGAGGGCAGATCGAGAAGACCCAATGAGTAGACTTCTTAGTGAAGCTAGAGGCCTGCTAGTGGGACAGATCAGTGAGCCAAAGTTAGGTGACACAAAAGGAGTTTTGACTATTGATAATGGCATATTGTAGAGTTGCAGATGCACATTTTATGAGGGAGAATAAGTTGCAGTGATCAATAGAAGAGGAGGAAAAGTACATGCCAAATGTTTTTAAGGAACATCCTTCCAGATGACCGGGAACAAGAAGAGTTTCAGCCACCTGAGGAGAAGGACATGTAGTTTCAGATTGAGCTAAGAGATAATGGTCAGTATGAAACTAGAGAAAAATACACTAAAACAGTCTTTGGAATAAAAAAAGGGAGCTAATCACAGGGATTTGTTGTAGTGTAAAGACTAATGAATTGTTAGGAGGCGGAGTTATGGAACCCTACTTCAGTGGGTTGCAGATGACAAAACCACTAATAAGAGGGCAGATCAAGAAGACCCAATGAGTAGACTTCTTAGTGAAGCTAGAGGCCTGCTAGTGGGACAGATCAATGAGCCAAAGATAGCTGACACAAAAGGAGTTTTGACTATTGATAATGGCATATTGTAGAGTTGGAGATGCACATTTTATGAGGGAGAATAAGTTGCAGTGATCAATAGAAGAGGAGGAAAAGTACATGCCAAATGTTTTTAAGGAACATCCTTCCAGATGACCGGGAACAAGAAGAGTTTCAACCACCTGAGGAGAAGGACATGTAGTTTCAGATTGAGCTAAGAGATAATGGTCAGTATGCAACTAGAGGAGTTATTATTGTTAACTTTCGGAGGGATTCAGGAAATCTTCTTCATGTCAAAGATGTTCTCTGTGTTCTAGGATTGACGCAAAATCTTGTTTCGGTAGCTACCTTTGACGACAAGGGATATGATATCATCTTCAGTAGAGGTAAGGCGTACCTCCAACACTTAGCTTCTAAATGTAAGAAGAAGATATGTGTGAGGGTGAATAATCTCTACAAGTTGTAGGTAGAGACAGGTGTGGCCTTGAGTAGCAAGGTAGGTAGTGCACAGAATAGAGAAGTGGTAGTTGAGTGAGAGCATAATAAAGCTCTCAAGATGGAGCCTCGGCTAGTATCTCAATTTGGGTCTTAGCTAGTTAGCAATTGGGTTAACCAGCAGGAGGAGGAGGAGGAGGAGGACCATAGCCTAGGGAGAGTGGAGGCATTCACTCAGTCAACGACTTCCAGTATAGGGAGAGTTCAAGCCAAGTGGGCATAGGATTTGGTTAAGGGAGATCAGAAGAGAGTTGAGACACCCAGCATCAAGAAGCAGATACCCAAGTACATAGGGTGCATGGAACTTATGACTAAAGTGGCGGAATTTCAAAGTATGGTGGGAAAGAATAGGCCTTCAAGGTAGGTTCCACAAAAGAGGACAGGGAAGCCTTCTAGTTTAGAGGGAGAAACTATCATGGCAGAGAACATGGTAGTGTTGAGAACAAATCTAGGTGGACGAGGTTCTTCAAGGAACACCTTCCTCACTAAGAGGGAGTGTTGAAAATAGTAGCGATAAAGGTTCCTTGATTTGTTCCTTACTCAAAGGAATCAAAACAAGCTTCTTATTTGGCATGCTCAAGCTCCTAAAAAAATAGGATCCACAACAAGTTATGAAACAGTTAACCATTGTGTTAAGATAGAAGGCCAAGTTATTTGTCCTCAAGTCTAAGTTATATTGGGAACAAGACAAAGATTTTGAGTTGGCCTTCTATATTTTAGGAAGGATGAGGCTAACACTAGCAGTGAGTATTTATCAACATGTGAACCACCAGTTCGACTTACCTAATATAGAACTTCCTAATCTTAGCCATACTAATTGTTTTAAAAGGAGGAGTGAAAGAACATTGTTGATCATTGTATTGGCGAGCATGAGTTAGTGAGACCAAGCAATAGGAAGCACGAGTTTGTGTGTGGAGTTGGTGAGAGGAAGAGTGTGCAAGAAAATCTTGTGCACAAGTTGGTAGAGGGTATCAGAGATCAACAATCTTGCAAGGGTTTCAAGCTAAGAACAAGTAGGAAAGACAAGTGTGTCTTTCAGATTGAAACAATTGTATTTTATAAGAGATCAATTGTTCAGTTTCTCTATCAAGAAAATTCTCAAACAAGCAGAGGGTTTTCCTAGTTGGGTTCCCTAGATAATTATGTGTTTTTGAATTGTGTGACTATGCTTTTATTTATGTTCCTATTTTGCTACATCCACTAGAGAAATTTTGTGTTTATGTGAGAAGAAATTATATTTCAGATTGCTCATATTAGCAGATGCGGAATTTCATGGATTTTATACACTCTTAACCAACCATCTCCCTCTCAAATTATCCATCACTCATCCTCCTTGTGGCAACAATTTTGGCATCCTTTATTCTCTTATTGTGATTTCTCCTCTCTTATACCTTGTCATGACTATCAGTGGCTAGTCTTCCTCTCTTCTATGAAATCTTCTTATCCACTCATGAGCTCCAACAGGCCTTATTCGTCTTTGTAAAACAAGTTTGTTGCTTGTCACCAGTACCAAGTCTTCATCTTGGTATCCTTTCTTCTTCTTTTGGTTCTCTGCGCTAGAACCTCTTCTTGGGAACCTCTGCTCCTTAGCTTCCAAAGTTGTTGGATTTTGCATCTTCATTTGCTCACTTATATTTTCCTTTTGAGAAATCTAATGTCCTTTCTTCAGCAATTCCACCTTGATGCTAGGGTTTCGTCACAATTTCTTCATCTGAGAACTCTACTTGCTCCTTCTCCCTTTGTCACAATTTACTTGACTATCATAGTTGCTACAATTCTTCCTTCTCTATTACCTGCAAACACAATTCTTCATAACTAGAATTTAAAAAAAAAAACCATCATATTCTTCTTTATAAGATTTGGGTCAAGATATTATGTTCAACAACCTTCCTTTCACTCCAGTTTACTCAATCAATTCTTTTTCAAAGACACATTTTCTCTTTATTTCTTCAAAACAATCCCCCTCAAGAGCACATTATCTCTTTCAACCTTCTATAATCATCTCTATTTTTTCAATCCTCTTCTGACTTTGCCTTTACTATTGCATACCTTCAATGTTTTTTCAACTCAAAACATTGTGTTCTACTTTACTCCCAAGATCCTCAATCATTTTCTTAGGCTTCATCCTATAATCATCAATCTTCAAAATCAAGATGAATTGCAAAACAAAATCAACTTTACCTCATTCAAACTCCTCCAAATTTGATCATGTTATAATGCCTTTCTCCACCATTTCTTCGTCTAAAGCAAATCCTCTGTTTATATCTCCTTTGTTGGTTTGCTTTTATATTATCAAATTTCTCAATCATTCAAATAAGTAGGTTTAAAACCTGGTCTAATACCACTTTGATGCAGGTACCAGGATCTGACCAACAATCCCCTCTAATCCAAGTCAAATAGGCACTTCCTCAACCCATCTATGGGAAATACATCCCAAATTGAATTATGATATGGAATGGGAATGGTTAATAACATAAGCCAAGGGAATAATTTCAAAATCTAGTGGGAGGATCTATAAGAGTATTATACAAAACCCTTTATAAAACTGAGTGGGAGGAGCTGCAAGGGTGGAGGGATAGTCCATAACATAAAACCATCATATTCAAGAGCCTCAATATAACATGCATGAGGATCAATTATACAATAACATGTGCAGGGAGGAACCTTACCTTTATTATATGAGTAGCCTCATTTTATATCGTAGCCCTTCTCCTTGGTGAAACTCCCTATTGAAAAAGATCCTTTCTCAACAAAGCTTGTGACAATGGCATATTCACAACGGAGGCTCATAGTCATACTATGTATATTCACATGATCATACCCCGCAACCATACAAAATGCATAAGCCCTCGGCTCTTTACTCCAATTTTCATGTGACCAACCTTGTGACTTGGGTCCTCGAAACCCCAGACCCCAAAACTTTCCACGTCATCCCAGTTCCATGACCTTTCAGAACTCTTGGGGAGAAAAACTTCGAGACGAAAATATTGTCATTAATTGTCGAATCTTCCTTCCATCACTTGTTGTTCCCACACCCTGAGATTTGGAATGCAAGCCTTTATTTTTTTCCCTTCAAAACTTCTTGGGAAACAGAACCTGGGACAAGAATTCCTCTTTGTTAGTTGCCACACTTAATTTCCATTAACTATCGACCCCAACCCCTGACTTTTTGTAAAGCATATCATTTTTTCTCTCATTGAAACTTCTGGGGAGATAGAATCCGAGATGGGAATATTTCCCGTCAAGTGTTGATCCCAACCTTTGTTAAGTGATAACCCCGGAAATTTGACTTTCTCCACTCCTTTGACGTTCTAGGGTAACTTTTGTTCCAAGACAATGATTCTTATTTTGTTTCAATGTAATCTATGTTATACGACAAACTCCCACAAGCTAAATAAAACTAAGTCATGATCATTGTCACTTAACTTTCATTGTAGTTTTACCAAATCAAACTTATACACGCTCTTCCTCTATAACTTCACTACAATCTTTTGTCACTTCCACTATGCCTCTTCTATGGTTAAATTGGATTGTTGATCACACAATTTGGTCAACAACAAATGGGTCAGTCGATCTTGAATAAAAAAGAAAGGTTTCTTGCCTCTTATGTATTGATTCCAACGCTATTCTCCAAAGTGCTCTCCCTCTTGAACTTTTACTCAATGAACCCTGCAACACACTTTACTTACCCAATATTACAGAGACCAATTCACAATAATGAACAGAGGTTTTGAATTTCTCGGTCTACCAAGAAATCCTATACATAATATTTGCATCTAAAAGCCTTTGTTCCTTATTTACATACAATTTGGCTCCTTTAGCCTCGTGGCCATAATCAGCCTCCTCTACTCAATCCTCGCTACTCTCTTTTTTCACACATTTCATAATCGAGCTATGTGTTTATACAAAATGGTTTTGATACCATAATCTAGTTCAAATCCACAAATTCCTCTACATATTTATTCCTAGGATTCTCTAGGTCCATATTTTCCTCAAGAGATGTAACTAATCCTAATATCTCTCTAACCTCATTTAAACATTATCGAAAAAAATTAGATCTGATTACAACTTCAATCCTCAACCTCTTTAAAAATTTAGACATTAAGAAGGCTATAAGAAGAGTTGAAGGAAAGGTTAACTCCCAAGGCCCTCAATCACAATGTGGTAAGGCCTACCTTCCTTATATTCAAGGGGTTACTGATAAGATTGCAAGGATTCTTGGTAAGAAGGAAATATCCACTCATTTCACAACTGCGGGAACAATCAGGCAAAGAATGAGATCTATGAAAGACAAAATTGATCAACATCAACTGAAGGGAGTCTACAAAATTGAGTGTTCTTGTGGTAAAAGTTATATTGGAGAAACCAGACATTCTTTGCAAAGAAGACTGAAGGAGCATGAAGCTGACATTAAAAATGAAAGATCTTGTACTTCAACCCTTGTTGATCATTCCTCAAAAACTAAGCATCATGTCTGCTTAGAAGATGCTAGGATCATTGCTAGAGAATACCACTATCAGAAGAGGAAAATCAGAGAGGCTCTTGAGATAATGAAACATCCTCATAATCTCAATAGGGATGGTGGCATTGAGATTAGTAGCAATTGGTTTCCTCTAATCAGACAAATTGCTTCTACTGACTCATCCCAGGTAAAACATCAGGTATGAATCTCTATCCCTAGCTTGAGTTCACTTATAATAATATTAAAATTAATATTAGCACGTAATATGAGAAATAAGTGGATGAACAAGATGAAGGATTCGAAGGAATTCACAAGAGAGTTTTCTGATATATTAGGCTGCAGAAGATACCATTGTAAGATCGGCCGAATAAATCTAGATGAGATGCGCGAGTTTTGGTTGGAGATGTCGGTCCAAAGCTTTGATTCTCGACTCCAACTATTCTTTGACATGGTAGACCGAAACACTGATGGAAGAGTGACAGAAGAGGAAGTGAAAGAGCCATTGCAAATGGCATTCAAGACTACTGGATTTGATCATCTGTTTTCTGCTCATCAAATGGTGTTTGACGGTTGCTACAGAGACTGGGAATCCTCGCGGATCGAGTCTCCTCCTGCATGGATCCCCTCGCTGGTTATTAGATGTAATTTACATGGCATTGATAGTCCCAAATTTTTCTTTGACAGTGGATTCGTGCTTCATGGTGGATGTGGTAATAGTCATTCACAGGAAACAAAGCATGCAGAGGAAAATAAGGAAGCGATAGAGTTTGGGAAGTTGATTCCCCAAGCAGATATATGTACAAGCAAAGTATTTCAAATTTTCGCTCAAACCCCATCTGGAAGGTTGGTCCTCATGGGGGTCAAAAAGGATTTTTTGGTTTAGGATTTGAAAAGAGAGATCCATAACATATCCAGTATTCCAATGGAGTCACAAAGTTTGATCTATGTTGGTAGATCTATGAAGGATGATCAACAACTACAGGACTATGGCGTAGATCGGAATTCCACAATTATCATTAACCTGAGATTGCGGGGAGGCGTGCCTGGACCAATCCATGGATCTACCTCATTCAAAGACACTCTTAAAGGTAAATCTAATGCATCAGGTAAATTTGAATAGACTCTAAACATTCCTAGGCCCTATATTGTGGAGCAGACAAAACAAATTCCGACAATGAAAATAGATCTAGCATAGTCAACTAATCTTCACACAATCTATCAATCCCAGATAATTATTTGTTTAATGGTTTTTGGCCAAAACCTATGGATCTCTTTCAATGGATTTTTACGACCTGGACACCAAATTGTGAGATCCATCTATGCTCCAAAGGCTTCTTCATAGTAAAATTTGAATCATCAGAGATCAGAGATTATGTTATACAAGAGGGCCCATGGTTCTGGGGTAATGCGAGATTATTTATCATCCCATGGTTCCCAGAATTCGATGCCAACTCAATGGTGGTCTCCAAAATGCCAGTGTGGGTAAGATTGCATAATTTACCCCTTCATTTCTGGCATCCAAAAGTCTTAGAAGGAATTGGTAACCTGCTGGGGAGATACATTAAGATGGATACACAAAGAACATAAGAAGCAATATATACTTTTTCCCAAATTTGTGTAGAGGTAGACCTCAATAAAGGACTTCTGGACCATATTATTTTGACACGCAACAACCAATGTTGGACTCAGTTCTTATATTATGGAAATATGACATTCAGATGCTACTCTTATCTACAAAATGGACATTTACAAAGCACATGTCCTTTGACAAAGAAAGATCCTAGGAAGAAAAAGCAACTAGTTAAGAAGCTTAAGGGATGACATTTCCTAGCCCAACAACCTGATGAAGAAGAGGAAGAGGATCCCATAACTGAGGATAACTCAAATCCACAAGTTCCCCCACCAAGTGAAGGAATCAATCAGGAAGGAATGGTGGCAGCAAGGTCGCACAATCCAGATGCAAAAGGAAATCTTGATCAAGAAATACAGAAGGAGAAGGAAGTTGGAGGATCCAAACGTCCTTATTCCTCTGAGAGCTCGGACTCAAATAAAGAACATCTGAGAAAAACAATAGACAACCAACTAATCATTGTAACATCCACTCCTGATCAAGGAGGATGGCGAAAAGTAGATAAGAAGAAGGGTAGAAAAGGGTGACTAAGCATTTTCTCTTAGTCCCAGTTTTTTCTCTCTAGTTGGTTTTGGCTTTTAGTTGCCAGCTATTGACTCACCATGTAATTTATTCTATTTTATTTTTTTTTTATTTTTT
The DNA here is from genome assembly GCA_031772625.1 of Pinus tabuliformis. Classification (NCBI taxonomy): domain Eukaryota; kingdom Viridiplantae; phylum Streptophyta; class Pinopsida; order Pinales; family Pinaceae; genus Pinus; species Pinus tabuliformis. The sequence goes on from CM062805.1 coordinate 1,333,167,867, forward strand.
TTTATTTTTTTTCGGGCATCAGTCGAAAGACTGATCTACAGGAATGCCTATAGGCATCTGCAAAATATAATTTTGTTCCTTGAATTTCAGGTTGAATAAAATTACAATTTTTTTTCAAAAAAATAATATGAGAAATATGATATAATATAATATATTATTCACATCATTATATTATATAAAAACATTAAGATATAATATAATATAAAATATTAATCAACATTATGATATAATGTAATATAAAATACGATTAATAGCATTATATTATTAAAAACAATATTTTCATATATTTAATTTATAAAACTATAAAACAATAGGTTCATAATTAATTAATATATTTATTATTTATTATTAATTACATTATTAATTAATATATTTAATATTAATTTTATTATGATTAACATATGTAACAGGTCAAGATAAAATTGCGATGGCGGCTAGGGTTTGAAGAAAACCTACACAAGCTGCAGCCTTAGTACCAACTCTGGAGGAGGACAGTGCCAGAGCGGCAGAGCTTCGTAGAAGAGGGCAGATTCTGACCCAACAGATGAGAAACACGGGGTCCAGCGGGACCCCATCCTATAAACAGGTAATGATGCACAAGGAGAAAACTGCACTAGACGGGGTGCAGATATCAGGGTCTGAGAAGTCAGGAAAGGAGGAACCGACCAACAAAGGAAAGCTAAAAAGTGAGGGTAAAAATACCCCAAAACAAAAAGAAATCATTGGCAGCAACAATATTGAGAATAGAGATAGGGAAAACCCTTCCCCTAAGGATGAACGAGCACATGAAAACGGTCCTGAGGATGAAAGATCAGGAGACAAGGAGGATCTAAACCAAGCCAAGGCAGGACAGAAATGAACAACGACGGAGGTCAAACAGAAAGAAACCCAGGGACTGTGCAAGCCCAAAGCGACTGAAACCCTATGGGTAATAATCTCTGACCCATAACTACAGGTGTATCGTGACCACATGGCAGAACATGCAGTGATCTGCAAGTTCATGGGTTTCTGGCCAACAGAACGAGCCCTATGCATGTGGATAAAGCAGCAATGGAAACCCAGAGGGGATGTAAGACTCCACTTAGGAGCCAAAGGTTTTTTCACAGTGGTTTTTACCAATCTGAATGACAAGGATCGAATCTTTGATGGAGGTCCGTATTTCTTTGCCTCAGCAGGTCTTTACATGAGACCATGGAAACCCAACTTCGCACCAGAACAGGAAACCTTCAAACAGGTACCGGTCTGGATACGCTTATTCTCGCTACCGATTGACCATTGGGGACATGCAGCACTTGAACAAATAGACAACAAGTTAGGCACCTTCATCAAAGCCTCAGAGGCAACATTACAGAAAAGATACACCTCTTGTGCAAGGATTTGTGTCGAGATGGATGTTTCAGGAGCTCTTCATGAAGGCCTATGGTTGGAATATAGAGATGAAGTGTATTTTCAAGATGTAGACTATGAGCAGATCCCTTTCCACTGCAAAAAATATCATGAACATGGACATTTGATCAGAGAATGCCCATTGAATAGAACAACGGAGAAACCCAAGGATAATAGAGGAGATAAGAATAAGGAGGCCTTTGTCTAACCAAATGCTAGACAGAGAGCAAAGAAAAGAAGACAAACTAAAGCAAACACCTCCTTCAGAAACACAAGCAATGCTTTTGAGGTGTTGGAGTCAGAGACAGATTCAGAGGATAACAATCCAGAGCGTGAGATACTAAGGGAAAGCCAGACCACAACCACACCAGGAACAAAAGAACCCATTTCCAATCCATCCAACAATATCCCCCAGGCTCAGGGACAAATAGAAGGCATAGAAGAAGACTCTGAGATGATGACTAGCGAAATAGGGCTAGAGGATATGGAACTAAGCGACATTCTTGAACAAGAAGGTATGGATCTACCAAACATGGTAGAAAATTGGAAGAAGAAAGGTATGGAACACATATCGGAAGAGGAGGTGAACAGAATCAACAACTTATTCATAGCCAGACAACAAGCAGAAATGGATCTGCAAAGAAGGAGCTTGGGAACAGCAAAAGGGCTAGGGGTAAGGGTTCAAGGACTACATCAAACCACCACCAACTCAAAGAACCGGAAAAAACGAGGAAGAAGGACAAACAATGAAGCATTACAAGAACTTGGTCAGATGCTCCTAAACTCAGGTAAGATGAAAGCCCTTGAGGCGTTCACACTCACCTCCTAAAATTTGTTAATTATGATAGTACTTTCATGGAATGCTAGAGGGCTAAATAGCCTAAAGAAGTAGCAGTTACTAAAGAAAAAAGTCAAAAAGGAACAACCAGATATAATTTTTTTGCAAGAAACTAAATGCACTAGCAAAACAATGGAAAACATCAATAAAAAATTGGGGAAACGAATGGAATACATAGAAACAACAAGCACTGGATGGGAAGGAGGCTTGGCCATTCTTTGGAACCCACAAGTTCTCCAGCTTATATCCTCTGAAGCTGCCAGATCTCATATATCTATAGAAGTCCAAATGGTAGGAAATCCAGCCACCTACCTCTGCACAAATGTCTATGGCCCTCAGAAACTAGAGGCCAAACTGCTATGGATCAGAGCTCTATCTAACTTGCAGCAGAGATATCCCCAAGCAAAAGCCATTTTCGGAGGTGATTTTAATATGATCACATTGCTCATGGAAAAAAAAAGGAGGCATCAGATCACTCAATAGGGATTCTGAAGCATTCAAAGACTTTATTAAATCAGCCAAGCTAGTAGACATCTTCCCCAAGAGTGGGTCTTTTACATGGAACAACAAAAGAGGAGGTGATAGGAAAATCGCCTCTAGACTGGACAGGTTCCTAGTGATAGAAATCTTCTTCTAGAAGGGATTACTATGGATTCGGACATACTTCCAAGTGGCGGTTCGGACCACTGAATGTGGCCATTCTAGGCACACCAAGGAATAAGCCATTCAGATTTGAAAAGTTTTAGCTTAGTCATCCTGAATTCACAACGAAAATAAAACAATGGTGGAGGGAACCAATAGGTATAAGAGGTACTAAAAAGTTCATTATCCAAGATAAGCTTAAACATATCAAAACAGGTTGAAATCATGGAATCAACAAGTCTTTGGAAACATTTTCAAGGAAAAAAAGAAGCTGGAGGAGCAATTGGAACAAATTCACAAGTAATGGATCCAGGGAAATATCAATCAAGAAACTATGAATACAAAACAAAAACTCATGCAGGAATGGCAGACTAGATGCCAATAGGAGGAAACTCTATGGAAGCAAAAGTCTAGAATTCAATGGCTAAAGGAAGGAGAAAAGAACACTAAATTTTTTCACAGATCTGCCATTGATCACAGAGGTGCTAATAAAATATTAAGAATAAAGGATGATCAGGGAACCTCGGTGCAAACTCATCAGGAAATCTCGAGCCTTCTCATAAATCATTTCATCCAAATTGCAAGGGAACCTAATATTAACAGAGAGGAAGCTATTAGGGACCTAGTGACTTCTATTCCCAAGCTCATCTCAGAGGATCAAAACAAGGCTCTAAATCGAGAAATTACCATGGAAGAAGTGGAAGAAGCGGTAAAAGATATGCCAAATGGTAAGGCGCCAGGACCAGATGGCTTCACCATCGACTTTTACAAAGCCTATTGGGAAATAATCAAAACAGAGGTATGGGAAGTGGTGGAGGATTCTAGGCGCTCCTCTTCCATCCTAAAATCCCTCAACTCCACGTTCATAACCCTTATTCCAAAGGAGGAGGAAGCAAATACTCCGTCAAAGTTTCGGCCAATCGCTTTGTGCAATGTCCTGTACAAGATCATATCTAAAGTCATTGCTAACAGACTAAAACCCATTCTTCCAGGTATCATTTCGAAAGAACAATCTGGTTATGTAGAAGGGAGGCAGATTATGGACAACATACTACTACCTCAAGAGATGATTCACACCCTCCAAACTCAGGAAAAAGCGGGCATGATGATGTAGTTGGACCTATCAAAAGCTTATGATAAAGTCAGTGAGCAATATTTGGAGGCTATTTTGGATGCCTTTGGCTTTGCAAATCAATGGATAATTTGGATCCTAGCCTTAATTAAATCTACTAGATTTTCCATTCTGGTTAATGGAGCTCCCACAGCCCAGTTTACACCCTCTCGAGGTTTGCAACAAGGGGATCCCTTGTCCCTCTTTCTGTTTGTGATTCCAATGGAAGGTCTCAACAGGCTTATCATAAGAGCAAAAGTGGATGGCATAATTCAGGGACTCCAACCCTTGCCCTCTAGCCCTGCTACAACTCATCAGCAGTTTGTCGATGACACAATGCTGCATGGTACGCCCTCTGTCAAAGAAGCTCTTGGTTTCAAAAACATTCTCATTCGCTCCAACCTAGCCTCAGGTATGGATCTGAATTTAGCTAAATCTTCCATTTTCTTCTTTAATACGCACCTTGCAGTCCAGAAAAATCTATCCACAATCCTCAGTTTCAAAAGGAGTAACCTCCCTTCAAGGTACCTAGGCATTCCTCTAACTAATAAACCCTGGCAAAAAATTCATTGGGAAAAGATGATTTCCAATCTAGAGAAACGGTGTCAACATTGGACTCATAGGACCCTCAACTTTGTAGGCCGCCTAGTCCTCACCAAATCTGTCCTCCAGGCTATTCCTCATTTCATGCTTTCCATCCTCCTGGCACCTAAAGGTGTGCTTCAGAAAATCCGACTCATTCAGAAAGATTTTCTTTGGTCGAGAAACTCTGTGAAACAGAAGTGGTCCTTAATGGTGTGGGATAAAATCTGCAAACCCAAAAACCTGGGTGGGTTAAATCTTCAGGACCCCTATACCGTTAACCAAGCATGCAAAGCCAGGTTATGGTGGAGATGGGTAAAGGAACCGAATTTACCCTGGGCCAAACATTGGAAAGCAAAGTATGCTAATCACTATAGCCTACAGAATTTGATCAGGATGCAAGAACCCCCAGATGGATCTCCATTCTAGAACCTTGCAAGAACTAATCGGAGCACAATTCAAGAACAGAGTTTCTGGGAAGTCCATGATGGACAAACTGCCCTGTTCTGGGAAGATGCTTGGCAACAATTACCGAAGCTCGAACATCCTGATTACCTAACCATTCAGAGAAGACACCAGGAGCTAGGGAGGACAACAGTGAGACATTACTGGAAACCTAACGATAATAATCAAGCTTGGAATCAGTGGATATTCAACGATACAGAGCAGCCGGAAGAGGAAGATAACAATGTAAGAACACTGCATACAGAGCTAGCCAAAAGGAGAATAAGGTTTGCTCATGATGCAGACCAACTACGTTGGGGCAAGCTCGAGGGAGGTAATTTCTCCCTCAAAGAAGCAAGGGTCTATATCGAAGAAAACGAACAAAAGGAAAAAGTCAATTGGTATAGCAAAGTTTGGGATGTTGATCTTTGGCTGAAGATTAAAACTTTCCTCTGGCTTTTGATGCACCGAAGAACTCTTACCTGGGAGAACCTTCAGAAAAAAGGGTTTATAGGACCCTCACGATGCCCACTGTGTGAAATTGAGGAGGAATCCATGAATCACCTCCTCAATACTTGTAAATGGACAAAAAGCTTATGGAACTGGATGGAAGCCATATTTAAGAGAACGGACAGGGATAGAAACTCAATACAGGAAAGCATAGGGAATTGGCGAAGCAATTTTTCCAAAACCCAAATGGTCAATACATTATGGAAATTAATCTCGGGGTTTATAGTGTGGACGGTATGGAAAGAACGAAACAGAAGGGTGTTTCAAAATGAAGTTAAAACCACAGAGACCATTAAAGCCACCATTTTGCAAAACATGAGGGAAACGGTTCTTACCAGAGGGAAAGCAAAATAGAACAAGGATTTCTCAGTCACTGACTTGCAAATTCTGAAGGCATTTGGTATTGAGATAGGTTCCATCATGGTCTCCTCTAAACCGCGTCAACAACAAGGACCCTACATGAATGTCTGGTCGCCACCACCAACAGGCTTCCACAAACTCAACTTTGACGGGGATTCTCGTGGGAATCCTAGTCCGGCAGGCATAGGAGGGGTCCTTCGAAACCACAAAGGAGAAATACAACATATTTTCAACCAATCATTGGGTGAAGGAACCAACAATGAAATGGAATTTGCGGCCTTAGAGCAAGGATTATGAATTCTAATACACCTGGAAACAAGAGCTACAGTGGTGGAAGGAGACTCCCTTTTGGCTATCAATGCAGCAAGGAAAATGCAAATGGGGGCGAAACCGAGTAAAGTTACGAAGCATTGGAGGTTGGCCAAGGTCACAGAGCTCATAGCTGAGCATCTCTCAAGCCTCGACAGAATCATCCTGCAAGCAGTGAGAAGAAAGGCAAACGCAATGGTTGACTGTCTAGCCAACTACGGGATCGATCACCATTTCACCTACCTGGACACCTGTTGGCATGATGTCACATGCACAGAACTTCGAGATAAGTATTTACTTCTCTCGAGACAAGACATTCGTTAAAGGGAGGAGGGTGACAGAGGTACGATGGATCATGCCTTAACAGCAAATGAAGATCGCCTACCGAAGGAACAACGGGCGTCAGGCCCACGAAGTACATGAAGAAGAGTGGGAAATCATAAACAAGGACAAAGTGCAGCGAACGAGGAGATCGAGCTACAAAAAATATGATAGGAGATGGTAGCAAAACATAGGGGAGGACACATGGCGTTCAACCGATAGCCACAAGCGTGGCAGAGTTAAGGCGCTGGATACGCATCATGAACAGGAATTGGGAATTCATAAAGGCAGTTATTATGGCAGGAACAATGCCTATCCGATGGCGAAGTGGAAGATCTCCAGCCATACTTTCCCACCCTCAACTATATCTAAAGCATCCAACCAGAAGATCAGCACATTGCTCTCTCCCAGCTCACCTCCTAGCATTCACAGTGCTGCTAGATTATCCAGTGATTCCGCTACCTGCAATAACATAATGGTGCATGAGGGAAGTCGAAGTGTTTCCGCTAACTGGGACCTACAGAAGGCCCAGGAGGCTTATGAAACCCAAACCACCCAAAAGGAAAAACGCAAAATTGCAGAGCTCGAAGCTGCAGTAACAGAGGAGGAAGAACGTCTGAACGAGCAAGTTTTGGAGAAGGAAGTGGAATGGATTTCTGATCCAGGCACAACAACTACAAGAGCAACTCAATTTGTTCGAACCCAGGGAGAAATTTGGAGGATGAAAACCATGCTGGCTCAGGTGCTCAACATGCACGCTGACGACATCAAAAAAGCTAACCAAGCCATCTCTCTCATTTCAACTGAGAATCTGGCTAAGCTTGATGCCTTGGAATTCAATTTCAGCACCCTGACTCAGGAAGTCAGAGTCCTCTCACAGAAATTTAGTGTACTCATCAGTCTCCTCAAGCTCTCCATGTGACAGGATTCCACTGTGGCGAAGGAAGTCGAGGAGGAGGCAACCAACACCAGTCAGGTGAAGAGACCCACTCCTCAGAGGATTTTGCAGACTAAGGAAACCACTGCAACCGCCGGCCCAAGCGTTCCCAGTAAAGACTATGTTATCTTAAAGTTGTAATGGCTTCTTTGTTCCTGTTATCTCGTTTTAGTTTTGATATGTTATGTTCCTAGCTCCTATGCTCCTGGTATCGCGTAGCAGTAGAGGTCCTCTTGGCCTTTGTCGTTCCTTTTGGCACTACTGTCCAGCAGCCCTGCGTGGTTAGCCTTGGGTTCAGTAGTTGAAGTTTCAGCTGCTTTTAGTCATTTTGAGCATGTGATAAGGTTGTGGCTCTGTTTGTGTGTGCAGACCCTTTTTGTATCCTATGTATTTTATGAATTAATATAAAACTGTTGATTTACAAAAAAAAAGGAAAAAACATATGTAACAATAATTTAATGTACATATGTTAATAATAATTTAATAAATTGATATTTATTAATAATTAATATTATCAATATTCAAAAATTAACGTTAATTTAACCTCCATTAATTTAACATCATATCTATCATTTAAAAATGATTAATATATATTATCATTTGTAATTTATTTCATAAATAATATTAGTTTAGGTTTCACTTTAATTCTTAGTTCACCATTTATGGTTTTTTATTTTAATTTTATAATATTTATTTATTTATTTATCATTTTTAAGTGTAACTCATTGATATATAAAAAAATAAAAAAAAAAATAAATATAAAAGAAAGTATATTTTCTTTTGTTTTACTATACTACCACAGTGTTGACTTTAATCGAATCTTGACATGATAATAGCCTAGCTATTTTATATCGATCAAAAAAATAACCATTACAAGGCATGGAGATAAACTTCAATTTAAACCTTATTAATTATTCCACACTGGTCTCATACCTCAAGGCTTAATCGTTTCAAACTTAATCACTTTTAGTATTTGTTGTAAATGGAGTTTAATACATTGGATTTCATTTCTTAAGAGCTCGCCCTCTGTTTAAGTCGCATTAATGGTCCTAGCTACCCTAGCCTAGGTGGCGTACTATCATACACCACGCGGTCCACTTGCAACACCTTCCTCGAGATCTGTCTCCCTTATCGATGGACCTTGTCAACTTGGATGATCTTACGGTTCTCGAGGGTTTTGACATTTACCTTCCAATGGTTTTGTTCTTGTTTGGCATTGCATTTCTCTGGAACCCCGATGGGCTTTGGCTCTGCTCCGGTCCGGTGACTTGGGACCTGGCTCATTTGGATGCCTTGCCAGATGTAGGGGCCTACTTGTCCACCAGTTTTGTTGCCTGACTTCTGGTTTGTATCCGGGCTTGTTTGCCAACTACTTTGAACGCTTGGGTGTGCTGGAGTTCCCCTGTTGTGACAAGGTTTTCATGTTGTTATGCAATGGTAAGATTTTTCTATTAGTTCTGTGCCTATTTTTTCTATGCTACATCTTTCATATGAAGGTTTAACACTAATCCCTGTTATTGGTTGGATCTTTGTGGAAGCTCTTTCTAGGTGCCACAACCTCCAGAAGGCGCTGAGGATGAAACCCTCTCTCCCGCTTCATCTTCCAAGAGGAAGAACCCACCAGGCACCGGGTATTTAAGTTACAAAGTCATTTCTTTAGCAGGGTTTTGTGGCCAGAGGGCTGGCTTTACTTATAGATTTTGTTGTTATGCTTAGGAAGTCTTCTTCTTCTTTTTTCCTTTCTTGACTTATGGAAGCCTGATTTCCACTATACTATTGGTTCCATGTTTTCATAAGATTTAAATGGCCCCGACCATAGTTTGTAACTCCGGCTCTATTTCTAATACTACTGATTCGCATAGCTATCAAAAGCTATAAAATGTATGGTTTTGTTTAAGTTCAATCTCTATTCCTCTGTTGAGACTTTGATTCATATTAGCTTGTTGATATAAACTTACAGATTTACAGTGGGGTTTAAATGTATCGTATTAAGTTATGTATCTAAAAGAATGTTGAGAACTTTCTTGGTTTCCTTTTAAAAAAAAGTCTATGATTTTAATATGGTGAAGGATGGGTTGATTCCTCAGTCTAGGCTAGCATAAAACGCCTCATAACTATTCCATGCCGAGTATGGCGAATTCCTTGATTTCGTATTTACAAATTCTCGTTTCTGCTTAGAGTTTAAATACTAAAGCTCTTAATCTTCTGTAAGGTATCCAGTCTGCATGGAATCCCTCGGGGAGTGCTGGACAATTTCGAAATACCTGTGTTATTCTACTAGTTCCAGAGTCTATTGGAATCTGTTTAAACAGCTAGGGTTTGCGACCAAGATTCCTATTTTATTGTAAATAGCTAATTAGGGAAATTTTGATGTTTACCTGTTTGTCATTTGTATAAACAAATTACTAAACCCTGTAAGGGTTCTTACTGTTTAAAGAAGAGACTTTACTTTCTTTTTGTAAATTGTTTTATCAGTCCTTTAAACTTAGAATTCTCCTATGGAATGAAATCTTTTGTAAATTCTTTCAACTGAACTTATATGTTTATAACACATAAATCAGTATGCATTTACCTGTATTTACTACTGGATTTGTTTCGTTACTAGCTTGTCTTTCATGGATTTATATTCGTTGTTTTCCTAGATATTTACTGTGAATTTTCATTCTGAGTAGTGAAGGTGTTTATCCCTAATACTTGTTCATGCAATTACTATTCAATAGCTTTGTGTAGAAATTCTGACTATAGATTAACCTGATAATGCAATATAACTAAAGCAAAATACTTTAATCTACTTCTACAATCAAACTTGCGGAAGCTTAATAGATTTGAGCAAGATCAAGCTGAACACATATAACCAGAAGAAGAATCAATGCACATGAAACATAGAAGAATACTCAGGGGAAAGCCTCAGCTAAAAGCCCCACTATCTGTATTATCATACAAGTTGGAAATATCTCATAATTATAGAAAGCTTTAGCTCTCACAGATATCTAGATCTCAATACAATCCTCACAGATGCTCACAGGCAAAAAAGACTTCTCATAAGTCTTCCACACTGCCCTCCAAGCTCCTATTTCCTAGTGCAGTTTTTCCTGGGTGATCCTAATGTTACCAAGTGTAACATTGATCACTTACACTAATCTCACACCCTGTAAAACTATGCAATCCTCAAGGAATGAATTCCTTATGCATGCATGAGTTTTCCTAATAAGAAAATCCATGCAACTGATAGTACATTTTCCCTGTCTTTAATCTCAACTGGGTCTTTCTCATAATAGACATGCATGAGTTAATGATGGGAGAATATTCAGTTATCTGGAGTACACTAGTTGGATGCATGCATGCATTAACTGACTGAACTCACAATTAGTTCCTTAAATAGTTTGGAACTAATTTAACTGGACTTAACTCAGTAAACTGAGCTAACTAATTACAACTCAAATATAACTCAACCTTATCTCCTTAATTAAGGGAAAATCTCCTTAATTAAGGGAAAATATCCTTAATTTAAGGGATAATTGTTGCATGACTTCACAAAGACTTCTAACTTGAATTTCTCCAACTAATTAATTCAAGATGAATTAATTAATTAATTTTCAAGCAGCTCGTGAGACTAAATTTGAATTTTAATTCACAATTTTAATTCAAAGACAAATTAAAATTGGAATATTCTGGATCTATTTTTATCATTTCTTGTTGCTATTTTCAACATTCCCTCTCAACAAGAAAGGAATTCAACTTGATCCTGATCGTGAACCTTTGGAATGTTCTGCATGCAACACTTCTCTCTAGTGTTGTTGCTCCAGCAATCTCCAGAAAAAAAAAAAAAAACATCCAACCTGAATCAGAATGATGCCTCTGTCATCAAAGTCTCTGACTATTATTGCCTCTGTCAACTGAAAACTCTGGGCTTCTGCTGAATCAGCCTTTATGCACTGTTGTCAATCCTTATCTGCGCTCTTCAGTATCTAACTGCTCTAGCCTCTATCACTTTGATCTCTGACTGCATCAATCCCACTGATTCCTCCCACTACTATTTACTTTGGGCTCCCGTAACAAGGTACTATCCATGAGATAAAACCTCTCAATGTACCTTGCCCAATTTCAGCCTTCTTGGGACTATCACTTCACATCGACCCACCTCAAACCTGGAGGTATGGCTGCATGTGATCCCTCTGCCCACTTGGCTCGAAATTTCCCCCTACTGGAGGTCTCTACATGAGTGTATGCCTCCACTCGGTCTCCTCTTAGCATCTCCAATTGTGGCTACTCCACAATTGTCTGAGACTTCTTCTGGGGCTGTATGTTGAGAGGTAATTTACACTCCCTGTCAACCACCAAGTCTCTAACATTTTCCTTGCTCCTCAAGGCTTTGCATGCATCTTGAACCTCAAGTGCATATAGGTTCTTAACTCGTGAACCGATTTGTTTCCCTTGTCCCATGGTGATGTGTCTAAGGAAAACCTTTCCCTTACTAAAAACAACATCGTAGCCTTTGTCCTCCAACATCGCAATCGATACCAAATTCTTCTTCAGTCCAAGCACATACTTCACATCTATCAAGGTAATAAGAGCTCCATGCTCCCTCTAAAAAGCAACTGTGCCCACTCCTGAAACACTATACCTTTCATCGTCACCCATCTCTATGTGAATCTTGAGGTCTTTCTCCTCCAAGGTACTGAATAAACTTTTATCGTCGGTCATGTGGAATGAGGCTCCACTGTCAAGATACCAACCAAAACCCATCATCGATGACACCATGCATGTGATGAGAGTAAAGTCCATCTCGAACTAAGAGGCTAATGCCTCACCTTCAAATCCTTCCGAGGATCCCTTCTTGGACTTCTTCGATGGGTAATTAGTCGCATAATGACCCATCTTGTGACAATTAAAGCATCTCTCTTTAGACTTGTCACCCTTCTTCCCTCCATGAGAAGAAATTGATTCGGAATGGGATGCCTTCCCCTTCCCTTTCCTTGCTTACTTGCTAAGGAAAGATTTCATCATCCTTGGATGAAGAACCATCTCAAGTGCTACTCCTAATATCCTCCTGCATGAGATCCGACCACATTCGTTCCCAATCCAACAGTTTCTCCCTTCCATTCACAAAGTCCTGGTAGTTATTCCAGCTCTTTGGAAGGCCAAGGAGAGCGAGGCTCACCATATCGTTATCAACAGTAGTTACTCCCACACTACCAAGCTCATCTCTACAAGTGGCGAGCTTATTCAAATATACGGAAATAATATCACCGATCTCCATCTTGATTCTTCGAAGCTTATCCTTGAGCGCCAATTTCCTCTAGTTGCTACTATTCTGGTAGAGGTCCTTCAATGTCTTCCACATCGAATATGGACTATCCTTCCCATGGAGACTCGAGACAATATGGTCTCGAACTCCCTCAAGGATGATCCGTCTCGCCCTCGCTACACACTTCTTCCACTCAGCCAACTCTTGTGCATTAGTTGAACTTGGATTTGGGATTTCTTGATCAATGAAATCCTTCAAGCCATTGTCTTCTAATACAGCCTCCATACAATCTTTCCATGCTATGTAATTTGAGTTGCCTTCCAAGGCATACTCGAGTCTCAAGCCATAGAACGCCATTGACCAACTTGAAGTATGATATGAATTCGATTTGCACCTGCAACCCCGAACTTCAAACTTCGAATTATCTTCTCAGTATACTGTTCACAGCTCTGATAACCTTTTCTCTGATACCATGTAGAAATTTTGACTGTAGATTAACCTGATAATGCAATATAACTAAAGCAAAATACTTTAATCTACTTCTACAATCAAACTTGCGGAAGCTTAATAGATTTGAGCAAGATCAAGCTGAACACATATAACCAGAAGAAGAATCAATGCACATGAAACACAGAAGAATACTCAGGGGAAAGCCTCAGCTAAAAACCCCACTATCTGTATTATCATACAAGTTGGAAATATCTCATAATTACACAAAGCTTTAGCTCTCACAGCTATCCATCTCTTAGTACAATCCTCACAGATGCTCACAGGAAAAATAGACTTCTCATAAGTCTTCCACACTGCCCTCCAAGCTCCTATTTTCTAGCGCAGTTTTTCCTAGGTGATCCTACTGTTACCAAGTGTAACACTGATCTCACACCCTGTAAAACTACGCAATCCTCAAGGAATGAATTCCTTCTGCATGCATGAGTTTTCCTTATAGAAAAATTCATGCAACTGATAGTAAAATTTCCCTGTCTTTAATCTCAGCTAGGTCTTTCTCAGAATAGACATGCATGAGTTAATGATGAGAGAATCTTCAGTTATGTGGGGTGCACTAGTTGGATGCATGCATGCATTAACTGACTGAACTCACAATTAGTTCCTCAAATAGTTTGGAACTACTTTAACTGGACTTAACTCAGTAAACTGAGCTAACTAATTAAAACTCAAATATAACTCAAACTTATCTCCTTAATTAAGGGATAGCTCCTTAATTTAAGGGATAGTTGTTGCATGACTTCACAAAGACTTCTAACTTGAATTTATCCAACTAATTAACTCAATATGAATTAATTAATTATTTTTCAAGCAACTCGTGAGACTAAATTCGAATTTTAATTCAAGGACAAATTAAAATTGGAATATTCTGGATTCTATTTTTATCATTTATTTTGCCATTTTCAACACTTTACAAAGAGTTCTTTACTTCTAATAAAAGACACCTTACTAATATGATTTCTAGGATCAACCAACCGGAAATTAACTCACTTAATAACACTAAATCAAATTTAACAACTCAGGATAAGACTTATTAATCTACATAATTGTAAGCTTTAATCAAATAATATCACTTATCTGATGTTGTAGCTCCCAACAGATTTTTAACTTATCTGAGTTTGTTGTTCCTCGTTTTGGTCTATACATAGACCTGCACTGTGTTTTCCTCCCTACCATGAGATTTACTATATCAGTAAATCTCCCCCCGTGCTATCCCTGATCCAGGGAATTCTTTCTCCTTCAAGACTAAGTGTATATCCAGCTATCTGGTCTTAACCAGACATAGCTAACACAATTTCCTGACCTCTCAGCACAATTTTTCCTCTTTCTTCTTGATCTCAGATACCCCTATCCTCTTGATCTTTTCCTTTCAAATACTTTCCAAGATTTAGTTTCTTTCTTGGAACAGGTAACTGCTTCTTTTAACTAATTAATCAAAAGAAACATCCTTTTACTAATAACTGCAAAATTCCTTCTCATAACTTAATTTAAAAACAGTTTATAATTTCAGAAAAGTAATAGTTTGTTTGGTTGCAGTAAAAAGAAACAATATTTACATTAACGGGGGATGTTACATCTCCCCCCCAAGATGGAACATCATCCCGATGTTCTCCTCCTACAAATAACCCCGGAAAGTTATCTTTCATAATCTGCTCATCTTCCCAGGTGGCCTCTTCCAGCCCATAGTGTTGCCACTACACTTTAACCTGGGTGATAATGCATTTCCGCAGTGTTACTTCTCTCTAATCTAGTATAACTAGAGGTTCGACCTGAACATAGCAACAAAAAGCGTTAAGTCTTAACCAGTTTGTTTAATACATCCTTAAAGAGAAACCATATATCTATATCTATCTATCTATATATATATATTTCCTGAATGTCTTGCCATTTGATTACGTGATTAGCATCATAAACATATTTCTTAAGTAGAGAGACATGGAAGACATTGTGTACATGAATGTGACTAGGTAATGCAAGTTGGTAAGCCACTGGTCCGATTCGAGCCAGGATTTGAAAGGGTCCGCAAAATCGGGGTGCTAATTTAGCACACCCAGTCCATTGCAAGGTGATTTTCTTGGCTCGAACTCAAATGTAGACATGATCCCCTACTTGGAATTCCCGAAAGCTCCTCTTCCAACCGGCAAAATTCTTTTGCTGGTCCTGAGCAGCCCTTAAATTGATTCTTACCTTTTTCACCATTTCCTCCATCTCTTCTAACATGTCTGGTCCTAGCAACAGCTTATCTTCTGGTCCACTCCAACTCAAGGGTGTCCTGCACTTGCGCCCGTATAGTACCTCAAAGGGACTCATTCGTAAGGACACATGGTACCCATTGTTATAGGCAAACTCCACCAGGTGAAGATAATCTTCCCATTTAGTGGGTTGTTGCATGACATAAACACGCAACGTGTCTTCAATAACTTGATTCACTCGTTCAGTCTACCCATCCGTTTGCGGATGATAAGCTGTACTGAAGTGCAGTTGTGTGCCCAATCCCTCAAAGAGGGCTTTCCAGAAGGCTGATGTAAATTTTACATCTTGGTCGGAAATGATCATCTTGGGAATTCTATGCAGTTTAAAAATGTTTTGCATAAAAATATTAGCAATTTGGACTGCTCTATAAGTTGATTGGACAGGTATAAAATGAGCATATTTGCTCAATTTTTCCACCACCACCATGATGGAGTCATTTTGCTTTCTTGATTTAGGTAGTCCAGTAATGAAGTCAATAGATATTGTTTCCCATTTCCATTCTGGGATGGGCAGAGGGTGAAGTAACCCTGCTGGATGTTGGTGCTCAGCTTTCACTTGCTGGCACTCCAAGCATTTGGCTAAGTATTATGCCACTTCCTTCTTCATACCAGGCCAGAAAAATTCCTTCTGCAGGGAAGAAATCATCTTTTGGTAACCGGGATGACCTGCATAAGGAATCTTATGGTATTCATCCAAAATTAAATTTTTGAGATGTTGCTAGTTAGGCACATATATTCTTTTCCTATAAATCAACAAATTTTCTGCATTTATTTCATAACCCAATTGTTGTTCATGGTTGTTAGGAATTTTTTCTTGCTGCCATAAATGTTTATATGTTGAATCCTGCATGGTTGATTCTTGAATCTGCCCAAAAAAGGTAGTTCGTGATTCACTAAAAGAAATTTCATATAAACAGTTTACCTTCCAGCTTAAAGCATCTGCCACCCGATTTTCCTTTCCTTTTAAATGTTTGATTTCGAAATCGAATTCGCTCAAGAAATCTGCCCAACGAGCTTACCTGGCATTTAAAGTTGGCTGTTTGAAATAATTAATCATACTCTGTTGGTCAGTCATCAATAAACAATTCTTTCCTAATAGGTAATGCCGCCACATTTTTAAAGCATGAATGACCGTTGTCAATTCCAAATCGTATGCTGAATACTTTTGTTCATATTCTTTAAGTTTTCTAGATTCATAAGCCACCACTCTACCTTCTTGCATTAGTACGCCACCCACACCTTCCTTACTAGCATCCATACAAACCACATATTCCTTGTTGGGATCAGCAATGCTCAGAATGGGTGTGGTGGTAAGAAGATGTTTGAGCTGATCAAAGCTCCTTTGACAGTCGAGGGTCCACCTGAAAGCTTTTCCTTTCTTTTGTAAAGAGGTAATAGGATATGCCACTCTAGAGAAACCCTCCACAAATCTTCGGTAGTAACCAGCCAAGCCCATAAATGATCTTATATCAGCCACATCCTTTGGCATCGGCCACTCCATAATGGTTCTTATCTTTTCTAGATCAACCGCAATTCCGTCCTTGGTGATGACATGTCCCAAGTATTGGATTTGCTCCTTAAAGAAGTCACATTTACTATACTTGGCGTACAGTTGATGTTCTCTTAGGACTTGCAACACAATGCGAAGATGCTCCTTATGCTCCTCCATGTTCCGAGAGTAGATCAGTATGTCATCAATGAATATTAATACAAATTTATCTAAGAACTGATGGAAAATGCTATTCATGAGACACATGAAGGTAGCTGGGGTGTTAGTTAGCCCAAAAGGTAAAACCACAAACTCATAATGACCATAACGCATCCTGAATGCAGTTTTTGCAATATCTTCCTCCTTTATCCTGATGTAATGATACCCAGAACAGAGATCAATCTTTGAGAAGATGGTTGCACCCTTCATCTGGTCAAATAACTCATCTATACAAGGAAGAGGGTATTTGCTTTTAATGGTCAGCTTGTTTAGCTGGCGGTAATCCATGCACATCCGCAGGGTTCCGTCTTTCTTTTTAACAAATAATACTGGAGCTCCCCAAGGGGACACACTAGGGCGGATATAGTTCTTATCAAGCAACTCCTAGAGTTGCATCTTTAATTCTGTTAGTTCTAATATGCTCATTCGGTACGGTGCTCAAGAAACTGGGGCAGCTCCCGGAATTAGCTCAATGGTAAAATCTATGTCTCTTTTTGGGGGTAGACCTGGTATTTCTTCAGGAAATACATCTAGAAAATTTTGTATCATAGGTATATTCTCAAGGGATACAGATTTATCCTTTGAGTCAGCATACCCCACTTGGATGGCATAAACTTGACAACCTTTTCTGATGCATTTGGCTAATTGGGAGGTTGTTATAGGCCTTAATTGTAGAGGTTTATGCACACCTTGAATTTCCTATCTCTCCCCTACCTCATCTCGGAAACTAATAGTTTTTGTCTTACAATTTATGAGGGACCAGTGTTTCTCCAACCAGTCCATGCCTATAAGAATGTCGTATGACCCCAAGGGTAACACATTCATATCAACTATAATAGGTTGACTAGCTATTTTTAAAGGACAGTTGCTTACTTTAGACAAAACTCTTCTTTTTTCTCCTATGGCTAGCTATACTAACCATGGACTTTTAAATTTAATAACTTGTAATTTACATCGTTCCACTATCCTGGGATTAATGTAACTTAAAGTGGCCCGAGATCTATTAAAATAGAACAGGTCTAGTCAAAAATAGTACCTTCAAATTCAACCATAGTCAGTTGAAATTCTTCCTAATGATCTTCCAACGCTGCGTTAATTTTTGGAATTCTCCTAGCCACTTCTCCCACTGTAGATGCCTCTTGAATTTGAGATATCTGATCTGCTCCCTTGCGGTGGGGACAATTTTTGACATAATGCGGGCCTCCGCATCCCCAACACTGCACAGGTGGTCTGTTAATAAACTCAGCTTCATTTCTGTCGGCCTGTTCATTTGTCTTGATTTCACCTAGTACTTTAAATCTGGGTTTATTCACATTTCGGTTAGTTTGTCCTTTATATGAACCTTTGTTGTTGATGCCCTTATTCCCCTTGTGGCTGGGAATAAATTTATTTCCCTTTTTATCAGCCCACTTTTTTCTCGAGTCACCCTTTGGTTTATTTTGCTGATAGCAGATTCGTGCTTTCCGAATGACTTCGTCCATAGTTTTTGGGTTGTCGAATTCCAGCCTTTCCTTCATGAACAATGGAAGACTGTTGATAAACCATTGTACTTTGGCCTTTTCTTCACGAATATAAGGGACATACCGCAATAATGATGTAAATTTTGTTATAAACTCATCCATGGTCATTTGGCCTAGGCGGAGATCATGGAATTATTTTTCTTTCTCATCATAAAACCTTTCGGTTAGATATTTTTCTTTAAAAAAATTCTGGAATTTCTCCCATGTTATATTTTGTTCATTGACCCCACGGACGGTTTTTACCTCCTCCCACCATAACATGGCTTTCCCTTGAAGCTGTAAAATGGCTAGACGGGCCTTCATATTGAAATCATACTCGTACAGCTGGAAATACTTATTCATGTTAATTAACCATGCTTCTGCCACCTCTTCTTGCTCTCCGTCGAAGAGAGGAGGCTTGATTTTCCGAAACTCTCCTTGGAGTTCAATTTTCTGCTTTTTCTGAGTCTTATGATTGGACACATTACCTGATTCTTCTTCTTGGTTTTCTTCACCTCCCTCTGTTTCCATGTTTTCAGTTCGGAATTCTTGTTCCCCGGTTGTATGGCCGCGCTCTGGGCTGGGAACTAAGGGTCGATGATTCTATCTATCCGATAGGCTTTTCAGAATCTTTTCTTGTTCCTGCATCAATCTTTCATTGTCTGCCCGGAGTCGAGCCATTTCACCTTTCAATTCTTGTACAGTCGTCCGAATGTCTATTGGGATTTTGTGACTCATCCCCTAGCTGCACCCAGACCTCAGGATTTCCTTCCTAAAATGGTGTTGGTCTTGTTCCCAATACAGAACCATGTGGTGGATTCCCAGTTCGCCTCATACTCACTTTTGTTGCCTCCTACGTGCACATCATCGAGAGTGTTATTTCTTACTCCAGAGGTCTCAGTTTTGGAAACCTAAGCCGCTCTGATACCATATGTAACTCATCTATATATATATATATATATATATATAAGAAAGTATATTTTCTTTTGTTTTACTATACTACCACAATGTTGACTTTAATCGAATCTTGACATGATAATAGCCTAGCTATTTTATAACAATCAAAAAAAATAACCATTACAAGGCATGGAGATAGACTTCAATTTAAACCTTATTAATTATTCCACACTGGTCTCATACCCCAAGGCTGCGATTTCAATTAACATATGAATGGCAATCGTTTCAAACTTAATAACTTTTAGTACTTGTTGTAAATGGTGTTTAATACATTGGATTTCATTTCTTAAGAGCCTGCCATCTGTTTAAGTCCCATTAATGGCCCTGGTTGTCCTGGCCTAGGTGGCGTACTATCATACACCACGCGGTCCACTTGCAGCACCTTCCTTGGGATCTGTCTCCCTTATCGACGGTCCTTGTCAACTTGGATGATCTTATGGTTCTCGAGGGTTTTGACATTTACCTTCCAGTGGTTTTGTTCCTGTTTGGCATTGCATTTCTCTGGAACCTCGATGGGCTTCGGCTCTGCTCCGGTCCAATGACTTGGGACCTGGCTCATTTGGTTGCTTTGCCAGATGTAGGGACCTGCCTGTCCACCAGTTCTATTGCTCGACTTCTGGTTTGTATCCGGGCTTGTTTGCCAACTACTTTGAACGCTTGGGCATGCTAGAGTTCCCCTGCTGCGATAGGGTTTTCATGCTATTATGCGATGGTAAGATTTTTCTATCAGTTTTGTGCCTATCTTTTCTATGCTACAGCTTTCATATGAAGGTTTAACACTAATCCCTGTTATTGGTTGGATCTTTGCGGAAGCTCTTTCCAGGTGCCGCAACCTCCAGGAGGTGCTGAGGATGAAACCCTCTCTCCGGTTTCGTCTTCTAGGAGGAAGAACCCACCAGGAAACGGGTATTTAAGTTACTAAGTCATTTCTTTAGCAAGGTTCTATGGCCAGAGGGTATTCTTTACTTATAGATTTTGTTGTTATGCTTAGGAAGTCTTCTTCTTTTTCCTTTCTCAGCTTATGGAAGCCTGATTTCCACTATATTGTTGGTTCCATGTTTTCATAAGATTTAAATGTCCCCGGCCATAGTTTGTAACTCTGGCTCTATTTCTAATACTACTGATTCGCATAGCTATCGAAAGCTATAAAATGTATGGTTTTGTTTAAGTTCAATCTTTGTTCCTCTATCGAGACTTTGATTCATATTAGCTTGTTGATATAATCTTATAGATTTACAGTGGGGTTTGAATGTATCGTATTAAGTTATGTATCTAAAAGAATGTCGAGAACTTTCTTGGTTTCCTTTAAAAAAAAGTCTCTGATTTTAATATGGTGAAGGATGGGTTGATTCCTCAGTCTAGGCTAGTGTAAAATGCCTCATAACTATTCCATGCCGAGTCTAGCGATGGTTCAGAATTCCTTGATTTCGTATTTACAAATTCTCGTTTCTGCTTAGAGTTTAAATACTAAAGCTCTTAATCTTCTGTAAGGTATCCAGTCTGCATGGAATCCCTCAAGGAGTGCCGGACAGTTTCGAAATACCTGTGCTATTCTACTAGTTCCAGAGTCTGCTGGAATCTGTGTAAACAGCTAGGGTTTGCGACCGAGATTCCTATTTTATTGTAAATAACTAATCAGGGAAATTCTGATGTTTACCTGTTTGTCATTTGTATAAACAAATTACTAAACCCTATAAGGGTTCTTATTGTTTAAAGAAGAGACTTTACTTTCTTTTTGTAATTTGTTTTATCAGTCCTTTAAACTTAGAATTCTCCTATGGAATGAAATCTTTTGTAAATTCTTTCAACTGAACTTATATGTTTATAATACATAAATCAGTATGCATTTGTCTGTATTTACTACTGGATTTGTTTTGTTACTAGCTTGTTTTTCATGGATTTATATTCGTTGTTTTCCTAGATATTTACTGTGAATTTTCATTCTGAGTAGTGAAGGTGTTTTTCTCTGATACTTGTTCATGCAATTACTATTCAATAGCTTTGCAAAGAGTTCTTTACTTCTATTAAAAGACACCTTACTGATATGATTTCTAGGATCAACCAACCAGAAATTAACTCACTTAATAACACTAAATCAAATTTAACAACTCAGGATAAGACTTATTAATCTACGTAATTGTAAGCTTTAATCAAAGAATATCACTTATCTGATGTTGTAGCTCCCAACAAATTTTTAACTTATCTGAGTTTGTTGTTCCCCGTTTTGGTCTATACATAGACCTGCATTGTGTTTTCCTCCCTACCGTGAGATTTACTATATCAGTAAATCTCCCCCTGTGTTATCCCTGATCAAGGGAATTCTTTCCCCTTCGAGACTAAGTGTATATCCAGCTATCTGGTCTTAACCAGAGATAGCTAACACAACTGCGCTCAGTACAGTTTTTCCTTTTTCTTCTTGATCTCAAATACCCCTATCCTCTTGATCTTTTCCTTTCAAATACTTTCCAAGGTTTAGTTTCTTTCTTGGAACGGGTAACTGCTCCTTTTAACTAATTAATCAAAAGAAACATCATTTTACTAATAGCTGCAAAATTACTTCTCATAACTTAATTTAAAAAGAGTTAATTTCATAAAAATAATAGTTTGTTTGGTTGCAGTAAAAAGAAACAATATTTACATTTTCGGGGGATGTTACATTAAGATTGACTCTTCTTTCTTCAAGCATTGTCATGATGATGAATCTTTTCTGGAATTTGAAACGTCGATCAATTTGATCTTTTCTCTGACTTAGAAAAGTGTTGATGTTGTATGCCTCGAAGGTCTGTGGCACGGCCTCATAGGTTATTGATAATGGCCCTTCCACAGTGATATACCTCCATCATTGTTGGGACCCACAGCTCCTCACCATCTCATCTCGAACAAAATTTAAAAAATACCTAGAAAAATGAATATTGGGAACAACAACTTCTCACCATTTCATAAACTTACATCGTTGTTTGGGACCAACAACTTCTCATAGTTTTATAAACTTCCATCATTGTTCGAACCAACAACTCCTCACCATCTCATCTTGAACAAAATTAAAATTTCACTTTAAATATAATATACATATAAAAAGAAGATAAGTTATTGATCGAGGAGTCGTCTAACGAGGCAGAGGAATTGCCTGGACGGCCAAAAGTGGTCGGAATCCGGGCAAAAAATTTTCAAAAAATCTTGTAGAGGCAGTGTTAGAATCATGTTTTTGATGGTGGAAATGGATTCAACACCAAAAACATCTAGGACACCTAAAATTTTGAAGTTTAAGAACTATAACTTGGATTTACAAAAATCCTTACTGGATTTTCTCTAAATATAATTGGAATTTTCATAACTTTCCAAGCAACTCCTCCGCCTCATTAAACTACGCAATTGATTGATGTTTTTTATAATCTAAAACAAAATTAGAAAATGACTTAATAATATATAAAAAGAAAATAGGTTATTGATCGATGTTTTTATAAATGGTAAGGCATATTTATCAGTTTATTTAGTTATTAATATATGGGGTAGCATATGCTTAACGTTGGATAATATACTTGTTTCAAAGTGGGTATACACTGCTTCGCATATTTATGGCTAGATAGACCAATAAATATTGGTTGTATAAATTATGCGAACGTTAAAATAAAATAATATACTTGTATGGGTTGTGCGAACGTTAGGGGGCACGTCATGCCATCGCAATGAACATTCTTTATGTACCTACAAAGTGAAAGCCACGTTGTGTGGTGAGTGAAAGACACAAAAGTTTGATTATGCCTCACGCCTAGTCATGTCATTACAATAAACAATCTCAATGCAACTTAAAAGTGGGGGCGTTGTGTTGTCACAATGTGGGACAAGTTTGGTCGTGCCTTGCTAATTTGGTCGTAATATATTTTTTGAAAATGCATATTTCTTAAATAAAAAGTAAGAGCAGAGTTAATACATATATATTTATGAAATAATAATTAAGGTAATGCATGTGGACAAGTAAATCCAAAGCTTGCATATTTCAATTCCTTACAACCTACAAAACATCAGGGTGACTAGACTCCTCCGAGTTTATCGAGTGATATATTTATTTAATAAAATTGGTAAAGCTTAAATTAATAATCGTAAGTGTGAATTATCAATAGAAAAAAGGAGACAATTTAAACATTTTGTTTAGGAAAAAATCAAAATATCTAATTAAATTAACCAAATTCCATTTAAAATAATTATTATAAAGTCTAGGTTATATACAAAATTATAATATAGAAAAAATAATTTAAAGAAAATTTAATTGAAATTTTGAAATTATTGGTTATTTGGTCCATTCAAGTCTTTGAGTCTTTATATTAATGTAAAAGAGTTAATTAAAATTTACAAACATGAAATCTTTCTATTTTTGGTTGGAAAAAAGTATAATTTCTATATAGTTGAGGAAGATAATATAAAGTCTTGAGGATGTGGTTCAATGGTTAGGTGGGGAGGTTTGGTCTCCACATGTCTCTTAATCCAATCCCAAACAGGACAAGGCCATGTACGCCTGAGAGTTGCTCTAGACATGATTTCTTCCAAAAAAACAAAAAAAAAAAACAAGAAAAGAAAGAAAGAAAGAAAAAGATAATACAAGTCTAACAAAGGCAGGGTTTTATGTTTGATGTTGGTTTTCATGCCAAACTCTAGAAAACTAAAATTAACAATTAAATGGAGATTTAATACTTGCATGGTTCTTAGTGAAAAGTAATAAGAGCCAAATGCATAATTCGTTCAATGTCACATCTTAATTTTATATTAAGAATTGAATGAATTATACATTTGTATCTTATTACTTTTATTAGGAACTAAATGAATTTTATTATGGTCAATATTAATATATTTTTTGATTATCCTACCTTTACATACATATACATATATATATATATATATATATATAGCTGATTTTGAAATAAATTAGTTCCTATAGATATTTTAACATTTTTTTAAGTGTGCTAAAATATTTTTAAGAGTTTAAGAATTATACATCTTGTTTATAGTAAAAAGTGAGAATATAAGATTTTTCTACTTTTAGTTACTTAAAACCTCTTTTCAAAATTAATATAAAATTACATTACTTCACATGGATATTGAAATATTTTATTTATCGTTAAGAGTGACACTGAAAGGAAGGGGAGGGATCCTTTCGAAATTAAATCATTTGGGATCTCGTTGAGCAACACGAAATTAACTACACCTGGGGTCTTGGTAATGAATCTAACAACATGGTGGAGATCCACAAGCTCTTTCTAGGTCTCCAGCTTACCAAGGAAAAAAGAATCTCCAGAATTATAATTGTTGGGGTCTCCCTCATAACAATTACATTTTTGCGAAAGGGTACAAATTCCAAGACTAATAAGCTAAATCTCCTCCTTCTAAGAATTATGAGTATCCTGGGTTCCTTTCAGCATTAAAGCTTTTATCATATTATTAGGAACCAAAACTCTAAGGCAGATAAACAAGCCAATCAAGCTTGCAATCTCAGAAAGGGACAAACGAAAATCGATCGAAAACAAGGTTGGAAAACCATCCCATGATTTAATAATGATAATACTAAAGGTATATGTATATTCAATCCATAAAAACATTAGAACCATGAAGGAAAATCTAATATTGATTTGATAGACCACCTCCTTTGCATTAATATGCCCTTGGTTCAACCAATGTTATGTGAGGTATTCACTATAATCAGGCAGAGTCTCTCGGGTGGTGGAATGGGCCAGCTTGCAGGCCACACAACTCTTTGTACATTGACCAGGGTGAGATTGCACAGTAATATCTCGCTCATAACTCCCTCTATGTGCATTTCAAGCTCAAGTAATCTGAATAGATAGATTCATCGCTCACACAAGAAGGAAGGATGGTGCTTGTGCGAGCGGTACAAAGCTCGATATTCCCATCCATGGAGGAAATTAATGATATAATCTAGGTTATTATCTATTTAAAGGAGGTTGAAGGTTGTCGGAATAGAGTGAAGGTTTGGCTTCGCCTCTTCAGTGATTGGGGAATACCATTGAGCCTGTAGGCCCTAGATGAGAGATTTGTGCAGAGGTCTGACTTCACTGGGGCTAATTCCTTAAAATTGTCTCTTGCATCTGGGCTTTGCCATCAGGGTCCTGGAAAGCAAGGGAAGAAGAAATTGTCTGTGCGCAAGCTTTGGCAAATTATGGAGGCAATTGACCAAGGATGGGATTATCTTAGCAAGGTGCAGAATAATATCTCGTTGCTATGCATGGTAATTAGTCTGTGTCAGTTTCCTTGCCTCTCGTGGGAGACTTTAATAACTTTCTTTCTCTTCGGTGCTCTTCATTCGGCCTTTGTCAGTCTTTGGTATTATCCTCCAATGATTGGTATTCAACCACTAGTTTGTTTGGCATGCAATTGGGAATTTGAAATTGACCTGTCTAGTGATAGAATCTTGAATTAGAAAGACCTAGTGATGGACAATATCAATCTTGAAGGTGGAGGAGTGAGATACTCAAAGTGCCCCCTCTACCCACACCTTCCTATAAACGAAAACATAGATTGTCACTGTCTTCTAGAGTTGTTCCTCCAGCTCTCCCTTATTGTTGCAAAACAATCTGAAAGAATGCATGGATTCCAACTTCAAATTAACTGTCAAAATGATGAAATAGATGTTCTTTGCAGTCAGTTGGAGAACCTCTCTTCGGCAAGCCCAACCTCAAGATATCGGTCTTCAGATAGCAATGTACGTGCAGATCAGGCAGAAGCTATGTTAGTTTGACTCCTCATTTGGTGAATGACAAAGTTTTGTAAATTTGTTTTACTTTGTAGTCAATTTTGTAGGCTTTATAGTTGTCACTATGCTAACAAGATGTATGTAGCTAATAGTCAATGTGTTAGTGATGTAGAAACTCTCAGTTTGTCTTCTTCTGTTGAAGAATTTGATCCTAGAACTTGATGTAAACTCTTAGTTTTTTCTACGTTGCGGAAGAAGATTTTATAAAAATCTCTACTCATTAGTGATTAAAAAAAAGTGATAGTGAAATATTTTTACATCTCCTACACACCAAACATGTTTATTCATTTTTGTTTTTTTATTATAGTAGACATTGATTTTTTTATTTAGATAATATTTTATTTTTATTTTAAAAGGGAAACATGTCAACTCCACGTTGAGCATGGACTGAATCACATATGGCTCTCATATTGTACTGTAAAATAATGCACGCACAAAAATAAACCCAATTAATATACTCTTTTTATACATGTAAATATAATTGATATAAAATTATTTTATGTAAAATGGATAACAAAATACTTAATTTATAATAAATATTCAAATATTTGCTTGCTATTCAATATTTTTAAAAGTTGTGGGTTCACTTTACATTCAAAACCAACAATCAATATTATTATATTGTTTTATCCTAATATATTGAATAATTAGAAATTATTTTTTTAAAGAATTTAAATGGTTGATGGGGAACTAGCAACATCCCTACATATATGCAACAGTCATCAATCCCAGGTATATCAAAAACTCATATTTCGGCCTACTACCGAGACCACTGAAAACTAGAGTCAGGATCCTAAACTCCAATTGAACGTGTATCTTTCCAGCCTTACTATGATGAACCATGGGTGTCCCCATGGGATTTGATATCACATGGAGGGGATAGCATCTTAGTGAGACAACCACTCCGTGAAGAGACTTAATAATTAAAAAATATTAAACTATTTCCTTTTTTTTCAAGGGAAAACATCCTCTCTCACATGGAGAGTGAGGGTCAATACAACAATATTCATAGACCAGTAGTCATTACGACAATATTTCTC
The DNA here is from genome assembly GCA_031772625.1 of Pinus tabuliformis. Taxonomy (NCBI): domain Eukaryota; kingdom Viridiplantae; phylum Streptophyta; class Pinopsida; order Pinales; family Pinaceae; genus Pinus; species Pinus tabuliformis. The sequence goes on from CM062805.1 coordinate 1,333,195,278, forward strand.
ATCATCATGTCACTAGCAAAAAATTAAACCTAGGTTAAAGAGATAACATCCTTTCTACCGAACACCATACATAACTTCTATTAACTAAAAATTATTAAACTATATTGTAAATCATTATTAAATTTATGTTGATTACCCATTTTAGTATATAATTATTATGTACATATAAAACAAATTCAATAACTACTTTTTAACTCTACAAAATATAAGAATATTTACAATCAACTCTACTAAATCTACAATCCATATGGAAATGTCCTTAAGTAACTAATAGTTATTAAAATAATTAATAATGACATATTCTAACTAATAGCATTGAATAAATATAAACAATTGCGTGACAAGTGTGATTTGTTGCTTTGGCCCTTGGTATCAGGTAAGAGAATCACATAAGGAAGAAGTCATTGTGCTATTTTGTTCCTCTCCACCTTTACAGAAAAAATTATGATAAACGATAAATTTGGTGTGTACAGAGTCTGGATCTGCAAATTAGTCAAACCCTTATGGTTCACCGTGTGTACGAATTTGCCTCAGAATGCTACAGAATCGGCCAAAGTTTCTGACCGACACGAGCCTTTAGAACGCTCACCAACGATGACTTCAGAGATCACTGCGAAGAATATAATACTATAGGAACGAGACAGTGGACATGGAAGGATCTGAACGAATTGAGAGTCGTCGAAGGGAACTTAGTCGTCACGGAAACTCCAAACGTCAAATCAATACATTACATCTTTATTTCACATTCCTATAAAAATTGAAAAAATTATAATATTAATTTATAGAATTTAAATAATTAAATATTATAATTATTCAATTGGACTTATCATAGATGGTTGGAAAGGAAGAATAAAAAATTATGATTTTATTAAAAAATCAAATTATTAAAATCCAAAAAATATAAAATTATTTTGTTTTTTTGTTTTTTAAATTACATATCAAAAATAATATATATCGTCATAAATGTTTTATATTTTATTATCAATATTAATATAATTATTGATAAAATTGAATTTGAATATTTTTAGTGCACACTATTGTAATTTTCATAAAAATAAATAAAATTACAATTTATATATGCACAAAGGTGCATTTAAAAAGGTCATTTTGAAAAAACAAAAATAGCAAAGGCCTATAAAGCTTTTCTCAAGTCACCGTTTGATGTTTCATCATTTAACATAAATACATAGTCCGAAAAAAAAGGTCTCTTCAGTGTTAGGAAAAATTATCTCAAATATGGAATAGAGTCCCAAAAAAACAAGATGTGTAGTCTTCAATCATGAACAAGGTCCACCTGCAAGCTTTTCATGAAAGGTCGGTGATAGTACTCATAATATGTGTTATTGATCTGCTCCATGATCTTCCACATATTCAAATTTTGTTTTGTCAGACTTTGGAAAGTGCATTAGTAGTTTCAACTGCAAGATCTTTTCCATAATAGGTATCATTGTGTACATGTGACATGTGGTGACTTCATTAAACTAATTGAATATTCCTAAGTGTGAAAACATGGTATCATTAATTATCCAATATATATATATATAATTTGTTGATATAAAAAATTTTAAAAATATATTTTATTTGCTATATTCAATTTTCTCAAATTAATCAAAATATAAAATTATATTTTTATTTAATTTTTTAATAAAAATATATTTTAAGATATATATCTATATATATCTATATCTATATATATATATATATATATATATATATATATATATATATATATATATATATAATGGTTTTATAAATTATTAACAATAAAATTAAAATCTATTTCACATTCTTTAATTAATTTAAATTAAATTTGAGATAACCATTAACACTTCAAAATGTATTCATCAGATTTCCAAATAACACAACATACTTTTCTCAAAAATCTAATTTAAACTATAATTAACTACTATGGAATCAAGATTACATCAACAATGTCAATGTCTTAGTGAAAACAAATTTTTAATCATAACTCATTAAACACTTGAATCATCTATATATATATATATATATTTATTTATTTATTTATATATTTGTTATTATTGCTATCATTATCATCTATCAGACTTTTAATATTACGATAGTGATCACGTATTCATCTATAAATAATTATAATATTGTTGCTCAAAATTGTAATCGATGTTTATATATATATATATATATATATATATATATAGTGAAAAGAAATATAATTCCATATCATTTTTTATCTTTAACGAATTTCAAAAAAAAATCAAAAAACAATCCGTATAATAACAACTTTATTTATTTATTCAATTACTTAAATACAGCTATCAAAGATCGCACTTCTTCGAGAGACAAGATTATCAAATGCCAAGAAGGTTATATCCTCATCATCCATTACCAGGTATGGAAACATTTTCTATGGATGTTTTTACTATTGAAAAAATTGTGGACAAAAAATCATGAATTGCAGAGCTTATGTCAGAAGAAATGAATTGAGGACCATAGAAGAAGTGAAGTAAACAACATATCTGCAAACACCAAAACAAACATGAATCTAGATAGGAATCCATTTGCTCCTCTCTTTGATGCCATTGAATGTTTCTACTGACACAATCTTGGGCATAAGTCATATGAATGTCAACTCAAAAATAGTAGTTCACAATCCCAGAACAAATGTAGAATAGAAGAACTTAAGCAGTGGAGAAAGAAGAAAGAAGGAAAGTAGGTTGATAAGTTTGGCCTAGTTTTGTATGCTCAAAATTAGAATAGTCAATGGTATGTAGATAGTGGCTATTCCAGACATATGACAGGAGATAAAAGCAAGTTTGAATCATTAGATGAAAACAAATAGGAAATGTCACATTCAAAAATGATGTAGCCAGAAGAATTAGAGGAAAGGGTACAATCAATCAAAATAATGGTAGAGGAAATGCTCAGGATGTACTACTCGTTGAAGGAATTAAGCATAATTTGTTGAGTGTTAGTCAAATGTGTGATAAAGGTTGTGATGTTATCTTCAAAGCTTAAGGTTTCTAGATCAAATCAACAACAAACATGAAGGTGTTGGCTAAAGGAGTTCGACATAAAATAATGTATATATATTGAAGAAAGATAATGAAGAGTGTTACATCAGCAAACAATATGAGTCTTGGCTATGGCATAGGAGATTAGGGTATCTCAATTTTGATCACATCATTAGGATTAGTAAAAAGATATAAGTTAGAGATCTACCAAAGATAAAGAAACCTCAAAACCCTAATACCAAGTCAAATCAATTGGGAAATAGACTTGAACTTTATTCAAGGTCAAGGATAAGTTGTCAAGTAGTAAGCTTGTGTAGTTAATACATATAGATGTGTGCGGTCCTTCCAGAACGAAGCACAAGGAGAAGAAACATATTTAATGTTGGTAATTCATGACTATTCTAGAATGACATGGGTAGCATTCATTAGAAATAATTCAGAAGCATTTGAGAAGTTCAAAATATTCAAGGCACTAGCAGAATATCAAATAAGGTGCAATACAAAGTGTATAAGGTCAGACAGAGGAGGTGAATTTGTGTCAGATGAGTTTGTAGACTTTTGTGATGAACTTGGCATAAGAGGCAATTTACTATTGCAGACACACCACAAAAAAATGGAATTCCAAAGAGACAGAACAGGTCTATACAGCAAATGGCTAGAGCCATGATGCAAGATAGAAACATTCTTCGAAACTATTGGGTAGAAGTAGTACACATTGTTGTTCATATTCTGAATAAGGCTCATCTCATACCAAATTGCAACAAGACACTATATGAATTGTGGCACAATAAACCAGCTTTTATCAAACATTTTAAAGTGTTCGGAAGTAAGTGCATTTATCAAACGTTGAGGTATATATACGTTGATGGTGATTTATGTTGATGATGAGTTACATATATTTTTTTAATATTGAGAAAATATGAAATAATTTAAACCAACAATAATTATTGCATTATATTGCTTTGCGATGTAAATTCAACATATAATATTTAATGAAAATATCAAGTTTTTCATCTCTAAACATTGTTCTTCAACTCTCATGTGCCATTATGTATTCATTTTGTTTGAAGGATAAACAAAAATCAATCATCAATGTAATCATTAATTTTTAATTGCAAAATCCTTTGCACATCACATCACTCAATCATCCTTTCCTTGCACATCACTTTGATCAACCTTTTCACATCAACACAATCAACCTTAACAAGCAACAATGATTTTCAGTAACTTAGTCTCATCATCCACATAATATGTGTGAACTAACCAACATAAAGTTTGACATTACCATTCACACTTGACATCAATGCCAACATTACCAACACAGGGAACAAAAGATTCATGATCTCCTGATCATGAATTTCTTGTTAAAGTCCTCTTGGATCCCAAACTTTAGTTTGTAGCTAATATTCTACTCTACTATGTTATTGTTGTTCTATTGTCTTCAATTGACTAGGCTTCCACACTTTATGTGCTTGCTACTCATTTGCTTTGTTGATGCAAAGTCTCTCAAGTCAGTTGTATTCCCTTGCACGTTTTCTTCCTTTATATGTTGTACCTTCTCCTAGATGTCTTCCTCACCCGCATCCATAATCCATCGATTGTATAATCAAGCTCTATTCTTGGCTGAAATTTAGTATTGTTATTGTCCAGAGGTTGATGCATAAACTCCTATGGTATAAGAGTACTTAATTATGGTGCATATACCTCCTTGTCAACTTGTTGATCATACTTTGTAATCCTCTTCTCATTTCTTTTGAACATAACTTCTTCTTCTTCCAATTCTAATTTTGCATGTGGAATATGTCGTCTTTGGCTTTCTATCCTTTCCTCCAAGAAATTCAATTCTTCATATAATTCAATAAATTCATTTTGAATTGTACCAAACCTACAATCATACACAAAGTATTAGATTTAAAAAAATAAGACTCCTCATTCGATGCCTCAGTTGCCACATCATCATGTTTCTTCAAACTAATCCCATTGTTGAAAATAGCAACAAGAAATGATAAAAATAGAATCCAAAAATTCCAGTTTAATTTGTCCTTGAATTAAAATGAGAATTAAAATCGAATTATATTCTCATAGCAACTTGTAATAGTTAACTAGAGTAAGTTGACTTAGTTAACTTAGGAATTTCGAGTTAGAAGTCTTTCTGTAGTCATGTATATGTTATCCCTATATTATAGGGGTCCAGGATGAGTTAAGTATGAGTTGTAATGAGTTAATTCCAATTACATTAGTTCCAAACTGTTTGAGGAACTAATAGTGAGTTAACAGTCAGTTGGTGCACTAATGCATTAACTAGTGCTACTCCAATTAACTGAAGATTCCCTCATCAGAAACTCATGCATTTCAATTCAAAGAAAGACCCAGTTGAGACTAGAGTGCATGGACAATGTACTATCATTTGTATGATTTACTGAGTTGTAAATATGATGCATGCAATCAGAGAATGACCTAATTTTGGATTGCGCTGTTATGGATGAGGAATTTCCCTTTAAATACAGGCTAATTCTCTCAGAATTGTGCAAAGAATTAGAAGCTTCGAGGCTTGGAAATTTCACTAAATATTTGCCAAAGGAAGTCATGAGGCAGAGGATAGGAAATGCTTGTGTGGGTTAAGCTCAAGGTTGAGCAAAGCATATTGTATTCATCCAAATTCTTTGACCAAGGGCACAAGGAATCAGGGGCTTGGAGAGCAGCGGAAAAGGCTAGAGATTGGCTTGAGCTTGCTTGTGAGCAGGGAGATTGATCATACTGAGTGCTAGGATTGTTCTTGTGAGAACAAGAATTGTATTCTCATCTTGGATTTCCGATTAATGCAATATATATAGTAAGGGTTTTAAGTTGTGGCTTTACCCGGATACTTATTATGTTATGTGCCATTGATTTATCTTCCTCTTGTCGATTATTGTTTTCATCGATCTTTATGGGATTACATTGTAAATAGTAGAAGTAGATTCTTGTATTTTGCTTTAGTAAATTGCATGAGATTTTGAATCTATAGGAAATTCTACATGGTATTAGAGCTAGATTTGTAGAAATTTCTAAATGGTATCAAAGCAGGATTTTTTTGGGCCGCACGTTTGCAGAGAAGATCTGAATTTTTTGTGAAATTTTTTTAGAAACAAATAATATATCTGGATTCCTTGCGAAAAAATACCCAAGTTTAAAGAAAAAATCGGTCGAATCAAAGTTCAGATGAGGGAGATATCGTTGATTTAAAATCATCTCTTTTTCTAGAAAATTTCGTGACAGCGGGACAGATGAAACAAATTGGTGTGTTAACCAAGAACCTATATGAACTTGAGGTACAAGATGCATGAAACGTCTTGAGGAGAAAGGAAAAGTTTAGAGACTTGGTGGTTGAGAAGGAGAGTAAATTACCTCTCAACATGCAGCCCTAGAAGAAGCAATCTCTGAAGTAGCTTCAAGAAGTTGTAGAGTAGCCACAACTAGAGAAGTTAAGAGGAGACTAAATGGAGGCATCCACTCATGAAAATACCTCCAGTATGGGGGAATTTCGAGCCAGGTGAGCAGAGGGATCACATGTATCCATACCTCCAGGTGTGAGGTTGCGCGATGTGAAGTGATAGTCCCATGAGGGTTGAAATCGGGCAGGGTCCATTGAGAGGTTTTATCTCATGGATCGTACCCTTCTACGGGAGCCCAAAGTACATAGTAGTAGGAGGAATCAGTGGGATTGATGCAATCATAGATTAGAGTGACAAAGGCTAAAGCATTCAGATACTAAAGAGCGCAGAGTTTTCAGTCGACAGAGGCAATAGCAGTCAGAGACTTTGATGACAGATGCATCATGTTGATTCAAGTTGGATGTTTTTTTGTTTCTGGAGTTGTTTGAGAAACAACACTACAAAGAATTGTCGCATGAAAAACATTCCAAAGGTTCATGATCAGGATCGAGTTGAATTCCTTTCTTGTTGAGAGGGAGTGTTGAAAATAGCAACAAGAAATGATAAAAATAGAATCCAGAAATTCCAATTTAATTTGTCCTTGAATTAAACTGAGAATTAAAATCGAATTCTATTCTCATAGCTACTTGTAAATAGTTAATTAAGTTTAATTAACTTAATTAGCTTAGGAATTTCAAGTTGGAAGTCTTTCTTAAGTCATGTATATGTTATCCCTATATTATAGGTGTCCAGGATGAGTTAATTGTGAGTTGTAATTAGATAACTCAATTTACTGAGTTAAGTTTAGTTAAATTAGTTCCAAAATATTTGAGGAACTAATAGTGAGTTAACAGTCAGTTGGTGCACTAATGCATTAACTAGTGCTACTCCAGTTAACTGAAGATTCCCTCATCAGAAACTCATGCATGTCAGTTCAGAGAAAGAAGACCCAGTTGAGACTAGAGTGTAGAGATATTGTACTATCAGTTGTATGATTTACTGAGTTGTAAATATCATGCATGCAATCAGAGAAGGACCTAATTTTGGATTGCGTAGTTATGGATAAGGAATTTCCCTTTAAATATGGGCTAATTCTCTCAAGAATCATGCAAAGAATTAGAAGCGCGGAGACTTAGAAATTTGGCTAAGTATTGCCCAAAGGAAGTCATCAGGCGGAGGATAGGAAATACTTGTGTGGGTTAAGCTCAAGGTTGAGCAAAGCATATTGTATTCATACAAATTCTTTGACCAAGAGCGCAAGGAATCAGGGGCTTGGAGAGCAGCAGAAGAGGCTAGAGATTGGCTTGAGCTTGCTTGTGAGAAGGGAGATGTATCATACTGAGTGTTGGGATTGTTCTTGTGAGAACAAGCATTGTATTCTCATCTTGGATTTTTGATTAATGCAATATAGATAGTAGGGGTTTTGAGTTGTGTCTTTCCCTGGATACAAATTATGTTATGTTCCATTGATTTATCTTCCTCTTGTCGATTACTGTTTTCATAGATCTTTATGGGCTTCCACTGTAAAGAGTAGAAGTTGATTCTTGTCTTTTGCTTTAGTAAATTTCATGAGCTTGTGAATCTATAGGAAATTCTACATCCATAGTTCATCAGGCTGCCAATAAATTACTACTCGACATCTTTGGCTTCCTCTACATCAAGGAATAAATCTTGTTCAAAAACAACTAAATTATTCTCAGCTACTCTGAGTTCTTCCTTAAAAATGCCATACATCCATTGTCTTAGCTTCATTTTCAATGGATTCCATCTCACCTTTTTCTTCTTCATTTTCCATACATATCCCTGGTCTTGTAGTAATTGTTTCACATGATTGAGTTATTCTCTTAAATTAACCATCTCCCTCTGAAATTCCTCATTGCTCATCCTCCGTGCGCCAACTATTTTGGCATCATTTCTTCTCTTATTGTGACTTCTCCTCTCTGATCCCTTGTCATGAATATCAATAACCATTCTTTCTCTCTTCTGTGAACTCTCCTTATCCACTCGTGAGCTGCAACAAGCCTTCTCCATTGTAGAAATTCTCACTGTAGATTAACCTGATAATGAAATATAACTAAAGCAAAATAATTTAATCTACTTCTACAATCAAACTTGCGGAAGCTTAATAGATTTGAGCAAGATCAAGCTGAACACATATAACCAAAAGAAGAATCAATGCACATGAAACACAAAAGAACTTTGGGGAAAGCCTCAGCTAAAAACCCGCTATCTGTATTATCATACAAGGTGGAAATATCTCATAATTACACAAAGCCTTAGCTCTCACAGCTAGCCAGCTCTCAGTACAATCCTCACAGATGCTCACAGGAAAACTTGGCTTCTCACAAAACTTTCTCCTCTGCCCTCCAAGCACCTATTTCCTTGCACAGTTTCTCCTGGGTGATCCTCCTGTTACCAAGTGGAACACTGATTTCACACACTGCTTTAACACACTGTCAGAATTGCGTAATCCTCCAAGAACCTTATTCCTTCTACATGGATGAGTTTCCTTTATAGGAAAACTCATGCAACTGATAGTAACCTGTCCTTGACATTTAGCTCAACTGGGTCTTTCTCTGAATAGACATGCATGAGTTAATGATGAGAGAATGTTCAGTTATTTAGAGTAAACTAGTTGGATGCATGCATGCATTAACTGACTGAACTCACAATTAGTTCCTCAAACAGTTTGGAACTAATTTAACTGGACTTAACTCAGTAAATTGAGGTAACTAACTACAACTCAAATATAACTCATCCTTATCTCCTTAATTAAGGGATAATCTCCTTAATTTAAGGGATAACTGTTGCATGACTTCACAAAGACTTCTAGCTTGAATTTCTCCAACTAATTAATCCATAATGAATTAATTAATTATTTTTCAAGCAACTGGTGAGACTAAATTCGAATTTAATTCACAATTTTAATTCAAGGACAAATTAAAATTGGAATATTCTGGATTCTATTTTTATCATTTCTTGTTGTTATTTTCAACACTCCCTCTCAACAAGAAATGAATTCAACTCGATCTCGATCGTGAACCTTTGGAATGTTATGCATGAAACAATTCTCTTTAGTGTTGTTGCTCCAACAATTCTAGAAACAAAAAAAAAATCCAACATGAATTAGTATGATGCATCTGTCATCAAAGTCTCTGACTGCTATTGCCTCTGTCGACTGAAAACTCTACGCTTCTCCTAACTCAGCCTTTCTGCACTGTTGTCAATCCTTCTCTCCGCTCTTCAGTATCTGAATGCTCTAGCCTTTGTCGCTTTGATCTTTGACTGCATCAATCCCACTGATTCCTCCCGCTACTATGTACTTTGGGCTCCCATAGCAAGGTATGATCCATGAGATAAAACCTCTTAATTGACCCTGCCCAATTTCAACCTTCTTGGGACAATCACTTCACATCGCCCCACCTCACACCTGGAGGTATGGCTGCATGTGATCCCTCTGCTGACTTGGATCGAAATTTCGCCCTAATAGAGGTCTCAGTATGAGTGGATGCCTCCACTCAGCCTCCTCTAAGCATCTCCAATTGTGGCTCCTCCACAATTGTCTGAGACTTCTTTTGGGACTGCATGTTGTGAGGTAATTTACTCTCCCTTTCAACCACCAAGTCTCTATCATTTGCCTTGCTTCTCAAGGCTTTCCATGCATCTTGAACCTCAAGAGCATGCAGGTTCTTGAATCATGAACCGATCTGTTTCACCTGTCTCGTGGTGATGTGTCTAAGGAAAACTTTTCCCTTACTGAAGACAACATCGTAGCCTTTGTCCTCCAACATTGCGATTGATACCAAATTCTTCTTCAGTCCATGCACTTTCTTCACATCTGTAAAGGTGATAAGAGCTCCATGCTCCCTCTGAAAAGCAACCGTGCCCACTCCTAAAACACTATACCTTTCATTGTCACCCATCTATATGCGCATCTTAAGGTCTTTATCCTCCAAGGTACTAAATAAATTTTTATCGCCGGTCATGTGGAATGAGGCTCCACTGTCAAGTAACCAACCACAACCCATCATCGATGACACCATGCATGCGATGAGGGCGAAGTCCATCTCGAACTGAGAGGCTAATGCCTCACCTTCAGATCCTTCCAAAGATCCCTTCTTGGACTTCTTCGATGGGAAATTAGTCGCGTAATGACCCATTTCGTGATAATTAAAGCATCTCACTTTAGACTTGTCAACCTTCTTCCCTCCATGAGAAGAATTCGATTTGGAATGAGAATCATTCTCCTTCCCTTTCCTTGCCTTACTTGCTAAGGCCAGATTTTCTTCATCATCCTTGGATGAAGAACCATCTCGTGTGCTCCTCCTGATCGCCTCCTGCATGAGATCCGACCACAATCATTCCCAATTCGGTAGTTTCTCCCTTTCATTTACAGAGTCCTGGTAGCTATTCCAGCTCTTTGGAAGACCGAGAAGAGCAAGGCTCACCATATCATCATCGGCAGTAATAATTCCCACACTACCAAGCTCATTTCTGCAAGTGGTGAGCTTCTTCAGATATGCGGAAATAGTATCACCCTTCTCCATCTTGATTATCCGAAGCTTATCCTTGAGCGCCTTTTGATAGAGGTCCTTCAATGTCTTCCACATTGAAAACGGAGTATCCTTCCCATGGAGACTCGAGAAAATATGGTCTCGAACTCCCTCCAGAAGAATCTGTCTCGCCTTCACCACACACTTCTTCTATTTACCAATTCTTGTGCATTAGCTGCCACTGACTTGGGGATTTCTTGATTAATGAAATCCTTCAAACCATTGTCTTCTAATACAGCTTCCATTCTATCTTTCCATGCTATGTAATTCGAGCCGCCTTCCAAGGCATACTCGAGTCTCAAGCCATAGAACGCCATTGACCAACCTAAAGTATGAGATGAATTCGATTTGTACCTGCAATCCCGAACTTCAAACTTCGAATTCTCTTCTTCGTATACTGTTCACAGCTCCGATAACCTTTGCTCTGATACCATTTAGAAATCCTCACTGTAGATTAGCCTGATAATGCAATATAACTAAAGAAAAATACTTTAATCTACTTCTACAATCAAACTTGCATAAGCTTAATAGATTTGAGCAAGATCAAGCTGAACGCATATAACCAAAAGAAGAATCAATGCACATGAAACACAAAATAATACTCTCGGGAAAGCCTCAACTAAAAACCCCGCTATCTGTTGGAAATACTGAGAGGGGGCGTGAATCAATATTTCTTTTTCGACTATTGTTTTACCAGTTAACCAATTTATATTCAGAACACAAGATGAACAACAATAATCAATGCTTTTATTAATATAATCTTTGCAGTAAAATAGATACAATATATAAGTGGTTGCAATCAGTTGTCAAGCTCCAACTCAGACTTTTGTGAGGCTCCAACCTCTAAAGCACCAACTCTATTTCGCAAAGACACCAATCTTGGACTCAGGAGCACCAACTCCCAAGGACTTCAATCCTTCCATTTCCTGAGACACCAGCCCCAAAGACTCCTATCCTTCCTACTTCTGAGGCATCAACCCCAAGGACTCCAATCCTTCTTACTTCTGAGGCACCAGCCCCAAGGACTCCTATCCTTCCTACTTCTGAGGCATCAACCCCAAGGACTCCAATCCTTCTTACTTCTAAGGCACCAGCCCCAAGGACTCCTGTTTGATTATAGCTTCACTGCAATCTCCAAGCTACAACATCAATGACAACTAGTATTCTTATGAAGAAGTCTTTACAACTCTGCACACTGCCTAGTCTCCATGTTAGGATATTCTGACACATAGGAAATAGTTAAGTTCAACTTGGTCTAGTATAGAGTTAGGTAAAGTGTGTTTCTTTACCGTTGTACATTTTGTAACTTACAATCCGACGGTCACGATATGTAGTGATCCGACGGTTCACTCTCTCCTCGGTATTACCGACACTTGATCCGTGGCTTGACACCCGATTGGTCCATGAGTTCTATTTAAAGCGCATGGAGGGTCATTGTTCGGGTAATCCGTGCATGAGAGAAGCTTATGTAAATTTTCATTCTTTGATTAATAAATTGCCTGTAGTAGCCACGTTGGCGCAGGCCGTGGACTGTTTCCCTCTTTGAGGGTTTGAACCACGTCAAAAATACTGGTGTATTGATCTGTGATCTGGTTGTGAGCGGTGTCCTTTTGGTGTTATTTCTGAGGAACTTACCCTGTAAATTCCTACATGGTATCAGAGCTATTTGAGGGCCGCGTCCGTTGGTGATCCAAATCTGAAGCCAGTAGAACTGCATCCGACTGCCGTTTCCTAGATCTACTGTTTCTGACTGCTTTCGGGCCGAGAGGACTGCTCTGTTGTGTTTGGAGCATCTGTTCCAGTGAGGAACCCCTTTCGTTTCACGCGAAAAGGTTTCCGGTAGCCCTAGCTGTGTCATTTTTAAGATTTGGAGGTATACAGTCTTTATTTGCAGTTTACTGTTATTTTCTCTCTGCTTATTTCGGTTTCGGTTTATTTAGTTTTTTTTTAACCGGATCTATACCTTTCATTTCCACGTATGCTCTTTGCCCTACGACTCTGTGCGATCTGGGCAAATCAGAAACAGAAAGGAAGGATTTTTCTCATGTGTATGCTCTTTTCCCTGCACCTTAGTGTGATCTCGGAAAATCAGAAACATTGAGAAAAATATTTAGTTTTTCGGCTAAAGCTAACTTTGAGCCGCAAGGTTCATTTTTTTTAAATATCTAGTTTTTTTGCTAAAGCTAACTTCGAGCCATAAGGTTCGTTTTCTTTGCATGTCCGTGTTGGGTTTTGTGTTTTGTGTTTTGTAGGGAAAAAGAGTTTTCTCAAGGCAAGCACGCAAACCAAGGCCCCCCCCCCCCCCCGCTCTCTCTCTCTCTCTCTCTCTCTCTCAAATTTTTTGTATAGATCAATTGGTTCAAAGCTATTTTAAGAGAGTAGAGGTCTTGGGTTCAAGTCTCCATTTTGTGGGGGCGGATTTTTTCATTTCCGCACATTCGCACACTTTGCCGGCAACTTCAACAAATTTTTTTTCAAAAAGCCATAACTTCTTCATCCGGAAGCCTTTTTCAGAGCCGTTTTTTTTAAAACAGCCTAATTTTTCGAGATCTATCCATTGGAACACTTACTTTCAGCATCTTCAGCTTCAGTTTTTTTTAAAAAAAAATGGAAAGTCCATGCCAAGTCATTCTTGACAACACTAACTACTTCCAATGGATAGCCTACATAGAAGATTTACTTAGAAGTAAAGGTCTCTACAGAATAGCCACAGACCAAGAGAAGAAACCCAAAGATGAAGACAAGGCTGCAAAATGGGAACATAGACAAGATCAAGCACGTGGTTTGATAGGGATGTCTATTTCTCCTGATCTTAGATTCCATATTGCAGAACTTGAGATTCCTTATGAAGAATTGGAACAAATCACTAAAGTTTTTGGGATTAAAAATGAAATTAGAGCCCATCAACTTGAAAATGAGTTGCTTACATTGGATCCTAATAATTTTTCTTGCATTGAAGATTTCTTGTCCAAATTCAAGACCCTTAGATATCTCTTGGAAGGTGTTAAGGTTAAGAAAGAAGATAGTAACCTTATTTATTCCATCCTTACTAAGTTGGGACCAGCCTACTCTGTATTTGTTTCCACCTTCCATTCTACAGGGGAAGCTTTCATTTGTCAAGGAAAAGACTACAAGGCCCCTTCCTTTGACTCTTTTTGTGATTCTTTAATAAGAGAACAAGAAAAACCCTTACACCTTGGTCTTCTTAATCTTGGAAACTCTTCCAAGAAAGCGTTAGTCGCCCAGCAGCAACCAAATTCAAAGAATCCTAAGAAGTCATATCCTAAAAAGAATGGTCCTAAACCAAACAAGGGTCCTAAGCAAACTCAGCCTCAAAATGAAAGATCATTTTAGCAAAATGATAGGACCAATAAAAACAAATGGAAGAAGACTGATAGACATTGTAACTTTTGTAATCGAGATGGCCACTTAGAATCTAAATGCTTTAAGAAGATGGAAGCCTTAGAAGCTGCAATGAAGAAACATAACATCCATGTGGAGCATTCTTCAACTTCATCTTCAAGAATGGCACTTTCTGCATGTCGTTGTCAATCATCTCAGTCTGGTTATGCATTAAATGTATCTTCTTCTTCTCATTCTCATGAGTGGCTCATTGATTCTGGAGCCTCTTATCACATGGCCAAAAACAAAGCCATGTTTTCTTCTTTAAATGATTGTAACACCAAAAATATATATGTTGGTGATGATAGATCTCTTAATGTTGTAGGGACTGGAACTGTTCATCTAGACAATGGTCAGTTTAATGATGTACTATGTGTTCCAACCTTATCCTGCAACCTTCTATCTGTATATCAGATAACTCATTCAGGTGAAGGTAAAATTGTTGAATTTTCACCTCATGATGTTGTAATCAAGGATCTAAAAGATCCTAAACAGATTCTAGCTACTGGTCTTGCTGATGATTCCACAAGGTTGTATAAGTTTCACAACTTTGGGTCATCAAATCTTCCCTCAGTATTTGTTGCTCATAATGATGAAGTGAGCAAACTTTGGCATGAGCGATTTGGTCACTTAAACTATCGCTCCCTTCAGCATCTATGTAAAGAAAATATGGTGACAGGTCTTCCTATGGTATATTGCAGAGATGGTGTTTGTTCCGGATGTTTACTCGGAAAACATCATCGGGACAGTTTTGAAAAACGTGCCTCTTGGCACGCCTCAGCCCCTTTACAACTTGTGCACAGTGATTTATGTGGTCCACTTCCTGTTGCTTCATTCTCTGGCTGCAAGTATTTCTTAACTTTCATTGATGATTTCTCCAGACGCACTTGGGTATACTTCTTAAAACTCAAGAGCGAAGTATTTAACACATTTTTGGCCTTCAAAGCCTTTGTTGAAAAACAATCTGGACATCAAATTCTTAAGCTAAGAACTGATAATGGTGGAGAATATGTTAAAAACACATTCATCAACTTTTGCACCGAAAATGGAATTCAAATGCAACATACTATTCCATACACTCCACAACAAAATGGTGTAGCTGAAAGGAAAAATCACACCTTAAAGGAAATGGCTAATTGTATGCTGCAATCTAAAGGACTCAGTCTTAGTTTTTGGGTCGAAGCAATTAATTGTGCAAATTATATAATAAATCGCACTCCTACTAAGGTTCTAAAGAATATCACTCCAGAAGAAGCTTGGAGTTCCATTAAACCAGATGTAAGTCACTTTCGTGTTTTTGGAAGTGAAGCATGGGCCCATATTCCAGATGAAAAGCATAAAGCTTTAGAACCTAAGAGTGAGAAATGTACTTTTGTTGGATATTCTGAAGATGTAAAAGGTTATAGCTTATTCCATTTAAGTCCAAAAATGTTATCATTAGAAGAGATGTAAAATTTGATGAAAATAAATCGGCCTGCGAGCCTAGTCCGGCGGATGTGCCACCTCTTCCTATCTCTTCTACTTTTGAAAACATTTCTTCTTCAGATGATGAAAGTGAGGATGACAATCCTTCCCCACCTTCTCAGGATCCTCAACTTCCAAGATGGGTCCGTGCTACTCGGGATGCAGCAGGTGATCTTGCCGGTGATCCTACAGATCAGCGACGTACACGTTCTCAGTTTGAAAGAGCCTCTTCTTTACTGGCTCAAGCTCCAGTAAATCATGATCCTGACACTTTTGCAGAAGCTTCAGGCCATCCACATTGGGAAGCAGCTATGAATGAAGAATATCATTCATCGTTGGAAAATGATACATGGGATCTTGTTCCTCTACCAAAGGGACGCAAACTTGTTAGATGTAAATGGGTTTACAGAACCAAGTATGGACCAGATGGGAAAGTTGATAAACATAAAGCTCGTCTTGTTGCTAAGGGCTTTTCACAGGTTGAAGGCATTGACTACACTGAAACCTTCTCCCCTGTTGCCAAAATGAACTCTATCCGCCTTGTTCTTTCCCTTGCTGCCTCTTTAAAATGGGAAGTCCATCAGATGGATGTTAAATCTGCCTTCTTGCATGGGGACTTGCATGAAGAAATCTATATGGAACAACCCATTGGCTTCATCCAAACAAACTCCAGCCTTGTATGTCGACTTAAGAAATCTCTTTATGGTCTCAAGCAAGCTCCTCGGGCTTGGTATGCCAAAATGGATAGCTTTCTTCTAGAATCTGGCTTTTCTAGGTGTTATTCTGGCCAAGAAAGTGGGCAACTCTCTTATCATCCTTGTTCTTTATGTTGATGATCTTATTCTTACTGGTAGTGATCCCAACCTTATAAACCATGTGAAGTCCAGCCTTAAAAAGAAATTTGAAATGACAGACTTAGGACACTTACACTATTTTCTCGGTCTTCAAGTCTTGCAATCCAAGGAGGGTATTTCCCTTTCCCAATCCAAGTATGCTTGTGATATTCTTCATCATTTTCACATGGAAGACTGTAAGCCAGCCCCTTCTCCCTTTCAGTCTGGAGTCAAACTTTCAGTCTCTTGTACTTCTCCTGAAGTTGATGCTACCTTATACCATCAACTCGTAGGAAAACTCTTGTATTTAACCCATACTCGTCCTGACCTTTCCTTTGCTGTTGGCCTTGTTGCTCGTTTTATGCAAAACCCCCGTGAAAGTCATTGGAAAGCAGCCAAAAGAATACTTCGTTATGTTCGAGGTACAGTACAGTTTGGGATTCATTACAGTGCCAAAGTAGCTCCTCTATTAGTTGGTTTCACTGATTCTGATTGGGCTGGTGACCCTGATGATCGGAAGTCTACTGTCGGTTATGTCTTCACTCTTGGTTCAGGACCTATTACATGGGCTTGTAAGAAACAGGCTGCCATTTCTCTTTCGTCAGCAGAAGCAGAGTATCGTGGTGCCGTGGAAGCTAGTAACGAAGCCTTGTGGCTTCGTCAGATCCTATCAGAGTTTGGCTTTGAGCAGCAGCATCCAACCACACTTTGGTGTGATAATCAAAGTGCCATTCAACTATGCAAAGATCCAGTCCAGCATCAGCGCAGCAAACACATTGAACTACACATGCACTTCATCAGAAAGCTCATTCATGACCATGTTCTTGAAGTTCAATATTGTTCAACAGATGATCAGGTTGCAGACATCTTCACAAAGGCTCTCACAGAGGCGAAGTTCACTAAACTTCGATATATGCTTGGAGTTCAGGAAGTTGTCACTAAGGGGGGATAGGCTCTAGTGCCTCCTTCCTTTTCCTATTGTGTCATATTTGTAAATCCTTCAATCCTATCCCAAGTTGTTCTTAAGGGGGGATGTTAGGATATTCCGACACATAGGAAATAGTTAAGTTCAACTTGGTCTAGTATAGAGTTAGGTATAGAGTTAGGTAAAGTGTGTTTCTTTACCATTGCACATTTTGTAACTTACAATCTGACGGTCACGATATGTAGTGATCCGACGGTTCACTCTCTCCTCGGTATTACCGACACTTGATCCGTGGCTTGACACCCGATTGGTCCATGAGTTCTATTTAAAGCGCATGGAGGGTCATTGTTCGGGTAATCCGTGCATGAGAGAAGCTTATGTAAATTTTCATTCTTTGATTAATAAATTGCCTGTAGTAGCCACGTTGGCGCAGGCCGTGGACTGTTTCCCTCTTTGAGGGTTTTAACCACGTCAAAAATACTGGTGTATTGATCTGTGATCTGGTTGTGAGCGGTGTCCTTTTGGTGTTCTTTCTGAGGAACTTACCCTGTAAATTCCTACACTCCAATAGCCTTCATGCTCTCTGATAATGTCTTCACATAGCTTTAGTCAATCTACTGTTAGCTGCACTAAGCTCTGCATAAAGAAAAACTTCTTGTTCAAGCTTATGTTCTCTGCTGGCACCTTCTCCCCCTCGACTGTCTACTGTCTTGTTGGCCCTTCGGCCCTCTTTCTGTTATGCTGGATCCTCTTGCTACCTTTGTCTCCTCTAGCTTATTTTCCACAGCGTTTTAACAGCCCTCAACAGCGCTCAAAACCTCATTAACCACCCATTGTTCTCTGCTTTTTCTATCTTATTTGTTTCACATGCCTCTGTCTTCTGGTTTCCTCTCTGCGCTGGCCCTTTTGCTTCCTCAACGCTTGCTGTCATTTCCTCTGTGCTCGTGTGCTTCTTTAGCTTCCCAGCTTTCGGTTTCCTCTGTCTATTCGTGCTCAGAGGACACATTGATTCAAATGGCAAGGACCGAGTCATCCGTAGAGAACATATGTTCAAAAACTTGTAACAGCGCTCTCCTTTTTTAATGATGGTAGGCTTACACAGAGTCGGCATAGTTTAACGGAAAACCATGTCCCAATCGCAATCGCGATCAGCTTGATTCAGCCTCCTAAACTATAGTTCAGGCCTCCTGAACTATCAGGAGCATTATTGTATTGCATTTCTACCTCCAAACCCCGCACAAGCCAAATATCAATTACACAGGAAATATGAGCAAAAATAGGCGAAAGTGCTAAAGGGCAGACTTCAAGTATCATTGCACCCATATCTATACCTGCGTCAGGTCCGCAGTGAAATCGCAATCGGCAGTCGCAGCATATGGTCGATGGTCGATGGCCGATAGACGCGATAAGACATTAAGCCAAATCATCATCTAGTATCTAGAATATTGCCATATTGACATCAATGACAACCTAGGTCAACAATCTCCCCCTTTGTTATTGATGGCAATATTCTTCTTCTCTCCCCCTTTGACATCAATGGCAAAGGAGTGCTCTGGGACTCCCCCTATCAAACTGTTTTTGTTCTTCATGAATGATAGATCTTCATGGGTTTGTGACTCCCCCTGTCATAGTGCTCTTCCTCTTTTTACTCAAGATAGAAGAATTGATTTTTTATTATCAATTTGCACATTACTCCCTCTTCATGTCTCAGAACTACCTTATCATGGCTTCTACAATACTTAAAGGTGCTCTACTTCAATGCTTACAATCAGATTTCAAATAGCTATACACCAAGTGTCCGAGTCCAGGCTTTTATGCTTCAATCCATATTGTTGCCTCCACAGGTAACATTGAGAGGCCTTCATAGTCCGAATCAAGAGAAACTGCCACTAAGATCGTCTTTCTTGTTGTCTTTCTTCAGATCTGAGTTCATTTGTGTCTCTGTGCTTCTTCTTAAGTCACTACCATCCTTTCCTTGTGTTCTTGTACATATCTCAGCTAGTTATTTCCTCTTATCAGATTTAAATATCCAATCTGTGACTGTCTTTTAAATACAATTGTTGATCTGCATCTACATGCAGTGCTTCAGTTTTGATATAGGCTGCCAGCTGCTCTTACTTCAAACTCCATTCCAAATGTATCGGATCTTATTCTTCAATGGAGTACTCCTGAGACATGATCTTCATCAAAGAATGATTGTTAATATAGCTCAACAAGGATTTCATCAGGACCCTTTTCACTAATAGCTTCTGCAATAGTGATCAAGAATTATAGGCTCCCCCTAACTGTATGCATCATCTCCTTTTGGTAGAGCCTTCTCATAAAATTCTTAGATTGTCAATTCAGGCCAATGACATATGTTGTTGGCTGGAGAGCTCAAGAAACTTTCGGATTGTATATCCTTCCTTCTCCGTACTTGTGTAACTTTCTTCTTTTGCATGGTTTTAGCTTGTGTAAGAGCCCAAGTTAAGTTACAGTCTCGTGCCATATGACCAATGTTATGAAAATTGAAGCATTCTACATTGTTCATGAATAAGAATTCATGTTTTCTTCCTGCAAAATTGTTTCTTGGAGATTGTTGGGGACTATAATATCTATCTTTATGATAAGCTTTACAGTTTTTTTCCATGTGACCAAAGTTTGTACAAGAATAACAATAACCAAAAAATGAACTTTGGTACCTGGGAGATGGAGATTTCCTTGATGTACTTCTAAAGCCTTTCTACCTTGAGATCCTTTGATGGTAACCATTGCCTCTTGCATCTTTGACATCATCTACATTTCTTCTTAGAGCTGGATTTCTTCTCGGAGCAGGATTTCTTCTTGGAGCAAGATTTCTTCTATTGTAGCCTTGATTTTTCTCCTTGCCTTTGCTAGAATTGGGAGCATCACGATTTTTTTTTGGCTTCTTCACATCTCTTTTGTTTGAAGCATTTTCATTCTTGTTTGAGGGTTCACCCGCATACTCGAGACCTGATTTATCAGATGGACATCTGTGATAGCTGAGCATGTCATCCAAGGCTTGAGAGCTCTTCAAGATTTTCTTCATCCCTTCAACCTTTGTCCTGAGGAAGACAATCTCTTCTTCCAATCTTTCACACTCACTATTCTTCTTAGCAAGTTGTTCCTCAATTTCTTCCTTGATACGAATAGCTTCGTCTACTTCTATTTTAAGGAAGATGATATCTGACTTCATTTTGAAGATTTCTTCATCCTTTGCTTTCAGTTGACAGATCATGGTGTTTCTTTCCTTTCCTACTTCATCAACCTGTCCTTCTATGACTTCCAATGATTCCATGGTCTTTTCAGCTCCTTGTGCTTGTTTCCTTGTTTCTTGTAGTTGAGACTTGAGAGAGGAGACCTCTACCTTGTACTGACCAATCTCTTCTTCAAGTTTGTTCAAGCTCTTGTGCCTTTGTTCAAGTTGGCTTGACAAGGTATCTTTCTACTTATTTGATTTATCCAATTGATTTGTCATGGATATGACTTCTTCATGATGCTTTCTTTTGCTTTGATGATATTCCTTCTTAAGCTTGGCAAGCTCTTCATCCCTTTCTTGTACTTGAAGCTTGATGAGGTCAACTTTCTTCCTTGTTTGATCTTGGTTACCAACTAGTGTTGTCTTCTTAAGTTCCTCATTTTCCTTTTTCAAATTTTTAATCTCTTCCATGGCAGTCATAAGTTGAGCGAGGAGTTCTTCTACAAAATCTTTTTCATTCTCTTCATCTTCTAAGTCTGCTTTAGCCTTGACATCATCATTCTCATGTTCAGCTTCTAAGATGGGTTCTGGATTTCTTTCTAGATTTCGATCATCTTCTTGACTGATGGTCATGGGAAATGCTCCTTTTGAGTGAAGGTCATGAAGCTTGTCCTATATACCCTTTGCTGATGAACATTTTCCTAAATTGTTCTTTACAGAATCAGGTAGCCCATTCAAGATTGCCTTCATTGCTTTTGCATTGTACTCCTTGGATTACTCATCCATCCTGCTATTAGCAATCACTGATTTCCAGATTTCAATGCCTTGAGTCTGTAGGAAATTCCTCATTCTTGATTCCCATATATTAAAGTTCCCATTGAGCCTTGGAGCCTTCTCAAATTGATTGTCTTCTATTTTAGTAGTAGAGGGAGACATATCCTTAGGAGGATTGGAGACTTTCTTCCTTGACCTAGCCACTTGTGTTCTAAAGGTCAACCTTCAAGCTGTTAAGCTTTGAATGAAGGTACCTGCTCTGATACCAATTGTTGGAAATACTAAGAAGGGGGGTGAATCAGTATTTCTTTTTCTACTATTGTTTTACCAAATAACCAATTTATATTCAGAACACAAGATGAACAACAATAATCAATGCTTTCATTAATATAATCTTTGCAGTAAAATAGATACAATATATAAGTGGTTGTAATCAGTTTCCAAGCCCCAACTCGGACTTTGGTGAGGCTCCAACCTCTACAGCACCAACTCTATTTCGCCAAGACACCAATCTTGGACTTAGGAGCACCAACTCTATTTCGCCAAGACACCAATCTTGGACTTAGGAGCACCAACTCCCAAGGACTTCAATCCTTCCATTTCTTAAGACACCAGTCCCAAAGACTCATATCCTTCCTACTTTTGAGGCATCAACCCCAAGGACTTAAATCCTTCTTACTTCTAAGGCACCAACCCCAAGGACTCCTATCCTTCCTACTTCTGAGGCATCAACCCCAAGGACTCCAATCCTTCTTACTTCTGAGGCACCAGCCCCAAGGACTCCTATCCTTCTTGCTTCTGAGACACCAACCCCAAGGACTCCAATCCTACTTACTTCTGAGGCACCAGCCTCAAGGGTTCTGACCCAATCTTGTCAAGGTTCATTTGATAATAATGTTCTTCTCTCATAACTCTTCTCTACTGAGTTCTATCTGATTATAGCTTCACTGCAGTCTCTAAGCTACAACATCAATGATAACCAGTATTCTTAAGAAGAAGTCTTTACAACTCTGCACACTGCCCACACATAGTCTCCAATAGCCTTCATGCTCTCTGATAATGTCTTCACATAGCTTTATTCAGTCTACTGTTAGCTTCACTAAGCTCTGCATAAAGAAAAACTTCCTGTTCAAGCTTATGTTCTCTGCTGGCACCTTCTCCCCTTCAACTGTCTGTTGTCCTGTTGGACCTTCCACCCTCTTTTTATTCTGTTGGATCCTCTCGTTGCCTTTGTCTCCTCCAGCTTATTTTCCACACCATTTTAATAGCCCTCAACAGCGCTCAAAACCGCATTAACCATCCGTTGTTCTCTGCTTTTCTATCTTATTCGTTTCCCATGCCTTTGTCTATTGGTTTCCTCTCTGCACTGGCCCTTTTGCTTCCTCTGTGCTCACTGTCATTTCCTCTATGTTCGCTTGCTTCTTTAGCTTCCCAGCTTTCGGTTTCCTCTGTCTATTCATGCTTAGAGGACATGTTGATTCAAATGGCAAGGACCTAGTCATCCGTAGAGAACACATGTTCAAAAACTTGTAACAGTGCTTTCTTTTTTTAATGATGGCAGGCATACACAGAGTTGGCATAGTTTAACGGACAGCCACGTCCCAATCAGAATCGCAATCGGCTTGATTCAGCCTCTTGAACTATAGTTCAGGCCTCCTGAACTATCGGGAGCATTATTGTATTGCATTTCTGCCTCCAAAATCCGCGTAGGCAAAATATCAATTACACAAGAAATATGAGCAAAAACAGGCGAAAGTGCTAAAGGGCAGAGTTCAAGGATCATTGCACCCGTATCTATACCTATGTTGGGTCCGCAGTGAAATTGCAATCGGTAGTCGCAGCATATGGTCGATGGCCGATGGCAGATGCCAATGGCCGATGGACGCGATAAGACATTAAGCCAAATCATCATCTAGTATCTAGAATATCATCATCTAGTATCTAGAATATTTCCATATTGACATCAATGAAAACCTAGGTCAACACTATCTATATTATCATACAAGGTGGAAATATCTCAAAATTACACTAAGCCTTAGCTCTCACAGCTAGCTAGCAATCAGTACAATCCTCACAGATGCTCACAGGTAAACTTGGCTTCTCACAGAACTTTCTCCTATGCCCTCCAAGCTCCTATTTCCTTGCACATTTTCTCCTAGGTGATCCTCCTATTACCAAGTGGAACACTAATATCACACACTACTCTAACACACTATCAGAACTGTGCAATCCTCCAGGAACCTTATTCCTTCTACATGGATCAGTTTCCTTTATAGGAAAACTCATGCAACTGATAGTAACCTGTCATTGACATTCATCTCAACTGGGTCTTTCTCTGAATAGACATGCATGAGTTAATGATGAGAGAATCTTCATTTATCTGGAGTACACTAGTTGGATGCATGCATGCATTAACTGACTGAACTCACAATTAGTTCCTCAAACAGTTTGGAACTAATTTAACTGGACTTAACTCAGTAAACTGAGCTAACTAATTACAATTCAAATATAACTCATCCTTATCTCCTTAATTAAGGGATAATCTCCTTAATTTAAGGGATAATTGTGGCATGACTTCACAAAGAATTCTAGCTTGAATTTCTCCAACTAATTAATCCATAATGAATTAATTAATTATTTTTCAAGCAGCTAGTGAGACTAAATTCAAATTTAATTCACAATTTTATTTCAAGGACAAATTAAAATTTGGAATATTCTGGATTCTATTTTTATCATTTCTTGTTGATATTTTCAACATCCATCTCTGTAACAAGTATGTCGCTTGTCATCAATACCAAGTCTTCCTCTTGGTATCCTTTCTTCTTATTTTGGTTCTCTGCATTAAAACCTCTTCTCGAGCACCTCTTATCCTCAGCTTCAAAATTTGTTGGATTTTGCATCTTCATTTCCTCACTTCTATCTTCCTCTTGAGAACTCTGGTGTCCTTTCTTCAGCAATTTCATCTTATTGCTAGGGTTATGTCATAATTTCTTCATTTGAGAGCTCCAAATTATCCTTGTCCCTCTGTCACAATTTACTTGACTCTCATAGTTGCTACTAATCCTCCTTCTTTGTTACCTGCAAACACAATTATTCATGACTAGAGTTAACAAAAAAAACATCATATTCTTCTTTATAAGATTTGTTCCAAGATCTTATGTTCAACAATCTTCCTTTTGGTCCACTTTACTGAACCAATTCTCTTTCAAAGAAACATTTTCTCTGTATTTCTTCAAAACAATCCTCCTCAAGAGCACATTAACTCTTTCAACCTTCTGTAATCATCTCCATTTCTTCAATCCTCTTATGGCTCTGCCTGTACTGTTGTAGACCTTCAATGTTTTTTCAACTCAAAATATTATATTCTACTTTCCTCCCAAGATCCTCAATGTTTTTCTCAGTCTTCATCATATAATCATCAATCTTCAGAATCAATATGAATTGTAAAACAAAAAACAACTTTACCTCATTCAAACTCCTTCAAATTTGATCCTGCTATAATGCCTTGGCCACCATTTCTCTGTCTAAAATAGCTTCATTGTTGATACCTCCTTTGTTGGTTTTCTTTTGTATTATCAAATTTCTCAATCATTCAAATAAGCAGGTTTAAAACCTGCTATGGTACCACTTTTATGTAGGTAGCGGGATCTAACCAACAATCCCCTCTAATCCTAATTGGATAAGTGCTTCCTCAACCCATCTATGGGAAATACATCCCAAATTGAATCATGACTATGGAATGGGAATGGTTAATAAAATAACCTAGGGGAATAATTTCAAAAGCTAGTGGGAGGAGCTTCAAGAGTATGATACAAAACCCTTTATAAAATTGGGTGGGATGAGGTGCAAGGATGGAGGGATAGTACCATAACATAAAATCATTGGATTCAAGAGCCTCGATATAACATGCACGCGGATCAATTATACAATAACATGCACAGGGAAGAACCTTACCTTCATCATATGTACAGGCTCATTTTATATCGCGGCCCTTCTCCTTGGCGAAACTCTCTTTCTTTATTGTCAAATATTCTTTCTCAAAAACACTTACGACCATGGCATATTCGCAATGGAGGCTCATAGTCATACTATGTATATTCACATGACCATACCCTGCAACCATACAACTTATGTGCATAAACCATAAGCCTTCGACACTTTACTCCAATTTTCATGTGACAAACATTATGACCTGGGTCCCCTGAACCCGAACCCTAGAACTTTCCATGTCATCCCGACTCCATAACCTTCCATAACTCTCGGGGAGATAGACTCCACAATGGAAATCTTGTCATTTATTTCCAGATCTTCCTTCCATCACTTGTTGTTCCCAAACCCAGACATTTTGGAATGCAAGCCTTTTTTTTTCTCCCTTCAAAACTTTCGAGGAAACAAAACCCGGGATGGGAATTCCTCTCTGTTAGTTTCCACACTTGATTCCCATTAAATGCCGACCCTAGACCCCGGCTTTTTGGAGAGTAGTACGTTTTTTCTCTTGTTGAAACTTTTGTGGAGACAAAATCTGGGATCAAAATATTTCTTGTCAAGTGTTGATCCCGGCCTTTGTTAAGTGACAACCTCGACGATTTGACTTTCTCCACTCTTTTGACCTTCCAGGGTAATTTTTGTTCAACGATTAGTATTTTCTGTCACTGTAATCTTTGGTATACAACGAACTCCCACAAGCTAAATAAAACTGAGTCTCAATCATTGTTACTCGACTTTCATTGCAGGTTTACCACATCAAACTTCTACATGTTCTTCCTTTATAAATTCGATATGATCTTCCACGACTTCCATTATGCCTCTTCTATGGCTAAACTGAATCATTGATCACACCACTTGGTCAACAATCAATGGTTCGGTCAGTCTTGAATAAAAAGAAAGGTTTGTCACCTCCTCTATATTTATTCCAAAGCTACTTCTCCAATGTGCTCTCCCTCCTCAACGTTTAATCAATGAACCCCGCAACACACTTTATTTATCCAATATCACAGAGACCAATTCACAATGATGGATAGAGGTTTTGGATTGCTCGGTCTACCAACACTCAAAACATAGTGTTCATTTTTTATTAATCAAATCCTATACATAATATTTACATCCAAAAGCCTTTATGCCTAATTTACATACAATTGACCTCCTTTGGCCTCATGGCCATACTCGGCCTCCTCTACTCAATCCTCACTACTATCTTTTTTTCACACATTTGATACTATAGCTTTGTGTTTATACAAAAGGGTTCTGAAACCATAATATGGTTCAAATCCACAAATTCCTCAACAGCTTCTATTCCTAGGATTCTCTAGATCCATTTTTCCTCAAGAGATCTAACTAATCCTAATATATCTTAACCTCATTCAAACATTCTCGAATCCTTTAGATCTTATTACAACCTCAATCATATTTACACAATTTCTCTAAATTTCCTTAAAAACCTAGAAAATACAAATAGTTAAACAATTAACCAATTAGGGATCTAATTCCCTTGATAAATAAAGACCCCTAGATCTAATCAAAATGTGTTTTGATTTGAAGTAAGATGCTCTTGCATCATGCTACCAATAACTTCTCACCGCTTCATAAACTTCCATTATTGTTTGGACCAACCATTAGTGTTTGGACCAACAACTCCTCACCATCTTGACATCTCGAACAAAATTAGAAAATGAATTTAAATATATATACATACAAAAAGAAGATAGGTTATTGATTAATGTTTTTATAAATACGTCATACCATCGTAATGAACATTCTTTATGTCCCTACAAAGTGAAAGCCACGTTGTGACATGAGTGTTGAATTGTGACCTACTTGTGGCACAAAAGTTTGAATATGCTTCACGCCTAGTCATTATTACAATAAACAATCTCACCGCAACTGGCGTTGTGGTGTCCCATAGTGTTGCAATGTGGGACAAGTTTGGTCGTAATATAGTTTTTGAAAATGCATATTTCTTAAATAAAAGTAAGAGCAGAGTTAATATAAATATATATATATATGAAATAATAATTAAGGTAATGCATTGACTAATGAGATTTAGTACCATTATATTGGGAGTGGACAAGTAAATCCAAAACTTGCATATTTCAATTCCTTACCACCTACAAAACATGAGGGTGACTAGACTCCTCAAGTTTATCGAGGTGTGATATATTTATTTAATAAAATTGGTAAAGTTTAAATCAATAATGGTAAGTTTAGATTACCAATGGAAAAAAGAGACAATTTAAACATTTTAGTTTAGGAAAAAAACAAAATATCTAATTAAATTAACCAAATTCAATTTAAAATAATTATTATAAAGTTTAGGTTATATACCAGATTATAATATAAAGAAATTTTAATTTAATATTTCAAATATAATTGAAATTTTGAAATCAAGGGTTTTTAGAAATAGATATAAATCTAGTCAACTTGAGTAAAAAGGGTTAATTAAAAAATTAATTAACATGGAACTTTTCTAATTTTGGTTGGAAAAAGTATAATTTCTACATAGTTTAGGAAGATAATACAAAGTCTTGAGGATGTGGTCCAATGATCAGGTGGGGAGGTTTGGGCCTCATAAGTCTCCTGATCTAATCCCAGTCAAGACTATGTATGCCTGAGAGCTACTCTAGGTGCGATTTCTTAGAGTGAAAACAAAAAGAGAAAGGAAGATAATACAATTCTAACAAAAGCAATAGGGGTTTTATGGTTTGATGTTGGTTTCATGCCAAAGTCTTGAAAACCAAAATTAACAATTAAATGAAGATTGAATACTTGCATTTTTCTTAATAAAAAGTAATAAGAGTGAGATGCATAATTCATTCAATGTCACATCTTAATTTTATATTAAGAATTGAATGAATTATACATCTACCTCTTATTACTTTTATTAGGAACTAATTGAATTTCATTATGGTCAGCATTAATATAATTTATTTTTTTATCCTCCCTTTATATATATATAACTGATCTTGAAATAAATTAGCTCCTATAGATATTTTAACATTTTTTTGAAGTGTGTTAAAATATTTGTAAGAAGTTTAAGAATTATACATCTTGTTTACAGTAAAGAGTGAAAATATAATATTTTTCTACTTTTAGTTACTTAAAACCTCTTTTTAAAATTAATATAGAATTACATTACTTCACATGGATATTGAAATATTTTATTTATGGTTAAGAGTGACAGTGAAAAGAGGCGGAAAGAGGGGGAGGGATCCTTTGGGATCTTGTTGAGCAACATGAAATTGAGTACACCTGGGGTCTTGGCAATGAATCTAACAACATGGTGGAGATGCACGGGCTCTTTCTAGGTCTCCAGCTTGCCAAGGAAAAAGGAATCTCCAGGATTATAATTGTTGGGGTCTCCCTCATAGCAATTCCATTTTTGCAAAAGGGTACAAATTCCAAGACTAATAAGCTAAATCTCCTCCTTCTAAGAATTATGAGTATCCTGAGTTCCTTTCAGCATTAAATCTTTTATCATATTATTAAGAACCAAAACTCTAAGGCAGATAAACAAGTCAATCAAGCATGCAATCTGAGAAAGAGACAAACAAAGATCGATCGGAAACAAGGTTGGCAAACCATCCCATGATTTAAAATTGATAATACTAAAGGTATATGTGTATTCAATCCATAAAAACATTAGAACCATGAAGGAATATCTTGATTTGGTATACCACCCCCTATGCATTAATGTGCCCTTGGTTCAACCAATGTTATGTGAGGTATTCACTATAATCAACAACAGAGTCTCTTGGGTGGTGGAATGGGGTCATCTTGCAGGCCACACGCCTCCTTGTACATCGACCAGGGTGAGATTGCATAGTAAGATATGGCTCATAACTCCCTCTGTGTGCATTTCAAGCTCAAGCAATCTGAATAGATAGATTCATCGCTCACATAAGAAGGAACGATGGTGCTTGTGCAAGTAGTACAGAGCTCGATATTCCCATCCATGGAGGAAATTAATGATCTAATCTAGGTTCTTATCTATTTAAAGGAGGTTGAAGGTTGCCGGAATAGAGTGAAGGTTTGGCTCTGCCTCCTCAGTGATTGGGGAATCCCATTGAGCACGTAGGCTCTAGATGAGAGATTTATGCAGAGGTCTGACTTCACTAGGGCTAATTCCTTGAAATTGTCTCTTGCATCTAAGCTCTGCCATCAGGGTCCTGGAAAGCAAGGGAAGAAGCAATTGTTTGTGCACAGGCTTTGGAAAATTACGGAGGCAATTGACAAAGGATGGGATTATCTGAGAAAGGTGCAGAATAATAGCTCATTGCTACGCACAGTAATTAGTCTGTGTCAGTTTCCTTGCCTCTCGTGGGAGAATTTAGTAACTTTCTTTCTCTTTGGTGCTCCTCATTCGGCCTTTATCAGTCTTTGGTATTATCCTCTGACGATTGGTATTCAACCACTGGTTTTTTTGGCATGCAATTGGGAATTTGAAATTGACTTGTCTAGTGATAGAGTCTAGAATTGGGAAGACCTAGTGATGGAAAATATCAATCGTGAAGGTGGAAGAGCGAGATCCTAAAAGTGCCCCCTCTACCCACACCTTCCTATAAACGAAAACATATATTGTCACTCTCTTCTACAATTGTTCCTCCAACTCCCCCTTACAGTTGCAGAACAATCCGAAAGAATGCATGGCTTCCAACTTCAAATTAACCGTAAAAATGATGAAATCAATGTTCTTTGCAATCAGTTGGAGAACCTCTCTTCGGCAAGCCCAAACTCAAGATATCAGTCTTCATATGGCATGGCAATGTACATGCAGATCAGGGGGAAGCTATGTTAGTTGACTCCTCATTTGGTGAATGAAAATTTTTTGTAAATTTGTTTTACTCTATGGTCAATTTTGTAGGCTTTATAGTTGCCACTATGCTAGCAAGATGTATGTAGCTAATAGTTGATGTGTTAGTGATGTAGAAACTCTCAGTTTGTCTTCTTATGTTGAAGAATTTGATCCTAGAACTTGATGTAAACACTAAGTTTTTTCTATGTTCTGACGTAGATTTTATAAAAATCTCTACTCATTAGTGATTAAAAAAAATGTGATAGTGAAATATTTTTACATCTCCTAAGCACCAAACATCTATATTCATTTTTGTTTTTTATTATAGTAGACATTGATTTTTTATTTAGATAATATTTTATTTTTATTTTAAAGGGACACATGTCAACTCCACATTGAGGATGGACAGAATCACATATCGCTCTCATATTGAGTTAATGCACGCAACAAAAATAAACCTAATTAATATACTCTTTTTATACATGTAAATATAATTGATATAAAATTATTTTATGTAAAATGGATAGTAAAATATTTAATTTATAATCAATATTCAAATATTTTGCTTGCTATTTAATATTTTTAAAGTTATGGGTTCACTTTACATTCAAAACCATCAATCAATATTATTATAGTTGTTTTATCCTAATAAATTTAATAATTAGAAAAAAAAAATTAAGGAATTTAAATGGTTGATGGGGAACTAGCAACATCCCTACATATATGCAACAGTCATCTATCCACATACATAAAAAACTCATATTTTAGCCTAGGACCAAGACCACCTAAAACTAGAGTCAAGATCCTAAACTCCAATTGAACGCATATCTTTCCATCCTTACTATGACGAGCCATGGAGTCCCCGTGGGATTTGAAACCAGGTGGAGGGGATAACATCGCAGTGAGACAACCACTCTACGTAAAAAGACTTAATAATTAGAAATTATTAAACTATTTCCTTTTTTTCAAGGGAAATCATCTTCTCTCTCATGGAGAGTAAGGATCAATACAACAATATTCATAGAGTAGTAGCCATTACGTCAATATTTCTCATCATCATATCACTAGCAAAAAATCAAATATAAGTTAAGGAAATAACATCCATTCTACCTAAACACCATACATAACCGCTATTAACTAAAAATTATTAAACTATATTACAAATAATTATTAAATTTATGTTAATTACAAATTTTAATATGTAGTTATGATTTACGAGAGATTTTTCGGCGTAAATCACAAGATCTATCATTTGTCGACGCTTTTCGAACCAACTAGTGTGGTTCATCGTCAGGACAAGTTGAACCACACTAGTTGATTCAAAACGGGTCGACAAATGATAGATCTTATGATTTACGCCGAAAAATCTCTCGTAAACCTGATATGGATCACAGAAGCCTCAATTCAACAAATGTAATTATGATATACATATAAAACAAATTCAATAACTACTTTTTAATTATACAAAATATAATACATTACAAGAATATTTACGATCAACCCTACTAAATCTACAATCCACATGCAACCCTACTAAATCTACAATCCACATGCAAATGTCCTTAAATCACTCATAATTATTAAAATAATTAATAATTAAAAATGACACAGTCTAACTAATATCATTGCCACATGCAAATGTCCTTAAATCACTCATAATTATTAAAATAATTAATAATTAAAAATGACAGTGTCTAACTAATATCATTGCATAGATATAAACAATTGCGTGATTCTGTGTGGGGATGGCGACATTATCCATTGCATGTTTATCTGCATGTTTATCTGTATGGAGCAGTTGTTTATGTAATCCTCATGCATTATAATACAAAATTGAGTTTTTGCGTGCTGAGATAAACAATTGCGTGACAAGAGTGATTTGTTGCTT
The DNA here is from genome assembly GCA_031772625.1 of Pinus tabuliformis. Classification (NCBI taxonomy): domain Eukaryota; kingdom Viridiplantae; phylum Streptophyta; class Pinopsida; order Pinales; family Pinaceae; genus Pinus; species Pinus tabuliformis. The sequence continues at coordinate 1,333,227,504 of CM062805.1, forward strand.
TGTTCCTTGCATAAATATAAATAATGCAATAATTGCGTGACAAGTGTGATTTGTTGCTTTGTTCCTTGGTATTAGGTAAGAGAATTGGAAGAAATCAGTGTGCTATTTTGTTCTTCTCCACCTTTGCAGAAAAAATTATGATAAACGATAAATTTGGTGTGTACAGAGTCTGGATCTGCAAATTAGTCAAACCCTTATGGTTCACCGCCGCCGTTAATAAAGATATCCAGATATACCTGTGTACGAATTTGCCTAAGAATGCTACAGAATCGGCCAAAGTTTCTCACCGACACGAGCCTTTAGAACGCTCACCAACGATGACTTCAGAGATCACTGCGAAGAATATCATGCTCAGGTCACTGCTATAGGAACGACAGTGGACATGAAAGGATCTGAACGAATTCACAGTCGTCTAAGGGATCTTAGTTGTCAAGGAAACTTCAAAAATTAAATCAATACATTACATCTTTATTTCACATTATAAAAATTGAAAAAATTATAATATTAATTTATTGAATTTATATAATTTAAATAATTAAATATTATAATTAATCAATTGGACTTATCATAGATGGTGGGAAGGAAAGAATAGAAAATTATGATTTTATTAAAACCTCAAATTATTAAAATCCAAAAAAAAAAAAAATTATTTTATTATTATTTTTTAATTACATATCAAAAATAATATATATCAAGCAATAAATGTTATATGTTCTATCAGCAATAAATGTTATATGTTCTATCATCAATATTAATTTAATTATTGATCAAATTAAATTTGAATATTCTTAATGGCAAACCATTATAATTTTCATTAAAAAACAGTTTATATATGCACAAAGGTGCATTCAAAAAGGGTTATTGTGAAGAAACAAACATCCATCCAAAAAACAAAAAGATCAGAGGCTTATAAAGTCTTTCTCAAGTCACTGTTTGATGTTTCATTATTTAATATAAATACATAGTCTGAGAAAAAAAAGAGAGAAGAAGAAGGAAAGAAAGATTTTTTGAGAGTTAGAAAAAAATATCTCAAATATGGAATAGAGTCCAAAAAAACAAGATATGTAGTCTTCAATCATGAACAAAGTCCACTTGCAAGCTTTTTATGAAAAGTAGGTGATAGTACTCATAATATGTGTTATTGATTTGCTCCATAATCTTCGCCTTAATAATTTCAATTGCAAAATCTCTTCTATAATAAGTATCATTGTGTACATGTGACATGTGATGACTTCATTAAACTAATTGAATATTCCTAAGTGTGAAAACATGATATCATTAATCATCCAAAATATATATATATATATATATATATATATATATATAATTTGTTGATAAAGAAAGTTTTAAAAATATATTTTATTAGCTATATTCAATTTTTTCAAATTAATCAAAATATGAAATTATATTTTTATTTAATTTTTTAACCAAAAATATATATATATATAGATATACAATTACTTTATAAATTATTAATAATAAATATATTAACAATAAAGAAAATGTATTTCACATTCTTTAATTAATTTAAATTAAATTTGAAATAACCATTAACATTTCAAAACGTATTCACCAGATTTTCAAATAACACAACATACTCTTCTCAAAAATCTAATTTAAACTATAATTAACTACTCTGGAATTAAGATTACATCAACAATGTCTTAGTAAAAACAAATTTTTAATCATAACTCATTAAACACTTGAATCATCTATATATTTGTTATTATTGCTATCACTATCATCTATCAAACTTTTAATATTATTGATTATAATATTATGATGGTGATCACGTATTCATTTATCAATAATTATAATATTGTTGCTCAAAATTGTAATCCATGTTTTTATATATATAGTGAAAAGAAATATAATTCCATATCTATATAGCGTGTTGGAAAAGGCCAAAGGAAGTGTGGGAGGAAAGGGTATGCATTTTTTGTTCTTCGTGAAAAATGGAAAAAGAAAAACATTTCATTTTAGAATGTGAGGCCTTCAAAGACAACAGGTAAAGTTATGCAGATACAGTGGAAAACTCTTGAGATAATGTATTTAGCGAGGGGTTTGTCGAGAAGCTGGGACCATTTATTGTGAAGCTTCACAGAAAAAGGGCCAAATACATTAAGCAGAATAAGCAATCTGCCCCATAAGCTATCTTTAGCCTCATAAAAGTAAAATAATTTCTTTCTTACTTTCTTTCATTTTTTATCTTTAACAAATTTCAAAAACAATAAATATAATAATAACTTTATTTATTTATTCAATTACTTTCACATGCCACACACTCTCATCACAACCTAGGCCGATTACAGACTTCATGACATTGCCTCACCCGGTCAAGATTACCTAACACGCTGGGCTGTTATAATCAGTAAGCAGTAATAATTGTCGACATGTTGTATATCTGTACCGGTTATGGTGCAGAGAGGTGTAAAGTGATTGTTCACTGTTACAGTGAGATCCATATTGTATTAATAGTGATTGTTCACTGTTACAGTGAGATCCATATTGTATTAATTTGCAGAGAGTGTAAAGTAGTAGTTAAGTATTACAGAGAGAAAGGGAGAAGCAATAGGAAAATATGGCCCTGGAGAATGGTGAAAGAAGGAGAGTATTGATCATTGGAGGAACCGGTTATTTTGGCAGAAGGTTAGTGAAGGCCAGCCTTGCCTTCGGCCATGAGACTTATGTCCAGTATCGTGCCCAGGCAGCCTCTGATATCAACAAAGTGGAGACGCTTATTTCCTTCAAATCTCAAGGAGCGCACCTGGTGGAGGCTTCTATTGACAATCACAGAAGCCTTGTAAATGCTGTGAAACGAGTGGAAATTGTAATATCGGCGATGGGTGCCGAGGGTCTGAGAGAGGGGCAGATGAAAGTGATCGAGGCCATTAAAGAGGCAGGAACTGTCAAGCGCTTTCTTCCTTCTGAGTTCGGAATGGACCCCGACAGAATGGAGCACGCCATCTATCCAGGCAACGAGGTTTTCTCTGATAAACGGGCCGTGAGACGCGCCATTGAAGCAGCAGGGATTCCTTATACTTATGTCTCTGCTAATTGCGGTGCCGGCTATTTTCTGGCGTCGTTGGCCCAGATGGAGCATTTCATGCCTCCACGAGATGGATCAATAACCCTCTATGGCGATGGAAACAAAAAAGGTAAAGGCACAGATCCATTTTAACTTTAAAGATTGTTTGGATTGATGTTTAATGATTATTTTTTCAATTTTTTAAGAAATTAAAAAAAAAATAAGATTATTTCAAGTTTATGATTGCTTTTTCATCTGGTTGATTTATTCTGTTTTTTTGTGAAGCCTCGCACTAAACACTCCCAGCTTCTCCACAAACTTTTGGTTAAATAGATTATTCCAAGAACAAAGTGCCAGAATATCTACATAATTTTTCCGATTGTCTTTGAATATTTTAAAATTTTAATGAACAAAAAATAAAATAGCTATTTTGTTAAAGATAGTTTATGAGACATATTGCTTTTTCATCTGGTTGATTTATTCTGTTTTTTTGTTGAAGCCTGGCAATAAACACTCCCAGCTTCTCCACAAACTTTTGGTTAAATAGATTATTCCAAGAACAAAGTGCCAGAATATCTACATAATTTGTCCGATTGTCTTTGAATATTTTAAAATTTTAATGAACAAAAAATAAAATAGCTATTTTGTTAACAAATTTTAAATTATTTCAAAAATTTGACGGACATGAATTCAGTTTTATTTTTATCAAATTTCCAAAATTTACAATACAGTTAAATTCAATTCAACCATGTCCATTCACAAATCCATAATTGTCAAACTTTAACTTGACATAAAATGAAAATAGAAATAAAATTTTGGAAAATGAGCCATAGATTTTGGTTTTGGTACAGTTTAGATCAGGCCCTTTCCTCACCTATCCCCTATAGTTCTTATAACCTAACTCTGCAACCATGACTGTCTCCGAAATTCCAGTAATACAGTCAATAAAAGCTGAACACTGTTTTTGGTACATATCAGAACAGGTCCTTTCCTCACCTATCCCCCATGGTTCTTACAATCTAACTCTGCAACTGACTGTCTCTGAAATTCCAGTAATACAGTTAATAAAAGCTGAACATTGTTATAGTTTTTATACTTTGGAATCAATGAGTAACTAGACAATTGAACCTTTTGAATAGGTTTCAGTTTATATTTTCCTGGCTATTCACTGTTTCACCTTGATATCTTTTGGGGAAATCTGAAGTTTTGGACCGTCATAAAAGAACCTAAAACACTGATGAAATTAAAATTTGAAAATAGGTTAGATATTTCAGATGTGAATCTGAAACTGGCCGTCCTTAAACAGAAAAGGAAATAAAGAATCAGTTTGGTAAAGCAAAAAACCATCTCAAGTTACAGAGAGGGCGTTTGCTTTTATTGTGCTTATCTTTATATGGCCGAGATTTTGGAGTGAAACACCTACCTTTTGCTTTTCTTCAATGTATTTACTATTCTGGTTCAAAAGATTCATTAGAAGCTCTGAAGTAGAATTAGAACTTATCATTTGTTCTCACAATCTTACTGCTTTCACCATCTCACAATCCACAATTTTACTATGAAGTTAAAATTACATTTTAAAGAGTAGTGGAGGTGTTTTTTAAATTGTTTCTGTGAAAATTGTAATTTTAAGTCTAAATATCCTATCAGCACATTGAAAAGTAAATTTTTGAATTTAAATATTTAAATTTTAAAAATCGATAGATTTCCTTAGAAAATTAGGATTATACTACCTAAGTCAAACATGCCAAAAATTTAAATTTCAATGAACTCCTAAATTCACACATGCAAATTTCACATATCTTTGTTAGATTCTCTTAAAAAAGTCGTAGAATACCAAGTCAAAAATCCCCGTAGAATTTGAACAAAATTTGTAGGAAAAAATGCCCTGATGAGGATAATCTTCGAACGTAATTGACAACTATATAAATTTTAAAATGTAAAATAAATTTCAACTACTATTATTAATATAAATATTTTTCACAAACTTATTTGGATTTTGAAATAGTTCTCTTTGACATCAACATTTTAATAAGTAAGCAGCGTCAACTCCCGGCCAGCCTATCACCCCTCCATAAATTCTTGCGCAGTATAATGTCAGCGCTGCGAGCAGTTCCCACCGCTCGCTTTGTTTTCCTTACTCATTATCTTAAGAGATCTCTTGGCGGCTCAAAAGCCGCGCTACATGGCTGAGGGAAGGTGATAAGAACACAAAGTTCTTTCACCGTTTGGCGAACAAAAGAAGAGCCACAAATTTTATTGGGCAAATCAAAAATGAGAATGGAGACCTGCTTCACTTACAGGATGACATTTCCAATGAAGCTGTCAAGCACTTTAAGAACGCTTATAAACATGAGTCTAGCAGGGAGTTTAAAGACATCCTACGGGGTATTGATCCATTTCCTTGCATGTTCAAGGATGAAGACAATGAAAGAATATCTGTCGCTGTTTAGGAGGAGGAAATACTATCTGTTATGCGGTCTTTCAAAAAAGACAAATGTCCCGGCCTAGACGGTTGGACTATTGACATCTTTATACACTTCTTTGATATCATGAAAAAGGACATCTTGGGGATGGTGGAAGAAACCAGATTGCAAGGGAGAATTAATCCTCATATCTTGTCCACCTACATAGCTCTAATTCCGAAAAAAAAAAGGAATCCTCTTCTTTTGTTGATTACAGGCCGATTTCATTATGCAACGCCATCTACAAAATCATTTCTAAACTTATTGCAGAGAGAATCAGAGGCAACTTATCAGCTCACATCTCAAGGGAACAGCATGGATTTCTTAACGGCAGAAACATTCTAGATGTTGTAGCCATAACTCAAGAAGCCTTACACTCCATGCATACTAGGAATATTGGGGCTGCTATCCTAAAAATTGATTTGAAAAAAGCCTTTGATTGCCTTGACTGGAGCTTCCTTAGATGTTTACTTATCAAAATCGGCCTGAATGGCCTGTGCACAAATTGGATCATGGCATGCGTGCAAGACATCAATTTCGCAATTCTCATCAATGGATACCCGACTATCTTCTTCCAGGCGGAAAAGGGGCTCCGCCAAGGGTGCTCCTTATCTCCAATTTTATTCATATTGGCCATGGACTCCCTCAGTCTCCACATTAAGAGAGCCGTTGTTGCTGGTAAATTTGGTCCCCTCGCCATCTCCAGAGGTAATCTTCACACACATAACCTCTTTGTAGTGTTCTATCTAGGGTACTAGACTAGACCATATTTATTATCGACCAGGATGCGTAAGCTTAGAGGCATGCGTCTAAAGTATATAGACATAAAGGATTATTAGCTAAGTGGTTATGATGGAGGTCACAGAACTTCTTTACAGAAGATTGGGATATGTTATCTATCATCCAAACATTTAGGTCACTCTGCTAATATACCTGATTACAACACTGTCATTAAATTCATTTACCAAATTAAACACTGTGTACCACTGCAAACCAAGATTTCAATCTCCTTACAGAGATATTATACATAAAACCCTTGTTTAGCAAATACCCAGCATTCACTAATATTCATACAAGATAAAAATATACAGAGATCATAAACAGATTTTGAAATGAAAACAAAGTTCATGACATTGCTTTAAAATACAACAAAGGGATCGAATCCCTTACAGGACGCGCTTCACGATCTCAGTGATGACTATTCAAGCATTATCACAAACACAAACCATATGCATTCGATTGAAATCAACAACCAATCTTAACTATTGAAATCGGAAACCAATCTTAATTACTGTGCATGTCATGTAATATCCTAAGTTGCGAATAAAACGAAAAGGACAGTATACCAGTTTAACGCAGCGCCCGTCCGCGTTCCAGAGGTATGCTGGACTGTATTCAACCGGTTATCAAATCAACGCAACAAGACAAGGGTTGTGACTGTAACTGGATTCTTGATATTAAGTTCAAAACTCTGTTTCAAATGATACAATGATTAACCATACATTGATTACACCGGACTATATTTACATATGTCTTTTTACAACCCTTACATTTCGAAAACGAATGTACATTCATGATATGGCTGTTGCCGCTTTTACCATGTCGAGATTTTTAAAATGTTTCCATCCTAAACTGATTTCAAAAAAAGAACAAAAACTAAATCAATTTAGAATGCTTTGTTGTTGCTGTCTTTGTTGCCAGTATGCCATACTTTGACCTGTGTTGACCGCGCATGTAGGAGGGTCGATTCTGCTGTAGGATAGGTATTCGTCCATGCTTGGACATTCTACTTTTCATCCCTGCCTTTCGCTCTAGCCTAGCTGTTGTGCCACATGTCAAACAATGAGCCAATTACAGGATGTTGGAACTTCCTGTAACCATTTTACCAAAAACTTCTAATTCTTTAACATAAAACTCCTAAATCAATTTCAATGCATTTTAATAACTATAGGACTATTAACTAATCAATTTTCAAGGAATCTAAGAGATATATGATGAAAAGAAGTAGGCAAACGATATGTTTTAGGAGGAAAAAGGAGGTCATGGGATGGTACCAACATCTCTCCCCGACTTAAGGAATTAGCATGTCCTCATGCTAACCCCGAAGTACTTCCCTTGAACTCTGTCCCTGCCTGGATCTCTGCTGCCTTTAGCAATGTGTCCACATTCTTTTTCACCTGGGTATCTTTCTGACCCTTGAGCTCCTGCTTTAATCTTTTGTATTTTTCTTTGAGGGTCTTCTTCTGATTGTACCACTTAGTGGCCCAATTACAAATATATGTTTGCTCAGCCTCTAGTTCACTGATTCTTTCCCTTAACTTTTCATTCTTCTTTTGAGTTTCTTTACTCTGCGCTCGGAGCATTTCATTTTCTTTCTTGATAACTTTTTCTAGCATATTAGCCTCCATGAGCTCTTCCTTTAATTCTTCAATTTGTTTCTCCAATTTCTTCTGTCTCTTAATGGGAGGTGGTGAACCTTTTTCCTGCCTGTTATTGCTTTCTACCTCTATATCAACTCCTGGCCCTGGTGGTGAGTGGTCACCACTCTCAACATCCATTGGTATAGGTGCATTGGATTCAAGCTGGTCTTCTTGTAACTGGGCTTTTGGTGTCCTCCTTGTTCTTCGTGAGTAAGTGGTGAAAATTTTATCTTGTTCTGCCCTCTTAGTATCTTCCTTTCTCATTTTCCTAGTCCTTATGCTGCTCACAGGTAGAGGTGCCTTGTTGGCTTTGGATACTGGGATTTCTTCATCAATATACTTCATGAACCCTAAGTCCTCCTGCAATTCTTCTTTGTCTTCCTCATCTCTAATTTGGTTAGCAGCTAAGAACTCCTTCCACATTTTCCCTCTTCTCTGCAATTCATGCTCAATAAGAATTTTAATTAAGCCAAAGTGGTATAGGCTCTTGTCTTCATTTCCCTTCTGCTTTTGAATGATCTTCGACATCTTAGTTAGGCTTTGTAATAGAAAATATGGTAGACTGATAACACATTGTCTTTTCAAGTGGAGCAGTAATTTAATATGGTATAGATAGACAATAATGTAACGGCCTTCGCAGGTTATGAATTTTTGAAGGATATAGACCATCTCATCCCAGGGATGCATCAACCAACTTCTTGGAACACCTTTCTTCCAGTTAACTGATGAGACTCTGGATCTAGACATAAACTGCGTCCATGATTTTTCTTTAAATTGCTTTGTTTTAAAGTACTTCTCCCCTTCTGGGCTAATCCCTATTGACTGGGCTATAGTGTCCTCTGAAACCCTGAATGAGAAGTTACCTATCAGGGCTTTCTCTCCATTGAATGTGAAAGCAAATTGTTTGGTAACCTCTTCATTACTTCCATGAAATTTTTCTAAAAAGGGTAACCACTGTATCTCTCTAAGAATGGAAATGCAATCTTCATGATATTGAGAGCTGTCAAACATGCTCGGTTCGACCCTATTAGTCATCTTGGCAGAGGGTCGTGCCCTAACTCTTCTCTGTTTATGTCTTGCAATTTCAACAAAGAAATTTCAATTTGTTACCTGGTGGTGTCGCTCCAATATGATGCTCGGTTGACTGTCTTATGACTTTGGTGGGAGTCGAAACCGAGTGGTTATATTTCCCTCCTTCAGCGCTCACTGCTTCTGATTCTTACTGTGGAAGTCACGGAAATCAAATGCCAGCGTAAGATAACTGAGAATGATGGTGGGATAACCAGCTGTACTTACTTCATAGCGTATTCATTCTTTTAGAACAGAGGAGTGTTGTACCGCTTGTATAGATGTCATCATAAGAGCGCTGAAGGCGTATATGCAATACTGGGTATGATTTCAGGGAGTCCTCTGAATCATTTGGCTACGTCGGGTGGTGGAGTCATAATTCGGCCGTGTGGAATACAATGAATAGGCCGCTTTACATTTGTTTCTTTCCCCTTTATTTTTAAAAAACACAATCCGCCATGTGTCCTGTTTCGGTTGGCATTCGGTCAAATGGAAGATGTTGGTATGGCTGTAGGATGCATTTAGCATAACAAGGTTGATGTGTTGGTAATGGGTTTAGAGGTATGAATAGGTTGAAGTATGAAAAATGATAAGGATCAGTGGGATAAGGGATTATGGAAAATGTAGGTGTCCTTGAAATCAATCATAACAGTCACAGTCATTAAATTTACATTAAAAATTAATCTAAGAAATTAAATGTTAAGAATAAGAAACATATTACTCTTTTGTTGGTTGTTGTTGTATTGACATGCTGAGTAGGACTAGTCTCTTTTGACTATTCTTTTGCTTGTTGTAACAGGTCCCCTGAGAAAGATTGAATGCAACAGGTCCCTTGAGAAAGATTTGAAGATGTTCATGCAGCTCCTTAAATGTATACAGGTTCTTTGAGCCTGGGTATTTGATGGAGTCTTAGTGCCCAGCAACCTGTGAATGAAGCTTTGTTGAAGTAACCCTGAAGTAACAGTTTCTTAACAGGTCCCTTTGATGTGTCTTAAACAGGTCCCATTACTGCTGGTGTTGATAGCATGGTCTTCTGGACAGAACAGGTCCCCCTGCATAATGTTTATAACCAGGTCCCTCTGAGATAAAACAATGACAAAACAACTTATTTATTGAAGTCTGGAATGCTGGAACAAGCTGCTTTGGAAATTTACAGTGAAGAGATAGGATAAGAAATCTTTAAGAATTTACAATGGAGAGATAAAAGAACAAAATGTTGATGCTGCTCTCCCCCACTAAAGTTTTGACTTGTCCTCAAGTCAATATTGAGTTGATAAATCAAACAGTGAACAAAAGAAAGAGAATTCTTACCCGCCAATGAATTGGTTTTCAAGTAAGAATTCGGGGTTAGAGTGTGCCAGAGGCTGGTTTTCACATCTAACCCATTATTTTTTTTTTTTTTTTTTTTTTTTTTATATATATATTTTAGTTTTTGTTTTATATTATTTATTTTATTTTTTTTCTTTTTGACTCTGAAATTGAAAGGAAATGAACTAAGGCAATGATACTGCAGCTGAGGGCTGCAATATCTCAACCTCTCTTTGTTGAGATATTGTTTGGAGAAAATCTTGCTTGCTGATGGGCTTAGTGTATAGTTTCAGGCGATGACCATTGACAGTAAAGGAATGGCCTTCTCCATCAATAGTTTTGAGCTTGACTGAACCATTTTCGTAAGCTTGAACAATTTGGTATGGGCCCATCCAATGGGTGGTAAACTTGGCTTTATGATCTCTGAATTTAGAGTCAAAAAGTAAAGCCCAGTCACCTTCCTTGAACTGCTTCTTCTTGATATGTGCATCATGCCACTGCTTCCTTTGTTTTTGCATGAGGATTGTGGTTTCCTCTGCTTGCTGCCTCATTTCATCCAGCTGGTTCAACTGCTGAATTCTTTCTTGTTGTGCTTGGTCCAAGTCAATTTGCAAATCTGCAGCCAGTTTAAAAGTATGTATTTGAAACTCAATAGGAAGCATTACCTCTTTGCCGTACACCAATTGATATGGTGTAAATCCTGTAGTATCTTTCCACGTAATTCTGTAAGCCCAGAGTGCATCTTTGAGCTTCTCTTCCCAATTCTTCCTGTTCATTGCAACAGTTTTAGTAATGATCCCTTCCAAGGTTTTGTTTGTGGATTCCACCTGCCCATTGGCCTGTGGATGGTAAGGGGTACTTTTCCTATGCTTGATTTGGTATTTGTCTGTGATGTCCTTCACTAGCTTTGAGGTGAATTGAGTACCTTGATCAGTCACAATCTCCCTTGGTACTCCATACCTCACAAAAATCTCTTCAAAAAGGAAATTTACTATTGTGTGTTCGGTGGCTCTAACCAGTGCTTTTGCTTCAGCTCACTTTGTGACGTAATCAGTACATACTAAGATGTACTTCTTACCATTGGAGGTTGGGTTAATGGGTCCTATAAAGTCTAGAGCCCATTTGTCAAATGGCTCTAAGTGAACTGGGGGCTGAAGGGGCATCTCATCGGTAGCTGTTGGCCTGCCCATTCTTTGGCAGCTATCACAACTCTTTACATACTTCTTGGCATCCTTGAAAATGGATGGCCAGTAGTATCCAAGAGTAAGAACTTTGAATGATGTCCGCTTAGCTGCAAAATGCCCACCACACGGTTCATCATGGCAAGATTTTAAAATATCAATTACCTCATCATTTCTTACACATCTTCTAATGATCATATCATAACCAGTGTAAAATAAATCGCCATTAAGCCATGAATATCTAGCACTTTGTTTGACTAGTCTCTTCCTTTCCTTTGCAGTAAAGAGTGGAGGTGTCCTTCCTGTAGACAAATAATTGGCCAAATCAGCATACCAAGGAGTTACTATGGAAATTGCAAATAGATTTTCATCTGGAAAAGAATCTTCAACCGGAACAACCTCCCCTGGATTTTGCAGTCTAGAAAGAAAATCTGCCACCTAGTTCTCTTTGCCTGGTCTATCTAACACTGTGATGTTAAATTCCTGTAACAATAATAACCATCTGGTAACTCTGCCACTAGTTATTGGTTTATTCATTAAATGACTAATGGCAGAATGATCAGTATGTACAAAGACTTCATAACCAGTTATGTAATGTCGGAATTTATTCACAGCATATATGATAGCAAGTGTTTCCTTTTCTGTGACTGTGTAGTTTAACTATGCAGGTGTTAGATTTTTTCTAATGAAATAAATGGCATAAGTACAAGATTCCTCTTTTTGGCCTAATGAGGCACCCACTGCGGTGTCAGATGCATCCGTGAAGATATGAAATGGTAGGCTCCAATTAGGCCCTCTCAAGACTGGTGCGGTTGATAACTTCTTTTTGAGTTGTTCGAATGCTTGTTGACAGTTCTCATTCCAGTTGAAAAGTACATCTTTGGTTAGAAGTTTAAACAAAGGTAAAGCTATTTTACTAAAATGTTTAATAAATCTTCTGTAATAGCTTGCATACCCAAGGAAACTTCTTACCTCTCTCTGATTCTGTGGAATTGGCAAATCAGCAATGATCTGGATCTTTGCTGGGTCAACCTTGATGCCTTGAAAAGAAATATAGTGGCCTAACACTATCCCTTCGTTTAACATCATAAAGCACTTTTCATTGTTGAGGGACAGGTTAGCTTCAATACATCTTTTCAAAACTCTCTCAAGGTTTTCTAATGCATGTTCAAATGAATTTCCATATACTGAAAAATCATCCATGTAAACTTCAACACAATCATGAATTAAATCAGCGAAAATAGCTAACACAGCTCTCTGAAATGTAGCTGGAGCGTTGCAAAGTCCAAATGGCAAAACATTGTAAGCATAAGTGCCCCAAGGACAGGTGAATGTGGTTTTGTCCTGGTCTTCAGAGGCTATCCTGATCTGGTTGTAGCCATTGAAACCATCAAGAAAAGAAAATGATGATTTGCCAGCTAGGGTGTCTAACACTTGGTCAATAAATGGTAGTGGGAAATAATCTTTGAGCGTTGCTTTGTTCAGCTGTCTGTAATCAACACAAATGCGCCACTTACCATTTTTCTTGGGCACTATAACCAATGGGGATACCCACTGACTATCAGAAATAGGATATATAAAATTAACTCTCAAAAGTTTTTGCAATTCCTCTCTGACAATATCTTGGAGCATGGGGTTCATTCTTCTCTGTGGTTGCCTCACTGGTTTGATGGTGCTATCTATATAGATATGGTGAGTGCATGTGTCGGGGTGAATCCCATGCATATCGGTGTAGTCCCAAGCAAAGGCTTTTTGGTATTTTCTCAAGAGTAGAATCAATTTCTCTTGCTGAGATGAGTCTAGGTGATTGCCTATGTTCAGAGTTTTCCCTGGACTAATCTCTATGATCTGACTCTGTGTGTTGGTGATGGATTGAACTGGAAAAATGTCGTGAAATGTGGTTTGTAAAGATTGAATGGTACATGTTTCCTGAAAGTTTTGGGCCAAAAGTACATCTGCAGCATGATATTGTTCATTTCTCAAATTTTCGGACATATCAGGTTGAGAAAGGAATAATTCTACCAAATCATTATGGTCTTGTTCTTGGAAATCATAGATTTGGTCAATGCTAAAAACAGATTGTACTTCTTCTTTATCATTAAATTTATCATCAAGCCACAAATTGTGTGTTACTGCTGGTGATTGTGCCGATGGATAAAGGGTGAGTTGTTTTCTTTCAGTCCCTCTTGAAATGATCATGTTGCCCGATCGAAATCCTATGAATGCATCAGCAGTCGCTAGCCATGGTCGACCAAGGATGATAGGGTGTCCTCCTAAATTGGATTTGGGTTGAAGGACTAAGAAATCCACTGGATACTCCCAAGAGTCCAGTGAGACAATGATGTCTTCCAAAATCCCTTCAGGAATCACTTTAGACCTATCAGCTAGTTCTAGAACAATCGTTGTATGTTGCAAATTTATGAGCTGGAGTGTTCTCATGGTTTCAAGAGTCATGACATTGATTGCGGCCCCAAGATCTATCAAAGTGTTTGGAATTTGTATGTTGTTAATGATGGTGGTCACTTTGGGAATGCCAGGATCAACATACTTTTCCATGGAGATGGTATTGGTCATAAGGCCTGCTAAATGTCCTATGACATGAATGGTTTGAGGATCAATCCTTTTTCTAGCAGGCTTCTTGAGACATATGTCTTTGATGGCCTTAGTATAGATGGGAATGTCTTTTATAGCTTGCAGCAGTGGAATTTTTATGTAGACATTCTTGAGTTCATCTAAGACATCAAACTGTGGTATAGACAGTGGAGGTTTTATTTGGACCAATCGGTCTGGAAAAGGTGGATGCAGTGGTTGCATCCGTTTATCTTTGGTATCATTGTTTGGTTTTCTTTGATTTGTCATTTCTTTTTCATTTTTTGTGTTTTCTTCTTGCTTATCTGTTATTGGAGAATCTTTGTGGAGTACCCTACCAGACCTCAACTTAATATTTTGCAAAGGCAGTGTGGAATATGAGGTTCCCTCTTCTACATTGTAGGTTGGACTCTCTGCTCTATTATTTGGATTTGGGACAGTTTGAGCAGGAATTTGAGTGGGTCTGGGAGGTTGTGAGTTAGCTGGAAATTACAGTTGTGGTGGATTTATTGGTGGAGGAGCAGGCAGTGCTTGTTGAGGAGGTTGGGGCTGATAAACAACTTGCTGAGGATACTGCTGATATGGTTGAGAATGTGATGAATACGGCTGTTGGTATTGTTGATATGGTTGTGAGTATGGTGGGTATGATTGAGGATATGTATGATAAGATTGAGAGTACTGTTGAGACGGCCTCCATTGGTGTTGTGGTTGGTTTTGGTGTTGCCATGGCATGGGTACATTCCATGAGTTTTGTGCATACATTTGATCATTCATAGGAAATTGCAAATTTTGATTTGGAAACATACCTTGAGGTGCTGGCCTTGGCTGCCATGGTCGCTTTGTGCCCATGTAATACACGTTTTCCATCTCTGTATTGGCTGCCATATTACAGTTCTGCAAAACCTTAACTTTAGGACAGTTAAACATATCATGATGTTTAGTACAGAAAGCACAAACTTGGATGTTTTCTAGAGGGCAGTCTTTTAATGCATGTTTCTTCCGGCATTTTGGGTAGAAGATAGCCATTATCTGATCTTCATCTTCTTGTTTCTTCTTAGCTTTTAAAGTGTCAATTTGGTTCCCTAGGGTGCGTAACAGATCTGTTTTAAACTCTTCTAAAAGATTCCCTATTTCAGCCCTTGTGACACTTGCAGAGGCAGATTTTGTGACTTTGGATGACAGGGTTCTCTTTCCCATTTTAGCTTTACTCCTTGAATACTTTTCGCACAACTCAGCGATTTCTTCAAAGGGTAAGGCAGAAATGTCACCTTTGCCCATCAAGTTGAGATTATCCATGTATTCCTCTCGGATACCTTTCAAGAATATTGTGCGGATCAGATCAAGAGGCATAGTTCGGTGTTTAGATTTTTGTAAGTTGTAGACAAACCGTTCTAAATATTCCTCTAAGGTTTCATCCTCTTGCTGGCTCATTCTAAAGATATCATCTTTAGAATCTTTGGATCTGCAATAAGGCTGATATTTCCTTAGAAATATTCTCCTCATGCCATCCCAATCAACTATATCATGCTCACCAAGCCTCATGAACCATCTTAAGGCTGATGCCTTTAATGTCGCTGGGAATAGTCTAAGCCTATGAGCATCATCTATATAGCCATATGTTCGACATACAATGTCAAACTCGAACAAGAATGAGTCTGGATCTTCCGAAGCCATACCATAGAATTTTGGTAGCACGGATGGGGGTATGTTTTTCATTTTGATCTCATCATCTTCTTGTGGTTCATGTATAGGAAACTTAAAAGTTGACTCCTCTTCATCTCCCTGTCCTTGATGTGGTACTGATCCAGCTCCTTCCTCAGCCATTCTAATAGGTCTCTCTGTGTCAGTGTCACTTGTTTGATAGAGGAGATTAAAGAAAGATTGTTCGGTCACTGTGCTACTTTCTCCTTGTGTGGAAGATCTAGGAAAGTGCTTCTTCTGCGATTTATGTGTGAATAAAGTTTTCCTTTCAATGAGGGTAAGTCTCTGTCCTGACTTTTGTTTTTCTTCTAATGCTTGGATGACTTCCTCAGCTGGTGTTGTATTCCCTAGAGAGTCTGCTCCTGATGATGATGGGGGGTTTTTACAAATCTACCTTGACTGTCTCTAAATCTAGGCATAAATGAACATGATTTCTAACTGTGTTTTTGTTTATTTTTTTGTTTTTTTTTGTGTATTGAATTTTTTTTTTTGAATCCTTTAAGTACGCGTCCCCGGCAACGGCGCCAAAATGTAGTGTTCTATCTAGGGTACTAGACTAGACCATATTTATTATCGACCAGGATGCGTAAGCTTAGAGGCATGCGTCTAAAGTATATAGACATAAAGGATTATTAGCTAAGTGGTTATGATGGAGGTCACAGAACTTCTTTACGGAAGATTGGGATATGTTACCTATCATCCAAACACTTAGGTCACTCTGCTAATATACCTGATTACAACATTGTCATTAAATTCATTTACCAAATTAAACACTGTGTACCACTGCAAACCAAGATTTCAATCTCCTTACAGAGATATTATACATAAAACCCTTGTTTAGCAAATACCCAGCATTCACTAATATTCATACAAGATAAAAATATACAAAGATCATAAACAGATTTTGAAATGAAAACAAAGTTCATGACATTGCTTTAAAAGACAACAAAGGGATCGAATCCCTTACAGGACGCGCTTCACGATCTCAGTGATGATTGTTCAAGCATTATCACAAACACAAACCATATGCATTCGATTGAAATCAACAACCAATCTTAACTATTGAAATCGGAAACCAATCTTAATTACTGTGCATGTCATGTAATACCCTAAGTTGCGAATAAAACGAAAATGACAGTATACCAGTTTAACGCAGGGCCCGTCCGCGTTCCAGAGGTATACTGGACTGTATTCAACCGGTTATCAAATCAACGCAACAAGACAAGGGTCGTGACTGTAACTGGATTCTTGATATTAAGTTCAAAACTCTGTTTCAAATGATACAACGATTAACCATACATTGATTACACCGGACTGTATTTACATATGTCTTTTTACAACCCTTACATTTCGAAAACGAATGTACATTCATGATATGGCTGTTGCCGCTTTTACCATGTCGAGATTTTTAAAATGTTTCCATCCTAAACTGATTTCAAAAAAAGAACAAAAACTAAATCAATTTAGAATGCTCTGTTGTTGCTACCTTTGTCGCCAGTATGCCATACTTTGACCTGTGTTGACCGCGCATGTAGGAGGGTCGATTCTGCTGTAGGATAGGTATTCGTCCATGCTTGGACATTCTACTTTTCATCTCTGCCTTTCGCTCTAGCCTAGTTGTTGTGCCACATGTCAAACAATGAGCCAATTACAGGATGTTGGAACTTCCTGTAACCATTTTACCAAAAACTTCTAATTCTTTAACATAAAACTCCTAAATCAATTTCAATGCATTTTAATAACTATAGGACTATTAACTAATCAATTTTCAAGGAATCTAGGAGATATATGATGAAAAGAAGTAGGCAAATGATATGTTTTAGGAGGAAAAATGAGGTCATGGGATGGTACCAACACTCTTTGTGGATGATGTCCCTCTGTTTGTTAGGCTTTGCAGGAAAACTTGGCAGAAAATACATGAGATATTTCTTTCATTCCAAAAGGCGACGGGCCTCTCCATTAATGATGGCAAATCCTCT